>CM055096.1:61780597-63130239 GCA_029204225.1 Diphasiastrum complanatum
ATTTTCACTTTCAAAATGCACACTTAGCTTTTTTAGGATAACACTTCTAATTCCTTTATCGTTAAGCATTATATACCTCTCCCACCTATTTTGTTATGCAAAAGAACGAGTGCAGCTCATGGAAATCTACTAGGTTTTATGTGTTTCACCATAAGATATTCCTCTATTTATCTAGACACTTCGTCTTTTTCTTTTTGACTAAATCATTATGATTGCTAATAAATTTATTCACTCCTTGGCAATAATATTTATATCTTATGATGTACTACCCTTTCTAAAGGTTAACCCAAAACGTAGTTCTTTAGGAAATGTATCTCTAGATTCTTTTATTGGCATGTACAATTTGTTCTTTATTGGAAAGAATATTATAATCATACCATCCTCACGTTGTTGTACAAAAGAAGATGAAACAATTGTTAAAATTCATGCTCAAGCCCAGTTCCATTAGGTAATGAGCATCCTAAAACCTGCTCATACTTATTCAGAAAAACCTACACAAAAATATGAAGGCGCAAAATTAGCAAAGGTTCGATTTTTTCTAACCCAATGTTAATCCCATCAAAGAGAGATTTTTCGACCCTGGATCGAATCGTATCTAGTCAGAAAATATCCGGGCGTCTTTGACCCTGGATCGGGTCGGATTAGGTCTAATAAATCCGACCCTTTGTAAAATCCGACCCTGTGTATATTTTCTGACCCAGTGTCTAAATTCTGACCCTTTGTAAAATTGCATCCCTTTGTAAAATTCTGACTCTTTGTACTGTCAACTCATAAATCTGATCCACGTCACGACGTTAACAACTCATCTACTTCTGTACATAACTTTCTAGCAAAAACGACGACCTACCTACTGTAGGAAAAATGTAGTTAATCAAGTAGATTAATGTCAGCTTTCAATGTATTATTCATCTGACTTCCAATCATCAAGGAAGATCTACTCGAGTCAACGCTCTGATCAGGTTATCATCCTGCAGGCGTTTTGTTGTAAAATAGTCAAGTTAAGTTTTTGTATCAATTAGTTATCTATCAACGAACTCTGCTAAAGTTTTGTTTGAGCGCCTATAGTTTTTGCACCCAATTTCATGTATTGTACTTATGTTTTTGATATCAATCTGAGTTCATTTTTGTTCCACTAATGTTCTGTTCTATTTGCGCATTATAATATCTGGTTCATCTTGAACTCGATCTTTACTGGTAACTGCCGCATTTCCAATCCATAGCCTGCTCACCACTTCCGCTGCTAATTCCGATTTTCTCTGATTTTCGACATGGTATTAGAGCGGGTGGCTCAGTAATTTGCAATTTTCATTGCTGATTCAGTCTCGTTTCTACCGAGACCTCCTATCAACGAGTGCGTGTTGAAAAATGAAAAATCATCTATCTTGACTTTAGGCTTTTGGCAAAGTTTTTTTTTCTATGTGTATGTGATGTTTCATATTGTAAATGCCAAATTAGGCCAACTCGAGCTACATGGTTTCTTGAAGTCTAGTTTGTCATATACAACTTGCATATAGAATGTAGACATAGAAATGTCAATAATAAGCTTGTAGAAACTCGTGGCACATCACATGCAATAGTTGTATGTGTTCCATAGTTACATGCAAGGCATGCACAAAGTGAATTGGACACATGCATGATGATTTGTACAATTCTAGTTGAAAACTTGACACTTGGTAAAAGTAGAAATGCATGCATGCAAAGAAAGTGACAAATGTCACTAATTCTCTACTTCTCACTTTTAGATGTAGATAAAAGTTGGAGAGAGATAGTTCTACTTCAAGCTACTCCAATCTCCATAAATATGTGTTGACTCTCTCATAATTTTTGATGAAAAACCAAGCTTTGAAGCTATTTCATGTCAATTTGGATCTATACTATTGTTTGCTTGAATTTTGCGTTCTCTTTCTCTCTCTAACTCGAGTAGAGGCTTATGCTAATGCATTAAATTCTTGTACTTCTCCTCTTTTGTTTTTCAAAGCAATCATTCTTTGATTCTTAGCATGCTAAAGTTGTGATTTAGCCATAAAATCTTGTACTAGATCTTGGCATTCAATCTAGAATCAAGTTTTGTGCTAAACACAGAGCTTAACAAGATCATTCACACTTGAGGATCATTCCCCACACATGTGAGCTTGCTGAAATTTCATTATGGTATCAGAGCCAAATTAAGCTTTGCATGCTATTATCTCTGTTTGTGCAAGAATGTGTGAGCCCAATTCAAGCAAAAAAGCTATTTATCACTTTTCTTTACCTTTCCTTGAAAAGTGTTTGGATCAAAGAGGATAGAATCAAGATTTTTAGATTAGAATTGACATTGTGTTGCATGTGTAAAAATAAAAAATTTCCAGACCTCTTTATTTCCTTCATAATTGGTCCAAAGATATTGATGTTATAGCTTGATGGAAAGCTTATAAGGTGTACTTTCCATTGCGATTGATCTCAAATCAATCTGATGTGTCTATCAAGAGTTATAAGCTCTTAAAGAGGGTAGGGAGAGGTCCAAAATCCGAGTGACCATTTTTTGATTTGATCCAATTTAGCTTGATTCAAAATCCATTGTTTTGAGTATTCAACACAAGAAACTGAAGATCAAGACAAAGTTTGGAGTTATTGAACACTTTGACCCTTTTTTGAATCATTAGTGTTTTCTTTTGTAGCATTTAACACATGCCAAAAGTAGAATCAAAACCTGTCTATACTCCTCAATTCATTTTGAGAGACTAATCTAGATTATCTTGTTTTGTGGAATATTTGAAATCTATCTCAAATACAGTTGTAAGTTTTTCACATAGGACGGTAGCACACCCTTGAAAATTCCTATAGTAAAAGAGAGTAGCAACATCAAGTCTGTTTGGAACAAGCTCAAACATATAATTGTCCAATAACAAGAAGTCTTCACAATATGGCACCTGTAGGAGGATATCTCTTAGAACCAAGTGAAAGACTAAGTACCTCCAATTATTCAATATGGAAGGTTAGGATGGAGTCTGTTCTTATACTCCAGGATGTTATGGACATAGTACTTGGTATTGAGGAGTCTCAAGCATAGCTTGAAATACCAAGAGCTAGAATGGCTCTACACTTCATTAAAATGAATGTCTCTAATGAGATTCTAAGAGAAATAGGATCTTGCATCATTTCTAAAGAAGCTTGGGATGCACTTAAGTCAATCTATGAAACTAAGAATGCTTCTAGAATACTCACGCTTAGAAATCAGATTTTTCAAAGTTTTCAAAGAAGTGAGGAGAGTGCATCAAATTATGTTCTAATAGTAAAAATCTTCATAGGGAGCTTGCTTGTGTTGGTGTCACAATCAATCAAGATGAGCTAGTGCAAGTCATTCTTAATGGCTTAAAAGAAGACTATGATAATCTTGTTCAATCCTTTGCCATAAAAGAGGAGTTGCCCAATTTGGAGACTCTTCAAGGAATTCTCATCTTTGAAGAAATAAGACAAAGTTACAAACTTTCAAGGATGAACAAACTCGAGCATATTGGGAGTGAAAAAGCTCTCTTTGTCAAGGACAAGCATAAAGGGAGGAGAAAGAACCAGTTTTCTCAAGCTTTCAACAAAGACAAAGACAAAGATGGTGAAGAGAATGACTCAACTCATCCTTCTACTTCCAAGACCAAGAAGAAGAAAGTTAAGTGTTTCTTTTGTAGCAAGAAGGGGCACTATACCTCTAATTGCTGCAAAAAGAAAAATAAACTCAAACAAGCAAATCTCTCTAATGAGAAAGAATAAGACTTTATTGCAAGTGATGGACAAGGATCCCTCATGGTGTCAAGCTTTTCTTCAACACCCTTCAAGAAGGATGAAGCATGGTACATTGATAGTGGTGCCTCATCACATATGTGTTGTTCAAAGGAGTCTTTTGACTCTATTGTACCTTATGAAGGACTTAAAAGATCTATTTATACAGCAAATGATCATGAATGCTCTATTGAAGGAATTGGCATCATTCCATTAAAACTTGCTTCTTCTAGAGTTCTATCACTTTCCAATGTTCTTTTTGTTCCAAAGCTTACAAAGACTTGATAAGTGTTGGAAAGTTGCTTGATTCACAACTACACATGTGTGTTTTGCCACGCGACGCAGCCACGTGAACTCGATACCTAGCCAAAATTTTGACATTTTTCTTATGCGTGGCACTGCCATGCATGGCACATCCACGCCAAAACTTTTCTGAGGACCCTGCTGGTGAAATCTAAGCTGGAGGTGGGATCCGGCAAAAAAAAATTAATTTTGCGTGGCACTGCGAGCGCCAAAATATGTCGATGTGGCACAACCATGCGTGGAAGTGCCACGTACAGTTGTTATTTAACCCATTGTCATTTGACATGATTCTTTTGAGATTTGCCACGCGTGGAAGTGCCACGTGTGGCAAATCTCTAGAGGAAATTCCAGAGCGATGGATTTTTTTATTGCCACACATGGCAAAATTTGTCAAAAAATTTGCCACG
Source organism: Diphasiastrum complanatum (assembly GCA_029204225.1). Classification (NCBI taxonomy): domain Eukaryota; kingdom Viridiplantae; phylum Streptophyta; class Lycopodiopsida; order Lycopodiales; family Lycopodiaceae; genus Diphasiastrum; species Diphasiastrum complanatum. Next base: position 61,785,061 of record CM055096.1, read on the forward strand.
CATGGCAATATCAAAACACAATACTTAAAAAAAGTTTGCTTTGGAAATTTGCCACGCGTGGCAGTGCCATGCATGGCAAAATTAGTTTGTTGTGATTTTTTTTTTTTAACTATTATGAATAATATGTTAATAAACAACAACTTAGTGATTAATTTAAAAGCAAAGATTTTTTTTAAGAGTTTGAATAAGTGTATACTTATAATAAAATGTGAACTAAAAATCAAATAATCATTATGTCAAATTATTATGCTCTGACGAATTGAAGTTATTATCAGTTGAATATTACATGCTATCTTATGTATTTATGGACATTACGATGTGTTTCTATATTGAGAAAATTCTATAATCAAAATTTGACATTAATTTCAATATGGTATTAAGGGGTGAAAATATAAGCGTGAGCTTAGTATGCATTTGAAAGGATGCTAAGTACCTTACAATTGAGAGCCATTTGGTAGCTTGTTAAGCTAATTTGTTGATAAAAAAATTGCAATGTTATACACCTTTGTGTGTTTGCAAAGGTCAATGCATAGTTGAACAATATTGTGGTAAAGTGTATTAATTTCTCAAAGAAGATGCTTTTTAATTATCATATATAAATAATCAACACATATACTTAATTAGTTCACACATCTATTAATACTGATAAATTTTTTTAATTCTAAGTGATTGCGAGATGCGTTTGAAATGAAACTTTCAAAATGCAACATCGTAGAAAAATATAATAATTTTAATTTGAAAACAATATATATTGACCACAATGGATCATTTTATGACAAAATTATTTGTGACATGTACAAACTTTATTCATCATCACAAGATTCAAATTCATCAGCCAATACATCTTGCAACTCATCTCCGCTAAGATGATTTTCATCATTACTATCGAAATCAAAACCTCTCTCAATATTGTCCTCATGCAAGAATCATTGTTGTCCTCTTCATCATCTGAGTCGTCAGAATCATGAGAATCAATTCTCAGATTTTCAATATTTATAAAACTCGAAGATATATGTACATATTCATCATATATACTTGTGTTGTCCAAATTTAGATCTTCCATTTCATTCTCAACATATGCATTTTCGAATACATGTCTTGAGCATGGCTTAATTTGAACAACATACCACCAATCTTTGTTTAGTCGATCTGGTTGGAAAAATACTTGCACATTTAGCAATGTTAGGATTAGATATTTGTTATGATCACATTTTGATTCACAATAAATAGATGTAATGAAAAAGTAGTGTAGATGATTAATATAGCATTGATCACAATTGACAAAAAGACAAAATGTGAAATTCATGCACACCTGTTCACAATGACAAGGCAACACCAATGTGTTTGAAAAGTCCATGCTTAATGTCTTGGTTGAATTGATAGCAAAAAATCCACTACGATCTTTTTTTACAGTTGCATTTGATCCTCTATAGTTGATTTTGAACCATTTCACGTCACTTCACTTTTCTTAGACAAGAGATAACTCAAGAGTATCTTGATCTATCATCAATAAAAGTGACATACATGAGAGCTCCACCATTTGATTCATGTGAAAATGAATGAACATCCGAGTGTATAAGGTCAAGAGGAGAGTTACATCTTGTCAAAAATCTCTTGAAAGGTAGCTTATGAGATTTGAAAAGTCCACAAGCTTCACAAAGCTTGCCACACTTGGATATGGTTTTGGGAAGTCCACTTGCTAGCCCCTTTGTTACCATGGTCTCCAAAGCTTTGTAGTTAGGATGGCCTAACCTTTTGTGCCATAATTCCACTTGAGTGAGCTCCTCCCTTGCCATGTTCAGACTTCCAACCACCACATTAGCATCCAATTTGAATAGCCTCCCTTGCTTGAAACCACTAGCAATACATTTTTCATCTTTCAAGATAGAACATGCTCCATGCTTGAAATGTACATCTAATCCACTATCCATAAGTTGTCCTACACTCAACAAGTTCTTTGTAATTGAAGGTACATAAAGAACATTGTCTAGATCTACTTTTTTAGATTATCCTAGACATAAATGAATGGATCCAACACCTACAATCTCACATTCTTGATCACTTGCAGTGAAGATAAATCTCTTAGAACTATTGTAAGAAAGCAGATTAGAAAAGTAATCTTTTTGGTGAGTCACGTGAGAGCTTGCCCCACTATCAATCCACCAATTCTCTTGATTAGATGTTTGTGGTGAGGATACCATCAAAGATAGATTGCCTTCTTCCTCCTCCTCAAGCACAAGATTGCCTTGATTGTCCTTCTCTTGGACATTCTTCTTCTTGTATCACTCGGATGCAAAATGTCCTTTTTTTTCACAAAAGAAACACTTTAGCTTCTTCTTGTCCTTCTTGCTCTTGCCTTTGGAGCTTGATGCTCCATCTTTGCTCTCCATCTCCATGTCTTGAATCTTCTTGGATGGAAACTCTTTCTTCTTGCCTTTCAAGGAAAAGTTAGTTTTTTCATCACCATCATTCAAAGATAAGAAACTCATCCTACTTTTAATATGAAGCATTAGTTAGAATTAAAGTAGAATCATTGTGATACTGTACTGTGGGTCCTATCAGTGGATAAGGATCAGTTGGTCTCGCCACGAGGCAAATCGATGGGACACGCATCCCGCCAATGACAACCTGGATCATGCATGGGTTGCCTGAGTGAACAACTATATGTACAGTGTAATTTCGTTTTGAGAAATACAGTTGCTATGTGAGCTTGCTATGGAAGGTGTTTTCTGTCTGTGTTATTGTGTAGCGTGATCTGTGTTCATGTGCAAAGCAAATTCTAAGTTGGTATCAGAGCCGTACATGGAGTGTACACAATACATCATCGCTGTTGAAGAGAGCTTCGAGAGAACTGTCTTCTGAGAGTTCAGGGTTTACGGCGGGTTGAAGACGGAAGGAGAAACACTGGTGTAGAGAGTTTAACACACAGAAGTTTGGTAAGCTTGAGACTGTGTGAGGATTCAGAGACAAGGGTTGTCGGCTAAATCAGAACCTCAGCAAATGGAATTTTAAAATTCCGAAGTAGGCTATTCGGTGTTTGCAGTCAATATGCAATCAATCGGACATCGTTTGACAAATGGTGTGAAGCTTCAGCTTATCAATAGTAGGGTGACCTCAGAGCAATTGATTTGGCCAGCTAGAAAGCTCTAAAAAGCAAGCCAAGTTCAGGCTGTGAGAAAAACCCTGGTCTAGGGTTTGGAAGCCAAAAAGCAAAGTTTTCTCTCTAATTTGAACTATTTTTCGAGCTGTAAAAGCACACAGGAGGGCGCCCTAGCAGTGCGAGCTTGATCAGGAGTGGTCATGGATAGCCGCGACTCAGAGAGAGAGAGATTGTTGAAAAATCCTCAAGGGAGCCATAGCTGGAAAACGTAGGAGGAGGAAGAGCCCGCAGAAGATCGCGCGCGGTGGAGAGAGGTGGGTTCCTAGCATTCTGGAGTGAGTAGTGCTTGTAGCGCATGGATCAACGCACAAAAGCATCTAGGACCATAGGATGAGTCCCTATGAAGATCAATGATTGAGATCATGCTTTTGGAAAGCAGTGTGAGCCTTTGGATCGGAATAAGCCATTAGATGGCAAGTCAAGGGGCTGGGAAAGTTTGAAGGGCAATTGGGCCTTTAATCTTATTAAAAATTTTCATACTAAAATGGGAGCTGGGTCCCTTCACAAGTGAAGAGTGGAGTTTCTTCAAGGTGAAGAAACAGTTAAAAAACAAAAAAAATTCCTATTTTTGGGTCCTTTGCCCGTTTTGACCCAAACGAAAGGCTATAACTTCCAAACAAAGGGCACCCGGACTGTACCTGCAAGTACGATATAGCAAAACAGAGTGATTGCAGTGGAGAAAGTGTTCAGAGTGTGCCAGAAGTGATTTCACCATTCTACTGGGCACGAATTTGGGAGTTGATGACCGAGTGCATTTTGGAAGGCAACGTCGATTGGGCTTTTAAATTGGTGAAAAAGCGGCGAATGGCCTGGTAAGGGAAAAAGTGCAGGTCATTATTTTCAACTTCTGACATCACTGTTGGCCTCGGCGTACTGTTTTTAGCCTATGACAGAAGTTTCAAGTAGTTTTGCGATGGCAAACATTGGAGAGTCCATTTTGAGTGAAAGTAGCAAATTGGACGGGATTTCCAACTATGCAGTGTGGAAATTCAAAATGAAAAACATACTGATGGAGAAAGACGTGTGGGAACTCATCACATGTGATGAGAGAAGGCCGCCAAATGAAGCGGATATCAAAGTGTTCAACAAAAAGATGAGGAAAGCTTTGACCTTCATTAACTTGTTAGTGAAGGATCACATCATTACCCACATATCTGATGTTGTGACACCCAGACAAGCATGGGATGTGCTAAAGGAGCAGCTCGAAATGTCAAATCCATCTAGAATCATGTTTTTGAAGTCAAAGTTGAATAGTGCCCGCATGGAGCAAGGAGAGCACATTTAGACGTACATGACCAGAATCAAGACAATGAGGGATGAACTACATTCTATTGGTGAGCGCATATGTGATGTGGAGCTGGTGCATAATGCATTGTGCGGCATTACAGAACCCTATCAAATGTTTGTGAGCGGAATAGCATCAAGAGAAAGGTTGCCAACCTTTGACGAGCTCATAGGAATATTGATGCAGGAAAAGCAACGACAAGAAATGGTGAAAGCTAGACGTCAAAATACTGACGATTAGGCACTTGTGACACGTCAAAAACAAGGCAAGGGCAAGGGCAAGAAGAAGTCTAAGCAGCAATTTGCCAAGTCTCAGGAGGATGAGGGATCTTCCAGTAAGACCAAAAAGAAAGGCAAGTGCTTCCATTGTGGTAAAAAGGGCCATTGGAAAAGTGAATGTCGCAAATTCTTGGCAGAACAAGGCAAGGGAAAACCAAAGCAAGCAGGTAACCTTGTTGATGAGGGTGAGATTGAAGACTCTAGCATCTTCATATCTGCATTGTCATCTAATCAAGATGATCAAGCGTGGTATATTGACTCGGGAGCCACAAGACACATGACAGGTAACAAGAATTGGTTTAGTAGCATGAAAGTGTTGGATAATGGAACGTCCGTTTCACAGGCAAATGGCGAGGTGTGCAAGATCAAGGGGATAGGCACTATTTCAATCCAACTACCTGATGGAAAAAGCAGGATGATCAGGGAGGTACTTTACGTACCAGGTTTGAAAAAAAATCTACTTTCTGTTGGAGTCATTACTGATCAAAAGTTGAAAGTAGAATTCGCCCATGATCGTTGCTTTGTGAAGTATGTGAACCAAAAGTTCAAAGTTATTGCGGATGGAGTAAGGGAGCCCAATACAAAATTGTACAGGTTGAATGCTATAATCAAGGGGCAACATGGACTTGTATCATCCATTCCATCACAAACTGAGTTGTGGCATAAGAGGCTTGGTCACTTGAACTTGGGAAGTCTCAGTTTGATGAGAATATTGGAGATGGTAATAGGATTGCCTACCATTGAAGACCACTTAAAATTGATGTGCGAATCATGTGTATATGGGAAGTAGCATCGAGAGAAGTTCAATAAAGGGGGTGTTGCAAGAGCAAAGAACATCCTGAATTTAATCCACACAGATTTATGCGGGCCTATGAGGACCATGTCCTTAGGTAAAGCCTTCTATTTGATGACCTTTATTGATGATATGTCACGAAAGACATGGATCTACTTCTTGAAGAAGAAATCAGATGCATTTGACAACTTCAAGAGCTTCAAAGCATTGGTCGAAAATCAAATAGGTAGGAAGATCAAAGTCCTAAGATCAGATAGTGGAGGTGAGTACAAGTCTAATGACTTCAATGATCTTTGTGATCAATGTGGGATTAAAAGACAATTTACGCAAGCTCATACTCCTACTCTCAATGGTGTAGCTGAGCGCAAGAATCGTACGATTGTGAAAAGTGCCAGATCTATGCTAGCTGAGATGAAACTACCAAAGGATTTCTGGTCAGAAGCATGCAGTACGGCAGTCTATCTTCAAAATACTTTATGTAGATAATACACTATTATTCAGTAACGATCTGAATCTGATGAAGGAAACGAAATGCATACCAAAGATAACACCTGAGGAAGCATTCATGAAGAAGAAGCCAAAGGTGAACCACTTGCGAATCTTTGGATGTAAGGCCTTTGTACACGTTCCTAAGGAAGAGAGATGTAAACTTGATGTGAAATCTATCAAGTGCATATTCCTAGGATATGATGATTGTGTGAAGGGCTATAGATGTTTTGATCCAGTGAAAAACAAAGTCCATATAAGCCGTGATGTTATCTTTGATGAATCCAAGATGTATGTAGATGAGGATGCTGAGAAGATAGATACATACAGTGGGAAAGATGGTATAGTGAGAATACCACCTGATGATGTTCCATTCATTGACCTTCCGAGTGATGAACATGAGGATACATCTCATGATACTACTACTCAACCTCAAGAGACATGTTGGAGAGGTAGGGACAAACCTTTTGGTGCAAGAAGGATTGAAATTGCAGGTGACAAACGCAAGGAGAAGGATGTACCGTGGGATACATTTTCACCAGGAAGCCGATCACCTGACAGGAAGCTCCCTAAGTGGTTTGAGAGATTGTTGGAGAGCCGCCACATGGATGACTTTCGAGGATCATCTAGCCAGGGAGAGTTACGAAGATTAACAAGAGAGAAGACACAACCTGAGAGGTATGAAGCAAATTATGCTCTCTTATCTAGTATTATTCAAAGCAAAGAACCTTCGACTTTTGGTGAAGCGAAGGGTGATGACATTTGGGTCAAGGCCATGGGAGAGGAGATGGAGTCAATTGCTAAGCATAGCACATGGGACTTAGTAGAACCACCAGTTGGCAAGAAACCCATTGGTTGCAAATGGGTATACAGGACTAAGTACCATGAAGATGGAAGTATAGCAATGCACAAGGCAAGGTTGGTGATCAAAGGGTATGTACAAAGTAAAGGCATTGACTATGAGGAGACCTTTGCGCTGGTATGTAAGTGGAATACTCTACATCTACTTGTTGTTTTAGCTTCACATCTTGGTCAAATGGATGTGAAATCTGCTTTTCTGAATGGTGAGTTGGAATAAGGGGTGTTCATGGATCAATTTGAAGGCTTTGTAACGAAGGGACAGGAAAATAAAGTATGTCGCTTGAAGAAAGCACTTTATGGTCTTAAACAGGCACCACGTGCATGCTATAGCAGGATTGATGCCTACTTTCGTTCAAAGGGGATGGTAAGAACACAGTCTGATTCAAATGTATATGTCTTATGCTTTGATGGTATGATTGCTTTGATTGCTCTTTATGTTGATGACTTGATTATTACGGGAAATAATCAAGAGATGATAGACATGATCAAGAAAGACCTCATGGAACAATTCGAGATGACAGATCTCAGCCTGATGCATTATTGCCTTCGAGTAGAGGTGTGGCAAAAAGGACACAAAGTGGGTTTAACACAGGTGAAGTATTTCAAAGAGTTGCTGCACATATCACTCATGAACCAATCTAGAATGATGGAATTTAGATTCTAGTCTCAAACTTGCAAAATCACTCCTTAATCTATGATTTTTAGGAATATCTCTCAACTTCAACATGCACTCAAAAAATCAGAGAAAATCATTTAATGCTCCTAATTCAAGCTTCAATTTTAATTTTCTGGCTAATCGAATCCAAGAACTAATCAAAGGATTAGATTCTCTATTGAAAATGCTTGATTTTGCACTAAAAATCTCTCAAATTGGGTGTGAGTCAAATTGTACAATTTTTTAAATTTTCTCAGCCAAAACCGGAGCTGTACAACCTAACATGTGTGAAAAGTGTTCCTATAGCCCACAACAAGTTCTGGTCCAAAACTTTTGAGAATACCTATCAAATCCAACTCGCTACACAAAAATTAGCTAGTTTCCAAAAACTAATTTTGGCTTTGATTTGGATCAACCCTATCAATTTCAATAAAACCTCTTGTACTTGGCTTTGATACCATGGAAAAAGTACAAAATGGACCAAGAGTGAATCCTAATCTGATCCTCAAGAGGGATTGGATGTTAGATTTACTTGATCTATCAATCTACATAAGATTAAGATCAATCTAGATCAATTCTAGACATAGAAACCTAACAAGAACAATCATTAATGAAGGTAAATGTACTTGCTGGTTTCACACGTGTGAAACCTTGTCAGAGTACGGACTCCAACCTGAAAACAAAATACACTATGATAGAACCTCAAAACATTCAAAACAAATGTAGACAAATAGAGAGAATTACACAAAATTGCTTCCAAAATCAAGATTGATGTTTCATGTTGATTGTGGCCAAATATGCCTCTCTATATATACACTTTTTAGAGCTCGAGGTACTGATCATGCATCAGATCTCACACGTGTGAGGATGCTTTGTCATCATCATGCAATTTTGACACTTGGATCAAACTTTCTATTTTGAGCATTTTTGATCCAATTTCCTACTATATGGAGATCTTCATGAAAATCTTCTAGAAGCAAAAACTCGCCTACTTCAGCTTTTTCCACACGTGTGAGCTGTCATCTACACATGGGATATGACACCTATCTAATGTATTTGGCTCATGCAATCAATAGTTGATGCCATGTGTCATATATCTAGAAAACTAGTTTTTGGCCTTTTTAGCCACTAGAACTTGAATTAAATCATATGTACAACATATATGATTATGGTACATGACAAGTACACTAATTTCACACGTGGGAATAGGCTCCACACATGTGTGATTATCATATATACAAAATTTTGGCTTTGTCCAAGCATGATTTTTGCATTTTCACACATAAATCCATTGATGATTGTTATGGATAATATATGTTCAACACAAAGCTTTGCGCCATTGACTTCAATGCATGGATTACATTGAGAATAAGCAATTTACACTTTCAACATATGTATCTCATGCCCATGTTGTTTCTCAAAAAATTCTATTTTTGCAAGTGCCCATGTTTGACAACCTCGCTATTTTTTTAAAGTCAATTAAATGTCGCCTGTCGGCGACGTTTAAAGAGATGGATATCTATCATTGGAAATTCTCTTTCCACATCTTTTAGCATTTTGGCAACTCATTTTCTCTCATTCCTCTCATTGCTTGCTTGCTATTGCTCTCATTTTAATTCTTATTGCTTGCTATTATCTGATTGTGATCTTATTGCCTTCTAGGTATCTAATTGCTTGTTAACATATTGTTGCTTTCTAATATAGTTGCAATCTATAGTTTCTTTTTGAATTGTGTTTTGATTACTTTAATTTTTTTTTTTTTGCAATACTTGTTTTTCATATAGTTTCTTTTTGTAGTTTTAGTTTCAATATGTTTTTTATGTGATTGATTATTGGCCCACTAGTCTTGATGGCCAGTGGAAGTGGTGGACGACGACGTGGTCAACACGACCGACTATCTAGCTCTTTCGAGGGGACACACTTCTGAGGGTACACTGACCTCTAGGTCTAATGGCGGCCGTAGCTCCCGAGCAGTGGCCCTAGATCTGGTGGTGGCCTTGGAGGTGTCACCTCTGGAAGTGACCAAGAGGAGGCACTTCGTCTCATGAGAGGCTTTGACCCTTCTACTCATTAGTATGTCTACGAGTAGTCGATGCGTGAGGACGTGGCTCGCCTATGCCTACGGGCGAGTCTAGCACATGCCCATATGAGATTCATGTTGATGGATATTTGAATATGGACAATAATAATGTATATTTGGTCATGAGATGAGCTCATGAATTGACCAGATTATACATTAGCGATCCTCTCAAATGATTGGTGCATAGAGCCATTCGTAGAGAAGGATCGTATCTTAGAGGCATTGCGGAGGAAATTTCCTTGTGACTTGCATTTAAAAATAAATGGATGATGATGAAACTTGGCGACCACATGTGTCACTATTGTGACAAGCTTCACCAACAATCTTGAAGGCCAAATAGACCAGGCAGGCCAAGCTTGTGTAGAAAAAGTACTTGGACTCCGATCACGAGTGAGTTTAGAAAAATCCTCCATAAATATGACAAGCATAAGGAAGCCGAAAGAGTAAGACTGAGCATGAATAATATCAGTCATCTTGGCTCTAGGGGAAAATAACGTTTTATGGATTATTTTGAGAGTAATTTTTAACCCTATATTTAAGTCAACTAAGTTATATTCACAGCTTAATTACTAACAAGTTTCTTTGATGTGTCTGTTAGAGATGGTGAACTCATGCAACCCTTCTCCAGCATTCCATGAACGACCGACAAATTGGCACAACATTGACATCGAACTATCAAATTCCTACACTAGTGCAGAAGACGAAACGAGCCATCGGACAACTCAAATTATTGGGCTCTAGCTTGTCGGACCTGAAGCTTCAAACTATCACGCTTAGTCGTAAAGGAATGTTACGAGAGAATGTAGTTAGCTTATTTAGCATAATTCTCTCTTGTAATGATTAGTTGAACTATCTTGTATTCCCATCTGGTGGGACATAAGAAGAGAAGATCAAAATGATCTTCGCTCAGCTCTCTACATCTGGACAATAGCATCAAGTCCCAGCACCCCAGCAGCGCATGTACTTTATAGAATCACTACCCTCATCCTACCAGCCATTGAGAATGGTCATCCTGGAGTGAAGATACAGAAGTCGAATTCTACAACTTCATTGAAGAACCAACGACATATCTGGAAGCAATCCAGGATCCTGAAAGAGAATATTGGAAGCAAGCAATGTCGGAAGAGATCGAATTGATAAAGTGGAATAAGGCGTGGACACTTGAACCACTTTCCGAAAGAAAGAAAAAGGTCAACTACAATGGGTATACAAAAAGAAGCTGATATCAGATGGAAGTGTTGGAAAATACAAAGCTCGACTTCTAAAGGCTACACTCTCAGATATGGTATTGACTACATCGATACAAATTCCTCGATGGTCAAGATGTCGAGCATCCGACTACTCCTCGCTTATGCTACGAAGTATGATCTGGAAGTACACTAGATTGATGTAAAGACAGCCTTCCTCCACGAAGACCTAGACGAAGAAATTTTCATGAAGCAGCCTGAAGGATATGAAGACTCGAAATTATGAGATCATAGATCTTGGGGAAGTGACAAAATGTCTGGGGCTACAAATCAAAAGAGACCAAAAAAGAGGAGTCATGCATCTAAGCCAGGCCGAATATGCTAAAAAATTATTGAAGCAATATGGGATGATCGAGTGCAAAGTTAAGGCAACACCGATGATAGCCGGAGCCAGATTGTCAAAGCAGGATTGCCAAAGTACATATGAGGAGAGACAAAATCTAGAGAGAATACCATATTAGAATCTAATTGGGAGTCTGATGTACCTTACGGTTTGTACGAGACCCGATTTAGCATTATTTGTCTACTCACTCAGTCAATTCTCCTTCAATCCTGGCATGCAACACTGGCTGATGGCAAAACGAATCTTGCAATATTTGAAAAAACACCCACAATTTGGGATTGATCTACGAAACTAGAGAGAAGGAATTTATCCTACAACATTAAGTGATGCAATTTGGAATAGCTACAAAGACAACAACAATTCTAATTGGGAGTCTAATATTAGAATTTGTCACCTTTGAAGCTGCCACGTATTCAGGTTCACATGAGGTAATATGGCTGAAGATGATGTTGGAAGGGATTGGCATACCACATCAAAACCCTTCCATTATGAGAATGGATTTTTAGAGTGCTATTTACTTAGCCTAGGATCCAGTTTTCCATTCAAAAAAACAAACATATACCTCTAAAATATCATCATATTCGGGATCTGATATCAAAAGGAGAGCTCTGTGTCAAGTTCGTGAGAACAGAAGATATGATTGCGAATCTGCTGACCAAACTGTTGGACAAGCAACTATTCACAAAACACATAATATCAATGGGAATTGGATGAAAAGAAAGGTCGCATCATTCAAGAGGGAGTGTTAGAGATGGTGAACTCATGCAACCCTTCTCCAGCTTTCCCCGAATGTCTGATAAATTGACACAACATCGACTTTGAAAAATCAAATTCCTACGCTAGTGTTGAAGACGGACTTCAAGAAAACGAGTCATCAGGTGACTCGAATTATCGGGCTCTAGCTTGTCGGACATGAAGCTTCAAACTATCACGCTCAGTCATAAAGGAATGTTACGAGATAATGTAGTTAACTTATTTAGCTAATTCTCTCTTGTGCATTGTGTAGCGCACTTTTGCAGTACATAGGTGCATTGCTTTTATAGCAGTGTCTACAGAATACAATCGAGGGCCAACTGAAGAAGAATATAAGCTTTTCTACAATCATAATTTCAAGAACATGTGTAGAGAATTGCAAAGTAGAAGCATCTTTACGATAGATCAAGTAAACCCTAACTTATTCCCTAATAAATAATTTCCAACTTTTAGTTGAAACTACTCTTTAGTTGAAATAGAATTGCATTGCATTCAACTTTCACAAAGAGAGTCACAAGTAGTTGTTATAACTGTGGCGCTGAAGCTCGGACTGCCCTGAATCACGTTGACCAATCGGCTATGTTCCTTTATGTTCAAACTGTTCGGGAGAAGGGCACGTTGTTGTTGTAGCGAGTATTTCCTATCCACCTTCAACCCTAGATCCAAGCACATCAAGCATCAAAGGAGATGAAGAGGATTAACATGTTGCCATGCAGAGATTCATTCCCATGAGAGCAATAGCATAGTTCATAATCAAGCATATGCTCAAGATCTATATCTAACACCACCATTAACACTATGATCCATTAACACTAGCAATTAGCACTACTCAAGCAATGATAGATCATACTTTCTTTCTCTCTCACAAAAGTATAATAAAGATAAATTCCAACAATTAGCAAATCCAAAGAAAACATGAGAGATGAAAAAAAAAGAAAAAGAGCAAGGACATTCCATATCCATTCAAAAGAAGTTCCACCTGCTTTATTGAAATGAAAGTGAATGTACAAAATAAATCAAATCCACCACTCTACATAGTGGATTTTAGGCTTTGGCCTCAAATCCTATTGGACAATATCCACCTCCCTTCTTATTTGAAATTCAAATTTTGGAGGAAGCCCTTTTTATTCACTAACTTGACTATTAAGCCTTGCGACATTGAAATTCCCACAAAAAGGCCTAAAGTTCTTGTATTGACTTCTAAGTAATCAAATAACTATGTGATCATCAGGTTGGACTTACACATGTAGAGTGCCGAATCCTTCTCACTTATTAACTATGGTTAGGGTTGCCTTGGAATCCACAAATCCTACAACAGTTTCTCCCACCAAAACTAGTGGCATTCCCACGACACCTCAAGAGTAACTCCCTAGAGTATGCTTGAAGGGCCCAATGGAATCAATTGAAATATTTAGTTATATGGTTGGTGAATAATCGGCCAATTTGGTATTTTGACGGTGATTCACCCAATGCAAATATCTTACCAAGCTCTTTGTCAGCTTCTATTTCTGAAGTCTTGAACTTTATTACCTAGCCACCCCTCGAAGATTGATGTGGATGTTGTTGTAGAAACTTCTAAATTTCCTCCTCGATGGTGACGGATCTTCAAAATAGTGGTGCGGCCATAGAAGTTGAAGGCCTTGCTTTAAATTCTTGTGGTTGCATTGACTATCCACCCTCCATCTACTCAATACCCACGTCATCCTGCCCTTGATCTTGAGGTGGTGGAAATGTTTTTGGCATGACCGGCATTGTGATCTGATGTGTTGTTTGCAAAACGTTGGCGGCGGCTTGTTCATAATCCTCGATTATCACTTTAGCCTTTTTCAACTCTGATGATGCCCTTCCTTTAAATGAATCAAATCTGCTTTGGAAGTTGGACAAAGATTGGCGATAAGTCTCGACCTTCCTAAACAGATAGTTTATTTCTTTCTGGGAGACATGACGATCTGGTACATGTGTGGGTAGCAAACTATCTCGCTCTATGGCCATGGCATCCAACTCGCCTAATTTTTTTTCTTTATCGAGCTGAGCCATATCCATTTGGCCTTGCAACATGATGACCTATTGCTTGGCATCTTGGACAATTTTATCATCTTGATCTTGTATTCCGATGAGTGCATTCTAAAGATCGGAAACATATTTTTCTAGCGCATCTTCCTATTGTTTTGTCTTTTTTAGCTCCAACTTGCTTCTGATTTTTTCTCATGTTGCTTGGCTATCTTGAGCTCTCGATTGATCTGGATCAGTTTCTGGTTGAGGAGGATATTTTCTGAGCCAAGATCTGCAATTCTCTTCTCGATAGAGGATTTTCCTTCTATCATGGTCTGGATCATTCTCCCTAGGTGTGAAGGAATTCTCAGGATGTCACCAGAATCCAATACGCTTGGCAATGTGTGGCAGCAACAAGAGGTACAGATACCGCAGGTTGTCCTGATTTCTCTTGAAAATTGGCCTGCGGATCTTCCTCTTCAAATGTGTCTTCATCTTCAAATCCTTTTGGGAGTTGCGCGTCAAATTGCTTTGGGGATCTGATCATAGAAGAAATTTTGATGGTGCTAGGGGCCATGAATGTTGGCAATGCTTCTTGGACCTTCTTGGACCTACTGAGAGGATGGTGCAGTATCTAGTTTCTCGAAAGTGTCTTGGAACTTATCGAATCCCATTCTTAGGGATTTGGGATTAAAAGGCTTGGGGCTCAGAGGCATGATGAATTGTTCATTAGTTTGTAAGAAATCAAAATCATTGAACAGTTCCATAAACTTATGGGTGGAAGGAGACATGGCTGTAGAAAATGGGGGTGAGGAAGCCCGTGCTTTTGCAATTTTGACGGTGGATCCTGTAGTTACGGAAGCCATTTGTGAAAGATCATAGGCGAGGGTAGTAGCAGAGGATGGGGGGGTGGGTAGTTCTGAACAAGAAGTAGCAGGAAGTATTGGTGCAGCTGAAGATGGTGACTCACAATATCAACTGCCCACTCAGGTATTGCTTCAACATTAAATAATGCAGCATCTGGCAGTTCGTCGTCCACTTTAGTATTAACAGGTGTTGTGATCCACAAGATAATGTTGTTTACCGTTCCGAACCACAACTCGGATATCAAATTCAATTCAATAATAGTAACTATTTTGCAATGCATCCCGTATTACATGTCTTGTTACTAAATATAGCAAAGGTTGATTTTTGACGTAAAATACAAAATGTGTCACCATCAAATAATGTCGAAATTAGTTTCGTTCCGTAGTAGAATAAGTCTTTTCATAATCACTAAGTTGTCGACTAGAAAATTAGATAGGGTAATCCTTCTTGTATTCTTCTATTTGCATCAAAACTGATCCAATGGCATATTTTGATGCATCAGTATGCACATGAAATTCAATTGCCCAGTTTGGAGCTCGTAGGATCAGCACAGATGCTAAGGCTTTCTTCAATTTTTAAATGCTTCCAATGCCTCAATTGTCCAAATTGGTACAATAGTCAGCTTATATATAGGTCGTGTCAGCTGCGCAAAGAGTAGAATAAATATTCGGTAATAATTTGCATGACCCATAAAAATGTAAACTCCTCGAATTGTTCCTGGTGAAGGTAACTCCACAATAACCTTGATCTTGGAATAATCAGTAGCAATTCCATGTCTTGATATCACATGTCCAAGAACAACTCCATGAGTAACCCAGATTTGACATTCTTTTTTAATTAAAAAATTCTAGAACCACCCCCCCAAATGTACCTAAGTATATTGTCTTTGTGAAAAATTTGATGATACATGTTTCACTCTAGACTGGACCTGATAAATGAAGCATTTCATTCAAAGTTTTTCTTATATTTTGGCTATCTTTCGCTTTTTGGTTGAATTTGTATTTTTTGATAGAATAGTTTAGTATTAGATATTCAAAATTATCACCCAACTTTCATATGAAATTGAAAATTTTCATAATAATTTGCCTTAACTTTGATTGTTTACCATAATATAGAAAGTTGTAGCAGTTAGATAGATTTTGTTGGCCTAAATTTGCTATATTCATATATTTCAGCAAGAGAAAAATCATCTAGTGTGATTATTTAGTTATTTTATATTTTGAAACAATAAACCATGATTTGGGTAAAGTTTGACCTAAATGAAGAAGCATTCCAAAGAGTTGCTTGTTAGAAGTGAACACTCTGAAACTATATGAAGTTAATCTTATCGTCTCCAAACTTGATGAATATTCAAGAAGCACTCCAACACAACAAGAAGTTGGCCTTATATTTTTGGTACAAAGATATACTAGAAGAATGGCATATAATAAAACTACTACTTAATAAGTTAAAGTTTTGCATGCCTTGGGTCTCTTTTTCAAAATACTTCTTTCACGTTGTGGTATATATTTCAAGTCATCGAGGTGTAGAGTTTGGTATTGCATGCTATAACAACTAATATGAGTTAGGCAAGGATTCAAATTCAATAACAAAATAAGCAGTTACAGAACATGCAACTAATATGTGATAAAATTTATACTTCATTGAGCTCTTGAAAAAGTTTTGCTACGTATATCTTCAATACCTTGAGTGAAATGTGATTGGTTGAGGAGTAGCAAGCAAGTCAATTCATAAAATATAATTAATATACATGAAGTGTAATATAAATAATGCACCACGAGATTGGTACTAGAAAAGCAAGGAGAAAGATGGACCATCGTGTATGGACAACCACAACAAAGTACAAAAATCTAGAGGGGTCACTCATGTTCTGACATTATTTATTGTCACTATTGTGGCTTGAAGGCTACTAGACTTATACTACATAATATTTGAGATGATATTCTACTATAAGTGCATATTTGATACTTTGGTGTTGGGGATACTTGATGTGATACATTATTGAAAGTGCATCTATATTCCTTACATAGATACTTTGCATATGTTTCAATAGTATAGTAACTTTGGTGTGTTGTGAAGAATGACGAAATAGGAAAACTCCAAAGACAAGCATTAGGTATATTTCTTGATCATAACTTAGGTAAGCTCCTTATTTATGGACTAATTTGTTGTGAAGAGTAGTTTTTCACGTAGTACTTTTGCATAATCTTGGGTGTTTGATAATTGGGGAACATTGCAACCATCAATTATATTCATATTCAACATGCTTTGGATTGTGTGGGTCTGTACTTGTACTCAGAGGTAGTATGAGCACCTTCTTCTTGGATATATAGTTTCTAGCTTTGCCGCAAGCCATCATGATAGTTCTTTCACACATGATTATGATAGTTCTTTCAAATGTGACTTGTCTCTTTTAGGTGAGTTTGAGGTGAAAAATGTGTGCTTTTTTTAAATTCTTCTAGATTGCAAAAAAAAATTCTTCATTTTTCAACGATTCTCTCAAAGGTAATTTGTCCTTTTTAGGTGGGTTTAGAGCTAAAAAAGTGTGCATTTTAATGCAAAACTTTCTTATTTCATTTTTGAAAGGCAAATGTCATGAACATATATAGAATCACCTTGTTTTTACCTTCTATTTTCTCATTAATTCAATTCAAACTACACACATGAAGTAGAGAATAGAAGGTTTGCATGGCTCTTACTGGAGGAGCTTACATGTAGTCATAGAAGATGCTGCAATGTTCTACTTGCAACGTATACTTATGTTATTTTAACTCAAAATAAATATACCATCACTCTCAACTTTTCTTGGCCCTGACAAAGGTCTCACTAACCTGTGTCGACTTGTTCATGTGCCTCTTTGTCATATTTTGGTTGACTTCGTCTTGTCTAACAATGAGCTCTCTCTTGTTGAAGTTGCCTCCCTCTCCTCCCTCATTATACGCCTCGAGCCTCCTATGACTCTAGGAGCCTACCTCTGACTCTTCCTTTCTTGCTTACCATGTCATGCATCTTCGGCACCATCCTTCGCTCCTCCCGCTTTAATATTTGTTGGTCCTTGTCTAACCCTCCTTCTCTCTAGCTTAAGAGATTCTTGATGGCTAGTTTTGTTTGAGGGGGGAAGCTCAAATACCTAGCCTACCTAATTATCTCCCAATCCCTGCCTTTGCTCGCCAAATGGCCCTTCCTCAATGATTGGCTTTGCCTTGTTTACTAGTTGGCAGAGAAAACTGTGGAGCATTGTTCTTCTATTGTCACAAAGACCTCTAGGTTCACTTCTTGCATATATTCAACCACTAGGGGGCCCCTCCACCTCTTGGCGACTTCCTCATGGATCATTCTTCTCTTGCTTTTTGGCATGTGTGGAGACCGCGTGTTCTTTGGAAGATATGGACATCACAAAACTAGCTCATTTTTTATGGCCAAACGACTCCTCTTTCAACTACCACACGCTTCCACTTTGCTTTGCATTTCATAGATGTTTTCTAGCTTCTGTTGGACTCCCTACCCATGTGGTGTGCATATGGTACTCATCATAGATTTGTTTAGCTTTATCCCTTCCGAGAGTTGACTAGTTCAGCCTTCTATAGCGGAAAATTTTGGTACTATACATTTTGTGAAAATATATTACTTTCTTATTGTTTTGCCAAAACAAATAATCTAAAAACCACTTTAAGAAAAACCAAGTGAATTTGGTTCACGAGTTTTCAATAGAAATTTGTATAGAGAGAGAGAGAGAGAGAGAGAGAGAGAGAGAGAGAGAGAGAGAGAGAGAGAGAGAGAGAGAGGCCACATGACGAAGGATGCCACCGGTGGCAACCTCCAAAAATTAGGAGACTAGTCACATGTCAGAGGTAGAGTGCTACCTTTGACCTATGTGTCATCATTTGATTCGGCATGTAGGTTGCCTGCCTTTGGAGGTAGGCGAGAGGCAAGAGAGAATATTCTAAAAATATTTTCTCCTACCTCCTCCATAAGCCCTGCCTAGAGAGAGCTAGCTAGCTAGGCCCCAAGTTGCAAGCTGCCACCAGAGGTGACCTCTGGTGGCAACCTCCCACATGTTGGAGGTAGAACCTACCTCCTACATGTTATGAAGGGAGCATATCAAAGGCAAAACATCTGAGAAGGTAGGAGGCATTTTTTGAAGGAGAGACGAGAGAGGATCTAGAGCGAATATACCCTCCTGCTTACATCAAGGTGGCCCTCCCCGTTGAGACTTCAAGGCATTGCCCATGTTTTTTGGCCTCAGCCCATTGTGTGGGCGCCACGTGGCCCCGGTGCCCGTAAAAAACCAAGGGCACAAGTGATTTTCACAAGCGGGCACTAGGGTGCGTTCCCGGGCACCCCGACGATGGCAACGAGCAACGCAAGTGGCACCGGGTAGCCCAAGAGCGACGCCGGACACCTTCAGGTGCAGGCACACAAGAATAAGAGTATGGCAAAGTTTGCTTATATATTCCCTTTCAGTAATCCCATAAAAACGCTTATGGGATAAATTTTTGTTGCCCGGACACATGGCACCCAAGCATCCAATTTAAAAAAAAAAAGTGTCCGTGTTGTGAAGATGGAACCAAAATGGGCAGTGCTTTATATATATATATATATATATATATATATATACACAGAGACACACACATATGTATATTATATATATAATGGGCTATGATGGGAGAATAGAGTGGTCAATGCAATAATTCAGTCCAAACTAATTACTTTGGTTGTTGTTGTAGCAATCACTCCAAAGTTCAAACTGCTTCTTTCGCATAATCCATTGAAAGCAACCATTGATGACCTGCGTTTGCTCCTATTTCGGAAATGCATCTGAGAATATGATCTTAACGCTTGAACCACACCTGTACGTCCCTCCATGCTTCCTCTGTTCCTCTCCTCTCTCATCTCCTCCGAGTCCTCTCCTCTGCCCCGAGAAAAGAGGATCCGCTGATATCATATCAAGCTCTCACTGTCAAAGACTACGACTTCACTCGGTTTGATCAACCCCCTCCTTCTGGGCCGACGCACGCTACTGGTGCAGCCAAGGGTGACGGACGGAGTGAGAGAGAGAGAGTGAGATAGAGAGAGAGAGAGAGAGAGAGAGAGAAAGCGTAGAAGTATTTGTTGACTAAGAAGTCGAAGAGTGACTGCAGGACAAAACGCGTCCGTGGTCCTGGAGCAGAAAGGTTAATTTGCCGACGTCCATTGAGCCGGGGCCACGTGGTAATTGCGTCAGAGCGGTACATAGGACATCCATCCCATGCACATGCCTGCAATGCTCAACCCCGCGCCCCTCCCAATCCCCCCCCCCCCTCCCCCGCCCCCCTTTCTCAATTTCTCAATGGAATGATCAAAATTTGATAAAGGTCAAATATTGAGCTTTTATTATTTAAATTTTGATTCATTGCAAGACTCGAGAGAGAGCACATTCTCAACACTTTCATTTGTGCTCTCCAGCAAATTTACCTTCAAATCAATGACAATAGGAGTTGACATTGACAATGATCTTGCAACATCTCCCCCCAATGAGTTTAATTCGAAAGGAATGTTAAAGTATGTCTTAAAGGATGAGAGAGATAGAGGCATAAAAAACATTGATCTACCATACCTTGTTAAAAGAATTAAGCCCCCAATAGTAGAACTTAGTGTTATTACTTGCAAAGAGATATGAACTGAAATGGCATGTCTTGTATTTCTTATAATTTGTAGTCAAATATATGAAACTTAAATATCTATTATAGTCCATGTCTAGATATATGAGAAAAGAAACCATCTATCATACTTTAGTCTGCATTGAGCTAATCTGGAAAAGATCGTAGGAAAGAACTGAGCATTCTTAGTAAGACACGAGAAGGCATAATAATTTTGCAATAATTTGAATGATTTGTAATAACTTCAACATCATCCACAATTAACATATGAGAAGGTAAGCTTCACTCCCAATTTACCTTTCCCTCATCCCAAGCTCCCATCCCACTACTGTCATCCTATTCCTCCATACAATCTCCATTCATGTCCTTCCACATTATCCATTTGGGACATTCTAAAATATGCATATGAAGTGTATGTATATCTTAAAGGGGAACGATCTCAAGAATCGATCCATGGGGTTGCCATATTACCTAAATGCTCAAGAAATTAAACCTTGAGTTTATGTGTTTCTTTTTAACTATAAGAGTATGTCATTCAATGGCAGGTATGTCGAAGAGTATCACACCCATTCATTGGGGGGGGGGGGGGGGGGGGGGGGGGCTAAGTTTGTGTGTGTGTGTTGGGATTTAGATGGAATCTAGGGGATGATGATTCATAAGTCTCCATACAGGAAAACAAAACTGAAGAGGAATGAAGGATTTGTAGACCTTTGTCTTCAAAAAATATGAATCATTTCTAAAGCTACAATTTTATTTGAGATTTTTGTTATTTTTTGAGAAAAAAAAATAGTGGTATGCTTAGAGGATTTTTTAGCTTTGTTGAGATAGTGATAAGCTATTGCGATGACCTACTAAAAATTGAGGTGTAGGCTTCAAGGTGAGTTTGAGCATCAAAATGATTTTTTTTTTTCTGTTTCGATTCTTCTAAATTGCAATCTATGTTTTGTTGTTGTTGTTGTTGTTCTTTTAGAAATTCCAATGCCCTACTTGAGGCAAAGCTTTTGTGATGTATAGTTCACCTTCTTATAATTAAAAAGTAAATTAATGATCTGTTCTACTATTGTTTTATTCTCAATTCTAATTGTTTGTTATAAAAAATGTAAAGATGATGCTAATTGCCAAGTTCAATGTTTTATTTTCAATGATAGTCTAGGTCATTTTTAATGTGTAATTCCTTAAGAAACTAACAAAAAAAAAAGTCCTCAAAGAAAAAGAGGTTAGCTAAGGTGGAAATGGATCCAAAAGAGGACAATCATGGGCCTTTATCTTTACAAGATGACAAACTTCATGTTCTAGGAGCATAACTTTGGAGATGGGGCTCTTTCTTCCCATTAAAATGTTATGAGAGATCATATTAATTGGATGCTTTCAAAATAATAAAAATTATGACCAAAAAACTTCATCTTCCAATAGACTATAATAGATACAAGACCTCTTGATGTGAGAGAGCCTCATGTCATGGTGTGCTTATTACATAAAGCAATGTTTGATGTAGTATAAAGGATATCGTTTCCCAAATAGAGTTTGTATAGCATATTAAATAGATATCTCTTATTGGAATTGTAATGTATAGAAGATTTATGTGCTAGTCATCAACATATGTCTTTTGCACTACCATCTAGTAACACCAGTTTATAGACTTCAAAGTACACTTTAAATAATTAACCATAGTTTCTAAAATAGAACTATCACCCAAGAATGAATCATCCCTCTGTGAAATATGAATTGCAAGCTATGGTATCAAAGTATAGTTTTCATAAGGGGATTCTAGACAAACAAAATAGCTTACAACATACATTACATATATGGCTTTGAATTTCACACTATACAATTCATTAAGGTATTTAATATATGAACAATCTATCACATTTCAATAATCATAGAGTCTATTGTCTCTGTATTGAATCATTCATCAAACTATAATTATTCTATTCATATGCTGAATTTCAAGTAAAATCATTGAAATTATTGATAGTACATTGAACCTAAACACACAAACCAATGATTAAAAAGAAAAAGCCTAAGTCCAAAATTTGCACACATTCAACAATTAGAATATGAAGAGGAGATTTGATCACTTAAATTTCATTCATGCTTAATCATGTATGTATAATATCTCTTTTTAGTTGCGAGACTACCAAAAATAGTTATAACTAATATATTGAATAATCTTCTGATCCAAATGATTTCTTTCACTGTAGAGGTAGCTACGACATATTCGAATAAGATGAGTCCCTTGACAATGTTGGCAACTTGGTGGTGTAGGTATGTTTAATGGGGTATGTTGTTGGCATTTTCATTCAGTCTTTTTCGCACAATCAGCTCTGCCTCTGAGGTCAATACCTAACATGACATTCAACGATGCTATTAAAGCTATAAAGGATGAAGTCATCATGAGAGATCACACTGACTCTCAAGACAACGAGGACCAAGCATCCATTGTCAGAAGAAAACAGAAAGGAAGAATGCAGAAGCCAACAAGTGATGAATGCAGCTCAAAGCCACCTCTAGTATGCAGCTACTGCAAGAAGAAGGGCCACTTGGAGAAGAATTGTTGGGGAAATCCCAACAACATCTGCATTCATTGCAAGAAAAAGGGACACTCAACATTCGATTGCTGGTTTAATCCGAAGAACAAAACAAAGACAAGGCACATACTGCAGAATCTTTCCATCAAGAGGAAGAGCCAGAGCAAGCTATGACAACAAGGGATGTGCAGAATGCACACGCAGATCTAAAGATTGTCATAGACTCAGGAGCCACTGATATGGACACTGTAGTGCATGGGGGTACTCTTGGAATATTTGCTTTCGGGCTTGTAAACTATGAATGTCCCCGAGACCAAAATAATGACACGAATCTAGATTGGAAAAGTCAAAATTTGCAACATTTTTGTATTTAAAAGAGTCAATTAAAACTACAAAAGAGATAACTATAGCTTGTGTATGATCTTTAAATTTTATTTTAAAATTATGTTCATGTGTTCTTTTGGGTCCTTAACTGAGCCTATCTCTTGTGGGAGGGTCTATGGGTGGCCTATCATATTGATTAATATCCAATATCAATGTGGTTGTTTGAATTTTTTTTGTTTTATGTATTTTTTTCTCTAATTGTTGCTATATTAGAGGTATCCTTGAGGGGGTGAATGGAGGCTCTAGGCAAAATCAATATAGGTTCAACTACTTTATTTTACTTTCTTGGGAAAGAATAGTCCTAAGGTGTTTGCCCATGGTTTTGGGTCGAGATTCGGACCTCTCGAAGGAGGTCTCAGTAGGTTTTTCATTTTTTTTTCTTTTGGGGTGGGGGGTAGGTTTAGAAGGAGCTACATTTGCAATGGGGGGCTTGCTACTGGGGGCGGTGGAGAAAGCTATTTTGCCATGTCCCAATGTTATTGACTTTGAAATACAAGATGAAAATACTGGGTCTTTTCTCTCCACAATTGTATCAACAATATCTTCAGACATTGTTACAAGCTCTACATTTAAAACAAAAAAAAAAATCCCACTGAATATTTGTAAAGGCAAAAAAATTATATTATTTACGCTAGGCATGGAAGCATTTTATTTAAAATAAGCATTAATGCTTTATGTACTAAAAAGAGGATCATGAGTAGTAGGAAATCTATGCTGAACATGGAATATTTATAAGCAAATGATTGTGTAGCATGTTTCAAAACAATAGACCATTACAACAAGAGTCTTATCAAAATATGCTCTCACGACATCATCTTTAAAGTCGAATCTCTATCATAGACTCGTTCATAATAAAAATAAAACGATATTTGCTCTTTCACAAGGATTCTAACATATCCTTCTTCTTCATCCTCATCTAGTTGATCACTAAGCACTTTTTCTTGAACATGGAATTGTGAGTTCCCCTTGCTAGGCTTTTCAACTAAATGAATGTACAATTCAATCCACTTGTTATTGTTGACCCCTTTTGTGAAATAGTACATGAATTTTTTCTTGTCCTTCATTGGGACATCTTGAGGCCTGCTAGACAATCGGAATAAAATCTTTCACATCTTGGAATTTGTGAGAAATATATTATAATTTGCAAACAAAAAGACGATTTGAAGACATTTAAAAAATTATTCTATGCAAAGTACAATTTTTTTCTAAAAACTAACTTATTTTTTTATTAAAAATTTACTAGAAATTCAACATCTTAATGAGCAAATCTTTAACCTTTAAAGTGAATATTATATTGCTAATGATAGATTATGGACATCTGGTTACTTGATCTAACTACCAAAGTTGGTAGACCTAATGGTTAGGTCAATTTGACATGAGTAGGCAAAACTAATGCTAATTACGTCCCTAAACACATGCTGGACCGACTCAACCAGCTATGGAAAGGATCTCCTTTGTGCTCAGCATGCCAAGCGCTTACAATGCCTATCGCTTGCTATGCTGAGCATAACAAGGAGGTCGCACTCTCTTTGCTTCGCTATGCTCAACATAGCAAGTGCTTGCCATATTGGTGGCTTCCTATGTTGAGCATAGCTATCTTACTTCTTCTTTCACGTTGTTATGCTAGAGAGAAGAAAGAATGTGTGAGTGTTGAAGAAGGTAGGTCATCCAAGATCTCCCATCAATTTGGCATGGTCTCCTAGTGCCACAGCTCCAAAGCACCTACACACGCAAGCAATCAAAAGGCAAGTGAAATATGCATTAATGAGAATTAGGGAATGATGGGAGGGCGTGCTCCATCTTTTATAGAGATTGAGGAGCTTGCCAAGGGTGGCAATGTGTCAAGTTTAGGTGTGTGAGTTGTGGGGAAGACTCATAGTGAAGTAATGGTAAGTGAAGTGAGAGGGTGACATGTAGAGGTGAGGGAGAGTTGCATGGGAGTTAGAATTGGTCAAGTGAGAGAGAATTACGGCACACCCTACCTAGGTTTCCATAAGCCCTTAAGCCATGTGGAAAAGTAGGTAATTGAAATATGACATGCAAAGAAAGTAAGAGGTGACAAAGTGTGGTCCAATCATAGTTAAGCATAGTGGTAGCTTGTGGATCTACTAGTATCATTGTACTCCTCATTTTGGATCTAATTGATTTGGTGATTGAGTGGATTTTGAGTGTAAGTGATTTTATAGCTTTCTCTCTACTCGAGAGCTATTGATGATTTTCTCTCTCTACCCAAGGAGAGCAGCTTGTTTTTACTTAGATTACTTTTGGAACACTTCCCAGACGTGTGAGTGAGAGTTGGAAGTGATTGAATGCATGTAGTAGTGTGTTTTTGCCATAGATTCAAAGATAGATCTTGAATGTCAATCTAGTCTTGATCTTGGTGCATCTACACACCTTAGGAGATCACAAGTACATGTTATGTACAGTCCACACGTGTGAAATCAACATGGTATCAGAGCCTACCTAAGGTTACCATGCATTTTGATCCATTTAAGTGAAAACTATTCATCAATCTTGATCTTGAATGTCAATCTAGTCTTGATCTTGGTGCATCTACACACCTTAGGAGATCACAAGTACATGTTGTGGACAGTCCATTTTCCTAGCTATCTTGTACAATTTTGGATCAAAAGAGATCAAAAGGACATTGATTGGGTCTGACCTGATACTATACGGAATCAGGTGCTCAGACATGTGTGAGGAACATCCAACTTTAGTTTGGAAGTTCTCTCTCATGCTTGATCCATTTATCTTGTTCGATAGCTTGTTTTGAAGCTATTTTTGTCTAGTTTCTGATGCAATCAGTTTCATTCCATTTGGTTGAGCCAATCAGAAGTTATAAGCTTTTGAAGAGGGTTAGGTAGGGCACCTAGACCTGGGTGGACACATTTGGTTTGGTCAAGACATTGCTTGGTTGATCCAAAATCACAGTTGTATGCTTACCAATCTCATCTATATGTGATCTAGGCACTGTTTTGAGATCGTAGCCATTTTGTTTCATGCAATATCATTGTATTTGAGTCAAATTTGGTTTCTTAGTGTACTTCACACGTGCTAAGAGTGTTTGATCCTAACTTTGCCCATACTCCATCATTTGATGTGAAATAGATCTTGTTTTAGAGAGATTTGTGTAGCTAGTGAGAATCAATTCACAAAAAGGTCCAAGATCTTTCATAGGAGGAGATAGTACTCTATTATTGGATCCTCTTGAGAGTGTGTAGCAACATTTATTGTTCATCATTTGAGTTTTCTTCACTTCAAATGTCTTCAATGGGTTCATCCTTGTTGGAACCAAATGAAAGATTGTCCACTTCAAACTATTCAATTTGGAAAATGAGGATGGAGTCCATCTTGATCCTTCAAGACGTGATGGACATAGTTCTTGGCCTTGAAGAAGAACCACAAGTTCTTCAAGAGGTTCAAAAATACAAAAAGAGAGCTAGGATGGCTCTCCACTACATTAAGATGAATGTCTCTAATGAGATATTGAGGGAGATAGGTACTTGTACAACAACCAAAGAAGCTTGGGATTGTCTCAAGACTATCTATGAGGCTAAGAATACCTCTAGGCTTCTCACTCTTAGGAATCAAATCTTTCAAAGTAGCCAAAAGAGTGATGAGAGTGCATCTAGTTATGTTTTGAGAGTAAAAGATATTCATAGAGAACTTTCTTGTATTGGTGATTCCATCAATCAAAATGAGCTAGTTCAAGTCATTCTCAATGGCTTGAGAAGTGAATTTGATAACCTTGTCCAATCCTATGGCATTAAGGAGGAGCTACCAAGTTTGGAGGCTCTCCAAAGTGTGCTAATTTCAGAAGAATCAAGACAAGAGTACAAGCTCTTGAGGATGGACAAGCTCTCTCTCACTCATAATGATGGCAAAGCTCTCTTTGCCAAGGATAAGCACAAAGGGAGGAGCAAGAACAAACATCAACAATCCTCAAGCAAGGACAAAGTCAAATCCAAAGACAAAGATGAGAAGGAAGATGATTCCTCTAATGCTTCATCATCCAAGCTCAAGAAGAAGAAGATCAAATGCTTTTATTGTGGCAAGAAAGGCCATTATGCCACCAATTGCTTCAAGAAGAAGAATCAACTCAAGCAAGCCAATATTACCAATGAGAAGGAAGACACTATTGCAAATGATGGAGAGGGATCTCTTATGGTCTCTAGTTTCTCATCTACTCCTTTCAAGAAGGACGGCCTATGGTATATTGATAGTGGAGCCTCTTCACATATGTGTAGCTCCAAGGACTCTTTCTCTTCTATTGCACCTTATGATGGAGTCAAGAAATCAATATACACTGCAAATGATTTTGAATGTCCTATTGAAGGCATAGGGAACATTCCCTTGAAGCTTGCATCCTCTAAAGTTCTTTCTCTCTCTAAAGCTCTTTATGTACCTAAGCTTACTAAGAATCTTATTAGTGTTGGCCAATTGCTTGATAATGGCCTTGATGTAAATTTCAATGTTGATACTTGCACTATCAAGAAGAATGATGAGATACTTGCATTAGGATCTAGATTTGGAGGCATCTATAAACTAGATCCAAATGAGTATGTGAATGCTTGTAATGTTGCTCTTGTGAACAAGCTCTCTATGGAGGAATTATGGCATAGGAGGTTGGGACATCCCAACTACAAATCCAGGCTCTCTATGATCAAAGAAGCCAAAGCTATTGGCTTGCCAAATCACTCTCCAAGAAGATCAAGCCTTGTGAGGCTTGTGCTATTGCTAAATCTCACAAAAAGCCATTTACAAGATCTTCTATCAAAAGCAAGCATCCTTTGGAGTTAATCCACTCGGATGTGCATTTCTCATCAACTACAAGCAAGGGAGGAGCCACTTATTTTGTTACTTTCATTGATGATTTCACAACATTCACTTGGATATATCTTCTTCTTCTAAATCTATGGTGTTTGATCAGTTCCTTATTTTCAAAGCTTATGTAGAGAAGCAATTCTCGTTCAAGATTAAAGCTCTTAGAAGTGATGGAGGTGGTGAATATATCTCCAATAAATTTCATGATTTTTGTGAGCTTGAAGGCATCAAAAGAGAGTTATCTTGTGCCTACTCTCCATCTCAAAATGGAGTGGCTGAGAGAAAGAATAGATCTCTATGTGAATGTGCAAAATCTATGAGAATTGAGGCATCTTTGCCCAAAGATTTTTGGGGAGAAGCCATTAATTGTGCAAATTATCTTTGTAATAGGCTCCCACATATATCTCTTGGAGCATATGAAATCTTATATTTGAAGAAGCCTAAGGTTGATCACCTTAGAGTATTTGGATGCATATTCTTTGCCCATATTCCCTTAGAAACAAGGAAGAAGGAAGATCCTAGTGCATGCAAAGGGATCATGGTTGGATACTCATCCACCAAGAAGGCCTATAGAGTCTTTATACTCTTTACTTCTCAAGTTATTGAAAGTAATGATGTTGTCTTTCATGAAGATCAACACTCATCTTTTGATGAGGCTGAGATCAAGAAGTCTATGGATGCATCACCAATTATTGATTTTGAAGACAATCATGATGTGATGGGGTTGAGATTTGAAGAACACTCTCCTCGGATTTTCTCACCAAGAAGATCCATGAGAGATAGATCTGAGCCTAAGAGGCTCTCATATGTTGACAAAGGCAAACAAGTGGATCTTGATTCCACTAATTATGTTATTTATGTCTCTCATGATGAGCCAAAGAATGTACAAGAGGCACTCAATACCAAGGAGTGGTATGATGCCATGAAGCAAGAGTATGATGCATTGATCACCAAAAATACTTGGGAGCTTGTGGATCCTCCATCCAACAAGCATGTGATTGGTTGCAAGTGGGTATTTCGGATCAAGTTCAATCATGATGGCACCATCAACAAGTATAAAGCAAGATTATGTGCCAAAGGATTTGCTCAAATCCATGGCCTTGATTATGAGGAGACCTTTGCACCCATTGTAAAGATGGTGACAATAAGAATTCTTATTTCTCTTGCTTGTTTCTTTAAGTAGAAGGTTTCCCAATTTGATGTATCCAATGCTTTTCTAAATGGTTATCTTGAGGAGGAGATCTATATGGAACAACCTCAAGGATTCATCAAGGATGAGTCCAAAGTGTGCTTGCTCTTCAAAAGACTTTATGGACTCAAGCAAGCACCAAGATCATGGTATTCAAGACTTAATTCTTTTCTTATCTCACTAGGATTTACTCTTAGTGACTATAATCCTTCCATGTATCTAAAGTTTGTTGATATCAATATTGTCATTCTTCTAATTTATGTTGATGACATTATTCTTTGTGGAAGTTGTATCAAGCTAGTTGATGAAACTAAGTTAGCACTTGTGTGTGAGTTTAAATTGCAAGATCTAGGAGAGATACATTACATCCTAGGCCTAGAAATTGTTTTTTATGAAAATCAGGTCTTTATATGCCAATCTAGATATGCTCACTCTATGTTGAAAAAATTCCGTATGGAAAATTCTAAGAGCATAGATACTCCAATGGAGCAAATCGTAAAAGATCCTAATAAAGGTGATGAAAGATCCTTTGAGGACATCACACTTTTTAGGAGTCTTGTAGGCTCCTTGATTTGGCTTACCATTACTAGGCCCGATCGAAGTTTTTGTGTGCACAAATTGAGTCAATTTATGCAAGATCCTAAGATCCATCATTGGAAGATGGCCAAGAGGTAAGATATGTATCTTCATCTTGTGATTATGCTCTACTTTATAAAAGTGAAGATCTATCCATTGTTGGCTACTCGGATTCGGACTTTGCAAGTGACAAGATGGATCAAAAGTCTATTAGTGCATACACTATCTTTCTTGGAGGCAATCTAATATCTTGGCTTTCCAGAAAGCAAGATATTATATCTCTCTCTTCATGTGAGGCCGAGTACAAGGCACTCACTACAACTACCAAAGATGTGCTTTGGATCAAGAGGTTATTAATGGAGCTAAAGTGCATCAAGGAAGATGATCTACCAATGATCAAGTGTGATAACATCTCGGCCCAAGCTCTTGCCAATAAGCCCATATTTCATGCAAGAAGCAAGCACATAGAAGTGGCACACCATTTTGTGAGAGAAAAGCTTATTGGAGGAGAAATCTATTTGGAGCATGTCAACTCGTCCTCTTGTATTGCCGATCTACTCACCAAGCCTTTGAGCAAAAGTGCTTTCATCAAGCATAGATCTAATCTTGGAGTTATATCAAGATCAATGCTTAAATCTTCATAGATAATTTTTTTGGAGGAGTCTGAAGAATTGAAAAAGATTATATATGTTAGATGTAGGGGTCTTATGTTTTTTATATCAAGCATCTAGGTGTAGGATGTTGATAGGAACACATTTGGCATAGATGGCAAATTATGCATTTCCACTTGTAATGCCAGTATTGAGCCAAAGTCGAGTAAGAGGCTAAACTTGTGCCAATTAGAGTGTAGACAAGTGTAATGCTTTTGTTTCATGAATTCTAAGAGGTCCAATAGGATTTAGAGGTGGAACCATGTGAGGTACAATAGGAATTTGAGGTTTGCTTGAATATAGTCCAATAGAATTAAGAGGTGCATGGATCAATGGTCCAATAGGATTAAGAGGTGACAAAGTGTGGTCCAATCATAGTTAAGCATAGTGGTAGCTCGTGGATCTACTAGTATCATTGTACTCCTCATTTTGGATCTAATTGATTTGGTGATTGAGTGGATTTTGAGTGTAAGTGATTTTCTAGCTTTATCTCTCTACCCGAGAGCTATTGATGATTTTCTCTCTCTACCCGAGGAGAGCAGCTTGTTTTTACTTAGATTACTTTTGGAACACTTCCCACACGTGTGAGTGAGAAATGGAAGTGATTGAATGCATGTAGTAGTGTGTTGTTTCCATAGATTCAAAGATAGATGTTGAATCTCAATCTAATCTTGATCTTGGTGCATCTACACACCTTAGGAGATCACAAGTACATGTTGTGGACAGTCCACACGTGTAAAATCAACATAAAGCAAATCCACCACCATTCCACCCTCTAGAAAAAATGTAGATAATAAAAACAAATATTCACTTTTCTCAAAGTTCCCTCTAGCTAGCTTATTAGTAGAACCGTGCATAGACCACTCAGGATGCGGGAGGTAGTGAGTCCATAAATCACTATCAATGCTAAGCAAAGCACTATCCAAAACTTCTGCACAATCCGTGAATAGAGCAACAGTGCAACTCTTTCTTGACAAAATATACACATCCAAGACATGCATTTGCAAAGTAGCAAACAATATTGTTTTCAATTCTAGTAATCAATTACTCAAAAAAACCAACTAATAAACCAAAATAAAATGCCTGATACTAATTCTAGATGTTTACAAACTCATATTCAAGCCGGATATGCTCTAGCCATATTTATCAACACCCTTCAAGGAAGCCTATCTTGCAATGAAAAGGCTACGACGACCTATTTGAATCTCTACTGGCAACCTATGTGTAGGTGGACTTATCAACAATATTCACCTCCATCATAAAAAATCATCAAGTAGATGTCCAAACAAGCTTCCAAGAAATTGTTAGTCCAACTATTGAAGATTGTATCTCCACCAGATAATTGATCTGCCACATAACCAATAGGCAAATCGGGTTAGCACTATATGATATCTTCTTTTCCTTACACATCCTACCTGGCAAACATCTCTTTTCCATAAATTCTC
This sequence comes from Diphasiastrum complanatum, assembly GCA_029204225.1. Lineage (NCBI taxonomy): Eukaryota > Viridiplantae > Streptophyta > Lycopodiopsida > Lycopodiales > Lycopodiaceae > Diphasiastrum > Diphasiastrum complanatum. The sequence continues at coordinate 61,817,096 of CM055096.1, forward strand.
TCATGCGTTGGTACTCATCGGGATAGTTTCCACTGTATATTGCATCTCTGATTAAACACATGTCCCCTTGCATCACTCCAACAAAGACAATACTCCAAACTTGACTTCTCCTATCATGTCAACTTTTGTGAACCCTTCACGAAGGTTTTCTTTATTGGGGCATCATCAATTATTTGAACATTTGTGTCAATTTTTCTTTTACCTTTTTTATTTGGAACTTGTATTGGTTTTCGAGACCCATCTTAAAAATAGGTCTATCAGCCATTTGGAGTGCCACTTGTATAATTTTCACACGTGTGAGGATGCCACAAAGTGTGATTTGATCTCCTAAGGGATTGTGATTGCATCTAAATGAAGTGTAGATTGAGAATCAAGATCAAACACTCAATTTAATCTCAAGAGCAGTCATGGCATGAAACTAACATACAAGAACTTTCACATGTGTGGAGAAGTACACATGAAAAAACTAAGTATGGAAAACAGGTTGCTCTCGGGTAGAGAGAGAAAGTGCCAATCAAGCCTCGAGTAGAGAGACAATCCAATAATGACTAGAAACACCAAAACTCATATTGATCTCAAAAAACTTAGTACAAAGTGAATGGATTCATCCTACTAGTAGAAACTCGAGGTAGTCCATGCTCAATTCCTATTGGACCCCTTTTCTAGCACCTCTTAAATCCTATTGGATGAGTGACTCAACATCCTCTTGATTTGATTGGACCCTTCTAATGAGATTGTTTACTAATTCTCTGCTCTAGGAAATCAGTTGGCTTTTTCTTGCTCACAGCTTTTTTTTTTGTTCTGCCTGCTGTCAACAGAGACGGTGGTTTTTTTTTAAGTTTATCTTTCTTGTTTCAGAGCCCATATCAGACATATGAGACTGATGAACATTTTAGTATTGTTCTGCCTGTCAGAGGACACTCAGGTTTGTTACTCTTGTACTGAAGCACATGGATAAACGACTACAATCAATCAAGCATGCATGCCAAAATGTTCAACCATAAAGTCAGCATGTAGAACCGTTGAACAATGATTGAATTTCTACTCTACTGCTGCAAAAATGAGTTACAATCAGATCCTAAACATTTTACACTTGCATAAATCCACAAAACAAGAAATGAAAACTAATCCACTCTAAGAAAGCATGAGAACTAATCCACTCTACTATCCACAACCACACAGAAAGGATGGAAGGGCAAGATCATGAATGCATCACTCAAGAAACAAGCATGATCAAGGAGCTCAATGGATGCACCAAACTCGTGGATGCTCTTCTCATTTCAGCATGTAGTAGATACAATACACAAAAAGCTCCTCTTCTCAAAGAGGGAGTCTCTTAAATAAGCAAGAGAGCTCCTTAGGTGGCATCCTAGTAAAATTTTCACATTTCACAAATTACAAGTGGAATAATGCTCTCCACTAGAGGTCACCATCAAAAGGTGGCTCACTCTACTTTCTTTAAGAGGGGTCTACTTGAATTTATTACATTTGCCTTGAAATGCTAGTTCCTACATGGTCATTCCATCTTCTGGGATTCACCATGAGGCTTACACAGTTCTTGCTTGTCATTACTAACTAGTATTCCTCGACTCTCATTCTTTGTTCATTTCGTCTTCTCAGAGACCTCCTCGATCTAAGATGAGAGGTGCTCTTGAGTTGCCCTGGTTGAGTATCTTGGGGATTTGTCAGAATCAGCCAACAGATATTCACACTTATGATTGGACCCTTGACCTCATGCCAACACTTTGACTCAGTTCACTCATCAAGTCTAAACTTGACACTTGTAGTGAGCCTAACTAGCTCGAGCTAGATCATAATTGACTTTTGGCCTAATGACAGAAATACATGTGTACTTGAATATTTAGCCTCTATAGCCAAAATTGGCCCAACCAACTTTCTACACATAGATGCTTGATGAAAAACTTAATGAAACCCCTAAAGTCAACATAGATATCTTTTGGTATTTTTCACACCATTGTGTCATCACATGAGAGAAGAATCCACTTCTTATCTTGTTTGCTTTGCATTTGCTTGGAAACATGATTGAAGGAGGGTGAGAAAAAGTCCCTTAAAAGTGGTTCCAGTGCTTGTAATCTGAGTAGTTACATCAAGTAGACAAGTAAAGAAGATAGCAAACTCAACATCAGTTATCTGTTGGGCATATCAATATGGCTTTCTTAGTTTTATCAGTCTGTTATTTTGAATGATAATACATTTCAAGGTTCATTTTAAAATACTATAATGCATAGATGTTGCTTGTCAATCTCTCTATTTTTATTTCACATAATCTTTGATAACAGTTCTAAAACTAGCTCCACTACTTGTTTAGAACAGGTTCAAGAGTCAGCTCTGTATGATTCTAAATTGTTCTATAGTTCTATTCATAAACTAGTTGCTAACTGCCTAATTGATTCAACTAACTATCCATTGGAACTACCATGACTGTGTATGGTGCCTCAACTAGTAAAAACAAGATAGATTGATAAGTTCAAATACACTAAATTAGTCCAAACAGATTTGTGAAAATTCTATAGTGATATATAATCAATAGTTACTTTCATCTATCTAACTATAGAGTCAAGTATTTGAGTTTTTTAGAACTCGTGTGGATCCTTAAGTCGATTTACTTTCTGATTCCAATTTCTTTTTGCTTATAGATTAGTTATGGTTTTGGCATTTAGGGTTTCCTTGATGTATGAAAGTTTTACATCTAAGTACACTTAGGAGGGGCTTTTGTATTGAATCTAGGACATTATATAAAAAGTATCCAAACATGAGCATTCTAGAACATAAAACCAAGTTCACAAGTACATTGGTTCTAACTGCTCATAATAAAAGGTTTGATTATCCTTGCAAAACTTTTGTGCCCCTTCTCCAATGTTAGAACATTTGCAAATGTCCTACTGCTATCTCATAGAACATCTGCACATGTTGTGTTGGTGCCATACTATTCTATCCTTGAAGATTCCCCACTGTTGCATCTGAATAACCTAGAAATGCCTTGTATTTTATGGTTGACATAATGCTTGAACAATTTCATCATCTCATCCTTCATTCTTTGTAGAAGTTTTCATGTCAAATAATCTAATGAGTTTATAAAAATTTATGAGGTTTTATTAGTAAGATTTTTAATATTTAGCTTGTCTCTTGTTCGATTATGAATCATGTGCAATGGATAAATACCCTCTTTTATATCTCAATGAAAAACCTAATTGTGCTACCAATTGGTAACTTACATAACATTTACATTAAACAAAAAGTTACAATCACATCATGGAGATAAAACTCCCAAGGTTTTGGAGCCCATGACTAATAAGTTGTCTCTTGCATGTGTAGGCTAGGATTCTAGCTTGGGTTCCAATGTTGTCACATTAACACTCTTATCTAACCAAGCTGGGGGCATGTGCTTGGATAGTTAAAATGGTAGTTATTGAGAAATTGGAAATGATATCTGGAAAATAACAAGATTGAAGAACACACTTCATGATCAATCGCATAAACATCTCATAGTGAGATGGATTATAACTTGCCTATGCAAAGCTTAGACAAATGCAATCTCCTTTTGGTAGGAGTGGGGCTCGAGGAAGTGATAGAACCAACTTTTAACCCCAACCACACAGGGGTGTTATCTGAAAAAACTGTTGGAAACAATTAAAACTCGACAGATGTCTAGCCAATCAAGGTAATTTGCTTAGATTTCTCAAACATTCATTTAAAAGGTTACAATCGTTATTCTTTTGAATAAGAAAGCCATTCAATTTTTTCCAAGACAAGAATCGTATAAATATATTGGATATGACCCCAAATTTGTTGAGCACAAAAGGGACAATGTCGAAATTAGGCCAGACAAATAATGAATGTTTAGGTAAATACAAGGCCCTTTTGAGAAAAAATAAAAAAGTTAATTTACATAGAGAAATGGAGAACATCTTTTGTATAAAGCCAACACTAAACGATTTTAGAAAGAGAAATTTTGAAAGAGTTGATTTTATTGGTTTTTGTATAGGGTAAAGTTTTGCTTCAAGAACTTTACAAATTTAAATCTCGAACAACGGGTTTTACAGTGCACAAAGCACCAACGCTAATTTTTTCTTGACTTTTTTAGGACACTTATCAATCTTTGAGATTATGAGATGAATTACGACTAGATTTTCATTATAAGAAGTACGCTCATGATTCCTTGCTCATTATGAACATAATTTTTCTTCATATGAACATGCCCTAGAGCAAATTCCCTTTAAAACAATCATGTTCATGAGGGGGCAGGGAAATTATGTAAAAGCATTTAAAAAATGTAGTGAAAAAATCAGTGCAGGCCTTTAAGATTTGCATAAAAATATAAAATGTGCTCCAAAAGGTAAGGTGTTGAAGGGGTTCAAGCTTCAAAAGTTAAGAAGAGCTCAATTGCAGGTTCCGATGTGTGAAGGGGTTCAAGCTTTCGCCGCATGCGTAAGATCAGCAACACCCTTCTGCAGCTAGACGTGACGTGCTGGCCTTGACGGAACAGGGGTTTCACTTACATACATAACTCATTCATTCATTTTGAAAAGTAAGGAAAATCAACGCCCAGCGGGGGGCCTCTAAGAAAAGTGGGTCTATAGTCAGTAGGAGTACGACTACCTCTCTTTCCCTTCCCTTTGGGCCGCCATAGCCACCCGTCCTAGGACCCGCCCCCCCCCCCCCCCCCCCACGCATACGATACTACCACTTCCGCTCCTTTCGTCTCCACACTGCTGCAGCAGCCGCTTTGTAATTTGCTCTCACTACGCTGGGCCATAGCTCATTGTTTTGAGGAAGCTGCGTCTTTTAGTTCAGCCAGTTTTTTCATATGTTGCTGAGTTATGGAGACATCCGAAATTTGTAAGCTTGAAAGGAAAGGGCTGCACGTTTAAAAATAACCGTAACCTAGCTATTCTGTATTGTATCTTTCATTATATTGAACACATTTCAGAGAAAAGCATACAAGGTTAAGCAAATAGATCAGGGCGACCAGCTGGATCTCCGTGCTATACAAGTCTTTCTATGCTGTGTAGAAGAAGAAAGTTTGCCTCTTGATGCGAGCCAAAATATCTTATTAGCAATCCATGGCAGGGGTGAACTGGTAGTGTTGTCCAGGATGATTTTTCTACATTGTTTATGATTGCGAGAGATAGTTGTTTGCTAAGCTCCCGGGTCAGTGTTCCAAAGCTGAGCTTAGGGAAGTTTCTTGTCTTATTGATGAGCTGCTCGTGAGAGTGCATGTGGTTCTGAGAAATCAAGCGGAAATATGAACGGGATGTCAAGCAATAGATGGCCATGAGAAATCAAGTGGAAAGATGAACAGGATGATGTAAAGCAGTATAGAACATGGGCAGAGATTTAGACGCAGGAGCAAAACCTTTATTATATAGTCTTGAAAGTTGAATTTAAAAGAAGCTTCAAGTCGCGGTTACGAACATGCAGAAGGCACATCGATGTCTGCATGGTACTAATATCGAGTATACAGCGGTCGCATGTTGAACTCGTGCGTATCCCGACGCTGGCATCTTTGTGAGTGGTGATATCATCTTATCATAGATTTATATACTCACCATAGCCATTGGTCTGTTCACACACGTATGCGTCTCAGACCCAGTATCTGCAGTCGGCGAAAGCAGCTCACTAGGTATCCCACAAAAAAGTTTTTAAGCTAACCTAGGTGCCTTTGCGACTTGAATTGTCGCAACTTCGCCGCATGAAAGGTCAGCATTCGAAGAAGTTTTCAGAATCATACTGGGGCACTAGCGTTTTAAAAAAAAGCGATATTCTCAAGAAACACCAGAAGCGCCTAATCAAGTCAGAGATTTGCTTGCTTCTTGTGAAGGTTATTAGTCTTTGGCTGGCCAATGAGCTTGAATCGACCATGAAAGTGAAATAGAACTGTATATGGCTAATCTATCTTTGAATAAGCAGCTCAATTAAACTTGCAGTCCAGGAGGTTTTTCTCAGCTAAGGACATACACAAGCCTATCTTTCGCATGAGTCAGCATTTTATGGAACCATTTCCTTACACGTCGAAGGATTTAATGTTTCTTATACAATTTCTTCAAATTCGGTTTATTTGCAGCTCGTAAGGATGTTTTGTTGCGATCGTAAATGGAGTGAAATGCCTCCAACTGCGCTGCTCAAGAGATGTTAGACGAGAGTTAAAAAACTGTTGTGCAAGATTGAAGCAATGGACTTCTATTACATCGAAGTAGCAGTCTTAGAACTTACATGAAACAAACCGTCTCGTAACCGTGACCGTGTTTGTTGATTCCAATGGTCTACTCAAGGGTTTCCTTGTTGGATTGCTCAAATTTCCCTCATGTGTTGTTAGGACGGATGACGCAGAGATCACTTTACAAAACAGTGACTTTGTTGTAACGAGGTTGAATTCCATATTTCTCAATACTCGAAGTTTACAGCATAACTGCCTTAAAGATGAACCCATCTGGAAGTTCTGGCGACCAACCTGGGGCAGGTTGGAATACTGATAACTGGGAGCATCCAAGCAACGTTTGCCACTTCCCAGGCTTTGGTGGGCATTATCAGACAGCTCGTCCAGATTGGGAGTGGGACAATCAGATCATCTTTTCTCAGAACCAAGCCGCAGGTTCAAGTGATCAAGGGGACATAGAGCATAAGCCTGCAATTTTTTCAGGTTCACCTGGGACAGATCTAAGACATTACAGCGGAGTCTTTCCTACGACTAATTTTTCCCAAAACCCATCTCTGAATGTATTGAACCAGACAGGAATCCGCAATTATGGTGGCTTTCAGAGCATGCAAAATATACCGACGGTTCAGTCATTTCATGGAGGTCTTGGCTCAGGAATTCCTGGTCTCGCTGCAACAAACGCCATGACGGACATGAGATCGTTTGATCAAAGGCGTCGTCTGTTGGAGATTATGGACTTTGAGCACAGAAGCATAGGTGATCTGTTTAAACGCGAGGAGCTGTACCCGGGAGATGTTCACGGAAGGATTGGCTTGAATCTGGCCATGGGAGGAAGAACCTACTTCTCAGCCGAGGACTCCGCAGCAGCAAGACTGGCCAAACGACCAAGACTAAACTCTCCTGCTGTGCAAATGCCAATGTGTCAGGCTGAAGGTTGTACTGCTGATTTGAGTAGAGCGAAACACTACCATCGCCGGCATAAAGTATGCGAGATTCATTCCAAGGCAGCTAGTGTCATGGCTAATGGCCAGACACAAAGATTTTGTCAGCAATGCAGCAGGTATAGTTGACAACATAATAGCTAAAAGCTGCTGTAATCAGATTCTTCTTATAGAAAGCTCATTTTGTTAATAGTAGATTATTCAACAAAAAGGTGTGAAGGTCTTAGCGAGTAAGTAGAGTGCTCAGATATCTAAACCCTAGAACCGTGATTTTCTTTGGAAAACAGGAAAATCATGGTTCTTAGGAAGCTTTAGACTCAGTTACATGCTGAAACGTACAAATTAATGCAACTGGATTTTGGACATTACGTTTACTGAATGCATCTTACACTTCTTTAAGATGGGGCTGACGGGCATCACATTATCTAGTCTATTTGTGTGCTCAGTGGATCTTACACTTCAAAAGACGGGCATCAAGTGAAGCTCATCACTCTTAAGAATTTTATCCTGCGGCCCCAGTACACTTGCATTATTTTCTGAGATTCTCCTGCGAAGCAGAAGGATTTTCATGAAAGAGCAGCCTTTGAAGGCTTAGTACGTTTCAGTGATCCCTTTGTAACTAGGATCATCACACGAATGATAGTCACCTTCAATGTGAAATAATTCTATGAATTAAGCCTCCACTTTTCTTCACTGTTTGATTTTATTCTTGACAGAGCAAGAATTTTTTCTTGTAGCGTAACTACATGCTTTTCGAAGTGAAACTAAAAAGCGCACAAAGCATAATAGTAACTTGTTAAGCTAAAACGATGCAAGGTAGTGTGCATCCGATTGTAGCAAGTGCTACAAAGTCGGGTGCTGCTTTCAGTATCTACTTGGTGGAATTGATATCGTCTCTGTTACAGTTGCACTAGTATTTTCTAGTTTGTATCCAATAGGTTACTATCACTAATGTCTACGTTTGCATGCAGATTTCACGTCCTATCAGAGTTTGACGAAGCCAAAAGAAGTTGCAGAAAGAGACTAGCCGATCATAACAGACGGCGAAGAAAACCACAACCTAACACAGTCCCAGATGAAAGCACAATGGCTCAATCTCTAACTTTAAAACCCGAGGAGCACAACCTAATTCACAGCAATAAACCCACTGGTAAGTCTCTCTCTGTCTCTCTGCCGACCAGAAAACCTCAGAAAACTGATAATGAAAGCTGCTGAGATATTGGAGGCATGGATGCCTTATGACAGGTCTATTCTTCACCTGATTGAAAGAAAAACTAAGTAATGAGCTTTTCCTTGTCAATTCAGGATCTGCGGCAGACACAACATCGATGCTGATGCACTTTCCAAAGACTGGCTCACCGTCGGCGTCGACTGAAGAGCTTAATAACAAGAGGAACTCTAACAATATTAGTAGTTTGCAATTGAACGCTTCATCTAGCTTTGGCAGAACAGATGAGAAACCTGGAGTAAGTCACTCCTTTCTACTAGGCAGCCACAACTCTGCCATGGCTGCTTCGGATTCTCAGCCACCACTATTCTCAAACGTTTCACTTGCGCCTTCAGTCTCGTTGCTTCAAGGTGCAACTCGAAATTTTCCCTCAACGCACATGCAACAAGCTACTCACGAAGGATTCTACCACCAATACTTACAAGGATTCGGACAAACTGGGCCCAATTTGTCCTTATCATCTCTGGGAGGTGATCCCGGAATGGGCACTCGAGGTCTTCGGCAGCCTACAAGTTACACTGAGGCAGACCTTGCAGCTCCTTGGCGAAGGCCTGCTGGATTAGCTGATTTTTCCGAGGTAAGCTGAATTATGAATCTTGACCACTTGCTTTAAACTCACGTCCAGGAGAGCTAAGCGTATAGAGTGGACGATGTCTGGCGCATATCGCAGTCACTCAGATTTTCTCTATATCTTAGAAAACTTTATTTGCTTTGCAGTCATCGAGGCCGAAATCTAGCTTAGAGTGGATGGGTGGAAGCATATCATGCCAGGAACAAGGACAAGCAAAACGCCTAGGATCATCCAGCTTGAACTTTCAAGGAAACGTTGAAGGACATGGACATAGCATTTTGGCACTCTCAGAGTGCTCAACGAGTAGGGAAGGACGAGCAGAAGGAGCGCTTCAGCAATCACATGTTCCCTTGGAATTTCTGCAGCAACAATCGAGTATTAGCTCTGACGATGCGCAGGATGTTAAAGGGCAGCAATCCGACATGAAGTTTTCAGACCTCCAGCCACTGAGACCTTTTGGTTCATCTGTTTACGACTGACCAAGAAAGAAAATCCGTAAGAAACGACTCGTTTTTAGTATTATCCTGCCTTATCTCTTTTTCGTAAATCATTGAGTACATTTTGCCAGGCATTGTCTGCTGCACTGAGCTCAAACCTTAGACTACCTAATAATTTTTAGATCATAGGAGTCAGTGCAGCAAATACTGGCTGAATATGCGGCTTCTGATTCCTATGAAACGACGAGATAATCGAAGATTTTTGCTTACCCAATACAAATTTTTCTATTTTGCAATCTTTTGATCTAGCGGATATTTTTTGAGTTCCGACTGCACCATGGTTAATTCCCGTATGAGATAGCATAATTCTTGGTTATTTCAGTACTTCCTGGTTAGAAAATTTTGCATTCCAGTTGTCATAGATGTTAGTATATATGGTTAATTCAAACACTAACTCGACATAAGTTATCGACTAGAATGTGATCTCAAAGTACTACACCCACAACGTTGGATCCCTTCTTTCGCGGTCTAAATACATCGATGGAATAAGCTAGTGATAGTATCGCTGTCAAAATAGTTTCCGCCAATATTCTCCTCTCGAACCATACTAAAGTCCAAAAATTGCTCTTTCCTAATAGAAATATGCGAGTAGTCACGCCTGCATATCACGTGCCCAAAAAGTAGGAAAAATCTTTTCTTTTCAACATATGATCGGATGTCTCCTATTATCTTTAGAGTTCAAAGTAAGGAGCATTAACTGACTTGCAAACAATCCACCTTGATCCACAATATGAAAAATCCAATGCGCCTAATTAAGATCAATTTCATTTGATTTACTGTGAAGGTAACGTGTACAGTGATGAAACCGAAGATCGGAGCACGGCGAGAGGTCATCGTGATATGTCTTCATAACTTTTAATCCATGGTAGCGCCACTTCAGCTCATGAGGAAGTCACCTTACTAAGACTCTTGCACTGCATATATACTATACAATGAAGCTATTGGAGTGATAAAGATAAACTCTGTTAGCTCGACGCTCGTTTACCTATTTGTGGCTGACAAAATTTGTAAACCTGATAGATGAGAGGAAGTTACGCTAGTAGAGTTTATAATATAAAGAAGACTCAAAGATAACGAGCTCCCTCACGTAGCTTATGTAGCCAGCAAGGTGATATGAATTGAACCAAACAGCATGCGGTCATCCTGGACTTGCATGACAATTTTTGGTAAAAGGATCTGCTTGCTGACCCATTATCTGAGTGCCTACATGTTGACATTTTCCAGAAATGGATCCGCTTTTGTGTGATTCCTCTAAAAGTTACAAAAGTATCTCAGCAGTAGTTGATAAATGGTTGCTGAAACCACTGCAGAATCTTAACCTATCTTTGCAATTCAGGGATGAGCCGCTTGTAAAGAGGGTCAAGACACAATAACGATGCTCAATTGAGTGGATGGTTATAATGCTATAATCTGTAAACAATCAAATAACAGATTACTACTGATTGTCTAAACTTGTCTAATAACAAATTGTTTAAAATTAATCTCCAGCTTTCTAAGAACCGAAACCAACCAGAAGTCCACACTTTGAGAATGACGTGTTCCGCCACCCGTATTGGCAAGCAATATGGAACTTCTACTGCGATATCTTTTCATATTTCATGTAAAAAGCCGATGGAGAGACGATTAGGTCTTCATGCAAAGTGGATATGTTGTTGTAGATAAGGAGATTGTGGGCAAATGCAGGAGTGAGGAGGAATGCTGATGCACAGAGTTCATAACGGTAAAAATTATTAGAGAGCGAAAGCGATTGCTCCACTTCACTGCCCTATCTTTCCATCTATCTATACATGGATCCATTCACTTATTTATCTTTGTACGAATACATGCGGTTGCTTAATGTTCTCAAAACAAAAACCATGACAGCTTTTTGGGATGAGGATATATTGACGATTTATAGATTACTTTGGATATTTTAATCAAATCATGTGTTACTAAAGGGTTTTTGGAGTGTCTTGGAGCTCAATTAGTTACTGTCTAGAGTCCACTTATGATCATTTATAACGTGGTCCTAATCCTTCTTTGCAATGGAGGCGCGGCGCCTTTTACTTTTTTCATCGATGTGGTATGCATGCTCGAGTGTTCTTTCACTTAAACTAAAATAAACACTCTTCCCCATAAGACCGACCAGTTGATAGAACTTTCATTGCATGCCACACATTTGCAGTGAATCCAAGTGAGAAATTAAAGAGTCAAAGGGAGAGTATGAGCCCATGTCTTCGGTACAGCATAACCGTAAGCCATCGATGAGCTTTTCCATGATACTAAGAGTGCATTCAAATATAGGAATTTGATAGAATATTCACGAGGCAATATAGCATAGTTAATAGTAGCTGATCCGGAATGGATTTTATTCTTTAAGGGATTTATCACTATTGTGGGAATGATATGCTGAAGGAAAAAAAGGTAGTGTTCTATCTGGCATCAAAGGAAGGAATGAATCCGAGGGAAAGCAATAAGTGACGATGATGAATTAATATAAGATATCTTGTAAGTGGTACTAGAAATGATTGGTAGTGAACGAGGAGGTCTCCCAGTGATACCCTTTGTGGGTTTGCACATGCTAGAGTGCTCTTGAAAATATAGTAGTGGAAGTTCCACACAGAGAGGACCAAACACAGATAAGGGTATATCCTAAAGTGCTGCACCCGAGGGTGTGCATATATAAAATGCAAGTTCGCATTTCCAACCTATTCGAGGCACACAATCAAAATTATCAACGCAGTCCCTTGAGAAAGCTGCAATACATTGACGAGGAGATGTATGGATTAATACAAGCAATAATAGATTTTAGACTCATTTCCATGCCCCGGGAGTCACCTTGGAAGTGGAAGATGTGCTGACAAGTGTGCATCATCAACAACATTTGAGTGAGCTTATGGTATTCAAGGTAGCCATTACCCAAGATGGAGCCCAAACGATATAGATAGAGAGGTAGGGAATATCTTCTCAGCTAAGAAGCGAGTCATGAAAATCAGTAGTATGATCAAGAATTTCTATGGAAAGTGAATGTAGAAATATGGTAAAGTGGAGAAGTTTAGATTGTTCAATCTACGAGGTTTAGCCAAGCAATGATTCAGTAATGTTTAAGAGAGCAACAAAATGGATTGTGTAAAGGAGTTGAGTGTTGGAAAAATTTGGAAATGTAACAAGTGCTAGCACATCAAACAATCATCACAAGATTGACGTGAACAAGTAAATGCAAAAAGATCTATGGTATTCCAATATTTCAAAATGAGAACAATCACTATGTTATTGATAAAAATAGTTAAAGATACCTAAAGATGAATTGGAAATATTGGGATGTCAACATTTAGCCAAGGCAATGCAAAGGATGGAAGCAACAAGATACCCCTATGAACTTTGGATTCCTACATGGAGCGAAATGCTCATGAAGAGGGTACTTGTCAAACCATGATGTACCATGGCTTCTGGTGAGGGTGTTAGTGACAAGGGTAGAATCAAATTGGTGCTTATAACAACTAGTTGATTGGAAATACATATCGACTTCATGGTGGCCATGGTAAACACTAGTTTTAAAGAATTTGGTGCATGTTGTGGAAAATGAAGTTGATGGTCTAAGATTTTGTGGTTGGACTCATGTTTAATCATAAATGTTTTGTTAAGATCTGGATTGTCTCATTCAAAAAAAGAGTTCCTAGTCACTGACTAACTCCAATAAACAACCATAACAAGTTATGATGTTCTGGAACAAAATTCGGCCACTATCTTGGCATCATTCATTCATGGCGCGTCAGCTTCGACCATTTTTGTCACATATTCAATTGCTAAAAATACATATCTTCGTTTGGTAAGTCATGTGACAAGTTTAATTGGTCCTAGGATATCGATTCCCCATTTTTTAAATGGAGCAAGGGGTAGAATTGGAGTAAGCGACCAATGCATACTCTTAGTAGGCTAGTTAATGCCAATCAACTAGTTAGTTAGTCTTCGTCATTGCCATTCGTTTCAGCTGGGCGTGAAGTCTATGTCTCCAAGCCCGTTGAGCTGCCAGCTGGCAGCGTGAAAGATTCATCTTTGTCTCTTTTGTAGTTTTTTGTTTCTAGAGGTGTGTTTACGATTCACGAATGATTCATGAATTGTTCGTCTTTCGAGTCAAGGGACGTTGACTGTCGTGAATTGTTCTCGTTCGACTTTTGCTTCGTGTTCGTGCTGTGACAAAGTTGCAGGAGCTCACCATTTCTGACACTCCCTCTTGAACCTTGCAGCTTTGTACGTTTAGTCCAATTGCCTTTCTTTGCTTGGCAAAGAGTGGCTTGTCGAGCGGTTTCGTGAGCATATCTGCAATCATATTTTCTGATTTTATATACTGGACCTGGAGCTCTCCTATCGAGATCAAATCTTGAATGTGATGGTACTTCAAAGGTATGTGCTTTGTCTTTGAATGAAAGACAGGATCCTGGGACAGATAGATGGCACTGTAGGATTCGTTTTGCCATTTGCCAATGTGCCATGCCAAGATTGGAAGAGAATTGGCTCAAGGCATAAACAGAGAAGGCCAGATTGGGTCTAGTACAAATTGTCAAGTACATCAAACTACCTACCATCTTCTGTTCTTCTTCTTCCGTTTTTGGGCAATCCTGCTTCGTGAGCTTGGCTCCAGCTATCATTGTTGTGGCCTTTTCTTTGCAGTCCATCATGTGGTACTGCTTTAGCACCTTTTTGGCATATTTTGATTGACTCAAGTGCATTTCGTCTTTTGTTTGATCTCTTCTGATCTCCAGCCCTAGGCATTTTGTTGCTTCTCCAATATCTGTGATTTTGTAGCTTTCAAAAATCTGACTTTTCGTGTGTTTGATCAGCATCAAGGAATTTCCTATCATCAGTGAATCGTCCAGAAAATGGTCAGTATCACAAAATCCTTTCCTACTCTTTTAATGTAGACATTGCAGTCTGGTTGAGTAGGATTGAAGTCTAGAGACTTCAGAAGACCATCAAGCTTTTTATACCAGGCTCGTGATACATTTTCTAGACCGTAGATGTATCTGTGCAATCGACAAACATGTTGTCTGTTGTTGGGGTTTTAATAGCCTTCAGGGTGCAAATTTTCTCCTCTAGATCTCCATGGAGAAAGGTTGTTTTCACGTCAATCTAGTGAATTTCCAGATTGTACTGTGTGGAATATGCAAGGAGTAGCCTTATGCTTGTCATCTTGACCATGGGTGAATATGTGTCGAAATAATCGACACCATATCTCTGCGTGTAGCCCTTCACGACAAGCCTGGCTTTGTAGCGACCAATGGTGCCATCTGATTTCATCTTTTTCTTATACACCCACTTGCAGTCGACTATCTTTCTGTTTTCTGGCAGTGGCTCTAATGTCCATGCCTCGTTTTGCCTCATTGACTCAATCTCTTCTAATATTGCCTGCTTCCAAAATCTTCTCTCTGTACTCGGGATAGCTTCTTGGTATGTTGCTGGCTCTTCTATGAAGCTGCAATATTCAAATTGCATGTCTTCGCTCCATTGAAGATTGTCAGAGTAGCGGTTTGGAGGTCTTCTTTGTCTTGTTGACCTTCGAAATTCGTTTCGTCGCTACTCGAACATTTGTTATTCGTGGGGTTGATCTTCTGCCTTCTGCTACTCTGGAGTCTGCGGCTCTGCATTCTGATTTGATGTTTGTCCTCGATCTCCCTCTTGAATAGGCAGCAGTGTGAAGATCTCATGGCCTCTTTCGTCTTTCAGTCCAGGGAATGTGGACTCATCGAACTTCACATCTCTGTTCGAAACAACCTTCTTTGTGGTTGGGTTGTAGAGCCTGTACACATGTGTTCCGTTTGAGTATCCGACCATGATTGTTTGCTCAGATTTGTCATCGAGCTTGCTTCTTTTTTCTTTGGGAATGTGCTTGTATGCTACACACCCAAACACACATATGTATGTTAGATCAGGCTTTCTGCCTGTCCACATTTCGTATGGTGTTTTGTTTTCCAGTGTTGTCGTTGTAGATCTATTCTGCAGGTGTATAGCTGCAGCCTGTGCCATCATGCATCTGGCTCCTTCAATTAGTGTTTTGTTTCTTCTTTCTGCCACACCGTTGTATTTGGGTGTGTATGCAAGAGTGAATTGGTGCTCTATCCCATGTTTTTCACAGAATCTTGAGAATTCTATGCTTTTGTATTCACCTCCATTGTCAGATCTAAGGATCTGTATCTTTTTTGAGGTGTGTCGCTCTACAAATGCCACGAACTTCTTGAAGGAATCAAACACTTCGGATTTCTTCTTCAAGTAGTAGATAGTGGTCATCCGGCTGTAACAACCTATGAACGTCAAAAAGTATCTCGAACCTAAGAGCGAATCCATCTTCATCGGTCCACAGGCATCAGAGTGAACGAGCTCAAGAACTTTCTTGTCTCTTCTTCCCTCACGTGTGAATGGATTCCGATGTTGCTTGCCTTTCTGACAAGCTTCACAGAACTCAGTTTCGGGCTTCGAAATCTTGAGACTTATGACAATGTCTTTTCTGCTCATGTCGTAAAGGCTCCGCATGTTTAGATGATATATTCTCCTATGCCAGAGCTGATCTTCATTTTATGATGCATTCAATATTTTGGCCTGGTAGAGATTTCCTTCTCTGCATCCGACCGTCAGCAACTTGTTTGTCATCTTCTCGATCATACGACAAGTGTTGCCGTCGCACAAAACTCGAATGCCTAGATCTGCCATCTTGGAGACAAATAGCAGATCTTTTTTGAGTGAGGGCACATAAAGTGCTCTTGGTAGCTCCGCTTGGCCTGACGTAGTTGTAGAGTGCTGATGCCTCTGACATCGTGTTTACTCCCATCACCTAGAATCACTACTCTGTTATTTTTGAGTTCGCGAAAGTCGATCAAGACCTTCTTGTTGCAGGTTATGTCTGATGTTGCTTTTGAATCAATGACTACATCGTAGTCGTGTTCA
Source organism: Diphasiastrum complanatum (assembly GCA_029204225.1). Classification (NCBI taxonomy): domain Eukaryota; kingdom Viridiplantae; phylum Streptophyta; class Lycopodiopsida; order Lycopodiales; family Lycopodiaceae; genus Diphasiastrum; species Diphasiastrum complanatum. The sequence continues at coordinate 61,833,429 of CM055096.1, forward strand.
AAGTAGCTTGTTGAAGCTTCATCGAGTATCGTGAAAGCTTCATCACCTCTTTCAGCATCCTTTGATGGCCCTGCAACGTTTGCCTTTTCAGCTTTGTTATGTTTTTTTTGGGTTGAATTTGCAATCGTATGCAGAATGCTCTTTTTTCTTGCAGTGCATACAAGGTATTGCTGAATTAAACTAGCATTTGTTGGCTGTATGGCCTGGTTTGTGGCAGTGATCGCAGGAAGAAGATTGCTGATTCGAGGACTTCGTCTTCTTAAATCTTGGCTTGCTTTTGTTTTTCTTCTTCCCTTTCGTAAAGAGAGCTTTCTCTTGATCATTACTTCTCTCTCCTTCATCTCTCATCAGTCTCTCATTAGCAACAAAACTGACTACTTTGTCGAATGTCATATTTGGTAGACTCAGTATGAGCTTTCTCAGTAGCTGATAAGACGTCAGTAGAGATTTCATGAAGTACATCAGCTGCTGTGGTGCTGGGACCTGGTGCTCATGTCTTGATGCAGCGAGTTGAGCAAAGATCGTTCTGATCTTCTCAATGTGCTGATCAAACTGGTTGCCATCCCATGGTATGGATTGCAGCTGATTGTGAAGGTGCATGACTGAAGCTGCAGTCCTCACTTCATACTTCTGCTTCAACCTTTCCCATGCTGCATGGCTGCTTTCGCAGTCTTCAATTTGCATGAGTAGATCTTCATTTATGGATGAAACAATGATCGCCATTGCGCGCTCATCTTTTTTGATTCATTCAACTCTCCTCGGGTCTCCTTCTGGAGGCTGCACCTCTGAGAGCTCGGTCACCGACCAGATGCCTTCGCCCTTCAGAAGCGTTTTGATTTTGAATTTTCAGATGTCGTAATTTGCGCCATTGAGACTAATTGCTATTCTTGTCTGGATTGATGTAGCCATATTGTGTTGTCTGGATGAATCACTGTTGGGATATCAGTAGTGATAACTTGTGCACTTTGATACCATGTCGCGAAAGCGAGGCTGTTTCTTTTTCGTCGTCGTCTTCTTATTCGCGAACAATTTTGTGTCTTTGAATTTTCTATTTGCACGAAAGTTGTTTACAGAATCCCAGACACGTGATTACACATCATAGAACACATTCTATTCTAGCAATCAAGACAAATTGACAGCACAAGACAGGGAGATGCATGGAAAAAGAGCGACTGTATTATAGTTTAGTTTTTAGAGCAAGATCATCAGTGTCTCGCTTGTTGGCGGAATGACATTCTGCTCTTTCGTTGTGTTCTGCTTGTTGGCAGACTTTCATGCATAGCTATAGTTTCTAGTATTTTTCTTTCTGCTCTACTCGCTACCTTTCTCTCTCTGTCTCTTACAGATTATATTTTTTTCATTATTTTTAATGATCCAGAGAGGATCGTTTATACCTCCACAGTGTGGAGTTTACAAGATGGCTAAACGTAGAATCACAAGACTAGTTAACACCAATCAACTAGTTAGTCTCTGTCATTGCCATTCGTTTCAGCTGGGCGTGAAGTCTATGCCTCCAAGCCCGTTGAGCTGGCAGATGGCAGCGCGAAAGATTCCTCTTCATCTCTTTTGTAGTTTTTTGATTCTGGAGGTGTGTTTACGATTCGCAAATTCTTCGTCTTTCGAGTCAAGGGACGTTGACTGTCACGAATTGTTCTCGTTTGCCCTTCGCTTTGTGTTCGTGCTGTGACAAAGTTGCATGAGTTCACCATTTCTGACAATTTGTGGTTTTATTGTATAACACAAATCATCAATAAATTCTTCCATAAATACTCATAAATAATCTTGAAAAATAATTTTCATCATTCTATAAAAGAGAGCTAGTGCATTGCACAAGTTGAAATGCATCTATTAATAGGCATATGCTCCCCAATCGATTGTAAACCTAGTTTCTGACCGTTCTTCTTGTTAATCAGATACTTGATTATATCTTGAAAATCCATCCAAACAACTGTATCACTCATGTCTTGGTACTTTATCAAGAATTGTATCAGTGAATGGCAACGGGTGATGATCTTTCCTTGTTGCAACATTTAATTTTTGAAAGTCATGGCATATACAAATTTTGCTTGTCTTCTTTTTATGCACCACAACAACAGGTGAGACCGACTCGCTCCTTAGGACATGATAGATTATTCCAGTGATTATTCCAGTTTCTAGATAATTCTCCAGTTCATCTTTCACCATAAGAGAATACTTCAGATTTAGTCGATATTGCTTTTGTCAAATTGGCACACCATCTAGTTTCAAATTGATCTGATCTTCTCCAATTTTTTTTGGAATTCATTTGAGATCATGCATGCATAGTCTAGGAAAACACATCTGGATATTTTTTAAGTATATCAGTGTAAGCATGCAACTCTTCTTTTGATAGGTGTTTGGATAAGTTCAATACTTTATCATGTATAGCTGATATATGAATAATAGCATCAGGTTTGGTGCTTCCTTCAGTCATATTTGTAAAATTAAAGAATATCCTTGGACTTCTCAATTCGACGCAACATTCTCTATGATAGATGACGATTATGCCTTTGCAACCTCATAACATTCAAAATAATTTATTTGAATGTCATCATCATTAGTCGATTATGCAAATTGGTTCCTGACATTGGTGTTTCACTTTCAGTTGTTAGACTTCCAAGATATTACATGTGTTATGGACTTGTCTAAATTAGCAACAACTAGAAAGTCCAGTGTATTACAACATTAGCTTGGTGTAACCAAGGTCTTCCGATTAATACAAAATATGTTGGATTGCCAATTTTCTTTGTTACAAGAAAATTCATAATGAATGGCTCATTTTGTATGGAGGCCAGTACCTTCTCAAGCTTGCCGACACGTTTTCTCCTTGTAGAGTTAGCTGATTTAATATTCCTTTTGGTTGGATGAATATCAGTCAATCCGAGAGTGTGTGTTGTATCTTCTATCATAATATATATTCACACTCAATCATGAATATATTGGTATCTTTTCAATGAGACAGCCTTCAATAGTCACGTTGATTTCAAAAGCTCCCAAGTCTCCTAGATCCACTCCTAATAATTCAATCTCTGGTGGCTTGCGTTTTTGCCTCCTTTTAGGCTATATCATGACAATAGCCTTTGACGATTTAGAAGGCTTAATATTGTCATCCTCTTGAAAAGAAACTCACTTCATAGATTTTGCTTCGCGTAAATCTGCATTGAATAAATCTTTCACTTCTAAAGCAATGTCTTTGTCAAACAACCTTTTTATGTTTTGGGCTTAATATAAATCATATTTTTCAACTTTAGACTTTCATACAGTTGGTTCTTTTTTCTTTGTGTGCCCTTGTCAAGTTAGATCCTTTGATTTGTTTTGACGAGCAAAATTTCATGTCATAATTTTTTTCATTTCTTTCAAGTGACCTGGCCAACTCGAACCAAGTTTTGTCCAGGCTTGGTCTTCTGTCATTTCAACTCTCTGAACAATAGCATTATTGATTCCTTCTCCACTAGTGTTGTTGACATTTGAACCAACTTGACTAGAATCTTTGGCTTCAGTAGCTTTGGACATTATGTATTGATATGTCCCTCTCCTCTGCAATTCGAGAATAAAGGTGTATAGCCGACTTGGCTTTTTGGTTTTGGACAATTTTGAGAGTAATGTCCTACTGCTCCACAATTAAAACAGGTTCCTCGCGATCTCTTGGGTTGTGCATTTTGTGTAGCATAAACAACTTTCTGCATAGGTGCCATAGTCTGCATAGGGACAAACCATTTTGGAGCAAATTTCGGCTTTGTCGATTGAGGATTGCCCTGTATAAATGAACAAGACTCATCTCTTTTAGTTTTGCACAAATATTGTATCTCTCCAGGTGCATTATATTCCACATATGGTACTTGGTTATGTGAGCATTCAATATGTATATGTCCCGAAAAGTTACATTTGGTACACGAGAGACTTGCATTGGTTTTAGCACTTTCTTTCACTTCTCCTTTATTTCTAGCATCTGCACTTGTAAATCATGCATATGAAAAGTTCTATTCGCTATCTCTTTTTTCATTCAATTATCTAATTTTTGTGTTGGTTTAGGAGTTTTAAACAATTTAATCACTAGACAATAATGAGTCTCTCCATGATCTGTCATATCGAATAGCATCCTCTTGGTATCCTTTATCAATTCAATATTATTGTTGAATAGTAATGTATCATCCAGATATAGTGTGATCATGATAAGGGATTGTTGAATGGCTTTGAAGCAGACATCATAGTTTGCAGAGCTTGGTTCAAATTGTTGTTCGATAAGGAATGAGTTGAGTTGATGAAACCATGCTCTCAGATAACCCTTTGGCTAGATAACCCTTTGGTTGGATCATATAAATATCTTATTTAATAACTCCATTGAGAAATGAAGTTTGTATATCTAATTGATGTACCTCAAGGTTGGTTGCAGCAATGAATGATAGCAGCAATTTGATAGATGAGTGCTTTGACCACTGGGCTAAATGTTTCAAAGTAGTCAATCTTGGGAATCTATGAGAATCCCCTTGCCACCAGTTGGGGCCTTTTGTCAATGTTGCCATCTTCTTTGTACTTAATCTTAAAGATCCATTTGTAGTCGATAACCTTTCAACCTGCAAGTAACTTAGTGACACTCCATGTATTTTTTTTTATCAGTGAGTTGTATTCTTTATGCATAGCTTTCTTCCAAGGATTTGAATCGGCCTGTGTGAGTGTTTCTTCGACTATGGTTGGCTCCTGTGAAAGATACTGAGCATACTCATATGTGAATCTAACAAGCTAAGTTCAAATTCTTGTTGATCTTCTGGGACGTGCTTCTGGCTGCAAAATTCGATGATGTGTTAGCTGCTCTTGGGTTGCAGCTTTTTGTTCTTTTTTTTGAGTCTGATTGTATACAATGGCTACTTGAAGAACTCGAAATGGTATTTCGATATTCATGAGTATTTGGGACATGAACAACGAGTATAATTTAGTTTGTGTTCTTCAAGTCAATAAACTGATCTTTAGTAACATCCTTACTTGTGAAAATTTTATAAGCTACAAGATTATACAATCTATACATGCCATTCGAATAAGAATAACCAACAAAAATTGTGTTAATAGAATGCTTGTCCAGTTGTTTCTTTTTGGTGTCTTTAGAGACATGAGCATAGGATGTGCATCTGAACCAAGATTCTTCATGGCCTAACACAACATGATGCCTAATAATATAGAATTATTAGCACAAACCAACTAGTTGTAACTTGGACGAAGATGTCAACTGACACCGTACATGTTCACTATTATGAAAGAAAAATATATCAATGTTATCTAATATAACACCTATATAATAAAGGAGATGTGCAATAATCACACTATAGGTGAATGGTTTGACAAAACAAGCGAACAAAATACTTTATAAATTCATGAATAAATCACTACAGCTCATTTGTCAGATTGGGACAAGAAGTTACCTTCTATTCTATATATGATGAGCTTATCAAAACACGGGGAAAATAACCACAAAAAGGACTCCTTTTTATTTGGTTTATGGACTGTATCTGATTCTACCAATCAAATTCCAAGTTCCCATGTATCAAATTGAAGTTGCAGAACGAATGTCAACATAAGATAGTTTGCAACAATGACTTCAAATGCTAGATAAACTAGAAGGGGATTGGAAAGCATCAATGGAGAAAACCAAGATTGTTCTAGAAAAATGTAACAAACAATTTGATTCCCAAATAAAGAATGTTGTGTTAAAAGAAAGTGACTATGCATTATTGTACGATACTCGACATATAAAGTTTCTTGAAAAATTACACACAAGATGGATGAGACCTTACAAAGTGATTGATATATTCAACAATGGATCAGTTCAATTGGTAGATTTGGAGGGAAATCTACAACCCACAAGAGTCAATGGTTCCAGGTTGAAGAAATACTACACATGGTATGATTTTATTTGTTTTCATTTTATCTATTCGACGTTGAGTCGACACTTTTGTTGACAAGGTTGAATTTTTGTTCGATTTATTATTTGTTTTCATGGTAATCTTGTTAACGTATTTTCGTTAATGTTTTTTAATTTTTGAATCAGCATAAATTGTCGACCATTAAGTATGAAGAAAAGTATCTTTGAAGCATGATTTTTTTTGAATTTTTCTCGAATTTTAGAATGTTCTTGTTTTCGAATCATTTATTTTCTACTTGTAACCTATTGGTTTGTTATACCCTTAATTTTTTAGTAGCCTTTCTTTAAAGGACTACCCTTATTAGTACATGTGACCATATTTTTTAAGTCTAATTATTACTCATTTATTGTTAGGTTTTTTTTTTTTTTTTTTTTTTGGTATAGAGAGTTACGCCATTAGTGGTGAGATTCGAGTGTGTGCCATGCTGATCGCAGTTAACAACTCTACCCAAGCACCGCGCTATGATGGACATTGGTTAGGTTTTACTTTTTGAGATCATTTAATACATGATGGAGAATGATCACATGCAGGATGTGTTATTACTGTTAATAATGTTATCAAATTGGCCATTCCAAAAACCAATTTGCCTTTCATTTTGAATTACTTATCACGATCAAACGAAGGCAATGTGCGCACGCTTTGCCATAATTAATGTTTGGGCTTTCCGTCTTCAGTTAAATTACATTTTTGGCAACCAATTTCATGCAACTACGTTATTTTCAGTAAGGTAATTATGCAAGGCTCCAAGTTTTATTCTTCTCCAGAGACCACGTTCTCTTTTTAGCTCTAGTCAGTCGGGGACTCAGTTAAGAGAATTACCTAGCAATAACTAATGCAATTTCGGAAATGCTATATTTCGTTAAACAGCTTCCCATGCATAGATCTGAATTACGCGGGAACTAATCTCAAGGTCACCTCGGTGGGAGTGCAGGGCTGTCGGTTATCTGATATAATTTCCTAGCCGTGGGTCCTCGCTCCTATGGTGAAGTATCCTGAATTGTGGACATAGTATATAGTACTTCAATTTCAGCTTTACTTGGTGCAGTACAAGTGCTGATTATAAATGCTCTCGCTTCTGTTACATAGGATCGAATGGGAGAAGACGGGACGGGGGGTGCGTTAGCAGGCATGCAAAAGCCTGGTGATGCTGAGATGAACTCTGAACAATGGGTGTTATCTGAGGACATGGAAAGGAGGTAGAAACGTACGATAATAGAGGTGTTACCAAGGTGAATTGTGATAGCTGATAATGTAGGTAGTAGACAACCATGGAAGTGTAGACGTTATCACTATGGAAGCATGCTGATTGTAGTGTGTTATCAGCACAAGAAATAGTGACTAAAAGAAAGTAATTCAAGACACTATAATGTGCAAGAAAATTCCTACATATGCTTCAATTAAATGAGCTGAGTACAACGATTCTTTATGAATCTGGTGTGAAAAATAAGCTAGAATACAGATCACTACAATGTCTGTCATGAAATAGCTTACGATCGTGCGTAGCACTCTGTGTGTCACACTACTTTGCTCGCTGTAAAACTCTCTTGCAATCACTTCTCAATGAGATCGATCATTACACGTATCTCTCATCAGTTTTGATGTTGGCGCTTAGTCACTATTTATTGACGAACTAACCATCTTGTAATCTTTTAATTAATTGTACAAACGTAATAGATGGTAGTGATTATGACTAGCAAAGTCTGCCTTATTACAGTTTGTGATAGTTTGTAAAGCGCCATAGAAGTTAATCGTGAGAAAATTGTCGTTATCATGTTTTGATATTTGCAATAAATACAATGTATTTCTATAGTTGTCGAGAAGTTTGCATTTTTTACGGTTTTGAAAAAGGTTTAAAATGACGAGATCTGCATGTATCTTTGATACTTCGCAGTTTTCGTCTGTTGCAAAACTTTGTGTAAATTTGCAGGTAGCTGGAACTATCACAAAATTGTGAGTAAATCTACATTGTCGCAGATTTTTGGCTTTTTCGCTTTTGTAGAATCAAGTGTTTTTCTGCATAATTGCATCTACGGTTGACAGAAAAAAAGAGTGGTTGGAAATAAATGTTAAAAATTCACAATTCTAGCTTGACTAGTTTTGGTCATATGACTTGTAAATAGTTAAATGGTCATGATGTGGCTTGTCACACGTGCCAAATAGCATAGGATTCCATTCATAAGGATGTTCTCAAGTAGACCTAAGTGTTAGAACCTTTGGAATGAGTCCAAATTATGCTTAGATACAAGGGAGAAAAAATAGGAGCTATTTTTGGTAATTTTTGCATTGTTGAGGGATCTCCAAGATTCCAACCCTAACTTGGTAGGGATGAAAGATCCACCAAAATTAGCATTAGGGATAGGTTTAGGGCTACTCATACCTGCCCAAAACCGTGATGGATCATGTATATATAGGTGATGATATCTCACCAAAATCAATCAAGCAATTTCATGTTTTTTCTCTCATAATGGTGCAATTGCTCTCTATGTTCATAATTGTTTGAGTACTTGTGATTACTAATGATTATAGGATTGAATGTAGGTCTGGTGTACAGTACTCAGACTGTGGGAGGCCGTACTTTCACACGTGTGAAGCCCTCTTCAAGGATTTGGGCCATTTAGTGAGGTTCAAGCATAGGTTTTTGATGGATTTTGATGGTTCAACTTGTGCTAATCTTATGAAATCATGATCTATTGTTTTCCTCATCATTTCAAGTGTTTTAGGATCCTTATTTGCTGTAATTTTTACATGGTATCAGAGCCTAAAGGCTGAAATGAGCTAAATCCTTGGTTTGCATTCAATTTTATCCAATTTTTTATCTAAATCTTGTGTAGATTGGATCTTAGCATCTAGTATTGATTCTAGAACTCAAAGTGAGTCAAATACATTGGAGATTGGTGTTGTGTGACTTCATTTGCAGGTGTTTAGGTGTCTAAAACCAGAGGCAAAGTTGAATTCAATTCACATTACCAAGATAGCAAGTTTTGCTTGATCCAAGCATTGATTTCTAAGCGAGTTTTGGAGGTGATTTCATAGAGAAGGCTTTCTAGCATTCAAGGAGAGGGAATATTTTTGGGGACTCTTCAAGGCTGTTCTAAGGTGTAGTAGGCACCTCCTAAAGTGATTTAGGTTCAGTCCAACCATTGCTTGACTTATGCACCAAATTAGATCAATTTTTCATCAATTTTGATCATTTTTTGCTTGTGATTGGATAGTAGATTGTGTTGCATCCTCATTAAGTTCCATTTAGATCTTTTACAAGTGATTTTGGAAGTATATTAGGTTGCTGAAATTCACTCTTTATCAGATCATTTGGAAGCTTTAATGTTCTTTATAGAAAGAGGGGCAATTCTACTAGTATTGTCTACTTCAATCAAGCAAGTGCATTGTTTCTAGTATTCTATGATTTGATTTTGTTAGAGATCATTCTTAGATCTTTATAGGAAGTCTATTACTGATCTTTTCAGGTCTCTAAGAAGTGGGATAAAGTAGACCTTCAATCAAATCAATAGAAGTAACCTTCATTTGTGTCAAGTCCTTGATTAGGAGACTAGATGGCATCTATAAATGCATATCTTTTGGATACTAATGAAAGGCTCAACAAAACTAACTATTCCATATGGAAAGTTAGAATGGAATCTATCAAGATCATGCAAGATCTGATGGAAATTGTAAATGGTAAGGAGGGTGAACCTATTCATCCTCAAGAAAAAGCCAAATACATCAAGAGGTGCAATGTTGCACTACATTGCATAAAAATGAATGTTGCAAATGAACTCTTAAGAGAGGTAGGAGATTGCACTTCAGCTCAAGATGCTTGGGAGACTTTGCAAAAGGTCTATGAATCCAAGAACCAAACTAGAATGTTAGCTTTGAAGAATCAAATCTATAGAAGCTATCAAAAGAAAGGAGAGAGTGCACATACTTTTGTCCTAAGAGTAAAGGAATTGAACAAAGAGCTAGCCTTTATAGGTGACCCTATCAAGGATGAAGAGCTTGTTCAACTCATATTGAATGGACTAAGCTTTGAATTTGACAATTTGGTTCAGGGATATGCAATTATGGGTAAGCTACCCATACTTGAAGAACTCCAAGGCACGCTCATGGCCGAGGAATCAAGAAGGAGCCAAATGCAAGAGAGGATGAATAGGCTTTCCATCCAAGGTGGAGATGACCAAGCTCTCTTCACCAAAGGCAAAGGCAAGTCCAAAGGCAAAGGATCAACATTCAAGAAGTCTACAAAGCTTGAGGATCAAGAAGGACCCCCAAAGGCATCTCCATCAACCACCAAAGTCAAGAAGGACAAATCAAAGGTGAAGTGCTACTATTGTAGCAAGATGGGGCATTATGCCTCGGAATGCTTCAAGAGGAAACAAGATCAAAGCCAAGCCAACATGAGCAAAGAGGAGGAGGAGGAGAGTTCACATGAGGACTCTCTCATGATGTCCATATTTTCTTCAACAAGCTTCAAAGGAGAAGATCCTTGGTGGATTGACTCGGGTGCTAGTTCACACATGACTAGTAAAAGGGAGTTTTTCTCTTCTCTCTTATCTTATGATGGACCTATAAAGTCTATCTATACAGCAAATGATGAAGTTTGTAAGATTGAAGGAGTTGGTAGCATTCCCCTTTGCTTAGGATATTCCAAAAAGATCAACATAGAAGGTGTTTTGTACATTCCTACAATAACAAAGAATCTACTAAGTGTTGGCCAAATGGTAGACAATGGTTTCAATGTTGACTTTGCTTCAAATGAATGTTTTATCAAGAAGAAGGGTAAGATAGTGGCTAAGGGCACTAGACTTGGCAAACTTTATAAGCTGGATGCATTTGTGGATACTAATGTTGTCATGTTGGCCGAGAAGAGCAAGATATCTACCTTTACTTTATGGCACAAAAGACTTGGACATGTCAACTCGGGTTCCATGGAGGCTATGATCAAGGAGGAGTATGCTTTAGGCCTACCAAGGTCTATTGGGAAGGAAGACAAGGTTTGTGAAGCTTGTGCCTTATCCAAGGCACATAAGAAGGTGTTTCCTAACTCCATCACAAAGTCATCTCATCCTCTTGAACTCATACACTCGGATGTGCACATTGCTAGCATCAAATCTAATGGAGGTTCATCCATGTTTTTAACTTTCATTGATGACTACTCAAGATATTGTTGGGTGTTCTCACTTTCCTTCAAGTCTCAAGTATTTGATACTTTTGTAAAGTTCAAGTTGTTTGTGGAAAAGCATCATAATCATAGCATCAAGATTCTTAGAAGTGACAATGGTGGAGAATTCATCTCCAATGAGTTCAAGGCCTTTTGTGAGGAGGAAGGGATCAAGAAAGAGACTTCTTGTCCTTACACTCCTCAACAAAATGGAGTTGCTGAAAGAAGGAATAGAACATTATGTGAATGTTCTAAGGCTTTAAGATTAGATGCTTGTTTGCCCAAATCCTTTTGGGGTGAGTCTCTTGTATGTGCAAACTACTTGATGAATAGGGTGTCTTGCAAAGCAATTGAAGGCAAAACTCCTTATGAGATGTTGTATGGAAAGAAAGCCAATCTTAATCACTTGAAAGTTTTTGGGTGTATATGTTATGTGCATGTGCCATTAGAAACAAGAACCAAGGAGGATCCATCTTCCACAAGAGGGATCATGCTTGGATATGCAAGCTCAAGCAAGGGCTACAAAGTCTATCTTCCATCCTTGAACAAATTTGTTGTTTCAAGGGATGTCATCTTTGATGAACATCATATGCATATGCTTGAAGAAGGCTCAAGTGCTCCAACAATCAAGAAGAAGATGGCCGAGGAGCAAGATCTTGGTTTTGAGGAGGAGCTCATGGAGGAGCAAGCACCAAACCCACCTATCACACCAAGGAGATCTTCAAGGGCAAAAGTGGAGCCATCAAGGCTCACATATCAAGGCAAAGGACAGCAAGTTGAGGGTATCTCATCCACTTCTTATGCTTTATCTAGTTTTGAAGAACCGTCTAATGTTGAAGATGCATTGAACTCCAAAGAATGGTATAAAGCTATGTTGGATGAGTATGATGCCTTGATTGAGAATGAAACTTGGTTGCTTGTTGAGAGACCTCAAAGGAATGTAATAGGATGCAAGTGGGTCTTCAAGCTTAAGTTGAATGCAAATGGGAGTGTTAACAAACATAAAGCAAGATTAGTTGCAAAAGGTTATGCTCAAGAGAGAGGGATAGACTATGAGGAAACTTTTGCACCCGTGGCAAGATGGTCACAATAAGACTAATCATTGCACTTGCATCACATTTTGGATGGATTCTATGTCAAATGGATGTCTCTAATGCTTTCTTGAATGGTTTTTTGGAAGAGGATATCTATATGGAGCAGCCACAAGGGTTCATCAAGCATGGAATGGAGAACAAAGTATGCCATCTCCAAAGAAGCATCTATGGCTTGAAGCAAGCCTCAAGATCTTGGAATTCAAGACTACATTGCTATCTTATTTCACTTTCTTTTGTTCAAAGTGAATATGATCCCACTCTTTACATTAAGTTTGATGATGTTGGTATTGTACTTTTACTCACTTATGTAGATGACATCATCATTAGTGGAAATAGTGTTGATGGTATTGAAAAAATCAAGATAGATCTATCCTTAGAGTTCAAGATGGTAGATCTAGGGTGTCTTCACTTCATCTTAGGCATAGAAGTACTTAGAGGGTCTGATTTTATCTTTATAAGTCAAGTAAACTATGCTCAAAGTCTTTTGAAGAAGTTTAAGATGGAAGTATGCAAAAGTGTTGACACACCAATGGAGCAAGATGTAAAAGTGCCAAATGAAAATGATGAAAGATCCTTCATGGAGATCACTTTGTTTAGGCAACTTATAGGTTCCTTAATGTGGATCACTATAACTAGACCAGATCTTAGCTTTAGTGTATGTAGGTTGAGCCAATCCATGCAAAAGCCATTGAATATCCATTGGAAAAAGACTAAGAGGATTCTAAGATACATCTCGGGTACATTGGATTTTGGGATTCTATATAGAGGAGATGTGATTAACCTTCATGCATTTAGTGATTCAGATTTTGCAGGGGACAAGAGAGATAGGAAATCAACAAGTGCCTATTCAACTTTCATAGGAGAAGGTGTGGTTTCATGGCTTTTAAAAAAGCAAGAAACTATATCTCTATCTTCAACTGAGGCCGAGTACAAAGCTTTGACAACCACTACAAAGGAGGTACTTTGGATCAAGAGATTATTGGTGGAACTAAAGATCATGGATTCAGAGGAGGCACCAATCATCTACAATGACAATATATCAGCCCAACACCTTGCATCTAACCCAATCTTCCATGCAAGATCTAAGCACATTGAGATATGCCATCACTTTGTGTTAGAAATGGTGCAAGCCAAGGAGATTGCTTTGGAGCATGTTCCAAGCAATGAATGTGTAGCTGATCTACTTACTAAACCACTTCAAAGGACACCTTTTATGAAGTTCAGATCATCACTTGGAGTGATTAGTAAAGCAATGATTGAACCAAGCTAGATAGTGAGGAGGAGTGTTAAAAATTCACAATTCTAGCTTGACTAGTTTTGGTCATATGACTTGTAAATAGTTAAATGGTCATGATGTGGCTTGTCACACGTGCCAAATCGCATAGGATTCCATTCATAAGGATGTTCTCAAGTAGACCTAAGTGTTAGAACCTTTGGAATGAGTCCAAATTATGCTTAGATACAAGGGAGAAAAAATAGGAGCTATTTTTGGTAATTTTTGCATTGTTGAGGGATCTCCAAGATTCCAACCCTAACCTGGTAGGGATGAAAGATCCACCAAAATTAGCATTAGGGATAGGTTTAGGGCTACTCATACCTGCCCAAAACCGTGATGGATCATGTATATATAGGTGATGATATCTCACCAAAATCAATCAAGCAATTTCATGTTTTTTCTCTCATAATGGTGCAATTGCTCTCTATATTCATAATTGTTTGAGTACTTGTGATTACTAATGATTATAGGATTGAATGTAGGTCTGGTGTACAGTACTCAGACTGTGGAGGCCGTACTTTCACACGTGTGAAGCCCTCTTCAAGGATTTGGGCCATTTAGTGAGGTTCAAGCATAGGTTTTTGATGGATTTTGATGGTTCAACTTGTGCTAATCTTATGAAATCATGATCTATTGTTGTCCTCATCATTTCAAGTGTTTTAGGATCCTTATTTGCTATAATTTTTACAATAAAACTTGCTGCTATTTAGATGGATCAGAGGGTGAAGGGAGATTAACTCCAATACTCCCCCTTAAGCTCACTTACCTATGATCCAACTTTAACATATTCACAATCTGAACATGCTTTGATTTAATTAGAGCTTTAGTACTTGCAACAATAATCTAATTCAAATAGCTTCCTTTGTAGCCTGAGTTGCACCAATATATTTAGCTTCTATTGAAGACAAAGAAACAGGCTTCTACTTTATGTTGTTAATTCAAGAGACTAGACCACCTACTAAATAAAAGCAATAACCATAAATTGATTTTCTGGTATTTGGATCTCCTCCCCAATCTGAATCGATGTACCCATATAGAATTGATCTTGCAGGAATGGTTCCATCATAGCACCGTGCATAGGCTTTAGTACTTTGAATATATTTCATGACCCTATTCAAAGCCTTCCAATGTTGTGATCTTGGATTCATCATAAAGTGACTAAGTAAACTGACTGTAAATGCCATATCCAATCTGGTATAAACCATTGCATACATCAGTGATCCAATCAAGGATTGATAAGGGGTACTATGTAGAATTTGACTCTTCTGATATATTCTTGGGACACATGTCTTTTGAGAGCTTGTAGCCAAGAACTTTATCCCTATTGATTTGAATGTCGAGCAAGTGATATACTTCACCTAGATCAGTCATGTCAAATTCTTTTGAAAGAATTGACTGAATTCTTGACAATCATGATTTATCATTGCCAAATAATAATGCATCATCTATGTAAAGTGAAATGCTCACTAATTTACCTCAAATTTAAATGTTGTCCATAGACATTGTAGTTAGCAGTGCTTGGTTTGAAACCAATATGCATCAGATATGAGTTTATTCTATCAAATCAGGCACATGGAGCTTGTTTTAGCCCATATAGAGCTTTATGCAGTCGATAGACTTACTGCTCTTGGCCCTTTACCTCATATCCTAGGCTGCGAGATATAGATTTCTTTTTGGATTTTTCCATATAGAAATGCAGTCTTGACATCCATTTGATGGATTTCAATATTGTTGATAGCAGCATGGGCCAACAATTAAAATAGCAATGATCGACTTATACAGTGCTTTCTTATTTCGACGGCACCATGTGTGCTTAATTCTAGAATTATCGGGCCATCTTTCTTTTACGAGCCCTTTGAGTGCTTTTAAGCATCTTTATCTTTGCAGTTGAATCTACAGTTTGAGGTGAGCTATTCAGTTGTCTTGTCTTGTTGCACTTGATGTTGTGTTGTGGTGATTGATCCGGTCGGGTGTTTAAACTGTTTTTAGATCTTGGTATCAACAGGTGGCAAGAATCACCGGACAAGAACAAAGAGCTGCGAATTCATGACGGTTTGTTGGCTAGGAAGCATAAAACCGAGTCTGTGGAGATTTGTGGGATAGCTCAAAATTGTAAGAAGATTCAAACGCAGGGCATTGTCGGCTGAAATGAAAAGCTAAACAGAAGCAAAGAACTATGTAGAAAGGCTGCCTAGTGTGGATTCAATTTGAAGCCAATTGAAGATCTGTTTGAAGCAGGTGATGGCTGATTGTAGTGAGTGCAGTAGAAGGCTACAAAAAGTGGCTCAGAGAAAATCTAAACATAGCTCAAGAGGTTTTTTTTCTTTTATAACTAGGGTTTACATGCATAAAACTGTGGATCTTTGGTTGTAGGAGATCATTTCTGGCATTGTAAGTGCATGATGGAGGGTGCCCTAGTAAAACGAGTCTGATTGTTTAAGGCTATTGTGGGCCGTGGCAGAGAGAGGATGCTGGATCGATCTTTGGGGGCAGCCATAGCCTTTTGTTTTGGAAAGAACATTGAGAGAGATGGAGGACCGTAGGAGCTCGCGGGTCTATTGTGCGACCAATGTGAGTAGGACTATAGCGTAAAGTGGGGGCCCGATGTGTTGAGGAGTGAGCTTGAGCGCTCGAGGCAGTTTGTGGCCGCAGTATCAGCCATCCAAGAGATCAATGACCAGGATAACAAGTCTCACAGTCAACGTGGGCCACATTAGAGTAGTTCTAAATCCAAAAAACGACCCTTTGTAAAGATTCTTTTTAAATTTTTTCTCAATTTTTTGTTACACATGGACCAATCAAAACACTCAAATTTGAAATCTACGTAACATAACTTTTTGAGTCCACATTTTGAATCCACACTAAAAATGCCATAAGTTTTTAGTGGTAAGTCCGAATTGAGCGGAGTTTGGTGCGATGGAAAGTGCTTGACAAGGGCTTTCCAATGATATGTTAGATGACTACTTCTGAGCTACGCTTAAGAAACTATGGCAAGTCAAAAATATTAGTTTTATAATATTTTAATAATATAAACTACATCTTGCACGAATTCTTAAAGAGTCTTTTTGGAGCTCAAAACTCCTCTAATGCAAGATGGAGAATCACCCTTAGATGGGCTTTGAGAGGGTCTTGAAGAATTTAAGGGAAAAGACACCCTTCTTTTCATTAAAAATTCTCAAAGAGAAAAAATTGTTGGGTCCCAAGTTTTTTGAAAGGTGAAGTTTCTTCACACTGAAGAAACAGTTCAAAAACCCAAATTGCCCTTATTTTCAGCTCCTTTAGCCTATTTTGGCCAAACAAAAGGTGATAGCCTCCAAACGAAGGGCACCCTAACTGTACCTACAAGTACGGTACACCAAAAATAGAGTGATTGCCACGGAGAAAGTGTTTGGAATGCGCCAGAAGTGATTTCACCATTCCACTGGGCAGGTAGTTGGCAGTTGGCAACGAGAAGCATTTCGGAAAGCGACGCCAATTTGGCTTTCAATTTGGCGAAAGAGCGGCAGGTGGCCTGGTAAGCTAAAAATTGCAGATCATTATCTTTTATTTCTGACATCACAGTTGGCTTCGACATATACTTTATAGCCTACAAGTGGAGTTTCAAGCAGTTTGGAAATGGCAAACATCAATGAGGCAATTTTGGGCGATGCAAGCAAACTTGATGGGGCTTTTAACTATAACATATGGAAATTCAAAATGAAGAGCATTTTGATGGAGAAAGAGTTATGGGAGATTGTGGTAGGTATTGAAGTCCGGCCAAATACCACTCCAGGTGACATGAGGGCCTTTGATAAAAAGGCACAAAGAGCATTGTCCTTGATCAATCTTTCAGTGAAAAACCATGTGATCACTCATATAAGTGATGCCACGACGGCTAGGGGAGTTTGGAAAGCTCTTAGAATGCAATTTCAAACTTGCAATCCAGCTCAGGCCATGTTCTTGAAGTCGAGATTGAAGAAAGTAAGAATGGAAGAAAGTGAATCAGTGGGATCTTTCTTCACCAGGATAAAGAAGCTGAGAGATCAACTTGTGGCAATTGGAGAACTAATTAGGGAAGTTGACTTGATACATACAACAATGAGTGGTGTCTCGAAAGGGCTACAGATGTTTGTGAGCGGCATTGCTTCGAGCAAGAGGTTGCCTACTTTTGAAGACTTCCACAGAATCATGTTGCAGGAAGAGCAGCGTCGCGAAGTGGTGAAGTCAAGGCAAACCCCACAGGAGGATCAAGCCTTGCTTGCTAAAGGCAAGCAGAAAGGATGGAAAAGGATTTCCAAGAAATCCAAGGATGATGATGACGAGGGAGAGTCATCATCAAAAGGGAAAAAGAAGAAGAAAGGAAAATGTTACTATTGTCACAAATCGGGTCATTGGGCATGCGAGTGTTACAAGAAGAAAGCGGACATAAAGGCAGGAAAAGTGACTCAACAAGGCAACATTGCCGAAGATGATGGAAAAGATGACGAGACAAGTGTCTTCTCATCGGCATTGGCATCTCAGGTTGATGATGGTGTCAAATGGTTCATAGATTCAGGCACCACAAGGCACATGACCGGGAAACGTGACTGGTTTGAGAAATTCTCACCAATCCATGATGGGGATAAGTCTCACTCAAGCCAATAGGGAGGAATGCCAAATACAGGGTGTGGGCAATGTACCTGTGCAGTTTCCTGATGGTAAAATCAAGAACATCCCTAATGTGCTTTATGTTCCTGGACTCAAAAAAAGTTTGCTTTCTGTTGGAGTAATGGCTAATCAACATCTTAAGGTTGAATTTATCAAGGATGGATGCCTTATGAGGGATATGAACCACAATCATAAAGTGGTGGCGAGAGGTTATAGAGATAGTAATTGTGGCCTTTATAAATTGGATGCTGCAAAACCAGGAGAATATGGGGCTTTCTCAGCAACATCTCAGCCTGAGTTGTCGCACAGAAGACTTGGTCATTTGAACTATGGGAGCTTGAGATTGATGGCGAAGCTAAAGATGGTAATAGGCTTACCGACATTGTAGGATGATCATCATGCAATATGTGAAGGATGCATCATGGGAAAGCAATGAAGACCATGTCATTGGGGAAAGCATATTATTTTGTGACTTTCATAGATGATTACTCAAGGAGGACATGAATTTATTTCTTGAAGAAGAAATATGACACTTTTGCTCGCTTCAAAGAGTTCAAGACTTTGGTAGAGAACCAACTAGATGCACGCATCAGAGTGCTAAGATTTGATAGAGGGGGCGAATACCAATCTGATGATTTTGAGGACTTTTGCAAGGTACACGGCATCAAAAAAAATTTCACACAATTACACACGCCGCAAAGTAATGGTGTAGCTGAAAGGAAAAACATGACTATTATGGAGAGTGCATGCTCCATGATGAAGCAAATGGGCTTGATCGATTTACTTTGGTCGGAAGCGTGTAGTGCGGCAACGTTCTTGCAAAACAGGAGCCCTACAGTTGTGGTACCAAATGTGACTTCGGAAGAAGCATTTACAAAAATAAAGCCAAAAATCGACAAGTTTCTTGTCATTGGATGTAAGACCTATGTACGTGTGCCAAAGGAGGAGCAAAAGGAACTTGATGCCAAAGCAATCAAGTGTATCTTCATCGGTTATGACAAGAGGACGAAGGCATACAAGTGTTTTGATCTTGTAATGAACAAGATTCACATTAGCAAGGATGTGATCTTAGATGAGACGCATAGGTATAAAGTTGAAGACCATGCAAGTGGTAAAAGCATCAAAAGACTTCCCACAATTTTGGAAGAAGAAGATGAAGAAGACGCTCCACCAGATGATGCACGTGAAGATGAGAGTCGAGAGGGCGAGTATGAAAGGACACCACCTATTCAAGAGCCTAAGGGGAGGTACTTGCCAATAGGAGCAATAAAGGAGAAACCGGTTGGAAGTAAGAGACATTACTTGGACACTCCTTGGGATACATACTCTCCACGTAGTATATCACTTGAATCTAAGATACCAAAATGGCATGAGAAGATCATAAAGGACGCAAAGCTAAATCAACTAGGATCTAGCACACAAGGAGAAGTGAGAAGATCAACGTGGGAAAGGAAGTCTCCCGATCGTTATCATGTGAACTATGCCCTAATGAGTGACATTTTGAAGTGTCGAAATCCATTTCACTTGACTAGTTCTCTCAACACTTGAGATTCTTGAACAAAAGATGGGTTTTGTTTCAAACACATGAAAATCAAACTTAATCACTTCTTTTGGACTCACTCTTGACCCAAATAATCTCACTCTTGAGGCAAAAGATCACAAATAGTGGCAAAGGGCATTGGAAGAGAAGATGAAATCCATCCACATGCATGATACATGGGAGTTGATTGATCTACCACTTGGAAAGAAACCCATTGACAACAATGATGATCGCATTGCCTTGATTGTACTTTATGTTAATGATATCATTATCACAGACAATGATGAGAACCTCACTCGTTCTATCAAAGCCAACTTATGCAAGCAGTTTGAGATGACAGATTTAGATCTTATGCACTACTGCTTGAATGTCGAAGTATGGCAAACTGGCAGTGATATCAGGTTATGTCAAAACAAGTATGTGGGCGAGGTATTGGAGAGATTTCACATGACAGAGTGCAAACCTTTCATTACCCCTTGCGAAGTTGGTAAAAAATTATCTCGTATTGATAGTGCACATGTTGATGCCACTCTATTCCATCAGCTAGTTGGGAGCTTGATATATCTTATGACTACACATCCTGATATCTGCTATGCTGTAAGTTTGATTAGTCAATTCATGTCATCACCCACTATGGACCATTGGAAAGCTGCAAAAAGGATTTTGAGGTATGTGAAAGGTACACCTAACCTTGGCCTAATCTACAAAAGACAAAGTGTTCTACCTAAGTTGCAAGGTTATGTTGAGGCTGATTGAGTAGAAAGTATATATGATAGAAAGTCAACAACAAAAGTTATGCCTTCAATTTTGGTAGCCGTTGTTTTTCATGGTCTAGCTAGAAGCAAGACTATTTCTCTTTCTTCTACAGAGGTTGAATATAAAGCGTTAAGTTCTGCTACCCAGGAAGCTGTTTGGCTACGTAAGTTGTTATGTGAGATTGGCATGAAGCAGGTAAATCCTACTATTATTTTCTATGACAATCAAAGTGGAATACAATTGGCTAAGAATCATGTCTTTCATATAAGGACAAAACAATTGAGGTAAAATATCACTTTGTGCGTGAGAAGCTACAATCTGAAGATATAAGTATTGTACATTGTTCTACGTTGTTACAAGTTGCTGATATATTTACGAAAGTTTTACATAAAGAAAAGTTTGAGACTTTAAGAGCCAAATTTGGCTTAGATTTGGTTATGTAAAAGGCCTTTACTTGTAATACTATCATGGAGGTATGTTCCATGAATAGAATAAACTCTAAAATAAAGAGAGACGTTGATCATTGAGGGAGAGAGTTAAAATAGAGATGATCAACTTATACAGTGCTTTCTTATTTCGATGGCTCCACGTGTGCTTAGTTCTAGAATTATCGGGCCGTCTTTCTTTTACGAGCCCTTTGAGTGCTTTTAAGCAACTTTATCTTTGTACTTGCTTATTAGTTGAATATACAATTTGAGGTGAGCTATTATGTTGTCTTGTCCTGTTGCACTTGATGTTGTGCTGTGGTGATTGATCCGGTCGAGTGTTTAAACTGTTTTCTTAACTCCAACAAATTATTGAGAGGCTATAATCTAATTACCATACTGAAAGTCTTATTGTAGTCAATACCTACAACTTGTTTGTAGCCTTTAGCTACAAATCTTGTCTTTCATTTAGTAACAGACCCATCTGGATTGAACTTCCTTTTGAAGATCCATTTTGTATCGATGACATTCTTCGTTGTGGAAGATCTACAATAGACCATGTTTGATTCTTGAGAAGTGAAATGTATTCATTCGCCATGGTGGTTTGGCATTTATCAGCTACATCTAGTGTGGAGAGTGCTTCAAAAACACTTTGGGATTCTTAATTTGAAGTCCAACAGTTAAGGTTTGTAAATATCTGATGATAGCCGAGATCTTGATGTTCTTATGATAGGTGAAAAGTCTTTGGATTTTACAAGTGGCTGTCTATTGCTACTAGATACGTTTGCTAGTGTAGATTGTTTCTATAAACTTCTCCTTGTTATGAGATCTAGTACAAAGATATCTTCTTGACTTCCTTTTGCATCTATATCAGTAGTCTACATCTTTGTAGGAGAGGAGTATAACATGGCATACTGAAATGATTTAGAAATGCATGAAGAATCATCAATGTTGGAAACTGATTTACCTTTGCAACATACATGCATGTAGTTACACATGTGGACCTCTGGTAGGCGAATTAGTTCAGTTAAGTGGACTTTCCATGCAACTCCACTGTAGAAATTCGAGTCTCTCTCATGTAGGGAAAGCTGCGCATGTTTTGTCATATTGTGAATATTGAGATTTTGGTGTTTTGGACTCATTCTCTCTCTACCCGAGTTTTCTATGCTTGATTTTCTCTCTCTACCCGAGAGCAGTCTCTTTTTCCCATACTGAACACTTAGAATTATTTTTGACATTCATTTCTCATAGTGAAGAGTTATATTTTTTTATCAGATGTATGCCATTGTGCTCTTGCCTTAGATTTTCAAGCATACTGTTCTTTGATCAATCTTGTGCAATCACAACACCTCAGTAAGATCCTGTAGGGTGTGGTGAAGTTCACACGTGCTAAAAACTTCACATGGTATCAGAGCTTCATGCTTTGAAGAGGTAAGGGTGTATACATCAAATCATCAATGTTTTTGCTTGCAGGAACTTGGATTTTGGAGAGGGATTCAAAGTCGCTGAGAAACAAGCAATCTGTGGATCATAAGTGTATCAAATCAAGACTGATCTGATCCAGCGGAGCTCTGTATGGACAGAGAGCTCACATGTGTGAAATCAGCCCTCATTAATGAGTGCTACTTCTCAAGGAATGATCCAAATTTGATGTGAGCTTTGGCATAAGAGGTTGGACCACCCCAGCTTCAAATCTATGGAGATGATATGCACCAAGGATCTTGCTCTTGGCCTTCTAGAGAGACTCTCAAAGTGTGGAAAAAGTTGTGAAGCTTTTAGCCTCTCAAAGGCACACAAGCTATCTTTTGATATCTCTTCCACTAGATCTACAAAAGCATTAGATCTTATTCATAGTAATGTGCACTCTTTTTCTCAAGAATCTAATGGAGGTGCATCTATGTATGTATCTTTTATTGATGATTACTCTAGATACACTTGGATTGAACTTTTGGATTCCAAAAGTAAAGTGTTTGAAGCTTTTGTTAAGTTCAAAACTCTAGTTGAAAATCAACTTGATGCTAGAATTAAAGTATTGAGAAGTGATAATGGTGGAGAGTATATCTTCACCAAGATAATAGAGTTTTGTAAATTCAATGGCATTAAGAGAGAACTTACATGTACTTGTAGTCCTCAACAAAATGGTATAGCTGAGAGGATGAATAGAACACTATGTGAGTGTGCTAAGGCTTTAAGGTTAGATGCATCTCTACCCAAGTCCTTTTGGGGAGAGGTTATCATTTGTGCAACTTATTTATGTAATAGATTGCCATGAAAGCCCATTGGAGGCATAACATCTTCTGAGGCTCTATTTTGTAAGAAGTCGAATCTTAAAGATCTAAGAATTTTTGGATTTACTTGCTATGTTTTTCAAGCATTAAATACAAGAAAAAAGGATGATCCTACTTCTATTAAAGGGATCTTTGTTGGTTTTGCTGAAAATAGCAAGGGATATAGAGTCTATAATCCAATCACTAATAAGATTTTAGTGAGTAGAGATGTTACTTTTGATGAAGGTAACCACTACAAGCTAAATGAGAAAGCTTCTAATCCATCTTATGTCAAGGATCTTGTAAGGTTCGAGGAGGAGCCTACATGTGATCAAGATCTTGAAGATCCATCTCAAGTTCCAAGGACTCCAAGGAGATCTACAAGAAGGAAGGCCGAGCCCTCAAGGCTCACCTATGTTGACAAAGGTGAACAAAGGGAAGATCTACATTCACTTACCTCTTACACTTTTCTAACTTCTATGTTTGATGAGCCAAGTTGCTTTGAAGAAGCTATGGAGTCACAAGAATGGAGGGATGCCATGCAAAAAGAGTATGATGCTCTTATGGAGAATCATACATGGAAGCTTGTGGATCTTCCTTAAGGAAGAAAGCCATTTGAGTGCATATAGATCTATAGATTGAAGTACAATCAAGATGAGAGCATCAACAAACACAAGGCAAGGCTAGTGGCAAAGGGGTTCTTGCAAACCAAGGGAGTAGATTTTGATGAAACTTTTGCTCCTGTTGCTAAGCTAGTTTCCATAAGGTTGATTATTTCTCTTGCAACTACTTTCAATTGGCCTCTATTTGAACTTGACGTGACTAATGCTTTTCTCAATGGATATTTGGAAGAGGAGATTTTCATGAGGCAACCCGAGGGTTTCATCAAAGAAGAAAAAGTGTGTTTGTTGCTAAGAAGCCTTTATGGGCTTAAGCAAGCACCTAGAGCTTGGTACTCTAGGTTGAATACCTTCTTGAACTCTATTAAGTTTGTTGTAAGTGCTTATGATCCTTCTTTGTACTTAAGATTTAATGATGGTAAAATCATCATTCTCATTTTGTATGTTGATGACATTATCCTTAGTGGAAATGATCTTGATGGTATACAAGAAGTGAAAGTAGCATTGTTTAAGGAGTTTAAGATGGTGGATCTTGGTAATTTTCATTTCATATTAGGAATAGAGGTTTCAAGAGGCAAGTATTTGATTTTTATTTTCAATCCAAATATGCTTCTTCTATCTTAGAAAAGTTTGAAATGAAAGATTGTAAAGGAGTAGAACTCCTATGGAGCAAAATGTAAAAGTTTCCAATATTGATGATGGAGCATCCTTTGAGGACATCACACTATATAGGAGACTTGTAGGCTCCTTGATGTATCTTACTATAACTAGACTTGATCTAAGTTATATTGTAGGCAAACTAAGCCAATCTATGCAAAATCCATTGGTTTGTCATTGGAAAAATGTAAAAAGGGTGTTGAGGTACATTGGGCCACCAAGAATATCTATCTTGGATATTTTTGTGTTTCTAGTTTGTGAGAAAATATCACATGTCTGGAGCATGTTCTCACATGTAGAAAAAGTAAAAATAGTTTAGTCATGTTGAGTTTAGGGGCATAAAGATTTTGTATCAAGCATCTTGGTGTAGAACTTTGATAGGGCCAATTTTGGCTTTAGAGGTCAAATGGTCAAGTACACATGTTTTGCCATGATTAGGCCAAAATTTAATTGTGATGTAACTCGAGGTAGTTAGGTTGCTTACACATGTCAAGTTTAGGTTTGATGAGTGATGCACCTTATGTGGTGGCAAAAGTCAAAGGGTCCAATTATAAGTGAGAAAATTGGTAGAAGAGCCCAATCAAAATATAAAAAATTTAAACTCACTCATACAATAGGATGTTAGAGGTCTTAGAAAAGGGGTCCAATAGGATTGAAGCTTGTATCTTTACAAGTTCTATATGTACATTGATTTTCTATCATAATCTAATGTGAGTTTTTGAGTCAATTTGGAGATTCATCAACTTTGAGTGTATTTATCTCTCTACCCTTCACCAAAAGTGGTGGTTTTTCTCTCTACCCAAGGAGAGGAGCTTGTTGGGATTGTGCTCATTTCAACAAAGCAGACATTATCTACTGTTCATAAACTTAAATCAAATCTGCAATGTCAGTTTGCTACCCAAAAGATGATTGATCGTAGTATGAAGCAGTAGCTACAACTATAGGGCTCAACTCTATTCGAGCGTAACCTTCAAGACTGTTTAGCTTTTCCAACAGTGGCTGCAGAGTACAACAGATCCCAACACCCACTTATTCTAATATCTATTTTAGCACATTGTATCATGTACTATAGGCTAGCAATGGTGTCCATTGTGTTTGCAACCATGTCCTTGTTTAAATAAAATTGTAGCTACAATGAAGCATCAACAATATGTTCATGAGCATAAATGTATATCGTTCATAAACAAGACCCTAGATTCTCATCATCACTATGACATGTTGCTGAACATAAAGATAAACATAATTGTGTTTTGTTCATGAATAAAATTATCTTGGATTATTTGTCATCACCAAACCACTTGTATCGTGACAATTGAGTATTCTTTGATAATGCTCATCAAAAACTAAAATATCAATGATTAATATTTATAGCCACATGATTACCTTCATTGCTTGAAAACTAGCTACAATATACTCAATTTCCACACCTGATATATATGATTGAGATTCTTATGAGTTCAAAAAGTACACATGTAGTAAGCATAAAACAGTATCCTATGGTTAAACATAAAAGTTAATTGACATCATAAATTAAATATTTGTCATAAAGAAGACCACTACATACATCAGCCTACCAACAAAACTCTTAAATCGAATTGATTGCATAATCAACATGTTCCTCATTTGTTTAATGACTAATATATAATTTGGAAAAATTGCAATGACCTCCATATAAATAGTAAGGTAGCTTCAAATATGTGACTTTTGACTAAGGTGAATGACTATAAGTTTTGTGATTTTTTCTTGATTTGAATGCCCAAGACAACAATGTAAACATCCATAAGCAAGCTTCTCTATAGAAATACTTGATCACTATTCATAGGAAATAACCGAGTTAACCACAATCAATTAAGAGAATAACAAATACTTTTGCTAGAGTTGGCCAGCTTAAAGGGTATTTGTTAAGTAATTGAGTTTATTAATTTTTAAGAATACTTAATTCTATTGATTTTCCAATTAGAAACTTGTAATATGTCATTAGAAAAAATTTGAGCCTTTGAAGGTGCATTTCCAAAAAGTTACCTGCACATGAACAATGAATACAAAATGCATGGTTTGGTTGGTCGCTCTTGAATGAACTATTTAAGATCTAAGCTTAATAGATCTTCAAGTTGCATGGTGTCTATTGTTGATTGCTTTTTGAGCATGTACATCTGAGCCATTATAATGTTGTCTACATCTGAGCCATTATTATGATAGCCTTCTAAGTCACTAGAGATATTTCTAAGCTATGAGCCATCATATGTTGATCGCTCCTACCTGAGCTATATAGCTTCTACTATCAATAGCCACTTGAGCCATGAATGAGGAGAACAAGCTTCCTGAAGTTGGTCGCACTTATTAGCACATAAAATTTGCTATAACATGTTGTGGGCCAGTATTGATAGCCATGATTCTATGTTGGAATCCATGTAATTACTATCATATGCAAGCAACTAGTCATCTAAGCAATAAGTTCCAATGGCTTACCATTTAATGTTTTATGATGACGTTGTTTATATGGTGTGTGTGAAAAGATTATCAATGTTTTACTATATGCATGAATGTTTTGTTGTATTACAATAGAGATATTCACTTTGAATATGAAACTTTTTTTTTAAAGTGCTCATTTAACTATGAGAATATGTGAGTGTAATGCTACCATGATATAACATCAGACTCAGATTTGATTAAAGTCTAGATTATGCGTGTTTACTAAAGATAAAATGATTTAAGATTATTATGGATTTCTATTGATAATACTATTCTTGGAACTCAATGAGCTTGATGTTGGAGTTTAAAAACTTAATTGATAAAATGCACAATTAAATTGAGAGTAATTACAACTATGAATGATGAGATATTGCATAGAGGAAGTTTTTCTCTTTCCAATAGCTAAGTTGCAATCTTGCCTCCTTGAAACACAATAGTGTGAAGTTTTTAGCACGTGTGAACTTCACCACACCCTACAAGATCTTACTGAGGTGTTGTGATTGCAGAAGATTGATCAAAGAACAATATGCTTGAAAAATCTAAGGCAAGAGCACAATGGCATACATCTGATGAAGAAATCTAACTCTTCACTATGAGAAATGAATGTCAAAAATAATTCTAAGTGTTTAGTATGGGAAAAAGAGACTGCTCTCAAGTAGAGAGAGAAAATCAGGCATAGAAAACTTGGGTAGAGAGAGAATGAGTCCAAAACACCAAAATCTCAATATTCACAATATGGCAAAACATGCCCAACTTTCCTACATGAGAGAGACTCAAATTCCTACAGTGGAGTTGCATGGAAAATCCACTTAACTGAACTAATTCACCTACCAGACATCCACATGTGTAACTGCATGCATGTATGTGTGAAGAATTGAAAAAGATTATCTATGTTAGATATAGGGGTCTTATGTTTTTTACATCAAGCATCTAGGTGTAGGATGTTGATAGGAATAAATTTGGCATAGATGGCAAATTATGCATTTCCACTTGTAATGCCACTATTGAGCCAAAATAGAGTAAGAGGCTAAACACTTGCCAATTAGAGTGTAGACAAGTGTAAAGTTTTTGTCTGCTGAATTCCAAGAGGTCCAATAGGATTTAGAGGTGGAACCTTGTGAGGTCCAATAGGAAATTGAGGTGTGCTTGAATATAGTCCAATAGAATTAAGAGGTGCATGGATCAATGATCCAATAGGATCAAGAGGTGACAAAATATATTCCAATCATAGTTAAGCATAGTGGTAGCTCGTGGACCTACTAGTATCATTGTACTCCTCATTTTGAAGCCAATTGATTTGGTGATTTCATGGATTTTGTGAGTTATTGGATTTCTAGCTTTTTCTCTCTACCCGAGAGCCCATGATGCATTTTCTCTCTCTACCTGAGGAGAGCAGCTTGTTTTTACTTAGATTATGTTTTGAATACTTCCCACACGTGTGAGTGAGAGTTGGAAGTGATTGAATGCATGTAGTAGTGTGTTTTTGCCATAGGATTCAAGATTGATCTTGAATCTCAATCTAGTCTTGATCTTGGTGCATCTACACACCTTAGGAGATCACAAATACATGTAGTGGACAGTCCACACGTGTGAAATTCAACATGGTATCAGAGCCTACCTGAGGTTACCATGCATTTCGATCCATCTAAGTGAAATTTTTTTTATCAATCTTGACCTAGAAGTTGTCAAGGCCCATTTTTCTAGCTATCTTGTTCAATCTTGGATCAAAAGAGATCAAAAGGACATTGATTGGGTCTGATCTAATACTGTACGGAATCAAATGCTCAGACACGTGTGAGGAACATCCAATTTTAGTTTGGAAGTTTTCTCTCATGTTTGATCCATTTATCTTGCTTGATAGCTTGTTTTGAAGCTACTTTTGTCTAGTTTTTGTTGCAATCAGTTTCATTCCATTTGGTTGAGCCAATCAAAAGTTATAAGCTTTTAAAGAGGGTTAGGTAGGGCACCTAGACCTGGGTGGACACATTTGGTTTGGTCAAGAGGTTGCTTGGTTGATCCAAAATCACAGTTGTATGCTTGCCAATCTCATATATATGTAATCTAGGCACTGTTTTGAGATCTTAGCCGTTTTGTTTCATGCAATATCATTGTATTTGAGTCAAATTTGGTTTCTTAGTGTATTTCACACGTGCTAAGAGTGTTAGATCCTAACTTTGCCTATACTCCATCATTTGATGTGAAATAGATCTTGTTTTAGAGAGATTTGAGTAGCTAGTGAGAATCAATTCACAAATTGTTGTAAGATCTTTCATAGGAGGAGATAGTACTCAATTATTGGATCCTATTGAAAGTGTGTAACAACATTTATTGTTCATCATTTGAGTTTTCTTCACTTCAAATGTCTTCAATGGGTTCATCCTTGTTGGAACCAAGTGAAAGATTGACCACTTCAAATTATTCAATTTGGAAAATGAGGATGGAGTCCATCTTGATCCTTCAAGACGTGATGGACATAGTTCTTGGCCTTGAAGAAGAACCACAAGTTCTTCAAGAGGTTCAAAAATACAAAAAGAGAGCTAGGATGGCTCTCCACTACATTAAGATGAATGTCTCTAATGAGATATTGAGGGAGATAGGTACTTGTACAACAGCCAAAGAAGCTTGGGATTGTCTCAAGACTATCTATGAGGCTAAGAATACCTCTAGGCTTCTCACTCTTAGGAATCAAATCTTTCAAAGTAGCCAAAAGAGTGATGAGAGTGCATCTAGTTATGTTTTGAGAGTAAAAGATATTCATAGAGAGCTTGCTTGTATTGGTGATTTCATCAATCAAAATGAGCTAGTTCAAGTCATTCTTAATGGCTTGAGAGGTGAATTTGATAATCTTGTCCAATCCTATGCCATTAAGGAGGAGCTACCAAGTTTGGAGGCTCTCCAAAGTGTGCTAATTTTAGAAGAATCAAGACAAGAGTACAAGCTCTTGAGGATGGACAAGCTTTCTCTCTCTCATAATGATGGCAAAGCTCTCTTTGCCAAGGATAAGCACAAAGAGAGGAGCAAGAACCAACATCAACAATCCTCAAGCAAGGACAAAGTCAAATCCAAAGACAAAGATGAGGAGGAAGATGATTCCTCTAATGCTTCATCATCCAAGCTCAAGAAGAAGAAGATCAAGTGCTTTTATTGTGGCAAGAAAGGTCATTATGCCACCAATTGCTTCAAACAAAAAGAATCAACTCAAGCAAGCCAATATTACCAATGAGAATGAAGACACTATTGCAAGTGATGGAGAGGGATCTCTTATGGTCTCTAGTTTCTCATCTTCTCCTTTCAAGAAGGACGGCCTATGGTATATTGATAGTGGAGCCTCTTCACATATGTGTAGCTCCAAGGACTCTTTCTCTTCTATTGCACCTTATGATGGAGTCAAGAAATCAATATACACTGCAAATGATTTTGAATGTCCTATTGAAGGCATAGGGAACATTCCCTTGAAGCTTGCATCCTCTAAAGTTCTTTCTCTCTCTAGAGTTCTTTATGTACCTAAGCTTACCAAGAATCTTATTAGTGTTGGCCAATTGCTTGATAATGGCCTTGATGTAAAATTCAATGTTGATACATGCACTATCAAGAAGAATGATGAGATACTTGCATTAGGATCTAGATTTGGTGGCATCTATAAACTAGATCCAAATGAGTATGTGAATGCTTGTAATGTTGCTCTTGTGAACAAGCTCTCTATGGAGGAATTATGGCATAGGAGGTTGGGACATCCCAACTACAAATCCATGCTCTCTATGATCAAAGAATCCAAAGCTATTGGCTTGCCAAAGTCATTCTCCAAGAAGATCAAGCCTTGTGAGGCTTGTGCTATTGCTAAATCTCACAAAAAGCCATTTACAAGATCTTCTATCAAAAGCAAGCATCCTTTGGAGTTAATCCACTTGGATGTGCATTTCTCATCAACTAACAAACAAGGGAGGAGCCACTTGTTTTGTTACTTTCATTGATGATTACACAAGATTCACTTGGATATATCTTCTTGCTTCAATATCTATGGTGTTTGATCATTTCCTTATTTTCAAAGCTTATGTAGAGAAGCAATTCTCATTAAAGATTAAAGCTCTTAGAAGTGATGGAGGTGGTGAATATATCTCCAATAAATTTCAAGATTTTTGTGAGCTTGAAGACATTAAAAGAGAGTTTTCTTGTGCCTACTCTCATCTCAAAATGGAGTGGCCGAGAGAAAGAATAGATCTCTATGTGAATGTGCAAAATCTATGAGAATTGAGGCATCTTTGCCCAAAGATTTTTGGGGAGAAGCCATTAATTGTGCAAATTATCTTTGCAATAGGCTCCCACATATAGCTCTTGGAGGAAAGTCACCATATGAAATCTTATTTTTTAAGAAGCCTAAGGTTGATCACCTTAGAGTTTTTGGATGCTTATGCTTTGTCCATATGCCCTTGGAAACAAGGAAGAAGGAAGATCCTAGTGCATGCAAAGGGATCATGGTTGGATACTCATCCACCAAGAAGGCCTATAGAGTCTTTATACTCTCTACTTCTCAAGTTATTGAAACTAGAGATGTTGTCTTTCATGAACATCAACACTCATCATTTGAAGAGGCCAAGATCAAGAAATCTATGGATGCATTATCAATTATTGATTTTGAAGACAATCATGATGTGATGGGGTCGAGATTTGAAGAAGACTCTCCTCGGATTTTTTCACCAAGAAGATCCATGAGGGATAGATCCGAGCCTAAGAGGCTCTCATATGTTGACAAAGGCAAACAAGTGGATCTTGATTCCACTAATGTTTTTTATGTCTCTCATGAAGAGCCAAAGAATGTACAAGAGGCACTCAATACCAAGGAGTGGTATGATGCCATGAAGCAAGAGTATGATGCATTGATCACCAACAATACTTGGGAGCTTGTGGATCCTCCTTCCAACAAGCATGTGATTGGTTGCAAGTGGGTATTTTGGATCAAGTTCAATCATGATGGCACCATCAACAAGCATAAAGCAAAATTATGTGCCAAAGGATTTGCGCAAATCCATGGTCTTGATTTTGAGGAGACCTTTGCACCTGTTGCAAAGATGGTGACAATAAGAATTCTTATTTCTCTTGCTTGTTTTTTCAAGTGGAAGGTGTTCCAATTAGATGTATCCAATGCTTTTCTAAATGGTTATCTTGAGGAGAAGATCTATATGGAACAACCTCAAGGATTCATCAAGGATGAGTCCAAAGTGTGCTTGCTCTTCAAAAGTCTTTATGGACTCAAGCAAGTACCAAGATCATGGTACTCAAGACTTAACTCTTTTTTTATCTCACTAGGATTTACTCTTAGTGACTATGATCCTTCCATGTATCTAAAGTTTGTTGATAGCAATATTGTCATTCTTCTAGTTTATGTTGATGACATTATTCTTTGTGGAAGTTGTATCAAGCTAGTTGATGAAACCAAGCTAGCACTTGGATGTGAGTTTAAAATGCAAGATCTAGGAGAGATACATTACATCCTAGGCCTAGAAATTGTTTTTTATGAAAATCATGTCTTTATATGCCAATCTAGATATGCTCACTCTATGTTGAGAAAATTCCATATGGAAAATTCTAAGAGCATAGATACTCCAATGGAGCAAATTGTAAAAGATCCTAATAAAGGTGATGAAAGATCCTTTGAGGACATCACACTTTTTAGGAGTCTTGTAGGCTCCTTGATTTGGCTTACCATTACTAGGACTGATCTTAGTTTTTGTGTGCACAAATTGAGTGAATTTATGCAAGATCCTAAGATCCATCATTGGAAGATGGCCAAGAGGATTCTAAGATATGTATCTTCATCTTGTGATTATGGTCTACTCTATAAAAAGTGAAGATCTATCCATTATTGGCTACTCGGATTCGGACTTTGCAAGTGACAAGATGGATCGGAAGTCTATTAGTGCATACACTATCTTTCTTGGAGGCAATCTAATATCTTGGCTTTCCAAAAAGCAAGATACTATATCTCTCTCTTCATGTGAGGCCGAGTACAAAGCACTCACTACAACTACCAAAGAAGTGCTTTGGATCAAGAGGTTATTAATGGAACTAAAGTGCATCAAGGAGGATGATCTACCAATGATCAAGTGTGATAATATCTCGGCCCAAGCTCTTGCCAATAATCCCATATTTCATGCAAGAAGCAAGCACATAGAAGTGGCACACCATTTTGTGAGAGAAAAGCTTATTGGAGAAGAAATCTATTTGGAGCATGTCAACTCGTCCTCTTGTATTGCCGATCTACTCACCAAGCCTTTGAGCAAAAGTGCTTTCATCAAGCATAGATCTAATCTTGGTGTTATATCAAGATCAATGCTCAAATCTTCATAGATAATTTTTAGGAGGAGTGTGAAGAATTGAAAAAGATTATCTATGTTAGATATAGGGGTCTTATGTTTTTTACATCAAGCATCTAGGTGTAGGATGTTGATAGGAATAAATTTGGCATAGATGGCAAATTATGCATTTCCACTTGTAATGCCACTATTAAGCCAAAATAGAGTAAGAGGCTAAACACATGCTAATTAGAGTGTAGACAAGTGTAAAGTTTCTGTTTGATGAATTCCAAGAGGTCCAATAGGATATAGAGGTGGAACCTTGTGAGGTCCAATAGGAAATTGAGGTGTGCTTGAATATAGTCCAATAGAATTAAGAGGTGCATAGATCAATGGTCCAATAGGATCAAGAGGTGACAAAATGTGGTCCAATCATAGTTAAGCATAGTGGTAGCTCGTGGACCTACTAGTATCATTGTACTCCTCATTTTGAAGTGAATTGATTTGGTGATTTCATGGATTTTGTGAGTTATTGAATTTCTAGCTTTCTCTCTCTACTCGAGAGCTCTTGATGTATTTTCTCTCTCTACCCTAGGAGAGCAGCTTGGTTTTACTTAGATTATTTCTTGAATACTTCCCACACGTGTGAGTGAGAGTTGGAAGTGATTGAATGCATGTAGTAGTGTGTTTTTGCCATAGGATTGAAGATTGATCTTGAATCTCAATCTAGTCTTGATCTTGGTGCATCTACACACCTTAGGAGATCACAAGTACATGTAGTGGACAATCCTCACGTGTGAAATTCAACAGTATGTTGCATGTACTACATGTCAACTCATAAAACTGCCTAGACATGTGTAGATCACAGAAACTACTTTGCATGTTGCATGCACTGATTGCATGTGGCTTGCATGCATATAGTAAAACTTTGCATGCTATCTAAACATCTGCATGTCATCATAATTGAACCAATCTAACTCAAATCCGAGCTACACTAGAAGGATATGTGCTCAATTCACACTCCTTTTATGTACAACATGAATTTTAGTGGAAATCACCATGGACATGACCCCAAACTCGAGATAGGAAGATAATATTTAAATAATCTTCACACTCCTCCTTAAAATTTATGTTCCTATCAACATAGACTTCAAAATTAGGCCAAGGTTAAACCTCATCTTCATAAATACATACTTGAGTAGAGGCTTGGTGATAAGATCTGCAACACAATCTGAAAATGAAACATGTTCCAATGAGATCTCTCTCCCAATGACTTTTTCTCTTACAAAATGATGAGCCACTTCAATATGCTTGCTCCTTGCATGAAAGACTAGATTATTTGCAAGAGCCTGATAGAAATGTTATCATTCTTGATAATTGGTAAATCTTCATCTCATAACACTTTAGCTCCAAAAGTAGCCTTTTGATCCATAAAACCTCCTTTGTTGTGGTTGTAAGAGATTTGTATTTAGCTTCACAGGATGATAAGGAAATAGTTTCCTGCTTCTTTGATAGCCAAGAAACCAAATTTCCTCCAAAGAATATAGTGTAAGCACTTGTGGATTTCCTATCCAACATGTCTCCTACAAAATCTGAATCTGAAAAAGCAATCAAAGTCAGATCTTCTCCTTCATAGAATAGTCCATAATCCAAGGTAGAAGATATATACCTCAAGACTCTTTTAGCCAACTTCCAATGATATAACTTTGGATCCTGCATGTGTTGACTTAGCTTATGAACACAAAAGCTTAGATCAGGCCTAGTCACTGTTAACCAAATAAGTGAGCCCATAAGACTCCGTAATGTCCTCAAATAATTTTTCATCATCTTTAATAGGAACTTTTACAGTGTGTTCCATAGGTGTATCTATGCCTTTACAGTTCTCCATATGGAATTTCCTGAGCATGGAAAGTGCATATCTACTTTGGCTTATAGATGCATGACCTTTTAAAAAATCTATTTCAAGGCCTAGAATATAATGAAGAACTCCTAAGTCTTGCATCTTAAACTCAGTACTAAGTGCATGCTTAGTTTCTTCAACTAACTTCTCATTGTTTCCACAAAGAATGATATCATCTACATACAAGAGAAGAATAATCACAAAGTTATTTACAAACTTATAATACAGAGAAGGGTCATATTCACTTAGACAAAATCCGAAGGATATGAGATAGGCATTGAGCCTTGCATTCCAAGACCTTGGTGCCTGTTTTAGTCCATACAGACTTTTGAACAAAAGACAAACTTTTGATTCATCACCTTCCTTCACAAAACCTAGAGGCTGCTCCTTGTAAATCCCCTCAAAGTAACCATTGAGAAATGCATTAGAAACATCAAGTTGAAACAAACTCCATTTGTGAAAACATGCAAGAGAGATGAGTATTCGAATTGTTACCATCTTTGCAACTGGTGCAAAGGTATCTTCATAGTCAAGACCTTTGATTTGTGAGTAGCCTTTGGCACAAAGTCTTGTTTTATACTTATTGATAGATCCATCATGATTATACTTGATTCTGAATACCCACTTACATCCAATCACATGCATGTTGTTTGGTGGCTTCACAAGTTTCCATGTGTTATTTGACATCAAGGCTTCAAATTCTTGGGTCATTGCTTCAACCCACTCCTTGGATTGAAAAGCCTCTTGGACATCCTTAGGCTCTTCATCTGATATAAAAAGTGCATGATAGGAAGTTTCACCTTCCACTTGCCTTCCTTCTTCATCATATGTGAGCCTCCTTGGCTCAGATCTAGCTCGTGTAGATCTTCTGGGTGTGGTGGCTTGAATTTGCTCATCCTCAAGCCTCGGCCTCACCTCTTTTTGGACAGCATCAAGATTGATGATTGACCTTGCATGAGTCTCCTTGATTTGTGCATCATCCAAGCTAAACTTCTGATCTTCATGGAAGATCACATCTCTACTAGCAACATTTTTGTCAGGAGAGGGCAAATAAATCTTGTATGCTTTTTTAGTGGATGCATATTTTACAAAAATTCCTTTTACTACACTAGGATCTTCCTTCTTCCTAGTTTCTAGAGGCACATGCACAAAGCATACATAGCCAAAAATCCTAAGATGA
Source organism: Diphasiastrum complanatum (assembly GCA_029204225.1). Lineage (NCBI taxonomy): Eukaryota > Viridiplantae > Streptophyta > Lycopodiopsida > Lycopodiales > Lycopodiaceae > Diphasiastrum > Diphasiastrum complanatum. The sequence goes on from CM055096.1 coordinate 61,869,620, forward strand.
TCTACCTTAGGCTTTTTCTGATACAACATCTCAAATGGTGTCTTTACTCCTATTGCAAGATTTGGAAGCCTATTACAAAGATAGTTTGCACATGCAACTGCCTCTCCCCAAAATTCTTTAGGCAGAGAGGCTTCTAGCCTGATGGCTTTTGCACATTCACACAAAGTTCTATTTTTTCTCTCGGCAATACCATTTTGCTGAGGAGTATATGAACAAGAAAACTCTCTTTGAATACCCTCTCTCTCACAAAAGTCTTTAAACTTATTGGAAGTGTATTCTCGTCCACTATCACTTCTTAAAGCTTTTAACTTGAAAGGAAACTGCTTCTCTACATAAGCTTTAAAAGTAAGAGAAACATCATAGACCATGGCTCTTGAAGACAGCATATAGATCCAAGAATATCTTGTATAATCATCTACAATAGAGACAAAGCAGTTGGCTCCTCCTTTGCCCTTAGTTGATGAGAAATGAACATCAGAGTGTACAAGTTCAAATTATTGCTTTGTCTTGATACTTGATCTAGGAAAAGGCCTTCTGTGTGACTTTGCCAGCACACAAGCTTCACAAGGTAGAAGCTCCTTTGACAGTGTCTTTGGTAGACCAACAACTTTTCCTTCTTTGACCATAGATTACATGGCTTTGAAATTGGGATGATCCAATCTCTTGTGCCACAAATCCTCCTGTAGAACCTTGGCATTAGAGGAGTTCTCAATATCAAAAAGACCCTTTGTAAAGATACTTTTCTTTTTTTTCTTTAGTTTCGACCGTCACCAGGCCCAATCAAAATGCACAGATTTGAAATCTATGTAACGTAGTTCAAATTAACTAAGAAATAAAAATGCAATATAGAAGACTTTGAAATTTGTGTCCAGGTAGCATGGACGTATCCCATTGGTTTCTTCTTCCTACCCGACACGTGCTAATCTGCCCGACGTCAATACCTCAAGTTAAATTTACTTGAATATGTTGGTTAGTATAATGAAATTTTCTAACTATACTAGTTACAGTTATAGAAATATAGTATGTACATTTACATAAAATATGGTATACGTAGTAACTGTGACTATGTTGGCATTCACATTAGATTAAATGTGATACGGAAAACTGAAATTAAGTATCATATCAGAGAGATTTTTGGCGCCCAAGCTTTGAAAATAGCAATGGCAAGGAGACCCAGATCTACAATTGATTCTGTGATTCTTTACAATGAGAAAGATGAAGCTGATTACCGGAAGCCAACAAAATATATGAAGAACTCATGGGTATTGCTGCATCCATCATCAAAGGGCAATTTTCGACAAAAGAAAAGAGCAAAAATGACTTACAAATCTTATTGGAAAGCAAAAATCTTGGAGTTTAAGACTACCCTAGGAGGTCAATCTATATCAGAAGTCTTAGTACAATATGCATATATGCATTTAGAGATCAAAGTACATGATATCAATCCTCATGGTTATCAGAAATGTAATTGTAAGTATATCAAAACATATGCACTCTACAGCAATCATAGGTGATTTTCTTTATTGATGCTCTTCAGATTATGATTTAAATACTTCAACATTGTTTTTTGCTTTCAGATTTATATCCATCATGCATAAGTGAATGGGAGCCCGCACAATCACTTGCAGAAACATTAGACGTGATTCAATCTGATGTTGGAAAGCTACAATATAGAGGAAGAAGTCCAAAGAAACTTGCAGATTGTGGTATCTATTTTTATGAGTCTTTATATACGCCACAAACAGATGGAGATTTTGGCAAGCTCAAAGCAGTTCCATTGCCTAGTTTTCAAAGTGACGAGTGGCCTACTCCTGACAGCATTGTTTCTGAATCCTTCAGATGCAAGCTACTAAGTGATATTAGAAATGCTATGAAGATAAGCATAGGCTTGAAAATTGTTCACCTAAGTTGGTTTATCTCAGCTCATGCTATTACAAACCAATCTACCAACATATTTCAAATTTATCATCAACAAAAGATTTGTAAGTACTTTATGTTTATTGCCATGTCAAAACAGAACAAAATAATAGACAATGTCATGATTTACAATTGCACATTCACTAATATTTGACATGTCACAGATGCGAAAAAGATAGGAGCTGATAATGTGTTGCAAAGATCTACCTACAACAATCACCATTGTGGGAGAACAATAGTTTCAAATAAACTTTACTAGAAATCTATGTATACACTCTTTCATTCAATAAATGAAAGCCCAAATTGGGCATCAGTACATGTATTTTGTGCTCCCAAATTCATAAAATGGAACAGCATTTGATATATAAATGTATATTTTTCTATGAATTCTATACATGTATTTTATTTCTATGCTATCTATATATAATCTGATCTTAATTTAGTACTACTACATCATCCTTTGCACCATCATCAATAAAGGGAGGCTGAAGCCTTGCCCTAGCCAGTATACTCAGGATGATTTCTTGTCTGAATCTGTACACCTGGCTTGATGTGTATTCAGGAAGTGTAAACTGCAAAATAGAACATTCATGTATTAGTAATGGTTAAAAACATCAACAAAATAGAAAACTAATCATGATTCCAAAAATAAGAATAAATAGAATTTATTATCTTAGAAATATCACCATCTTCCTGAAGGTTGAACCACTCAAAAAATAACTTGGTATTGTATAACGTGTACCACCCACAGCTGAATGAATCATTTTGCTATGGTGACTGCAAAATAATTCAGCACAAAAGAAATCAATTATGAAACAGAATGAGTTAGAATGAAACAATTATATTAGAATACTAATTTCAACATGCTATTAAGAAAGACAGAGTTTACCTCCAAACTCACGATCTCCCAGTCCACGGAATGGGAAACATCTGTAGAAATATATTTACTTACTTATGACAGATATATATCTACATCCTTATGCGTATTTTTCGCCGAATTCATCTTGACACAAAAACCTTTAATACTATTATTTACAGACCTCTTAATAGAGATCAGGTTTAAACTCCAGTGGTCACTATAAAATAAGATTAAAAGTACTATACCAGCAATTCTGAGAACTATTTAAATTGAAAATGTCAATGTTAATGCAGAAAACAGGAAGAAGCACTTAACATATCTTACTTGGCATGATAAGGAATGACCAGAAACTTTGTTACTGGTGTGAATCCACTTGTCAAACACTATGACAATGTGTCATTATTCTCCTTGAAAGCCTGGAGCAGAAAGTTACTCAACACTAGCAACTCGTTGGATAAATCTCTTGCAATGTCAAATTGCAAGAGTGTCAGCCCGGACTCTATCACAGGATCACTGATAGAAGTCCATCTTGTTGAATTTCACACGTGTGGACTGTCCACTACATGTATTTGTGATCTCCTAAGGTGTGTAGATGCACCAAGATCAAGACTAGATTGAGATTCAAGATCAATCTTGAATCCTATGGCAAAAACACTCTACTACATGCATTCAATCACTTCCAACTCTCACTCACATGTGTGGGAAGTATTCAAAACATAATATAAGTAAAAACAAGCTGCTCTCCTTGGGTAGAGAGAGAAAATGCATCATGAGCTCTCGGGTAGAGAGAGAAAGCTAGAAATCCAATAACTCACAAAATCCATGAAATCACCAAATCAATTGGCTTCAAAATGAGGAGTACAATGATACTAGTAGGTCCACGAGCTACCACTATGCTTAACTATGATTGGAATATATTTTGTCAACTCTTGATCCTATTGGATCATTGATCCATGCACCTCTTAATTCTATTGGACTATATTCAAGCACACCTCAATTTCCTATTGGACCTCACAAGGTTCCACCTCTAAATCCTATTGGACCTCTTGGAATTCATCAGACAAAAACTTTACACTTGTCTACACTCTAATGGGCAAGTGTTCAGCCTCTTACTCTATTTTGGCTCAATAGTGACATTACAAGTGGAAATGCAAAATTTGCCATCTATGCCAAATTTATTCCTATCAACATCCTACACTTAGATGCTTGATGTAAAAAACATAAGACCCCTATATCTAACATAGATAATCTTTTTCAATTCTTCACACTCCTCCTAAAAAATTATCTATGAAGATTTGAGCATTGATCTTGATATAACTCCAAGATTAGATCTATGCTTGATGAAAGCACTTTTGCTCAAAGGCTTGGTGAGTAGATCGGCAGAGGACGAGTTGACATGCTCCAAATAGATTTCTCCTCCAATAAGCTTTTCTATCACAAAATGGTGTGCCACTTCTATGTGCTTGCTTCTTGCATGAAATATGAGATTATTGGCAAGAGCTTGGGCCGAGATATTATCACACTTGATCATTGGTAGATCATCCTCCTTGATGCACTTTAGTTCCATTAATAACCTCTTGATCCAAAGCACTTCTTTGGTAGTTGTAGTGAGTGCTTTGTACTCGGCCTCACATGAAGAGAGAGATATAGTATCTTGCTTTTTGGAAAGCCAAGATATTAAATTGCCTCCAAGAAAGATAGTGTATGCACTAATAGACTTTCGATCCATCTTGTCACTTGCAAAGTCCGAATCCGAGTAGCCAATAATGGATAGATCTTCACTTTTATAGAGTAGACCATAATCACAAGATGAAGATACATATCTTAGAATTCTCTTGGCCATCTTCCAATGATGGATCTTAGGATCTTGCATAAATTGACTCAATTTGTGCACACAAAAACTAAGATCGGGCCTAGTAATGGTAAGCCAAATCAAGGAGCCTACAAGACTCCTAAAAAGTGTGATGTCCTCAAAGGATCTTTCATCACCTTTATTAGGATCTTTTACAATTTGCTCCATTGGAGTATCTATGCTCTTAGAATTTTCCATATGAAATTTTCTCAACATAGAGTGAGCACATCTAGATTGGCACATAAAGACATGATTTTCATAAAAATCAATTTCTAGGCCTAGGATGTAATGTATCTCTCCTAGATCTTGCATTTTAAACTCACATCCAAGTGCTAGCTTGGTTTCATCAACTAGCTTGATACAACTTCCACAAAGAATAATGTCATCAACATAAACTAGAAGAATGACAATATTGCTATCAACAAGCTTTAGATACATGGAAGGACTATAGTCACTAAGAGTAAATCCTAGTGAGATAAGAAAAGAGTTAAGTCTTGAATACCATGATCTTGGTGCTTTCTTGAGTCCATAAAGACTTTTGAAGAGCAAGCACACTTTGGACTCATCCTTGATGAATCCTTGAGGTTGTTCCATATAGATCTCCTCCTCAAGATAACCATTTAGAAAAGCATTGGATACATCTAATTGGAATACCTTCCACTTGAAAAAACAAGCAAGAGAAATAAGAATTCTTATTGTCACCATCTTTGCAACGGGTGCAAAGGTCTCCTCATAATCAAGACCATGGATGCGAGCAAATCCTTTGGCACATAATCTTGCTTTATGCTTGTTGATGGTGCCATCATGATTGAACTTGATCCGAAATACCCACTTGCAACCAATCACATGCTTGTTAGATGGAGGATCCACAAGCTGGAGGTGTTCTTGAAATCACCAAATCAATTAAATTCAAAATGAGGAGTACAATGATACTAGTAGATCCACGAAATACCACTATGCTTAACTTTGGTTGGACCATATTTTGTCACCTCTTCATCCTATTGGATCACTGAACCATACACCTCTTAATTCTATTGGACTACATTCAAGCACACCTCAATTTCCTATTGGACCTCACAAGGTTCCACCTCTAAATCCTATTGGACCTCTTGGAATTCATCAAACAAAAGCTTTACACTTGTCTACACTCTAATTGGCACATGTTTAGCCTCTTACTCTATTTTGGCCCAATAGTGGCATTACAAGTGGAAGTGCATAATTTGCCATCTATGCCAAATTTATTCCTACCAACATCCTACACCTAGATGCTTGATGTAAAAAACATAAGACCCCTATATCTAACATAGATAATCTTTTTCAATTCCTCACAATCCTAACCCTAAATCCTAATTCTACCCAATATAACACTTTCAAATATACAATGTTTGAGTGTACGTTGCCACTCCTTCCACATCTATAAATCACATCTCTATCCAAAATTAACACTCCTAAAAAATTGTCTATGAAGATTTGGGCATTGATCTTGATATAACTCTAAGATTAGATCTATGCTTGATGAAAGCACTTTTGCTCAAAGGCTTGGTGAGTAGATCGGCAATACAAGAGGACGAGTTGACATGCTCCTAATAGATTTCACCTCCAATAAGCTTTTCTCTCACAAAATGGTGTGCCACTTCTATGTGCTTGCTTCTTGCATGAAATATGGGATTATTGGTAAGAGCTTGGGCCGAGATGTTATCACACTTGATCATTGGTAGATCATCCTCCTTGATGCACTTTAGCTCCATTAATAACCTCTTGATCCAAAGCACTTCTTTGGTAGTTGTAGTGAGTGCTTTGTACTCGGCCTCACATGAAGAGAGAGATATAGTATCTTTCTTTTTGGAAAGCCAAAATATTAGATTGCCTCCAAGAAAGATAGTGTATGCACTAATAGACTTTCGATCCATCTTGTCACTTGCAAAGTCTGAATCCGAGTAGCCAATAATGGATAGATCTTCACTTTTATAGAGTAGACCATAAACACAAGATGAAGATACGTATCTTAAAATCCTCTTGGCCGTCTTCCAATGATGGATCTTAGGATCTTGCATAAATTGACTCAATTTGTGCACACAAAAACTTAGATCGGGCCTAGTAATGGTAAGCCAAATGAAGGAGCCTACAAGACTCCTAAAAAGTGTGATGTCCTCAAAGGATCTTTCATCACCTTTATTAGGATCTTTTACAATTTGCTCCATTGGAGTATCTATGCTCTTAGAATTTTCCATATGAAATTTTTTCAACATAGAGTGAGCATATCTAGATTGGCATATAAAGACATGATTTTCATAAAAGTCAATTTCTAGGCCTAGGATGTAATGCATCTCTCCTAGATCTTGCATTTCAAACTCACATCCAAGTGCTAGCTTGGTTTCATCAACTAGCTTGATACAACTTCCACAAAGAATAATGTCATCAACATAAATTAGAAGAATGACAATATTGCTATCAACAAACTTTAGATACATGGAAGGATCATAGTCACTAAGAGTAAATCCTAGTGAGATAAGAAAAGAGTTAAATCTTGAATACCATGATCGTGGTGCTTGCTTGAGTCCATAAAGACTTTTGAAGAGCAAGCACACTTTGGACTCATCCTTGATGAATCCTTGAGGTTGTTCCATATAGATCTCCTCCTCAAGATAACCATTTAGAAAAGCATTGGATATATCTAATTGAAACACCCTCCACTTGAAAAAACAAGCAAGAAAAATAAGAATTCTTATAGTCACCATCTTTGAAACGGGTACAAAGGTCTCCTCATAATCAAGGCCATGGATTTGAGAAGATCCTTTGGCACATAATCTTGCTTTATGCGTGATGATGGTGCCATCATGATTGAACTTGATCCGAAATACCCACTTGCAACCAATCACATGCTTGTTGGATGGAGGATGCACAAGCTCCCAAGTATTGTTGGTGATCAATGCATCATACTCTTGCTTCATGACATCATACCACTCCTTGGTATTGAGTGCCTCTTGTACATTCTTTGGCTCTTCATGAGAGACATAAAAAACATAATTAGTGGAATCAAGATCCACTTGTTTGCCTTTGTCAACATATGAGAGCCTCTTAGGCTCGGATCTATCTCTCATGGATCTTCTTGGTGAAAAAATCCGAGGAGAGTTTTCTTCAAATCTCGACCCCATCACATCATGATTGTCTTCAAAATCAATAATTGATGATGCATCCATAGATTTCTTGATCTCGGCCTCTTCAAATGATGAGTGTTGATCTTCATGAAAGACAACATCTCTACTTTCAATAACTTGAGAAGTAGAGAGTATAAAGACTCTATAGGCCTTCTTGGTGGATGAGTATCCAACCATGATCCCTTTGCATGCACTAGGATCTTCCTTCTTCCTTGTTTCCAAGGGAATATGGACAAAGCATAAGCATCCAAAAACTCTAAGGTGATCAAGCTTAGGCTTCTTCAAAAATAAGATTTCATATGGTGACTTTCCTCCAAGAGCCATATGTGGGAGCCTATTGCAAAGATATGCACAATTAATGGCTTCTCCCCAAAAGTCTTTGGGCAAAGATGCCTCAATTCTCATAGATTTTGCACCTTCATATAGAGATCTATTCTTTCTCTTGGCCACTCCATTTTGAGATGGAGAGTAGGCACAAGAAAACTCTCTTTTAATGCCTTCAAGCTCACAAAAATCTTGAAATTTATAGGAGATATATTCACCACCTCCATCACTTCTAAGAGCTTTAATCTTGAATGAGAATTGCTTCTCTACATAAGCTTTGAAAATAAGGAAATGATCAAACACCATAGATTTTGAAGCAAGAAGATATATCCAAGTGAATTTTGTGTAATCATCAATGAAAGTAACAAAACAAGTGGATCCTCCCTTGCTTGTAGTTGATGAGAAATGCACATCCGAGTGGATTAACTCCAAAAGATGCTTGCTTTTGATAGAAGATCTTGTAAATGCCTTTTTGTGAGATTTAGCAATAGCACAAGCCTCACAAGGCTTGATCTTCTTGGAGAATGACTTTGGCAAGCCAATAGCTTTGGATTCTTTGATCATAGAGAGCATGGATTTGTAGTTGGGATGTCCCAACCTCCTATGCCATAATTCCTCCATAGAGAGCTTGTTCACAAGAGCAACATTACAAGCATTCACATACTCACTTGGATCTAGTTTATAGATGCCACCAAATCTAGATCCTAATGCAAGTATCTCATCATTATTCTTGATAGTGCATGTATCAACATTGAATTTTACATCAAGGCCATTATCAAGCAATTGGCCAACACTAATAAGATTCTTGGTAAGCTTAGGTACATAAAGAACTTTAGAGAGAGAAAGAACTTTAGAGGATGCAAGCTTCAAGGGAATGTTCCCTATGCCTTCAATAGGACATTCAAAATCATTTGCAGTGTATATTGATTTCTTCACTCCATCATAAGGTGCAATAGAAGAGAAAGAGTCCTTGGAGCTACACATATGTGAAGAGGCTCCACTATCAATATACCATAGGCCGTCCTTCTTGAAAGGAGAAGATGAGAAACTAGAGACCATAAGAGATCCCTCTCCATCACTTGCAATAGTGTCTTCATTCTCATTGGTAATATTGGCGTGCTTGAGTTGATTCTTTTTGTTTGAAGCAATTGGTGGCATAATGACCTTTCTTGCCACAATAAAAGCACTTGATCTTCTTCTTCTTGAGCTTGGATGATGAAGCATTAGAGGAATCATCTTCCTCCTCATCTTTGTCTTTGGATTTGACTTTGTCCTTGCTTGAGGATTGTTGATGTTGGTTCTTGCTCCTCTCTTTGTGCTTATCCTTGGCAAAGAGAGCTTTGCCATCATTATGAGAGAGAGAAAGCTTGTCCATCCTCAAGAGCTTGTACTCTTGTCTTGATTCTTCTGAAACTAGCACACTTTGGAGAGCCTCCAAACTTGGTAGCTCCTCCTTAATGGCATAGGATTGGACAAGGTTATCAAATTCACTTCTCAAGCCATTGATAATGACTTGAACTAGCTCATTTTGATTGATGGAATCACCAATGCAAGCAAGCTCTCTATGAATATCTTTTACTCTCAAAACATAACTAGATGCACTCTCATCACTCTTTTGGCTACTTTGAAAGATTTGATTCCTAAGAGTGAGAAGCCTAGAGGTCTTCTTAGCCTCATAGATAGTCTTGAGACAATCCCAAGCTTCTTTGGCTGTTGTACAAGTACCTATCTCCCTCAATATCTCATTAGAGACATTCATCTTAATGTAGTGGAGAGCCATCCTAGCTCTCTTTTTGTATTTTTGAACCTCTTGAAGAACTTGTGGTTCTTCTTCAAGGCCAAGAACTATGTCCATCACATCTTGAAGGATCAAGATGGAATCCATCCTCATTTTTCAATTTGAATAATTTGAAGTGGTCAATCTTTCACTTGGTTCCAACAAGGATGAATCCATTGAAGACATTTGAAGTGAAGAAAACTCAAATGATGAACAATAAATGTTGTTACATACTCTCAATAGGATCCAATAATTGAGTACTATCTCCTCCTATGAAAGATCTTGCAACAATTTGTGAATTGATTCTCACTAGCTACTCAAATCTCTCTAAAACAAGATCTATTTCACATCAAATGATGGAGTATAGGCAAAGTTAGGATCTAACACTCTTAGCACGTGTGAAATACACTAAGAAACCAAATTTGACTCAAATACAATGATATTGCATGAAACAAAATGGCTAAGATCTCAAAACAGTGCCTAGATCACGTATATATGAGATTGGCAAGCATACAACTGCGATTTTGGATCAACCAGGCAACCTCTTGACCAAACCAAATGTGTCCACCCAGGTCTAGGTGCCCTACCTAACCCTCTTTAAAAGCTTATAACTTTTGATTGGCTCAACCAAATGGAATGAAACTGATTGCAACAAAAACTAGACAAAAGTAGCTTCAAAACAAGCTATCAAGCAAGATAAATGGATCAAACATGAGAGAGAACTTCCAAACTAAAATTGGATGCTCCTCACACGTGTCTGAGCACCTGATTTCGTACAGTATTAGATCAGACCCAATCAATGTCCTTTTGATCTCTTTTGATCCAAGATTGAACAAGATACTTGACAACTTCTAGGTCAAGATTGATAAAAAAAATTTCACTTAGATGGATCGAAATGCATGGTAACCTCAGGTAGGCTCTGATACCATGTTGAATTTCACACGTGTGGACTGTCCACTACATGTATTTGTGATCTCCTAAGGTGTGTAGATGCACCAAGATCAAGACTAGATTGAGATTCAAGATCAATCTTGAATCCTATGGCAAAAACACACTACTACATGCATTCAATCACTTCCAACTCTCACTCACACGTGTGGGAAGTATTCAAAACATAATCTAAGTAAAAACAAGCTGCTCTCCTCAAGTAGAGAGAGAAAATGCATCATGAGCTCTCGGGTAGAGAGAAAAAGCTAGAAATCCAATAACTCACAAAATCCATGAAATCACCAAATCAATTGGCTTCAAAATGAGGAGTACAATGATACTAGTAGGTCCACGAGCTACCACTATGCTTAACTATGATTGGAATATATTTTGTCACCTCTTGATCCTATTGGATCATTGATCCATGCACCTCTTAATTCTGTTGGACTATATTCAAGCACACCTCAATTTCCTATTGGACCTCACAAGGTTCCACCTCTAAATCCTATTGGACCTCTTGGAATTCATCAGACAAAAACTTTACACTTGTCTACACTCTAATTGGCAAGTGTTTAGCCTCTTACTCTATTTTGGCTCAATAGTGGCATTACAAGTGGAAATGCATAATTTGCCATCTATGCCAAATTTATTCCTATCAACATCCTACACCTAGATGCTTGATGTAAAAAACATAAGACCCCTATATCTAACATAGATAATCTTTTTCAATTCTTCACACATCTGTCTTTGAGATCCAAGCAGTCTATATGTCTTTCTCAAATCTAAGATACTCATCCGAATCTATATATGTATAAAAATTTGGAGGAGGAGATGGATGTGTAGTATCTACAGGAATTAAAGTAATATCCAAAACAATTGTAGCTATATTCATAGCATTATCAGCAACAACATCATCTACAAAGTATCCAAAACAATTGTAGCTATATTCATAGCATTATCAGCAACAACATCATCTACAATTGATTTCGGATCAGGTTTCACGAAATCTGTGGTGTCTACGATCTTTGCTTTCTTTAAAGCTCTCTTGGGGGCACTCTGCTTCCTAGGACGCTTCGTAGGAAGATCAGTCCTATCTACAGGTGTTGGCCTGGGAGCAGAAGGCTGAGATACGTGCAGCCTACAGAACCTATCCCTTATTCTCATAAGGAGCTGAAAATCCTTGGGCATTATTGTGACTCTCTTGGAATGAATGGCAAGCACAAATGAATCTTCAAAAACAAGACTAAGGTAATCTTCAGCAGCCTCCTGAAGGCACTGAAGAGCACTGGGTATAAATCTGACTAGCTGTCCCAGATCATTTCTTGTTAAGTTTTAGACATCATGGTAGAATGGAGCCCTTGGGATCAACAACGCAGTTGATCTCTGGTACTTGCGTATCTCAGAGAGCCAAATGCTGCAGTTGCGCATTCTATGTCTAGCAGGAGGGGTAATGGCCACAACAGGGGCTGGATGAGCCAGGAGAGAAGAAGTCCCTCCTGGTTTGCTTTCTCCTATCCATGGATGTATACTATGCAATAGCAGACTTGCGCGCGACAGGGAGGATGAGAATGGAAGGGTGATAAAAATCTCGTAGAGGACCGATATGTATGGAAGGAACGTATGGTATATCGGACCTGTGCGAGCTAAATATAACAGAAAGAAATTAGTTCTGAAGAAACGTGCACAAGTGCAATACAGGGGGACACGTAGGCAAGTGTATCGGACCTGTGCGCATGAAAGATGGTGGGTGGAAATTTGAGTGTGAAGGACGCGCACAAGTGCGATATGCGAAGCGAAAAAAAAAGTGAAAAAAATTCATCGAAGTTGGTGATTTTATATCCTGGTTCGCACGTGCAAAAGAATGTCCAATCACAAGTGTGGGAGTTGTACGAACAAATGACAGAACGACATGTGTCACATTGTCACTTTACACATGTGGGATTTGTACGAGCAAATGATAGAAGGACACGTGTTTTTGAGCACACGAATGAACACGCAACACATGTCCAATTATCATTTCACACGTGTCCAGGTGTCACCTCGCACGTGCCAGTAGCTGTAGTCAAATCGAAAGTAGACATGTGTCCATTGATAGTTGACCGCACATGCAAAAACTTAGTATAAATGGCACGAAAACTGATTAACTATTTACCATTTTCTGTTATAAAAATTCACGGCATATTGCTCTTGTGTGCGTGCTTTGTTGACCGTTTGCACTCAACGACACCTACTTGCGCTCAAGTGCGATATCCGGTATCTCGCGCCGTATATATCTCTCTTGTGCGCCATCTTGATAGTTAGTTTTCTTTCTCGTCTCCCTCGCGCATGTTGAATTCACACGTGTGGATTGTTCACTACATGTACTTGTGATCTCCTAAGGTGTGTAGATGCACCAAGATCAAGACTAGATTGAGATTCAAGATCTATCTTTGATTCTATGGCAAAAACACACTACTACATGCATTCAATCACTTCCAACTCTCACTCACATGTGTGGGAAGTGTTCCAAAAGTATTCTAAGTAAAAACAAGCTGCTCTCCTCGGGTAGAGAGAGAAAAACCATCATGAGCTCTCGGGTAGAGAGAGAAATCTAGAAATTCAATGACACTCAAAATCCACTCAATCTCAAAATCAAATTAGATCCAAAATGAGGAGTACAATGATACTAGTAGATTCATGAGCTACCACTATGCTTAACTATGATTGGATCACACTTTGCCACCTCTTAATCCTATTGGACCATTGATCCATGCACCTCTAAATTCTATTGGCCTCCTACTCTATTTTGGCTCAATAGTGGCATTACAAGTGGAAATGGATAATTTGCCATCTATGCCAAATTTGACCCTATCAACATCCTACACCTAAATGCTTGACTATGAAGTTCTATGAGACTCCTATATCAAACATTTTGATTTACTTTACAATTCTCCACACGTGGGAACATCTTCCACACATGTGAGATCCACTTACAAACTTCTATCATAAAAAATACCAAGCTAGATTTTTGTCAATTTCTCACAGCGCACAAGTGCGATATTCACTTTATTTCGATGGCCTCTTCCTCAGGATCCTCGCGAGATTCAGGCTTGAGTTCATTTCTTAGTGAATTTGGGATTACTGAAAATCTGGACTACTTCGATAGCCTATTCTACATGTTTTCAGGACTGCACAACTGAATTCTGACGTTTTTTATCAACATTATGTTAGATTCAGAGATATACTTAGTAAGCATGTTTTCTCCATAGGTTCACTCTAGTACATGCATTATACTGATCTAGTTCACTTCTTCCCAGCTTTCAGACATAGACTGGATAGAATGTTCAGCAAATTGTTTGATCTTTTCAAAAACAGTTCATTGTGTCCTTATTGCAACAAGAAATGTCGATTGGTTGAATACCAGAGTGGTTTCGTACTTTTCTTGTTAGTTCAGATCCTAGATGATGATGAAATTTCTGTTGTTGACCCTCCCTTTTCATCATCCTTCGTTCAGTCAGCTATTAAGGACATTAGTCACTTTCTTATCGACACTCCTGATAAGGAAAGTGACTTTATAAACTACGAGATTTTTTTATTGGCCAAAATACATCTGCTGATGAATCCAACCCTACAAAGGATTCTAAATGTCTATTCAATTTGCATGTATATTATATTAATGACGATGTATATCTTACTGCTGCTGATTTATATAAATTTTTTGACTATCGTGAAGATGAGGTTCTATGTTTATTATCTGGCACAATTTCCAAGTTCTCCGACTTCGTAGATTTTGAAACAGATGAGCTTGTTGTTGGTATTGATTTTGATGATGAGGAGGGAATTATGACTGGTGAAGAATGCTTGACTAAGACTTTATCAAACATAGCTGAGGATGGGCGAGACAGACCATCCGATGAAGCATTCACGGCATTTCAATCCCAAATGGGCTTCCCTTGTCCATCATTATTGCATTTCACGGATGATTCTAGTTCAGTACGTGGTCATTATATTGATCATCCTGATCTGGTTGTTGCTGATGATGAAGAATGTGTAAGTGTTTAAACTTCCTTGCCATTAGGGGAGTTCTAAATCCAAAAAAGACCCTTTGTAAAGATTCTTTTTATATTTTTTCTCGAATTTTTTCTTACACGTGGACCAATCAAAACACTCAAATTTGAAATCTACATAGCATAACTTATTGAGTCCACATTTTGATTCCACACTAAAAATGGCATAAATTTTTAGTGGTAAGTCCAAATTTAGCAAAGTTTGGTGCATTGAAAAGCGCTTAACAAGGGCTTTCCAATGATATCTTAGATGACATACTTTTGAGCTACGAATAAAAAGTTATGCCAAGTCAAAAGTATTAGTGTTATAATATTTTAATAATATAAACTACATTTTGCACGAATTCTTAAAGGTCTTTTTGGAGCTCAAAACTTCTCTAATGATTACGATATTTCTAATCACTCAATGTGTTTTTGCTAGCAAATTTCCTATTGCAGGATGCTCTCATAATAGATGACTTTGCTGCGAGACGAGGTGGTTTCAAACAACATGCATCGTCTTTCCAGAAGGATAGTGGACTTGGCCACTATCTTAGGCATTTTTAGAAGAATGAGATCTGTATTGCTCATTCCAAGCTGAGCCTAGTCGGGGAGACTCTTATTATGGTAGTTAAAGCTTTATCATTTTACCCAGGAGGACATAAATTTATAAAGACAAATAAGATCAGTTTTGTCAAAAGATCTTATGTTTTGAACATTTTAGGCTTTACTGATGGGAATGTTCTTTTAAGGAGCTCCCATTATTCATTGTATTCCACTTATATTGAGCTTAGTGGAAATAAGGATAATGCACATCTATTAGATGCATATGCTAGCAGGGAATTTCTTCATGACAATACTGCCATAAAATCTGACACAAGATCTGATGATGAATAGTTGACACTTTGTATTTTGGTATAATACAATCAATACATTTACATTGAGTATTTCTCTTTTCTTGTTCAATGAATTTGCAAAGCAATTCTGAACATGTCATGATTTGATGATAATGATGATCTTGTACTCAACAATCATCTAATTTTCTCTTCATGTATGAACTTGCATGCTTTTCTAAACTTGTTGTATTGTGTGGACTTTGTTATATGTCGAATTTGAACTCTGCGGTAGAACCACTGAAACAATTGACAAATGTAGTTTCGTTTTTCATTGGTTCCTCCATGTTGTGTATTTCAATGAAATGTTTCTCGTGCTTGCTAGTGTGACTTCTCCATCCCTTGTGATGACCATACACTCAAACTTCCATATGTATTTGCAAAAAATGTTGTATGATCTCTTAGTATGTGTTGCATATGTCAAAATCATAATGTTAGTCTTATGTTTGGATCTAAATATATATGAAAATTTGAAAGCATTTTAAGAATTCAATACTAACCATGTAATGAGTGATGTGATCATCTCCCCATGCTTTTGATACTGCATTAACAAACTCGACACAAGTCCTTTGGACAGCTTTCTTATCAATATCAGAGTATTTTCTTTTTTTAAAATAGCAATCATACTATCAAGCTTTTTCCATACATCAACTTTTAGTACTCTGGTTTTGCCGTCTTTCTCGAAGTCCTGAGTAGCAGCAATAATATCTGTCCAGATTGAGTGTTGAATATTAGAAGCCCTACCAGTATGATTTGATAGGAAATGACGTGCTTTTGCTCCTCCTATGTTTGGCTTAGTTGGCATGTTCCCATTCTTTCCTGAAATCTTTTTATCTTTTTGAATTTTGACATGTCCTTTATGGAGTCCTGCTTTTGATAAAACATCTTCTAATCGAGAGATAGTTTTCTTTGCTAATGATGCTGGCTTAGTATTCCAAGCAAAAACTATCTGAAAATAAATTATCTTTTCTATTAATCTAACTTCTGCATGAAGAGTGCAAACATGCACATTTTTTAAGGGGATAGGCAGCACAGGCTTCCAGTTTTGATTTGCATATTCTCTAGTAATTCATGTGCTCCTAGTTACATCTTTTGCCATTTTCATACAGTACAAACAAGGGTGTTTTGATGTAGCACCGTGAGAAACATTATACATACATTTCAATGTTTTCAAATCACTAGCTAAGTGCCATTCAACATTGAAGTCTCCAACTCCTAGAACATTGAGAAGTCCTCCATCCATATGGTCCTTGATGATCCTAGGATAAGATGTCCTTGAGAATATCCATGATAATATATCACGATTCTCTTTTAGCACCTATCCAGAAAAATTTATCAGACTTAATTTACAATGTATTAATACTATTCAATGAATGTAATGTAATAATGAGGCTAGTTACCAGAAACGCTGCCAAACACCATATATCATTTTTTGACTGGACACTGAATCTGTAATCTTCTTGGTTCTCTGTTTGTGATAGAGCACCATTCATGAGAGTTATACTAACCCTCTCCATCTTCTGCCCTTTCACAATTTCTGACTCATCTAACTTAAGTACTATGGTTATTTTGCCATTCACCTTTTCATAGGTTATATCATAGAATGTGACGATATATCTCAGCAAGTAATTTAGATCAACAAATAAATTGTTTGATGAATTATAGAATATCAATCTTCCATCAGTTTCATACACCTCCTCAATATGAAATGGAGTTCCGATGATCTTATGCATACCTAAGTTGAATGTATCCCTCTCTTTCTTCAAGTGATATGTCCTAGGGATTGGGACTTTTCTAAGTCGAACTTGCTTAGAAGCTTCTCTAATTAGTTTAAATATTGTTGCATATGCTTCCCTGCTAATACCCGCAAAATCACAAGCACCCTAAACTATAGTCTTATCTAAATTTTTTTGAATGTCCACCATCAAAGGCTCTGCTATTTTACACTTTACATTTGAAATCCTATTGTTCATCATGATACGCTCAGTGGATTTGCAAGTCAATATTGTGCCCAATGACATTCCTAGTGAAGCATTGTCTTTAATATTCCAAGGAGCTACTAATGCAGATCTAAAAAAAAAATAGATAGTTAACAGAATATCACCATAGCTGAAATTAAATCCAAATGTCATTGAAAAACTTACAAAAATCGGAATATGCTTACTTGAATGCACAGATCCTTCTATTTTGATAACCTCCTTTTGAAAGCGTTTGAATATCCTTGCAACTTTTTCGCTTTTGCTTCTTACTTTCAGCCTTCTTCTTTGCCAAATCCACATCCTTCAATAATTTTAAGTTTTCAATATGAATAGACTGTAAGACTGATTGCATTTGCTCTAGTTCTGATTTGATATTGATTGTTATCTTCTGTAATGATTCATTATTTCTTTAAGTTGTTCATTTTCTTCTAATGTCTTTTGGAGATGACAATCTCTATTCCGACAATAAGAGGATATCCGAATTAACTCACTTTCTAAAAAGTTAAGTTTATTCATATAAAGTTGTTTTCCATGGTTCTGCAATCTTTCACAATATCCTAATAATCCACTATGTCCATTGCATATCCATGTAACTAAATGAGTTATTGAAGAGAACGTGAGATGTGTCAAAGTGCTTGGATCTTGTGGATATAATGTTCCATCTATCCACAAATCCAAGTTTTTTTTTTTCCTTCTGCCCTGTAACGAGAACGATCCTCAGCAGATATTTGAATTCCTTTGTCTCTTCTTCTCTGCAAAGGTGCCAAATCAATAGGGATATCCACATGTAGCTGATACAATGTCATTATCAAAAAAATAATAGAGTAATCAGTTACATCAAAGTACTATGACCAGATTCTATGAAGCAAAGCAAAGTACTCATCTTTGATTATATTATATACTATGTATGATCAATCCAATCTCCATGCTTGTATGCTTGATTCAAATTTGGAAATGCCGCTCATTTTTTCATTCCAATAGGTAGTTGGCGCTCATATTTCCATTCCAAAGTGATGATGGCATTCATAATTGGAGATGGCACCTATATTTCCATTCTCGTGGAAGGAATACAAATGTAAACATTTTGCAATTTAATCTGATTTGAATTTGGGGATGGCGGTCATATTCTAGATCTATTGAAAATATTGCCCTTTTTGTAACCAATGGAGTAAATATTTTTGAATTTAGTAAGTTATATAGCGAACTATTAACAGTTTTTAACTGTGACTATAGACACTGTGGTTAGATCATTGGGAGTTGGGGAGGCCTTGGGAGTTGTGTGGGCAAGCAAATAAACAATATTGTTTTTTTTATTTTGATATTTTTCTATATCCTACATGGCATTCCTTAAAGGGTCTTTTTTATATTGAGAACTCCTCTAATGGTCTCATAAGCAATATTTGAAATGTTAGCACTCTCCCTAGGATCTAGTTTGTACAACTTACCAATTCTAGATCCTCTAGTAATAACTTCATTTTCTCTTGAGATTATACACTTGTCAACTTGAAACTTGACATCCAATCCATTATCAAACAACAGTCCTACACTAATGAGATTCTTGGTCAATCTAGGTACATACAGTATATCATGTAAGCAAAAAGATTTGATGATGATGCATGCAATGGAATACTATTTATTCCTTCAATTCTACACTCTACATCATTAGCAATATAGATTGATCTTTTTGCACCTAGATATGGCATGAGATTAGTGAAAGAGTTCCTAGAACTAGACATATGAGAACTAGCCCCACTATCTATCCACCAGACTTCTTCATTCTTAAAAGGAAAAGATGAAAGAGTAGACATCATTAATGAATCCTCTCTTTCACTCTCTACACCCTCACACTCATCCTCATTAGTAAGGTTAGCTTGCTTAGATTGGTTCTTCTTCTTGAAACAGTTTGATGCATAGTGTCCTTTAAACACTTGATCTTTGACAGTTTCTTCTTGCCACTGGATGTTGCAGCTTGTGAGGACCGATCCTCACCACCTTCTCTGGCTTTGTCCTTCTTGAAGTGTTGTTGTCCTTTGCCTTGTCTCTTCTTCTTGATGAGAAATTCTAGTAATGATATAAAATGGAGCTGAAAAGATGTTGCCTGCTATCTTAGTCTAGGATCTAACACAGATGTTGATTTACCCTATGAAATCTAGCAA
The DNA here is from genome assembly GCA_029204225.1 of Diphasiastrum complanatum. Classification (NCBI taxonomy): domain Eukaryota; kingdom Viridiplantae; phylum Streptophyta; class Lycopodiopsida; order Lycopodiales; family Lycopodiaceae; genus Diphasiastrum; species Diphasiastrum complanatum. The sequence continues at coordinate 61,889,487 of CM055096.1, forward strand.
CAGATGTGAGAACAAATTCTCAATACAAAAAATCAATCTATCTTGAATTTGGATCTTGCTTCAGTCACAAAAGAAGAAACACTTGCAAGCAAGCAGTCTATCTCTCCCATGAGTTTCAAAGTACCGATAAACTCTCTAGGAACTTACTTTCAACTCAAACACAATAATATGTGTGAAATGAAAAGTCTAAGACCTCAAAACACTCACTTCTATCCAATTCTAATTGATTGACAGTGAAAATTGATGAAAATGGTGAAAAAGACAGATGTGTATTCACTTTGGCATATCCCACGAGTTGAGTACCCTCTCAAACTCTTTGATCATCATTCTTGGTCTCCTTGTGTTGGATCTTCTTCTTTGACTTTGTTTTTCCCTTGCTTGAGAAGTTGGCCTTCTCATCACCATCATGCAACTTTAAGGATCCAATCCTTTGCTTGACACGAAGGATCCTACTCTCCTCAGCCACAAGCACACTATGGAGCTTGTCAATGGAAGGTAGTGCATTTTGAATAGCAAAGCTGTGTACAAGATTGGAGAACTCATTTCCAAGACCATTCAAAATGATTTGAACAAGTTCATCATCATGAATACCCTCACTAATGATGGAAAGTTCTTTGTTGAGAGATTTTATTCTCAAGACATACTCTTGAGCACTCTCATCACTCCTTCTAATGCTTTGAAGAACTTTTTTCTAATCATGAGCACTCTAGAGGTATTTTTGGATTCATAAACCCTTTGAGGTAGTTCCATGCCTCCTTGGCCGAGGTACAAGATGCCACTTCTTTAAGTTCATTACTAACATTCATTTTCAAGCAATGTAATGCTAGTCTAGCTCTCTTTTTGTACCTCACTTGATCTTGCCCTCCTTGAGGTTCTTCTTCCTCTCCTATGACAAGATCAAACATATCTTGGAGCACAAGTAGTGACTCCATTATTACATTCTAAGTTGAATAATTATTAGAATTTAGCCTTTCACTAGTCTCAAGAAGATAGGCTCCAATTGAACCCATTCTATCTAGTAACAAGTACAACAAATGTACTATTAAAAGGCTCTCCCTTCTTCCTTTCTCAGAATTTAGCTAAAATCTGACTCTCTTGAATCTCACTAGACTCAAGAAGCAAGATCTATAATGATCTTGAACTCAAAAAGATTTGGAAAAGTGTATTCTACACAATCTATTCACTTAGAACCTTGGATTTGATTTTTGGAAGTGCCAATGCCTTTCTATGGTGTTTAGAATTGGTTTTAGTTTCACTCTTGAACTAAAAAACATAAGCCACAAACTCTCTCTCAAGTATTTGTAGGTTTAATAAGATTCTAACACCATTTACTCATCAAATCTATAATGGAAACAATGGTTTTTCATAAGCACATCACTAGTTTCACTCTACACAACTTGTTTGAAGCTCAAATACTAAGAAAACACAAAGTTTTGGTGAAAGTACAACTCCAGCAGCCTCTCACACGTGTGAGAAGTACATCTGAACTTTACACACTAATCTGAACCTCAACATCACAAGTAAACTATTAGAAAAGGTCGCCCTCCTTCAAAGTGAATGTAGCACCAATGCTTTCACCAAAATGAAGATTTTTGGATCATCAACTAAGCTCTTTGACTTGGCTCTGATACCATGTCAAATTTCAGAGTTTAAGGACTGAAATTAATCTACAAATGATCACAAAGAGTGATTGGTAGCTTGGGATCTTGATCTATATCAAGACTAGCTTCCAAATCTAGCTTCTACTTGACAATCTTTGTGATTCCAAGCAAGAACAATAAAAAATGATGATCCACGGCTTCACACGTCTGAAGTACAACTACTGTATGGCTTGATAATAGAGAAATAGTTTACTTATCATTTACTAAGCATTCATCCACAAAGAAAGTGCTTAAGAGAGTCAAAACACAAAGATAGCTTCACAAACCAAGATTTCTCATCATTAGCTCAACAATGGATCCATCATGGGTCAAGTACTAAATCACCATAATCTCTCTCTAAGCGGCACCCAGCACGTGTGGGATAGCTCATTTTACTCATCCATATCCACTTTGGATAAGATCTATCAAGTTTTCCACATCATCCATTGGTGGTTTGTGTTGACCTTCTAGATTCCTACAATCTAGGACCTAACTCCTATAATCTAGGAGATGTCATATTAGACTCAAATGAAAGCTAATCAAAATGGATATGAATATTACAAGTGTCATTTCACACATGTGGACAGGTACTCACACATGTGGATCCACATAGATGTCAAAATACATCAAAAACCATGTGAAAATTGCTTAATTCTAACAAAAAGAAGATGATGTAGACCACCTTCATCGGAACGAAAGACGTGGTTGGTGACATCTTCACCAAAGACCTGGACAAACGACTCTTTGAGAGACAGAGAAGTAGTCTTGGGATCGTAAAGCTATCATGCTTTGAGAGGGAGATGAAGAAACAAAATGTTTCTAACTACAAAGCCTTGCTAGCTTTCAGCCCTCAGCCTGACGAAAATATTCGCGAACATGAAAGTCAGGAGACACGAAGCACGAAAAGTTTTGCGAACATGAAAGTCAAAGAAAACGAAGATGAATGGTTCGTGAACATGAAAGTCAAAGCAGACTATTCCATGCAATTTTGGATGTACACCATATTTTGCTTGAATATCTCTCTCTCTTTCTCTCTCTAACTCGTGTTGAGGCTTATGCTCATACACTAAATTCTTGAACTTTTGCTCTCCTGAAAATAAAGCTATTATTCTCTAATTGTTAGCATGCTAGATTGGGGTTAAGCCATTAAATTCTATACTAGATCTTGCTATTCAATCTACAATCAATTTTTTCTGCTAATCATAAAGCTTAATAAGATCAATCACCTTTGCGGATCATTCTCACGTGTGTGAACAATCTGGAAATTTTGTCAATTCCTTCGTTCAACTATTCTATTGTGTTGAGGTGTGTAAGATGCAGTCTGTGTGTGCATAATACCTCGATCAATATAGTAAGCTTTGAATTCATTGAAAATGTACTCACCTCCACGATCTGTGCTTATTGCCTGTCTGCCAAACCAACTCGTATATTGAACGAATTTCTCAAAAGCTTCAGATTTGGTACAAATAAAGTATACTACAGCAAACTTGTTGAAGTCATCAATAAACGTAATGAAGTACTTTGCATCACCCAATGACAATACTCCAAATGGTCCACAAATATCTAAATTCATAATTTCAAGTACCTTAGTTGCTTTATAAACATCCTTATTGAAAGGTGTTCTAGTCATGTTGCCTTTAAGACATGATTCGCAGGTAGTATCTCTACTTTTCATTTCGGATTCTTGAATTCTTTGACTTTTATTGGCTTGGTACAAGGCTTCCATGTTCATATGACATAGCCTTTTGTGTCACAATACATCTGTTGATTCCTAAGTTTGATTGACTTGTAAGATTCTTGTTCGAATGTTCAGGTGATACAAATTTTCTTCTCTACTATCTTCATCAGGTTATCAAAATCTTCCTTGAACAACTTACAAGAGTTCTTTGTGAAGATTACTGACATGTCTGTATCAACTATCTTTGCTATAGATAGAAGATCTTTATCAAGAGTTGGGACATGGAGAACTTCCTCATGTTTCTTGTCTCCCTGATTCATGTCTAGCCATAATACACCAATTCCATTAACCACGTGTTTAGAACCATCTCCGAGTATAATGAATCTTGAATCGTTCGTCTTCTTGTATTCGGACAAAATTTGTTTCAAGAAAACAAAATGTGAGGTGGCTTCTGAATCAAGTACTACTTCTCAAATTGAATTAGATGAACAACATAGATTAGTACTAACATAAGCTGCTGAATTCCTTATTGCCCTGTCTTCTGCTATTCTAGAGCATTCTACTTTGTCTTCGAGATAGTTTGAATCTGAAGGTTCACTTCAATTCTGCTCCTTTTTGTTTTGGGATTCTGATAATAGTCTATTGCTGCATGACCCTGTTTATGACGATGAATACATTCAATCGATTTAGCCAACACTTTTCTTCTGTGTGACCTGATCTTCTGCATCTGTTGCAGATCTTCTTATCACTAGAATTCTTTTGTTGTTTTCCTGATTGTTGTTCATTAGTCTTAGACTCATTCCTTTTAGACGACTCCCTCTTAAACTTACACTTCCTAGAAGATTTATTCTGAGTAAATGAAGCATTTTATGAATCACCATTTTCATCATAGCATTCATGAGCTTCTACGTCTTCCTTTACTCCGTCTATTGCCTTTTGAAGTGTCATTGTCGTATCTTTTGCCAATACGTTTCTTCTCCTTCTTCTCGCCGGATAAACCTCCAGTTGAAAACTGAGATTAGGTGAAGACATCAATTTGACTTGATTCAAAAGAGCCTCCATTTGCTGATCTCTCATTTGATTACAATTGTTCATATCATTGAGTGTCGTACTCAACTGTTTACAAATCACCATATAAGTTGGTGCACCCAGATTTGCAGCTTGATTTGAAGTTTCTTTGGCCATCTCTATATATCTATCCTGAAAATTACTAAATTTAGTTTATATCTGATTAACTCATAGTGAAATATTGTTGACCAAAAATTGACTAAAATTGACTCTAGTATGGTCAAATCACTATTTTTAGTCAATTTCATAGACATGACAAGAAACTGGAAAAAACTAAAAATTTCGAGTTTTTGCACTTTTTTTTTTTTAAAGTTTACGTTTTCTAAAAATTCATAAAAAATCACAGTAAGTTATTAAGCAATCGAAATCGAAAATTCGATTCACTGTTCGATTCTTAATTTTACTTTCTTAATGTCCAACAGGTGCAGGATGAGTATATGCAGATTTTAAATTATATGACTAAAAACAATTATAGCAAGTGTCTACTCTTCATCAAAACAATCGTTCTAACAATGTAAGCTCTAACTCCATCCTTAAGAATGAAAGAGTAGAATTACTACTTTGATACCATGTTGGGATTCTACAATATGCAACAGTGCAACAGAGGTGGGCCACTGTTGTGCCGGCGCCTCAAAGGGCGCTGGGACTTGAGCGGTTTCCCCAATATGTGCTTAAGTCTAACATTCATCCATCATGCACTTACATAAAAGCCAACTCAGAAACGTAACAAGCTTAACCATTCAGGCTTAAGAAAACTAGAATCCCAACCAACTCGAAAGCCAACTCAGAATCCGTCCCCAAAAGGTAACCAAAGGCAAAGACAAGCCACACATGAAACCCAAGGCATAGTGGTCGCCAAACTGACCAATTGGCATAGCGACAGGCCCCATGTCGATGACAGGGACCCTTAGGCGCCAGCGATGCAAAAAGGTTGTAGTAAGGGTCCTTCCTCTTGGACCAGTCCCGGAGGTGAAACCGAAACGGTAATCATCCCCAAGGATCAACTTTATTAGATTTGGAAGAGGTTACATTCATACATAGACTGGCCGATCTCGGGGCCACCAACACGTGCTAGGCATTGTGTCTGGCTCGTGCTGGTAGAGGGAGCTGAGACCTGGCGACTGGATTCTTGGCACTGGTTGAGCTGCCCAAGTTTCTGTCTGCCGGACTCCCCCTATAGTTCTGTTGTGATTCGGCGCACCCTCTCTGGTTTGAAACATAGTGGTTTCTAGTAAAGCACGCTTTTTAGGACTTAGTTTTTATTTTGCTGATTAAGCCTGGCAAGCTTGGCAGGATCAGTCTGGCTCCCGGACATGGGTCCCGAGAGCCGTCTCGGCAGTCGAATCAACTTGCTTTCCTGACTGGGCCATGACTCGAGCTCCAGAGCTAGCTCATGACTTGTGACTACTTGACTAGCTCACCATAGGTCGGAGGCTCAGTCCTTGACGTTCTAACTTGCTCTGGGACCTTAGAGAGTGTCACCCCTTTGAGTCTTACAAGGCACGCTGGGTGCACCCGAGTCAGCTTTACAACATCCTCCCCTCGTTTGAGAAAGCTGATGTCCTCGTCAGGACCAAACTAGAACCTAAGACTCATGGCACGGGCTTGATTCACCAGCCAAAGGAAACCAACTATAAAGAGAAGTAATGATATTGTGTTTTGCACCCAGCACAAGAAAAGTGTGGATCTAGTTCACTTACGTAAATCTGTGTAAAGATGTTGCACTTAGACATTAGACTGAAGCTCACTCCTCGATGATAAATGCGGCTTACTTTATTAACATGAAAGAAAAAGGTACTTACGGCTCCCTTAAGCCTCAGATATGTCATTTGGTTGCCCAGGTTGAGCTCCTTGACCTCTGCATCGGCACTTAGATTCACCTCTGATGTAGAAGCTACAGGCAATGTTGGCTCCATTTGACCTCGTGTCAACTGGTTTGTCACTGTTGGATGTCCTTCGTTAAAGAAGTGAGCTTTCTCTTGGTCACACAAGGTGAGCTCCTTGAGCTCTGCATCGGCACTTGAATTCACCTTTGATGTAGAGACTGTAGGCAATGTTGGCTCCATTTGTTCCCGTGTCAGCTGGTCTGTCACTGTTGGCTGTCCTTCGTTAAAGAGGTGAATGAGATTGGGAGGAATGATTGGCTCAGATTCATTTGTGTCATTCTTTTCTAGTTGGTCCCTTGGCACAGCTCTGACGACACAAGGTCTCCTGCCATTATATAATAACACAAGGTTAACCCCTTTTGCCAAGAAGGCCACCACATGTTCATTAAACCAGCTTCGAAGGCATCCATCTTCAAGATTGTGAATGTTAGTCGATTCTTCCAGGTTCCCAGGGAGATTGGTAAGTTGGTTGCCAATCTACAAGTGGTCATTGTACCTTTCGCGACCTCCACACAAATAGGAGTTACATTTTCTTCACATTGGATGTCCAATTCCCCTGTCAGTTTTTTCCCCAGGTCTACCATGAAGTAAATGATCCTGCCTTGAATACAGTCTTTCAGGTACAATAACTTTGATCCTTTCACAGGAGTCGCCATAAGGTGTTCATGATACGCCGCAAGTGTCCCAATCTGTTGTAAGGCATTCAGGTCAGACTCCGTCAAATTCGTTTCTGGGTCCTCTTCGTCATCCTGTTCACCATCTTCTTGATCAAATGCCTCTCTCTCCATTCTATCGAATCCTTCAATGGCAGCCATGATTTGCTTATTCAATGGTTTGGGGCATGACCTCCAAGAGTGACCTTGCTGATGACAGTTGATGCAACGCATGGAACTGCCCACTGTTGGTGATCTGTTGCTGTGACTAGCTGAAGGTCCAATATTGTTTCTTCTCTGAAACATGTTCCTTCCATTGTTGCCTTGGTTGCCAAGCCCTGTTTTTGTTGGGAATTTGTTCACGCTACTCGAGGCTTGGTTTTCATTTGAAGCTGAGTCCCCCGTTGAAAAGAAGCTCGGACTCGGTCTGGATCCACTAAATACTCTTGTTGAGGTTGTGGGAGCAGCTGGTGCCAATGTGCTTCCATAATCACAAACCATTTCAACCACTCGAATAGTTGAATTGAAATCATGGGGCATGTAGCTGTCTATTGCACACCGGATCCAAGATTGCATTCCAGACAAGAGGTAATGAGTTTTGTCCGCCTCAGACATGTCTTCAATAACCCATACACTCTGTCTGAATTTATTGAGATACTCTCGCAATGACCCTTTCAGTTTGAGCCCCGATAATTCTGTCCTCAATCTCATGTGTGAATCCTTCGGTATGAACTCCTCTCGTAACGCGGCTTTGAATGCGTCCCATGTCTGGAAATGCATTCCTACCATCTGGTACCAGTTTGTAGTGTAGCTCTCAAAATATGCTAATGCCAAGTCCGTTCTTTCTTCCTCAGGAGTGTTCATTAGACGGAAGTAATGGTCCACGTGAAACAACCAATCTTCCACAACTCGAATGTCACGCTCTCCTTTGAAAGTAGGTGGTGCTTTCACTTTGGCAATCTTCCTTGGGCCTTCCGTGTTTCACGCTCGTGGTTCTCTTGGTATATGTGGAGGAGGCGCCACTGTTCCCCCTAGTTGCTTCCAGCTCTTCAAACCTGGCTTCGAGCTGTGTTAGCCCATCTCTCATTTCTCTAGCAAGGTTAAGTTGAGTAAGGTTCATGGTTTGCAAGGATGTTTGCCATTCTTTTCTTTTTGTTTTTATGTCCTTCTTCACCTCGTTGAGCATAGCCATCATTGCGCTTGATAAGTATTGCCGCATCTTCACTTCAAAGAGGTCTTGTTGCGCCTCTAGCAAGGGTTCGTCTCTTGGTGTAGGTTCAGAAGGGCCACCCATCTCTTCTTGGAGAGGCGCCACTGTGGAGTGCATATGCTCTTTCTTTCTCGACTTGGACCTGGTGCCATTTCGATGCATGCGAGAGCTGTATTCTCGAGCCAGCTCTTCTCCATCCGTCAATGCTCGTAACTCTTCAAGGTGGTCCTCCATTATAGTAAGAGGTGTACTTCCAGCAGATTATCGCCTCAATCCTTTTTTTTTTTGAGACTCTCCCTTCTGTCGGCCGGGCCCCACACCTCTTTTCTTCTTTATTAAATCAGCTTCAATGAAAATATCCCCTCCTCAAACTTAGCACGCCCACATCACCTAAAAGCCAAGTAGGAACCAGGTCATTTGTGTCCAAGCAAGCACACAACAAACGGAACATACCAATCAAAGCAAACACAGAGGATCCCTCTCAAGCCACAAACCCCCCTGAGACCGGACATAGGACCTTTGCCTAGCCACGCCCACACAAATCTATCACAGAATTAGCCCACGGGGAAACATCCATCCAACCATCCGTGCTTTCACCATTAAGCAGCACATTGCCTCGGTCACGCCCCACCACTTTTTGGTCAATAGCCCTTATAGCTAAACGAGCGGCAACTATCCCGCACCGGCAGCTAACCACCCATGCTTTACACCCGAATTCAAGCACCATCTCTATATCAATGGTTAACCCGTACGATTCGAATATGTCGTCCCGCACCCCACAAGGTACAGACCGTGCTTTCACCTACCTAGGCAACACTTTGCCTCATCTGTCCTACATGCAGACAATGCTAGGCCCGAACTGCGAGAACTGACCGTGCTTACACCTCGAGGGCAGCACTTTGACTCATCAAGTCCCCCGTTCTGCTGACCACCCCGACCGTGGATGCACCCGTGCTTACACTATGGGCAGCACCTTGCGCAATGGTTGTCCTGACAAATCCCAAAACGTGGCCATCCCTGTGAGACTTGCGTAGCTGACCGGCTAGTCGGCTCTGATACCACATGTTGCGCCGACGCCTCAAAGGGCACTGGGACTTGAGCGGTTTTCCCAATACGCGCTTAAGTCTAACATTCATCCATCATGCACTTACGTAAAATCCAACTCAGAAACGTAACAAGCTTAACCATTCAGACTTAAGAAAATTGGAATCCCAACCAACCCGAAAGCCAACTCAGAATCCGTCCCCAAAAGGTAACCAAAGGCAAAGACAAGCCACACATGAAACCCAAGGCATAGTGGTTGCCAAACTGACCAATTGGCATAGCAGCAGGCCCCATGTCGATGACAGGGACCCTTAGGCGCCAGTGACACAAAAAGGTTGTAGTAAGGGTCCTTCCACTTGGACCAGTCTCGGAGGCGAAACCGAAATGGTAATCATCCCCAAGGATCAACTTTATTAGATTTGGAAGAGGTTACATTCACACATAGACTGACCGATCTCGGGGCCACCAACACGTGCTAGGCATTGTGCCTGGCTCGTGCTGGTAGAGGGAGCTGAGACCTGGCGACTGGATTCCTGGCACTGGTTGAGCTGCCCAAGTTTCTGTCTGCCGGACTTCCCCTATAGTTCTGTTGTGATTCGGTGCACCCTCTCTGGTTTGAAACATAGTGGTTTCTAGTAAAGCACGCTTTTTAGGACTTAGTTTTTATTTTGCTGATTAAGCCTGACAAGCCTGGCAGAATCAGTCTGGCTCCTGAACATGGGTCCCGAGAGCCGTCCCGGCGGCCGAATCAACTTGCTTTCCTGACTGGGCCATGACTCGAGCTCCAGAGCTAGCTCATGACTTGTGACTACTTGACTAGCTCACCACAGGTCGGAGGCTCAGTCCTTGACGTTCTAACTTGCTCTGGGACCTTAGAGAGTGTCACACCTTTGAGTCTTACAAGACACGCTGGGTGCACCCGAGTCAGCTTTACAACAGCCATGCGGAATCCTCAGTGCATGTAACTACATATATTGGATTCAAACTGACTTTGACAGATCAAAGATAGATGATTGAGCTAATTTAATGTCCGTGGAGCTAACTGAGCAACTGAAAAGTTGTTGGGTATATACACATGGCTAACTAATTAAAAGAGTGTATAATCTAAACTTTACAATTAGGATTAAGGCACTACGTGTTGTTGGCAATTGACTTCGGTCAGTATCTTAATCTATTAGAGATGTCAACTCCTAAAGGTCTATAGGGGTCTTATTTATTTTTCATCTCCTGGTCTCCACACTATGACCTTAAACCATGAGTTTAGGATTTAGTCCAATTTATTTAGTTTTGAGTATCTCACCCTAGTGCTTGGATAATAATGTCATTCTCCCTCTTTTTTGAACATCCTTATCCAACATAGCCAATTTTTGTCACTTTGTCAATAACAACCCTTGTTTTTCTATTGAATGTATGACTTGAGTTGTCGAGATTTTGTGCTCATTGCATTGTGGCTCAAGTTTTATTGCAATTGTATAAGAGGCTCTTTCCTTTTAGAAAAATCTATTGACAAAATGGTATTGGCTCAAATATTTTGTTGGTCTCCTATGGATAGATTTGTTGATTTCTCTACCCTTTTGATTATCAAAATTCATTGGTCCTTTGTCAATCTTCAATATTGTCTTTTTGATGCTTGATTTCTAAACAAGCTTATGGAAACAGAGGGCCCTACAAGCATTTTGGTATATTTATATCAAATGAACTTGCAAAATTTGGCGATGTCAAAAAAAGTACCATAATTACGAAGGCCATTTGTAAGGCCAGTTTACAATCTAACTATGTCGATATTCCATTTGGGCGAATTGGGACCCCATTGCCTATGGATATATAGGCCAAATTTATGCCAGTTAAATAGTGCATCTGATAACTCTACACAGTCTATTATCAAAACCAGTTGAAAAAACTTCCACAAAGAATAATGTCATCAACATAAATTAGAAGAATGACAATATTGCTATCAACAAACTTTAGATACATGGAAGGATCATAGTCACTAAGAGTAAATCCTAGTGAGATAAGAAAAGAGTTAAATCTTGAATACCATGATCGTGGTGCTTGCTTGAGTCCATAAAGACTTTTGAAGAGCAAGCACACTTTGGACTCATCCTTGATGAATCCTTGAGGTTGTTCCATATAGATCTCCTCCTCAAGATAACCATTTAGAAAAGCATTGGATATATCTAATTGAAACACCCTCCACTTGAAAAAACAAGCAAGAAAAATAAGAATTCTTATAGTCACCATCTTTGAAACGGGTACAAAGGTCTCCTCATAATCAAGGCCATGGATTTGAGAAGATCCTTTGGCACATAATCTTGCTTTATGCGTGTTGATGGTGCCATCATGATTGAACTTGATCCGAAATACCCACTTGCAACCAATCACATGCTTGTTGGATGGAGGATGTGTGAAAAATTGTCAACTAGTAGTATTTTCCTAACTTGAGATTTTGTAGGCCTATGGCCAAATAAAAGTTAGAGATAGGTTCATACATGTATGTAGAGGCCCAAAGTATGTGTACACTACTTTTGAGGTCACATTAATTAGAGGAGGTCGAGTGTGGAGCTCTTCTATTGGCTCATAATTTGGTGCATTCCTATTTGACCAAATTTCTAGGTATATGGGTGAATCCTATTGGACCCCAATTTTAGCCTATCATAAGACAAGTGGCCAAGAGGCACTATGGCTGCTATAAATAGCCATCTCCACGAGTATGTACACATCTCATTTTCATTCTATTGAATGAATGTTATGCTCTTTGAAGGTCCATCTTCTTTCTAACAAATTCAAAGCCTTTTGCGATGAGCATGGGATCAAGAGGGAGTACACATGTCCAAGAACACCACAACAAAATGGAGTGGCCGAGAGGAAGAATAGAACCTTGTGTGAGAGTGCAAAGGCAATGAGATTGAATGCTAATCTTCCTAAACCTTTTTGGAGTGATGCTTTGTTGTGTGCAAATTTCCTATGCAATAGATGGCCAAGTGTTGTATTGGAAGGAAAAACCCCTTTTGAAGCTTTGTTTGGTAAGAAGCCTAATGTCAAGTTTCTAAGAACTTTTGGATGCATTTGCTACTTCAACATTACTCTTGATGATAGAACTAAGGAGGATCCATCTTCAAGAAAGGGCATTTTTGTTGGTTATAGTGAAGTAAGCAAAGCATATAGGATTTATGTTCCTTCAATCAAGAAAGTGTTCACAAGTAGGGATGTCATTTTTGATGAAAGTAACATTCCAAAAGTTGTTTCAAGTGATGATGGTGTTGTTGCAACTAATGTGCTTGATGACAATGGAGTTGATGACACATTGGATGTGGATGTTGAAGAAGCCTCTTCAAGTCAAATTCCAAGGAGAACTCCAAGGCATAAAGTGAAACCCTCAAGGCTCACTTATGATGGCAAAGGTAAGCAAGTGGTGGATGGATCCAACTATGCTTTCCTAACTTCTTTTGATGTACCTTCATGTGTAGATGAAGCAAGGCAAAAAGAGGAATGGATCCAAGCAATGGATCTTGAGTTTGAAGCACTTATGAAGAACAACACATGGAGATTGGTGGAGCTTCCAAAGGGCAAAAGTGCAATTGGATGCAAATGGATCTTCAAGGTAAAGACAAATCAAGATGGATCTATCAACAAGTTGAAGGCAAGGTTGGTGGCTAAAGGTTATGCTCAAGAGCATGGCATTGACTATGAGGAAACCTTTGCACCCGTGGCAAAGATGGTGAGCATAAGAGTAATCATTTCCCTTGCAACTCTTTATGGATGGGATCTTTGGCAATTAGACATTTCTAATGCTTTCTTGAATGGTGATCTTGAAGAGGAAGTCTACATGGAGCAACCCGAGAGCTATGTTTCTCATAGCAAGCCTAATCATGTGTGTTTTCTACAAAAAAGTTTGTATGGTCTTAAGCAAGCACCAAGGAGTTGGTATGCTAGGCTTAACTCTTTTCTACTTTCTCAAAACTTCACTATGAGTGAGTATGATCATTCACTTTACTTTAGAATTAGTGCTAATGATGTTACAATCCTTCTAATTTATGTGGATGACATTATTTTAAGTGGAGGGAACAAGGAAGATATAGAAGATATCAAGAAAGCACTAAAAAAGGAATTTGAAGTGCATGATCTTGGTCTTTTGAGCTATATCTTAGGAATAGAAGTAATTAGAACTTCTCAAATCACTTTTATTTCACAAGAGAAGTATGCTATTTCTATTCTCAATAGATTTCATATGGTAGATGCAAATCCTATTGATACACCTATGGAATCACATGTAAAGCTAACTATAAGAGGTAATGAAAGATCCTTCGAGGACATTACTCTCTATAGGAAGCTAATAGGTTCTCTTATATATCTAACCATCACAAGACCTGATTTATCTTATTGTGTTGGTAGATTAAGCCAATTCATGCAAGATCCTAGCATAGAACATTGGAAACTAGGAAAGAGGATCTTGAGATACATCTCGGGAACAAAAGATTTTGGCATTGTTTATAGAGGCTCATCACCTAACTTATTTGGTTTTTCAGATTCAGATTTTGCAGGAGACCTTATGGATAGAAAATCCATAAATGCACATGCTATTTTCATAGGTGATGGAGCTATCTCATGGATGTCGAAGAAACAAGCAACTATATCACTTTCTTCTAGTGAGGCCGAGTACAAAGCTTTGACATCATGCACAAAGGAGATGGTGTGGATCAAGAGGATGATTATGGAGCTTCATTTGCTGGATTTTTCAGAGAGTCCAATCATCTTTTGTGACAACCTTTCAGCCCAAAGTCTAGCAAGCAATCCGGTTTTCCATGCAAGGAGCAAACATATCGAGGTGGCTTACCATTTTGTGAGAGAACAAGTGTTGGCAAAAGAGATCAAGCTTGAACATGTCCCATCAAAGGAATGTGTGGCTGATATCTTTACCAAAGCATTGGGAAAGGACTTATTTTTCAAGCATAGAACAAGTCTTGGTGTACTTTCTAAATCTATGCTAAAACTAGTTGAAGAGGGAGTGTGAAAAATTGTCAACTAGTAGTATTTTCCTAACTTGAGATTTTGTAGGCCTATGGCCAAATAAAAGTTAGAGATAGGTTCATACATGTATGTAGAGGCCCAAAGTATGTGTACACTACTTTTGAGGTCACATTAATTAGAGGAGGTCGAGTGTGGAGCTCTTCTATTGGCTCATAATTTGGTGCATTCCTATTTGACCAAATTTCTAGGTATATGGGTGAATCCTATTGGACCCCAATTTTAGCCTATCATAAGACAAGTGGCCAAGAGGCACTATGGCTGCTATAAATAGCCATCTCCACGAGTATGTACACATCTCATTTTCATTCTATTGAATGAATGTTATGCTCTTTGAAGGTCCATCTTCTTCTCTCTCACTTTTTTGTTCATATCTTGCATTCTAGCCACTAGAATTGTGATTTCTTTGTTGCTATGGCTTCACACGTGTGAAATGCAGGTTGTAGGCTCTGAAGTACGGACAGGGACAGCAAGTTTCTGTTTGTGGAAGCTTATGATCAGATTTTGATGTTTAGTTGATGTTTAGTATGCTTAACATCACAATTTCTATCATTTTTTCAATCTAGATGTGCATAACTTCCATGGCCAAGATCTTTATGAAACTTTAGCATCTTTTGGATCTGAGTTTTTCACAGGATGCACAAGCTCCCAAGTATTGTTGGTGATCAATGCATCATACTCTTGCTTCATGGCATCATACCACTCCTTGTAACTCAAAGGATGCTTGCTTTTTGTGAGAAATTGGCAAAAATCTAGCTTGGTATTTTTTATGATAGAAGTTTGTAAGTGAATCTCACATGTGTGGAGGATGTTCCCACGTGTGGAGAATTGTAGAGTAAATCAAAATGTACACGTGTGGGAAGTATTCAAAAAATAATCTAAGTAAAAACAAGCTGCTCTCCTCAAGTAGAGAGAGAAAAAGCATCATGAGCTCTCGGGTAGAGAGAGAAAGCTAGAAATCCAATAACTCACAAAATCCATGAAATCACCAAATCAATTAAATTCAAAATGAGGAGTACAATGATACTAGTAGATCCACGAGCTACCACTATGCTTTAACTATGATTGGACCATATTTTGTCACCTCTTCATCCTATTGGATCATTGAACCATACACCTCTTAATTCTATTGGACTATATTCAAGCACACCTCAATTTCCTATTGGACCTCACAAGGTTCCACCTCTAAATCCTATTGGACCTCTTGGAATTCATCAAACAAAAGCTTTACACTTGTCTACACTCTAATTGGCACGTGTTTAGCCTCTTACTCTATTTTGGCTCAATAGTGGCATTACAAGTGGAAGTGCATAATTTGCCATCTATGCCAAATTTATTCCTATCAACATCCTACACCTAGATGCTTGATGTAAAAAACATAAGACCCCTATATCTAACATAGATAATCTTTTTCAATTCTTCACAATCCTAACCCTTAACCCTAATTCTACCCAATATAACACTTTCAAATATACAATGTTTGAGTGTCCTTAGCCACTCCTTCCACATCTATAAATCACATCTCTATCCAAAATTAACACTCATAGACTTGCTTCATTTCGAACTCTTGAGAGTGCACACACCTCATATATGGCTTATATGGTTCCTACATACTCAAGCTCTCCAGAAATTGGACTTTGAACTTGAGCACTACTCCGGCCATCTTGATGGAAAGATGCCATCACAACACAATCATAAGTTTGTCGTTTCATATCAATTGATTCAATGTGATATGTTGACAACCATATGCGCACATTGCACTATACTTTCGATATTGTCACATGTTGATTATAATTAAAACAATAAGCAATCATCGTACAAATTAAAATTGTTCACTTAAAAAAATTGAGCTATAGACAAACCTTTCAATCACCTCCTCTTGTAGATTCCCATTTTGTGTCAGATATGAATTGTCCTTTTGATCTTGCTTGTTGGAGTGTATCAATCATCCAGTCTATGGTGCATTGGTTGGGCAATGGCTCAAGATCATGTGAAGGTGAAAATTGACTCTACTCCTATTGCGTCGGTGTCGATTTCTAGTCAATAACCCCCTTCTTCTTTTTTCTTGTTCATATCATTCCAGCCACTTATCAATTACTGTAAATTATATAGCATGAATTTGAAACAAAACTTTGATAACATAAAATAGAGATTCTTGCACTAACCATCTCTCTGACATGCTTCCCCCTGGCCTTGTCTTCTGACGCACAAAATCTTTCAACACTTTCATGAATCTTTCCAAGAAAAACATCCACTTATAGAAAATTTTATCACAATGAGAGCATTCTTTTATTAATTTAGAAAAATCACACTACATTTATTGAAATCACTAATATCAAAATCATGTGTATTATGCCTTGAGTGCACAAGAAAGACAATACCAACTTCTTGGACCAAGTGCACAAGCAGATGCACTTGTATGTCCAAGATAGCAGTTGGAAAATCCCTCTCAAGCATACATACAGCCTCCACCATATCTTCTTGTTTTGTTTGCATGTCTATCTCATGAATCTCCTTATCACACATCCATCTACATCATGTTTGTAGTATAACTAGATTTTAGTACATTCACATGATTTTATCAAACTTGTATTAGAAAAAAAACATGCAATTTCATAAGATATCGATGTGAACAAAAAAATTTAAGTACCTACAACAGATGCTAATTTGTAAATGGCATCACGAAGTTGATCAGTTAGACAACCACAAATGCACCATGGAAATATGTACTCGACCATCTTCAAACAATCATGAGATTTTAGACCATGGAGTTTTCCTTCAGTTGTGAATGATGTTCGTAGTAAATGAGCAGAACTTATTGGTATTCTCAGCTTGCAAATGACTGACCGTACATGGTTATACTCTACTTTCGTAAGAATCCAAGGGGCTCTTGGAATAGTATAGGTATTTTTATTAGTACTTAATTTTGGCCAATACTTTTCTTTTTTTTTGGATTCTTGTAGATCATGTCTGGCAAAAATACTATGTCACCCACCAAGTATTTCCATATTGATTCACCCACATTTTTAAATTTGTACATAGGATCAAGCAAGTGATTGATTAAAAGGTTATTCCAATATGGTAAACAATGAAAGATGGATAGTCTTTTCATACCATTGATTGGCTTAGTCTCGAATTCAATCCAAAGTTTATGCCAATCTGCCATGAACATTCTCTTTGGAGGGCATTCTTGTTTCTGATCTTCCTCCAAAGCCTCTTCTATGAGCATTTCTAAATGGATGATTTTCATCATGCAAGTACCTACAATATTTTCAAATATTCATCAATTAAATATAAGATTGTCATTCATGAAAATTAAAACTAAAATTAAGACATGCAAATCAAACACCATATCTTAAATTAAGACATGCAATATGACATATAAAAAAACAATTACTTGACATTCAACATAACTTGTTTTCACTAAAATGTATTGTGATATTCACAAGGTACATGCTTGAGTTTGGCTCAAAGCCTTTTGTACACATCTTGCAAGAGGACGATTGAAGCTATACTAGATGAATAGCGCTTCACCACATTTAATGGGCCTTATTGCCCAAATTTGGCCTTGATGGAACTTGAGCTATATGGGTTTCTCATGTCTAGTTGGTAGAATGCAACTTGCATATAGATTGTAGACTTACTAAATGGTATTAATATGCTTGTAGAAGCTCGTGGCATGTCACATGCATTTATTGTAAGTGATCCATAGTGACATGCAAGACATGCACAAAGTGAAATGGACACATGCATGGTGATTTGTACAATTCTAGATAGGAAATTGACATTGGGTAAAAGTAGGTAGAGATACATGCATGAGACGTGACAAATGTCACTTAGATTCTAGTTGTCACTTTAGATGTGATTGAAAGGTGGATGGTTGTGGTTCTACCTCGAGCTACCTCAAACTCCATAAATATGTGTAGCTATTCTTTGATGAAGAACAACGCTTTGTAACTATTTTATGCCATTTTGGATCTACACCATATTTTGCTTGAATATCTCTCTCTCTTTCTCTCTCTAACTCGTGTTGAGGCTTATGCTCATACACTAAATTCTTGAACTTTTGCTCTCTTGAAAATAAAGCTATCATTCTCTGATTATTAGCATGATAGATTGTGTTTAAGCCATTAAATTTTGTACTAGATCTTGATATTCAATCTAGAATCAGTTTTTTGTGCTAATCATAAAGCTTAATAAGATCAATCACCTTTGTGGATCATTCCCACACGTGTGAACATTCTGGAAATTTTGTAATGGTATCAGAACCAAATTAAGCTTTGCATGCTAATATCTCTGATTGTTCAAGAATTTGAGAGCTAATTCAAGCAAACGAGCAGTTAATCACTTTTCTTAACCTTTCCTTGAAAAGTGTTTGGTCCAAAGTGGATAGAAACTGAATTCTCAGGTTTGAACAATGATTGTACGGAATTTTGGAATTCCACACGTGTGAAAATCAGTGATCTTCATTTCCCTTTATCTCCTTGTTATTTGGTCCAAAGATAGTGGTCTAAAAGCTTGATGGAAAGCCTATGAAGAGTCTTTCCATAGAAATCGATCCCAAATCAATCTGTTGTGTCTATCAAGAGTTATAAGCTCTTAAAGAGGGTAGAGAGAGGTCCAAAATCCGAGTGACCTCTTTTTGATTTGATTCAATCTTGCTTGGTTCTGAATCCATTGTTTTGAGTATCCTACACAAGAAACTGAAGATCAAGATTAAGTTTGATGTAATTGAACACCTTTGAGCCCTCTGAGTATCATTAGTGTTTTATTGTGAAGCATCTAACATGTGCCAAGAGTAGGATTCAAACTTGTCTAAGTGCCTCAATCCATTTTGAGAGACGAATCTAGAAAATCTTGTTTTGTGGAATATTTGAGATCTATCTCAAATACAGTTGAATTTTTTCACATAGGAAGGTAGCACATCCTTGAAAATACCTATAGTGAAAGAGAGCAACAACATTAAGTCTGATTGGAGCAAGCTCAAACATATTATTGTCCAATAACTAAGAAGTATCCACATTATGGCATCTGTGGGAGGATATCTCCTAGAAGTAGGTGAAAGACTAAGTACCTCTAATTACCCAATATGGAAGGTAGGAATGGAGTCTATTTTGATATTCCAGGATGTTATGGACATAGTACTTGGTATTGAGGAGGAGCCTCAAGCACAGCTTGAAATACCAAAGTACAAGAAGAGAGCTATAATAGTTCTACATTTCATTGAGATGAATGTATCTAATATAATTTTGAGAGAGATAGGATCTTGCACCACTGCCAAAGGTGCTTGGGATGCACCATCTATGAGGCAAAGAATACTTCTAGAATACTCACTCTTAGGAATCAGATTTTCCAAAGTTTTCAAAGAAGTGAGGAGAGTGCATCAAACTATGTTCTGAAAGTAAAAGATCTTCATAGGGAGCTTTCTTGTGTTGGTGTTACAATTAACCAAGATGAGCTAGTCCAAGTCATTCTAAATGGCTTGAAAGATGACTGAGATAATCTTGTTCAATCCTTTGCCATTAAGGACGAGTTGCCTAATTTGGAAACTCTTCAAGGAATTCTCATTTCTGAAGAAGCTAGGCAAAGTTATAAACTTTCTAGGATGAACAAACTTGAGCATGGTGGAAGTGACAAAGCCCTCTTTGTCAAGGACAAGCATAAAGAAAGGAGCAAGAACCAGTTTTCTCAAGCATTCAACAAAGACAAAGCCAAGGATCGAGACAAAGATGGTGAAGAGGCTGACTCATCTCATACTTCTACTTCAAAGACCAAGAAGAAGAAAGTCATGTGCTTCTTTTGTGGCAAGAAGGGGCACTATGTCTCCAATTGCTTCAAAAATAAAAACCAACTCAAGCAAGCAAATCTCTCCAAAGAGATTGAAGAAGATTTTGTTGCAAGTGATGGAGAAGGATCACTCATGGTGTTCTTTTTCTTCATTACCTTTCAAGAAAGATGGAGCTTGGTACATAGATAGTGGAGCCACTTCACATATGTGTTGTTCAAAGGAGTCTTTTGACTCTATTCTACCTTATAAAGTACTTAAAAGATCTATTTATACTACAAATGATCATGAGTGCTCTATTGAAGGAACTAGCAACATTCCACTGAAACTTGCTTCTTCTAAAGTTCTTTCACTATCCAATGTTTTTTTTGTTCCTAAGCTTACAAAAAACTTGATTAGTGTTGGAAAGTTGCTTGATAGTGGTTGTGATGTAAAGTTCAATTCCAATACTTGCTTTATCAAGAAAAATGATGAGATCCTAGCTAATGGATCTAGATATGGTGGAATTTTCAAGTTGAATTCTTATGAGAATGCAAACTTTTGTGAAGTTGCTCTTTTATCTAAGGAGGAGTTATGGCATAGAAGGTTGGGGCATCCTAACTTTAAGTCTATGTTCTCTATGCTCAAGAAAGATAAGGCTATTGGCCTTCCAAGATCACTTTCCAAAGATTTCAAGCCTTGTGAGGCTTGTGCTATTGCAAGATCACATAGAAAGCCATATCAAAAGTCTTTTATTAAGACTACTCATCCTTTGGAGCTAATACACTCGGATGTTCAATTTTTTTCTTCTAAAAGTATTGGTGGTGCAACATGTTTTGTCACCTCTATTGATGACTTTACTAGATATACTTTCTATCGTTGTATCTACTTTCTTCAAAAGCTATGGTATTTGATCACTTCCTGATCTTCAAAGCTTATGTTGAAAAACAGTTTTCGTTCAAAGTAAAAGCTTTAAGATGTGATGGAGGAGGCGAATACATCTCCAACAAGTTTTGTGAATATTGTGAGGGTGAAAGAATAAAGAGAGAGTTTTCTTGTGCTTATTCTCCGTCTCAAAATGGAGTTGTTGAGAGAAAAAAATGATCTTTATGTGAATGTGCTGAAGCAATCCAAGTTGAGACTTCTTTGCCTACTGAATATTCGGGTTAAGCAATGAATTGTGCAAATATTTGTGCAATAGATTATCTCACAATGCACTTGCTAGAAAATCACCATGTGAAGTCCTGTTTAAGAAGAAACCTAAGGTAGATCCTCTTAGAGTTTCTGGATGTGCTTGCTTTGTTCATGTACCCTTGAAACAAGGAAAAGAGATCATCCTAATTCTATCAAAGGGATCATGGTTGGATTTTCATCCAACAAGAAGGCTTACATAATTTATGTTCTCTCTACCTCAACTACAATTGAGAGTAAAGATGTTATATTCCATGAGAATAAAAAATACATCCTTGAGGAGGCTGAGTTCAAAGTTTCTCAAAAGGTTTCTCCTATCATCACCCTTGAAGACTATCATGGAGAGATGGGGTGGAGAATTGAGGACTTAGTCACCTCGAATCTTTTCACCAAGGAGGTCACAAAGAGGAAGATCCGAGCCTAGGAGGCTTACATATGAAGATAAAGACAAGCAAGTGGAACTCAACTCTACTAATTGTGCTTATTTTATTTCACATGAGGAGCCAAAGGATGTATATGATGCACTCAATTCTAAGAAATGGTTTCTTGCCATGAAAGAAGAATATGATGCTTTGATTGCCAACAAGACATGGGAGCTTGTGGACTCTTCCATCCAACAAGCACACCATTGGTTGCAAATGGGTTTTTCGAGTCAAATATAATCAAGATGGCACAATCAATAAGTACAAGGCAAGGCTTTGTGCAAAGGGTTTTGCTCAAGTTTATGGACCGGATTATGAAGAGACTTTTGCTCCAGTTGCAAAGATGGTATCAATTAGAATCATAATTTCTATTGCTTGTTTTTTCAAATGGCAAGTTTTTCAACTAGATGTCTCTAATGCATTTTTAAATGGATATCTATAAGAAGAGATTTATATGGATCAACCTACTGGGTTTATCCAAGACAAAAACAAAGTTTGCTTGCTCTTCAAAAGTCTCTATGGACTACAATAAGCTCCAAGGTTGTGGTATTCTCGACTTAACACCTTTCTTGATTCACTAGGATTTAATCTTAGTAACTATGGTCCTTCCTTGTATGTCAAGTTTTATGATAGAGATATTGTCATACTTCTCATTTATGTTGATGGTATCATTCTAATAGGAAGTTGTATCAAGCTAGTTGAGGAAACCAGAGTTGCACTTGGAAAAGAATTCAAGATGCAAGATCTTGGAAAAATTCATTACATATTAGGATTAGAGATTGACTTTCATAATGATAAAGCTTTTGTATGTCAATCCAAGTATGCTCTTTCAATGTTAAAAAAGTTCAATATGCTAGATTGTAAGAGTATAGAAACTCCTATGGAGCAAATTGTAAAAGACCCTATCAAAGGTGATGAAAGATCCTTCGTGGACATCACTCTTTTTAGGAGTCTTATAGGCTCCTTAATTTGGCTCACAATAACTAGGCCTGACATAAATTTTAGTGTTCATAAGTTGAGCCAAGCTATGCAAAATTCTACTATTCATTGGAAAATGGCCAAGAGAGTGCTTAGATACATATCTTCAACTTTTGACTACGGTTTGTTATATAAGAGTAACGATCTTTCTATAGTTGGCTATTCTGACTCAAATTTTGCAAGTGATAAGGCATATCAAAAATCTACAAGTGCTTACGTCATATATCTTGGAGGAAACTTGATATCTTGGCTTTCCAAAAAGCTAGATACTGTATCACTCTCATCTTGTGAAGTTGAGCATAAGGCACTCACTACTACAACAAAGAAAGTGTGTTGGGTCAAGAGGTTGCTAGTGGAGCTAAAGATAATCATGGAAGATGATCTACCTATGATCATGTGTGACAATATTTCAGAACAAGCCCTTGCAAACAATCCAATATTCCATGCAAGGAGCAAACACATCGAGGTTGCATGCACATCACTCCATGACAGAGAAGCTCATTGGAGGGGAAATCTACTTGGAGCACATCGATACATCATCTTGTATTGCAAATTTGCTCACCAAACCTTTGAGCAAAAATTCCTTCATTGAGCATAGAGCCAATCTTGGAATGATACCAAAATCCATGTTCAAGTCAACATAGATTGTTTTTAGGAGTGTTAAAAATAAAAATCATCTATCTTGACTTTAGGCTTGCTACAAACTTTTTACTATGCAAGTATGTTGTTTCATAATGTAAATGCCAAATTTGGCCTTGATGGAACTAGAGCTATATGGGTTTCTCATGTCTGGTTGGTAGAATACAACTTGCATATAGATTGTAGACTTAGAAATGGCATTAATATGCTTGTAGAAACTCGTGGCATGTCACATGCATTTATTGTAAGTGATCCATAGTGACATGCAAGACATGCACAAAGTGAAATGGACACATGCATGGTGATTTGTACAATTCTAGATAGAAATTTGACATTTGGTAAAAGTAGGTAGAGATACATGCATGAAATGTGACAAATGTCACTTAGACTCTAGTTTTCACTTTAGATGTGATTGAAAGGTGGATGGTTGTGGTTCTACCTCGAGCTACCTCAAACTCCATAAATATGTGTAGCTATTCTCATAATCTTTGATGAAGAACCAAGCTTTGTAGCTATTCCATGCAATTTCGAATGTACACCATATTTTGCTTGAATATCTCTCTCTCTCTTTCTCTCTCTAACTCGTGTTGAGGCTTATGCTCATACACTAAATTCTTGAACTTTTTCTCTCTTGAAAATAAAGCTATCATTGTCTGATTCTTAGCATGCTAGATTGCGGTTAAGCCATTACACTCTGTACTAGATCTTGCTATTCAATCTAGAATCAGTTTTTTCTGCTAATCATAAAGCTTAATAAGATCAATTACCTTTGGGTATCATTCCCACATGTGTGAACATTCTGGAAATTTTGTCAATTCCTTCATTCAACTATTCCATTGTGCTGAGGTGTGTAAGATGTAGTCTGTGTGTGCATAATACCTAGATCAGTACAGTAAGCTTTGAATTCGTTGAAAATGTACTCACCTCCATGATCTGTACTTATTGCCTGTCTGCCAGCCCAACTCGTATATTGAACGAATTTCTTGAAAGCTTCAGATTTTGTACAAATAAAGTATACTACAACGAACTTGCTGAAGTCATCAATAAATGTAATGAAGTACTTTGCATCACCCAATGACAATACTCCGAATGGTCCACAAATATCTAAATGCACAATTTCAAGTACCTTAGTTGCTTTATAAACATCCTTAATGAAAGGTGTTCTAGTCATCTTGCCTTTAAGACAAGATTCGCAAGTAGTATCTCTACTTTTGATTTCAACTTTTTGAATTCTCTGACTTTTATTGGCTTGGTACAAAACTTCCATGTTCATATGACATAGCCTTTTGTGCATAATACATCTGTTGATTCCTGAGTTTGATTGACTTGTAAGATTCTTGTTCGAATGATCAGGTGATACAAATTTCCTTCTTTGCTAGCTTTAGCAATCTAGTTATCAAAATCTTCCTTGAACAATTGACAAGAGTTCTTTGTGAAGATTATTGACATGTTTGTATCAACTATCTTTGCTATAGATAGAAGATCTTTATCAAGAGTAGGGACATAGAGAACTTCCTCCAGTTTCTTGTATCCATGATTCGTGTCTAGCCATAATACACTAGTTCCATCAACCACGTGTTTAGAATCGTCTCCGAGTATAATGAATCTTGAATCGTTTGTCTTTTTGTATTCGGACAAAATTTGTTTCGAGAAAACAAAATGTGAGGTGGCTCCCAAATCAAGTACTACTTCTCAAATTGAATTTGATGAACAACATAGATTAGTACTAACATAACCTGTTGAATTCCTTATTGCCCTGTCTTCTGCTGTTCTGGAGCATTCTACTTTGTCTTCGAGATAGTTTGAATCTGAAGGTTCACTTCGATTCTGCTCCTTTTTGTTTTGGGATTCTGATAATAGTCTATTGCTGCATGACCCTGTTTATGACGATGAATACATTCAATCGATTTAGCCAACACTTTTCTTCTGTGTGACCTGATCTTCTACATCTGTTGCAGATCTTCTTATCACTAGAATTCTTTTGTTGTCTTCCTGATTGTTGTTCATTAGTCTTAGACTCATTCCTTTTAGACGACTCCCTCTTAAACTTACATTTCCTAGAAGATTTATTCTGAGTAAATGAAGCATTTTATGAATCACCATTTTCATCATAGCATTCATGAGCTTCTACGTCTTCCTTTACTCCGTCTATTGCCTTTTGAAGTGTCATTGTCGCATCTTTTGCCAGTAAGGTTTGAGTTGTGTGGAATGACCCGGGTAGGGCCCGAAGAAAATAACTCAGCTGTTTTTCCTTAGAAATTGTATTTACTGGACCAAAATTCTGCAAGGAACTAAATAGATCTTTAATCTTTTGCACAAATGTGTTCAAGTCTTTGCCATCCCACTGTAGGTAAGTTAATTGGTCTTCCAAGAACATGATCTGATTACGAGATCAAGTCTCATTCTTGGTTTGCAATTCTTCCATAAATCTTTTGCGTTTGAAATTGATGTAAGATAGCATTATATTGTCATGCACTGAAGACAAAATAATTGCTATAGCTTTGTCATTTTTTAAACTCCATTTTCAAAATTCTTTGCCAAGAGTAGCTTCTGGCTTCTCCTCAATTGGTTCTACCCATTGCCATAGACCTTCTCCCTTCAACGAAAGTGAAGTCTTTAATTTCCAAATCAAGTAGTTTGATTCTTCTGGGTCCAAGATTGTAGTGACCTTAGCTTGAATATTGGTGATCGACGACATCTTTTAATTCTGAATAACCTCCAAACAACGGCTTACTAATGGATGTATGAAGAATGCTGAGAGAAATTTGAAGATAACACTGTATCAACTTTGATTCCATAGGCTCTAACACCACTATAGAACCGAAGGTGGATATAACCCAAGAAGAGCTTGACAAGATAACAAAAAAATAAAAAAAATATTGTGTCGGCATGATTCAAAACCTATACATAATCCTTTTTTTAGAATTCCATACAATCCCAATCAATTTTTTTTTTTATTCTAACCATTACAATCAATATGAATCTTATCTAGGCAATAGAATTGATATGTTCGGCAATTATTTTGATTTTTTTCTTCCAGATTCAAATAGAAGCTATAGATTAGGTCCCAAATTTTGTACGGAACTCAAAGATAAAACTTCAAAAATTACAGATGTGAATGTTTAAGCCGGTTAAAAAATTTTGTAGCATAGTACTAGTATGGATTCCAAGGAAGTCGTTTTTGTAGTTAGTCCATTTTTCATGGGTGCTGTGAAGGCAAAAAAGGTCACTTTTGAAAGGGCTGTATATTTCATCGATTGCAGTCCTGTGGCCAGATTCTACTTGATTTCATATGATAATAAGTAAGGTTTGCTATATGTTGTTGATGCCTTTTATTTTGATGATCATACTCATGATTCTAATTTTCATTTTATTGTTGTAGTCGGCTTGGGAGCCTGAATATTCTTTTTGTAAAAATAAATAAGGAGGGAGTATCAAATTTTCTATGTGTAAGAATAACCTCAGCGAAAAATACACAGAGAATCTGATTCTCTACTTCATGATGTCATTCGTGAAATACCAGCAATGACAACTTCTATTGGGAGATAACTATTAAATCTCTCAAGGTATATACAATTTATCGTTGATATGCATCTCTTTTTTATATATTTTAAATCTATTGTCAAAGCATGAATAAATTGTATGTCATAATATTAATGTCGTTTGTTGAATATTTGTAGTCTGTACAGCGAAAGGATGCTTTTAGTTGTGCTTGGTTCGTCCTGTACAATACAAAGCTCTTTTTTGAATGGTACAATCTACAAGTCGATGTAGATATTGAAAAGGTAACATTTTGCTCATTTCGTTAGTATGATTGTTACTCATTCACCTGGTTTGTGATAGTAGTTCACTCTTGAGCCATACAAACCTGACAATGTGTATAGATTGTGGTAAGAGTTGATCAAAATGTTTGTACAAAATGGCGTAAGTTTTGTGTCTGAGCTTAAGGGCACTGTACCGAATGCTACTCCTGCCCTAACAACCTTTTAGGTTGCTCAAGATGCAGATCTTATCTTATATGATCAAAGAGATGTGAGAGATTTCAACAAGTTTAGTCATATTTTGGTAAATTGTCGACTGAGGCCAAAACTCATTTTAGACTTAGAGATAAAGTTTTTGAAGTTATATTAGTTAAAAATACATTCAATAAACACTTTTTGAAAGTGTGGGAAAGTTGGTAGTCGAATTTGAGAGAGATTCAAATTTGAAGTTTGGATACATTGAATCTAGACCCAAAAATAGTAGGGTTTACATTTTGGAGGGAAAGCCAATGGCCAAATAGGATTTGGACTTGTTATAAAAGGATGTAACAGTTAGAATTAAAGTAGAATCACTATGTTACTGTACTGTGGGTCCTATCAGTTGAAAAAGATCAGTTGGCCTCGCCACGAGGCAAGTCGACGGGACACGCGTCTCACCAATGGCAACCTTGGTCATGCATGGGTTGCTTGAGTGAATAACTATATGTACAACGTAATTTCATTTTGAGAAATACAATTGCTATGTGAGCTTGTTGTGGAGAGTGTTTTCTGTTTGTGTTACTGTGTAGCATAATATGTGTTCCTGTTCGAAGCAAATTCTAAGTTGGTATCAGAGCCGTATAGGGAGTGTACACAATATAGCATCGCCGTTGAAGAGAGCTTCGAGAGAACTGTCTTCTTAGAGTTCGGGGTGTATGGCAGGTTGAAGATGGAAGGAGAAGCATTGGTGCATGGTTTCTAGTTTATAGAGGCTTTCGAAGCTCGGCCAAGGGATTAGTAGCCTGTGCATAGCATCAGACAGGGAAAAACTTGGTGAAAATTTGACAATTTTGAAGCCAGTTCAAAATTGAAACCGGGTTTGGGGTTATGGTTTTCTACACATAATTGGTGAATTCTTCGCTGTTTGTGCACCGTTTTGGATGCCGTAAGGACAAGAAGGAATCTAATTATATTGTCAACCAACCACAGAGAGATTCTAAGGTTTATGTCAAAGATTTGTCTACAGATAGTTAATCTTGTAGATTTGCGAGAAAAGATGAAAAAAGTCACTTTGTCAAGTTGAACTAAAATTACCGTTTCTTCATAGAATTTCATGATTGAACATCTACAGATATAATATCAATGGGGCGACCCTATTCCAGGCCTCAGATTGTGCTCAAATCGATCCGAAAACAAGATTGATCAAGCAAAATTAGCTTGGGGAGGCGCGGCCGTAGACAGGGAGGTCGCGGGTCTGTTCGCGCGAGGAACCAAGGCAAACGCGTAGTGCTTTGGAGTGGACAGCATTTGCAAGAGTTTCCATTAGTGCACAGAAGTGCTCAGAACCATTGGATAAAGAACTTTCAAGATCGATGGCTGAGATCGTGCTACCCAGGAGGGATATCCACAGTTGGATCAGAATTGACCATTGGATGGAGTCTGAAGGGTTGTTGAAGAGGGCCCTGAAGAAGTGAAGTGCATTTTGGCCTTCAACTTCATTAGAAATTTTCAAAGTGAAAATTGAGTTGGGTCCCTTCACAAGTGAAGAGTGAAGTTTCTTCAAAGTGAAGAAACAGTTCAAAAACAAAGAAAATCCCTATTTTTGGGTCCTTTGCCTGTTTTGACCCAAACAAAAGGTTATAACCTCCAAAACGAAGGGCACTCAAACTGTACTTGCAAGTACGGTACAACAAAACAAAGAGATTGCAGTGGAGAAAGTGTTTGGAGTGCATCAAAAGTGATTTCACCATTCCATTGGGCACGTAGTTGGGAGTTGACGACTGAGTGCATTTCGGAAGGCGACGCCGATTTTGGCTTTCAAATTGGTGGAAAAGCGGCGAGTGGCCTGGTAAGGGAAAAAGTGCAGTTGGCCTCGGCATACTAATTTTTGCCTACGACAGAAGTTTCAAGTAGTTTTGCGATGGCAAACGGGGAGAGTCCATTTTGAGTGAAAGTAGCAAATTGGACGGGATTTCCAACTATGCAATGTGGAAATTCAAAATGAAAAACATACTGATGAAAAAAGGGGTGTGGGAAGTTGTCACAGGTGATGAGAGAAGGCCGCCAAATGAAGCGGATATCAAAGTGTTCGACATAAAGATGAGAAAAGCTTTGACCTTCATTAACTTGTCAGTGAAGGATCACATCATTACCCACATTTGTGATGTTGTTACACCCAGACAGACATGGGATGTGCTAAAGGAGCAGTTCAAGACGTCAAATCAGTCAAAAATCATGTTTCTGAAGTCAAAGCTGAATAGTGCCCGAATGGAACAAGGAGAGCACATTCAGATGTACATGACCAGAATCAAGACAATGAGGGATGAATTGCATTCTATTGGTGAGTGCATACATGATGTGGAGCTGGTGCACAATGCATTGTGCGACATTGCAGAGCCCTATCAGATGTTTGTGAGCGGAATAACATCAAGAGAAAGATTACCAACCTTGGACAAGCTCACATGAATCTTGATGCAAGAAGAGTTACGAGTCGGTTGAATATACAGTTTGAGGAGAGCAATTATGTGGTCTTGTTGCACTTGACGTTGTGTTGTGGTGATTGATCTGGTCATGTGTCTAAACTATGTTTTCTTAACTATAAAGTGACCTCCTAATGGACTGGCTATTAGAATGTCTGAAAAGAATATTTGTTTGGTGGACTAATTTATAATAGCGTCTGCCTGGTATAACCATGGTCTTCCAAATAATATTGAGTATGGTGGCATATCTAATGGGTTTATGACAAAGAAATTTATGACAAAAGTCTCTGTCTTTATAATTACATTAACAATCCTCAGCTCTCCTACTGGTGTGCATCTAGATGCATATGTTAAATGAATTTCATGATGAGTAGTAGGTTGGATATGTTCTTCTAATCCTAAC
This sequence comes from Diphasiastrum complanatum, assembly GCA_029204225.1. Taxonomy (NCBI): domain Eukaryota; kingdom Viridiplantae; phylum Streptophyta; class Lycopodiopsida; order Lycopodiales; family Lycopodiaceae; genus Diphasiastrum; species Diphasiastrum complanatum. Next base: position 61,919,527 of record CM055096.1, read on the forward strand.
TCCTTAACCATTTTCTCAGTCATTAAGTTGATGCTAGATCCTGAGTCTACTAATATTCTATTGATAGTATGGCCTCCTATAATGTCACTTATCTCGGCGACTCCACAATCTCCTCTATCTACATATTCTACTCCATTGCTATATGCATGTATGGATAATGTAACAAACCTCTCTCCTTCCTTAGTCCTTACAGAATGAACTGTCAAAATTATTGGAAAAATCTATCTAATGTTGTAAGTAGGGGTCCTAAAAATGCCAAAGATGAATTGAGCTCTTTTGGCTTAGTAAAGACCCATCTTAGAGTAAAATATTCAAGGTAGGTAGAAGTAGAAACTCGAGCTACCATAAGAATTGCCATTTGTACTTTGCATGCCACATTTAATGCATGAAAAGACTAGGTGGCACAATTAGACATATTGAGGTGGCTTAAATAAGTCTAGATAGCTTGAGAGGTGGATTCATAACTCCAATTCAACTCAAAGTAGGAGGAGAGTCCATGGATCTATATATATGTGATGTACTCTCATTGAGAAGATGATGATGTGTGTAATTCAAATTTGGAGAGTAAGCTCTTTGTGCCCTCTCTCTCTACTCGAGCTTTGTACTTTCATTTTCTCTCTCTAGCCGAGTTGAGGCATTTATTGCACTTAGTTTCATGTTTTGTTGACAGATCTTGCTTGTAACACAATAATATTTCTTGTATGATCAGCTTTCCTATTGTCAATCAATGCTAGTCTGATTTTTATGGTATTATTGGGCTTAGGAGATCAAAAGTACATGTGTAGGGCTTCTCACACGTGTGAATTCAACATGGTATCAGAGCCTACCTAATATCTACAAGCAAATCTAATCAAAAACTATTCTCGAATAGATCCTGATATACCTAGATAGAGTTGAACTCTTGATTGTAGCTACTACTGCTAATTAAGATCTATCCTCTTCTAAGGCATAGTCATACACTAATGATCTACTGTTGATTTAATTATGATGAGTCTTTATGCAAGAAAAAAAAATAACAACTGATCTTGTAGGAATATTCAACAAACATATGTATTCAAGGATTATGTGTCATAGACAAGAGATAAGAAAAACATTTGTTCAATTACAGTGATTCTTTGAGCATTGTTTGGCATACCGCACAACGCGTTACCGCAAGAGAAACTCTGTCTCTTACGAATAGAAATAATGAGTAGTGCTTACTAGCAAATCCTCCTATCTATATCTCTTTGTGTCTGACCTTAGAGGTTTGATTAACTCAACTCGTCTTGCTTACTAGTGGATGGCCTTTCATCTTCACATTCAACACTCAATCACTCAACCTTGTTTGTCTATCACCTCTATGTGTATATCGTTCTCCCATTCATTCTCCATATATATGATCATAGGAAGGAGGTGGTCTTTAATGTAAATGACTGACTACAATAAGTGATTAACCCACTATCTGCGGAACTTAGTTTGTTGTTTGCTTCGTCCGTGGTGTGTGTCCATTTTGCTAGTACTTCGTTGATCATGGGTCGTAAAGACACGACAATTTCAGGACCGCCTTTGTAACCATAGTCGAGGCCATTGTAGTTGGGCTTCAGTCATCATTCGTGGACCGCAGGAGTTGACTTGCAGTTTCCTATGATTGTCTTTGTTGTTGATCGAGGTTTGTAGTTTGCAGTTTATTGCGAATCTACGGTCTGTCGGACTTCGTCGTCATCTTCGTTCATATATGTCGTGATGTGGTTGCCATAGTGGTGGATTGCGACTTGTGGTTCATAAGCTAACGATGCTTAATTTGTGGCTGAAAACTTCAAGTTTCTTCAACTCCCTCTCAAAGCATGGTAGCTTTATGACTCCGAGACTTGCACATTGTTTTTCAAACATTGTCTTATCAAGAGGCTTTGTAAGAATATCAACCATCATCTGCTTTGTTGGAACGAACTCGGTTTTCAGCTTCTCCTTCTCAGCTAGATCCCTTATCAGATGATACTTGATAGCAATGTGTTTTGTTTTGGAATGAAACATGGGATCCTTTATTAGATGTATGGCAGATGTGTTATCCATATGTAAAGTCAGCGGCTCATCAATGTTATCTCCTAGTCGATCATCGAGGAACTGTTTAAGCCATGTAAGCTCATTGGCCATCTTGGCTGCCGCAACGTATTCTACTTTATAGGGTAATATTTTATACTGATCCAAAGACCGGTGGCATTAGTTGCTATGGTGCAGCCTCCTGAAATGCTCTTGGAGTCGTCTCTTATAGATGCCCAACTTGCATCGTTGTAGGATTTCATTTGAAATCCTGCATCTTGAGAAAAACAAAGACCATAGTTCTTTGTTTGTTTCAGATATTGCAAAATACTCTTCGCAATTTTCTAGTGTGCGGGTCTTGGGTCAATGTTGAACTGGCTCATTCTGAATACTGTGCAAGCAATGTCTGGTCATGTGTTGTCTGCCAAATACATTAATGAAGCAATAAGCCTTCTATCAGGCTTTTGCAGCATAGCTTCTTGCTCTGCATCATTTCAAGGATAGTCTTCAATAGTCAACACTGTGTTAGGAACCATTGGAGTATTTACTCCTGCGACAATCTATCATCTAGAAGTCGTCAATTATCTTGTGGATGTATCTTGATTGGTGTAGAGATAATTTTCTAGCTTCACTTGTTTCACCTAGATCTGATATCTCAAAGTGTTTTGAAAAATCCTCTTTTACTCGTGCAATCATAACATCAATCCTTAACAAAACTAATGTGTCATCGACGTAGACCCCAATGATAATAATTTCACCATGTATCATCTTCACATAGACATTGTAATCAGCCCTTGAAGGCTGGAAGCCTAAGGATCTAAGTGTGTGATCCTTCTTCTTATACCATTGTTTGACATACTGTTTCAGCCTGTAGATGCTCTTACGCATCTTGCAAGCATATTTAAGAAATGTTTTGCAAGTAAAGCCTGGCGGTTGGTCCATGTAGTTTTCTTCCTTTTTAGATCTCCATGCAGAAACACTGCCTTCTCATCTACAATATGGATCTTGAGATTGTAGGTTGCTGCATATGCAAACAATATGTGTAGCGAAGTATGCTTGACTACAAGAGAAAAGGTACCAGTGTAGTCGACACCATATTTTACTGAGAAATCCTTGGCAACTAGTCCGGCTTTGTATTTTGATACATTGCCATCCGGTCCATATTTGTATTTGTAGACCCTTTGCATTTGACAGTCTTCCTATCTACTGGTAAGGGTTCGAGGTTCCACACATCATTATGTTTCATGGAGGTTATTTCGTCTTTCATGGCCTTAATCTAGTTTTCTTTCTCTGGGCTATTGACAGCTTCTTCATATGTCCAGGATTCACTGCTTAATCTGCAAAATTCTTCTTGAGTGAAAGCTGAGCTTTCTAAAATATATCTACCAGGTTGTCTTCTTTCTCTAAGGGATCTCCTTGGAGGTGGTGTAGGTGTGGCCTTGCCTTTGTCCCTTCTGTTGACAACAGATTTCTCGTGCGTTGCAAGTATTCTGGGTACAAGCTGCACGTTGGATTGTTCGTCATCTGACCTGTCACTCAGTCCGTTTAGAATTCGAATGTCTTCTTCTTGATTTTCAGAATCCGCTCTTTTTGTCGATGCTGGTAGGTCATAGTATTTCTTTCCAAAAATTTCATAGCTAACTGGATCTGCATTAGCCATTGTTCTTGTTTCATCGAACTTCACATCTCTAATGGTTTGAATTTGATTAGTTTTTGGCAGATAGATCTTGTAGTATGATGAGTGTGTATCATATCCTACAAGGTATCCCTACTCGACCTTTTCATCTAGCTTCTTGTGGATCTTTTCAGAAACGTATGCATATGATATACAACCAAAGATGCGTACATGAGTTAGATTAGGCTTGTTTCCCCACCACACTTCATGTGGAGTAGTGTTAGGAATGTCTGATTTCGGTGTCCTATTCTGCAGTTAAGTAGCCGTAGCTACTGCTTCAACCCATATGATCTTGATGTCTTTAAATAGGCCATCATGCACCTTGCTGCTCCAATGAGAGTTCTGTTCTTTCGTTCTGCTACACCATTGTGTTGTGGTGTATAGTGTTAAAATATCACTTCCAACTTGTATCTTGTAGATCTCAAGTTATTTGAGCTTGATAGGATCTATAAGTCCTTTACCATATGGGGAAGGTGGCAGCATGCATAAATCAAGTCCAGATGAAGTTGGTTACACTCGTGGTCATACCAGGGGTTGTGTGGTCAATTATGTCGTAAGTGCTTGGGCCGTGGAGATGGAAAACAAGGGATGCAGCAGTATGCAAGGTCCAGACAAGAAAAAGAGACTGGTCCGTCAAAGTATTGTCGTAAGGGTAGTCAACAACACTACTCCCTCCACTGTGTGGAAAACAAGTAAAGTCACCTGAATCAGGCCACTGCAATAAGCCATTGTAAATGGCCAATCCACGAGCCTTGCCCAACTGAAGCATCTGCTCTCCGTATGCAGTAACTGGACCCTCTGGATCATCTAAAAGGATAGATCTTGATAATGTTTTGTATGTTCCATCCATTACAAAACCTTGGTTAGTCTTGGTCAATTAATGGACAATGGACTAAATGTACATTTCAAGAATGGAGTGTGTTCCATCTTGAAAAATAATAAGTGCATAGCTAGTGGCATTAAGCAAGGAAGGCTTTTCAAGTTGGATGCTAATGTGGCTATTGAAAGTGTGAATATGGTTAGGGAGGAGCTGACTCAAGTGGAGCTTTGGCACAAAAGATTGGGCCATCCTAATCTTCAATCAATGGAATCCATGGCATCAAAGGAGCTAGCTCTTGGCCTACCAAAAGCTTTCAAGAAGTGTGGCAAAGTGTGTGAGGCATGTGGACTTGCAAAGTCACACAAGACTTTCTACAAGATATCTTTAACAAGATCTACCTCACCTTTAGATCTTATCCATTCGGATGTACATACTTTTTCTCATGAAAGTAATGGAAGAGCTTTAATGTATGTGACTTTTATTAATGATTATACTAGATACACTTGGACTGAACTATTGCCTAAGAAAAGCCTTGTATATGAAGCTTTTGTAAAGTTTAAGTCTCTAGTGGAAAAGCAACTTAGTTCTTGCATTAAAGTTCTAAGATGTGATAATGGAGGAGATTATATCTCCAACAAGATGAGAGACTTTTGTGAGATCAATGGCATTAAGAGAGAACTCACTTGTCCTTACACCCCCCAACAAAATGGGGTGGCCGAGAGGAAAAATAGGAGTCTTTGTGAATGTGCAAAGTCTTTAAGACTTGATGCGTCTCTACCCATCACTTTTTTGGGGGAGGCCATAACTTGTGCCAATTACTTATGTAATAGTCTTCCTAGTAGTGCTATTGGTGGGATCTCAACATTTCAAGCTTTTTTTGGCAATAAGCCCAGTGTAAAAGATTTTAAAGTGTTTGGATGTATATGTTATGTCCACATTCCTTTGGAAACGAGAAGGAAAGAAGATGCAACTTCCTTCAAAGGAATATTTGTAGGCTATAGTGAAAATAGCAAATGATATAGGATATTTGATCCTCTAAAGTAAAACTTAGCAAGGTTGTCTTATTTGATGAATCTCAAAGTTACAAGTTGTCTCCAAATTCATCTAATCTCTTAGGTGATGAAGATCTTGCAACTCCTAAGGAGGAGCCTCTTGAAAGTGATCTTTTGGAAGATCAAAATCATGTGCCAAAGGAGCCGAGAAGATCCACAAGGAGCAAGGCCGAGCCTTCAAGGCTCACATACTTTGAGAAAGGAAAGCAAAGGGAAGACACATCTCCTTCTACCTCTTACTCTTTTCTAACCACAATTCTTGAAGAGCCATCATGTTATGAAGACGCAAGTAGATCACAAGTTTGGAGAGATGCAATGCAAGTAGAGTTTGATGCTTTGATAGATAATCAAACTTGGAATCTTGTACACCTTCCATATGGGAAGAAGCCACTTGCATGTAAGTGGATCTGTAGATTAAAGTACAATCAAGATGGTTCTATAAGTAAGTACAAAGCTAGATTGGTTGCTAAGGGGTTTCTTCAAACTAAAGGCATAGATTATGAAGAAACATTTGCTCCTATAGCAAAACTTGTAACCATTAGATTGATCATTTGTATTGCTACTTTATTCAAGTGGAATCTCTATCAAATGAATGTGACAAATGCTTTTTGAATGGCTACTTGGAGGAGGAAATATACATGTTGCAACCTGAGGGCTTCATCAAGGATGGTGAGGAGGAAAAGGTTTGCCACTTAAGGAAGAGCCTATATGGCTTGAAGCAAGCACCTAGATCTTGGTACAATAGGTTGCATGATTTTCTCTACTCTCTTGGCTTTGTGATTAGCTCTTATGACCCTTACATATACAAATTATACAACACAACTAGCACTGGAAAAAGAAACGAGCCATACAAACAAAATGTATTACGATCTTCAAACATCATTTTACAAAACTGTCTATAGTCTCTGCCATCTTATCACTTTTAAGAAATCATGACAACCAAAACTAAAATGTTCCAACCTAAATTCAGAAATTCTTTAACAACTTCACACTAATCAATCTGTTAATTTTAGCCTGCACCTTCTGTCAAGCCCACCATTCGTCATCAAAACTAACAGTAGAATCCGAGTAATAACATTCAACATTTTTACAGCTATCAGATTTGGAATTCAAATCATCAAAACAAGCTACAAAGTCAACATTAGTCGCCGCTTTCAAAGGGACGCCACCACAAACATTATGGATAGCCTCGTAACGCTTTTGCTCATATTCCAAAGCAGCTTCCAATCAAATGGCTCCTCCAGTATGAGTAACAACAAAAGCGATATTATGTAATGCTCGCATCTCAACGCCTTCAACATCTGATCATGAATTATAACGCATGTACCCCTCGTGCGACATATGTCCAGCAAGCTTCATGCCGATTTATGGAGAAACACCCATTGAATTCAGCTTACCACAGTGCAACGTGCACTCTTGTAGGTAATATGGTTAACATGGCATCCAGAATTCTCACTAATCATATTTTTCATCCACTTAGCAATTGTTTTCATTCCAACTCGTTGCACACAAAAACAATAAACATCAAAAATCCTAATGATGAAATGAAAAGAAAAAAAACAAGACAAACACAAACAAAAGAACAAAAACATACCACATTAGGATTACTCCACACACCATCAATGGCATACAAGAAAAACGGATGTAAATTGCCATCTTCTACTAGCCAAGTAGGCAAACATGCAAAATAAACCTCAAAAGAAGAAACTACGTCAGGTAAGTTGCACGTAACTAGATTACGCAACCTTTCAGGATTGCAATGCATCAAATCTACCTAGTTATGATTCTTTGAGCCACGTTCATCAAACCTTATAAACTTCCCCATATGACCAAAATGGGTCCAAATCAGAAATACACAGATTATATTATTCAGAATGTCCTCTAACGCAAAAGTTATGACAAATATAAAACACAAGCCACATTAGCACCCTGTTAGCAGTGTCACACTGAAGAAACGGTTGACACGGAATCAATTGGACTTGAAAGGGAGTAAGAGATTGTGCGTACTTTCTTTTCCTACCAATGCCAGGTAGCACAAGATCTTCTAACAACAGTCAACAACAACTTTTTTGAAATGAGGATCAACCATAATGTTGAATTCTTCAACAACAACACCTGTAAATACCCTCATTTCCTCCAACCTAGCTCGAATTATCCAACCAAAGGCTTACAATACTACATCACCCTCATTGACGATTTCAGTAAGTTTTCTGTCGTGTACATCATTCACAAGAAATCCGAAGCTCTTGATAAGTTTAACAAAAAGTAAATTTGGTTGAGAAGTAGACTGAAAGAAAATTTAGCAAATATGAACTGTTAAAAACGGAGAATACATCTCCAACCAATTTGTTGATTTCTGCAGCAATCGTGGTATCCTTCACAGAAAGACTGCATCCTATATGTCAATTTTCAGAGAAAACGGACAAATATTGATTGTACTATCAATCATTAAGAGTTATTGATTGCTTAATCCAAAGATCTATCAAGTTCTAGATGTTAGATCTTCATCTAGATGCTTTACACTATGATTTAAGCAAGAGCAATGGATCAAATGATCAAACACATGGATGGGCGGCCTCACACGTGCGGAGGACAGTACCTATACGACCTTTTTACAGAGAGTAAAGTACATTAACTTACAAATGCATTTCATTCATCAAAACTCAAGACAAATGTGGAAATCTCAACAAAATTAGAATTTGCCAATGTCACATCAACTTGTTATCGATTTGGTTGATCTCTTTATAGATCAAGTACATCCATGAGCTGTGTACTGTCCAGTAGGCCTTCACACATGGGAAGAGTGCCTAGTCATCCAAATCCACCAATGGGAGTCATATGTGCTCATTTCCCAAAGTTGACTATTCTCTTTGGCTAGAAAACAAAAAGCTAGTCTTCCACATTTATAGGAATATTCTCTATAAAATAGGATCTAATGGAATCTTCCTATCTTATCTTCTAGAAGCTTATCCACACGTTTGTGTGTATCTTGACATGTGTGAGTAATAACTCATTCGCATGGAAGTCCAATCTATTTACAAAAAGTTTAACCAAATTGACCATTTTCAAGATTCTACTCAAAGGTCAATTTCACACTAGTGTAGATCAAGCTAAAACCAATCTAACTTAATAAAAATGACTTATGTACATTATTTCACATGTGGGAACAGACTCCATACGTGTGAGATCCTATCAAGCTCAAATAACTTGAGATCTACAAGATACAACAAGTAGGAAGTGATATTTTAACACTCCTCCTCACTTCTAACTTGGCAAGTCTAATGTACACATATCTACAACTCCAAGAGCATTTCTTAACTTGAAAAATGAATTTTTAGCCAAAGATTTGGTTAAGATATCAGCTATGCACTCGGATGAAGGCACATGATGAAGTTGAACCTCCTTGGATTGCACCTTCTCCCTCACAAAGTGATGAGCTATCTTAATATGCTTTGTTCTAGCATGGAAGATTGGATTGGTAACACTTTGTTGAGAAGCTTGATTGTCACAATAGATGCAAGGGACCTCCTCGACCTTTAGCACTTGAAGCTCCACCAAAAGTCTTCTTAGCCATAGGAGTTCTTTGGTTGTTGAAGTCAATGCCTTGTACTCGGCTTCACAAGAGGAAAGAGAAATTGTATCTTGATTTTTGGAAAGCCAAGATATCACTCCTCCACAAAGAAAAGTGACAAATTCACTTATGGATCTTCTATCCATCTTATCTCCTACAAAATCTGAATCCGAAAATGCTCTCAAGTACAAGTTAGATCCTTGATAGAGAATGCCAAAAAATCTAGTAGAAGCTGTGTATAAATATTAGTATACACATTGTATAAAAAAAGTGGCACATTATGGCATTTAGAGCAATGGAGTCCGTTATCAGATGGCCCTGCTAATAACATATTAGATAACAAGCCCGAAGGGCCCGTTACGGGATATTTTGACGTCCAAGGGCGAGCCTGGGAATTGTATATGTATAAAGATGTGTGTAAATATTAGTATACACATCATATAAAAAAAGTGGCACATTATGGCATTTAGAGTAACGAAGTCCGTTATCAGATGGCCCTGCTAATAACGTATTAGATAACGGGCCCGAAGGGCCCGTTACGAGATATTTTGACGTCCAAGGGCGAGCCCAGGAGGGCAAGCTCGTTAACTTGGGCAAGATTTGGAATCAAATTGAATGTGGTATTATATGTGTAAAGGTTTCCACTTAAACATTCAAGTATTTCTTAATCAAGAACAATTGACTAAATCATATTTCTCAACAAGAGTCTAGGGTCGAGTTGATAGTTTTAGGTCCAAAACTTTCCACATTAAAAGGACTTGACTACCAAATATGTCTTCTAAGAGTAGTAATTGCGTTCTTACAATATCTCATAGTGGGCCCTTCGGGCCCGTTACGTGACGTTATTGGGCAGGTGTGGCGCCATATATACGGTTTTTAAATCGTATATACGGCAATTAATATTCACTTTTTGCGATTTTTTGAGGTGAATTTGTGAATTCGTTATCAGTCTTCTTCGGGTGATGTTCTGTCGTTCTGGTTTCCGCTTGGCCGCTGGCGATGGCAATGTCTTTCTAATGGAGGTCGTCTTGCTGATGGATGTTTTGTGTTTCTGCAGGGTGTTAATGGGTGTTTTGTGTACGTTTTGCGCTTGTTCAAGCTTTTGGTTCTGGATGAAGGTAGTAGCGTGGTGGAAGATGCATCTGAGGCTGATTTATCCCTTTCTTGTGAGCATGTTGATGTTTTGAAGCTGGGTTTCCATGCTCTTGAACAATCTGAGCTTGCTATTGTTGAGAGTGGAGGTAATAGAAGGTCTATCTTTGCAGATAGATGGGCTAGAAACAGATTTAATGAATGGCGTGTGGTTATGGGCTTAGATACAAGTGTTTCTATTGGAGATTTGTTTGAATCTGTTTTAAAAAGTTTGCTTGATCTTTTCGTTTCATTTTTCTTATAAGTTCGAAGGAAAGATGGTTTTCTTTATCCTGGTGAAACACTGGTTGGTATCCTTCGTGGCATTGGTAGGATTATTTGTGTAAAGCTGGAGCTAAACAGTTTGTCTACTGGCGTATTTGTTGAGGAATTCAACATCATGTTTGATTCTCGATTCAAAAAAATTCGTGTATCTTGCTTGACTATCGTACAACGTTCTTCTGCTACTGATGTGGGCAGGAAACGAAAGCTGACACAATCTCTTACTTGTTTACAAGTTCAATGCATTTTATCTCAAAGTTTTATGCAATGTGACGAGGCTCATGGTTTGTTAATGAGACTGGCATTTTATATCTGTCACAATTTTTGTGTTAGAGGGCATTCGGAGTTGTATAATCTGTGTATTTCAGATTTTGAAATATCCTCTGATCATATGGGGAGGTTTGTCAGATTTGATGAGAGGTCTTCTAAGAATCATAAAGTTGATTTGGTCTATTGTGAACCTGAAAGGATGAGACAACCTGTTAGTTGTTATCTTGCCGATGTAGTTTCTACATTTGATGTCTATTTTGCACATTTGCCGAAGTGGGATGAAGCTGATGGTCATTTGCACCCTTTTTTTCTTCGTGCTATTGATGGAGTTCGGCGGAGTCCTGCTATGGTAAGCCGCAATTTGTTGTAATTGGATGTGTTGTTTCCTTGTTTTCGTTGTTATTTTATTTTGTGCAGTATCTTTATTTGGTTTGTTTTTTTGCAGTGGTTTCTGAGGCAAGGATGGGCTTGAAGAGTATTGTAAGGTGGATGAAAATTATGGTTAAAGACATTCTCGGCTGTGATTTAGGGTTGATTTCTAACAAGAGTGCGGGGGTAACGGTTGTTAAAAGGCTGAATTCCATGGGCGTGCCACCTGAAATTGGTATGAAGTTGACTGGGCATTTGTCAAGAGACGGTTAAATGCGTTACAACACTGATGCAGAGGGCATTGAGATGCGAGCTTTGCAAAATGTTGCGTCTGTGGCTGGAGCAGGCGGAGATGGGTCATGGCAAGCGGCATTGGAGTATGAGAAGAAACGCTACGAAGCCGTTCATGGTTATGTTGTTGCAGAACCTCTAAAGACCCTGGATGTTTCTTCTTCTACAATTTCTGATAAAGTTGGTGTTGGCGAAATGTATCTTTGTAGTAATGTTGTTGTTTCTGGCTGTTCGACGGGGTCATCTCCTTCTGTGTTTGTAGATTCTTGGTTTACTACAGATGATGATTGGTGGCGTTGCCAAGATGTTTTGGATGAAATTGATGGTTTGATTTCTAGTCACAAGAAGAACTACAATGGCTTCACGAATGCTGGAAGTAGATTGTTACATGCGGATTAGTAATGGCTTCACGAATGCTGGAAGTAGATTGTTACAGGCGGATTAGTAATGTTTCTGACAGGCAGGCAGTAGTGATTTTGACAGTGTCTTTCATTTTCTTAGTGCACTGGAACAAAAATCAATAATCAGTTTTTGGAGATACAGTTTACATGTGGAATGGAATTTCTTTCATTTGTATTGTGTAATTTACTTATTGTTGTTCTTTTACTGTTTGTATAATGCTAAAATTTTAAATTAATGCTCAGTATTTTCTTTGTATTGTATAAAGAAGATTCATACGCTTTAATATACCATCTGCATACGGTTGGGGGCTGCTCATTTTTTTTATTACGTGGCCTAATTTTCATACATAAACGGCCGCACCTGCCAATAACGTAGCGAGTGGACTACGCCCACAAGTTACAACTGTATGTATTAATAGTTGTTCCGAGTCGCGGTTCTTTAGAGTAGTCATATCCGTATTCATGTTTGCCCAGAAGAGGCTTTCATCAGCTGAAGAATACGTTGCACATTAAGTCATCCGTCCTCTGTTTACTAAATTCTAGCTGTACTGTGTGGAATCACTGGAATGCTCAGACATGGTGTTGGACCAGTCGAATGGTCAGGTGTCAAGACTCGAGAGCAATGTGAAAGGATTCAGGGACCGCAACCTGCTCGTCCAATTCACGATCAATAAATATGAAATCTGACAGAGCTTACTCAGGTTTATTCAGCACACCGTGCTCGTCCAATTTATGATCAATGAAAGGGAAATCTGACAGAGCTTCCTCAGGTTTATCCAGGACAGTATCCGAGACAAGCTCGATTGTTCTTAAAAGTTCGAACTTAGAAGTTGAAAGGTGTGTGTTGGTGCACGGGCAGCTGGAACCTGGATGCATAACAAAGCACAAGAGCACGATTTTCCAAGTAGGCACTGGTTTAGGATGCATGAAAACTGTCGATTCACGATCTAGCTGTCAGCAACTAAGCTTGATGAATCACGAAAGCAAATCAATTTTAGAGGAAGACGTAACTCAGACAAGGTAAGGAAACTTGACATGACGGTCAGCAAATGCATGAAAGACGAGTGAGAGCTATATGTGAATCGAGACTCGAAAACCTAAGAATAACCTTTCGTGTTGCATTCATCTCGACTCTCAATCCTGTAATTCATGACAAAGAAGTTTACGTCCACCTGCTCTGGTTAGCACCTAGCCTGCTGACTGACTGCTGAGACATCTCAATCTAAGTCTTAACAGCACATTGATCCTAACTGAGCGCCATGCCCCACATCTGACTCCCCACACCAACCATCTGAATTTGGATTGCCACGAATCACCCATTGCTTTCTCTCCCTCCATCCGAAGTTCAATCTGTCTGAACAGCACATTGATTTTGTTGATTTTTATGCACTTAATTAAGTAATGGAATAATTTAGAAGCTTAAGTTATAAAATTGAATCATTTAGCTATACCCGTTGCAATTTTTCTGAATAGAGCTAGTTTGAGAATTAGAGCTTGAACAAATAGTTATTAAGTGTAAAACTTGAAAGGGTTCACTATTCCTTGCTTAAAAACTTAGAATTTTTGAACAATCAAAATATCTAAAGGAGACCATGAAAAATGACATCAAAGTTAGTAATTGGACTATGTTATTGTATTATATAATAGCTCCAATGGTCATCATTGAAAATTTTCTATCTTACAAGCTATTAGGTCAATTATTAAATAATGTCAGACACCAAAAAATGTGCTTTTAATTATCCAAATTGCACTTATTCTCGAGTTCCAATGCAATTGCTATTTGGTTACTAAAGAATATGGATACAGGAATCATCTTGTAATCCTTTCTTTAAGAGCTATTACAAGACATACCAAGAATGAACAATATGACTTAGAAGAATATCGCACTTGACTCTAAAGGATACCCTACATCAATATCTCGAACCCCACATCCTAAGCCCTAAACCCCTTTCTTTGGATCCACTATAATAATTGTTCAACTCTTTCATGCATTGCCACCTACACATACAATCCTAGACCCCTTTCTCTAAATTTCCTATCTATTCTGCTCTGATTAATAATTACATTCATAATTTTCAATCACATTTTACTTTCAATTGAGTGTTCAGGAAGAAGAGCTGAAGAATATAGTCCAAAATTGCTCCAAAGGTCGCTCTCATGTTTATCCAAACTCTCTTTAAGACGAAGATTGGCTAGAGGAAATCAGACCCTCTAAGTACTTCTATGCCTAAGATGAAGTGAAGACACCCTAGATCTACCATCTTGAACTCTAAGGATAGATCTATCTTGATTTTTTCAATACCATCAACACTATTTCCACTAATGATGATGTCATCTACATAAATGAGTAAAAGTACAATACCAACATCATCAAACTTAATGTAAAGAGCAGGATCATATTCACTTTGAACAAAAGAAAGTGAAATAAGATAGCAATGTAGTCTTGAATTCCAAGATCTCGAGGCTTGCTTCAAGCCATAGATGCTTCTTTGGAGATGGCATACTTTGTTCTCCATTCCATGCTTGATGAACCCTTGTGGCTGCTCCATATAGATATCATCTTCCAAAAAACCATTAAAGAAAGCATTAGAGACATCCATTTGACATAGAATCCATCCAAAATGTGATGCAAGTGCAATGATTAGTCTTATTGTGACCATCTTGGCCACGGGTGCAAAAGTTTCCTCATAGTCTATCCCTTTCTCTTGAGCATAACCTTTTGCAACTAATCTTGCTTTATGTTTGTTAACACTCCCATTTGCATTCAACTTAAGCTTGAAGACCCACTTGCATCCTATTACATTCCTTTGAGGTCTCTCAACAAGCAACCAAGTTTCATTCTCAATCAAGGCATCATACTCATCCAACATAGCTTTATACCATTCTTTGGAGTTCAATGCATCTTCAACATTAGACGGTTCTTCAAAACTAGATAAAGCATAAGAAGTGGATGAGATACCCTCAACTTGCTGTCCTTTGCCTTGATATGTGAGCCTTGATGGCTCCACTTTTGCCCTTGAAGATCTCCTTGGTGTGATAGGTGGGTTTGGTGCTTGCTCCTCCATGAGCTCCTCCTCAAAACCAAGATCTTGCTCCTCGGCCATCTTCTTCTTGATTGTTGGAGCACTTGAGCCTTCTTCAAGCATATGCATATGATGTTCATCAAAGATGACATCCCTTGAAACAACAAATTTGTTCAAGGATGGGAGATAGACTTTGTAGCCCTTGCTTGAGCTTGCATATCCAAGCATGATCCCTCTTGTGGAAGATGGATCCTCCTTGGTTCTTGTTTCCAATGGCACATGCACATAACATATACACCCAAAAACTTTCAAGTGATTAAGATTGGGTTTCTTTCCATACAACATCTCATAAGGAGTTTTGCCTTCAATTGCTTTGCAAGACACCCTATTCATCAAGTAGTTTGCACATACAAGAGACTCACCCCAAAAGGATTTGGGCAAACAAGCATCTAATCTTAAAGCCTTAGAACATTCACATAATGTTCTATTCCTTCTTTCAGCAACTCCATTTTGTTGAGGAGTGTAAGGACAAGAAGTCTCTTTCTTGATCCCTTCCTCCTCACAAAAGGCCTTGAACTCATTGGAGATGAATTCTCCACCATTGTCACTTCTAAGAATCTTGATGCTATGATTATGATGCTTTTCCACAAACAACTTGAACTTTACAAAAGTATCAAGTACTTGAGACTTGGACGATATAGATGCAATCATGACATTGCTTTCAAGCTTGCCCTCTACATATGAGAACTGGGTGATGATCATGTAGACACACTCAGATTTAACTCTTATTAGATTTATCACTATGTTGCTGCAAGAAGATAATTGAAGAAGTTAATACACATTGTTGACTTCATCATCTCATGCTCTATATGTCAAAGGCTCAAAATGACAGAAGCAAAAAAGCTCTAAGCATTCCACATTAAATCATAAATCGCCACAAAGTCAAGAACAATTATCAAATCCACAGTCGAAGAAGAAGGTCTTTTGTAAGTATTGCAAGCACACTAATCATGAGATGCAGGATTGCAGGATGCTCAAAGCAAAGAATGCCAACAAACAACCGGATCATCAGACGAATGCAGTTACAGCATCTCCCAATCTCAACATGGACGAAGGAACATTTATGGTCAAAGACCAAAATGCAATATTTGATAATGCTTGGTTTTTGAATTCTGGAGCTAGTCAACACATAACTAGTCATGGTGAGCATTTTCACTCCTATACACCTTACAATACAAAAAAATGCGTTCATCTTGGCAACAATAGTACTCACACTATCGAAGGTGAAGGCACTATAAAATTAAAATTCACAATAACATATGGCATAGATTCTGAAATGGGCATCTAACAAATTTTTGGAAATTTTATATTATGTTGGAATTCGACGCATCGGAATCCGACATTCAGGCAAAAAATCCAAAACCTCAAGTCCGGTTATCAGGAAATTGTGGTGGCAACCAATTTTTAAAGTGCACATCAGAATCCGACATCCATGTCAGCAATCCAAAAGCATGTCCACCGCGTCTAGCTTCCAACGTCCGAGCCTGGACTAACATGGCTGTCAAAATTTGACGTGTTTGGAGGATGTCAGATTTCGACGTCTGCTTCATTTTTCCAAATTCGCGCGATCTAGTGCCTTCCTTATCAGTTTTTTTGTGTAGGTTGGAGCGATTGAAGACATCTTTGGAGCGATTATTGCGATTATTGCTATTCTTGAAGATCAATTTATGCTTTTGATGCTTAGAGGTTAGTGCTTGATGATATTGAAGGCTTTTGAAGTTCATGTTTTGCTTTTTGTTTTCAAGATAAAGTTTGTTTTGTTTGTTTTTGTGAAAGAAATTGAAGATAGAAAAGATAAATGTTTGAATAGATAGTGTTAAGTGTTTAAATAGATAGTATTAAGTGTTAGTGTTTGAATAGATAGTGTTTGATGGTAAATGAATCTTAGATTTTTATTTGAGAGAGAGATAGAGATCTAGAAAGAGTGAGTGAGTGTGAGTGTGAGGTGTGTATGTGTGAGTGTGTTTCCTTGACATTTGCATTGATTTAAAATGATTCAAGATATTGTCTTTCTTGTAATAGATTGTTAGAATTATTTAGTATAGTGTTTGGTAGTAATGGATTTTTAGATTTGTAATTTGAGAGAGAGAGAGAGAGGGAGGGAGGGAGGGAGGGAGGGAGGAGGAGGAGGAGGAGGAGGAAGTGTATGTGTTTTGAATTTTCCATTGATTTATAAGAGAGTGAAGGAGATGTGTGTGTGTGTGTGTGTGTGTGTGTGCGTGTGTGTTTGGCATTTTGCATTGATTTAGAATTTAGGATAATAGATAAATAGATAGTCTTTTGCATTTATTTAGGATTAAGAGTGATAGATGAATAGATGGCCTTGAGAGAGAGAGAGAGAGAGAGAGAGAGAGAGAGAGAGAGAGAGAGAGAGAGAGAGAGAGAGGTGTTATTTTTGAATTGCTTGTGTATGTGACAAAGATATTCAAAGAAAAGGAAAGAGAGGAAGCATTGTAAGAGTGAACAATACCCAACATAGTAAAAAAGTCAAATGTAATTTATTACTTTCATTTTTTTAAAGCAATGTCATATTTTATCACATACACTAGAAATTAGTTAATATGAAAGAGTGGAATGTAGGTATTTAAAATTCCCAATCCTAGGAAGGTGCATAGCCCTTACTTTTTGTGAAAGAATTCAGATCATTGATGATCCAAATCCATAAAGGATCTTTGGTTACAAAACAAGCTACTCCACCGATCTTGCCAATGTAGAAAAATCAGCATCTACACACAAAATAGAATGCAAACTCTAATAGAACTTGATCAAACATGAATCAAAACATAAATACAAGATAATGTCTGTACAACAATAGTAACCTACTATATTTCACATGTGTGAACCTTAAAATAGCAAATATAGATCATTCTACACATAGAATTGCAAGATATCACAAGTATAGTGCACCACTGGATAGTAGAACCCAAGAGAACCATGTATAAGCATGAAATTAGATAGAGAAGAGAGAAGATCTGCTTCTCCACAAGTTACATCCTTTTACAAGGTCCAACCCTATTTGGTCACTTGGCTTTCCCTCCAAAATGTAAACCCTACTATCTAGATTTAATGTACCCAAACTCGACTACTAGCTTTTCCACACTTTCCAAAAGTGTTTATTCAAATGAAATTTAGACTAATTAACTTTTAAAAGTCAAACTCTAAGTCTAATATAAAGCTGGCCTTAATTTGCCAAATCTAGAAATATAGCAAATATGACTAAACTAGTTGAATCTTTCACACTCCCTCTTCAACTAGTTTTATCATAGCCATTGATAACACTCCAAGTGATGTCCTATGCTTCAAGAACAAGTCCTTTCCCAATGCTTTGGTGAAGATATCAGCTACAAATTCCCTTGAGGACACATGTTGAAGCTCCACCTCCTTTGCAATGGCTTGCTCCCTTACAAGATTGTTAAAATTACAGCAAATAAGGATCCTAAAACACTTGAAATGATGAGGGAAACAATAGATTATGATCTCATAAGATTAGCACAACTTGAACCATCAAAAACCATCACGAATCTATGCTTGAACCTCACTAAATGGCCCAAATCCTTGAAGAAGCCTTCACACATGTGAAAGTATGGCCTCTCACAGTCTGAGAACTGTACACCAGACCCACATTCAATCCTATAATGATTAGGAATCACAAGAACTCAAAGAATTAAGAACATAGAGAGCAATTGCACCAATATGAGAGAAAAATCATGAAATTGCTTGATTGATTTTGGTGAGATATCATCACCTATATATACATGATCCATCATGGTTTTGGGCAGGTATGAGTAGCCCTAAACCTATCCCTAATGCTAATTTTGGTGGATCTTTCATCCCTACCAATTTAGAGTTGGAATCTTGGAGATCCCTCAACAATGTAAAAACTATCAGAAATAACTCCTACTTTTTCTCTCTTATATCTAAGCATGATTTGGACTCATTACAAAGGTTCTATCACTTAGGTCTACTTGAGAACATTCTTTATGAATGGAATCCTATGCTATTTGGCATGTGTGACAAGCCACATCATGACCATCTAACTATTTACAAGTCATATGACTAAAACTAGTCAAGCTAAAATTGTGAATTTTTAACACTCCTCCTCACTATCTAGCTTGGTTCAATCATTGCTTTACTAATCAGTCCAAGTGATGATCTGAACTTCATAAAATGTGTCTTTTGAATTGGTTTAGTAAGTAGATCAGCTACACATTCATTGCTTGGAACATGCTCCAAAGCAATCTCCTTGGCTTGCACCATTTCTCTCACAAAGTGATGGCATATCTCAATGTGCTTAGATCTTGCATGGAAGATTGGGCTAGATGCAAGGTGTTGGTCTGATATATTGTCATTGTAGATGATTGGTGCCTCCTCTGAATCCACGATGTTTAGCTCCACCAATAATCTTTTGATCCAAAGTACCTCCCTTGTAGTAGTTGTCAAAGCTTTGTACTCGGCCTCGGTTGAAGATAGAGATATAGTTTCTTGCTTTTTGGAAAGCCATGAAACCACACCTTCTCCAATGAAAGTTGAATAGGCACTTGTTGATTTCCTAACCCTCTTGTCCCCTGCAAAATCTGAATCACTAAATGCATCACATCTCCTATATATAGAATTCCAAAATCCAATGTACCCGAGATGTATCTTAGAATCCTCTTAGCCTTTTTCCAATGGATATTTAATGGTTTTTGCATGGATTGGCTCAACCTACATACACTAAAGCTAAGATCTGGTCTAGTTATAATGATCCACATTAAGGAGCCTATAAGTTGCCTAAACAAAGTGATGTCCATGAAGGATCTTTCATCATCTTCATTTGTGGTAGAGCACAAGACAGTAGCGGACAAAGCCACGTGCCCTACAAAGCTTATTCAAACTGTAAAGGAATGAAACCTTATTGCTGACAAATTAAAGAATCAATGCACAGAACATCTACTATTGTCTATCTCTGATGAGCTTCTCTTCTTCATTCTCTCTCACTTATTGTTAATGAATACGCAAATGGTATTCAATATATACATAATGTTATAGGTGTGCAGATGAAGAAAGAACATGGTGGATGTGTTTTCTATAGGAGATTGTGGGTGGCTGCAATCGTCATCCAATTTGTTAGCGCAGCTGCATGAGCGTGAAGAGGGTGTGACGTCAGCCTTTGCTTTTCGTCTTTTCATCGTCTGTGAGAATTTGCATGTGAATATACAGACTGTGCGACAACATGAGTAAATATGCAGCATGAATGGAGGCAGATTTAAAATGGGATTTAGGTGACTACAGGAAATAAATCCAACACCACCTCTTAATCTGGATCCGTGAATGCCTTGATCTTCAGACTAAGCAATGCACAAAATTTGTTGTCTGCATTAACATTGAGTGTTTTCGTGAATGTGTCTGCAACCATGTCCTGCATTCTGTAGTACGTTAAGCTTACTTCCTTTTTGAGAACCTTGTCCCTGATGTAGTGATATCTGATTTCAATGTGCTTACTCCTAGATTGTAATCTAGGGTTAGCCGATAAGGCAATAGCACTCTGATTATCATGGAATAAAATTGTAGGGCTATACTGATTTAGATTAACATCTGACATTAAATTTCTCAACCAAAATGCTCCTTTGATAGATTGAGAAACAACAATGTATTCTGCTTCTGTAGAAGAAAGTGCGACAAAAGTTTGCTTACAACTGTTCCATGAGATAGGACTGCCATTGAAGAAGAATGTAAATCTAGATGTGGATTTACGATTGTCTACATCTCCTCCCCAGCTTGCATCAGAATAACCACTGAGCTTATGAAGATTGTCGTTGCTGACATCTCCATAGCAGATGCATTGGTCCATGGTAGCTCGAATATATCTCATGACTCGTATGAGAGCCTTCCAATGGGTAATGCCAGAATTAGCAATGTATTGGCTCATTGAGCTTACATCAAAAGAGATATCGAGTTTTGTACAGACCATTGCGTATATGAGAGATCCTAGTATTGATCGATAAGGGTATTATCTCATTTGCTCCACTTCCTGCTTGGTCTGGAGACATTGGTCCTTTGACAGATGCAGGCCTGGATCCATTGGTGAGTGAGCTAATTTACAATTCATCAAATTGTATATGTTAAGAAAATTGTGAAGATACCTTTGTTGAGTGATGTAAATAAGTCGATTTGCTCTGTCTCTGTGGATTTGAATTCCCAAACAGAAGTGAGCTTCATCTAGATCAGTCTTGTCGAACTCTGAAAACAACATCTGCTTCAAATTCTTGACCATATTGGTATTGTTGCTGAAGAACAATGTATCATCCACGTACAAGGTGATGATAATGAAGGATTGCTATACTAACTTGGAATAGACGTTGCAATCAGAAGTGCTTGGTTTGAATTCTTGTTTGATGAGGAATGTGTTAATCCTCTGAAACCAAGCTCTAGCAGACTTTTCAAGCCGTACAATGCTTTGTGGAGTTTACAGACATGATTTTTCATACCTTCTAGAATGTATCCTTCGAGTTGGATCATGTAGATATCTTCTTGTATCACTCCATTCAGATAGGCTGTTTGTACAGCGAGTTGATGCACTTTGAGGTCAGCAGCTACAGCATAAGAAAGGAGCATTCGGATCAATGAATGTTTGACGACTAGACTAAAAGTCTCACTGTAGTCGACGTTCGAGATTTGGGTGAATCCTCATGCTACCAGTCTTGCCTTCCTTTGGTCAATTGCTCCGTTGGCATTGTATTTGATCTTGAAGATCCCACTGTATCTCGGCTATACAAGAGGTCCTTTTGGAAAATTCATCAATAAAGGCTATAAAATACTTGGCATCCTTCAGCGAAGGATTTTTCATTGGGCCATAAATATCTGAATGTACAACATCTGGAAATCCTCTAGCAATGTGTTGATGGCTTGATTTAAAAGGTTTTCTAGTCTGTTTACCAACTAGACAGTCTTGACAGACAGGTAACTCAACTCTTTCACGAGGATAATCGAGATCAAGAACAAGAGATTGTCTAGACATTCGTTGTACAGTAGCATGATTTAAATGACCAAGTCTATAATGCCAAAGTAAACCTTTATTTGAATGAATTGAAGTACTGAGAGCCTGACTAGAGGCAGAAAAACAATGACTCAATTTGTACAAGTATCCATGCCTCTTTTTGAGTGCTAGGATCTTGTCTGTCCTATCAACTACTTTACACTGATCACATTCGAATTCTACTCTATGTCCTAGATCTGTGATTCTGCTTATAGAGAGCAGATTTGGAGATAAATTTGGTACATGAAGGACTTTAGAGAGTAGCTTAGACTGATCATTGACAAAGTTTAATCTTACAATGCCTTCACCTTTAATAACATGTGTGCTATTGTCACCAAGGTGGACATATTTCTGGGTATTGTAAGGTGTGGTGGACTCGAAACAGCCAATGAGGCTAGTCATATACTGAGTGGCTCCGGAATCCAGGAACCAAGAACTGTCGCCAGATGCTCCTTGATGGCTGGTCATAAAGGCATCATGATCCGCTTCTTGAATAGGTTGTGGAGCTTCTGCAGCTGCATTTGCCACTTGATTCGATTGTCCCTTGCTATTGTTCTTTGCTTGAAGTATTTAGCAGTCTTGTATTTCATGGTTGTTTTGTTTGCAATATCTGCAAAGCAGCTTCTTCTTTGTCTGCGGATTTGACTGTTCCTTGTGCTGAGCTGGTTTCTAGTCTGGCTTTGATTGCTTCAGGCCTTTCTTCTTTTTCTGCTTTGTCGTGCTCTTGTTGGTGTACAAGGTGTGAGAATCAGTGAGGAACTTG
This sequence comes from Diphasiastrum complanatum, assembly GCA_029204225.1. NCBI lineage: Eukaryota > Viridiplantae > Streptophyta > Lycopodiopsida > Lycopodiales > Lycopodiaceae > Diphasiastrum > Diphasiastrum complanatum. The sequence continues at coordinate 61,942,266 of CM055096.1, forward strand.
AGGCTTCGTTCCTCCGCGTGTCTTCCTGCAACAACATAGTAATGACTCTCGAAAGAGTCAATTCTGGATGAGTCGTGATGATCATCACCCAGCTGTCGTAAGAGCTTGGCAAGCTTGTAAGCAGTTGCATCACTACATCTTGATCGTCAATGACAGATCCGACAACGGTCATCTATCTCAACAGGTTCTTGAATTGGTTAAGTGATTCTACAAAGAATCACCATTCGTCTTCTTAAGGGAGTAGAATTTCTTCCTGAGATGTAGCTTGGAAGCTATATCTTGCACTTCATATAGTGTGCTCAAGATGTCCCAGACTTCTTTCGATGTTTGAGCCTCGGATACATGGCTGATTTGGGTATCCGTGATGTTGAGGATGATCAGCACAAAAGTCTTTTCATCTTTCAGCTTTCATCTGGCGATTATGGCATCGTCTGCATCGGGTTTCCCTTCTGCACCTGTAACAACGTCATACAATTTTTAGCCATTAGTACAGTTTTCATCTTAAATTTCCACAGATGGTAATTGGGTCCATCAAGCTTGTCCATGATAGGACTGGCTTTCCCTTGAGAATCCATGTGGAGAAATTAGTCTGAGTGATAGGAGAAACTATCAGTGACTTAAGTATGAAAATCTGATGCTGAAATACAGAACAAGAAAACAATTACTCTATCGGCTAGTAGAGTCTTGTACTGTGGAAGCTTATCAAGCTATGAAAATAGCTTTGATAGCATGTCGGAGAGAGGGAGAGTAGCGAGAGTTGAGAAAGGTGTTGTATGTTAGAAACAATGAAAATTTAGCTCAAAGGGGTAAGACGAACATGAATGAGACACGAAACACGAACGAGAAACGAACTCGAACAAGAAACAAACTCGAACAAAAATTGCTCATGCGCAGCGGAACGAGCTATGCGACTCTCTCCGAAAGCATGACTATGCCTATCAGAATGAACAAAATGTTAGTGATGGAAATCACGATCGTTCTTGATTACGTAGCCAAACATTAATAAACGAAGCACCAGAAGAATATTTGTTGCAAATAGCTAGACAAATTATGTGTCGCGAATGATTCGCGAAGAGCTAGACAGTGCTCGACTGATAATTAGTCACAAAACATTCACAAAAGACAAGACTGAATGTTAGTCGTCTATTACCAGAAAGAGCAACTAGAAAGATCAGACAGAATGAATAATAAACAAAGCAATATTAACACAAATCTGAACGCAGAACAAAGAACTGTAAGATTAAGTATATCAAGTATACATGTCAATAATGTGGTAGAGCACAAGACAATAGTGGACGAAGCCGCGTGCCCTACGAAGCTTATTCAAATTGTAAAGGAATGAAACCTTATTGCTGACAAATTAAAGAATCAATGACAGAACATCTATTACTGTCTATCTCTGATGAGCTTCTCTTCTTCATTCTCTCTCACTTATTGTTAATGAATATGCAAATGGTATTCAATATATACATAATGTTATAGGTGTGTTGATGAAAAAAGTACAGGATGGATGTGTTGTCTGTAGGAGATTGTGGGTGGCTGCAGTCGTCATCCAGTTTGTTAGCGCAGTTGCATGAGCGTGAAGAGGGTGTGATGTTAGCCTTTGCTTTTCGTCTTTTCATCGCCTGTAAGAATTTGCATGTGAATATGCAATCTGCACGACAACGCGAGTAAATATGCAGCATGAATGGAGGCAGATTGAAAATGGTATTTAGGTGACTAGAGGAAATAAATCCAACATTTGGAATGTCCCCTAATCAAAACTGACATCTCTACCAACAATCACTTTGTTGATAGTAGGAATGCAAACCTTGTAGGCTTTACTCACCTCACTATATCCAACAAAAATACCTTTCCTTAAAGATGGATCCTCCTTGGTCCTATCATCAAGAGTAATGTTGACATAGCATGTGCATCCAAAAGTTCTTAGAAAGTTGACACTTGGTCTCCTCTTGAATAGCATCTCAAAAGGCATCCTTCCATCCAAAATAGCACTTGGCCACCTATTGCACAAGAAATTGGCACACAACAAAGCTTGATCCCAAAATGTTTATCAAGATTAGCACTTAACCTCATGGATTTAGAACTTTCACATAAAGTCCTATTCTTCCTTTCAGCCACTCCATTTTGTTGTGGGGTCCTTGGTGTTGTATACTCACTCTTGATCCCATGCTCATCACAAAAGACCTTGAACTTGGTAGATATGTACTCACCACCATTTCACTCCTTAAGCACTTGATCCTTGTGAAAAATTGGTTCTCCCTTGAATTCTTGAACTTAACAAAGAATCATACACTTCATATTTGCTCTTTAGTAGATAGATCCAACAAAATCTACTAAAATCATCAATGAAAGTTACATACATCTCAGCTCCACTATTCCTAATTGTAGTAATTCCATGAATATCCGAATGTACAAGCTGAAAAGGCTTTGTAGATCTAGTATAAGGTAGTCTATGTGACTTAGACAAAGCACAAGACTCACAAATATGATTGATGCCACTTACGGAACTTGGAAGACCTATCACAACCTTCTTTCTAGCCATTACCTCCAATGACTTGAAGTTGAGGTGTTCCATCCTTTTATGCCAAACCTCTTGAATAAGTATTTCCCTCTACCTTAACTACAATCAAGAATAGGGATATAATATTCCATGAGGATCGGAAATACATTCTTGAAGAGGCCGAGTTCAAAGATTCTCACAAAGATACTCCAATCATCACCCCTGAAGACTATCATGGAGAGATGGGGCCGAGAATCGAGGAGGAGTCACCTCAAATCTTTTCACCAAGGAGATCTCAAAGAGAAAGATCTGGGCCTAGAAGGCTTACATATGAAGATAGAGGCAAGCAAGTGGAACTCAACTCCACTAATTGTGCTTATTTTTATCTCACATAAGGATCCAAAGGAAGTATTTGATGCACTCAATTCGAAAAAATGGTATCTTGCCATGAAGGAGGAATCTGATGCTTTGATGGCCAACAAAACATGAGAGCTTGTGGATCTTCCATCCAACAAGCACGCCATTGGTTGCAAGTGGGTTTTTCGAGTCAAGTATAATCAAGATGACACAATCAACAAGTACAAGGCTAGGCTTTGTGCAAAGGGTTTTGCTCAAGTTTATGGACTTGATTATGAGGAGACTTTTGCTCCAGTTGCAAAGATGGTATCAATTAGAATCATAATTTCTATTGCTTGTTTTCTCAATTGGCAAGTTCTTCAACTAGATGTCTCTGATGCATTTTCAAATGGACATCTAGAAGAAGAGATTTATATGGGTCAGCCTATTGGGTTCATCCATGACAAAGACACAGTTTTTTTGCTCTTCAAAAGTCTATATGGACTAAAGCAAGCTCCAAGGTCATGGTATTCTTGACTTAACACCTTTCTTGAGTCACTAGGATTTAATCTTAGTAACTATGATCCTTCCTTGTATGTCAAGTTTTTTGATAGAGATATTGTCATCCTTCTTATTTATGTTGATGATATCATTTTTGTACAAAAAGTACAAAAAGGACCAAGAGTGGATCCTAATCTGATCCTCAAGAGGAATTGGTTGTCAGAATACTTGATCTATCAATCTACTTGAGATTAAGATCAATATAGATCAATTCTAGACACAAAGTCCTAACAAGAACAATCATTAATTGAAGGTAGGTGTACTTTTTGGTTTCCCACGTGTGAAACCCTATTTGAGTACGGACTCCAACCTGAAAATGAAGTACACATTGATAGCACCTCAAAACAATCAAAACAAATGTAGACAAATGGAGAGAATCACTCAAAATTGCTTCCAAAACCAAGATTGGTGTCTCACATTGATTATGGCCAAATGTGGCTCTATATATACAATAAGTGAGAGCTCGTGTACTGATCATCCCTTTGATCCCACATGTGTGAAGGTGCTTTGTCATATAATGATTCATCATGCAAAACTGACACTTGAACAAAACCTTCTATTTTGAGCACTTTTGGTCCATTTTCCTTCTATATGGAGATCTACTTAAAAATCTTCTAGAAGTCAAAATTTGTCTACTTCAGCTTATTCCACACATGTGAGCTGTCCTCTACACATGGGATGTGACACTTAACCAAAGGATGTGGCTCATGCAATCAATAGATTGATGTCATGTGTCATATGTCTAGAAAACTAGTTTTTGGCTTTTTTAGCTACTAGAACTTGAATTAAATCATATGTAGAACCTATATGATTATGGTACATGACAAGTACACTACTTTCACACGTGGTAACAGGCTCCACACATGTGTAATCATCCTATATACAAGATTTTTGGCCTCTACCAAGCTTATTTTTGCATTTTTCACACTCCTCAAAAATCTAGCTTGATGGAAAACATGATGATCTTGAACTTGAATCCATGGGCTGAATTGGTTTTTGCTAGTTCAAAAGGTGTGAAGGTCAGCCAATGAGCTTGATGTTGATCTGAAATCACCATATCCATGATAGTGCTTCTTTGATGTTGACATCTTTGATGAGCTTGAGAGCTTTGCACCATCCTAGCACCTCCAAAATTTTTTTCTTCCAATTTTCATGTAGATGCTTGACCTTGAGGCTTGCTCCTTCTTCATGTTCATGCTCCTTCATGAGAAAATAAAGATTTCTTCTTGATTTATAAGGATCACAAAGATCATATGAGATATGCTCCTCTTTCCCTTGAAATGTGAGCCACATGGACTCAACCATATTTCTTGAGTTTCTTTTTGGAATCACAATTTGAGAAGGTCTCTCCTCCTCAATCCTTGGCACACTTGAACCTTGAGATGACTCCTCAAGATCCTCTTCATGGTGCTCCTTTTTTATGGAAATCCGAGACCTCCATGTCTCATAATGATCACAACAAGTATGACCATTCAATATGCACTTCCTATGATTATCAAGATTACTTATGCTAGAAACATAATATGTCCAAAAATCACCAAAACTTGGCATGATTTTTTTAATATTGAAATCAAAAGGTATTTCCATCTCAATAAGGCTAACTGCTTGCTTATGGATATAAGTGTCCACTTTGATGCTTCACTTATTCTCATAAGAAGTTTACAACTTGTCTTTAGGATTGAAAACATACAATTTTCATCTTTATGAATGAACACATCATTCATGATTTTATTAAAACCAAAAGATCCTACATTATGAAGATATTTCCATTTTCTTGACTTCATAACTATTGTAAGCTTACAAGGAAAACATATTTTGCTATCTTTTAAGGCATCACACTCAACTAGTATTGCCTTAATCCACCTTTGAGATACAAACATCTCTTTAAAGCAAAATGGTTCTTCATAAGTTGACATGATAGCATAAATGAAACTATTTTCATTTTGTGATTACTGCTCCTTATTCTTGATTGATTTCTCTTGGATCATAACAATAAGTTTGAACTTATCTAAAGTTCCAAGCAAAATATTTTCCAAGGACATAAAATAAATCCAAGTTACTTTCATGAAAATGACATCTATCTTTGCATCTTGAACCAAACAATGCACTTCCAAATGAAAATTTTCAAAAGATTTGACATGTGTTGTGATGGACTCTTGAAGACAAATCTTGCAAGTCCTTGTGAGACTCCAAGCCTCATTCACCTTTCCACAAAGGAAACACCTTTCCTTGGACTTGTCCTTCTTGTATTTGCATTTTGAACTTGAAACTTCATCCTTCACCTTGGCCCCCTTGCTTTGGTTTTCCTTGGATGGATTGGTTTTAGTTTTGTAGCATCTTGAGAAAATATATCCTCCCTTGCCACAAAGGTTGCACTTAGGATCCTTTCTTTCCTTCAATAAGATGCCATGTGAATAAAAACCTGTGATATGATTCTACAAATGTAATTTGTGACTTTCAAGAGACTAGATTTGAACATCTTCAATAATCTAGAATGATCTACAAAAGATCTAGCACAAACCTAAGAATCAATCTTCAAACTAATGACTAGTCACTTGGAAACTTTGCTTTGATCACTAAGACAAAAGCACACAATCTTTGAATCAAATCACAAAAGAAATCAGATCCAATCTCCTATCGGACTCATCAAATACCAATGACTCTCTTTTTTGAAAGGTGAAATGGATATGAAAAGATTTGACACCTAGATTTTCCTTTTCACTTGACTAGTTCTCTCAACACTTAAGATTCTTAAACAAAAGATGGGTTTTGTTTCAAACCCATGAAAATAAAACTTAATCACTTCTTTTGGACTCACTCTTGACCCAAATAATCTCACTCTTGAGATTTAAATGAATTTGATTTGATTTGAAAACAAACTATACCACCAATTTTTCACAAAGCTTAAAAATTTAGACAACTAGAGATTCACAAAGATCTCAACCATGCATGAATACTCAAATATGGACTCCTCCTCATTCTAGACATCCAATGGGATCACAAATTGACCCTCACACTCTCACAAAGAAAGTTGAATAGAACTAATTTGAGTTTCATACATACTATGTCAAGTTTTGCTCAACAAATTGAATTCAATCACTCCTATGGGATTCCACCAATTACTCTACCTTTTAAGACTTGGAATGAAATTCAAATTCAAAATTTGTGATTTTTCTCACTAAGATATTGTGCTTCAAAGAGCTAATGCCACTTAGAAAGATTTGATCACATAGGAGAAGCCAAATTCTTCACCAATAACAACACATAATGAGCTTCTAGATCTTGCCCTCTACAAAGGAAGGAACCCTTAGAAATTGGATCTCTCTCTACACATTTGCCATAGACACCTTAATGACTCTTTTCAAACCTTACAATCACTCAAACAAATTGAGTAGGGTTGAACAATGTGACTTGGATCTCAATCTCCTTTCTAGAAATCTCAATTTAAGCCAATCTATGTCAAATTCTACAAAAGATTTGCATAGATGCTCTATATGCACTAGAAACTCTCAAAGGTTTCACTTGGAGGACAGATCCAAGGATGTTTTCTAGCAAATTGATGCTTCTAAACTTGACCCTATCACTCTTGAACAAATCTAGAGTGATGGTACAATGGATTTCAACCTCTCACCTTGCATATCACTCCTTAATCTATGATTTTTAGCAAAATCTCTCTCAACTTCAACATGCACTCAAAAATTCAGAGATAATCAATTAATGCACCTAATTCAAGCTTCAAATTTAATTTCTTGGATGATCTAATCCAAGAACTAATCAAGGGATTAGATTCATTATATAAAATGCTTGATTTTGCATGAAAAATTACTCAAATTGGGTATGTGAGTCAAATTCTACAAATTTTTGAAATTTCTCAGTCAAAATTGGAGCTGTACTGTCTCACACGTGTGAAAAAGGGTTCCTACAGCCCACAACAAGATCTGGACCAAAAGTTTTGAGGATAGCTATCAAATCCAACTCGCTACACAAAATTTGACTAGTTGCCAAAAAATTGCTAACTTTGGCTTTGATTTGGATTAACCCTATCAATTTCAACAAAACCTCTTGTACTAGGCTCTGATACCATGCGCAAAAAGTACAAAAAGGACCAAGAGTGGATCCTAATCTGATCCTCAAGAGGGATTGGTTGTCAGATTACTTGATCTATCCATCTACTTGAAATTAAGATCAATATAGATCAATTCTAGACACAAAGTCCTAACAAGAACAATCATTAATTGAAGGTAGGTGTACTTTCTGGTTTCCCACGTGTGAAACCCTGTCTGAGTACGGACTCCAACCTGAAAATGAAGTACACATTGATAGCACCTCAAAACAATCAAAACAAATGTAGACAAATGGAGAGAATCACTCAAAATTGCTTCCAAAACCAAGATTGGTGTCTCACATTGATTATGGCCAAATGTGGCTCTATATATACAATAAGTGGGAGCTCGTGTACTGATCATCCCTTTGATCCCACATGTGTGAAGGTGCTTTGTCATATAATGATTCATCATGCTTAACTGACACTTGAACAAAACCTTCTATTTTGAGCACTTTTGGTCCATTTTCCTTCTATATGGAGATCTACTTAAAAATCTTCTAGAAGTCAAAATTTGTCTACTTCAGCTTATTCCACACATGTGAGCTGTCCTCTACACATGGGATGTGACACTTAACCAAAGGATGTGGCTCATGCAATCAATAGATTGATGCCATGTGTCATATGTCTAGAAAACTAGTTTTTGGCTTTTTTAGCTACTACAACTTGAATTAAATCATATGTAGAACCTATATGATTATGGTACATGACAAGTACACTAGTTTCACATGTGGGAACAGGCTCCACACATGTGTAATCATCCTATATACAAGATTTTTGGCCTCTACCAAGCTTATTTTTGCATTTTTCACAATTTTAACAAGAAGTTGTATCAAGATAGTTGAGAAAACCAAGATTGCACTTGTAAAAGAGTTCAAGATGCAAGATCTTGGAAAAATTCACTACATATTAGGATTAGAGATTGACTTTTTTAAAGATAAAGCTTTTGTATGTCAATCCAAGTATGCTCTTTCAATATTAAAAAAGTTCAATATGCTAGATTGTAAGAGTATAGAAACTCCTATGGAGCAAAATGTAAAAGACCCTAACAAAGGTGATGAAAGATCCTTCATGGACATCACTCTTTTTAGGAGTCTTATAGGCTCCTTAATTTGTCTCACGACAACTAGACCTGACATAAGCTTTAGTGTTCATAAGTTCAGCCAGGATATGCAAAATCCTACTATTTAGAAGAGGTGAGGGTGTATACATTAGATCTTTTGTGCTTTTGCTTGGAGGAACTCAAATTTGGGAGAGGGATTCAAACTCACTAAGAGACAAGCTATATGTGGATCATAAGTGGATAGAAATGAGCCTGATCTGCTTTAGTAGAGCCTTGTACAGACAGAGAGCTCACACGTGTGAAATCAGCCCTCATTAATTGAGTGCTACTTCTCTAGATTTGATCCAAATTTGATGTTCTATAGCTTGTTGGATGGGTATTGAAGAGTAGAATTTGTTGCTTGTGTTTCTAAATCAATTTGTTTTGTTTTTAGAAGAGTTTTAGGCAATCAAAAAGTTTGAGAAGGTACTCAACTCGTGGGATATGCCAAAGTGAGCACACATCAGTTCTTTTCACCATTTTCATCAATTTTCACTATCAAACAACTTGAATTGGATAGAAGCGAGTGTTTTGAGGTCTTAGATTTTTCATTTCACACAAATTACTGTGTTTGAGTTGAGTTTTTCAGCTCTTTGAAACTCGTGGGAGAGATAGACTTCTTACTTGCATGTGCTTCGTTTTAGTGACTGAAGCAAGATCCAAATTCAAGATAGATTAATTTTTCTGTGTTGAGAACTTGTTCTCACATCTGTTGCTAGATTTGGATCAACAACAGTGTTAGATCCTATATTGAGATAGTAAGCAACATGCTTTCAACTCCATTTTTTATCATTACTAGAATTTCTCATAGAGAAGATGTCTTCATCTGGTTCACATTTCTTGGAGCATAGTGAGAGATTAACATCTTCCAATTATGCAATGTGGAAGATCAAAATGAAATCATTATTGATTCTACAAGATGTAATGGATATTGTGAGTGGAGCTGAAGAAGAACTAGGCTACACCTAATGAAGCTGCAGCATTTCACAAAAGAACCATAATTGCCCTTCATTTTATAACTATGAATGTAACCAATGACGTGTTAAGAGAGATCAGTACATGCACCACTGCCAAGGAAGCTTGGGATACTCTAAAAACAATCTATAAAATCAAGAATACTTCTAGATTGCTTACACTTAGAAAACAAATATTTCTAAGTTATCAGAGAGTAGATGAGAGTGCTTCACCATATGTCATGAGAGTTAAGGATCTTCATCAAGAGTTAGCTGGTATTGGTGATGCTCTTAAGAACACTGAACTTGTTCAAGTAGTCGTAAATGGACTTAGAGATGAGCATGACAATATTGTGCAGACTTATGCTGTCAGGGAGGATCTTCCATCCTTGGAGACACTGCAAGGTGTCCTCATTGTTGATGAAAGCATGCAAGAGAACAAGATGCTGAGGATCAACAAACTTTCATTGAAAGATGGTGGAGATGACAAAGCACTCTTCATCAGAGACAAGTCAAGAGGCAAGTACATAGGACGACAACACTTCAAGAAGGACAAAGCCAAGGAAGGTAGTGAGGATCAGTCCTGACAAGCTGCAACATCTAGTGGCAAGAAGAAGTTGTCAAAGATCAACTGTTTTTTTTGTGGCAAGAATGGACATTATGCATCAAACTGTTTCAAGAAGAAGAACCAATTTAAGCAAGCTAACCTTACTAATGAGGTTGAGTGTGAGGATGTTGAGAGTGAAAGAGAGGATTCATTAATGATGTCTACTTTTTCATCTTTTCCTTTTAAGAATGAAGAAGTCTGGTGGATAGATAGTGGGGCTAGTTCCCATATGTCTAGTTCTAGGAACTCTTTCACTAGTCTCATGCCATATCTAGGTGAAAAAAGATCAATCTATACTGCTAATGATGTAGAGTGTAGGATTGAAGGAATAGGTAGTATTCCACTGCATGCATCATCATCAAAATCTTTTTGCTTACATGATGTACATTATGTACCTAGATTGACCAAGAATCTCATTAGTGTAGGACAGTTATTTGATAGTGGATTGGATGTCAAGTTTCAAGTTGACAAGTGTATAATCTCAAGAGAAAATGAAGTTATTGCTAGAGGATCTAGAATTGGTAAGTTGTACAAACTAGATTCTAGGGAGAGTGCTAACATTTTAGATATTGCATATGAGACCAAGGTCCTTTAGGAGGATCTGTGGCACAAGAGATTGGGTCATCCCAATTTCAAAGCCATGCAATCTTTGGTCAAGGAAGGAAAAGCTGTTGGACTACCAAAGACACGGTCAAAGGAGCTTCTACCTTGTGAAGTTTGTGTGCTGACAAAATCATACAGAAGGCCTTTTCCTAGATCAAGCATCAGAACAAAGCAACCATTTGAACTAGTGCACTCTGATGTTCATTTCTCATCAACTAAGAGCAAAGGAGGAGCAAATTGCTTTGTTTCCTTTGTAGATGATTATACAAGTACTCTTGGATATATATGCTATCTTCTAAAGCCGTGGTCTATGATATTTTTCTTACTTTCAAAGCTTATGTAGAAAAGCAGTTTTCTTTCAAATTGAAAGCTTTGAAAAGTGATAGTGGAGGAGAATACACTTCCAATAAGTTTAAAGACTTTTGTGAGAGAGAGGGCATTCAAAGAGGGTTTTCTTGTTCATATACTCCTCAGCTAAATGGAGTTGTTGAGAGAAAAAATAGAACTTTGTGTGAATGTGCAAAGGCCATTAGGCTAGAAGCTTCTCTGCCTAAAGAATTTTGACGAGAGGCAGTTGCATGTGCAAACTATCTTTGTAATAGGCTTCCAAATCTTGCAATAGGAGGAAAAACACCATTTGAGATGTTGTATAAGAAAAACCCTAAGGTAGATCATCTTAGGATTTTTGGTTGTGTATGCTTTGTGCATGTGCCTCTAGAAACTAGGAAGAAGGAAGATCCTAGTGCAGTTAAAAAAAAATTTGTAGGATATGCATCCACTAAAAAAGCATACAAAGTATATCTTCCTTCTACTGACAAGAATGTTGTTAGTAGAGATGTGATCTTCCATGAAGATCATAAGTTTAACTTGGATTAGTAGTTTGAAGGTGTTGGATAATGGAACATATGTTTCACAGGCAAATGGTGAAGTGTGCAAGATCAAGAGGATAGGCACCATTTCAATCCAACTACCTGATGGTAAAAGCAGAATGATCAGGGAGGTACTTTACGTACCAGGTTTGAAGAAAAATCTACTTTCTGTTGGAGTCATTACTGATCAAAAGTTGAAAGTAGAATTCGCCCATGATCGTTGCTTTGTGAAGGATATAAACCAAAAGTTCAAAGTTATTGCGGATGGAGTAAGAGAGCCCAATACAAAATTGTACAGGTTGAATGCTACAATTAAGGGGCAACACAGACTTGTATTGTCCATTCCATCGCAAACTGAGTTGTGGCATAAGAGGCTTGGTCACTTAAACTTGGTAAGCCTCAGTTTGATGAGAAAATTGGAGATGGTAACAAGATTGCTTACCATAGAAGATCACTTGAAATCGATGTGCGAATCTTGTGTATATGGGAAGTAGCATCGAGAGAAGTTCAATAAAGGGGGTGTTGCAAAAGAAAAGAAAATCATGGATTTAATCCACACAGATTTATGCGGGCCTATGAGGACCATGTCCTTAGGTAAAGCCTTCTATTTCATGATCTTTATTAATGATATGTCACGTAAGACGTGGATCTACTTCTTGAAGAAGAAATCAGATGCATTTGATAACTTCAAGAGCTTCAAAGCATTGGTCAAAAATCAGACAGGTAGGAAGATCAAAGTCCTAAGATCAGATAGTGGGGGTGAGTACAAGTCTAATGACTTCAATGATCTTTGTGATCAATGTGGAATTAAAAGACAATTTACACAAACTCATACTCCTGCTCTCAATGGTGTAGCTGAGTGCAAGAATCGTACGATTGTGAAAAGTTCCAGATCTATGCTAGCTAAGATGAAACTACCAAAAGATTTTTGGTCAGAAGCATGTAGCACGACAGTCTATCTTCAAAATAGAAGTCCTACCATTGCCATATCAAAGATAACACCTGAGGAAACATTCACGAAGAAGAAGCCAAAGGTGAACTACTTGCGAATCTTTGGATGTAAGGCCTTTGTACACATTCCTAAGGAAGAGAGACATAAACTTGATGTAAAAGCTATCAAGTGCATATTCCTAAGATATGATGATCATGTGAAGGGATATAGATGTTTTGATCCAGTGGAAAACAAAATCCATAGAAGTCGTGATGTTATCCTTGATGAATCCAAGATGTATGAAGATGAGGATGCTGAGAAGATAGACACATCCAGTGGGGAAAATGGTATAGTGAGGATACCGCTTGATGATGATCCATTCATTGACCTTCCGAGTGAACATGAGGATACATATCAAGATACTACTACTCAACCTCAAGAGACAGATTGGAGAGGTAGGGACAAAGCTTTTGGTGCAAGAATGATTGAAGTTGCAGGTGACAAACGAAAGGAGAAGGATGTACCACGGGATACATTTTCACCAGGAAGCGGATCACCTAACAGAAAGCTCCCTAAATGGTTTGAGAGATTGTTAGAGAGCCACGACATGGATGACTTTCCAGGATCATCTAGCTAGGGAGAGCTACGAAGATCAACAAGAGAGAAGACACTACCTGAAAGGTATGAAGCAAATTATGCTCTCTTATCTAGCATTATTCAAAGCAAAGAACTTTCGACTTATGGTGAAGCGAAGGATGATGGCATTTGGGTCAAGGCCATGGGAGAGGAGATGCAGTCAATTGCTAACCATAGCACATGGGACTTAGTAGAACCACCAGTTGGCAGGAAACCCATTGATTGCAAATGGGTATACAGGACTAAGTATCATGTAGATGGAAGTATAGCAAAGCACAAGGCAAGATTGGTGATCAAAGGGTACGCACAAAGTAAAGGCATCGACTATGAGGAGACCTTTGTGCCGGTTTGTAAGTGGAATACTCTACGTCTACTTGTTGCTTTAGCTTCACATTTTGGTTGGCCTTTGCATCAGATGGATGTGAAATCTGCTTTTCTAAATGGTGAGTTAGAAGAAGAAGTATTCATGGATCAACCTGAAGGCTTTGTAGCGAAGGGACAAAAAAATAAAGTATGTCGCTTGAAGAAAGCGCTTTATGGTCTTAAACAAGCACCACGTGCATGGTATAGTAGGATTGATGCCTACTTTCATTCAAAGGAGATGGTGAGAACACATTCCGATCCAAATCTATATGTCTTATGCTTTGATGGTATGGTTTCTTTGATTGCTCTTTATGTTGATGACTTGATTACTACGGGAAATAATCAAGAGATGATAGACATGATCAAGAAAGACCTCATGGAACAATTCGAAATGACAGATCTCAGCCTAATGTATTACTGCCTTGGAGTAGAAGTGTGGTAAAAAGGACATGAAGTGGGTTCAACAAAGATGAAGTATGTCAAAGAGTTGTTGCACAGGTTTAGGTTGCAAGATTGCAAACCAGTAAACACTCCTATTGAACCAGGTAAAAAGCTTTCGAAGCTTGATGAGTCACAGTTATTTGATTCTATGTTGTATAGACAGTTAGTAGGGAGCTTGATTTACCTTACCACGACTAGACCAGATATATGCTATGTTGTTGGCATTGTAAGTCCGTTTATGGCAACACCTTTGAAAACACATTGGAAGGCAACTAAACGCATTTTGCGTTATATGAAAGGCACTTCAGAGTATGGCTTGATTTACAGGAAGAATGATGGTTTACCTGAGTTGTGTGGCTATGTGGATGCGGATTGGGGAGGTGACTATGATGATCATAGATCCACCACAGGGTATGTATTTCAGTTTTGTGGTAGTTGTTTTCCCTGGTCTAATAAGAAGCAAGGTACAATTGCTCTTTCCACCACAAAAGCAGAGTATAAGACAATGTGTACTGTAGCATAGGATGCTATATGGTTTAGACAAATCTTGGAAGAAATTGGCATGAGGCAGAAAAATTCCACGACTTTACATAGAAACAGTCAGAGTGGCATTCAACTTGCAAAGAATCCAGTGTTCTATGCGAGAACTAAACACATTGAGATTCAGTATCACTTTATACGTGAGAGGCTACTGAGTCGTGAAATTCATGTTGTTCATTGTAGCATAGAAGAACAACTAGCTGATATTTTTACTAAGTCACTTACTGGAGAAAAGTTTGATAAGTTTAGATCAAAGCTTTCTGTACTTAAAGTTTGTTGACTTTAAAGCTATGTATATGACTGTATAAAAAGTAGACTCTACTTTAAGGGAGAGAGTTAGAATTAAAGTAGAATCACTATGTTACTATACTGTGGGTCCTATCAGCGGATAAGGATCAGTTGGCCTCGCCACGAGGCAAGTCGACCGGACACACGTCCCGCCAACGACAACCTAGGTCATGCATGGGTTGCTTGAGTGAACAACCATATGTATAGTGTAATTTCATTTTGAGAAATACAATTGCTATGTGAGCTTACTGTGGAGAGTGTTTTTTGTCTGTGTTACTGTGTAGCATGATCTGTGTTCCTGTGCAAAGCAAATTCTAAGTGTTACACATGTGGATCTTTGGTAGGTGAATTAGTTCAGTTAAGTGGAATTTCCATGCAACTCCACTATAGAAATTCGAGTCTCTCTCATGTAAGGAAAGCTTGGCATGTTTTGCCATATTGTGGATAATGAGATTTTGGTAATTTGAACTCATTCTCTCTCTACTGAGATCTCTTTCAATGATTTTCTCTATCTACACGAGAGCAGGCTGTTTTTCCCATACTAAGCACTTAGAATTATTTCTGACATTCAATTCTCATAGTGAGAAGTTATATTTTTTCATCAAATGTATGCCATTGTGCTCTTGTCATAGAGTTTTCAAGTATACTATTCTCTGATCAATCTTGTGCAATCACAACACCTCAGTAAGATCCTGTAGGGTGTGTAGTGAAGTTCACACATGCTAAAAACTTCACAAGAATGTTGTTTTTTCGTCTACAATGTGGATCTTCAGATCATAGGTAGCTACATATGTAAACAACATGCGTAGAGATGTGTGCTTCACAACAAGAGAGAATGTCTTTGTATAATCAATGCAATACCTCTACGAGAAGCCTTTTGCAACTAGCCTGGCTTTGTATCTTAGTACGTTGTCGTCTGGTCCATATTTATGCTTGTAGACCCACTTACACTTGACAGTCTTTCTGTCAACTGGTATTGGCTCGAGAGTCTACACCTCATTTTGCTTCATGGAGCTCATTTCGTATTCCATGTCCTTCATCCATTTGTCCTGGTCTGGACATTTGATGGCTTCTTCGTAAGTTTGTGGCTCACCACTGATTTTGAATCCACAAAATTCTTCTTGAGTAAAAGATGAGCTGTCAAGTATATATCTGACTGGTGCTCTTCTTTGTCTTGCAGATCTCCTTGGAGATAATATAGGCTTAGCAGCTGCTTTGACTTTGTTTTGTTTGCTGGCAGTAGAGCGTCAATGTGTCTCAGTGTTCTGGGCACTTTCGATATATCAGTCTGTTCGTCATCTGAACTATCATTTGATTCAACTAGAATTTGAGTATCTTCATCTAGATGCGCAAGGTCCGCTCGCTTTGTTGATGTGGGCAGGTCGTAGTATTGTCTTCAAAGAACTTTGTAGCTGATCAGATCTTCCTCAGCCATTGTCCTTGTCTTGTTGAATCTGACATCTCTGACAGTATCATTAGTCTGATACATGTATACTCTGTAATATGAAGAATGTATATCATAGCCAACCAAGAATATTTGCTCTACCTTTTAATCCAACTTCTTCCTCTTCTTATCTGGTATGTGTGCATATGCTACACATCCGAAGATTCGGACATGAGCCAGATTCGGCTTGCTTCTCCACCATACCTCATGTGGGGTGTGCGAAACGCTCGACTTGCCTAATCTGTTCTGCAGGTAGGCAGTTGTCGCTATTGCTTCAGCCCATAGTGATCTTGATGCCTTGGAGTAGGATCAAGGATCTTGTAGCTTCCATGAGAGTTCTGTTTTTCCTCAGAGCTACAACGTTATGTTGTGTTGTATAGGCTGTTGTCTTCCTGTGAAGGATGCTTGACTTTTACAAAAGTCGATAAAGTGGTTGGAGATATATTCTCCTCTTGTATCAGTCGGCAAAGCAGTTCGAGATATAATCTCCTCCTCTATCAGTCTTGATATATTTGTCTTTCTTCTACGTCCACTTCTTAGCCCAGTTCACATATTCTATAGACTTTTCAAGAGCTTCAGATTTGTTGTGGATGAAGTAGGCAACAACAAACTTACTATAATCATCAATAAAGGTAATATAGTATCTTGATCCTCCTACAGAAAGTACATCAAAGGGTCCACAGATGTGTAAGTGTATCAGCTCCAGAAGTTCCATCGCTCTGAAGGAATCCTTCATAAAAGGTGTACATGACATCAGATCATTTGCCTTGTCGTCGCAAAGTGCGACATAGCTCTTGAGTCAAGAACTATGTCCTAAATAATAGATTGTGATGTAGCGCATACATCAGTGCATAGATAAGAAATAGGACTTCTGCTAGCTAGGTCTTTAGCCATCTTTGAGCTTCGACCAATAGCAAGTCTTCTTTTGATTTTGTGTAGCGGCCAACTGGTAAGTTGCCGAATTCTTCTAACTTAACCGGGAGCAATGTTCCATCAAACAGCTCCTGGGTTAACCTGGTATCTTTGTCTGAATCACTATGAAGAGTGACTTCTTTACAGTAATGAGCTGAAAATCTAATAAAAGAGATTTTAACATAAAGATTTTGAACAAAAAACAATGTCTTTGTCGCGAAAGTACCAGACTGCCAACAAATTGACTTTCTTCTATCTTGCAGATTGTGTCGAATCTCCGCAAAATAATCTGCAAGATTTCACTCCCAATCCACATAAAGACTGAATAACTCTGGATAAGCCATATTTACATTGATCAGCAGCCAGGCATCGTCGAATTCGTCTAAGTCCGCAACAGCTTGAGGTTTGTACAATTGAACTACGACTTTCGCTTCCAAAAATGTCGCTTATTATTTTCGTTCTGCAAAACTTGAAACTCTTTGATTTGCATATATTCTAGAGCATACATAGCCGAAGAGCCTATGTACAATTTTGCTGATCCGAAAGGCACAACCTAGAACTTACCCTAGATTATGCCCCAACAGAGACATCCTTTCTGTTCGATATAGAGATGGGCCCATAACCAGAGAAAGTCATCTTTCTCCCAAGGTTGCTTCCAATCGTCAAAGGCGATGCCTACTGCGCCTGGTAGCATCATGTATTCCACACGCCATTGCAATTCAACATTCAATGAATGTGGACACCATTTTCAGAAGCATTCAGCAAATACACGGAATCTGTCAGCACATACCTTCGACTAATTGCGCCGTGTTCGCTTTGGTTGGGTGGATGCAGTTGCCAAGTCCTGAGTTTGCAACTCAGCAGCCAGCTTGTGATCTTCCAATTGTTGCTTAAGATTTGATAGCTCCTGCTCAAGCTTGTCCAAATTCTCGACAGCCTCCAAATATTCTTGATGGTCCGAGGCTCTGGAACAAGATGGCACAGCTTGAAGTTGCTGTGTAATGTCATCAATGCAAAGCAGGACTTGAAGATATTCTTCATGAGAATTGGGCCCACTTCAAGATGGGGTGGCTTCACTTGAGAGCACTTTCAGCTCAGCCAACTCTTCCTCGACAAGTGCCTTCGCATCCTCGAG
The DNA here is from genome assembly GCA_029204225.1 of Diphasiastrum complanatum. Classification (NCBI taxonomy): domain Eukaryota; kingdom Viridiplantae; phylum Streptophyta; class Lycopodiopsida; order Lycopodiales; family Lycopodiaceae; genus Diphasiastrum; species Diphasiastrum complanatum. The sequence goes on from CM055096.1 coordinate 61,960,592, forward strand.
CGGTTGTAAGAACTCGACTCAAAAAATTTTGAGCATCTGGTTCAACTTCGTGAGGTTGACTGTGATTGACCCTACATTAGTGCTCACAAAAAGAGCAGCTTCTATCTTTATTCTCATCATTCGCTCCTCCTGCAAATATTTCTGGAGGACGAAGTTATGTTGATTCGCAGCCAAGAATTGTTGTTTCAAAGGATCATTTTGAGTCTGAAAATTATCAGACTTGGCCTGAATCGCCTTATTTGTCTGCTTCAAAGAATCAGCTTTCTTTATTAGAGTCTGAGACTGTGTTTTGAAAGAACGATTTTGTTCGATCAACTTCATGTTGTCTGATTTGAGTGAATCGATCTTCTCATAGGACTCCTTGAGAGAGTCTAGAGATTTCCTCTCTGAGTTGATAAGCTCCATGGTGAGTTGTCGGTGGTACTTATCCAACTCGTACACTTCAGCCACTAAATTCTTGGCTTTTTCTGTCATGGATCGAAACCACTAGGGCTGGTTGTCTGGTTTGTCTTCATCTTCAATAGGAGTCCCAGTATTGCCGTCTGTAGCTGTTCGTCCTTTGTCTGATGTGTCAAACTGGGTTGCATCATCATCAATGTTGGATGCACTCTGCTACTTCTAAGATGTGGAAGCAGATGTGAGAGTGCACAGGATTATGTGCTGAGAATCAAGTCTCTCAATAGGGAGTTAGCTTCCATTGGAGAGAAGATTTAAGATAGTGAGCTTGTTCAGATTGTCCTCAATGGTCTAGGGAGTGGCTTCACAAATTTGTTCCAAAGCTTTGCAATCCAAGACACTTTGCCTACTATAGAAAAGCTACACAGTGTATTATTGGCTGAAGAGTGTAGGATGATGCATACCAATGCAAGAAGGAATGCTATTTCTCTGCAAGATGGTAATGAGAAAGCTAATTTCTCATTCAAAGGCAAGAAGAAGACCAATGGCAAGAAGAAGCACTTCAAGGAGGCCAAGGAGGAGGATGAGGCTTCAAGCTCAAAGGGCAAGATCAAAGACAAGTCCAAGTACAAATGTTTTTTCTATGGAAAGAAAGGACATTTTGCATCAGAATGTCTCAAGAAGAAGAAGGCACAAGAGAGCAAACAAAGCAACATTGCACATGAGGAGGAGGAGGAGGATGAAGAGTCATTCTTGATGGTTTCCAACAAACCACCATCATCCAAGAGCAACACCAATGATTCTTGGTGGATTGATAGTGGGGCTAGTTCCCACATGACATATCAAATCAAAAGGACATATTCTCCACTTTACTTTCTTACAATGATTTACATAGATCAATCTGTACTACAAGTAGTCAAGAATGTAAGATAAGTGGAATAGGAACAATTTCCTTGTATGTGGGATCATCCAAAAGGATGAATCTTGATAATGTTCTTTATGTTCCTAAGTTAACCAAGAATTTGCTTAGTGTTGGCCAGTTAATGGATAATGGCCTAGATGTACAATTTAAGCATGGAGTTTGTTCCATCCTTAGAAATGATGAATGTATAGCCAAAGGCTTTAAGCAAGGTAGATTGTTTAAGCTTGATGCATGGAATCCATGGTTGCAAAGGAGCTTGCAGTTGGACTCCCCAAGCATTTGTCAAAGTGTTGGAAGAGATGTGAAGCATGCAGCCTCTCAAAGGCTCACAAACATTTCTTCTCAAGATCTACATCAAGATCAAACTCTCCTCTTGAACTCATCCATTCGGATGTTCATAGTTTTTCACGTGAGGCTAATGGTGGTGCCAAGTACTATGTAATCTTCATTGATGACTATTCTAGATTTTGTTGGATGTACCTCTTGTCTAGCAAATCAATGGTGTTTGATTCTTTTGTAAAGCTCAAGACTTTGGTAGAAAATCAACTTAGTACCAAGATTAAGGTATTAATGAGTGATAATGGAGGTGAATATATCTCCAATAAGTTGACTGAATTTTGTAGTTCCAATGGCATAAAGAGGGAGTTGTCATGTCCATACACTGCTCAACAAAATGGAGTGAGTGAGAGAAGAAATAGATCTCTTTGCGAGTGTGCTAAGGCCTTAAGGCTAGATGCTTCTCTATCCAAACCATTTTGGGGTGAAGCAATAACTTGTGCTAACTACTTGTGCAATAGATCGTCAAACCAAGCCATTGGATGAATCACACCATTTGAAGCTCTATTTGGGGAGAAGCCCAATCTCAAGGATCTCAAAGTTTTTGGATCCACTTGCTATGTACACCAATCCTTGGATAAGAGAAGGAAGGATCAGAATAGCAAAGGTTATAGAGTCTTCAATCCCATCACTAGCAAGGTGATAGCGAGTAGGGATGTTATTTTCTATGAAGGACATGCTTGTGATTTGGATGATAATGCTACTAACCATCTTGATGCCAAGGATCATGCTAGGATGGAGGAGGAGCTTCCAATTGAAGAAGAACTTGAGGATCCACCTCAAGATGCAAGAACTCCAAAAACTCCAAGAAGATCTACAAGGGCAAGATTCGAGCCATTCAGACTCACCTATGATGGTCAAGGTGATCAAAGGGAAGGCTCATCATCTTTCACATCTTACACCTTTCTTTCTTCAATGTTAGATGAGCCAACATGCTATGAAGATGCTTGTAAGTCTAAAAGTTGGATGGATGCTATGCAAGTAGAGTATGATGCTCTTATTGAGAATCATACTTGGGATCTTGTGGATCTTCCTCAAGGGAAGAAACCTCCTGATTGCAAGTGGGTGTTTAGGTTGAAGTATAATCAAGATGGATTAATAAGCAAGCATAAAGCTAGGCTTGTTGCCAAAGGTTTTTTACAGACCAAAGGCATTGATTATGATGAGACTTTTGCTCCTGTGGCTAAGCTTGTTACTATCAGGTTGATCATTAGTCTTGCTACAACCTTCAATTGGGAGCTATTCCAACTTGACTTCACAAATGCATTCCTCAATGATTATTTGGAGGAAGAGATCTACATGAGGCAACCCGAGGGCTTCATCAAGGCAAAGCATGAAGGAAAGGTGTCTTTTCTGAAGAAGAGCCTTTATGGGCTCAAGCAAGCACCTTGAGCATGGTACTCTAGGCTAAACTCTTTTCTCATTTCCATCAATTTTGTAATGAGTGCCTATGATCCATCATTGTATATAAGTTTTGGCATGATCATTATTCTTGTTTTGTATGTAGATGACATTATCTTGAGTGGTAAAGATCTAGATGGAATTAGAGATGTAAAAATTGCTTTAGCAAAAGAGTTTAAGGTGGTAGATCTTGGCCTATTAAGCTTCATTCTTGGAATAGATGTTATTAGAGGATGTGATTTTAGCTTCATTTGTTAATCTAAATATGCTACATACATCCTAGATAGATTTGGAATGAAGAATTGTAAAGGCATTGAGACACCAATGGAGCAACATGTAAAAGCATCTATTGGTTGTGATGAAGCATCCTTTGAGGACATCACATTTATAGAAGGCTTATTGGCTCCTTGATCTATTTAACTATAACTAGACCTAATCTTAGTTATAGTGTTGGAAAGTCAAGCCAATTCATGCAAAGTCCTCTAGTTTTACATTGGAAGATGGCCAAAAGAGTTCTTAGATACATTTCATCCACTAAGAATTTTGGCATTTTGTATAGAGGAACTAATCTTGGCTTAAGAGCCTATAGTGACTTGGATTTTGCAGGTGACAAAGTGGATAGAAGATCAACAAGTGCCTTTGCCACCTTTCTATGTGATGGAGTAGTATCATGGCTTTCCAAAAAGCAAGATATCATCTCCCTATCTTCCATGAGGCACAAGAAGACACCTCCTTCAAGAGGTCATTACATACATTCAATTTTATGCAATGTAGAGCTAATCTTACTCTCTTCTTGTATTTGGTTTGTTCTTGGGGAGCTTGAGGCTCCTCCTCAACTCCTATAACTATGTCAAAGAGATTATGGATTACTAGGAGTGATTCCATTCCCACTTTCCAAATGGAATAATTTGTGGAAGTGAGTCTCTCATTTGATTCCAACAAATATCCACCCATGGATGACATTGTAGAATAAATACTCTTCTAAAATCACAAAGATTTCTGGATTTTTAAAGATCTATGATAGGCCTAAAGCTCACAAAATTGCCTATAGCCTTGTCTCTATCAAACTAGCACACAAGCTTGAATGATACACAAAGATCTTGACAAAAATTCCTAGCCTTCACTCTCACAAAAAAAATTTGCTTTATACTTTTCTTAGAGGTTTTACTTCAACTAAGGATCTAAACAAATCAGCCTCTTACATTTGATCTTAAAATCCGACAAGAAATGCTTTAATGATTCAAAACTCTATTTGGTCATAAGCATTAGCTAGATTGAATTTAGATCAATACTATACTTCAAAAAGCACTAAAAATGAGCTAGAATTGAGATTATAGGACCAAAAACACTAAGTAACTTGAAATGAAAGTTGTTATACAATTTCACACGTGTGAAAAGTACATACACAGCCTCCAAGTTGATTTGATCCAAATAGAAACAAGCTATCACTCTAGATGAACTCGCCCTCACTAGTATTGGCCAAAGACAAATTTTGCCAATGATCTTTGCAAGTTTTATGGTTCAATTGATCACTCTCTTACTTAGCTCTGATACCATGATAAAATTTTGGTTTTTAGGACAATAATGATTGTACTTAACAATCATAGAGAGTTATTGGTTGCTTAATCAATGGATCTATCATTACACATTAGATCTTGATCTAGATTCACTACACTTAGATTTAAGCAAGAACAATGGATCAACACATCATAAATTAGTGAGAGCGGCCTCACACGTGTGCAGTACTGTCCACAGTACAGCCTGCACTTGAAATAGTAGTACTATAGTTCTTGATAGCAATCATTCATAGAAATCACAATTCTAATGACTAGAAATCTCACAAAAGTGTAGAATGCAAAAGTCTCATCAATCTCATTAGCAAAATGATGATCACATTATGGATCAAGTACATCCACGAGTCTGGTACAGTCCAGTAGGTCTTCACACATGTGAAGAGTGCCACATCACTCAAATCTATCCATTTGATCCATCCTTGATCCTTATCCAAAGTTGACCTTCTAGAATATGGCTAAAATCCAAAGAGCTAGTCTCCTAGAATATAGGAATATTCCTACAAAATAGGATCTAAGAAAAATAGTCAACTCTTATCTTCTAGAACTCTATACACATGTGTAAACATCCACTTGCCATGTGGGAGCATTTACTCATGAACATGCAAGGAAAAGCTAATTTCTAGGTGACTAGTCAACTTGACCAAAAACTAGTCATATCATGTTCACACTAACTAGATTGATACAAAATCAAATTAGATATATACAATTATGAAAAGTACTTTCTTTCACATGTGGAAACAGGCTACACACATGTGAAATCAGATCATCAACATTGTTCTAATGATTGATCTTTATTTACAATAAACAATGTCAAGTGAGAAGTGACAATTTTCAACATAATGCACATGATGAATGATCTCAAATGCTTTGATGTCTGATTGTTGTCTGTTTGTAATCAGCTATTTATTCTTCATTGCTTGCTGGTTCATCTTGTCGAATGTTTAAACAATTAAACGTAGCTCAGTTGTGTCTGTCTACACTCTGGAGGATTGTAGATCTGTTCTGATAGCAGGTAGGCAGACAATAGCTGACATACAGAATCAAATTCCATCCGGGTTTCTCAATAGTATTCAGAGCGACTTTGTGTCGCAATACATGCAGTTTTTAAGTGTTTAAATATACACAAACATGCTATTCTTTGAGGTCATGAATTGGTAACAAGTTGTAAAAGAAGAATGTTTTATTTAGTAGATACATTCGTATGTTAATATTTTATTGGTAATTTGGTATCTAAATTGTTGCTATGATGCTTTTGTTATCTGGATGACTAGGCACTCTTCACACGTGTGAAGGCTTGTTGGACACAGTACACAGCTCGTGGATGTACTTGATCTATAAAGGGATCAACTAAATCAATAACAAGTTGATGTGACATTGGCAAATGCTAGTTTTGTTGTGATTTCCACATTTGTCCTGAGTTTTTATGATTGAAATGCATTTGTAAGCTAATGTACTTTACTCTCTGTAAACAGTTTGTATTGGTACTGTCTTCCACACGTGTGAGCTTGATAGATCTTTGGATTAAGCAACCAATAGCTCTTAATGATTGATAGTACAATCACATGTGTCCTTTTTCTTTGAAAATTGACATGGTATCAGAGGAAGTCTAAGAGTGATCTAAATGATTAATAGTACTTGTGAAATCATTGACAATTTGTTGTTTTTGAGTTCTAATTGAGAGGGTGAGTTCAACGAGAGAGGTATCATCATTGTTTTTGGTAAAGATCGATTTGTGGGCTACTAAAGTACTATCCACACATGTGAAACCATACAACAACCTTCAAATTAACTTCCATTAGTGTTTTTGATCCAAAAACGTGCATATTAGTCCAAAATTCAAGGTTTTTAATTAGAAGCTTTCTGAAAGCTAGAAATATATCATTAGATCACAATTTATCAAGAGATCTTTGTGTATCTCATAGGCTTTCATTCACAATGACATCCACGGGTGGATATATGTTAGAATTTAGTGAGAAACTAATAGAAAGTAAGAATGGAATCACTACTAGTGGTTCATGATCTCTTTGATATTGTCTTAGGAGTCGAGGAAGAGCCTGAAGCTCCCCAAGAACAACTAAAATATAAGAAGAGGGTTAGATTAGCTCTACATTGCTTGAATGTTTCTCACACACGATACCTTCCTCCTCTCTTCTCATCTCTCTTTCTCCAACAACAAAGCCTGAGGGGAAGTGCAGAAAATGGACAAGAGTATGCCCTTAGGATAAAGTCCTTGAACAAAGAATTGGGATCTATAGGAGAGAAGATCCAAGACAATGAACTAGTACAAGTAATTTTGAATGGATTAGGAGATGAGTTCTCTAATCTAGATCAATCTTTTGCTATTCAAGACCAACTTCCATCAATTTAAGAATTGCATAATGTTCTTGTGGCCAAGGAGAGTCTACACCTCAAGATGATCATGCTAATCTTGTTCAAAGTTTTGCTATTCAAAAGACTTTGCCAAGTATTGTGGATTTGCAAGAGATCTTGGTGAATGAGGAGTTTAAGCTTCAATCAAGAGGAGGTGGATCTACATCGACATCTCATTATGAAGAGGAGACTATGTCCATCAAAGACAAGTGGTCAAAAGGACAAAATCAAGGTGAGACTTTTTCTTTTGGCAAAAAAAAAAGATAAGTCTAAGTTGAAATGCTTTTATTGTGCAATCAAAGGGCATTTTGCAAATGAAAGTTTGAAGAAGGAAAGAGATGAAGGTAGCAAGCAAGTCAACTTTACTACTAATGAGGATCTAGGTGGTGGTGATTCTCTTTTGATGTGTTCTTCAAGTCTAATATCAAGTGAAGGTGACAAAGATTTATGGTGGATTGATAGTGGAGCTTGTTCACACATGACTAGTCACAAGGAGTTCTTTACTTCTTTGGTCACTTATGATGGAGCCAAGAAAGCAATTCACATGGCCAATGGTAGTGAGTGTGTGATTGAAGCTATTGGTTCAATTCCTATTTGTCTTTCTACTAATAGGAAAGCAAGACTTGATGGTGTTACTTTAAATTCCTTCACTTTCAAAGAATTTGCTAAGTGTTGGTCAAATGATAGAGAAAGGATGCATGGTAAATTTTGGTGGTGATGCTTGATTCATTACAAAGGAAGAAATCTTGGTTGCTAGGGGCAATAGACAAGGTAGAGTTTTCAAGCTTGATGCTTTTGTTATGGCTAACAAAGGATGGAATGGAAAAGGAGATTGGTCTCAACTTTCCAAGGTTCCCGTTTAGCATCAATAAGATTTGTGGATCTTATGCGAAGTCTAAAAAGCTTCCTTATGCTAGATCTAGGTCAAGATCTAATATGCTTCTTGGAAATGTTCATCTTTGTGCTAACTTGGCTAGTTATGAGGATAATGATGATTCTTCAATGGGGGACTTCATATCAAGTGCAAGCATGCAAAAGCTAAGAAAAGAGCTAACTTCATCAATGGAGGTGAAGGTTCTTCCTTGGAAAAGGTTGTTGCTAATGATTTATTTGATCATATGGAGAAAGATGTTCCTAGATGCATGCATGAAGGAGGTGGTTCTTCTACATTTTTTTTGATGATTCCAAGAAAGTCAGTTTTCCAGCAAGTGGAGTCACATGTCTTCATAAAGAGAGTAGATCAAATGGTTATATCAAGAGAATTGGTGAGGGAGATAGTCACAAGTCAAGAAGAAGAGAAGTATGTGAAGAATTCAAAGTAGGATGTACTTTGAATGATGTCATTGTGAATGATAGTAAGGAAGAATCATTATCATATGAGTCATTACCTTAAACATTGAGTAGAAGTTCTTGTTTAAAAGAAAAGAGTACTTCAATAATCCTTATGTTGAAGGTGCTAATCATTTTTTTCATGGCTTCTAATGTCTTTGAGATTTCTACTTCTTATCGTGCAATCATTAAGAGGGAGTCTTATGAAGGAAAGAGCAATGGAAGGTTGGTTCTTGGGAAGAAGGCATGGATCTCACATCTCTTCAACAACTCAAATGATTCTATGATTGTGAATTGATCACTCATGATCGAGATGGCAAAAGGTTGGTTGGAGAAGACTACATGAAGCAAATCGAGAGGCAATTTCTTCAAGGCAAGGGTAATATCATTGGTGAGCTTATTGAAGTTTGTTATGGACTCTAGAGGGCTGGGTTTATAAGGTCTGATAATTATCTTCACCTACTCTACTTCACGTAGGATGGAAATTTTGGAATCTATCTTTTGCTTTATGATGGTGGCATTGGTGACATTGTTTTCACTAACCTTTGTGGAAATTCAAGATCAAGCATTGATGAGATCTTGTTGGATCTAGATTGTATGTTTAAGAGAGAGTATTTCCAGAGGTTCAGGTTTGAATATATTCATATGTTTGATATCTTTGATGATCAAGAGAAAGATAAGCAAGTGAAAGCGACTCACTTTGCTTTACTCAAATGTTTTGGAGAATCTTCTTGTGTAGATGATGCTATGCAAGTGGATATTGGTTCTCATGGTTTTCATGCTGGAAAATCAAGTAATGGATGTGAAAAAAAAGTTTGTTAAATAACTTTGATGGTCAAGAGGAAGATCAAGAGGTTGGTCTCAAAGGACTTCAACAACACAAAAGGAAAGGTGGCAATCCGGAGCTAGTCAAGAGCATCAAAGGAGGGATCATTTGGCAAAGATGTTATGGGTCTATTTTTGTAAGAGTCTTTACAATCAAGTAAGGTCAAAGGAGCAGCAAGGAAGTGTTGTTCAATTTTACTTTACTTCTTTTATCTCATGTTTGAGCTATTTCATGTGGATTTGTGCAAATTGTCAAGATATGGTAAAACTAGCTACTTTTGTTTGCATCATTTTGATGATGGAGGGTTACTAGCATTATTGGCTGATTTTGCTGATGGAAATGAAGCTAATGGAGGTTCATAATATCACTCATCCATGCCTAAGTTCTCAAGTGGTGAGTTAATTGGTGCCAATACTTGGAGATTGTCATTTTTTGGTGAATTCATGGTCATTTTCTTGTGTCAAGTAGATCTTGAAGATGGACTAGTGCAACCTACTGGTTTATGAAGCATGTGGTGATGGATTTTCATCATTCATGTACTCACCTACTCATGGATTCCCAAGGTTTGATGGTTTCTTGTGGCAAGGTGGAGATGGAGGCTCATTCATGGAGTTTTATGGTGGAAACATATCAAGAAAGGACAAAGTTGGAGGAGACAAGCAAGCAAATGGTCATCACTCACATTTATTTTTTGGTTGCTATAATTTTTTAGAGAATTCAAAGTTTGAAACATAGAGGAATCATTTCATTCACATTCTATTTGGTTCTTCATTTCTAGTTATATCTTGATGTGTAAAATTGATGTAAGAAATAGTGAAGCATCCAATTTGGACACTATTCTCTATATCAATTATGAAAGATACTTTAGAACATTAGAAAGGAGATCTATACTTAGGATGGATATCATTCTAAAGTTGGATTAAAGTAGTATGATTAAAACTATGCCAAAACTAGTTGAAGAGGGAGTGTGAGAGATTTCAACAACTTTCGTCATATTTTGGTAAATTGTCAATTGAGGCCAAAACTCATGTTAGACCTAGAGATAAACTTTTTGAAGTTATATTAGTTTAAAATATATTCAATAAACACTTTTTGAAAGTGTAGGAAAGTTGATAGTCGAGTTTGAGAGAGATTCAAATTTGAACTTTGGGTACTTTGAATCTAGACCCAAAAATAGTAGGGTTAGCATTTTGGAAGGAAAGCCAAGTGGCCAAATAGGGTTTGGACCTGTTATAAAAGGAGAAAACTCATGGAGAGATTTCTCTCATTTCATCATTATACATGGTTCTCTTTGGGTTCTACTACTCATTGGTGCACTTCCTTGATGATATCTTGCAATCTTGTGTGTAGAACGTTCATATTTTGCTATTTTTGGTTTCACACATGTGAAATACAGTAGGGTAATGTAATTGTATGGAGAGCAGCTATATGTTATCGTTTGGCTCATGTTTGATCAGTATCTCTTAGAGTTTGCATCTCATTTTGTATGTAGATGCTGTTTTTTCTACATTGGCAGGATTGTTGGTTTGCTCCTTATTGTAACCAAAGGTCAAGGACATGGATTGGATCTTGAATGATCTGAAATCCTTCACAAGATCTCGGTAGTCTAGTTAGATTCACAAATTATGTCCTTCTTAACAACATTTTGAATCAGCATTCTAATGTGCTAATGCATTTTGTCTCTTAATTGATGTCTTATGTGTTGAACTTTTTGCAGTCACCCCAACAAAATTATTCATTCAGATGTGGGTGGTACACTTTGTATAATGTAAAGCTATTTTTTGAGTGGTTCATCCTTCAACAGGATGTTGATATTTCAAAGGTAATTTATTCTTGGTTTTGGAATCATGATTAGTTTTTCTATTCTATAAATTTTTCTAACCGTAACTAATTTGTGAATATTCAATCTTGTAGTTTAAACTTCTTGAATACACATCAAGCCAAGTGTACAAATTTAGGCAAGAAATTATCTGAACATACTAATGAGGGAAAGGCTTCAGCCACCCATTGTTGATGATGTTGTTCAGGATGATGTTATCATACTAAATAAAGACTATAAATATATAGATAGCATAGAACACATGTATAGAATTGATAGGAAAATATACATCGATATATCAAATGTTGTCCCATTTTATGAATTTGGGAACCCAAAATACATGTATTGATGCCCAACTTGAGATTTCATTTATTGAATAAAAGAGTCTATATACAGATTTTTACTGAACTTTATTTGAAGCTATTGTTCTTCCACAATGGTGATTTTTGTAGGTAGGTCTTTGCAGCACGTTATCAGCTCCTGTCTTTTTCGCAACTATGACAAGGCAAATATTAGTGAATGTGCCATTGCAAAGTATGTCATTTTCCATTATTTTGTACTATTTTAAAATGGCAATAAACATAGAATACTTACGAGTCTTTCGTTGATGATGAATCTGAAATAAGTTGGTAGATTGGTTTGTAATAACATGAGCTCTGTTCTGATATGAATCTGAAATAAGTTGGTAGATTGGTTTGTAATAGCATGAGCTCTGTTCTAATAAAATCATGTGTCCAATGCTTTTCCACCTCAACCATAATCAAATATTCTTCATTGTAGATAATGTTTATCTCCATTCAGTTTGTGTGACCATCTAGTTCGAAGTCTTGATCTAGTGGTAGCCATGTACCATCAATTTTCTTGTATCTCTGATAGCTAAATGTGAGACTGGAGATTTTTTTTTTTGATATAATAACCGAAGATCATTGACGACTTTTTTATCCTGCATTCTATATCATTATTTGTTTTACTATCCCAGCCTTGATCCATGAGATCTGACAAAGTCTCATCTGATAAATCCTTGCAAACAAATAAAGTTGGTGTCCTTCAAACACTAGCACTTGAGAAAAAATCATTATATGCAATGAGATAAACCAACTAAGGTGAACAATTTTCGACCCCGTACTTATCTTCATGGCATTTCAAACATCATAAGGATCCAAAAACAATACTGTCAGGAGTAGGCCACTCATCACTCTGAAAACTAGGCAACGGAATTGCTTTGAGCTTGCCAAAACCTCCATCCATTTGTGGTATATATGAAGATTCATAAATATATATACCACTATCTGCAAGTTCCTTTGGACTTCTTCCTCTTTATTGCAGCTTTCCAACATCAGAATGAATCACATCCAATAGTCCTACAAGTGATTGTGCTGGCTCCCATTTACTTATGCATGATGGATATAAATCTGAAAGAAAAAAACTGTTATATAATTTAAATTGTAATCTGAAGAGCATCAATCAAAAAACACCTATGATTGCAATAGAGTGCATACGTTTTGATATACTTACAATTACATTTTCGATGACCATGAGGATTGATATCTTGTACTTTTATTTCTGAATGCATATATACACGTTGTACTAAAACTTTTGATATCGAGTGACCTCCAGGAGTAGTCTTAAACTCCAGAATTTTTGCTTTCCAATAAGATTTGTATGTCATTTTTGCCCTTTTCTTCTGTCGAAAATTGTCATTTGATGATGGATGCAACAATACCCATGAATTTTTCATATATTTTGTTGGCTAAAAGCATGGTTTGGTGGTACAAAAAAAGGACCCATTTTTCATTGTACCTTTTGGTACATTTCACTTTTTGAGGGTTTTATTACTCATAATTGTTTTGAGTCCACATTAAAAATGACATAACTTTTAAGTGTTAAGTCAATTACGGCGGAGTTTGGTGTGTTAGAAAGCGCTTGATGAGCGTTTTCCAATGATATGTTATATGACATACTTTCAAGCTACAGTTAAAAAGTTATGGCAAATCAAAAGTATGGGGATTCTATTAATCATAATTTTTTGAGTCCACATTAAAAATGACATAACTTTTTAGTGGTAAGTCCAATTTTAACGGAGTTTCAAGAGATAGAAAGTGCTTGACAAGCGCTTTCCAATGATATGTTACATGACATACTATTGCAAGTCAAAAGTATTAGCTAAAAATAGTATATAATAATACAAAAGTGCATTTCTGCCCAAAAATGGTAGTGTCCTTGAAAGTCCATGTTGTACCACCAAACCATGCTTTTAGCCTGTTGGCTTCCAATTATCAGCGTCATCTTTCTCTACATATGCAAAGAGCTCGATTTTTTAGTAGAAGTCAATCTAGCATGCTCTAGCCTTGATATCTCCTCCAAATCCTTGATAGATGTGATTGCTTTCTTCATAACCTGAAACACAAGAGCTCTGATACCATGTAAAGAATTTCAGATCATTAAGATACAAAATCATCCCTTTGATCTTTGGTTAGAAAGACAACAAATCACCAACCTTGCCAATGTAGAAAAATCAGCATCTACTCTATGAATGAGATGCAAACTCTAATAGATCTTGATCAAACATCAATCAAAAGATGAAATGAAGTTGTTGTCCATAAAAAAATAGTAAGCTAGTGTATTTCACACGTGTGGATCCGAATATAACATAAAGCGAGCATTCTACACATGAAATTGCAAGATATCACCAATATAGTGCACCAATGGATAAATGACCCAAAGAGAACTCATGTATAAGCATGAAATGAGATAAGAGAGAGAGAATACTTATCTTCCCACAAGTTACATCCTTTCTTACTCAAATCATAGATCAAGAATTAATCATCACACTTAAGAATCATCACCATTTCTTATAATCCTCTGACAATAATTAAGTATCTATTTATGATCCAGTTAAGAAACACAGTTTAAACACCCGACCAGATCAATCACCATAGCACAACATCAAGTGCAACAAAACAAGACAACCGAGTAGCTCACCTCAAACTGTATATTCAACTACTCAGTAAGTACAAAGATAAAGTTACTTAAAAGCACTCAAAGGGCTCATAAAAGAAAGACGGCCCGATAATTCTAGAACTAAGCACACGTGGTGCCATCAAAATAAGAAAGCACTCTATCAGTCGATCATTCTATTTTAACTCTCTCCCTCAATGGTCAATGTCTCTCTTTATTTTAGAGTTTACTCTATTCATGGAACATACCTCCATGATAGTATTACAAGTAAAAGCTTTTTACATAACCAGATCTAAGCCAAGTTTGGCTTTAAAAGTTTCAAACTTTTCTTTACTTAAAGCTTTCGTAAATATATCAGCAACTTGTAATAACGTAGAACAATGTACAATACTTATATCTTCAGATTGTAGTTTCTCACGCACAAAGTGATATTTTATCTCAATATGTTTGTCCTAGCGTGAAAGATAGGATTCTTAGCCAATTGTATTCCACTTTGATTGTCACATAGAATAACAGTAGGATTTACCTGCTTCATGCCAATCTCACATAACAACTTATGTAGCCAAACAGTTTCCTTGGTAGTAGAACTTAACGCTTTATATTCAACCACTGCCAAAATTGAAGGCATAACCTGTTGTTGACTTTCTATCATCTATACTTCCTGCCCAATAAGCGTCAACATAACCCTGCAACTTAGGTAAAGCACTTTGTCTTTTGTAGATTAGGCCAAGGTTAGGTGTACCTTTCGCATACCTCAAAATTCTTTTTGCAGCTTTCCAATGGTCCATAGTGGGTGATGACATGAATTGGCTAATCAACATAGTAGATATCAGAACGTGTTGTCGTAAGATATATCAAACTCCAAACAAGCTGAAGAAATAGAGTAGCGTCAACATGTGCACTATCATCAATACGAGATAATTTCTTACCAGCTTCGCAAGGGGTGATGGAAGGTTTGCACTCTATCATGTGAAATCTCTCCAATACCTCGCCCACATACTTGTTTTGACATAACCTGATATCACTGCCAGTTTTTCATACTTCGACACCCAAGCAGTAGTGCATAAGATCTAAATCTGTCATCTCAAACTGCTTGCATAGGTTGGCTTTGATGAAACAAGTGAGGTTCTCATCATTGCCTGTGATAAGGATATCATCAACATAAAGTACAATCAAGGCAATGCTATCATCGTTTATAAGAACATAAAGATTTGGATCTGAATTTGTTCTTACAAATCCATGAGAAAGAAAGTAATTGTCAATGAGTCCATACCATGCGCGTGGCGCTTGCTTAAGACCATAAAGTGCTTTGTGTAGTTTACATACCTTTTGTTCTTGCCCTTTTGCCATGAAGCCCTGCGGTTGGACCATGTTCTAAGTCACCATTCAAAAATGCGGACTTCACATCCATTTGATGGATCTTCCACCCAAAATGAGATGCTAGGGCAATGATAAGGCGTAGCGTAGTCCACTTAGCCACTGGAGCAAATGTCTCTTCATAGTCAATTCCTTTGGTTTGCTCATAACCCTTCACTACTAGGCGTGCCTTATGCTTTGCTATCATGCCATCCGCATGAAACTTTGTTCTAAACACCCATTTGTTATCAATGGATCTCTTTCCAAGTGGTAGTCAACCAACTCCCATGTATCATGTCTGTGGATGGATTCTATCTCCTCATCCCAAGGAGTGTCTAAATAATGTCTCTTACTTCCAACCGGTTTCTCCTTTATTGCTCCTATTGGCAAGTACCTCCCCCTAGGCTCTTGAATAGGTGGTGTCCTTTCATACTCACCCTCTCGACTCTCGTCTTCACGTGCATCATCTTGTGGAGCGTCTTGTTCATCTTTTTCTTCCAAAATCGTGGGAAGTCTTTTGATGCTTTCACCACTTGCATGGTCTTCATCTTCATACCTATGTGTCTCATCAAAGATCACATCTTTGATAATGTGAATCTTGTTCATTACAGGATCAAAACACTTGTATGCCTTTGTCCTCTCGTCATAACCGATGAAGATACACTTGATTGCTTTGGCATCAAGTTTCTTTCGCTCCTCCTTTGGCACATGTGCATAGGCCTTACATACAATGACACGAAACTTGTCGATTTTGGCTTTATTCTTGTAAATGCTTCTTCGGGAGTCACATTTGGAACCGCAACTGTAGGACTCCTGTTTTTCAAGAATGTTGCCGCACTGCATGCTTCCGACCAAAGTGAATCAGTCAAGCCCATTTGCTTCATCATGGAGCGTGCACTCTCCATAATAGTCATGTTTTTCCTTTCAGCTACACCATTACTATGCGGCGTGTGTGACTGTGTAAATTGTCTTTTGATGTCGTGTTCCTTGCAAAAGTCCTCAAAATCATCAAATTTGTATTTTCCCCCTCTATCAGATCTTAGCACTTTGATGCGTGCATCCAGTTGGTTCTCTACCAAAGTCTGGAACTTTTTGAAACGAGTAAACGCGTCAGATTTCTTCTTCAAGAAATAAATCCATGTCCTCCTAGATTAATCATTTATGGATGCTTTCCCCAATGACATGGTATTCATTGGGCCGCACAGGTCGCTGTGAATAAGTTCCAGCAGTTTCTTAGCTCTTGCAGTTCCACCTTTCTTGATTGTCTCCCTATGATGCTTTTCCATGACGCATCCTTCACATATTGCATGATGATCATCCTGCAATGCCGGTAACCCTATTACCATCTTCAGCTTTGCCATCAATCTCAAGCTCCCATAGTTCAAATGACCAAGTCTTCTATGCCACAACTCAGATTGAGATGCTGCTGAGATAGCCAAACCATATCCTCCTGATTTTGCAACATCCAAGCTATAAAGGCCACAGTTACTATCTCTATAACCTTTCGCCACCACTTTATGATTGTGGTTCATATATCTCATAAGGCATCCATCCTTGACAAATTCAACTTTAAGATGTTGATTTGCCAGGTTTTCCAATTGCCACAAGTTGATCTCTCAGCTCCTTTATCCTGGTGAAGAAAGATCCCACTGATTCACTTTCTTCCATCCTTACTGCGTTCAATCTCGACTTCAAGAACATGGCCTGAGCTAGATTGCAAGTTTGAAATTACATTCTAAGAGCTTCCCAAGCTCCCCTAGCCGTCGTGGCATCACTTATATGAGTGATCACGTGGTCTTTCACTGAAAGATTGATCAAGGACAATGCTCTCTGTGCCTTTTTATCAAAGGCCCTCATATCACCAGAACTAGTATTGGCCGGACTTCAATACCTGCCACGATCTCCCATAACTCTTTCTCCATCAAAATGCTCTTCATTTTGAATTTCCAGATGTTGTAGTTAGAAGCCCCATCAAGTTTGCTTGCATCACCCAAAATTGACTCATTGATGTTTGCCATTTCCAAACTGCTTGAAACTCCACCTGTAGGTTATAAAGTGTATGTCGAAGCCAACCGTGATGTCAGAAATAAAAAATAATGACCTGAAATTTTTGGCTTACTAGGCCACCGGCCGCTCTTTCACCAAATTGAAAGCCAAACTAGAGTCACTTTCCGAAATGCTTCTTGTCACCCACTCCCAGCTACCTGCCCAGTGGAATAGTGAAATCACTTCTGGCACATTCCAAACACTTTCTCCATGGCAATCACTCTGTTTTGGCATACCGTACTTGCAGGTACAATCGGGGTGTCCTTCGTTTGGAGGCTATAGCCTTTCGTTTGGCCAAAATAGGCTAAAGGAGGTGAAAATAAGGGCAATTTGGATTTTTGAACTGTTTCTTCGGTGTGAAGAAACTTCACCCTTCAAAAGTTTGGGACCCAGCAATTATTTTAGTTTGAAGATTTCTAATGAAGTTGCAATGCACTTTGCACTTCAGACCCCTTCTTATGAAGTTCAAGTTGAAATCCAACAGATCCAATGGTCACCTAAGATCTGACTGCCTAGATCATTCCTTGGCCAGTCAACTTTAACCATTGAACACAATAGTTCCAGATCCAACGATCATGATCATTCAGACGCATCAAGTTATCTTCTTGAGAACACTTGTCCCTTCCACACGCTACAGGATAGTGCGGTTGACCACGCATTCAGACCCGCGACCTCCCTCACGCCATCTTTGAGCTTCTTCACGCTGATTTCCAACAATGGCTGCCCTGCTGATCACCCTATCTCCTCCAATGCTCCACGGCCGCCCACGGCTTCTTATAGGCTGATTCTCCCTACTAGGGCCCCCTTCTCTAGCTCTTCACAGCCACAAAAACAAATTTGTATTGAGAGAAAAGAGTTTTTTCCCTTCTTGAAATCCTAGCTGTCAAAGAAGATGTTTTTGAATTTTATCAGATCTTCTTGAGAATCTATCTGAGCAGCTACCTATCCCTCTGAGGTCGTCTTATAGCAAGAAATATGCTGCTCCAAATCGCTCTTCAAACGGTGTTCGATTGGATTCAAACCAATCACAAACGCCAAGCAAACCTCCGGAAGAATTTCCAGTTTTAATCTTTTCTTTCCCTCTAATTCAGCCGACAATCTCTAGCCTCTGAATCTTCTTACTTTTTTTTCTATTCCACAAATCTCCACATACTCGGTTTTGTGCTTCCTAGCCAACAAACCATCGTGAATTCGTAGCTCTCTGTTCTTGTTCAGTGATTCAAGCCACTAAAAAGCTATGATACCAAGTTAAGAAACACAGTCTAAACACCTGACCGGATCAATCACCATAGCACAACATCAAGTGCAACAAAACAAGACAACCAAATAGCTCACCTCAAACTGTATATTCAACTACTCAGTAAGTACAAAGATAAAGCTACTTAAAAGCACTCAAAGGGCTCGTAAAAGAAAGACGGCCCGATAATTCTAGAACTAAGCACAGTGGTGCCGTCGAAATAAAAAAGCACTGTATAAGTTGATCATTGCTATTTTAACTGATCCATCAATCATAAATATTTAGATTCGTATGATTCGTCAATCGTTATTTTCTGGAATCCAAACCATACTTAATCATTTATAGGATACTGGAGTATATGTCCAACATAACTCAGGAAAAGTAAGAATCATTCCAAAATCTTTCCACTAAGAAAATATTGGATTCAGGAATATTCTTCAAACATGATTCTTTGACTAAAGTGCAAGATTTAACTTCTATAAGCCACTAATAATTAAAGACTGAACGCATACCAAAATGACAATCATCTTCAACTACAAAAAACTTTAGCTACAATTTAGAATCACATCTAGATATCCAAAGTCCTACTGAATATCAATCCAGTTATTATTCTTGGATTCATTATGATTCGTTATCCAATTGAGCTCTCTAGAATACAATCACTAATGAGCTGAGTCTATTCCTTAACTAAGGCTACCAATAGGATTTCAGTAACTCTTAAACTGTACCCAATGGGATTTTACTATTTGGATAAAGAGTTTTGTCACTACTCATTTTGTCTGGTCATTTCATATTGTTTGATGATTTTAAATTTAATTTTGACGAGTATCTTGCACAAATGTTTACTTGACCCAATTCCAAAGATCAATATCAATTACAAATATATTAGACAAGAAACAGATTTCAAACTTTTAACCAAGAAGTTCGAAATTCAACAAAAAAGAAAAAAATTCAAGTTTAACATTAGGAAGAACCATTGTCACCTCTCAAGCACTTGATCTTTGTGGAAAATAGGTTCTCCCTTGCATTCTTGAACTTGACAAAGACATCATACACTTCATCCTTGCTCTTTAGTAGATAGATCCAACAAAATCTACTAAAATCATCAATGAATGTTGCATACATCTTAGCTCCACTATTGCTAATTGTAATAAATCCATGAATATCCGAATGTGCAAGTTGAATAGGCTTTGTAGATCTAGAAATAGATGTAGTATAAGGTAGTCTATGTGACTTAGACAAAGCACAAGACTCACAAACATGCTTGACATCACTTAAGGAACTTGGAAGACCAATCACAACCTTCTTCCTTGCCATTACCTCCAATGACTTGAAGTTGAGGTGTGCCATCCTTTTGTACCAAACCTCTTGAATAGAAATTTGCTCCCTTGCAACACATCCAACTTGGTTAGCAATAACACAAGCATCTAGTTTGAACAGCTTCCCTTGCCTTTTACCTTTTCCAATCAAAACATCCTTCCTTTTGATCAAACAAGCATCTCCATCAAACTCCACCTTGAGGTCTTTACTTAGCATTTGGCTCACACTAAGCAAATTCTTGGTAATAGATGGAATAAACAAGACATCCTCCAAATGAACATTCCTATTTGTATTGTGCCGATCCCTTTGATTGCACACTAGCATCCTCTTGAAGTGTCGATGTAGATCCACCTCTTGCTTGAAGCCTATATTCCTCATTGATCAAGATCTCTTGAAGATCCATCAAACCTGGCAAAGTATTTTGAATAGCAATACTTTGAACAATGTTAGCATGAGCATCCAACAAGCCATTAAGAATTACTTGAATAAGCTCTCCTTCCTTAATGCTTTCATCAATGCAAGCCAACTTAGCATTCAATGCTTTCATTCTCAAAACAAAAGTACTTGGACTTTCTTCATTCTTTTGCAAACAATAAAAGATTTGCCTTCTTAGAGTCAACAATCTAGAAGTAGACTTGGATTCATAAAGCTTCTTCAATAAATTCCAAGCTTCCAAAGATGATGTGCACTTACCAACTTCCTTGAGAAGTTCATTGGTAACATTCATCTTTATCATATGTAGAGCCTTCTTGGCCCTCTTGTCATACCTCAATTGATCTTGTTGTGTTGCTAGTCTCTCCTCCAAACCTACAACAATATCCAAAACATCATTCATCTCAAGAAGTGACTCCATCTTCACTTTCCACAATGAATAGTTACTTGAGGTAAGCCTATCATTGGCTTCCAACATGACTCCAATTGAGGTTGCCATGTAGCAATGACTTGATCTTCTCTTTCAACCTGTTTCAATGCACAAAGAACTCCTTTGAACAACAACAAATGCTTTCAAAAGAAATCACCAAGATTTGAAACTATCTCACAAATTCTCTTCTAGCATTTATACCAAGCAAATCAACACATAGAATCATGGAATCTTGATCAACCTATGATCTATCCTCAATCTAATGACTTTTGCCACTTCCTAAGATTGAAACACACTCAAATGAAGTCCGGAAATCTCACTATCTAGAGATCCAATCAAAATTAGGTTTTTGACAAAATCACAAAAAATTGACTATTCCAAATCTACATGCAAATGCTGAAAATTGATATGCAATCTATTAGTCACCACTTAGGCTGATCAAATGATCCAAAAATCGGCCAAATCCGGTATGTGAATTCAAAAATTGGAATTGATCAAATATATTGACCTATATAGTGTTTTGATCTACAAAAGATCCAATCTACAAAAGCAAAAAACTCGATTTTGGTGTAGAATCCTCTCTAGCATGCTCTAGACTTGATATCTTCACCAAATCATTGATAGATCCAATTTTCTCTTTCATAACCTGAAACACAAGCTTTGATACCATGTGAAAGATTTCAGATCATTGTGATCCAATCTACTTGAATGATCTTTGGTTAGAAAGAGAAATACACTACCAATCTCACCAATGCAGAAAAATCAGCATCTACACACAAAATGAGATGCAAACACTAATAAAACTTGATCAAACTTGAATGAAATGAAAAAGTACTATTGATGTCCGTACAAAACCATCAAGCTACTGTATTTCACACATGTGGATCCAAAAATAGCAAATATAGATCATTCTACACATAGAATTGCAAGCAATCACCAAGATAGTGCACCGATGGATAGTAGAACCCAAGAGAACCATGTATAAGCATGAAATGAGATAGAGAAGAGGGAAGATAGCTCTCTTCATGAGTTACATCCTTTTATAGCAGGACTTTGAATCTACTCAAACTCGAATTATAACTTTCCCACACTTTCAAAAAGTATTTATTCAAATGAAATTTAGACTAATGAACTTTGAAAAGTCAATCTTTAAGTCTAAAACAATTTTTGGCCTCAATATGCCAAATATGAAAATTTAGCAAAATGTGATGAAACTAGTTGAATCTTTCACAGCTCACTTGCAAATGAGCCAAAAGGCCCCAAAATTAATGTCTCTTGCCTAGTTATAGGCGTTATAAGTCGTATTTAGCTTGACAATTGGCAAGTGAAATTATGAATACAGTGATGGAGGGAGTGTGGGAGAACCCGAGTTCCAAGTGCTGATAGCAGTTATGGCAGATCTGTGTGGGGAGCTGTTGTGGCTATGTGGAAACTCAATGAGCCTAAGCCCATGTGGGCTTGTTGGCTTAAAAAAAAACCTTGTTAGGGTTTTGTGAGTGGCGGCTGAGGCTAGGGATTAATCCCTATTGTTCATTTTTTCCCTTTTGTGTGGGAAAAGAACAAAACCCCTTCTTTTCGGTATTGCATGACTGTATGATGGTTTAATAGTTATGCATGTGGTAAGATTTAGGCATTTTGCATGTGAAGGGAGCCTTGGAAGGAATTGGTTTTTACTTCATTAGCTACTCTTCCAGTAATTACATGGAGAATGGCTAGATCTACTAGGGGGGGACGACATAGATCTAGGATTGAGAGCAAGATATTCTTTCCTCATGGGTTACCCTTTTCCGAAACGGTACCCGATTCAAGAAAATTTTATTTTTTTGGTACTATGTACATATCTAACAAGTTCAAGGCCTTTTGTGATGAGCATGGGATCACTATGCTAGAGATGTAATGAATAGGAAATCCATTAGTGCTTCTTGTATTTTCATAGGTGATGGAGCTATATCATGGATGTCAAAGAAACAAGCCACTACCTCATTGTCATCTAGTGAGCCTGAGTACAAAGCTCTTACACATTGCACAAAGGAGATGGTATGGATCAAGAGGATGATCAAGGATCTTCACTTGCTGG
Organism: Diphasiastrum complanatum; assembly: GCA_029204225.1. Taxonomy (NCBI): domain Eukaryota; kingdom Viridiplantae; phylum Streptophyta; class Lycopodiopsida; order Lycopodiales; family Lycopodiaceae; genus Diphasiastrum; species Diphasiastrum complanatum. Next base: position 61,983,421 of record CM055096.1, read on the forward strand.
ATTTTTCAGAGAGCCCAATCATCTTCTGTGACAGTCAATCAGCCCAAAGAATGGCATCCAATCCTATATTTCATGCTAGGAGCAAGATACCAAATCACTTTGTGAGGGAGCAAGTCATTGCAAATAGCTTCATAGTGTTTATCTTTAAGTCTAAGATGCATATTGGCCTAAATTGCCAAATGAACTAAACATGACTAAACTAGTTGATATTTCTCAGAAGTTGTTGTAAGGGTACATTTTGATTGGTGAAATATACTTGGGATCACTGGTTAGGATTATATCTTGGAAATGTCCAACCATCCTCGTAACAACATGATGCTATAAGATAGTGGTGTTGTACTTATGTTGTTTTCTTCTCAATATTGATCCCCTAGAGAGAAAATACGCTAGAATGGTAAGCATATAGATTGGACGTGCCAAATCTTCAAAGAATAGGATAGAAATTTGATGATCGTTTGCATGATCCATAGAAATATAAACTTCTTGTATAGCGCTTGGTGATGAGATATCCATAATAACTCTAATTTTGGAAAGATTGGTAGCAATGCCATGTCGTGAAATCACATGCCCCAGCACTATGCCATGTGTGACCCATATTTGACACTTCCCTAGGTTGAAGGAGATTTGAAAATTTTGACATGAAGCAAAAACATTTTCAAGTTGGCCTAAGTGATCTTCATTCATCCCATGAAATCAAAGATCTTCTAAATTAATTTGCAAGTATTTCTTAAAAGACAATTGCATGACGTGCTAAAAAATACTTGGCACATTACATAATCCAAACAACATTACTTTGTATGCATAGGTTCCCCGTTAAATGGCAAATGCAGTCTTGTATTGATCTTCCAATTCGATTTTCACTTGACTGTATTTGAAACCATCTAAAAGACTATATGCTTATACACCAACAATGTGATCTATTACACTCTCACTGAATGGCAAAAGAAAGTGATCTTTTCAGGTAACTACATTGAAGGCCTTCAAATTCACAAAAATGGACATCTTGCCATTTTGTTGGTATGATCACAATCATTAACACTCATTCTATATGCTCAATTTCATAAATGAAATCAACATCCAATAATCTCTATAATTCTTTTTTTATCAACTTTGTGTGTAAAGCCTTTCTTATGCATCAAAACTTGCCACAATCCAACAATAGGGAGGAATATCGGCCTACTACAAATATTTTGACCTGAATTGAGCTTTGGATCACAAGGATCCCCATTCTACACTTGAAAATGCTTGATTTTGAATTGATGGTGCCTCCAAATCACTCAATAGAAATGTCTTCTCCTCCAAATATATCCTGCAACAAACCTTTGATACCATGTGAAAAAATCAGATCACAAAGATCTAATTTTGCCCTTTGATCTTCAGCTAATTTAGAGAGCACATATAACTTCATTACAATGGTAGAAATCATGCATCTACTACACATAGAGGATGAAAACTCAATAAGAACTTGTCATAAACACTTAGATATGATAATTTACTATTCATGTCCGTACAACAACAGTACTCACACGTGTGGATCCATACACATAAGCAAAATAACATGCTACACTCAAAATCTCACTATATCATCACCAAGATGCAAAACCAGATGTAGAAACCCAAAGAGATATCTTCCACAAGAATGAATGAGAGAAGAATGAGAGAGATGGGTTCCTCCCACGCTTGTAGCCTATATATAACAGCCTGATCTTGTCCTATTTGGATGTTTTTGCACAAGCTTATCAATTTATGGAAGTTTCTAGATCTTTACCAAAACCTAGATCTATATGTGACGTTATCAAGTTGGTAAATCCACTATTCTTAGGGCTTATTAGCTTTATTAAGTCTATCTCTGAGACAAAAATGCATATTGGCCTCAACATTACCAAATAAACTCAACATAACTAGTTGATATTTTCGCATTCCATGGGTGGTGGATCAAGAAATACTTCCTTCTACTTTTGAGCTCTTGTGACAACTATTAATGGTGTAGCTAGTTTATTTTTCTTCTTTTGAGGTGTGCATGAGCTTGTTCTAGAAGATTTCCTTGGATTGATCAAAATCATGTTAACTATAAGTGCAGTTGTGGTTGGTACCTTTGGCCTAGCTTGGCAATCTTTATAGCAATTTTCAATTACACTGCATTCTCGACAAAATGGCATGAATTTGTCTTTATTTGGACATTTTGATATTCGATGATTTTCACAACCAAAAAATTCTACTGGAGTTCATGGCCATTGTCTTGACTGTTGTTGTTGTGCAAAATAGTATATTGCTTATTGACATTAGGGTTTTGGTATTGATCAAGCCTGAGGTCCTTGTTAACTTGGAGGTGCTGGTACCGCCAATGGTTGTGGATGTTGCTTTACTCTAACATCCCTTGGTGGCCCTTGATGATATCCATACTTATAATAGTGTTGTTGAAGTATCCTTGGATTGAAAGCCATGTGTCCAATCTTTGAATCAGAAAAATAGGGGGTGTTGGAAAGGCCTATCAAAAATCTTGTGAGGTTGTTAATGTATGCAATAAATTTACATTGATCTATCTTGTAGGGAATCAGCTAAGTTAGGGGCCTGCCCCACTTACCATTCAAGTGAGAGTGGTGGTGGCCACTTGCATTTAGCAAGCACAATCCTAATGGATTTTGTTTGTTCTAAGTTGTGCTAGTGTATTTTGGCTCCTTGTAGCGATAGCCTTAGATAGATAGCAAGGCTCACTCATGAAAACATACTCTCGAGACTCCGGCACTACACCATTTCGTATTTCTCAAATTTTTTATCGGCATAGTTCCATTCACGATTTTGGATGGAGGGAGAGAATGTAATCCGTGACTCGTGGGTGTAGGGAGTCGGATTTGAGGAATGGCGGTGAGTTAGGGTCAAGTGCTTTAAGACTTAGATTGAGATGTCGCAGGTGCTGCAGAGCGGGCTGCAGGTGCACCTTAAGTTCTTTGGCATGAATCACAGGAGTGAGATGAATGCAACACGGAAGGTTATTCGCAGACTTTGACTGATATCGTTCTCGCTCTTGTCCGTCATTCATTGCTTGCTATCTTGCAAAGTTTCTTTACCTTGTCCGAGTTACGTCTTCCTTTTTCTTCTTCTTTTGTTGTTGCGATTCCTTAGGCCTAGTTATTAACAGCTAGTTCGTGAATCGTGAATCGACATTTTTTCATACATCCTGTGCCACGTGCCTGCTTGAAAATCGTGCTCTTGTGCTGATATCCATCCAGCCGATGCACCAACAATCACCTTCTAACTTCTAGCTTGTAACTTCGAATTTCGAAACACAATAAATCTGGCCTAGGACACTGTGCTGAATAAACCTGAGCAACCTATGTCAGATTTCCCTATCATTGATCATAAATTTGACGAGCACGTTGCACTCCCTGAATCCTACTATATCGCTCTTGACCCTTGACCACTCGAATGGTCGTTGAACGCAAGAGTGCGATGTCTAAGCTTACACAGTACAGCTAGAATTTAGTAAAAAGAGGGCGGATGACTTAATGTGCAAATGTATTTTTCAGCTGATGAAAGCTCGTTCTGTGAAACACAGATACGGCTATGACCATATATTCTCGTAGTTGTAATTCAGTTGCTACATCACTGCCTGCCTTATTCAGCTTTTCGCAGTTGCCTCACTGGACATGCATGCACCTGAAATAAATATTCCAAAATACCAATTTCTTTCAATAACATAAAATATCAATTTCTTTCAGGGACGTGATTCTGAATATTAGAGAAATCTGAAAAGGTAGATCGTACCCTTAGAACGAAAACGAACGAGTGTGAAGTGGAAGCGCTTGGTCGGTTTGCCAGAAGCCAGCAACGTTACAGTAGACGCAATTACTCTAAGTCGATTTCTGCCCTTCTGAGGGATTAGATTATATTCCATAACTTGATTTGATGCGCACTTCAAGATATACAATACCTCTTAATTCCTCTTTGAAACATTTTTTTCACACATGATGCACAAGGAAAGGTGATGCACAAAAAGAAAAGGAGCATCATACTTGCCCTCCACCTTTCCCCCAACCAACTTTTATCACAATTTACTCAAAAATAGAAGTTTAGACATCCTTCTAGACCTATTTGCATGTGGTATCATTGATTGGTCGAGTCATAGTCCACTAGATATGCTTGCTACCACTCAATGTTAGTTCCCATATAACATGTCCTCCTCCCAATGGCTATCACTCAGTATGTGGTAATCTCTCTCTCTCTCTTTCTCTCTCTCTCTCTCTCTCTCTCTCTCTCTCTCTCTCATGTGTGCACACATTTTTTAGCTCCCTTTGGTTGAGAAGACAACCCAAAAGATTCAAAGGTTAGGAGAGCACCATCTTTAACAACCATAAAACTCTATGTTTATCCACACACAACATAAAAGTGACCTGCAATAGTTAGTTGGTTAACTGGTACACGTGGATAATCCACATTAACCATAGGTTCCATCAATATTCATTAAGTCTGCCAAGCCTTTTAAGTCCACAACATTAAAATTTGATTTGAAGTGGATAATCCACATGCCTGAAGATATGAAAACTTCGGGAGTTGTTTGGGAAGGAAGTGTGCTAAAGATTGGGCAACGTGGATAATTCACACATGAATATTGCATTCCAAAATTAGTTATGTCATTATTGTTAGAAGATCACGACGATTCTTTAGCCCATGGATTATCCACAATTGAGTTATCCATAGTTGGGTTATTCACACATGCTTGACCCATTTTCACACTTTTAGAAAAAAAAAATTGATTCTTAGTGTTGAATGTCACATGTTTATCCAAATAGACTTTTGATTGTCATAATAGATTGATGAATTTATACTTCTTAAACTTGTTCCAACTCGTATATAGTCTAGATGGTAGGGGTTCCTAAAAAAATTATTGTTCATGGTGATCCATATAACTTATAAAAAGGAGAGAGCCCTTTTGGCATTCACGTGAAAGAATGAACAAATGTGGGAGAATGTTGAGTGAAAATGTGAAAGGATTTGAGAATGAGGTGTTTGAGAGAGAGAGATGGGCTTCGAAAGTCTGAATGATAGTTTTATTGTGACTACTTTGAGGACGATGGAAAAAATTTGAGAATGGATTCTTGATTGTGGGGTGAGTACTTGCGGAAGGTGGGCGGGGTCTCTCATACTATGTGAGATGAACGATCATCATTATGCGGCTTAGTTGTGATTACAAATGGCTTGCAGGTGACTGACTGATGGTTGATCATTAATTGGAATGTCTAGAACTGTCGATTGAATGTGTTTTCTTGAACAACTCATAAGATCAGAGGGAGAGTGAAGTAGTGGGTCTTGCTCATTAATGACTTGCTTGATTTGAGGGCGAGAGTTACTGTTGAGGAATTTGAGGTAGAGAGTCCTCTCATTGAGGAGAGAGTCGGTTCAGGAGGGTTATACATATTTTCTTTAGGCACATTACCAGCACTGTTGGGAGATGATATCATGAAAATTGGAAGGACTTGAAGTCAGAACCGCTGGCTAACAGAAACCGCTTGGATACTAAAATGATGGAGCGCACTTGGGAGCTTGCCTTGGTGATCCGTTGGTGGCCTGGAAGAACCCAACCACGTGGTTATCCGCCTCAACCGTAGCAATATCAGAGGTAGCCCTTTGAGCTGTGAACCTGTCAGCTGCTACAACTACTCTGTTACCATTAACATGCATGCACATCTATTCTATGCTCGGTTCTTACTATTCTTACTCTGTCCAACTTGCAATGTGCTTGTTGTGCTCACCTGAATCGCGTCTCGAAGCATATCAGACAGCTGAAATGCAGTCCTGGTAGCACCTTTGAAGCGCACCAGCCACCAGTTCCAGAGTCAAGAGGGCTCTGATTCATCATTGGATTGAACCATATCAACGCTTGTCACAGAAGCCGCTGAGTGGAAGAAGTTGCATTTGGAGTACCGTTGTTACTAGAAGTCCCAGTGGAAAAAAAATCAGAGGTGAAGCATCGTCGGTGTTGAAAGCCGCACGTTGAAGCCATACCTACTCACTGATGATATAGCGTGCCTGTTGCGGCCACCGCTATAGGTGGTCAAGTAAGGGGCCTCCTTTAGCCTAAGGACCCTGGGGATAGGCCAGTTCATGAGGAGCATGGAGATTAGCATTTCATGATTTGGGGGAGTCCAAGGACATACCGGTTTTCTTTTTCACATAAGGTATAACTTTCGGTTCTTTGCTAAAGCATGTCTTTTTACATCCGTAAGTTCTCATGTTGTGAACTATGATGTCATTTTCTTGGAATCTCGTGGGCATTGCTAACTTAGCATAACCTGGATTTGGCTAGGCTCTGATTTTAAGTTGGTATTGTTATCTTGATATGAACTTGCTTAATGATGATCAAGTTAGATGGCATGTTAGTCGTGTCCCTTCATAGTATGCTGACAATTATCGAAGTTTAAACTCTTTATGTGTATGATGCTTAGGTTGCAAAATCCCGTTTATCGAGCTACTTTCCACTCGACCCTAGTTTGAAATTATCGAAGGAACAATGTCCTCAAACTGAGGAGCATATGGGGGGGTTAGAAAGAAAAGTTGGGAATGGAAACATTGCAGCGGGGAGAGGAGTAACTTCTTTGCCCAATGGATAAGGCACTGGAAAAAAAAAATACAAGATCCTTTTTACGCACTTTGGAACATCTCATCTAGATCAACGATGGTTATAAGAGCAAATCTAGTCTTTGATCTGTGCAACCTTTTTTAAGCTGCAATGTGGACACTATTCTCTATATCAATTATGAAAGCTATTATAAAACCATAGAAATATGGCCTATACTTAGTATGGAGATCATTCTAAAAATATATCAAAGTTGTGTGGTAAAACTAGTTGAAGAGGGAGTGTGAGAAAATTGTCAACTAGTTTGAGATTTATCATGTTAAGTTTATTTGGCAATTTTCAGACCAATATTTATTTTCAATTTAGAGATAGACTTTATAAAGTTAATAAAGCCTAAGAATAGTGTATTTACTATTTTTAGCAACTTAGGCAACTTGATAAGGTCTGATTTGGACCTACTCTAATTGGTTGCTAGAGATGCATTGAATTTAGTCATGTTAGATCTAGGGTTTGAAAGAGATCTAGAACCTTCCATAAGTTGATAAGCTTTAGTAAGAGCATCAAAAAAGGCAAGAGGCTGTTATATATAGGCATAAAAGTGTGGGATAAATTCATCTCTCTCATTTATTCTTATGGAAGATATCTCTTTGGGTTCTACATCCATTTTTTGCATATTTGTGATGATATAGTGGATTCTTGTGTATAGAATGCTATTTTTCTTTGGACCTGTTATATATCGTTGTAACTCATGGAGAAAAGGACTTTCTCTCTTATCTCTCTCATTTCATCATTATACATGGTTCTCTTTGGGTTCTACTACTCATTGGTGCACTCTCATGATGTTATCTTGGAATTCTATGTGTAGAATGATCATTTATTGCTATTTTTGGTTCCACAAGTGTGAAATACAGTAGGGTACTATGATTGTATGAAAATCAACTACATATCATGTTTTGAATCATGTTTGATCAGTATCTCTTAGAGTTTGCATCTCACTTTATATGTAGATGTTGATTATTCTACATTGGCAGGACTGTTGATTTGCTCTTTTTTGTAACCAAAGATCAGGGACATGGATTTGGACCTTGAATCATCTGAAATCCTTCACGTGGTATCAAAGCTATTGTGTTTCAGGTTATGAATGGATCAACCACATTTAGCAAGGATTTGGAGGAGTTACCAATTCTAGAGCATGCTAGATTGATTTCAACTCAAAAATCTCCATTTTTGCATATTTAGAATTGATCTTTTGTAGGTCAAAACTCAATATAAGGCGATATACTTGATCAATTTTGATTTCACACTTGGTACTGAAATTAGCCTATTTATGGTGCATTAGGAAATTCTCATTGGAGGCTACAAGATGATATATCAAGTTTTTAGAAATTGCATGTAGAATCAAAGATATTCAATTTTTTGTGATTTTGTCAAAACCCAAATTTTGATTGGATCTCACTGAACTTCATTTGACTGTGTTTCAATCTTAAAAAGTGGCAAGAATCATCAAATTGAGGATAAATCATAAGTTGATCAAGATTTCACTATTCTGTGTGTTGATTTTCTAGTTAGAAGTGATAAAATAAATTGCATCTCCTAAGGATGGAGTTGGCATTGGACCACAAAGATCACTATGTATAAGATCTAATAAATGCTTTGTCTTGACGGAGTGTGTTCTGGGAAATTTGCTCCTAGAGAGTTTTCCATAGATGCAAGATTCACAAAAAAATGATTTCCTATGTATTGAAAGAGGGAAATACAATCCATCAACTAAATTATTACAATGAATGTAAGAAAGTGATATTGTATTCACATGTCCACATCAACCATGCCACAGTAAAGTATGATCATTTTCATTTTCATTTGAGATACTAGCTAATGCGACCGAGTCAGAGAGTACATATAGATTTTTGACTCTAGTACACGTAGTTAGAGTAGCATCTTCAGAGGAGAAAGTAACAATGTAGCCCTTACCAGTTATCTTAGAGACTGATAACAGGTTCTTAGATAGCTGAGATACGTGAAGAGCATTTGGAATGGATATAGAAAGATTGTTGTTGAATACGGTCTTGACTGTCCCTTTGCCTTCCACGCGGATGGTGCTTGAATCTCCGAGGTAGATGGATAGATTTCTGCTATAAGCTGCATACTCAGTAGGCCATTCTTTGCAAGAAGTCATGTGTTGGGTAGCACCACTGTCCAGGTACTAGCTATCATAGTCTTCATTGCTACTTTTGTAACCCATTATGGTTTGTCTTCATCAGAGGTGTGCTCCTTGAATTTTGCCGCATTGGAGGAGTTGGGCTGTTGTTGTTATTGCTTCTTAGGCTCATTGTAGATGCGGATACGATACTCCTTGATGTCGTGGTTAGCCCTATTCCAATATCTGCAAAGAGCTTCTTGCATGATCCACTGCTCTCTGTTTGAGTATGAGGCTTTTGCTGCTGTTGTAGAAGCTTAAAGATGCTTTGGTCTCAGCACCAATACTACGTCCACCCAATTGGTCCATTGAGTTTCATGTGCATACGAATGCATCAAAGTATGCAGTAGGAGCTGTCTTAACCCAACCAGGAGAACACAAAAAGGATTTTCCAATCCAATTTGCAAGCCATCAGCTCAGCGATTCAAAGGTAAATTATTCGACAACAGAGTGAGAGGCACTGGCAATGATTTATGCGGTTAAGAAGTTTCAAAATTATTTGATGGCCACCCATTTTGCATTTTATACGGACCATCAACCTTTGCTATATCTTGTTAATAAAACTTGCAACACAAAAAGAATCACTTGTTGGTTACTTCTATCATTGGAGTTTGATTTTAGGATAGTGGTTCGCAAGGGAAAATAGCATTACATGGTGGATCATGTGTCGCGAATCCAGAGGAAGGAAACAACAACCCAACCTAATGATGAGCTACCTTATGCTGCCTTATTTTATATTGACACTGTACATGAGTGGGCCACCGATACAGTTGAGTATCTAATAAGGGACCAACCAAATAAAGCACTACTTGAGGCAAAATAGCAGAAGTTGATTCTAAAGGCGAGACCTTACCAGCTGATTGCCGGCTAGTTGTATTGAAGATGACCAGATGGTATTCTTCGAAGATGTATTCTTCCACACGAGGCCACCCAAATTATATCAATTTCACATGAAGGCATGGGTGGGGGCCATTTTGCATCCGACATTATAGTTCACAAGATCATGCAATCAGGATGCTGGTGGCCAACAATTCATAAAGATACTGATGAATACCTGAAGAAATACGATGTGTACCAAAGAACTTGGAGGCTGACAAGGCTGAATTATGACTTCTACACCCAGTACTAGCTCAAGCACCATTTGAAAAGTGGAGATTGGATTATATCGGTCCAATTCACCCGGCTGCAAGAAGTACATAGGCCTGATACATTATTGTGGCCACGGACTACCTCACCAAGTGGGTTGAAGCCAAGGCAATGTGAACAGCTGATGCTAGAGCAACTGCCAAATTCCTGTATGAGAATATCATTGTGCACTTTGGATGCCCGGTGGAGATAGTCAGCAATTGCGGAAGCCATTTTGTCAGTGAGACCATAAAAGTCTTGTTGGAGGAATTCTTTGTGACAATACTCCTTATTATCCTCGCGATAATGGACAGGCCGAATCATTCAATAAGATCATGTGTAGCATACTCATGAAAATAGTTGAAGCTAGAGATTTGATTGGGAATACAAGCTACATGCTGCTCTGTGGGCACTCAGAACAATTTACAAGGAAAGCACTGACTGACACCACTTCAGCTGGAGGATGATGTAATGTCAGTAGAGTTTTGGTGTAAGAATCGCCACAACGCAGCGTCTGGATGAATCCAGATCTCTACAATTATGCCATGAAGCACTACATAAACTCTGTGAAACGCTCTTACTAGTTATACATGCATTGACAACTGACAAAGAACGATGCAAGGCATGGCATGATCACCAGTTGCACAAGAAAGATCTTCATTCTGGAGATTTAGTTTTCATGTATAAGACCAAGGCAATCAAAGGAAAGTTGAAGTTCATCGGCGAAGGCTCGTTCCGAGGAAAGGAGATCCTCAGCCATGCAGCCATGAACCTCGAGAAGTTAGATGTGACGCCTTTCGACACGCCCATCAATTGTAGCCGTTTGCACAAGTATTGGCCACCATAGTGAAACAGATTAGGGATGGTGATGACAAGTCACAAAAAGTCCATCTTCAAAGTCATCACACCCAGATCTAGAGAAATCTAATCAGATCAATCTAGATATATCAAGATCCAACAAGATCTGATAAGATCTGACAATATTTGACAAGATCCAAGTAAGATCTAGATTCAGATAGGATCAACCGGGAAGTAGATCATTAGATTACATCACTCAGTCTCCAATTTTGCAAATTAGAGACATCGATCTCAAGAAAATGTGGTAAAATAAAGGCCAATTTAATTAAGCTGATGTATCAGCCACCAAATGTCCATCAAAATTTCCAGAAAACTCTCTATAGTCAGATCTGAAGTGGATGCAATGGAATAACAGCTTACAAGAGTTAAGGATCAAAGAATTTTCAGATCTCGTCAAAAAACACTTTAAAAGAGCACTTTTTCATGATTTTCAGAGATCCCATGGGAGTTAGCTCTTGAAACTTTGACAGTCACTAGATATGACCCAGATGCACCTATAAAATCTCTACAAGAGTTACTGATGGAAAAATCATCAAATTTGAGTGTCTGCAAGAGTTCATAGAGGCAGAATCTTCAGAACCTTCGTAATGCATCAAGATCAGCAAACCAACCTTCACAACGAGCATAAATGAAATCAGAGCAATGAAATCAACCTGCCTACAAGGTCTAATCTTGAAAATCCAATGTCTAGTTGTGCGAGAGATCACTTCCTATGAGGATTGGAGCCTTGCAGACTGTCTGAACCCTCACGTAACCTTTGTAGGGTGGTCAAATCACCTTCTGAACTCTCGCAGACTTCTCTGAGGTCTTAGAATTTTGTGAAGAAGGTTCCTGCAAAAATTTGGTTGGAACTGAGCTGTAGAAAGTGTATTTCACCTTATATGCACTCTAATTTTCATTATATAAGAGCAGAATTCGAGCCATTTGTCACTTTACCTAGCGAAGCTCTGCTCAAATTTCACGTGAAAATTTTAAGTTTTTTGTTTGCTACCAAATTTCTTACTAGCCATCATCTACACTCTTTGAGTCCGGATCTGCGCTCAAAACTATTGTTGCCATCATCCATTTTTTGATTTCCACTATTGTTTGTTTTTTGAAGCGAATTCCACCATTTTTGTCACTTTTTTCAACTTTTTCCTTGTTAACAAACTCTAACTACCATTGCTAACATGGCTTTCTCTTCCTCTTTTAATGATTCTGGCACTAAGAAGGTTATCCAATGTGAGATACCTTCTGCCGCCTAGATTTGGCCCTTGCCTTCTGACGTCCTGATTAAACCAAAACTATCGGCCTACTTCTCAAAGTAATGGATTTTTACCCACTGCTTTTCTGTTCTGACATTAACATGGGCCTTTCCCCTCACACATATGCCACCTGGGATGCGTCGAAGTCTTGTTTCCACTTCCTCTACCAAGGTACCACGTTCAAGATACAAATTAACGTTGATTTCATGGTCAATGTACTTGGCATAATGTCCAATGGTGACCAAACTATCTCCCACCGCCAGACTAGGAGCCTGATCAAATCCTTTGTAGCCTAGACCGCACCTGAAATCCTGCTCCGACTAACAACGAGTACCTAATAGAGGCTATTAGACCCAATAATCCAGATAGTTAAACATTTGCTGAACAACTTTCTGGTTGTTTCAACATTTCGCAAGGACCGTATCCAATCCAAGCTGCTCAATTAGATTGTGGTGTCCACAATAACATATCACACAGATTCCGACATGGGCGTCCGATGTATTTTTGAAAGTTTTATAATCCATTGCAATCCGACATGTCGGAATACGACGTCCAAGTAATGGACGTCTATTTACAGATCCCCTACTCCAGAGGATCTGCTGGTTTTACTCTTTACTTTTTCAAAACTGTTTCTGCCTGTTACCAAGCTTCATGGCATTCATTAGATGTGTTCTTGATATTATAATGCCCAAACCAGGCAGAATGGGTGGGTTGACGTTGTAGTATTTTGTCCTGCCTCTCAGAGGACAACTCAGGGTCGTTTTCTTTTGAAAACACTCACATTCAAACAGAGATGCAAGCCATGAACATTCAATAGACAGATCAGCATGCAGCCTAAATGAATATTCAATAGATTCTATAGCTACCTACTCTAAAACGAACTGAATCAGATCCTGCACTTTACTAAAGTTGAGCTACACTTGCATTAATTGACAAAACAAGAAACAAGAATTAACCTACAACATTTTAGAGGTCCAAGAATCAAGAAACTAACCAGTCTTTTGATTCTTGGACATCCCAAGAATATCAAAAACTAGAATGTTGGAGGATATGCAAGATTTACATCACATTTCTAGCCTATTTAGTTTACTTGAATGCTGGGTCCTACATTAATCCACAAACAAGGAAAGAAAACTAATCCACTCTAGGAAAGCAGCAATCTAATCCACTCTACAATCCACAACCACACACAAAAGAAGGAAGGGCAAGATCATGAATGCATTCACTCAAGAAACAAGCATGATCAAGGAGCTCAATGGATGCACCAAATCTCATGGAGGCTCTTCTCATTTCAACATGGAGTAGGTACATTTCACAAAAAGCTCCTCTTTACAAAGAGGGAGTCTCTTAAATAAGCAAGAGAGCTCCTTAGGTGGCATCCTAGTGGCATTTCCACATTACACAAATTACAAGTGGAATAATGCTCTCCACTAGAAGTCACCATCAAAAGGTGGCTCACTCTACTTTCTTTAAGATGGTTCTACTTGCATTTATTACTTTAGCCTAGAAATACTAGTTCCTACATGGTCATTCCATCTTCTGGGATTCACCATGAGGCCTATACAGTTCCTGTTTGTCATTCCTAACTAGTATTTCTCGGCTCTCATACTCGACTCTCAGTCTTCATTCGTCTTATCTTCTCAGAGACCTCCTCAGTCTAAGGTGAGAGGTGCTCTTGGGTAGCTCTATCCGAGTATCTTGGTGATTCATCATAATTAGCCAACATCATCCCTCCCCTAATGTGTTGCAGGACCCACTGCAACTCATATTGAATGATGTCGCTCTGCTTTGCATTGGCATCTTCGATTGTCACTTGGAAAAGCGTAGATCCTCGGTCGCTTGCGTAAACCAAGTGCTTATTGTTGCTAGTCTTTATCAAAAAACTACTTATCGCAATTTTTTGCAATGTGATCAGAATGTCTTATTGCTACAAGTGGTTGACATTCTCAAAATTGGAGAGCTCCCAACAGCTTCATAACTTGCATGCCTGAGTGCTTCTCGCGTGTCTTCTTTCTTATCACTTGTATCTGCCATTAACGGTTTTATCTCTGCTTTCTTGACAGGTACTAACCTCTAGGAGGACTGTATTCTCCATATTGCTTCTGGACGTTTTCGCAATTCTTCTCTCAGTTGAAGTTCTAGTCTTGTCAATGCTCTTGCCTTGACGAGAAGAGGAAGAACCTTTGATTTGGTAGGTTGCACAAACTTTGGTTATCAGTCTTTAAGGGAATGGACTCATTCACACATTGGTAGTAGAAATAGGTTGGACGAATGGTTGGTGACGGCAAGAAAACATGATGAAGGCTTGGTGGCAGGGTGAAGGAACTGATAGTTCTACAGTTGCAGCCTTGGACCCTTGCAATGTCGAACTTTGACCGCCACTTGCTGGGTGAGGAGCTCACTTTATTTTGCAGGTTCATGGTTGTCTTCATCTTTCTTTTTTTGCAGTTCTTTCTTTTGATCCGTTACTTTTGGATCTCTTTGGGCTTCATAGGAGGGGATTCAACTATCAATGCTCCAAAGAGTTTCTTTTGATCAAGATTGATCTGACTTATCTATTGCTTAGGTTTTGTCCTTTCCTCCTCATCTTCTTTGTTTAATTTCTTATGTCTTCTAGTTGCTTCACCTGCTTCTTAGATCTTCTTTAGCTGATCAACCATTGTAGGTGGTAGGTGGTAGTTGATCTATCAGCTGCTTCGGTAAGACTATAAAAAATTGGAGATTTCTCAGAAGAACATTGAACTGACAATAAACAAACAGATGGAAGGTAGGGTGGAGGTGGTGACATCGGTAGATGGTGTGGACGATAGGCATGAGGATGGGCGCAGAAGTATGACAAGAGGCCGAGTGAAAGAGACTGATCTCCCAATGCTTGTGTTTCTATTTTCTTAAGGATCTTCGTCTTGACTGGAATACTTCTTCTGATTGAGTTTCTTTGGATTGCCCATCTGTCTTCTTAGCCTTGTCGTTTTCATATTTGACTTGTGACCTTGGCTGTCAATCTTGCTGATGTTGCTGCTGGCAGTGTAACTGCTTTAGTGGATCCAAGCAGATCCACTCTTCTTCCCCCTCCCCCAAAAACTGTTGGTGGGGATGTTGTTACTGGTAGCTGTTCATGCTCAAGATTGGATCAGTGTGTTTAACACGTAGTTGAAACACGTTGAACATGTGACTTTACTAAAGATTGAACAAATTTTCTATAAATTTGTTTCGATCTTGCTGTAGTTGACTCGAAGATGAATATGGCAAGGAGATACAAGAATTAACTCGGACGTGATATGTCTTTTGCAAATTTGGTGGATGCGCAAAAATCTGAAACTCTGTATAAGGTGATTCGAAGATTGATAGATAAATGACAAGTTATTCTTGAGATACGCTACATGATGTTTCATGTTCAATGGCTATCCTTGATGAACTAAAAATAGATCTAGAAAAAGATATGCATTTAGAAGAAATCATCAAAATAAAAAAATGACAAAAAATAAACAAGGAAAATACCAATGTTACAGATTGTGAAGGCCGTAGAGCACTTGTCAAACAAAAAGTCATTCATCAACATGCATAATTCACCTGGACAATTTCATGTTTTATTGATCTTATAGAGTAAGGAGATTTACTCTCACATGCCCTTTTGAAACAAGGCAGGGTTGGTGATACTAAAATCTACCATCATTGATGGTAAGATATAGCTTGAGATGCATGTATGGTTGAGGTACTATGTCCTAATGACCTCTTTGAGCAAGAGATTCAGATTCAAATCTCTATCTAGTTTCCGAATCCTAGATTTATTGTGTATTGGCACATTGAAAATCTTATCAGCATGTGGAAAGACAAATAGATTTGAGGTTGCAAAAGGGAAGAAAAATTGTCAATTCCCTGTGGAGGTTGCTCTTGGTTGGACAATAAAAAAACAATGTCTCGATAATTTTTTCGTGACTCAAAAAAGATGTATCGAAAAATAATGGCTCAAAAATATTTCTAGTGACTCGCAAAAATGTATCAAAAAATTAGGACTCGAAAATATAGAACTCGAAAAAAATATTGGAAGTATCGAAAATTTTTAACAAAGGCTCAAAAAATATGACTCGAAAAAATAAAGGAGTATCGAAAAATTTAACAAAGGCTCAAAAAAATTATGAGTACCGAAAAATTCAGAAGTATCAAAAAATGAAGCTTGCGGCTCCGGTTGAGATTTCACAGGATGCGTCGGTTGAGATTTGACAGATGGCTCCGCCGGTTGAGATTTGGTGAATTGTTCTGGTTGACATTTGAACAATTGGCCTCCGGTTGAGATGTAATAGTTCACTGAGGTTGAGATTTGAACGATTGGCCTCCGGTTGAGATTTAATAGATCACTCTGGTTGAGATTTGAACGATTGGCCTCCGGTTGAGATTTGAACGATTGGCCTCCGATTGGATTTCAGGTGTGCCTCCGATTGAGAATGGAAGCGTGAGGGAACGGGAGGAGCGTGAGTTTGGCATTGAAGGAAATCCAGGTCTGTCAGTGCGTTTGCTAACTATGAGACAGCCAACGGATTTGCGAGTGTATCAGCCAGTGGATTTGGGCAATGATGTAGCCATTGATGTGGCTCTGTCCAGTTTGTAGAAACTCATATGTGTGAAAAGATTGGGAGTTTGTTTGCAGTGATCTGAACGGGGACAATGTTGCAGCTCTTATGGATTTAGAATGCATTGGAGTTCAAGTGGCAACGAGCGACAAATGTTGACAGATTCTTTGCTCCAGCGGATCTGTTGGTTTAGAATTTTTTTTGCTTACTTATTCTTTCTGCTTGTCAGCAGAGGCAGTGGGCTCTTGCTTAAGTTATTTGTTCTTGTTCAAAGCCCAAAATCAGACAGAAGGGAATAGACCAACGTTGTAGTGATTTTGTCCCCGACAATGACGCCAAATGTTTACAGATCCCCTGCTCTAGAGGATCTATTGGTTTGACTCTTTACTTTTTCAGAACTGTTTCTACCTGTTACCAAGTTTCATGGCATTCATTAGATGTGTTTTTGATATTATAATGCCCAAACCAAGCAGAATGGGTGGATTGATGTTGTAGTATTTTTGTCCGGCCTATCAGAGGACAACTCAGGGTCGTTCTCTCTTGAAAACACTCACATTCAAATAGAGATGCAAGCCATGAACATTCAATAGACAGATCAGCATGTAGCCCAAGTGAATATTCAATAGATTCTACAGCTACCTACTCTAAAAATGAACTAAATCAAATCCTACACTTTACTAAAATTGAGCTACACTTGCATTAATTGACAAAACAAGAAACAAGAACTAACCTACAGCATTTTAGAGGTCCAAGAACCAAGATACCAACCAGTCTTTTGATTCTTGGACATCCCAAGAACATCAAAAACTAGAATGTTGGAGGATATGCAAGATTTAGACTACATTTCTAGCTTATTTACTTTACCTGAATGTTGGGTCCTACATTAATCCACAAATAAGGAAAGAAAACCAATCCACTCTAAGAAAGCAGCAATCTAATCCACTCTACAATCCACAATCACACACAAAGGAGGGAAGGGCAAGATCATGAATGCATTCACTCAAGAAACAAACATGATCAAGGAGCTCAATGGATGCACCAAAACTTGTGGAGGCTCTTCTCATTTCAGCATGGAGTAGGTACATTTCACAAAAAGCTCCTCTTTACAAAGAGGGAGTCTCTTAAATAAGCAAGAGAGCTCCTTAGGTGGCATCCTAGTGGCATTTCCACATTACACAAATTACAAGTGGAATAATGCTCTCCACTAGAGGTCACCATCAAAAGGTGGCTCACTCTACTTTCTCTAAGAGGGGTCTACTTGCATTTACTACTTTAGCCTAGAAATACTAGTTCCTACATGGCCATTCCATCTTTCAGGATTGACCATGAGGCTTACACAGTTCTTGTTTGTCATTCCTAACTAGCATTTCTCGGCTCTCATACTCGGCTCTCAGTCTTCAGCTCTATCCGAGTATCTTGGGGATTCGTCAGAATCAGCCGACAACGTCGGATGGACGTCGTACATTCATTGAACAATTTTGGAGATCATTTTGGATTTACAGACATTAAAATCCGACGACTTTTTTGACATCACATTACGACATCCACGTCGGATCGCAAGCAATGTCTTTGGACATCGGATTGCGACGTACATGGGGACGTCACAATGCGATGTCCATGTCGGACGTCGCAATCTAACATCCACGTCGGATTCATTTTCATTGACCGAGAAGTGTCGCTGTGGATTCTGGCAACTTGTGTACGTTGGATTGGCACGTGTCTTAGGCACGTCGGATTCTGATGACCTTATAGCAATGTGTTTTTCTGAAATCTGCGACAAATTAAAAAAAGTTAAACGTGCGATTCACGTCGCAAATCGTGGCGGGTATTGCTATGGTCCTTCCTAGGATTTCTAGACCCCATAGTAGTGCAGTATGACTGGCATACTTTTCTCATCCATGAACCAACCATTTTCCTCAAACCTAACAACCATGATCGTATTGCAACAGGACCCCCACTATGTAACTTTGTCTGTGTGTTTCTTGAGAGGAGAGTGTGTGGGTTCCATCGTTCCACTATTTTATCCGCCACCCTGTTTCTCATACTAACCTTTATTTTCCATCTACCGCTTCCATCTCTACCCAATCTGCAGTCACTGACATGATGGCCATCAAGAGAATGCGCGGCGCTGCCCCTTCTTCTTCGACTCCACCTACTACTAGACGTCGCACACATCTTCTTCCATTTCTACCACTGCCACATCTTCTTCTGTTCAACCCTCTACTGTTTCTTTTGCTTCTATTCCTCTTTCATCTGTTCAAACTACATCTGTAGTTGTTTCTTCTTCTACCACCTCTTCCATCACCATCACCTCATCCATTCCTCCTGCTTTCACATTCACTCCTCATCAAATCGATCCAGTCGACTCTCAGCTCTCTCTTGACACCTTGGCATGGATGCAACTCATCCACCTTTCACCGCCACGCCAAGGTAGATCACCCCCCTCCTTTCCTTCCATCCTCCACACCCCTCCAATTATCTTTAGTTTGGACAATCCATCCTTACCCCCATTGTCGCTACTATCTTTTTCACACCCGCCACATGTCTAGTTAGGGCTACCGAGGATGACAAACCGTTGCCTCATTACACATTTGTACAGACAATGTTTATACCATCGCAGATCGTGCTAATACCACTGCACCTGATGGCAAGAAATCTCTGGAGAAGCTGGTTGAAGATGACGACGACATATTTCAGGTCGTCGGGGCCTCCACACAATAAGCCCCTATTAGCACAAGCATACCGGCTGCTCCCACGAATATCATGACGGCCTACCAAGCCTTGGGGACTTATATCTAGGATGCAGTAGCAACCAAAACCTCATTGGACAACCAAGTACTGCAATTGGCAACAAACAACACCCAGTTGCGAGCGAAAATCACAAAGCTGCAGCAAGAGTTGACAATAGCTCAACAACACGAGCACGACGGGCACCGGGAGGTCACGAAGCTACAACAAAAGGAAGACGGCCTCAATCAGTACATCTAGAACCTCTCTAAAGTGCTTATGGGTGCTTCAACAAAGGTGCAGGAGCTGCAATTAGAAGCTTCCCAAAGACTTGTCCCCCTCTAGGTGCAACTCCAGATATATGAAGTAGAAAACGCACATTTGTGAGTGCAGGTGCAAGCATTACAAATAGAAAAAAGTCGCATGGTTAGTTCAGCCTACACCTGATTTGAGGACACTATCCCAAGCAAAGATGAATCTCTTCCAGCATCAGGTGCAGGTATATGGCCAGATCTTAAATGGCTACCAGACGGAGTTCGACAAATACATGGCAAGTGCAAATCAGGAGCTCACCCAAGCAAAGCAAGCCCTGAAGGCTTGCCAAAGATTCATGGAACAGGGATCTCAGTTATCCTCAGTGGCAATTCCAATGGCACCCATCTTTGACACTGCACAGGCAAGTTCCAACTAGGACAAAGGGGAACAAGTAGCAGGGGCAAGCAGTCAAGATCAGGGATCAGACACACAAGATCAAGGGCCCCTTGATATAGGAGAAAATACTCAAGGCCAAAATCAAGGCCACGACATGGGTCTGAGTCAAAGCCAAGGAGAGGATCAAGACTCCACATCTCGAGACTCACGATCCATTTCTGCCAACCGTGCCTTCCGAAGTCCAAAATCCGTGGAGGAGAAAATCAATGAATTTCTAGCAAAGTATCCCCATGAGTTTTCAAGAGGCGGTTGACAGATCTCATTTTTGGACCAAACCATAAAAGGCAACGAGCTACAGGCACTCCCAGCCCTCCAACCACAACCAGAGTGGCATCAACAACTGTTTGAGCGCAACCCTATGGCCATCAAGGTGTACATGACTAGTCCGCAACAGCTCAAGCTGAACGTGCATTTTTGCCATGCACACGATGATCCAAATGGGCGGAATGCGACACCCCTCTGGACAAAATCACCCTTAACAATTGTAATTGGCCAAGAATTTCATCCGAACATGGTTGGAACATGGATGTAGACGACCGAAAGGCTCACCCAGTTTTTCAATAAATACTTCAACTATTCTGACCCAACAGTCCACGCAGTAGTCACTTACGCCCGAGACTTGGAGCATCTAATGGGAATCGAGACCAAGTGAGATAATTTTCTCCCACCCATATTCTTTGATCCAAATAAGGCATTAGCCTCCAAAAAAGTAGAAGATCAGCTACCAGTAGCTCGTGTCTATTATCGAGCCGCACTCCTTGGCGATCCTTGGATGAGCTGATTGCAAGCATGGGTCGACCACAAATGGCTAACAGGGGTACACAAGTTCCTTCACATGCACAAGACTTGAAAAACATCGATCGAATAAATTTTATGGAAGACATCATCGACTACCTAATCAACCAGAGGCGAGCCAAGAGATTCGTGTATAGATGTGGCAGAGTGCTGAGGGACCGGCACTACTTCAGGTCGTGGGTCCTGTTGGGGGTGTTCCCAACATATTGTAAATAAATAATATTGGCTAATAAAATATGTTGCAAGGGCATGGCATCTTGCGCGTATAAGTTCATGGCCCAATGAGCACGCAAATTGAGCTGTAAATAGAATAATAGACTTGGGTCCTTTTGTAATTAAAAGAAAACTTGAGGCCCAAAGTCAAGTTAGAAACTTAGTGTTAACCTTTTTAAGTTGGGTCCAAATGGAGACTCACATGAATCATGTGAAATCCAATGTACTTTTCAAGTTGGGTCCAAGATGAATGGATAGGATTAGTGTACATATTAGCCAGTAGTATTTTTGGGCAAGGGCTTTTCCCATTTATAAAAAGGCACCTCATGTACTCTATTTTCATGCTTAATTGAGAGGAGGAGACTCTACTATTTTGAGAGCTCAAACATCCTCATTTGCTAATCACTCTTGCTTATGCTATTGTTGTGATTGCTTGTTATTTCCATATCTTCCATGCTTTTTTTTTTGTGTTAGTTAAGGTTTCTCCATAAGCAATGACATTGAGCATTTGAGCTAACCTCCATCTCACCTTTCTCCCCTTATCCCTCTCTCTTCCCTCTTCTTCTCTCTTTCTCTCTTCTCCTTTCCTTATTCACTTCTCTTCTCTCATTCAAGCTAAAATCATGATGAATGTTAGCATAGAGGAGTAGAGTTAAAGGTGGGTGGTGTTAGTGGTAAATAGAGTTAAGGGAGGAAGTAGAAAAATGGCTAAAAGTAGCATCCATGCATAGTTAGATATCTATCCAGCGTTCTAACCCTCTTTGACAGGCAGAAGAGCTACTCACCGACCAAATCTACATCCCTACAATAATTTTTCTCACATTCTTCATTCTGCAGTTTAATAAAAAAAAATGAATTCTACCTACCTACAGTCCTAACCTAACCTAACCTAACCTTAACTCGGTTATCTCCTCATCTTCTCACTTGGCTACTTTCTTTCCATCTCCTCCAGACCCGGCTCGGTCCACATCTTCTCCACGACTCTATTTGCCCCCTCATCAGTTTCGTTCATTTATCTCTCTTAACTTAGTGCATCCCACTCTGCTTTTTTCAAATAAACTTCTTATCTATATTCATGACAGCAGTCTAATCAAAACCCAGGGCTGATGCGCAAGAGGCACCAAGAACGTAGGCCCATAAGTTGTAATATGCTTTGCAGCACTATTTTAGTGTAATGTGCAGAGGGCATTAGAAGCTTTGCTTTGCTCAACTCTTTCTTTATTACTCCTTCAATGTCAACAATTTTGTCACATACAAGGACATAGAGTACTTTGGGTCAATCTACCATAGTAGTATCGGAAAACCTTTTTAAGGTTTCTCTCCAAAAATCGATATGTGAAAAAGTTCTTTGGCCTACATTGAGTGACAAGCTCTTACTTGCCGGTTTTTCCCTATAAAACCCAAGATTTATGACATAAAAGATCTTGTACAATTTTTTCCATGCCAACTTTTGGAAAAAGTTGTCGGTTCCATTCTTGGACTATGTCGGCTTTCCCGAACATTGCTGCCATAGTCATGCAAACAATCCTCTTACAAACAACTGGGAGGAAGCCACGATAGCTGCTGAAAATTTTGCAAAAACTCTATGACAATGGGACATTCCATTGAGTTTTGTGAGTAGATGTTCCGGAGCGGGTAGCAAGCGAACCATTGTGTTATGATGGCTGATTTTGCATAAATCTATCTCATGAAATGTGGAAAATTGAAGGCTAGCTAACAAGAAAAAGTGCTAGATCCTGACAAAAGTGTAACAAAGAGTATAAATGGCTTGATTTGTTCACCAACACAAGCATCTCCCAACAATTTGATCTCACGTCATTGCCACCATAGCTCCATCACTTACCCCCACCTGCCATATTGAGCTGATACTGACTGTCTTAGCTTACCAATTTGTAGGTGCCATCTTCTCCTCCTCTCTCGGCTCTTTTCCTTCATTCAGTCAAGATTCCATCCACTTCCGGTTCGATCGAGATTTTACCTCATCATATTTTGGTCTAGATTCCATCGACTTTCAGCTCAATCGAGATCTCATGCTCCCTCACGTCTCTCGTTCCGACTCGGTCGAGATCTCAAACTCTTTTTCCTTCACGTCCCTCGGCTTAGTCGAGAGCTCACGCTCTCTCACGACCCTTGGCTTAGTTGACATTTCCATCCTTACGTTCCTCGGCTCGGTCCAATTCTTCACAATTTTTTTTTTTTACATTGGGTAATAAAATCATGAACGCGTCATTGAAGTCACCGTCAAAAAACTTGTCATCAATATTGTGATATTTTTTTGGTTTCTTTTATTTCATGGACATTAAAAATATTCAAGGATTTTAAAGTTTTATTTATTTCAATTTGTAATTTAAGCCCCTCTTTTTTAGTTTGGACGAATTTCTTTATTTTCCTTTGAACTCCCATACTTTTTTTGTTTGAGTTCGGATATCAATGATATAAAAATAAAAATTGATCATAATGACGAGCCTGAGACTCAAAAGTTCTCAAAAAATTTGTGATTATTATTTTTAAATTTGTCTTTTCGAGACTCCATTTCTTGAGTCATTTTTTTTTAACGTATTTTCATTAGTTATTTTTAAATCTTCATATCTTTTTCGTTTTAGTTCAGATTTGAATGTTGTAAAAAAAAAAAAATTGCTCATGGTGACAAATTGAACACAACTGTTACTTCATTTTAATTTGTTACACTTTCCAATTCACAACCACTTTATTCTTCGAGGACTCAAAATTTTAAGTGGATGGAGAAGAGCAATCAATGTACGCTTTGTTTAAATGCTGATTTCAGAATAACGTCTTTTATTTTTGTTGTTATCAACACCCTCTCCAACATCCTCCACTTAGAATATCCGAGTTGTATGCGGATGCAGATATATTATGAGTAACCACATTTTTGATATCTGTTAAGATATCTAAATTATACATTGATCTTGACATATTACGATCATGAGAGATATTTTTGATTCTTGTGAAGATATCCAAATTATAGTTACTTGATTTTGATATATTACGATCATGAAAAATATCTTCGATTCTTGTCAAGATATCTGAGTTATAGTTATTTGATCTTGTTGTATTGCAATCAGCAGATCTATTTTAGACATCTATAGATCTTGTCAACGTTGTTTGGATGCTATCCCTTTTTGAACCACAAGGATGACCCGACATTTTCTTGATGTTGCTCCTATTTGAACATTTAGAATAATACATAAAGCACTTACTTAATGGTTCAGTAAATGATACTTTTTTTTTCTTTTTAAAGTGCAAAGATAGTTTTGACAAACACCAAATTACTGTTTGACTTTGCATGTAGAAAGAGTCTTCGTCATCTGTCATGACATTCACAATATTTTTTTCTGTTGTAATTGAAGTCAACTTCACGATAACAAACAAGATTTTTTCACTGGAATAATAGCCTTCGAGCAGTGAAAACTACTATCCCTTCAAAATCCATACAATCAACAACATCATCAATGTTGTATAATGGACAGTTGACAAGAATGAGTTCTTTCATGTTGACAATATCTGCATTATTCCACAAGATTTTTTTTGCAATGACATTGATGGAAATATAGTTGTAAATGTTTTCTAGACGATCAAAATCACCGTGATATGACAAAGGACAATCCATTTTAAGCACCTTTGAAATTAGGACAACACTTTTCTTCGTACCAACTTCTTTGGAAAAACATGTTCCATTTGACTTTGCAGTTAAGACTCAACAATTAAACAAATTTTATATCTCAATTTTTTAAGTTTTTTTTATTTATGTTAAATTTTTCTACGTACTTCTAGATTTTTTTTGTAGGATTTTTAAGTTTCTATTACAAATTTTTTAATATTTAACTTTATTTCTTATTTATTCTCATCTCTGAAATTTTTTTTTTCTTATTTACGATTGTTTGAAAGTACTCTTGTTTTCTATTTATTTTTTATTTTTTAATTTCTTTTGTATTTTTAATTCTTTTTAGAGTTTTTTTTGTGGTTATTTTTTTTTAGTTTTTTATTTCAGATAAAATTATTTTTTTGATTTTTATGGGATTTTCTTATATTATTTTGATTTTTTAATATTTATTTATTTCTCAAAATTTATTTTTCAGATTTTTTACATAAAATTACTGTTTTTATTTTTTTTGAGATTTTTTACACTATTTTGATGTTTTTAGATTTTATTCTTATAGTTTATTTTTTGTTTTTCTTTGGATTTTTAACACAAAATTATTTTTTTGATTTTTTGGAGATTATTTACACAATTTTAATATATTTAGATTTTTTTTATTTTTTAAAATTTATTTTTGATTTTTCTCCGGATTTTTACATAAAATTATTGTTTGGATTTTTTTTGGGATTTCTTACACTATTTTGATTTTTTTTTGGAATTTTTAAGATTTTTTTTTCATGTTTTAAACTTAATTTTGTTTTTTCTTGGGATTTTTTACAAAAGATTATGTTTTTGATTTTTTCAGAATTTTTTACACGATTTTGATATTTTTTTTTATTATTTTCATTTGTTGAGCTAACCTTTTGTTTTTCTTAGAATTTTTTACATAGAATCATTGTTTTGATTTTTTTAGGATGTTACACTATTTTGATTGTTTTACATTTTTTTCATTTTTTTAGGTTTATTTATGGTTTTTTTGGGATTTTTACATAAAAACATTGTTTTGATTTATTTGGGATTTCTTACACAATTTTAATAGTTTTTATTTTCATATTTTAAAGCTTATTTTTGGTTTTTTTTTTTAGGATTTCTTACATAAAATTATTGTTTGGAATTTTTTAAACTTTTGAGTTTTTTAGTTTTTTAGTTTTTTTTTAAATTTTTTTTTTCATTTTTTAAGCTTAATTTTGTTTTTGCTTGGGATATTCTACAAAAGATTACTTTTTATTTTTTTGGAGTTTTTTACATGATTTTGATATTTTTTTTATTTTTTTCATTTTTTTATGGTTATTTTTTATTTTTCTTGAGATTTCTTACATAAAATCATTGTTTTGATTTTTTTGGAATGTTTTACACTATTTTGATTGTTTTAGATTTTTATTCATTTAAGCTTATTTTTGTTTTTTTTGGGATATTTACATAAAATTATTGTTTGATAGTTTTTGATTTTTTTTCATCTTTTAAGGTTATTTTTTTGTTTTTTTTTTTAAATTTTTACATAAAATTATTGTTTTGATTTTTTTGAGATTTTTTACACTATTTTGATTTTTTTAGATTTTTTTCATTTTTTTAAGCTTATTTTTGGTTTTTTTTTTGTAGTTTTTACATAAAATTATTGTTTTGTATTTTTTGGAATTTTTTACACTATTTTGATTTTTTTTTTTCAATTTTTTGAACTTATTTTTGGTTTTTTTTGGTATTTTTTTACATAAAATTATTGTTTTGATTTTTATAGGTTTTTTATACTATTTTAGCTACCTATGTTAGCTTGCCATAGGTGTTTTATTTGTTTTTTTTGTATTTTCAAGTTTTATTTCTTACTTTTGTATTATCAAGTTCATGGAAGGGATGAGGAGTAAGGAGAGCACAGTTGGAGCACCAAATAATACCATAAGCATTTGGTGCAACATCAACACTTTTCAAGCTATATATAGACTTTTCAACTAGTTGATTTTGCAATAATTGGTTTCATTTTACTGAAATGGACCTCCAAAAAATACTTTTCATTCTCAATTAATCTTCATTATGGAGTTCTTATGTCTTCTTGCCATGTGGCATAGCATTTGTCCCATAAGCATTGATGGAATTTGACTATGAAAAAAATCATGCCATGTGTAAAGAGCCTACACTACCTCGAGCTACATCACACACTAAAATTGGCCTAATCACCTACTAACATGTGTGCATGGGGTAGAAAAGTCAAACTACCTCCCAAACTCAAGATTAAGGCCTATTGACTATTCAAACTCATCATAAATGAACTAAAAATATTATGACTACCATCCACACATGGAAACATGCTCCACACGTGTGAATTTCTCTATGTACATCATATTGCAAAACGATCAAGCTAGATTTTGCCTATTTTTCACACGCCTCAAAAACTAGCTTGATGAGATACTAGATCCAACAAGAAACTTGAGATACATTTTGAGTGGATCCTTTGGTATGAATATGATGTGAAAACCAGCCAAAGGACATTTGGTTGCAGCCAATTCACCATTGCCTTGAGAGGATTTCTTTGATGGAAATCTAATACCACATTGCTTGACGAACATTCCACCATATTGGCACTTTTTCCTTTGATTTCTCCCATGCTTGAAGAAGATATTTTACTTGAGAGCTTCCCTTCCTTGAAAATAGCTGCCCCATAATAATGGAAAGCCAAGGCCTCCATGCCTCATAATGACCATAAAGATCAAGATCACAAAATAGACAATAAATAAATCCCCCCCCCCCCCCACAATGCTTATTTACATTATTTTTTGAAATTTCTAGGCTTTCTTATCTCAAAGTGAATAGCAAATTTTTTTCTTTCTCTTAAAATATGGTAAATTATTTTTAACAAACTTTCTTTCAAGTTTTTTAGATAGATTTTTTTCAAGTTTCTTAAGATAGTTTATGTATATCTCTCTCTCTTAAGATAATTTATATCCAAGTTGAGTTTTTGATCATCATGAAATGTGATCTTCATGAATTTTTTTACTAAAAAGAAAAAGAGAAGAGAGCCCACCCGCGGCGGGTGGGCTCTCTTATCTCTTTTTTCTTATAAAAAAAAAAACATATAAATATCACACACACACACACACACACACACACACACATATATATATATATATATATATATATATATATATATATAAGAGATGTGTGTGTGTGTGTGTGTGTGTGTGTGTGTGTGTGTGTGTGTGTGTGTGTGTGTATTATATCTAGATAGGGATGTTATATCAGTATATTAAGTGTGTGTTATATCTATCTATATACATATATATATATATATATATATATATATATATATATATATATATATACTAAAGAGCTTAAAAAATACTAAATAATTTAAAAACATACTAACAAGTGTACTGAAGAGTTTACCTTTAAGTGCTCCCTTGGTTAAATTTTAAAGATAACTTGCATGAGCTTCCAAGGGTAGCTCTAAATTTTATTCTAAGAAACGAACCTCGAGGTGAACCTCTTTTTTTAGAGTTTCGATGGCCTTTGTCCAGGTCATCAATCCTTGTGAAAGCATTTTGTTTTGACTCCTTGGTGTTACAACTCAGCAATCCGTGTTTATACCTCGTGATACAGCTCATCAATCCTAGTGACAAAAAACGATTTTGCATTTTGTCTCTTCCATGTCATCAATCTCTTTTCAAACTTCGATTCAGTTTATGCATCTATCTTAGATTGATGACATGGCAAGTCCCTATATATACACTGTTTATTTTGCTCTGTTCATATTTTTAGATTGTAGCACTTGTCTCTGAATCTTTTTCAGCTAACATAGCCTACGGTGGGAATGAAATTAGTGGGGGGCTACCAAAAAAACCAACAACCGTATATGTATAAAAAAAAATATGTTGATATGTAACGACGACATGTGGCTTTTTAACATAATCCCATAACATACTATGGGTTTTTAACACAGCCCGTCTCTATATGATAACTCTCTCACGTACCAAAAAAATTCACATTGCCTTGAATTTTTTAGATTTCAAAAAAATTTTAACCTCTTTGATTTTCACGTTTTCGACAAATGGTAAATTTTTTTAAACTTTTTTAGCTCATGTGTGAAAAAGAAAAAGAGAGAGAGAGAGAGAGAGAGAGAGAGAGAGAGAGAGAGAGAGAGAGAGAGAGAGAGAGAGAGAGAGAGAGAGAGAGAGAGAGAGAGAGAGAGAGAGAGAGAGAGAGAGAGAGAGAGAATATATATGTAATCTTAATATATATATGAGATTCACACATATATAAATATATATATATATATATATATATATATATATATATATATATATATATGAGGAAGAAATGCCATCGCATTCTGGTCCCAAATGCTTGCAGACCTCACGGACTCGAACAGTTCCTGAGAGGTATATACCTCAATCTTTCTGGACTTCATCAGAAGAACCAGAGACCCTAGCCGAAGCAATTAACTCCAAGGATGTTGTGAAGTGGAAAGAAGCTATGGAAAGTGAGTACAAGTCACTTTTGACGAATTAGACCTGGACATTGGTCAACTTCCCCACTCACAAGAGAGTTATCGACAACAAGTGGATCTTCAAGAAGAAGATAAGCTCTGATGGTTCCATTGCAAAATAGAAAGCACAGTTGGTGGCTAAAGGATTCACTCAAGTCCAAGGAGTGGATTATCAAGAAATTTTCAGTCTTGTTGTCAAGACACAGTCAATCAGGACTTTGATTGCGTTGGCAGTGGCGAAAGGTCTCGAAATGCATCAAATGGATGTCAACACAAAATTTCTCAACAACTACACCAAAGAGGAGCTGTATACCTTCCAACCATAAGGATTTGAAGTCAAACGCCAAGAGCACAAAGTGGGATCATCAGACTTCGATCAAGTCTTGTTCATTGAGGAGTAACCATCAATCTTAGTATTTCCCCTGACATTGCACTTCTCGTTTGAAGAGTACATAATTGTGCTATTTGACAGATCTTGTGATGAACTGCCTTCAAGTCACCCTGTTGACACTAGTTCTCTTAAAGATGCATCACCAAAAAA
Organism: Diphasiastrum complanatum; assembly: GCA_029204225.1. Classification (NCBI taxonomy): domain Eukaryota; kingdom Viridiplantae; phylum Streptophyta; class Lycopodiopsida; order Lycopodiales; family Lycopodiaceae; genus Diphasiastrum; species Diphasiastrum complanatum. Next base: position 62,013,106 of record CM055096.1, read on the forward strand.
TCTTTGCATTGTTTGCGCCAAGAGACCAGACAAAATTTGTCAAACATCCTCGGTTGTCAATTTCTTGAATTCCTCAGCTATCGTTGGCTTGATGTATTCTACCAGCTTTGTCTTCTGTGATGTCATTGTCCTTTTGCCCATGGCTGTGTCTGAGTACCTTGGGACTTTTGTCGAGTTGTCTTCCTCTTCACTTGTTTCATATCTGGTGGCACTAGAATTTTTCGTTTGTAGTGCATTCAGTCTATAGGTGGATTGGACAACACATGTGCATGTAGATCTACATAAGCCAAATGTCTCTTGGATATTTGTGGATTTTCCATCAGACAATCTTGGCACAGATGATTGACTCCACATTGTGCACAAAAGAGTTCAAATGTTGATGGATTCCCTCGATGTGGACATTCGGCTCGACAATGTTTTTCTCCGCATCCATAATACCTTACCGAGTGTAGTATACCATCGCCTCTAAGTTGATAGGCATATAGTGGTAATAGATGCCCCTTAGGATCTTCCACAAAATAAATTGGTAGGCTATTGTATTCTTCTTTGGAGTTCAGAGACATGCAAGATGATATGACCAAAACTTCTACCTTTCCACTGGTTGTTGAAGAAACTTGTGATTTAGATGGATTAATTTGACATCCATCTTTTGGGTGAGCTTCTTGTTGGCTTGATTCTTCTTCAAATCCTTGAACCCTTGGATCTTGCTATCGAGTCTTCTGCTCTACATTTAGTCTTTGTAAAAAGTGCATATTCTTGATTGGACATCTTGTACTTGGATGATCTTCAAAGCAGTATGTACATTTGTCCTTCTCCACAAAATTCAATTGTGCGAGCATAAGTTTGCTGACAGCCTGAACTTGAAGTATTGGGCTCTTGTTCGCTTGTTGCACATGGTCCACTTGCCTCTGCTCCACTTTGTTGCCTTTCATGGAATTCCACTCTTGCTTGATCATCACTTGTTGATGACTTTTGTTCATCTGATTCCACATCTAATGATTCAGCAATGTGATAGGGAAAATCCATCGTCTCGTGGAAGAATTACAATTCTATCATGGCAGCATCCTTACAAAGTTGTCCAAGTAAAACATATGATGCTAAACCTACCACACCATACCTGATCTTTTTGGACAGTTCAGCATGGTACTTTGCCATGATGATCCGTTCAAGAAGCGGTGGATATTATCCTTCACTAAATGGTAGATCCGATGGGTGTAGTCTTAAATTGTTTCATTAGGGAACTTTTGTATAATTCTGCAAGGGTGCTCTTCATGGATCAACACTATAATATTGCAAAGTAGCTAGTTTCTGGATTGCTTCAAGGACAGTACAATGATGATGGTGCTCGAGCTTCTTCTTCTTTTTTTCTCTTTTTTTTTTTTTTTGATACAAGAAAAGAAAAGAAGTGAATCAAAGAGTGAGGGATGCAAAATTAAAAAACAATTGAAAAAAATAAAATGTTAATGTTTGAATGAACAGTAACAAATGGATGTAACTTCAAGTAGGATGATGGATGGGAAAATAGATGAACGTGAGGATATTGACAAGATGGAGATGGTATAAAAAATGAAAGCTGTTCTCAACAAGGCTAGGAACTAACTCTTGACCTCCTCACAATAGTTGATTTATGGTCTGATGGAACTTCTCTGAGTCTTGCTAGGGTTACTTTTGAGTCGATCTTAAAAAATTGTAGATTTTTGTTAAAATTGAGCACTTTTTTGGATTGTTTCTCTAAGATTTCAACATATGAGTGTCTAATCAGAACCAAAATTTGACAGTAGCTGAAAAACAGCATACTCCAACTATTACCAATTTGGATTGTGTTTTTCAACCGTCATATTTAGAGAAACTAAGATAATAGGGTCATTTTTAGTGTATTTTTGCTCTTTTTTAGCTTTTTTTTGTGGTTTTTTTGAGATTTCTTTAGATCAGGGTGGATATAACCTGCACCCTTCCTAAAATAGCTAGATATGGACCAGTTCTAGCTAATATGAGGTATTTGAGAGTTCTTGATGGACAATGTTTGTAGGATCTTGAAAAAACTCAATTTTGAGTACTTTTCAGCACTTTTTGTTAGATCTTTTTAATCTGTCCATTGGATCCTCACAAAAATTTCACAGTAGCCAGATTTGGATCAAATATAGCTATAAAAGTTTTTGAGTGGGCTACTTATTGGCAGATCTCAAAAAATCATGAAACAAATGCCTTTTTTTGGTGTTTTTTTGTTAAAATCTTGAGATCCTGTGATCATTAACTCTTTCAGGCTAGTATATACTTGTATGTGAGGTATATCCACCACCATGAAAAGAGGAAAGGGTTAGTTCCCTCATAATCTCATCTTTTTAGACAAAAATTGTAATTTCTCTAACTAGGATGAGATTGAACCCTTGCAAATCCTAGGAGGAGTTTATCCAAGATACATAATGTCACTCCTTGAGAGGTTTGGGTTAAATACAATATTTGAGAGTAATTTCTCAATTTTTATGGTTTTTTTAACTATTTTTGAAATTTTTATCTCAAATCCTAGAGAAATAGCCTTCATCGAGCTGAGAGTAGCTTCCTATGATATAGATTTAGCTAAATACAAGTGTGAGAGGCTTGGTTCCCAGGTGATGGAGAGAAAATACAATTTTTATGGGTTTTGTTACTATTTTTGAAAATTTTCTCTAAGATCCTAGAGACAAAACCTTCGCCGAACTCAGATTAGCTTCTTCTAATATAGATTTAGCTAACTCTCAATGGACACGGGTTGGTTTCTAAAGAATGGAAAGAAAATACAATTTTTATGGGTTTTTTTACTGTTTTTGAAAATTTTCTCTCAGATACTAGAGAGAGAACCTTTATTGAGCTGATAGTAGCTTCCTGTGATACAGATTTAGCTAAATATAGGTGAGAGAGGGTTGGTTCCCAGAAGATGGAGAGAAAATACAATTTTATGAGTTTTTTTTACTATTTTTGATACTTTTCTCTGATATCCTAGAGAGAGAACCATTTTCAAGTTCAAAGTAGCTTTCTCTAATACAGATTTAGCTAAATCCAGATGGGTGAGGGCTGGTTCCCAGGGGATGGAGAGAAAATACAATTTTTTAGAGTTTTTTACTATTTTTGAAAAAAAATTCTCAGATCCTAAAGAGACCTTTGCTGAGCTGAGAGTAGATTCCTTTGATATAGATTTAGCTAGATTTAGATGGGCAATGGTTGGTTCCCAAGGGATGGAGAGAAAATACAATTTTTATGTGTTTTTTGACAATTTTTTTGTGGTTTTTTTTTTAAATGACTAGGATGTAACCTTTGCTGACTTTTATGTAGGTTTTGAATAGTGTCCGGAAGGTACTATTAAAGGGGCGAGGGTTACTTTCAGATCAGTAAAACGTTATTTCCTTTAATGCATTTCTCCCGTCTATTTTTCTTCCAAAAATAGATTTTTCATGATTTCTAATTTTTTTTGTTTTTTTTGTTTTTTTTAGCAAGGGTTGTTTGAACAGTTCTAATAATAATCCACCCTAACTCTAATCCACACTAACTACCATTAACAAGCTAAAAAACTCAATTTTGTTGAAATAAAAAGAAGGGAAAAGAAGAGAGATGAGTGAGAGGAGAAGAAAAGAGATGTCTATGCTGGCTAAGGCAAGTGTTGGCACTCCTTGGCAAGTGTTGGAACTCCCTGGCAGCGGTGCCATTGTAGTGTCGGTTGTAGTAAGGGATTTATCGCTAGGAGCGAAAACCTCGCCTTCACCTGCATAGCACACGATGAGAGAGAGAGAGAGAGAGAGAGAGAGAGAGAGAGAGAGAGAGAGAGAGAGAGAGAGAGAGAGAGAGAGAGAGAGAGAGAGAGAGAGAGAGAGAGAGAGAGAGAGAGAGAGAGAGAGAGAGAGAGAGAGAGAGAGAGAGAGAGAGAGAGAGAGATACTCAAAGATAAACCCAACAAAGTTTTATTAAGAAGAGTAGAAGATGCAATACAAAGGAAATGGCTCCTTTTTATAGATTTGAAGGGTGAGCCTCCTTCCCTCTGATTGGCTACACTTCAATGGCAAGGATTCTAATCCAAGCCCTTCAAAAAAACACAAACTCAATCTAATGGTTCTAAGAAGGCACAAAGTAAGTCACATGTATCATGTGAGTCCAACTTTGACCAAGTTAGATTCCTTATTTGCAATTTGAGCTCATAACTTTGGGCCTCTACATTATTTATTTACACCTAGGGCCCAAGTCTCTATGGAACAACACAACTAGCAATGTGCTCATTGAGTTGGGCTTATACACACAGGATGAGTGCCCTAGCACTTATTATTCTAACTGTACTGTATATTGTGGTGGGGCCCACTTGGCAAGCCTTGGACAACAATAAGTTTAGTGGTGGGACCCACTCATTTATTTATGTATAAAAAATACCCACAATAGTAGGCTTAAATTTTCATTCCAAGTTTTGATGGAAAGGGAGATCAGCGATGATTCTTGCAAATCTACACTCAGACATGTAGAGCCTATGGAGACGACAACCCGAAGAGCCGTTTATATACTTCAATCTATGCTAACCGACACTACGAAGGATTGGTATTTTAATCCAGAGCAAAATGAATGAGATGATTGGAATATCTTACAAGACAAATTCATCACTCGCTTCAAGACCACCCGCTTCCTTTCCGATCCCTTCATGCGACTAGAACATATCTATATGGACAAGAAGAACGAGTCCTTGTGTGATTATATTGAACGGATCAAGAGATTATGCAGTGGATGCGACCCTGAGAGTGTCGCAGAGCATAGCGTCCTAATATAGTTCATGGCAGAATTACCCAAGGGAATCAGGCAACAAATGAAAAGAAGAGACAAATATGTGTCTTTTCAAGCGATTTGAACCAATGCCATCAAGAGAGTCGACGATAGTGAAAGCACTAGTTCGGACACTGATAACTCTGACCAAGAGAGACGATGCCAAAATGAATGAAGAGCCAAACGTAAGGATAAACTTCATGATGATGCTTCTACCTCTATGGCCAAATAGCTTGCCTAGCACCAAATCCGGCCCCATTGGCACAACAACAAGGTGCCTTACCTCAACCATTGCCTAGATTAGCATTACCACCTATTCCTCCAAGAACCCAAGGACTAGTAGTGAGAAATTCGCAACCAGCTCCCTAGTAGTTGAACATGGTCGAGGTGACTGAAGAACCCTACAATCTTGAGGAAGAAGCAGTGAACTCTATCCTAGTGCATTTTATAGAATATCGATCTATGAGAACCAGTTTTGTGGTACAAGATTCAGAGCTCTCATAAAATGCTACTTGATGTGGAGAGAATGTGGACAGCCAATATGAATAGTAGATTGCTTAATTACTACTTGTTTTGAGGCTAACGACTTGCTCTAACCATTGTTAGCAAGTAATTACCGAGAAACCTAACTGGATGGATGAATGTATGCTTTCATAGGATTGTCAAGTGCCCTAAAAAGCCGCAAGACAATTGTGTACCACTATGCTGAGATTGTGGGTATGGACACCCATATTTTGACATGTCCAATGAGAAAGGAGAAGCAAGAAGAGGTCTCAACCACGCTGCACCTAATGAGTGTGGTAGGAGAATCCAAGACATTCACGATGTCTGTATTCATCCAGACCAGAGCATAGAAAGAACCAACCAAGTCCGCTACTACAAATCCTATTAGTGGCTCATCAAGTTCTCTATATGCTGGTGAATACTCCAATTCCACTGTTGAACAAGGAAAATTTAGACACATGAAGGAATGGATAAGAGAATCCCAAGCCTTATTAGATTAAGCTAGAGAGACACCCCAGAGAGCATGACAAGGGTCAACCCAAAGGTGAGAATGAACGAAGGCCAAATGCTCCTCCCAGTCCCTAGTGAATCCAAGGTTGATGCAGTTCATTCATGAGACCGGATAGAATGCAGATGGGCATTCTGTATGGAGATCCCTTTCCATATCAAGGAGGTGGAAAAGGACCATATGGTTATCTTAGTCAGTCTATTGAGAGGAGATGTTCACATACCACTAGGCACCCTATGCAAAACACATCGACCCTCTAGAAAAGATTGAAAACATATATAGATGGACCAAGCAGTGATAGAACGGAGATGCACTTTACGAATTTGGTGTCGGATGAAGGAGCTAAGGGATTGCAACTAGTAGGATGGAAAAAAGATGCCAAACACATAACAATCCCAATCACGCATCGGGGGTTTCCATGAGAACAACCATAGTCGATGGAGGATCATGAGTGATAATCATCTCCTCCAAGTTATACCATGCATGGGGACTTACTCATATGGTGAGTGCCCCTTTCACGATCCGACTAGCTAACCAATCTAGTGTGAAACTATTAGGCATAGCCAAGGAAATACAAAGCAAAGTAGTAGGAATCCGTTTCATGCTAGATTTTGTAGTCTTGGACTTGTCCAAATCCCCCCAATCCTATAATGTCCTACTAGAAAGACCGTGGCTTATTACAAGCGCCACGACTGAGGACTAAATCACATCCTCCTGCAAAATCGTGATTCTACTGAAAAGATCAATCTTGATACCTAGATTACAAAACCGACCAACCAAAGAGCCATGGTTGCTAGCTCTGCCACAACAATTCATTCTGACAAGGAGTCAGACGATGGACATCATTGGAGGAGAATTGTCATACGTGATAATTCACAAACTGATGTAGTAAACTAGACCGAAGTCCTAGCTACACTACTTTGAGATATATCATGTCTAGTTTAATTGGCAATTTTGGCCAGTATGCATTTTAGACTTAGAGATAAACTTTACATTGTTAATAAGGCCCAATAATAGCTGATTTACTATATTTGGCAAGTTAGGCAAGTATATAGTATACAAGCATGGGAAGAGTTCATCTCTCTCTCTCTCTTCTCTCATTCATGCTTATGGAAGTGATCTCTTTGGATTTCCATATCCATTTTTGGATTGTTTTGAACATATCTTGAATTTGTGTGTTTAGAATGCTTTTGTGACTTATGTATTGGATCCACATGTGTGAAATGTGTTTTGGTACAACCATTGTATGGACAACAACAACAACAACAACTTATCATACTTGTGCTATTTTTTCAAGATCTTATTGAGTTTAAATCTTATATGTGTAGTAGATGTTATATTTCTACATTGTTAATGATGCTTAACGTGCTATCTTTTGTAACCAAAGATAAAGAGCTTAATTAGATCTTACTGATCTGATTTTCTCCATCAAGATTCCATATCATATTTTTTGATTCGTCCGAATCAGCCAACATCATCCCACCCCTAATGTGTTGCAGGACCCACTGCAACTCATATTGGATGATGTCGTTCCGCTTTGCATTGGCATCTTCAATTGTCACTTGGAAAAGCGTAGATCCTCGTTCATAAAGCCAAGTGCTTATTGTCGCCAGTCTTTATCACAAAAACTGTTTTTCACAAATTTACGCAATTGGATTAGAATGTCTTATTGCTATAATGGGTTGACATTCTCAAATTTGGAGAGCTCTCAGCAGCTTCACAACTCTGCATGCATGAGTGCTTTCCATGTGTCTCTTTGTTTAGTCACTTGTATTTGCCATTGACGGTTTCATCTTTGGTTTCTTCTGGGAGGTCTATATCCTCCATTTGCCTCAAGGTGTTTCCGTGGTTCTTCTCTCAATTGAAGTTCCAGTCTCAAGGAAAACCTTTAATCTGCAGGTTGCACAAACTTTGATTATCAGTCCTAAGGGGATGGATTCATCAAAAATTGGTGGTAGAAACAGTTTTGGATGGACGGTTTGGTAACAGTAAGGAAACATGGCGAAGGCTTGGTGGTAGGGTGAAGGAACTGATAGTTCTACAGTTGCAGCCTTGGACCCTTGCAATGTCGAGCTTCGACCACCACTTTTGATCCGTTACTTTTGGATCTCTTTGGACTTCATAAGAGGGGATTCAACTATCATTGCTCCAGAGAGTTTCTTTTGATCAAGGTTGATCTGACTCATCTGTTGTTAATGTTTTGTCCTTTCCTCCTCAACTTCTTGGATCTTCCTCTTTAGTTTTTCTAGCTGCTTCGCCTGCTTCTTAGGTCTTCGTTTGACTGATCAACCATTGTAGGTGGCAATTGGTCTCCGCAAGACACTTGCAATGATCTATCAACTGCTTCAGTAAGACTATCAAAGACTGGAAATTTCTCAGAAGAACAATAAACTGATGATAAACAAACAGATGGAAGGAAGGGTGGTAGTGACAATGGTACATGGTGTGGACGATAGGCATGATAATGGGCATAGAATTCGAAGTATGGAAAGAGGCCAGTTGAAGAAAGAGACTGATTCTCCAATGCTTGTGTTTCTCTTTCTGAAGGATCTTCATCATGACTGGGGTACTTCTTCTGATTGAGTCTCTTTGGATTACCCATCTGCCTTCTTTAGCCGTGTCTTTTTCATATTAGACTTAGACCTTGGTTGTCGATCTTGCTGATGTTGTTGTTGGCAGCGCAACTGCTCCAATGGATCCAAGCAAATCCACTCTCTCCCCCCCCAAAAAAAAATCTGTTGGTGAGGATGTTGTTGCTGGTGACTGTTCATGCTTAGGATTGGATCGGCGTGTGGAACACGTAGTTGAAAACACTGTGAAAATGTGACTGGACTAAAGATTGAACAAATTTTAACTAAATTTGTTTCGATCTTGCTATAGTTGACTTGAAGAGTAATATGGCAATGAGGTGCAGAAATCAACTCTAACTTGTCATGGATTTCTCATAGTTTTAAAAAATTTGAAACTGCTATATAAGGTAATGTGAAGATGGATAGATGAATGAAAATGTGTTTGTGAGATGCTCTATAGAAGACTCTCGTGTAGTAGCTATTCCTCATGCAAAAATCAATCACACAAAATAGGTGAAGAGAAACAAGGAAATAAACAAACGTTATAGAGAGTGAGAACTGTATAGCAATTGTCGAACAAAATTTGCATTCATCAACATTGATAATGTACCTTGATAGTTGCAATATTTCAGTTGTTTTGTAGAGTAATGTGACTTACTCTGACATGCCCTTGTCAAAACAAGACAGGGTTGGTTACACTAAATCTACCATCATTGATAGCAGATGTTGTAAGATATAGCTTGAGATGCAGGTATGGTTAAATTACTATGTCCTGAGGACCTCTCTGAACAAGAGATTCAGAACCGAATCTCTATCTGGATTTCCAAATCCTAGATTTATTATGTATTGGCACATTGGAAATCGTATCAACATATGGAAAGACAAAATAGATTGGAAGTTGTAGAAGGGGAGAAAAACTGTCAATTCCCTATGGAGGTTGCTCTTGGTTGGACATTGTAGCAGATGATGGAATATCGGTTTCACTTTATTTCGACAAGGACTCATTTCATATTGTCTTTTTTGCATTATGGAGCTGGTGTATTGGACAGTGATGTAGAAGCTTACAAGAAACTTCTCGATTGAGCAACAGGTTGAGCGAGAGGGTGCTATAGTGCTCGTGTTGTTGTCGTGAAGATCCTATTGTGATTCATAACTAACGTGACAGGCAGGTAGGATCTTAGTTGGTTGTTTTGGACAGTCTTTAAAACTGTGTTTTCTAATACAATCTGGACACTCAACATGGTACTGGGTCTTAACTGGGCAATCAACCATGAAGTGGCCGATCTCACCACAAATGAAACATTTGGCATGCAGTGGCCCTTGTATAATGGCATAGCCATCTTGTATGGCTAGTGGTTCTGGACTTTCTAGTGGATATTCATGATAAGGCAAGGCATTTCCATATTGTGATGGGTGTTCTTCATATTGTTGAATTGTATGTGCTTGGATAGGTCGATATGAAGGACAAGCATCAACAGGATGCATAGCCCAGCAGTGGGGCCACCATATTTTTTTTTGTCTATAAGGTACTTGTGCAGAATTTGACTGACCAAGCATACTGCTTTGGATAGACTTCCGGGTAGTTTGAAACTCATTGGGGAATTTCTCCATTTAAAATTGGTGTTGCTTATTAAGCAATTCTAGCTATGATTTCCAAAGCTGATCTCGGGTGTCCTCGATCGGTTTCGACTCATGGAGAGGAGCACGTGGTGCTTGTCTTTCCCTGGATTCATCAACATATGATCCTTCGTCTTCTTCCTTGATGGCATCAGACATAGCTAACTTTAGGCTCATATATTCATTATTGGATTTAAGCTCGCGTCTAATCCATCTTGGAAGTCCAACTAGGAACTAGATGATGAGCATCTATTCGGAGGGCTATTATTGGACTTGACTTTTGAGGCGTTTGAAATGCTCAATATAGTCTCGTACACATTCATCTTTTGTCATCTTGATTTTACTCAATTTGACAAAGGGACTCTCGATCAAGCGAAAGAGCTTAAAACGTTTGATAAAGGACTCTTCAGCACCATAAAATTGGGGTCGTGCGCATGAGGACTCAGCTCTATCAGGTTCTTGTCCCTCGAATGGGTATGTGGATGGCTCGTGTATTTGGGCCCGCATTCGGTAGAACCTATGACGTCTGATTTGTTCATCTACAGGGGACCTGGTCTCGTATGGATAATCTTCTAGTATTTCAGGATCTGTATTGTCGGCCATTGGGTACTGTTGTGTCATTTTTGTGTTGGGTATGTGTTTCTGGTATTTTTGAATTTTATAGGGTTTTTGGTATTTTTAGATTTTTTAGGATTTTTAGTGTGTTTGGATTTTTTAGGGTGTTGAAGGAAGTGAAGGTGGAGACTCAGTATAAAAAGGGCTTTCTATTGGTATGAGTTTTATTTTTTTGAATTATTTTTTTTAAGCCTCTAAGGCTTTGGGGAGATGGTGGTTCAGTCGAAATGCCAATCAAAGGTGTCGTTTGAAAGTTCTATGGTCTAGCATGGAGTTGGTCGGTTGAGATGGTGAGGAACTCCATCGGTTGAGATTGGAGCCAGAACCGTCGGTCAAGATCTGACGCGAACCCATCGGTCGAGATCTGATCGAAAATCTGTCGGTCGAGATCTGACGTGAATCCGTCAGTCGAGATCTGATAAAAAATCCATCGGTTGAGATCTAACACAAACCCGCCGGTCGAGATCTGATCGAAAACTCGTCGGTCGAGATCTGACGCAAACCCATCAGTCGAGATCTAAAAAAAAAATGTCGGTTGAGATTTCAAAAAAATACATCGGTTGAGATTTCAAAAAAAAAAACGTTAGTTGAGATTTCAGAAAAAAAATGTTAGTTGAGATTTTTAAAAAAACGTCGGTTGAGATTTAAAAAAAAACGTCAGTTGAGATTTCAAAAAAACAACGTCGGTTGAGATTTAAAAAAAAAACATCGGTCGAGATTTCAAAAAAAAAAAAAAAACATCGGTTGAGATTTCAAAAAAAAAAAACGTCGGTTGAGATTTTTTAAAAAAACATCAGTTGAGATATGAGTGGAGGGCGTCGGCTGAGGGAAGCATCGACTGAGATATGAAGGGAAGCGTCGGTTGAGATATGAAAGAAGCGTCGGCTGAGATGTGAAGGGAAGGGTCGGCTGAGGGAAGCATCGGCTGAGATATGAAGAAATGGAACGTGACGGAACGGCTGAAGGAGTGTAGTTGATGGGTGTGGACTCTGGTTTACAGTTGTGGTGGCTTGCTGGTTGGTTTGCAGGTTCAGGTGCAAGCAAGTTGGTTTTCAGACGGATTTGCAAGCAAGTCATTTTGCCTACGTTTGTTGTTTCTTGTAGGTCGTTTTGCAGGTAGGGTAGTTCGTTTGCAAGGTGGACTACAGATCAGAACACTATTGCAGCAGACGTGGGTTTATGAGGTGTGGAGTTCACGCGGCAATGGTGCCAAATGTTGACAGATCCTCTGTTCTAGAGGACCTGTTGTTTATCTTTTTGCTTCTTACTTACAGATATATTTCTTTCCTGTTACCAAGCTTGTTTGGGCAGTACTTGATTGTTTTTTATTTGTTACAATGCTCAAGCTAGGCAGAAACGGCCTGAATAACTCTGTAGTATATTTCTTTGTACTGTCTGTCAGAGGACTACTCAGGGTCGTCACTCTGGAACGCACTTACATTCTACATAAAGATGCAAGCCTAGAACGCTCTTTCACAGGACAGAGTGTAGCCCAAATGAACGTTCTATAGATTCTACTGCTACTTACTCTAAAAACGGATTGAAATCAGATTCTACACTACATTGAACTAAGCTACATTTGCATAACTGATAAACAAGAAACAAGAACTAAACTACAGCATGTTAAAAGTCCAAGAATCAAGAAACTAACCAGCCTTTTGATTCTTGGACATCCCAAGAACATCAAAAACTAGAGTGTTAGAGAATATGCAAGATTTATGCCACATTTCTAGCCTATATAGTTTACTTGAATGTTGGCTCCTACATTAATCCACAGAAAACATGAAATCTAACCCACAACTAGGAAAGCAAGAAAACTAATCCACTCTAAATCCACAACCACACACAACATGAATGGAAGGGCATGATCATAGGGGCATCACTCAAGAAAACCATCATGATCAAGGAGCTTAGTGTAGCATCAAACTCATGGAAAATCTTCTTATTAGGCATGGAGTAGATACAATGCAAAAAGCTCCTCTTCACAAAGAGGGAGTCCCTTAAATAAGCAAGAGAGCTCCTTAGGTGGCATCCTAGTGGAATTTCCACATTTCACAAACTACAAGTGGAATATTGCTCTCCACTAGAGGTCACCATCAAAAGGTGGCTCACTCTACTTTCTTTAAGAGGGGTATACTCGCATTTATTACATTTGCCTAGAAATACTAGTTCCTACATGGTCATTCCATCTTTCGGGATTCACCATGAGGCTTACACAATTATGGCTTGTTATTACTAACTAGCATTTCTCGGCTCTCACACTCGGCTCTCAGTCTTCATTCATCTTGTCTTCTCAGAGACCTCCTCAATCTAAGGTGAGAGGTGCTCTTGAGTTGCTCTGTCTGAGTATCTTGGGGATTCGTCAGAATCAGCCAACCTATATGTGCTATTCAAAGGAGTCATTTGACTCAATTGTACCTTACAAAGGACTTAAGAGATATATTTACACTGCTAATGATCGTGAGTGCTCTATAGAAGGAATTGGCAACATTCCATTGAAACTTGCTTCTTCAAAAGTTCTTGCACTTTCTAATCTTCTTTTCATTCCAAAACTTACAAACAACTTGACTAGTGTGCAAATTATTTGTGCAATAGATTACCTCACAATGCACTTGCTGGAAAATCACCTTTTGACGTCTTGTTTAAGAAGAAACCTAAGGTAGATCACCTTAGAGTTTTTGGTTATGCTTGCTTTGTTCATGTGCCCTTGGAAACAAGGAAAAGAGATGATCCTAATTCTATTAAAAGGATCATGGTTGGATATGCATCCAACAAGAAAGCTTACAGAATCTATGTTCCCTCTACCTCAACTACAATTGAGAGTAGGGATGTTATATTCCATGAGGATCAAAAATACATTCTTGAGGACTCCGAGTTCAAATATTCTCACAAAGATACTCCAATCATCACCCTTGAAGACTATCATGGAGAGATGGGGCCGAGAATTGAGGAGGAGTCACCTCGAATCTTTTCACCAAGGAGATCTCAATGAGAAAGATTTGAGCCTAGGAGGCTTACCTATGAAGATAGAGGCAAGCAAGTGAAAATCAACTCCACTAATTGTGCTTATTTATTTCTCATGAGGAGCCAAAGGATGTATATGATGCACTCAACTCGAAGGAATGGTACCTTGCCATGAAGGAGGAATATGATGCTTTGATGGCCAATAAGACATGGGAGCTTGTGGATCTTCCATCCAACAAGCACACCATTGGTTGCAAGTTGGTTTTTCGAGTCAAGTATAATCAAGATGGCACAATCAATAAGTACAAGGCTAGACTTTGTGCTAAAGGTTTTGCTCAAGTTTATGGAATTGATTATGAGGAGACTTTTGCTCCAATTGCAAAGATGATATCAATTAGAATCATATATTTTGTTGCTTGTTTTTTCAGTCGGCAAGTTCTTCAACTAGATGTCTCTAATGCATTTCTAAATGGATATCTAGAAGAAGAGATTTATGTGGATCAGCCTATTGGGTTCATCCATCACAAAGACAAAGTTTGCTTGCTCTTCAAAAGTTTATATGGACTAAAGAAAGTTCCAAGGTCATGGTATTCTCGACTTAACACCTTTTTTGAGTCACTAGGATTTAATCTTAGTAACTATGATCCTTCCTTATATGTCAATTTTTTTGATAAAGATATTGTCATCCTTCTTATTTATGTTGATGATATCATTCTGATAGGAAGTTGTATCAAGTTAGTTAAGGAAACCAAGATTGCACTTGGAAAAGAATTCAAGATGCAAGATCTTGGAAATATTCACTACATTCTAGGATTAGAGATTGACTTTCTTAAAGATAAAGCTTTTGTATGTCAATCCAAGTATGCTCTTTCAATGTTAAAAAAGTTCAATGTGTTAGATTGTAAGAGTATAGAAACTCCTATGGAGCAAAATGTAAAAGACCCTAACAAAGGTGATGAAAGATCCTTCGTGGACATCACACTTTTTAGGAGTCTTATAGGCTCCTTAATTTGGCTCACAATAACTAGATCTGACATAAGCTTTAGTGTTCATAAGTTGAGCCAGGCTATGAAAAATCCTACTATTTATCATTGGAAAATGGCCAAGAGAGTGCTTAGATATATATCTTCAACTTTTGATTATGGTTTATTGTATAAAAGTGAAGATCTTTCTATTGTTGGTTATTCTGACTCGGATTTTGCAAGTGATAAAGAGCAGATCGAAAATCTACAAGTGCTTATGTCATATATCTTGGAGGCAATTTGATATCTTGGCTTTCCAAAAAGCAAGATATTGTATCACTCTCATTGTGTGAAGCTGAGCATAATGCACTCACTACAACAACAAAGGAAGTGCTTTGGATCAAGAAGTTACTAGTGGAGCTAAAGATAATCATGGAAGAGGACCTACCTATGATCATGTCTGACAACATTTCAGCCCAAGCCCTTGCCAACAACCCAATATTCCATGCAAGGAGCAAACATATTGAAGTTGCACATCACTTCATGAGAGAGAAGCTCATTGGAGGGGAAATCAATTTGGAGCACATCGACAGATCATCTTGTATTGCTGATATGCTCACCAAACCTTTGAGAAAAAGTTTCTTCATCAAGCATAGAGCCAATCTTGGAGTAATACCAAGATCCATGTTCAAGTCAATATAGATTGTTTTTATAGGAAGAGTGTTGAAATGGAAAAATAATCCATCTTGACTTTCGGCTTGCTACAAATATTGTACCATGCAAGTATGTTGTTCATAAATGCAAAATGCCAAGTTTGGCCTAGATAGGACTCAAGCTACATAGATATGTCATATCTAGATTGATGAGTACAACTTGCATATAGTTTGTAGACATAGAATTAGCGAAATTATTCTTGTAGAAACTCGTGGCAATTCACATGCATTGATTGTAAGTGATCCATAGTGACATGCAAGGCATGCACAAAGTGTAATGGACACATGCATGATGATTTGTACATTTCTAGTTAGAACTAGCACACTTGAAAAAGTTGGTAGAGTTTCATGCATGAGAAGTGACAAATGTCACATAGACTCTAGTTTTCACTTTAGATGTCATTAAATGATGGATGGATGTGGTTCTACCTCGAGCTACCTCAAACTCCATAAATATGTGTAGCTCTCCTCATATTTTGTGATGAAGAACCAAAGCTTTGTAGCTATCTCATGCCATTTTGGATCCACACAATTTTTGCTTGTTATCTCTCTATCTTTCTCTCTCTAACTCGTGTTGAAGCTAATGCTAATACACTAATATCTTGTACTTTTGCTCATTATTGATTTATTGCTATCATATTCTGATGCTTAGCATGCTAGATTGTGATTAATCCATATCTTCTGGACTAGATCTTGTTAATCAATCTAGAATCAGGTTATTGTGCTAATCACAAAGCTTAATTAGATCCATCATATTTGTGGACATTCTCCACACGTGAGAATTCTGAAAATTTTGTCACATTATGCATGTTCCTCCAAAATCATCTGTTATTTGCTCTATTTGTTGGCATTTCAGATTAGGCCATTTATACTTCAATAGTATTCAACAAATGTTGACTCAGAGACTGGTACAAGATATGCCTTCTGTCAGCAGGCCAACTTTTCCATGTGAAAGCTGTATAATCAGCAAGCATGCTATAAGTCCTTTCATTTTTGACTCTGTTCATACTTCTAAAGGCTGCTACACTACAAGAGGACGGGCGATTACCAAGACATTTTTTGAGTGTTTCTTTCAAAAAGAGTTTTTAAAATGAGTTGCAGGGGGAGCAGAATGCTCGAGCCTCGGGTCCGGTGTTTGGCCTCGGTATAAGCCTATCGAATTTGAACTTATTTTTAAAAAAATTTATAGAGAGAGATATAGAGAGGGTTATTGATCCACTAGAGGTCCTTGGAACATACATCAGAATATTGAAGCTAGCTTGAGGAGTATATCGAGGCTGACGTTGGTATAAGCCTAACAAATTTAAACTTGTTTTTAAGACATTTATAGAGAGGGCTATAAAGAGAGTCCAGGTGGCCAGAGACATTCAGGACACTCTGCTAGCCGAGGATAATACCGAGATTGATGAAAAAAAAGCCCCTTTGTATAAACCACGGTATAAAACAGAATGTAAATGGATCTCACTTTTGGAATTTGTTACCTATCAACACATGGAATTCCATTTTCTATCAACATTGGTTGCCATATGCACAAGTGAATAAAGAAATTTATGTTTCACAAAAAAATGATGCTCACAAATTGTGTACAAACATGCATCGACTTCTTTTTTGATGTCAAGTAGTCAATTAATAAAGTGTAATTGCATCTGTGAGCAATATGATTAATATTACAATGAGTTGAAATACATCATACTATCTCACTTATTCATTTGGTGGTTCATCATTATCATTTGCCACATCATCATGTGACAAATCCGCCAAACCAAATGAGTCTATCTCTAATTCTACCCAAATATCTCTTATAGCTTCATCATTAATAAGCTGATCTTCAAAAGCTAATGGCAACGGTGACGACAAGTGAGATTGAGAAGGTGTGTCGTGTGTCATCGAACCATCCGATGATGATGCATCACGCTCAATGTCATCATTACCTTTGAACCTACAATTGCATTAGGACCATTGCAAATAGCTTTGAACCATTTGACATCAAATATGAAAAAGCTGAATTGCCTAAATCCAACATCGAGGATGTCATTGATTTTTCCACAATAATCAAGTTGAGAAGAGAGTAAATTGGTGTCCGTCATGCTTGCTCGACTCTCTTGGATAAAATTTGCCATGACTCCACAATTGTATGTGTTTCTATTTTTGTCAATGCCCTCCATACGGAAGTGTCGTCCATGCGTCCACAATGCATTGTAATTTTTGTACTAAACGAAATGGACGTAAATGTGTTAGGGATACAACAAACATGTACAAAATTGTAGTATTAATTAACATGTGAATATTGATCATCATAGCTTACATGTAAATCACACCTCCTTGCATATTCCTGCTCTCTCTCTGTTACTTCCTGGTTGTTTGTCGAGGCTTCTCTAGGGGCTTCACACAGCCAATCAAGCATCATGTCCTTGGGTAGAAGGGCGAGGTCAGGTGGATATGGTTGTCTTCTATGCCCTCTCTTGAAAGTTGCTTGAGCGGTTTGTCTACGAGCCTTGGCCTCTTCATATACCGAAATCCACTTTTGCATTTCCTTGCTATTAAGAATGCAAAATACCTTCTCCCTGAAAGACTTAGTCATTCTCATGATTGCTCCTTTTCCTTGAGGAACCTCCCCAACAACACGCTCATCATCCTTCTTATCCCAAAGACAAGGAATAGAAGGATCGCTATGAGCAAGGAACTTCTTGATGTAAACCATGGACTCTTGCACTAGCCATCCTTCCACCATGATACCCTCAGGCCTTGTTTTTTGTCTTATGAAGCCTTTCAATGTTTTCATGAATTTTTCCAAGAAAAACATCCAACAGCTATGTACAGTGCCTGAGTTAAAAAAATGGATCAATGTTAGTGAAAGAACATGGGAATTACCACAATAGCAATAGTCTAGGATGGACTAAGAATAGGCAAAATAATGTGAGTCGCATTCAGTGTACCTCATTAAACCACTGATTTTGTAGATTGCACTCCTTAACTCCTCTGTCAAGAACCCTCTCAACACCAAGAGAAGCACAAAGTACATGCACAATAACAATTTGGTCGTTGAGATACATATATGTGCAATTAGATCATCATCAGATCATAGGACATGCTATAAAATGTAATCCACAATGTTGAGATGGCAACAACGTCAAAAAACATGCCATGTCAACCTATAAAAAATTATGCCAATCATGAGAATTTAGTCCACTTAGCTTGTCCCTTGTGAAGGCACCCTTTAGGCATCACATGTCCTGTCGGAGTTCGAAATGAGGCTATTGCCTTCTTTACAGTTGTCTCTTCTCTCCTCGAGATGATCCATGGGGCCTTTGGTAGGACAATTGAGGTTTCCACCGTTTGTGGCCATAAATCAGCCATCTTTTCCACTTCTTTCAAGTCATCTCGTGTGCCTTTTTTATCTTTCGACCCGGTCAAGTGCTCTCAAGTCATACTCCTAGCATTCTTGAATGTGCATCGGGTCCAAAAGATGGTTTATTAACAATTTCCCCCAATATGGGAGCTCATTGATAACCTCTTAATGCCAAGAGGGAGTCATCGTAGATATTGATTGGATCTTCAAATCTGAAGCCAATCACTTGCCTACAATATTAACAACAAGCACACACATTTAATGCAGATTATATATTGTTAGAAGATTTATAAAGAGAGTAATCATAAAATAAATAAATGACTTCTACCATTAATTGGACCAAATATGTATTGTACCTTCATAGAGTGAGGATGTTGACCAATTAGCCCATCACACATAGGGTGATCAGGTGGAAGGTATCGAGTGTGGTCCTCATAGACCATCTTTCGTAGATGTTGTGGGTGACATGCCTGCAAATACTCACCACAAACAGACATGCATTGTAGCCACTAGTTTAGAGCCGTACATTGAAACAAAACAACCAACTTAATCATGGGTCCAATGTTTGAATTAAAAAAAAAATTGTGGATGCACATAAAATTTAATATAATACCATGAATCGAACCAATAGCAAGGATATCTCACCTGAACATTTTCCATATCCCATGCATCATCCACATCAAGATCCCCTTTACCACAAAATCTCTTTGTCTTAGTGGTCTTGATATATCGCTCACCTGAACTCCTTGCCATAGAATCTTTACCTCATCTATCAAGGGAGCCATATACACGTCCATAATTTTTGCCTTGCATTTTTCCGGGATAAGAAGGGGGAGCATTAGGTGCCCCTTCTTTATACTTAGTCAAGGGGGGATGCTGTAATATACAAGGACAACCAGCCAAGTGGACCATGATGTGAAGCGCAAACCGAATGGATTCACACCATCCATCGCCAACCCCAAATGCAAATGATGAGGCTCATCCCTAAACTCATGTCAGGTAGCATCCACGTGCTTCCATGCTGGAAAATCGACAGGGATCCTCATAGTATCGTCCGATGAACAATTGCTCGACTGCCATGTCATTGGAATTACACTTAAACATGTGGCGTATCCTGGGTATGATGGAAAAATGTCTTACCACCTTGGCGGGTATGGTCGCTCTTTGTAAATCTTGCATGTAGCTGGCATGCCGACTGCAGATAGCATTTTCTTGGCTTCTTGCCGAGACGCCGCCATGGTGTTATTTGGAGGAAACATTTTTCTGAGCAAACTATGACAAAATATATATTTACGTAATTAGTTATATAATATTATAGTTTCTTGCAACGCATGAATTAAAAATCAAATGAGATTAGAGCAATTTGTCTATAACACACATGAAGCTAGCAAGCTTACCCAAACAACTCCGTGACGCTTGCATCCGACCACCCGTACTTAGTTTGCAAGTTCAAAAGTAGCAAACAAGCTCGCAACTTTGACATTTGTCCACCCTTGTACAAAGGAGTGGATGCAAGCCAGGCGTCATCTCTTCTTCCCTTGTCATCGTGGCCTTGGGTGGGTTTGTGAAGAATGCATCCATCTCATGTCATCCATGTCCCCCTCGTGATCATGTGATGTGAATGGAACATCCTCGTGTACTGTGTCTCCTTGGGACATATCTTCGTGCAAGTCCGCGGTTGGTGTATGTGAGGAAAGTGGTGGCTCTCGTGCGCTTGCATGTCTGAATCTTGCAGATTGCATGGCAACATCTGATTGAATTCTTCAATAGTCATGTGAGTGTGAGTCATCGTCCTACACAATACAAGTGCAACAACAGTAAAAAATAATGGAATATTCCTCCAGTCAAAAAGGACATCAAACAACATACATGGAAAAGGAACGTGCAATCATGTTTTTTAGCAATACAAAGTGCTTTGCAAATTAGAACTCACCAAAGAACTGACTTCCATTTGCACAAATAATGACTCTCTCTCAATCTAACCATACATGTGAACGTGTGATATAGTGGTACGTCGCCCTCGTCATAGTGCATACTTGCATCGTATACATAAGCATGGTATTCCCTGGTGTAACCAGGCCTCTGATCCAATATGTGATGGTCCTCTCTCATCATCTGAAGATGAGGAATGTGAACTCGCCATTTGCATCGGTGCACCTTGGCAGTTGACAATGGATGGAACACAAATTAGAAATGATCTACAATACATAAAACAAACTAGTTAAATGCATTGAGACGAATACAAGACATGTGTATAATAACTAAATTTGAGTCTAGTGCAAGTCTCTTGAAATTAGCAATACAAGATAAATCAAACCAAATTTTAAGATCACTCTAATTAAATCCCTACTTATTTATATTTGTGACAAGGCCAACTACAATTTTGTGATCCATGCTCATTGGTTTCTGACAAGGCCAACTGAAATATTGTGAAGAGCGAGGCTAGCCATGTAATGATGTACATAGGCATGGATTAGATTATGCCTACATATGCAAACCATGCCTATGTGCTTCATTGCATGGCTAGCCTTGCTCTTCAGTTATCCCAAACCAATGAAGTGCCAATTCCAGGAATATTGAGTGGATCTCCAGCCATGTGTTTTTTGATGGTGGTAGGATATGACATTCTATTAAATATACTAGACATAACTAAACATTCACCTCTTAGTTTAGTTGTCACTAGTTAACCATGAGCTCAAATCTGTAAGGCCCCCGTTATGAGAAGAAGCCATAATTAAGCACGATGGTTAGTATGGGGTCTAATGTGAGAAAATGATGTTTAGGAGATGGCTGGCTTACATAGCAGAAAGTCCAGGGGGTTCGGAGGGTGGAGCCCCGCGAGAAACAGGGGGTCCGGGGGGCAGAGCCCCCCAACGGAAGGGCGCGGGGTATGGCCTCTTCATCATTTGGCCTTCCGACTCCTTATGCAAAAACACACTTTTGGTGTTTTGCATCCCTTTTTGACACTTGGTTGTTCGATCTCTCTGATGGTGGTCGCCACTATATAACTACCACATTGAGAAGCATTCCTCAGCAGTTGGAGCATTCTGTTTATTGTAGATCAGTCGTCCAGAGTCTATTCGAGATCACCATTGAAGCCCTTCTCCAAGGTGCATGGATTGGATAGCACCATCATCATATGTACTAGCTTTATTATCAAATTTTCATATTTGAGTTTATTGTCTCTTGTCTATGCTGAATTCAATTGTCAATTATAATAAAATATCCATGAGAGAATGTCATGGTCTTCTTTCATCACCTATAAGAGAAACAAAAAAATTATTTAGAATAACATTAACACAGAGAAGGTTTTGTTGAAATTGAAAAATAATCTATCTTGACTTTAGGCTTGCTACAAACTTTGTACTATCCAAGTATGTTGTTTCATAAATGTAAATGCCAAATTTGGCCTGGATAGAACTCGAGCTATATGGATTTGTCATATCTAGTTGGTTGAATACAACTTGCATATAGATTGTAGACTTAGAAATAGCATTAATATGCTTGTAGAAACTCGTGGCATATCACATGC
The DNA here is from genome assembly GCA_029204225.1 of Diphasiastrum complanatum. Classification (NCBI taxonomy): domain Eukaryota; kingdom Viridiplantae; phylum Streptophyta; class Lycopodiopsida; order Lycopodiales; family Lycopodiaceae; genus Diphasiastrum; species Diphasiastrum complanatum. The sequence continues at coordinate 62,035,213 of CM055096.1, forward strand.
ATTTATTGTAAGTGATCCATAGTGACATGCAAGGCATGCACAAAGTGAAATGGACACATGCATGATGATTTGTACAATTCTAGTTAGAGCTAGGACACTTGGTAAAAGTAGGTAGAGATACATGCATGAGATGTGACAAATGTCACTTAGACTCTAGTTTCCACTTTAGATGTGATTGAAAGGTGGATGGATGTGGTTCTACCTCGAGCTACCTCAAACTCCATAAATATGTGTAGCTATTCTCATAATTTTTTATGAAGAACCAAAGCTTTGTAGCTATTCCATGCCATTCTGGATCTATACCATATTTGCTTGAATATCTCTCTCTCTTTCTCTCTCTAGCTCGTGTTTAGGCTAATGCTCATACACTAAATTCTTGTACTTTTGCTCATTTGTAATTCAATGCTATCATTCTCTGATTCTTAGCATGCTAGATTGTGGTTAAGCCATAAATTCTGTATGGATCTTGCTATTCAATCTAGAATCAGGTTATTGTGCTAATCATAAAGCTTAATAAGATCAATCATACTTGTGGATCATCCCCACACGTGTGAATTCTGGAAATTTTGTTAGGTTTTTCAAATGAGATCCATATTATATTATCCCTATTGAATATGTGAAGGAACTACTATACCTAAAAGCATCATCCACACATCTCTCGACCACAAGCCGCCACCCAAATTGTCGGCCACCCATCAACGGCGGGCTTACTCACTAGTATATCTATGTAGTATAAAACTATTTTAGCGAGAGAATGTGTGAGGGTGCCGTAACAAATGTCACGCTTTTGCTAGCAAAAAATGTCAGCCATTTGCAAAAGGAAAAGCTACATAGGTATTAAAATAATGAGAAAAAAAACACAGCTTCCAAAAACATATATACACTTTTTGTGGGTAAGTGTCGATTGCCCGTCATCGATGGGCACATGCAACTAGTACGTGTGTGTGTGTGTGTGTGTGTGTGTGTATCTATACTATTTGTGTGACATTGTGTGTGTGTGTTGGCAAAAATGTCACGCTTTGTCAGCAAAAAACGTCACACACACACACACAGGGAAAAAGCTAAATAAAGCTAAAAACTAAATACGTTTGAGGATTATTTTGTCATGGTTTTATTTGTGTGTGACATTTGTGCCTATGCATGGGATAGGAGGATGCACCCATGGTGGCATGGGTGCATCCTCCCACATGATCATCTTTTAGTTAAAAAATGTGGAATGTAATCTTTTATGCATGGAGTAGAGGATGCAAGAAATATTATAAATCCATTTGGTAGCCCCCCCCCCCAGAAAAAACATTCATCGTGAAAGGCTTTAAACAGAAGGGTAAGTATATACTTTCATGGTGGAAGGTGTTTAACAAAAGAGACTTTCATTATCAAAGATTTACTAAATTTGAAGGCCACTCTAAAGATTTTTAGATTTACATACTTTCCACTTGAAAGGTTAAAATAAAAATGCATTTCTATGAATGAAAAATTGGGTGTGAAGGGCTGGAAAGGCTTCAAAATGCAGGCTTGCTCACCTCTCTCCTCTCTTTCTTTTCTTATGTCACAAGCGCCACAATTAGCTGCAGAACGTTTAAAATGAATGACTCACAGATGCATAATGAAATGATACAATAGTAGGACTGAAATTGCACTCTGATTAATATCAACAATGAGTACAATGGCATTAAGTTATAACTTCATCTTGCTGAGCGTGATAACGCTGATAACGATTAATAAAAACACTAAATTTTCAGAAGAAGTTTTCTGATGAAGATTAACCTATTTTATATTCTACAAATATCTACAACAACCTTTTCTACGGTTATTACAACCACCTCATTTTAAATACATGTACAATGTAGGAAGACTGTCAATGCCAAGTCGTTGGCTCGGATTTTAGACTGACAACAATATTCGACCCGATCGCTCGAAGAATTTTCGCCTCGATCCGATTTGATCCAGGGTCTGAAAATCTCTATTGCTCAAAATTCCATCCTTCTATTTTTGATTTTATACATCTTTCAGGATGCTCATTAGTAAATGGATTTGAGGCTAAGCATCAAATTCCAACAGACCAAATGAATGTGGTGAAGTCAAAATATATGTTGAAACCATGATACATATCTCAGAATATCCATCCCAATCAATTCTCACTCATTGTCTCTCCAATTATTTGAGTAATGATTGTATGTTGTTGGAATATGCATACTTGTACTCCTCTTTTGTGGGAGATCGCTTTACGACAGATTTTTGCATGAATCGACAAATCGGTGATTGTAACTTAATTTTAACAAATTCACAAATAAACCTATGGGTAGGGAGACTTATGAAATGGCATGTAAAAAGCCTTGGCCACCACTGCCCAGGTGCGAGCCGTCTCCATTCGCTTCTTAGCTGCCTATCTTTGTTGCTTGAAACGATCTGGATTTTCTCAAAATTCTTTCTTTGCAAATTCTAATCATCCTTGTGCACGTTGTATGGCCTAGATTTGCCAGCTCTCACCGCATCTCGGATCTTCGATTTGCGGTGGCTCATCACGCTTTCCATGCATTGTCCCATCCATATTCGGTCAAATTTCAAATCAGGGGAGGGGACTGGAAATTTTCTATACAACTGATCAATGACATAATTTGTTTTCTCATCACTTTGTTTGCGCCTGTCCTTGAAATTGTCCCTGTTTAAGACCACATGCATGAGTTGCCTCATGCGAGTGATGATGCGACCACCACGGTCATCCTCCACTAGGTGCTTCTCCGCATCTATGTCATAGGATGGCAAGATGTCAGCTGATGGAGAGGTGGCAAAGGGAGTGTTGAGAGGATTGGGGAGTTGACTACAATGGGAGAGATTTGGGGAGGAGTTTTAAAACAATTACGAGAAGAGTGGGGGGGGGGGGGGGGGGGATATGAAAAGGAGAAGGTTGGGGACGAGTTTGAGCAGGAGTGTAACCAACAAGAGTTTGAATCGAAGAAAAAATGGGTGGAATGACAAGAGGGATCATGGTGCCATGGAGAACCCATAGGGGGCACGGGTATTGAAGAAGGAAAAATGTGAGGAGAGAGTGTGGGGGTGTCAGGATAATCAGGTGTGACAAATGCAAGAGTCAAAGTATCACGCGCCATCCGCATTGCTTCCTGAGTTAGGGTTTTTCGAAGTAAGAAATCCCTACGATGAGGCCTGCTAGATAGACATGATGGACTCACCCGCATGAAGCACGACATCATCGATGTCACTGCCACAACAAGAGCCACTGCTGAGGCGACTCCTCCTACGATCCCTCTTTTACTAACAATGTTCAATGTATTGTTGACAATCTCCACTTCTGTGGATGAACACTCTCCTTTGTGGATGAACCTTCTCCTTAAGTGGATGACAAATACTCTTTGAGTGATTTTGTATTTCTCCAAAAGGCTGAGCAAAGCTCCCACTTGGATGAAAGATCCCCTTTTGGGTGAACAGATTGTCAACAATCTTTTGCATAAATTTTGGTGTACTTTATTGAGCATGTAAGTAGCTCTCCTTATGTAATTTGATTGGAGCTTTTGGTGAAAGGTTTTAACCATTATGCAAATGTGTTTTCAGGCTCTTAACAGGTTGAGGAACATTCTCATGTGAAGTGATCTTAGATCTACATCTAAACACCAAGATTTGACAACCTAGTGAAGCTAGTCTTGTGATTCACTAAGTGTGCTCTTTCATTCACCTCTAAAGCTTGTATTTATCTTTTATTAGTTTCTTTTGTCTCTTGAATGCTTTGTCAAGTTCATGTGTATCAAATGTAGAATTAGGATGCTTTGCCATTTCTAGCTTTTGTAGCCTGTTGTGCAAAGATCTTAGCCAAGTATTTTGGGAGTTTGGATCCATTCAAAATCCACTTTTTTCACACTAACTATCAAGGTCTCACATTAGACCCCATACTAATAATTGTGCTCAACTATGGCTTATCCTCATAATGGGGGCCTTATAGATTTGAGCTCACGGATAACTAGTGACTACTAAATAGAGAGGTGAATGTTTTTTTATGTCTAACACCTCCCCTCAACATTCACCCAATCATAAATCACCGTCTTGGTCCAAGACCAAGTTGAATGAGATGACCAAAAAGTTGAACTGATCCCCTAGCTTTTGTAAAGATGTCAACAACATTCTCATTTGTTGGACAATACTCCAACCCTATAACTCCATTCTCGATCGGCTCCCAAATATAGTGATAGTGTATTCCAATGTGTTTCGTCCGAGCATGAAACATGGGGTCCTTGACTATAGCCATGCAACTTGGACTATCACAATTTAGAATTGTAACATCATAAACATGTACACCAAGGTGCGCTAAAATCCTCTACAGCCATACTGTCTCACAAGCTACAACACAAGTTGCCTTGTATTCTGCTTCGATTGAAGATAATGCCATGGTTGCTTGCTTCTTACTATTCCATAAAATAATTCTAGAACCAAGTGTGAAACAACATCCAAAAACTGGTCTTTGTGTATCATAATATCCAGCCCAATCAAAATTACAGTATCCTGCCAAGATTTCTCCATGACCATAAGTAATACTATAGTTCAAAGTACCTTTAAGATATCTAAGAACTCTCATGCCTTGCTTCCAATGATTTTCATGAGGCATATTAGTGAATCTGCTTAAGACACCCACAACAAAACAAATGTCAAATCTTGTGGTAGTTAAATAAATCAACATCTCCACAAGTTTTATGTACTTCCTAGAATTGACAAGTGGTGAAGGATCATCACTAGATAGTTTAAAATTTACTTCTTTAGGAATAGCCACTGGTACACAATCATCCATTCCATAAGAATTCAAGATTTCTTGAGCATACTTTTGTTGAGAACCGAACGTACTTCCTACATCCTAGTAGACTTCAATTCCCAAATAGTAGTGCATAAGCCCCAAATCTGTCATCTCAAATTTCGAACTTAACATTGCCTTAGTTTCCTGAATCATCTCTTTGGCCACCAATGATTATTAGATCATCCACATAAAAAACAATAACCACTTACTTGCCATCCTCCTAATGGAAATATAAGTTTGCATCAGAAGCACATCTTAAAAATTTATTTGACAAAAAAAAAACTATCCATTTGTTTATACAAACTCTTGCTCCTTGCTTTAGCCCATACAAGGCCTTCTTCAGTCTACAAACCTTGTTTTCTGAACCTGGTCCTTCAAAACCTGGTGGCTGGAACATTTAAATCTCCTCTTCAAGGTATCCATTCAGATATGCTAATTTCTCATCCATCTGAATAATCTTCCATCCCTTGGTAGTAGCTAAAGCAATGATAGTATGAATAGTAGTTATTCTAGCCGTGGGAGCAAAGGTTTTCTAAAAATCAAAACCTTCAACTTGTAAAAATCCTTGTGCAAATAGTCTGGATTTGTACTTCTCAAGAGTGCCATTAGAATTGTACTTGACTCTCCAGATCCACTTGTTGCCAGAGATTTTTCTATTATGAGGTTGGTCCACAAGCTCCCACGTCTGATTTTTAACAATGCTATCATACTCAACTTGCATGGACTCCTTCCATTCTGGACTAGCCATAGCCTCATCCACATTGTTGGCTCATGTATTTTCATATTTTCATCCATTAGTGCCAAGTTCACTACATGTCTAGATGCCCTCAACTGCTCTTCTATTCTCTTCGACCTTCGGGGCCCATCTGCAGGTGATTCAGGTATCGTGGGAATGTAATTCCCTTTGTCAAAGAGCCACCTAGCCCACAATGGAAGTGGCTTTCCTTGTGGGGTGCCGTGACAGACTTGCTTTCAATTTTCTCCTTCTCTTTCTTTGAAATATCCTCCTCCTTCAAAGGAATACTAGCCATTAGGTAAGGCACTTGATGAGCTATTTTTTTGTTTGATGATAAACTGGCCTAGCCATCTCTAGCCACTGAATGTGATTCTTCATAAAAATCAACATCTCGACTTATAAGTATTTTCTTTGTCTCTTTGTCATGGATTCTATATGTCTTTGATTCATCACTATAACCCAAGAAAATACACACTCTGATTTTGGAATCTAACTTCTTGCTATCAGAATCTGGTACATGTGCATAACATTCTAATCCAAAGACTCAAAAATGAGCAAAAGACATCCATTGTTGCACTGATTCCCTGGCGCGTGGTTTCGATATTCGGATTCACGTACAGTGCATATCGCCATCATGCACCTGCGCTTACCTCGTTTATGTCCCCTTGCTAATCGGCGCGTCATATCGATATGGCTTCCTCATCTGCTAGTTTGATCTATGATAAAGCTCTTAGTTCTTTCCTAGTTGATGTTGAGGTTAGTGACAGACAGGCCCATTTTTTGTCCTATTTCGATTTTCAGTTTGACGTAGAGAGATTTGTTATTGAGCACAGGGAAATTTTTCCTAAACTGTACAAGGATTTTATGAGTGCTTGCAACAGAGTACCCTTTTGATGGACGGCCTGAGATTTGTGCATTTCACAGATTGGCTCATGCTCAGCCAAGTGCCAAGCAAAGGCATGATTGTAAGTTTATCAAAATTATCGATCTATTTAAACGTGTCATACCCTGTGAGGAACACAATTGAGTATGTCGCTTCGTTCATGAGGGTATGGCCTTTGTGTTTTTCTTATCTGCTCTTATCCCTGACGAGACAGAATCTTCTGGGTCCTCCATGATTGGTTTGCTTGCCCCTACCACTCGTGTGGCTTCAGAGGTTTCGATAACTGATGAGATTTTAGGAGATGTAGAGGAGGCCAGGCAAGCAGAACAATATGATCCTGCCAAGGCTCGTTCTCTGTCTATCTCTCCGTTATCTACCACGAGCGAGATTGACCAGAGCAGAACCCTGATGGACCTCCCTGTGTACCATATGGACGATGTTGCATTCTTATCCATTAGCAACATCGGAGATGTAATGGATCTCAGAGAAGATGAGATATTATCTCTTATGTCAAGGATGATTTCTGAACTTAAAGATTTTATTGACTTTGATGATGACGACCTCATAGATGGCATTGACTATGAGGACCAGGTAGAATGGGCAAGTGGCACAGATGCCCTTCAAAGGATGCTATCTAAGAGCAGGGCATATGAGGCTAATATGCCCAGTGAGGAGGAGTCTTTGGCTTTTCAGAAAAAGTATCCGCCACCTCCCACATATACTATTCCAGCTGACCAACAATCCACCATTATTGTTGGTCACAATTTAGATGCTGCTGGTATGATCCAAGCTGACGAGGAGGATTTGGTAAGTACACCTTCTCATGAAAATCATTTATTATTTAACGTGTAATTGATGATTGATCTACTAGTTTGATTAACACTTGATTATGTGTTGTAGGATATCGTTGAAGTTGATGTCTTTGCTAGCAGGCATGGAGGATTGAGAGAGAGAGACAAGGCGGGAGACAGAAGGATGTCTTGTTGGCTCATTATTTGAAACATTTTTTAAATAACGAAATTTGTGTTCTTCATGAAAGGATTTTTGTGAATGCAGGAACTTTAATCATGGCCATCAAGGACTATCTTATTTTGCCCAAGGGCATAAATACCCAAAAAATACATATCGAATCATTTTGTCAAAAGAGATGTTGCTCTTAAAGTGTTTAATTACGTGCCAGATAATGTTCCTATGAGATCCTCTGCTCTGGCAATTTTGTAAGAATATATAGATTTGAGCAAAAGGTGATCCACTCAATTTTTAGATCCGTATGATAGGAAAAAGTTCCTTCATGGCCACACAGCAGAAATTGTCCTTAGAGACAATGAAAAAAAATGATTGTACTCTTTTTCATTTAGTGTATGTGAAATTTGAGAATTTTTTATCACACATGTTTGATTTTTATTGAATGCCATCAATCTAATTTTGGCTTATAAATTTACATGCTTTTTTGAATCTTTGATATTTAGTTGATCTTGTTGTGTATCGAACTTGAGCTCGTCTATAAAACCATTGGAATAGCTGAATGATGTAACTATTTTTTGAGGATGTTCCACCATGTTGCGTATTTTGATGAAATGCTGCTCTTGCCTGCCAATGTGATTTCTCCATTCCTTGTGAAGACCATATACTCAAACTACCATACTTTTTTGCAAAAAATGATGCATGATGTCTTAGTATGTGCTGCAATATCAAAGATTTATGCATTGGTTAGAATCTATCAAGCAAGTTATACTAAAATTATAAAATTGTAAGACACTGTTCAAATGTATCTTACCATGTAGTGGGTGATGTGATCTGAGCCCCAAGCCACCCGAACTGCATCTACAAACTCTATTGTTGTTTTCTCCAATAGGAGTGCATCTGCATATGAAATTGTGTCATTTCTGAGCACTTCAATCATATTATCGAGCTTTTTCCAAACTTCAACCTTCTTTACTCTTGTTGTTCCTTTATCTTCAAAGTCTTCTGTCGCAAAAATAACATCTTTCCAAATTGAATATTGGATCTTAGACGACTCTTTAGAATGATTTGATAAAAATTGATGAGCTTTGACTCCTCCTATGCTAGGATTATTGGGTACGTTTCCTGTTTTTCCCGAAAGCTTTTCATCTTTTTGTATTTTAACATGGCCTTTATGAAGGCCTGCTTTTGACAACACTTCCTCTAATCGAGCGATTGCTTGTTTTGATGCTGACTCTAGCTTAGTATTCTATGCAAACAAGATATGAAGATATATTAATTTCTCTATGATCCTCACCTCTCCATGAAGTGTGCAAATATGCACATTTTGTAAAGGGATTGGTAGTACTGGTTTCCAGTTGGGATCTTCAATATCTCTTCCTTGAAATGTCATTTGATGATTTCATACAATATAGACATGGATGTTTCGAATTTGCTCTATGAGATACATTGAACATACATTTCAATGACTTCAAGTCTCCAGCTAAATGCCATTAAGTACTTTGCCATTCATATGATCATTTATGATATCTGGATAACTTGTTGTACTAAAAATCCAGGAAAGAACATCGTGATCCTCCTTGGTAACCTATTAGACATATGGAATCACAAGTTTTTATGTATTCAAAACAATTACCAAAAGAAATTGCACATGAATAACAGCCATTTTTTACCTGAAAACATGCTAGCCACCATATGTTGTTTTCTGATTGCACACTGAAGTTGAGATCCCTTGAGTTTGTTGCATTGCTCAATGCTCCATTCATGAGAGTAATACTTACTCTTTCCAAGTTTTGTCCTTTTATAACTTTCGATTCATCTAGCTTGACCACCAGAATAAGTTTGCTCATACTAACACTTGTAATATTATAGAATTTCACTAAGTCTCAATAAATGATTCAAATCCACAAATAAGTTGTTGGTAGAATTATATGACAAATTGCTAGACTTTGAATTGTAAATCTCATTGATGTGAAAAGGGATTCCATTGACATTTTGCATACCCTTATTCAATACATCTCTCTCCAATCTTATCTGAAAAGAGCGAGGAATGGGAAATTTTCTTACATGCAATTGTCTAAAAGCCTCTTTAATAAATTTAAATATACTGGCATATGCCTCCCTGCTAATACCTGAGAAATCACATGCTCCCTGAATTAATGTTGGGTCGATTACCTTACCGACCTCGGTCATCAAATCCTTAGTGACCTTGGACTTGATTTGAGAATACCGATTATTGTCCAATAAAGACTTTGTGAACTTGGTTGTCAATACCAAACTCATTGATTTTCCAATCAGGTCATTGTCCTTCAGATGCTCATTTGCAACCAATGCTGATCTACAAATGATTATGAAAATCAAGAAACCCAAATAGGACACATAATAAATGTCATGCTACTTCACAAAACTAAAATAAAACTAATTCAAATCAAATCCTTACTTGAATGCTTGAATCTTTTTTCTCCGTTGGCTTCCATTTAGCGAAAGCTCATCAATGTCCTTCAGAATTCTTTTTTCGCTTGTTTCTTTTTAATTTCTTATCTAGTATGCGAGTTTCTTCTTTTAACTGGTCATTTGATATACGTAATGTCTGAACAACTTGTCGAAATTGATCATTACTTGCATTCAAATTTAACATAATATTATGTAAACATGCATTATATTCTTTTGTTTGTAATAATGCGGTCTTTTTTTCTCTATAGTCAACAAGCAAACCATTTAACATACATTCTAAACTCTGTATTTTCTGAACCAAGTTTGCAACACCATAAGTCATCAATCTTTCACAATAACCCAATAAACTGTCTTCTCCGTCACACAGAAACTTTATTAATTGTGTGATGAATTGGAATTGTGGAGCTTGCATCGAGCTCGGATCCAATGGATACAAACTTCCGTCAATCCACAAATCATAATTCTTTCTTTGGTTGATTCTGTGAGCGATCATATCAAGTGGAGAAACTGTGGATTCTTTCACTACTCCTCTTTTAGCTATCGGAGCATTCTCGGTAGGGAGAACAATGTGTAGATGAAACTGAGACATCTCCGCAAACATCAAATGACAGACCAAAAAGAAAACAGACACTATTATTCATCCATGACGTACCTGAGATTCTATGTTTATTTTCTCGCTAGTTAAAATGAGGGACACAATCTCATTTTCAAATTTGAAAAAGTTAGTTAATGAGCGTCATAGGTTCTTGAAGTCGCAGTTGCATATGTCATAATCGTGTCATGTTAACTACACATTACTAATAAGGTTAAGCTAAACTGGACCTGAAAGTCCGTCGAAGTTTTAAAATCCGATGTTTTTTTTTATCCTACGTGGCATTTCTTAGACGGCCCTTTTGATGTTTGTAACTCCTCTAATGAGAGTTCAAGAGTGTTCAAAAACTGAGTATTCGTGACAGGTTGAACCATACTACAACCCCGAGAACATGCCCAGCTAACAACCAGAATGGAGGTAGCATAAGCTGTAACAAGAAACAAACAAGCAAAACTAGTAAATAGACAGAAAGAGAAATCAGTCAACAATAAGTGAAGAAGCTCTACTATCTATGTACCAAGCTCCATCTTTCTTGAAAGGTGATGAAGAAAAACTAGACACCATAAGTGATACTTCTCCATCACTTGCAACTGAATCTTCTTCAATCTCTTTGGAGAGATTAGCTTGCTTGAGTTGATTTTTCTTCTTAAAGCAATTAGAGACATAGTGCCCCTTCTTGCCACAAAAGAAACACTTCACTTTCTTCTTCTTGGTCTTTGAAGTAGAAGGATGAGATGAATCATCCTCTTCACAATCTTTGTCTCGATCTTTGGCTTTGTCTTTGTTGGATGCTCAAAAGAACTGGTTCTTACTCCTTCCTTTATGCTTGTCTTTGACAAAGAGGGCTTTGTCTCTTCTACCATGCTCGAGTTTGTTCATCCTGGAAAGTTTATGGCTTTGCGTAGATTCTGTGAAAGATTCAACTAGTTTCATCACATTTTGCAATATTTCCATATTTGGCATATTGAGGCCAAAACTTGTTTTAGACTTAGAGGTTGACTTTTCAAAGTTCATTAGTCTAATTTTCATTTGAATAAATACTTTTTGAAAGTGTGGGAAAGATAGAATGCGAGTTTGAGTAGATTCAATTTGAATAAGTTGGGTACATTGAATCTAGACCCAAAATTAGTAGGATTAGCATTTTGGTGGGAAAGCCAAGTGTCCAAATAGGGTATGGACCTGTTATAAAAGGATGTAACTCTTAGAGAGAGTAATCTTCTCTCTTCTCTATCTCATTTCATGCTTATACATGGTCCTCTTGGGTTCTACTATCCATTGGTGCACTATCTTGGTGATTGCTTGCAATTCTATGTGTAGAATGATCTATATTTGTTATTTTTGGATCCACACGTGTGAAATACAATAGCTTGCTGGTTTTGTATGGAAAGCAACAGTACATAATCATTTCATTCAAGTTTGATCAAGTTCTATTAGTGTTGGCATCTCAAATTGTGTGTAGATGCTGATTTTTCTACATTGGTGAGATTGGTAGTGTATTTCTCTTTCTAACCAAAGATCATTCAAGTAGATTGGATCTTAAGGATCTGAAATCTTTCACATGGTATCAAAGCTTGTGTTTCCGGTTATGAAGGAGGAAATCAGATCTATCAATGATTTGGTGAAGATATCAAATCTAGAGCATGCTAGAGAGGATTCTACACCAAAATCGGATTTTTTGCTTTTGTAGATTGGATCTTTTGTAGATCAAAACAATAAATAGGTCAATATACTTGTTCAATTCCGCTTTTTGAATTCACATACTGGATTTGGCCAATTTTTGGATCATTGGTTCAGCCTAAGTGGTGGCTTATAGATTGCATATCAAATTTTCAGCATTTGCATATAGATTTGGAATAGTCAATTTTTTGTGATTTTGTCAAAACCCTAATTTTGATTGGATCTCTAGATAGTGAGGTTGCGGGACTTCATTTGAGTGTGTTTCAATCTTAGGAAGTGACAAAAGTCATTAGATTGAGGATAGATTATAGGTTGATCAAGATTCCATGATTCTATGTGTTGATTTGCTTGGATACGTGCTAGAAGAGCATTTGTGAGATAGTTTCAAATATTGGTGATTTCTTTTGAAAGCATTTGTTGTTCTTCAAAGGAGTGCTTTGTGCATTGAAGCAGGTTGAAAGAGAAGATCAGGTCATTGCTACATGGCAACCTCAATTGGAGTCATGTTGGAAGCTAATGATAGGCTTACCTCAAGTAACTATTCATTGTGGAAAGTGAGGATGGAGTCACTTCTTGAGATGATTGATATTTTGGATATTGTTGTAGGCTTGGAGGAGAGACCAGTAACACAACAAGATCAATTGAGGTATGACAAGAGGGCCAAGAAGGCTCTACACATGATAAAGATGAATATTACCAATGAACTTCTCAAGGAAGATGGTAAGTGCACATCATCTTTGGAAGCTTGGAATTCATTGAAGAAGCTTTATGAATCCAAGTCTACTTCTAGAGTGTTGACTCTAAGAAGGCAAATCTTTTCTTTTTTGCAAAAGAATGAAAAAAGTCCAAGTACTTTTGTTTTGAGAATGAAAGCATTGAATGACGAGTTAGCTTGCATAGATGAAAGCATTAAGGAAGGAGAGCTTGTTCAAGTGATTCTTAATGGCTTGTTGGATGCTCATGCTAACATTGTTCAAAGTATTGCTATTCAAAAGACTTTGCCAAGTTTGATGGATCTTCAAGAAATCTTGATCAATGAGGAATATCACTCACACTTAGCAATGCGGAGAACAAAGATCAGAGAAAATAATCTTCGATGCTCTATTCACTTCTTCAATCTCTCACAAGTACATGAACTCTCTCTCTCTCTCTCTCTCTCTCTCTCTCTCTCTCTCTCTCTCTCTCTCTCTCTCTCTCTCTCTCTCTCTCTCTCTCTCTCTCTCTCTCTCTCTCTCTCTCTCTCTCTCTCTCTCTCTCTCTCTCTCTCTCTCTCTCTCTCCCTCTCTCTCTCTCCCTCCCTCCCTCCCTCCCTCCCTCCCTCCCTCCCTCCCTCTCTCTCTCTCTCTCTCTCTCTCTCTCTCTCTCTCTCTCTCTCGGTGGTGTGAAACTGAAGCATGTCTTCCATATATTTCCTATGGAACGAGCAAATGGCACCTCTAGACATTACAGGTGTGTCGCTCCATTGACTAACTCTAGTTAATAGATGAGTTATACATGTAAATTATACCATTAAAGATATATTTAACTACGAGTTTAAACTACTCTAGTTTAAGATGGCGATTCGAATCTAGTCGATTCGTGTAGGTGACTGGATTAAGGTTGTTCCAGGCATTGTTTTATTCTTTATCTTTGTTTCATATTTGACTTTCCTTTTTTTCATTGCCATAATAATAAAAGGAAATACTACTAAATACAACTACCTTAAATAGCATGGAACCTGAATTTTATATGGAAGTGTTTATCCACCAAATATTGACTCATTATGAACACAACATAATAGAATACAATATCAATCTTTTTTTAGCTACAACATAGAGTATTAGCTAGACCAATTTAGAATCATAACAAAAAATTAGTATATGCTAGCATTATTTTTTTTATAAAACTATCTATTATCTTATTTAAAAAATATTCAAATATTTATACAATTCATATGTATTCTTTGTTTGTTAACTTTTTGAAATAATTTTTAATATGACGTCTATGGAAGATATAATATAAATTTTGAAAAGTTAAAAAAAAACTTGTACATTTTACTTGTCACAATCTACACTATATGTGGATAAATTGCATGTGTTAAGATAATGCTTGATTTTGTTCTATTTTATATTCTCTTTTTCACATTATATCTTTAACTATTACTCTTTTTCACTTTAACTATAAAGTTGGCCTTTATTATTACTAATAATATTATTCAAGTTGGAGAGAGATTACATTATGTCTTAAACAAACGATAGATTGCATCATATATGAGAGAAAATGTATACATCCATAGAATGCTTGTATCATTATATAGTAACTTGAGAAAACATTATTTAAATTTTAAAAATATATGAATTATCAATATGCAATAGTTTTTTTCATTTATTATAAAGATTTTTTTTGGAAATGACAAATTTTACAAGTAAATGCCAATGCAAGCTTGTTTATTATGCCTTATTGCATTGGGTGAATATTGTTAATTTAGTAATAAAATATTTTAGAATTGGTAGTACTTACTAAGGAAAATTTGACTTATGAATTATATATGTAATCATCAATAGAGCATTCACATCATATTTGTATATGTGGATTAGTGGAGTGTATATGCCATATTTGTAAAATTTGTAACAAGAGTGGAACGTAAAGAAATGAGATTGCTGGAAAGCCAAGTTATTCATAACACGTTGCAGCTAAAATAAAATCACTCTATTAATTTTGCAATCCATTGATACATTTACAATTTTTCATTCAATTTTTTCAAAAAAGAACTAATTTCATTGTACTTTTGTTAGATATTCATGGAGTGATTTAGAAAATGTTCATTATTTAAAAAATTAATTATGAATTTGATATCATCAAAATATTAATATTTTGTCTTATTTATAGATATTGACACATTTTTATTTCATTATTATATGTTTTTTGTCCAATACTTGTAACAACTGAAATATTTAATTTTTGACAAGAAATTCTTAAAATAATTTTATAATATGCAAAATAGTAGAATACTCATCTCAAGAAAGTCATGATTCTAATGCATTAAATATCAAAAAGCTTGTACAATAGTACGTAGCAAATACTTTAAAAGTCTTTAAAACAATAATTTAAGTATAGAAATTATCACAAATAATATTTAACATTGTAATTTTATTTTTATAAGCACGTGTTCTTTTTTAGGAAAAACATATTATAAAAATAAGACAATCACTTGATGCTTTAGCTATCATGTATACTTGACTATTGTATTGTTGTACCAAAATATTTACACTTTATGTCTTCTTTTTGTCTCACCTAGTGTCACTTGCATCGGCTAATTGATTTCACTATCATCATAATAGCCCAATATATTCAATAATGAATATCATGTATATATTAATATATTTATAAATCCAAACACAGTATATTAAAATATAAAAAAATTAAAAGCATGATGTGTACCAACGTGACTTTTTACACAATGATAATATTTATAGAAAAGATCTAAAAGCATGATAAATTATGTTTATATATAACTAAGTGTCTATCATTTTCCAATTTAATTGTATTAACAACTTACTAATATTAAAGTTTATTTTAACTTATGTTTTTTCATGATTTTTTTTTTTGAAATTTCAATAAAATCTCTTCAAACTACTACAAGTGATTTATCTTTTATAGCAAATCAATAAACTAACTAGTATTTGTTTTTCCATATAATACATGAATATCAAAAATGATTTATTGAACTTCTAGTTGATATCAGAATTTATATTTGCATCCCAACAATTATTGAATGATTACAAAAAAAATATCTTCACTTAAAAAATTACTCACAAACTTTGTATTTAATATAAAAATTATATTAGTATTTTATTTCAAAAATTTGTGTCAAACTTCAAACTCTAGATAAGAGAGAGAGCGAGAGAGTATCCTCTCTTCCCACTAGTTACATCCTTTTATAGCAGGTCCAGAACCTAAATTGCCACTTGATTTCCCTCCAATATGAAAAACCCTACTATTTTCAGGACTAGATTCAATGTACCCTACATTCAAATTTGAATATACTCAAACTTGACTTTTACATTTCCCACACTTTCAAAAAGTGTTTAATCAGATACTTTTAGACTAATATAACTTTGAAAAATCAACCTCTAAGTCTAATATGAAAATTGGCCTCAAATGCCAAATAAACAAATGTAGCAAATATGACTAAACTAGTTGAATTTCTCACACTCCATCTTCAACTGATTTTAACATGGACTTTGATAACACTCCAAGTCATGTCGCATACTTCATGAACAAGTGCTTTTCCAATGCTTTGGTGAAGATATTAGATACACATTCCCTTGAGGACACATGTTGAAGCTCCACCTCCTTTGCTATGACTTGCTTCCTCACAAAATTTTGACATATCACTTCAATATGAGGTGAGGAATCACATAGAATGTAAATAAGATGATTCTTCCATGTTATCAACTTTGAAATCTCTGGAAAATATAACAAACAAACAATAAATGTGAGTGATCAGCATTTGCTTGTATGTCTCCTCCTCCTTTGTCATTTGTTGCCATGTATCCACCATGACACTCCATGAATGAGCCCCCATCTCCATTTTGCCACATGATACCATCATGTTTGAAATCTGATCATGCACATAAGCATTCACATAATACAAGAAGGGAGAGAGAACACCATTGCTCTATCGCTTTAAGCTTGCACACTACAATGATAGGAATACAATACGTGAGAGAGAGGTAGAGGTTACACCTCTTCATAAAAGACCTCAGTCCCTTTCACATTGGGAGGGGCCCAAAATATATCAAACTTGACTTTGGGCACATTGGTCCTTTACCAGATTTATATATACATTTCAAGTATGTCTATAAATAACCAACAAAGTGGCATTGCCCATGAATAGCAATTCTAACACCCTCCCTCAATGACAACTTTGTTAGAGGTGTTACTTCATGCTTAACCAAGTACATCACACGGAAAGTACATTATACTCCTAACTCTACTGATCTAGCATTTATGCAAGCAATTAGTGCAAAAATCCGATGTCATCAAATGTAGAATGTGTGGAACTAGTCTAATATATGACTAAACTAGTTGAATTTCTCACATTATTTAATGTTCATAAACAGCTGATCAAATAAAATAACATTCAAATTAGATCTTAGATAAATTTATTTTTCCCTTAGCAAAATGTGCATTTTAAGCACTTTTTAAAAAATTCATATCTTATCGACTACACAAATGTCATCAAATCATCTCACATACACGGTTTTCATATAAATTTGTATTTATTAGGATGGTTGAGGTATTGATTTTGAACAAACTATAAGAAAGAAATAATGTGTCAAACATGCAAGCATGTTGTTCAAACTTCGATATATTGTGAGTGTGTAATATTACATTGAAATTAAACAAAAATGATTCTGGAGTTGTACTGAAGTAGATATGAGTATTGAAGATTTTTTACTTGAATGCTGAAATGTATTGTCTGAATTAACAAAGTTGGAGATATAACTTATAATAATAATAAAAATACGTACATGTGTGTCTATGTAGAATGACAAAACAAAAATTTCCTCACAACATGTAAAACACCATCCTCCAACAAATGGATGAATTGACCAATCCTCCTTGCATAAAATATGAGAGAAAGTAGATATATATTCCACACATGAACTAATGACATGCTAGCAAATGGAGAATCACAAGTCATCACAATTTTGTATCTCATCAAAGCATCATAGTCATGTGGAATTATCTCAAGTCTACTTTGAGATTTAGGCACAACATCAAAGCAACTTGATCCATCTATCAAAGAAGTCATGAAAGTCACTAAAACGTGGATGATATAGTATCTTCTTTGCATATCCTTGCTCATTCAAACAATCCTTGATGGCTCCTCCTTGGATCTTGATGATCCCCTTGGTGTGCTTGGTTGTAGAGATTGATGCTCTACACCTTCTTCACTTGACTCCTCCTTGAGCCTTGCAAGATTCTTGACACAAACAACATTAGAGGCACTGTCATCCACACTAAAAAAATCATTGTTGACATTAACATCAAAGCTAACATCCATGGATTTGAGATTTGAATGCTCCAATTTCTCCTCTTGAGAAACAAGCTCTCCCTTGGCTTGCATCACATCCAAATTGTGATTAGATCTCACACAAAAATCAAGATTGAAAAGCCTACCATCTCTAATCCATTTGGAAATGATATTTCCTTTTTTGATGATAAAGCAAATATTGCAATCAAACTTAACATTAGATCCATTGTCAATCAATTGAAACGAATTTCCAGACATTGAAGTAACATACAAGACATTTTGAAGTTTTGTTCTCCTTCTTCATTCAAGCCAAATAAGAATGGTTCCGATCCTTGGAATCTCACATTTAGCACCATTTGCAACAAAAATATACTTTTTAGAACATGATGAAAATGAAGAGAAATACTCTCTTTGCCTTGTGATATGTGAGCTGACCCCATTATCAATCCACCAAGGATCTTCCTCCATAGAAATTGACTATGTACTCATGCATGCCATGAGTGAGTCCTCCTTGAATCCATCTCCCTTTGATTGCTAAAGTTCCCTTGCCTTCCTTTATGCTTTCTGTTATCCCTTTTCTTGTTGTAGCACTTCGAGGCCAAATGTCCCTTTTGCCACAATAGTTGCATTTGGATCTGAGGGGATTGACGCCCAACCTCATCATGACACTTAGCATGCTCTTACAAGACTAGCTTTTGTCTACCTTCACATTGCTTTGAAAAACAAGCTATTTTAAAGCATGAATTGACTAATGCAAATAGGCCTACTACTCACACATGCAAGCATACTCCACACATGTGTAATTTACATATGTACATCAAAATGTAAGATGATCTTTGCATATTTTTTCACAAAACCTTCATCCTTCAGCTGCTTTCAACCCTTCATCCTTCAGCTGCTCTCAAGCTTTGACTATAATAAACACATTGTTTCCTCAATCTATGTCATTTATTCTTTCTAGACAACTCACTATGTCTCCCCTTTTGAATTGTGACATGTTTAAAGGGATCATGCACATGCTTGAAGTGTTTTGTGACTGAATCAATTATAAGAAGCTTGATCCCTACTCGTCACCCATGAGTCTCCTCATGCTTGAGTTTATCACCTTGGACTATCTATCATAGCTCATCGTCACACTTTTAGATACCTAGGTTCTTCTGTAGGAGATTCCATCTCTCTAAGGACAAGCTTGATTGGAATCTTGAATGTATCAACAATAAAATTATAGCCTGGTTATTTTTTTTCTCTCAGTTTTGTTGTTAAAGTTATTGTCTTGAAACATGTCATCTATATTTCTTTCTTCTAGATCATGTTCATTTGTTCTTTCTCCACCTCACACTTCCTAATCATTATTGCTCATAATTTTTAGGAATTTTTTTGGAACGGAAAACATAGCTACCTAAATTGGGATATTTCTACTACACCCACTTTGCTTGGGGGTTTTGGCCTCTAAGACCCTTCCCCACACATGCATCCTATTTATGGTTTCAAATGAGACAAAATAATCAACACATTTATATATAGATTTAAGGCCACCTAAAGGCCATATCTAAATAATGAGAATGACTAACAATTTATGTCAAAAAAGATATGTTGCATCAATCTATTTAGAAGCGATGAGGCCTATATTAAAGAGATTTGGAAATTTTGAAGCTAGGTATGATGAAGGTGGAATGGTTTCATTTTTTTTTCAAACAATACTTAATGGCCAAAAGAGAATTTTGAAGGATTTAAACATGCAAGATTTGTGAGTTGCAAGATTTAGAAGGCAACTAATCTAAACTAATTCATGTGAAGACGAGTTTTCCTTAAAGATGTATGTTTAAAGTTAAAAAATCATTAGAATGTTAACAGATTCAAAAGGTGGGTTCATTGTAATTTGTAGAGGATTGAAACGAAACATAATTTTGTAAACGCACTAAAAGTGACATCTCAGCTTTTTTCAACTTTTGAATTAACAACCGCCCCAAAAAAAATGCAAGATCGTGGAGATGATATGTAGTAGGTTATGGGGAGGGGGTGGGGCAGCGCCAGGCCTTGTTGGACTTTGGCGAGCACTGGCCTCTGGCCCGCCCGCGCATTACATAAATGTTAGACATTGATTTGACTAGTGACCACTTTCATCTCTTGTTTTTTTCTCCTCCTTTAGTTTTCATGCAATTTGCAAGGTTGATGCTGTTTTTCCGACACGGACCATTTTCTCTCCCTCCGAGTCCCTCGTCGTCGTCGTCCTGGCTCGTCCTGTAGCTGAAGAGCGGGCTTTACTGATAGTACGGTGTCGTCCTCCGTCGGGCGACCGACCGCCGGCCGGACCACTCCCTCGCTCGCTCGCTCGCTCGCCCATCATTCAGTGCCGCAGCCCGCTCGCTTTTCATTCCAACTTCCAAGTGAGTGAGGTTTGACGACGCTAGCTGTAGACATAATTGGAAAGGAGTGGCAAAGGCAAATTCATTAAGCACCCCCTTTGCTTTCCAAATGCCCCCCACGGCACAGTTGCTGGCTTCTCACTTATCAACTTCGCACCCCTTCCCGTATTTTGATGGCACATGGCTGGGCACGCGACACCGTTGGATATTTTATAAGCATAAAAGTGCTACCACGTGTTTGAGATTCACGATTTAGCAGCTTCCGTGTGGCAGTCCTGACTCGTGTCGAGCAATCCAACTGGGCAACCCTAAATTCCAATGAACAGCAGGCTGGTGAAGAATTAGTTAGTACAAATTTTTTTGGCAAAGCATTACAGACTACTTACGTGAACATTACTAGGTCTGTAACTCATTCATGCATACCTGGAGACTTGAATAGGCTTGCTTCATCTTCTTTTTGCTTTGGTTGGGTTTAACTTTTCGAACAGCAGAACACAGCACGACAGGAGGGAGAAACTTGGAAGGAAGAGAGGGGGAGGGAGGGATGTGTTAGACTGCAGGTTTGCCTATGACTTGCTGGTATTCATGTGCTTTTTCTCTGTATCTCCATTAAGGAATCGTCGTGGATTGCTCATTTCACTCTAAGCATACTTTTTTTAGTATAATTCATTAGAAGTGTTTGAAAGCAATGTTGAAATGATCTAGCTACTTCACGGCAGGGCAATCAGATCTCAAGGCTACTCGCATTTTTGTACATTTTATGCCTTCAGTTTATTAATCTTCACTCTACATAGATTGGTACTGCAAGCGCAGCCCAGAAGCAGCGCTATTCTGATCGCTAATTTTTGCATTTATTGACTTCTATTCTTGTTGTTGTCCTTGACATTCAGAAGGCTAGAGAATTTTTGAGACCTTGCGTTTGTAGCACTATCCTTAACGATCCCTCGTGTCAGCTTGGTTGTTTCCGTTTTAGATCTTTTTGCTAAAACTTTCATATTTGATCAAAGTCTGCAGTCCATGCTTCGCGTTTTTCGCCGATCGTGAGCTTGTTCATGATCACGGGATTTTCTCACACCGCGAATCCTTGTTTCGTTCCCCAGCAAAAACAGTTTCTCTAGGAAACAGTCAAATTTGAGAGCACATTTCTTTCTATCCCATCCAAATGGGCTCTTATGGAGGTGAGCAGCAATTGTCCAGAGTATTCCTCGGCTGACGTACTATAATCTGTGGGAAAGCTATTTCCTTCTCATTCCCGGTTTTTGACTGTACAATCAGATCAACCAGTGCATATCAGTAGTTTTCACATACCCACCTCCACCCAATGACAGGCCTTATGGAACAAACGTCAGCTATCACGGGGCGTGGAGAGGCGTTGCAAGCTGATCCTTGCTGGATCAGTCATCGGATTTGGGAGTACGGTGATCTATCCAGCTTGGATCTTATTAATAATACCAAGAGCATGGATGAAATTGTGAACACTGGGAGGGCTAAGGTGGATGAAAGAGAAAATGGTAGCCTAAAAGGATTGCAGCATGCTGCAAGCCATCGTAGCCTGCGTACATCTGGGAAGGAAACGATGGGATTCTTGGGACTTGGAGGAGGACTGCATCTGTCTGCAAATGAAGATGGTGTAAAGCTTGAAGAGGAAGAGTCTCACAGCAGCGCTACGGCTGGTTATGCTGACAACCGAATTGGCCTTAAGCTTGGGAAACGCACCTATTTTGAGGACACTGCAGCTATACATGTGGACAAAAATGCTGGAGCATCTGTTCTTCCAGGGAAAAAGCAGCGTGTTTCGTCACCAGCCCAAGTACCTCGTTGCCAAGTAGAAGGATGCAAACTAGATCTAACTACTGCAAAGGACTATCACCGAAGGCACAAAGTATGTGCAATGCACTCCAAATCACCCAGGGTCAGGGTAGCTAGCCTAGAACAGCGCTTCTGTCAGCAATGCAGCCGGTAATCTTTTTTAAAACTTCATTCTCATTTCATCACAACTATGATCCTTTTCCACCAGTTCTGTTACTGACGTTCAATTTCTGGCAGCTGGAGCTTTTCGGTCTGTTAGGCCATTTCTTTTGCACTTTCCGTTTTGGAGCATTAAAGTTTTGTAGTGCCATGATCTACCTGCCAACTACAGTTTCCGAGAAGCCATGAACAACAGCTTTCCTTTAAAAAAAAGTTAAAACATTTTTTCGGGATATATTCCGCAGAAAGTTGTCACGCACGGGACATTTTCATAAGGTAGTCTAGATATTCTCCTAGTGTTGATCTTTATCATAGTATTGAATTCCAGGATTACCCTTTGATTACCATAATGTTTTGCTCATCACCAACCTCGGTAGCTGCTCATATGACACCATGGTAATTGTGTGCAATGGTGTCCCGTCATAGCTCAAGAAATTTGGCAAATTGTCAGGCTATTATTTTTAGCACAATTTTTAAAGTCTGCGCCTTTTTGGATGAGAATAGAATCAATAAATACACGGAGAATCTATTTTTGCTTACGGGTTGATACTCTTACTATGCGCGGTTTTTAAAATCCTTTTGGCCCGGGTATCCACCCACACGTGGGCACGCACTCTAACCTGTGTGGGCAAGCCCGCTGCCCAACTCAATAGCGTTGTCTATGAGAGTTGAATAAGTCTACATATATTTGTTCTTTATACTGGCAATCCCAAATCCTGTTTTAAACTCACATATAGCTGGTTTGGCTTGAAAGTTGGAGAGTTAAAGTGTGCATTGACCTATTCTTTACAATACTCGCATGTAGTATGTGATCTAAAAGTAATTTATGCGCTTGTGGCATATTTGTCCATGTGGCATGTATACTGGTACTAAATCGTGAAAGCTTAAAAGTCTAAATGTTCAGAGCCTTGGAGCTAGAACAATCACGAGTGAGATATGAATCTTGTGATTTGATCTGGCGGTGATAAGATTTCAAGCGAATACATTATGTATCGTCGAGCTATTATTTAAATTAAATAACACTGGCCTATCATGCTTAAGCTCTAAAAAAAGAAAAAAGTTGAAAATCTTTTGCTCTTTTCTTCCAGAATCCAGAGACATGATCTGTTGTTTGCAGTTCTGTTTCCTCTTGGGTGATCTTATTCGTATGCCTGTCGCGTAGAATTAAATTGAAGTTTTCTCTTTCCAAAGCTGTACTGTAAATGAATGGTTTGTCGTGTGCCACTACATAAGACTACCATTGTGAAGCCTTGAGTATCAGCATCGATGCTAGCTAGCCACAGCCTGTTATTTAGCTAAAATTATTGTGTCTGCGCATAACCTTTTTTCCCTTAACTCATCAGTCGCTGTTCGACCCATAGCAAGAAACAAGAGTAATGACCTATTTTATTGGTTTCCCAATATTAATAAAATTGATTTTAGCCGCTCAGATTTCTTGGTATTATCTTCAGTAAGGCTTAAGCGCAATTCTTCGGCCCCTGCCCAAAGATGCGCTCTTGTCATGTACTGACCTCTCTGGACTTACTATGAAACAAATCAGAGATTCCTCCTTTGTTTGACTGCTGGTTTTTTTTGCTACTAAAATTACTAAAACCATAACGAATGAGAAAATTCATGCCTGGCCCCGAGTTAGCTTTTCAGTTTTTACCATGACATATGATGTAAGTTGCCCTGAACGTACGGTCTGCTACAAGGCCACTCCGTGGCTCAAGAAGCCAATCTGAATGAATTATAATTTTACCTTTTCGAAACCTATCGGACGCTTCAACTAGATTCTGAAAGGAAGTAGGATAATGCTTGCACTCTCAGTGAATGGACCGACTAATAAGCTCACTTCAAGCTGCAGATTTCATGTTTTGGCGGAATTCGATGAAGGTAAACGTAGTTGTAGGAGAAAGCTTGCTGGCCACAATGAACGACGAAGAAAGCCGCAGCCTGATACCTTCTTATTAACTTCTGGTGGAACTTCATTGTTTCAAGGTAATTTCAACTTACACAATGTAGGGCTGGTACATATGGCATGATATATGTCTTCACCTCGCTGGGAAGCTCGTCACAGTTTGTCCTTTCTTCTACTAATCATATGTGTATGCTTTATCTTCAAGTGTTATTTTGTTATCTGGTTGAAAAGTTTGAGGTTTAATTGATAGTTGTGTGCAATGACAGATAATCGGCAGCCTCATCGTGCACTTGGAGAGAGACATTATTCTTTCAATTCAAATCAAATTCTGACGAATTCAGTGCAGGGTTATGGAAAAACAACCTGGTCTAAGTTTGGCAGCTTGCCCATGCACTCAGGCGTAGGGTATCAATTGCAGCTCCCTGGCATAGAGAGATACCTGCCGAACCATGCCCAACCAGCAGCAGAGAAGCTATACATGCTTTCACCACACCCGAAAGGTACTTCAACCACTGTCCGGGGTCATAGAGCTAGCCTTTTGCAAGGTTCAGGTTCTCTGAGCCATGGACTAACACTCTCTCCATCATCAGCTCTTCTACCAGACCTAGAAGGCACACAGGTGTCACATAAATACTCTGGGGTTTCTGATTCAGGATGTGCTCTCTCTCTTCTGTCATCCCATCCATGGAGCTCCAAAGCCCCAACCTCTGCATCTTTGGACGCATCCCCAAAGTCTGATTTGAGTCTCGAGCAAATGATTGCCGAGAACCGAGCTACATTTGCTCAGCATTTTTCGCCAGGGAGTTCAACAGAGTTTCCTCATGAACTCCCCCCAATGTCAGATAAATGTTTCTCTATGCTTCCTCTTTCACACGAAATAAGTACCATATACAATGAAATATCTTTTCCAAACTCGAATTTGGCAGAAACTGCACAGCGTCATGCACCATTCTCAGTGATGCACGATTTAGGTAACCATACCAGACATTCGTTTCTGCAAGATCATGACTTGAGACTCTTGCATGATGCCAACTCCCACCATATGAAGCCAACTGTTGATCTGATGGCGTTTCCATTATCGCATATGCGGCAGATGAACCGATCGCATGACTCCGGGTCATCACACTCTGCAAGTGGACTATATGCTGATATCCAGTCTGTGAAGTTCGAGCCTTCCATGTTTGATATGTAGTAAGAGCTTGAAAGCAAACTTGCAGAAAGAACATGGTCTTAAATTTAAGCTCAGAACACTCTCATTTTCAATGTGTTGCATATATTATCAGTCAGTTAGAACTGTTTTGTATTTAGCTGCTAGGATTTGCAGGACTTGTAACAAGCTGTTCCTGCTTGTGAATGATTGTTGAGTTTTGGTATTGTGGTTGTTTTGGATCAGCTAAGGAATTTTTTTTGCTTTTCATGATTTATAAGCACCTTCAACTTGCATTCACAACCTCAGAATTGAATCCATCACTGTTAAACAGACCACTTTCACAGCCTGCCAAAGGCAAAACGTGTAATTGGTCTTTCCTTGGGTACAGACAAATTACATCTGGAAGTGACATTTGCAAAGACTAAGAGAGACCCCCACTAAGCATAACAAGGCTTCCAACTCTCATGCTGCCATGTGGTAGAGGAAGCACACGACTACAATGTACCCTGGATTTTATTTTGTGCATCTCTGTGATCAGCCCTGCATCTTCAAGGCAATGCAATGGTTTTGGCCCTCTTTTGTGCATTCTCGATAACAAATATCATAAAGCTGAAGTTTATTTATAACTAGCACTGGAAGATTTTCTCTAGGAGAAAAATCTGGGAACTGTGAAAATAATAGCTGATAGAGGTTGATTGCCACTTACTTTTAAAGATTTGTTCATCTCTCTAAAAACGCTTCTGGACCTCTGAGCTATAAAAAAATTTGTTGATTTTTTAGAACTTGTAATAAGCTGAGATCTCTATATTACTTTATTTTGGAAGATAAGTCTCAAAGACCAAGAGATTTATAAACTTCAATTTGAATGTACAAAATGTGTTGAAAACATAATGGGCTTGAATATTTTTCATTTGAAGTATATTGGGGAGTGATCAAAATAATGTGTCCATCCATTGTAGCATTCATGATTTGTGTGTGCATGATCCAAACAGTGATGTTCGTAGCTCGTTAGTGTAGGCACCACATTGGTTTTCGTCTATAAAGTACATGTGCAGGGTTTGGCTGACCAGACATACTTCTTCGGATAGACTTCATAGTAGTTTGAAACTCATTGGTGAGTTTTTCCATCTGTAGTTGATGTTGCTTAATAAACAACTCTAACTGGGATTACCAAAGCTGATCTTGGATATCCTCGATCGGATTCGACTCATGGATAGGACCACGTGGTGCTCTCCTTTCTTTAGATTCATCAACATTTGATCTTTCATCTTCCTCTTTGATGGCATCACACATAGCTAACTTTAGGCTCGTATATTCATCATTGGATTCAAACTCGCGTCTGATCCATCTTGGAAGGCCGACTAAAAACCAGATGATGAGCATCTGCTCAGAGGGCTATTCTTGTACTTGACTTTTGAGGCATTTGAAACACTCGATATAGTCTTGTACACGTTCATCTTTTGCCATTTTGATGTTACTTAATTCGACAAAAGGACTCCCGATCAAGCGAAAGAGCTTAAAATGCTTGATTAAGGACTCTTTCAAAATTGATCAGTCTGTCTTATCTTCACGATCAAGTTTGAAAACCAATCACGTGCTTTAGCGATCGTGGTCATAAAAAACAATTGGACCATTGCATCGGGAGATGTTTCGCCACACACATCACATGCATTTTCAAAGATTTGCAAAAATCTTTGAGGGTCCGAACTAACGTCAAACTTGGGTAGATCTAGCTTGGGTGTTCTCTTCTCAAGATGAGCTCCGTGAGTGGTAGAAGCTCCATTCAAGTGTGTTTTGGCGTGTGATGTTTCAACATCATGAAATTGGGCTTGTGCTCGTGACGACTCAACTATATCAGGCTCTTGTTCCTCGAATGGATTTGTGGATGATCCATGTATTTGGGCCCGCAATCGATAGAACCTATGCTGTTTGATATGTTCAGTTGTAGGGGACCTGATCTTGTATGGATAATCTTTTGGGATTTCACTATTTATATGTTGGTCCATTGGGTACTGTTGTGTCTTTTTGGTGTTGGGTATGAGTTTTTGGTGTTTTTGAAATTTTTAGGATTTTTGGTGTGTTTGGATTTTTTAGGGTTTTTTGGTGTTTTTGGATGTTTTAGGGTTTTTAAGAAAGTCAAGGGGGAGACTCAGTATAAAACAAGGTTTCTATTGGTATGGATTTTATTTTTTGAAATTTTTTTTGGTGTCTATGCCTCGACGTCTTGCAATAACTCATTTCATATGGCGTCTATGTGCGATTATTGATTTGGTAAATGGCGTGGTGATGTAGAAGTTCACAAGTAACTTCTCGATTGAGCAACAGGTTGAACTGTTGTTTGATATGGTGCTTGTGGGGTGTTGTCGTGAGGATCCTATCGGGAGTCATAACTAACGTGTCGGACAGGTAGGATCTTGTTGGGTTGTTTTGGACAGTCTTTGAAACTGTGTTTTCTGACACAATCGAGACATTCAACGTGGTACCTCGTCTTGATTGGACATCAACCATGAAGTGGTCGGCTTCACTATAGATGAAACATCTGGTGTTCAATGCCTCTTGCGTAATGGCATAGCCATCTTGTATGGCTAGTGGTTCTGGACTTTCTTGTGGGTATTCATGATAATGTAAGGAATGTCTAGATTGAGACGGTTGTTCTTCTTGTCTTTGGATGACATGTGTTTTGATAGATTGATATGTAGGACAAACAATTGCAGGATGCGTAGTAGTGTGGGCACCATATGAGTTTTCGTCTATAAGGTACATGTGGTTGAGCAGACATATCTCTTTGGATAGACTGCGTGGTAGTTTGAAATTCATTGGTGAGTTTTTCCATCTGTACTTGATGTTGCTTGTCAACCAACTCCAACTAGGATTTCCAAAGCTGATCTTGGGTATCCTCAATCGGCTTCGACTCATGGAGAAGGGCACGTGGTGCTCTCCTTTCTCTGGATTCATCAATATTTGATCCTTCATCTTCCTCCTTGATGACATCAGACATAGATAACTTTAGGCTCGTATATTCATCATTGGATTTAAGCTCACGTCTGATCCATCTTGGAAGGCAGACTAAAAACCAGATGATGAACATCTGTTCAGAGGGTTGTTCTTGTACTTTACTTTTGAGGCTTTTGAAACGCTCAATATATATAGTCTTGTACACATTCATCTTCTTCCATTTTGATGTTACTTAATTTGACAAAAAGACTCTCCATCAAGTGAAATGGCTTAAAACACTTGATAAAGAACTCTTTCAAAGTTGACCAGTCTATCTTATCTTCACGATCAAGGTTGAAAAACCAATCACATGCTTTAGCGATCATAGTCATCAAAAACAGTTGGACCATAGCATCGGAAGATGTTTTGCCATACACATCACATGCATTCTCAAAGATTTGCAAAAATCTTTGAAGGTCTGAACTACCGTCAAACTTGGGTAGATCTAGCTTGGGTGTTCTCTTCTCAAGATAGGCTCCGTGAGTGGCAGAAGCTCCATTCAGGTGTGTTCTAGCATGTGATGCTTCAACACCATGAAATTGGGTTTGTGCTCGTGACGACTCAACTATATCAGGCTCTTGTTTCTCGAATGGATTTGTGGATGATCCATGTATTTCGGCCCGCATTCGGTAGAACCTATGGTGTCTGATTTGTCCAGCTGTAGGAAACCTGATCTCATATGGATAATCTTCTGGGATCTCAAAATATTTATGTTGGTCCATTGGGCACTGTTGTGTCTTTTTGTGTTGGGTATGAGTTTCTGGTGTCAAAAAAGACACAACAATACCCAATGGACTAGCATACAGATTTTGAAATCCCAAAGATTATCCATACGAGATCAGGTCCCCTACAGCTGAACAAGTCAGATGCCATAGTTTCTACCGACTGCGGGCCCAAATACATGGATCATCTGCAAATTCATTCGAGGAACAAGAGCCTAATATAGCCAAGTTGTCATGAGCACATGCCCAATTTCATGGTGTTGAAGCATCACACACCTGAATGGAACTTCTGCCACTCATGGAGCTCATCTTGAGAAGAGAACGCCCAAGCTAGATCTACCCAAGTTTGAAGTTCGGACCCTCAAAGATTTTTGCAAATATTTGAGAATGCATGTGATGTGTATGGCAAAATATCTCCTGATGCTATGGTCCAACTGTTTTCGATGACCATGATCGCTAAAGCACATGATTGGTTTTTCAACCTTGATCATGAAGATAAGATGGAATGGTCAATTTTGAAAGAGTCCTTTATCAAGCATTTTAAGCCATTTTGTTTGATCGAAAGTTCTTTTGTCAAATTAAGTATCATCAAAATGGCAAAAGATGAACGTGTACGAGACTATATCGAGCATTTCAGACACCTCAAAAGTCAAGTACAAGAACAGCCCTCTGAACAGATGCTCATCATCTGGTTTTCCGTCGACCTTCCAAGATGGATCAGATGTGAGCTTAAATCCAATGATGAATATATGAGCCTAAAGTTAGTTATGTTTGATGCCATCAAGGAGCAAGATGAAGGATCAGATCTTGATGAATCCCCGATCGATGATACCCAAGATCAGCTTTGGAAATCCTAGTTGGAGTTGCTTAACAAGCAACATCAACTACAGATGGAGAAACTCACCAATGAGTTTCAAACTACCTTGAAGTATATCCAAAGAAGTATGTCTGGTCAGCCACAGGTATCTTATAGACGAAAACCAATATGGTGCCTACACTACCGGGCTACGCATCCTGCTGATGTTGGTCCTTCATATCAGCCTGTTCAAGCACATGCCATCCAAATATATGAAGAACAATCGTCTCAATCTCAACATTCCTTGCATTATCATGAATACCCATCAGAAAGTCCAGAACCACTAGCCATACAAGATGGCTATGCCATTACGCAAGGGCCATTGAGCACCAGATGTTTCATCTGTGGTGAAACCGGCCACTTCATAGTTGATTGTCTAGTCAAGACCAAGTACCATGTTGAATGTCCCGACTGTGTCAGAAAACACAGTTTCAAAGACTATCGAAAACAACCCAACAAGATCCTACCTGTCCAACACGTTAGTTATGACTCCCGATAGGATTTTGTTGGGGGTATTTCCAACATATTGTAAATAAATTATATTGGCTAATAAAATATGTTGCGAAGGCATGACATCCTGCGTGTATAAGCTCATGACCCAATGAGCATGCAAGGCGATTGTAAATAGAAATAATGGACTTGGATTCCTTATAATTAAAATAAAACTTGAGGCACAAAGTCATTTTAAACTTAGAAGGCTATTATTTTAGAGCTGGGTTCAACTTGGGCCCCCATGAATCTTGTGAATTCTAATGTACTTTTTGTGGACCCTTGGATCAAGTTGTGTCCAAGATGAATGAATAGGATTAGTGTACATATTAGCCAATAGTATTTTGGGGCAAGGGCCTTTCCCATTTATAAAAAGGCACCTTATGTACTCTATTTTCATGCTTAATCAGAAGGAGAAAACTCTACCAAATTTTGGAGAGAAGCATCCTCACTTGCTATTCACTACTTTCTAATGTGCTTGATTGAATCCCTAATCCTAATATGTAATGAATTTTTCCAAGATCTTGCATCTTGAATTCTTTTCCAAGTGCAATTTTGGTTTCCTCAACTAACTTGATACAACTTCCTTTTTGGATAATATCATCAACATAAATGAGAAGAATGACAATATCTCTATCATAAAACTTGACATACAAGGAAGGATCATAGTTACTAAGATTAAATCCTAGTAAATCAAGAAAAGTGTTAAGTCGAGAATACCACAACCTTGGAGCTTGCTTTACTCCATAGAGACTTTCGAAGAGCAAGCAAACTTTGGTCTTGTCTTGGATGAACCCAATAGGTTGATCCATATAAATCTCTTCTTCTAAATATCCATTTAAAAATGCATTAGAAACATCTAGTTAAAAAACTTGCCATTTGAAAAAACAAGCAATAGAAATTATGATTCTAATTGATATCATCTTTGCAACTGGAGCAAAAGTTTTCTCATAATCAAGTTCATAAATTTAAACAAACACCTTTCCACAAAGTCTTGCTTTGTACTTGTTGATTGTGTCATCTTGATTATATTTGACTTGAAAATCCCATTTGCAGCCAATGGTGTGCTTGTTAGATAGAAGATTCACAAGCTCTCATGTCTTGTTGGCAATTAATGCATCATATTCCTCCTTCATGGCTAAAAACCATTTTTTTGAGCTGAGTGCATCATATACATCCTTTGGCTCCTCATGTGAAACAAAATAATTAGTGGAGTTGAGTTCCACTTGCTTGCCTTTATCTTCATATGTAAGCCTCTTAGGCTCGAATCTTTCTCTTTGTGATCTCCTTGGTGAAAAGATTCGAGGTGACTCCTCCTCAATTTTCGGTCCCATCTTTCCATGATAATCTTCAATGGTGATTTTTGTACAAAAAGAATAAAAAGGACCAAGAGTGGATCCTAATCTGATCCTCAAGAGGGATTGGTTTTCAGATTACTTGATCTATCAATCTACTTGAGATTAAGATCAATCTAGATCAATTCTAGACACAAGAACAATCATTAATTGAAAGTAGGTGTACTTTTTGGTTTCACATGTGTTAAACTGTCTGAGTATGGACTCCAACCTGAAAATCAAATACACATTGATAGAACCTCAAAACAATCAAAACAAATGTAGACAAATGGAGAGAATCACTCAAAATTGCTTCCAAAACCAAGATTGGTGTCTCACAATGATTATAGCCAAATGCGGCTCTATATATACAATGATCATCCCTCTGATCCCACATGTGTGAAAGTGCTTTGTCATATGATGATTCATCATGCAAAACTGACACTTGGACAAAACCTTCTATTTTGAGCACTTTTGGTCCATTCTCCTTCTATATGGAGATCTACTTGGAAATCTTCTAGAAGTCAAAATTTGTCTACTTCAGCTTATTCCACACATGTGAGTTGTCCTCTACACATGGAATATGACACCTAACCAAAGGATGTGGCTCATGCAATCAGTAGATTGATGCCATGTGTCATATGTCTAGAAAACTAGTTTTTGGCCATTTTAGCCACTAGAACTTGAATCAAATCATATGTACAACATATATGATTATGGTACATGACAAGTACACTAGTTTCGCACGTGGAAACAGGCTCCACACATGTGTGTTTATCTATATACAAGATTTTGGGCTTCTACCAAGCTTATTTTTGTATTTTTCACACTCCTCAAAAATCTAGCTTGGTAAATCTAGCTTGATGGAAAACATGATGATCTTGAACTTGACTCCATGGGCTGAATTGGTCTTTGATGGTTCAAAGGGTGTGAAGATCAGCCAATGAGCTTGATGTTAATCTAAAATCACCATATTCATGATAGTGCTTCTTTGATGTTGACATCTTTGATGAGCTTGAGAGCTTTTCACCATCCTAGCACCTCCAAAATTGATTCCTTCCAATTTTCATGTAGATGCTTGACCTTGAGGGTTGTTCCTTCTTCATGTGCATGCTCCATGAGAATATATAAAGATTTCTTCTTGATTTATTAGGATCACAAAGATATAACATCATGTTACCACAATCTAGAGAATTAGACTCATTCAAATTGTGTTGGGGGTATTCCCAACAAAGTATAAATATATAAAATCATCCAATAAAATGTGTTGCGAGGGTGTGTGTCCAAGATAAATGGATAGGATCAATGTGAATATTAGCCAATAGGATTGAGGGGCAAGGGCCTTCCCCATTTTATAAAAAGGCACCATTTGTACACTATTTTCATGCTTAATAGAGAGGAGGAGACTCTACGATTTTGAGAGCTCAAGCATCCTCATTTTCTAATCAATCTTGCTTATGCTATTGTTGTGATTGCTTGTTATTTTCATTTCTCATGCTTTTTAGTTATGCTAGTTAAGGTTTTTCCAGCAATGACATTGAGCATTTGAGCTAACCTCCATCTCATCTCTCTCTCTTTCTCTCTTCTCTTCTCTCTTCCTCCCCTTTTCTATCCCTTTCCTTCACCCAAATCATGATGAATGTTAGAGTAGAGGAGTAGAGTTAAGGGAGAGTAGTGTTAGTGGTGAATAGAGTTAGGGAGGAAGTAGGAAACTAACTAAAATTAGCATCTATGTATAGCTAGGTACCTATCCAGTGATCTAACCCTTGTTGACAGGCGGGAGGGCTATACTATGCAGATCTACGACCCTACAGTGGCGCCGTTGCTGGGGATAGGTTTCCACTAACTAGTTTAGCTGTATTTTAGCTATTTTATTACTTTTTAGAGTAGTTTTAGGTAGATTTGTGGGTGTTTAGAGTTAGTTTTCTGTATTTTTTTGTGTTTGGACTGTTCACAACTAGCAGAGGAGGTGTGAGAAGGTAGAGGAGGCCCTGAACAGCCTCTAAAGGCTTGAAACCCAAACCAACCAGCCAAAAAAATCCAAAAAATATCAGTGTCAATTAACTCTTGCATGACTGACAACAGCTCCAAGGTATTGTCCCGGACCTGCAAAGAAGCCTGCGAGAGTTAGTTCCAAGTAGATTGTAAAAATCAGAGAAAAACCATAAAAAGTTCAAAAAACTCTTGAAAAAATCCAAAGAAATTCAAATCTTCATAAGAACTCTCACAGAGCCCTCTGAAGTTCCATCTCAGTGAGACCAGAACACAGAAAAGCTTGCAAGAGTTAGTTTGATGTCTAAGTGCCTGTGCGAGAGTTCCTAGTGAAAAAAAGACAAGAAAGTACCAGTGAACCCTCGCAAACAGCAAAATTTTTAGTTTCAGTGGTCAAGAACTCTCGCAAGGGATTCTGAAGTTCCATCTCAGTGAGACCAGGACACAAAAGAGCTTGCGAGAGTTAGTTTGATTCTAGTGAGCAGAAAATTGGGTTTAAGTGCTAAAAAATCACTAAAAAGTGAAGATCTAGCAAATCCTTCCCGTAAGAACTCTCGCAGACCCTCTAAATTGATTCAAAATTTCAATTTACATCAGTGATGAAGCCTGCGAGAGTTAGTTTTGAGATTTGGTGAAGATCAAGCCAAAAAAGTGGTTTCGAACCCTCGCAGACAGTGAAATTTTCACTTCTTGCAGGAGTTAACTCTCATAGAGAATTCTATAGTGAGATCTGATCCAAATCCAGCTACCGTGAGCCTTGTGAGAGTTACTTCCCAAATATCAAAGAGATATCAAGTTTTTTTATCTGCAAAAATAGCTAAAAAACCCTCGCACAGCCAACCCTTGCACAGCCAACCCTCGCACAAGAGAATCCTCGCAGACTAGATCAGTGAGAAGATCTGCATTAGATCCAGCTACTATCCAAAAATCAGGTCAATCAGTGCAAGGAGTAAAAAATTATCAAGGAAAAACCATCGTAAAAGGCCTAAAATTCACTTCCGGTCGATCAGATCAATCAGATCCTTGAGATCCAGACAGCATCCTACTGTATAAGCAAGATCCAATCACTTTGGAACCCACCATCGGATGAATCTGAGATTGGGACGATCAATAGCACGAAGGATAGCAAATCAAGCACCACACCTTCCCAGATTAGCAGTCGTGCAATAAGAGGCAGAACCAGAACTAGCACTAATGGATCCAATGGGCCAACCCGTACCTATCGCTCCCTTGCAAGCAGTCCGGAGAGCACCACGGATGGAAATATCAATATACAACGGATCATCAAATCCCATCCGATTCCTCTAGATCTACGAGCAAGCTTGTGAAATCTACGGCGAACAGACACCTGCGGAGAAGCTGATGTTGTTCCCCATGTCCTTATTGGCAGTGGCTCAGGATTGGTTTTTCAACCTGTCAGAGGAAGAAAAATCTATCTGGGAAGCGGTTAAAGCGGCTCTCATTATGCACTTTAAACCAAGAAAGTTCCTGGAAGACCCGTTCCTCCTGCTGAGCAAAGTCAAAATGGGAAAACGAGAAAGGGTCAGAGACTATATTGAGTGGGTTAAATACTTACGATCTGAGTGCAGTGCAGCCCTAACTCCCGATCATGCGGTGATCATGTGGTTCCTAGCCGGACTACCACGAAACATCAGAAGAGAACTGAAACGATGGGAGCAGTACACTACTCTGCAAGAAGCTATGAAAGATGCCATCAAGGAAGAGGATGAGGGATCTGATGACGAATATCCATCCACCCACACCCCTACTCCCTCGTTAGTATCATTATCATCAACCGCATCTGCTACGAAATTACACAAACAACATATGGAGCAACTTACGGCACAGTTTGACCATAAACTGAAGGCCTTACAGGGAACTGTAGCAGTAATGCCACATCAACCGGAACCAAACCAGCTGCAGTATCCAAGACGAAAAAATGTATGGTATTCAGTGTGCACATAAAACCATACAATGAACGAGTGTCTAGTCCTAAAGCAAAATCTGAGACTAACACAGATTCTACCATCCGTGCAATGCAACATCGCACGATACGGCATTTTGTCCGTTCAACCCCCGGATTGTTCAACAGAAGAGAAGTCCTTATCAGACTTCTTATCCTTACCATCAAGGGGCACCCAACGCGGCGCCAAGGTACGGCGCACCAAATCAACTACAACGTATGGCCTTACCTGCTCCACCAGGGCCAGCCAATCAACAAGTGGCCCATGTAAACCTGACAGCAGCGGAACTCGAGATGCAAATGCCACCTCAACCTGAGCAGCAGCAATGGTACGGACCGGATGAACAATTTATGGATCCTACCATAAATGAATATGTTGTGGCCTATGCAGCTCAAACTCAACGTCAAGCGGAAGAAATTACGGCTGCTACGGATGTGTCGAAGGACACATAATTGCGAAATGTCCCTACAAGGGACAATATACATCCTTCTGCCAACAATAGTCCAACACACCATACCCTTGGTGGACGGAGCAATCCCCAAGGTAAGCCGTTATTACCGCTGCAACCCAAAATTATACTGAACTGATCAAGCAGGAGTTGTAGAAGCTGATGGATGCAGATTTTATCTATGAAATGGGGCACATGGAATGGGTATCACCGATAGTTATAGTACCCAAGAAGAACGACAAAATGCGCATTTGTGTGAATTTGAAGGCACTAAATGCAGTCACCAAAAAAGATCATTTTCCTTTACCATTTACGGAAAGTGTTCGACAGAGTAGCTGGTGCCGAGGCCTACAGGTTTTCTAGATTGCTTCAGCGGCTACAACCAGGTGAAGATAGCCCCCCAAGACCAAAACAAAACAACATTTGCCACGGAATGGGGAACCTATGCCTATAAAGTAATGCCATTTGGACTTTGCAATGCCCCAAGCACCTTCTAGTGAGTCATGCAGATGGCATTCAAAGATTATCTGCAAAAAAATTTGGAAATTTCTTGGATGATCTGTGCGTGCATGGACCAGACTTTGAACACTTATCCAACCTGGAAAAGGTGTTACAAAAATGCCGCGACTACCAGATCTCCCTGAATCCAGAAAAATGTCAATTCTGGGTAACACATCGCTTGATTCTCGGCCATATAGTGTCAAGACACGGGATCGCCACAGATCTACCAAAGCCTCACAACGGATCCACATTGGAACGAGGAAGCCCTAAATGCTTTCCAGAAGCTTAAGGATGCATTGGTTTCAGCACCAGTCTTACGCCCACCCAATTGGTCCATTGAGTTTCACGTGCATATGGACGCATCAAAGTATGCACTTGGAGCAGTCTTAATCCAGCCAGGTGAACACAAAAAGGATGTTGCAAGCCGACAGCTCAGTGATACCAAAATGAATTATTCAACCACAGAGCGAGAAGCACTGACAATGATTTATGCGGTTAAGAAATTTCGACATAACCTGATGGCCACACATTTTGCTTTTTATACGGACCATCAACCCTTGATCTATCTTGTTAATAAAACTTGCAACACCGGGAGAATCACCAGATGGCTACTTCTGTTGTTGGAATTTGATTTTCGGATAGTAGTTCGCAAGGGAAAACAACAATACATGGCAGATCATGTATCACGAATCAAGGGAGGAGATTGCAATCCAACCCGATGATGAGCTGGCAGATGCTGCCTTATTTTACGTGGACACAGTACAAGAATGGACTATCGACATTGTTGAATATCTAATGCGGGGCCAGCCAGACAAATCATAGAAATTGATCTTGAAGGCTAGACCTTATCAGCTGATTGTCGGCCAGTTATACCGAAGAGGACCAGACGAAATTCTTCGGCGGTGTATTCTTCGTCATGAGGCCACCCAGATCATTTCGCTTTCACATGAAGGCATGGGTGGGGGCCATTTTGCATTCGATAAAAAAGTGCAATGTGTGCCAAAGGGTGAGAAGGCCAACAAGATTGAATTATGACCTACTGCATCCGGTCTTAGCCCAAGCACCATTCGAAAAGTGGGGATTGGATTACATCGGTCCAATTCACCCTGCGGCAAGGAGTTCTCAGGCTCGAAACGTAATCGTAGCCACAGACTACCTCACCAAATGGGTCGAAGCCAAGGCAGTAAGAGTAGCTGATGCTAGGACCACTGCCAAGTTCCTTTATGAAAATATCATTGTACGCTTCGGATGCCCGGTAGAGCTAGTCAGTGATCGCGGAAGCCATTTCATCAATGAGACCATCAAGGTCCTGTTGGAGGAATTCTTCGTGATCCATAGAACCAGTACTCCTTATTATCCTCGTGGTAATGGGCAAGCAGAATCATCCAATAAGATCCTGTGTAGCATGCTCACAAAAACAGTTGAAGCTAGCAGATCAAATTTGGAACATAATTTGCATGTTGCATTCAGGACAACATATAAAGGAAGCACTGATCAAACACCCTTCCAATTGGTATATGGTCAGGATGTTGTGATGCCAGTAGAGTTTCTAGTTCATTCATTAAGGATTGCCACCATGCAATGTCTTAGTGAGTCCAAATCTCTACAGCTACGTCACAAAGCTCTGCATAAACTCTGTGAAGCACGCTTACTAGCTGTGCATGCACTGGCAATTGAAAAGGAAAGACGCAAAGCATGGCATGATCATCGGTTACAAAAGAAGAATCTTCATTCCGGAGATTTGGTCCTGATGTATGAAACCAAGGCGATCAAAGAAAAATTAAAATTCACAGGTGAAGGTCCCTATCGGATCAAGAAAATTCTTAATCATGGAGCATGAATTTAGAAAAGTTACATGGGACACCATTCGATACACCCATCAACGGTAGCCAGTTGCACAAGTACTTGCCACCATAGAGAGATAGATCTAGATTGATGGGGGCACGTTATGAAAAGCTAATCTGCTAAGCCATCACTGCTAGATCTAAGGAGATCAAGCCAAATCAAGCTAAGTCCATCAAGATTCAGATCTGGCAAGATCGGGGAAATCCATCAGAATCCAAGAAGGATCCAGATTCAGATAGGATCAAGAAGGAAGCTGATCATCAGATTGACTGAGGGATCTATTACCAAGTATCCATCAAAATTTTCAGAGAACTACCAATAGTCAAATCAAGCCTGGATGAGGCTGATTACCAATTTACAAAAGTTAAAAACCAGAAAATTCCAAGATCTCGTCAAAAAACACTCTAAAAGAGCAACTTTTCATGATTTTTTGAGATTCCTTGGGAGATAGCTCTTGAAACTTAGACAGTCACCAGATCTGACCCAGATGCATCCATGAAAATCTCTGCAAGAGTTCCTAATGGAGGAATCACCATTTTCTAGTGTATGCGAGGGTTCCCAGAAGCAGAATTTTCAGAACCCTCGCAGAGCATCAAGATCAACTTACCAACCCTCGCAAGGTGCCTAAATAGAATCAGAGCAGTGAAATTAGTCTGCCTACATGGTCTGATCTTGAAACTCCAATCATAGGGGCAAGTTGTGCGAGAGATCACCTCCTGCAAGAGTTGAACCCACGCAAACAGCCTAAACCCTCGCAGAACCTTCGCATAGCAGTCAAATCACCTTCTGAACTCTCGCAGACTTCCTTGAGGTCTTAGAATTTTGTGAAGAAGGTGTTTGCCAAAATTTGGGTGGAACTGAACAAGGGAAAGTGGATTTCACCTAATACGCACTCTAAATTCCGCTATATAAGGGATGAAATTGAGTCATTTGTCACCTTTGCTAGTGAAGCTCTGCCAAAATTTACACTGAAATTACCAAGTTTTCCGTTTGCGACCAAACTTACTACCAGCTATCATCTGATCATACTGAACACCGATATGCGTTCTGAACTACACTTCTTGTCATCCAACACTCGTTATTCACAATTTTTTGTCATTTTCACACCTTTTTTCATTTTCCACCATTTTTCCTACTTTGTCGACTTCTAATCATCACTGCTAACATGGCCTCCTCATCCTCTGAAGAATCCGGCACCAAACAGGTGATCTAGCGTGACATCCCCGAGGCCACACAGATTTGGCCTCTACCCTCTGATGCTTTGATCCAACCATGGCTGCAGACAATCGGCCCACTTCTAGAGGCAATGGGTTTTTACCCGGTGTTTTTCCATTTTGAGATTAACATGGGCCTCGCCCTTCATGCTTACGCCACCTGGGACGAGGAAAAGACTCGTTTCCACTTCCTGTACCAAGGTACCACGTACAAGGTCAAGATTAATGTCGACTCGATGGTTACCATTGGCATTATGTCCGGTGATCGTCAGCCCTTCTCCCATCACAACACCAAAATTTTGATCAAGCCTTTCGTCATCCAAACTGCACCAGAAATTCCAATTCAGACTAACAATGGTTACCTGATAGATGCTATCACGGAACCTGTCATTCAGGCGGCTACGCATCTGTTGAATAACTTTCTGGTTATTTCAACATTTTGCAAGGACAAAATCCAGTCTAAGCTGTTGAGTCAGATAGTGGAATCTTTTCTATGATTCCCTAGCCCCTCCATTGTGCCATACGACTGGCATAGCTTCCTTATTCGTGAACTAACCAACTCCATCAAACCCAACAACCGTGAGCTTATCACAGCAGGCCCCTGTTGTGTAACTTTGTCTGTGCACTTCTCGAGGCAAAAGTGCACGGTTTCCAATGCTCATCCCTTTTGTCTACCCTCATACCACATACTAACCTTTATCCGCCATCTCAAGCATCAACCTCCTCCCAACCTACAATTATTAACACAACGGCTAGCAAACAAATGTGTGGCGCTGCTTCTACATCCACATCTCCACCTGCTACCCGAAAACGCACTTCCACTATCGCACTAATCACCCCATCAACAACTGTCACTTCTTCTTTCGTGCAATCCCCCACTCCGATCTCTGTTGTCGCTACCTCTCTTCCTGTTCCATCCACATCTGCTTATGTGTCCACCCCCATTTCCTATCTCTGTTCCATTATCCACTACTCCGTCCATCATCATCGCATCTTCCATCACTCCTACCGCTACCGTTGCTTCCATTCCGTTCAATCCATCTGATTCTCAATTGTCTCCAAACACTCTGGCATGGATGCAAGTCATCAACTTTTCACCCCCACGCCAGACCCTTTCTGCTCCATCTTCGCCTTCTTCTATACTCCACACCACCCTTCAGTTCCTCTCTTTTCCTCCCGCCCTCTCGTTAGGACAAACCGTCCTCACCCCTATTTCCATAGGCCCCACCTGCTTCACCACCAAAGGTTGTCGAGGGCAAACAACTGTTGCCTGATGATGCATTTGTGAAAATTGTCAACATTTCCTAGCTAGTTTGAGGCCTAAATTGGCTAAAATTGTAAATAGTTTTGGTTCTGGAGTTTCACACGTGTGAACCAGGCCACAATGTTTTTATTTACTGTATTTTTTCAGTATGATGAAGTGTCAAACTTCATACCCTTCAAAATGAGACCATTTTGATGTATTTTGGTCATATAAGCCATTTTTAGCTATTTTTCCTATATAGGGAATATCTAGGGTCAAGTACCTTCTAGAGAGAGGAGAGAGAGTCATCTTCCTCATCCATAAATAGTAGGGAAGTCGTGGAGAACAGGTTGGAGAAACCTTTTGTATGCTTCATTGAGATCAATAGATCATTGTCATTGTTTCTTCCTCCATTGAGAGCATTGTTGTGTGTATTGTCTTCAAGCTATTGTGTATGATCTTAGGTGCTTTCCAAAAGTGATAGGCTGATGTATTATGGACTGTATAATGCTATTTTGGGCCGCACTTGATGTTTATGGAAGTTTCCATTTGTGATAAATGCTTTTTGATCAAGTTCTTTGCATTCTAGGTAGCATAGAATGTGTTGCCAATTCCTAGCTTATGTAGTTTGGAGTGCAAGCATTCAAGCCAATGATCTTGGAGTTTAGATCCACTTAGGATCTGTATTTTTCACATGGTATCAGAGCTGGTTGGCTTCTATTTACAGTAAGTATTCCATTTTTGGTGATATTTGGATGTTTGATCAAGTTCTAGCATGATTTTGCATTGCTTTGTTGATCAAATCTTACTAACCTTTGTTTTGTGAGTTGAACTTGTGGATCAAAAGCATATTTCAGGTCTATTGAAGATCAGAGGCTGAAAAGAAACTATTTTGGATCAGATCATAACACCTAATCATTTGTGATTGTGAGGCTTGTGCATATTCAATACTAACAATGTTCTTTTCAATCCTATTGTTGACAATCTCCATTCTTGGATGAACACTCTCCTTAAGTGGATGAAACTTCTCCTTAAGTGGATGACAAATGCTCTTTTGAGTGAGTTGTAATTCTCCTAAAGGCTGAGCAAAGCTCCCATTTGGATGAAAGATCCCCTTTTTTGGGTGAACATATTGCAAGCTCCATTGTGAAGAGCATATTGTAAAGATTGTCATCAATTTTGGCATAAATTTTGGTGTACTTTGTTGAGCATGTAAGTAACTCTCCTTATGTAATTTGATTGGAGCATTTGCTGGAAGGTGTTAACCATTATGCAAGTGTGTTTTCAGGTTCTTAACAGGTTGAGGAACATTCTCATGTGAAGTGATCTTAGATCTACATCTAAACACCAAGATTTGACAAGATAGTGAAGCTAGTCTTGTGATTCACTAAGTGTGCTCATTCATTCACCTCTAAATCTTGTATTTATCACTTGCTGGAGTTTATAAACTTTTAGAAGTGTGGTTTACATGTGGTTTTACAGGTTGAATCAATATCTTAGTGTGTTGATCATATGTTGATCAAGTTTGTTCATTACTAGGTAATCTTGGCATCCTAGTTTTGGGTATTTTCTAAGAATGCAAGTAACTCTTCACACCATAACTTGATTTGGTCACTTGCTGGAAAGTTTGAGAGCTTAAGCAAGAGTGTGTTCAGGTTGGTTTGATTTTGTAATCCATTCTTAGTGTGTGCAAAGTGTTGCATGTGTTTCAATCTTCCTTTCTATGCTTGAAACCATCTAGGTTCAAGATAGAAGTGTTTTAGGGTCCTAAATCTTCATAGATCTCTTTATCTATCATTTGTTGAGAGAAAAGTGAGTGCTAAGTGCTTTAGGACAGAACCTAAAAGTTGAAGAAACATTAGAATCATGGCTTCCAATGGTGGGATCATGCTAGAGTCTAGTGAAAGGTTGAGTTCATCAAACTACTCTACTTGGAAAGTGAGGATGGAGTCCTTACTTGAGTTGAATGAACTCATGGACATAGTTGCAGAAATTGAAGAGAGACCTCTCACACTTCAAGAGCAACAAAGGTTTGATAAGAAGGCCAAAAGGGCTCTTCATATCATTAAAATGAATGTTACAAATGAACTTCTCAAGGAAGTTGGAAAGTGTCAAAGTGCAAGTGAGGCATGGAATGCCTTAAAGAAGCTCTTTGAATCAAAGTCCACATCTAGGGTATTGACCCTAAGGAGACAAATATTTTCTAGTAGGCAAAGAGAGGGTGAAAGTGCTCATGCATTTATCTTGAGAGTTAAGTCCCTAAGTGATGATTTAGCATGCATTGATGAGAACATAAAAGATGGTGAAATAGTCCAAGTTATGTTGAATGGTTTGCTAAATGAACATGCTAACCTTGTGCAAAGTTTTGCCATTCAAAGAGTCTTGCCAAGTGTGGTTGACTTGCAAGAAATCTTATTGGCTGAAGAACATAGGTTGCAATCAAAGCTTGATGGTGCATCCTTGCAAGGTGGAGGTGAAGAGGCTTTATTCACAAAAGGCAAATTCAAGGGCAAAGGTAAAGGCAAAGGGAAATGGTCCAAAGGTGGTAACTTTGATCATGATGATCACTCTTCCTCTTCCTCTTCTACTAAGAACAATAAGTCAAAGTTCAAGTGCTTTTATTGTGGGATAAAAGGTCATTTTGCAAATGAATGTTATAAGAAGAAAAGAGAGCAAGGAGAGAGGCAAGGAAATCTTACAATAGATGAGGAAGAACAAAACACATGTGAATCACTTGTTATGACTTCAAGTTTGTTAGCCAACATAGATGATAATGATCCTTGGTGGATTGATAGTGGAGCCTCATCTCACATGACAAGACATAAGGAATACTTTACATCCTTATTGTCTTATGAGGGAGAAGGTAACATCATCTACACTGCAAATGATGGTCAATGTGACATCAAAGGCATAGGCACTATTCCTATTTCCCTTTCAACAAATAGGAAAGCAAATCTTGAAAATGTTTTGTACATTCCTTCAATCACTAAGAATTTGCTTAGTGTAAGTCAAATGATTGACAAAGGACTTGATGTGGAGTTCATTGGAGATGCATGTTTGATAAGTAAATGTGGATCCTTGATTGCTCAAGGTAGGAGGCATGGTAAACTTTTCAAGCTTGATGCATGTGTGATCTCTAATCATGAAGG
Source organism: Diphasiastrum complanatum (assembly GCA_029204225.1). NCBI lineage: Eukaryota > Viridiplantae > Streptophyta > Lycopodiopsida > Lycopodiales > Lycopodiaceae > Diphasiastrum > Diphasiastrum complanatum. The sequence goes on from CM055096.1 coordinate 62,079,473, forward strand.
ATGTATGGCTAGGGAGCAATTGACAAACCAAGAAGTTTGGCACAAGAGGTTGGGCCATCCCAACTTCAAATCTTTGGAGGTAATGGCAAAGAAAGAGCTTGTTCTTGGTCTCCCTAAAAGTCTTGTTGCAAACAATAGTGTTTGTGAACATTGTGCCTTGTCCAAATCTCATAGACTTGCTTATTCTAGATCTACTTCTAGATCTAAAGAAGCTTTTCAACTTGTGCATTCTGATATTCATTCTTCTAGTACAACTAGCAATGGTGGGGCAAAGATGTATGCAACTTTCATTGATGACTTTAGTAGGTATACTTGGATCTATCTTCTTAAAAGTAAGGATGAAGTGTTTGCTGCATTTGTCAAGTTCAAGAATGAAATGGAAAACCAATTCAATACAAAGATCAAATGCTTAAGATCTGATAATGGAGGGGAATACACCTCAAATAGGTTCAAAGATTTTTGTATAGCACATGGGATTAAGAGGGAGATGTCTATTCCTAGGACTCCACAACAGAATGGAGTGGCCGAGAGGAAGAATAGAACCCTTTGTGAATGTGCCAAGGCAATGAGACTACATGCTAATCTTGCTAAGTCTTTTTGGGGGGAAGCTTTAGCATGTGCTAACTATCTATGTAATAGATGGACAAGTGCTTCCTTGGATGGTAAAACTCCTCATGAGGTTCTTTATGGTAGAAGGCCGAGTGTCAAGCATTGTAGGATCTTTGGATGTACATGTTTTGTCAATATCACACTTGATGATAGAACTAAAGAAGATCCTTCATCAAAGAAGGGTGTGTTTGTTGGCTATAGTGAAGTAAGCAAGGCTTACAAAGTGTACATTCCTTCTACAAAGAAAGTTGTCATAAGTAGGGATGTCATCTTTCATGAAGAGAATGTTTCCAATGTTGTTGATGTTGATGTTGATGTGCCTACTCATCATCATGATGTGCAAGATGTCTTGGATGAAGATGGAGATGCCACTCCAAAGCAAACTTCAAGGAAGACTCAAAGGCAAAGGGCTAAGCCATCAAGGCTAACCTATGATGAAAAAGGAAAGCAAGTGGTGGACAACTCTAACTTTGCTTTTCTTACCTCTTTTGATGAACCAACTTGTGTAGGTGAAGCAATTCAAAAGAAGGAATGGATCCAAGCCATGGATCATGAGCATCAAGCACTCATCAAAAGCAACACATGGAGGTTGGTAAAGCTTCCAAAGGACAAGAAGGCAATTGGTTGTAAGTGGATCTTCAAGATCAAGACAAATCAAGATGGATCAATCAACAAGTACAAGGCAAGGTTGGTGGCAAAGGGGTATGCTCAAGAATATGGTATTGACTATGATGAGACCTTTGCACCCGTGGCAAAGATGGTAACTATTCGAATCCTAATCTCTCTTGCAACTCTTTATGATTGGGATATGTGGCAAATGGATGTTACTAATGCCTTCTTGAATGGTGATCTTGAAGAAGATATTTACATGGAGCAACCCGAGGGCTATGTTTCACATGATGAGCCTAATCATGTGTGCTATCTCCAAAAGAGTTTGTATGGGCTAAAGCAAGCACCAAGGAGTTGGTATGCTAAGCTCAATTCCTTCTTACTTTCTCAAAACTTTGTTATGAGTGAGTATGATCATTCTCTCTACTTTAGATTGAATGAAAATGATATCACTTTACTTTTGATCTATGTTGATGACATTATCTTAAGTGGTGGTAACAATCTAGATATAGATGAAATCAAGATGGCACTCAAAAGAGAGTTTGAAATTCAAGATCTTGGTAAACTTCATTATATCTTAAAAATAGAGATTATTAGAACTTCTAAATCTACATTCATATGTCAAGAAAAGTATGTTAACTCTATTCTAAAAAGGTTTCATATGGAAGATTGTAAAGTTGTTTCTACTCCTATGGAATCAAATGTAAAGCTAACTACAAGAAGTAATGAAAGATCCTTCAAGGACATTACTCTCTATAGAAAGCTAATAGGATCTCTTATATGGTTAACCATCACAAGACCTGATCTAAGCTTTGTGGTTGGTAAACTAAGTCAATTTATGCAAGATCCTAGTGAGGCTCATTGGAAGCTAGGAAAGAGAGTACTTAGATACATCTCGGGATCTAGAGATTTTGGCATCTTGTATGGAGGTACTACACCTAACCTTTGTGGATTTTCAGATTCAGATTTTGCAGGTGATCAAATGGATAGGAAGTCAACAAGTGCCTTTGCAATCTATCTTGGAGATGGAGTGGTCTCATGGCTATCAAAGAAGCAACCAACTATCTCTCTATCTTCCACCGAAGCCGAGTACAAGGCATTAACAACATGCACCAAGGAGATTCTTTGGATCAAGAGGATGTTATTGGATCTTCACTTGCTGGAACCAGAGAAGACTCCAATCATACTTTGTGATAACCTTTCAGCCCAAAGCTTGGCAAGCAATCCTGTTTTTCATGCAAGGAGCAAGCACATTGAGATTGCTCACCATTTTGTGAGAGATCAAGTCATTGCCAAAGAGGTGGAGCTTCAACATGTCTCTTCAAAGGAGTGTGTGGCTGATATCTTCACCAAACCATTAGGAAAGGACCTATATTTAATGCATAGATCTAATCTTGGAATGTGCTCAAAGACTATGTTGAAACTAGCATCCAATCTTGAAGAGGGAGTGTGAAAATTGTCAACATTTCCTAGCTAGTTTGAGGCCTAAATTGGCTAAAATTGTAAATAGTTTTGGTTCTGGAGTTTCACACGTGTGAACCAGGCCACAATGTTTTTATTTACTGTATTTTTTCAGTATGATGAAGTGTCAAACTTCATACCCTTCAAAATGAGACCATTTTGATGTATTTTGGTCATATAAGCCATTTTTAGCTATTTTTCCTATATAGGGAATATCTAGGGTCAAGTACCTTCTAGAGAGAGGAGAGAGAGTCATCTTCCTCATCCATAAATAGTAGGGAAGTCGTGGAGAACAGGTTGGAGAAACCTTTTGTATGCTTCATTGAGATCAATAGATCATTGTCATTGTTTCTTCCTCCATTGAGAGCATTGTTGTGTGTATTGTCTTCAAGCTATTGTGTATGATCTTAGGTGCTTTCCAAAAGTGATAGGCTGATGTATTATTGACTGTATAATGCTATTTTGGGCCGCACTTGATGTTTATGGAAGTTTCCATTTGAGATAAATGCTTTTTGATCAAGTTCTTTGCATTCTAGGTAGCATAGAATGTGTTGCCAATTCCTAGCTTATGTAGTTTGGAGTGCAAGCATTCAAGCCAATGATCTTGGAGTTTAGATCCACTTAGGATCTGTATTTTTCACAGCATTTATTCAAACAGTTTTCATACCATCACCAGATCGGACTGATCCTACCGCCCCAGATGGCACCAGGTCCAATGAGAACCTGATCGAAGATAATGACGATGGTATTCCACAAGTCGTCGGAGTCAATACAACACAAGCCCCTATCAGTGCCAGTGTACCGGCTCTCACATACCTAATGACATCGTACCAAACTCCAAAAAAATACATCCTAGATGCGGTAGCGGCCAAAGCCATTCTAGAAAGCAAGGTACTACACATGGCGACGAGTAACACACAACTGCGAGCAAACCTCACCAAGTTGCAGCATGAATTGATTCTGACGCAACAACATGAACAAGAAGTGCACCAGGAGACTGCCAAACTGCAGCAGAAGGAGGAGGGCCTCAACAAATATATCCAAAGCCTCTCCAAAGCGTTGACAGAGGCCTCCACAAAGGTGCAAGAGCTTCAATATGAAATGTCTCAACGGCTTGCTCCCATCCAGGCGCAACTAAACCTTTTGGAAGCACAGAATACGTGCCTGGAGACGAAGGTCAAATCCCTACAAGATGAAAAGCTCGTCTGGTTAGCTCAACCTGCACTAGACTCAAGGCCGCTTTCTCAATGAAAAATGAATCTTCTTTGGCGTCAGGTGCAGGTATATAGCCAAACCTTAAATAGCTACCAAACAGAGTTCAATAAATATCAAGAAAGCGCAACTCACGAGCTCGCCCAGGCCAAGCAAGCCCTCAAGGCATGCCAAAAATTCATGGACAGAAGGCCCATCCCACCCTCGTGGTAATTCCACTGCCACCGATTTTTTATGCTGCACAGGCCAGTACCAGCCAAGACCAAAGCCAGCAGGCAGCAGGGGGATTTAACCAAGATCAAGGGTCTGAAGGCCAAGATCAAGGGCAAACAGATACGGCTGTTGAGACGCGAGACCAGGGGCAAGGCGCAGATACTAGCCAAAGCCAAGCCACATTATCCAAAGGTTCACGCACGATATCTGCCAGCCGGGCCTTCCGAAAACCTAAGTCCGTGGAGGAGAAGATCAATGAATTCCTATCAAAGTATCCCCATGAGTCATCAAGAGGAGGCTGACAGATATTGTTTTCAGCTAAGACCATAAAGGACAAAGAACTGCAAGCATTACTCGCCCTCCAACCACAACCAAAGTTGCGCCAACAGTTGTTTGAAAGAGGCCCTGTGGCCATCAGGGCCTACGTGACGAGTCCACAACAATTACGGGTGAACGCGCACTTTCTGCCATGTACACGAAGATCCAAATGGGCGAAATTGGCACCCCTCTCGACAAGATCACACTTCAAAATTTTAATTGGCCGATCGTACAGTCAGAATATGGGTGGACTACGGATGTAGATGCCAGAGGGCTCTCACCGTGTTTGCAACCCATTACATCAATTGTCCTGATCCAACAGTCTGCGCAGTAGCCACTTACGCCCAGGACTAAATGGGACAATTTTCTCTCATCCATATTCTTTGACGTTAATAAGGTGCTACCTTCAGACAAAGTCGAAGATCAGCTGTCAATCGCTCGTGTGTATTACCGAGCTGCGCTTCTGGGCGATTCATGGACACGCAGATTCAAAACATGGGTCGACCAAGATTGGCTGCGAGGAGTCCACAAGTCCCTTCACACACCCAAGGACTTGAAGAAACTGGACCGCCTCAACTTCATGGAGGACATCACCACCTACCTGATCCAGCAAAGGCGGACGAAGAAAACGCTATACTAGACCGGCAGAGTGCCGAGGGACCCGACACTACTTCAGGTCGTGGGTCGTGTTGGGGGTATTCCCAACAAAGTATAAATATATAAAATCATCCAATAAAATGTGTTGCGAGGGCATGGCATCCTGCGTGTATAAGCCCATGGCCCAATGAGCACACAAGTGAAGTTGCAAATATAATAGTAGACTTGGGCCCTTTGTAATTAAAATAAAACTTGAGGCCCAAAGTCAATTCTAAACTTAGAGTTTACTTTTTAGAGTTGGGTCCAATTTTGGACTCACATGAATCTTGTGATTTCCAATGTACTTTTTGTGGACCCTTGGATCAAGTTGGGTCCAAGATGAATGGATAGGATCAATGTGAATATTAGCCAATAGGATTGAGGGGCAAGGGCCTTCCCCACTTTATAAAAAGGCACCATTTGTACACTATTTTCATGCTTAACAGAGAGGAGGAGACTCTACGATTTTGAGAGCTCAAGCATCCTCATTTGCTAATCAATCTTGCTTATGCTATTGTTGTGATTGCCTGTTATTTTCATTTCCCATGCTTTTTGGTTATGCTAGTTAAGGTTTTTCCATAAGCAATGACATTGAGCATTTCAGCTAACCTCCATTTCATCTCTCTCTCTTTCTCTCTTCTCTTCTCTCTTCCTCTCCTTTTCTATCCCTTTCCTTCACCCAAATCATGATGAATGTTAGAGTAGAGGAGTAGAGTTAAGGGAGAGTAGTGTTAGTGGTGAATAGAGTTAGGGAGGAAGTAGGAAACTAACTAAAATTAGCATCTATGCATAGTTAGGTACCTATCCAGTGATCTAACCCTTGTTGACAGGCGGGAGGGCTATACTACGCAGATCTACGACCCTACAAATTGGCAAGACTATGCATGCTATAATAACAAAGTGTTTGCATCATATCTTCATGCTTGTTTACCATGCTAATCTCAGATCCAATGAGGCTAAATACTTCATTATGGAGATAAGTGTCTTTAGAAGATAATTCACTTACTCTCATAAAGAGTTTACAATTTGCCTCAATACAAATTTTCAAACTATGAGTGAACAAATCACTTTTGCTTTTGCATGACTCAAGAACATACATTTGATGAAATAACCATTTGCTTTATAATTGATTTAAAATCAATTTCAACCTTTTAAGAACATCATCTATGTTCTCAAGAGAGACTATATACTCAACTAGTGTGTCTTTACTCAAATTTTGAGATGCAATGATTTCACTTAAGCAAATTGATTCATCAAATGACATAAGAGAAGTAAGTATGAGATGTATACCACATGAGATATACTTCTCTTTCCCTTGAAATGTGAGCCATATGGGCTCAACCATGTTTCTTGAGTTTATTTTTGGAATCACAACTTGAGAAGGTCTCTCCTCCTCAATCCTTGGCACACTTGAACCTTGAGAAGGAATCTCCTCCTCAATCCTTGGCACACTTGAACCTTGAGATGATTCTTTAAGATCCTCTTCATGGTGCTCCTTCTTGATGGAAATCCAAGACCTCCATGTCTCATAATGATCATAACAACCATGACCATACAATATGCACTTCCTATGATTATCAAGATTACTTATGCTAGAAACATAAGTCCAAAAATCACCACAACTTGGCATGATTTTTCTAATATTGAAATCAAAAGGTATTTCCATCTTAATAAGGCTAACTACTTAATTATGGATATAAGTGTCCACTTTGGATGCTTCACTTATTCTTATAAGAAGTTTACAACTTGCCTTTGAGATTGAAAACTTACAGTTGTCATCTTTATGAATGAACACATCATTCATGATCTTATTGAAACCAAAAGATCCTACATTATGAAGATATTTTCATTACCTTGACTTCATAACTAATGTAAACTTACAAGGAAAACATATTTTGCTATCTTTTAAGGCATCACACTCAACTAGTATTGTCTTAATCCACCTTTGAGATACAAAAATCTCTTCAAAGCAAAATGGTTCTTCATAAGTTGACATGAGAGCATAAATGAAACTATTTTCATTTTGTGATTGCTCCTTATGCTTGATTGATTTCTCTTGGATAATAAGAATAAGTTTGAACTTGTCCAAAGTTCCAAGCAAAATACTTGACATCTATCTTTGCATCTTGAACCAAACAATGCACTTCCAAATGATGAATTTCAAAAGATTTGACATGTGTTGTGATGGACTCTTGAAGACAAACCTTGCAAGTCCTTGTGAGACTCCAAGCCTCATTCACCTTTTCACAAAGGAAACACCTTTCCTTGGACTTGTCCTTCTTGTATTTGCATCTCAAACTTGAAGCTCCATCCTTCTCCTCGGCCCCCTTGTTTTGGTTCTTCTTGGATGGATTGGTCTTCTTTTTGTAGCATCTTGAGGAAAAATATCTTTCCTTGCCACAAAGGTTGCACTTAGGATCCTTTCTTTCCTTCAATAGGATGCCACTTGTTGATGCTACGTGAATAAAAACCTGTGCTATGATTCTACAAATGTAATTTGTGACTCTCAAGAGACTAGATTTGAACATCTTCAACAATCTAGAAGGACCTACAAAAGATCTAACTCACAAACCTAAGAATCAATCTTCACACTAATGACTAGTCACTTGAAAACTTTGCTTTGATCAGTAAGACAAAAGCATACAATCTTTGAATCAAATCACAAAAGAAATCAGATCCACTCTCCTATTGGACTCATAATATACCAATGACTCTTTCTTTTGAAAGTTGAAATGGATATGAAAAGATTTGACACCTAGATTTTCCTTTTCACTTGATTAGTTCTCTCAACACTTGAGATTCTTGAACAAAAGATGTTTTTTTTTTTCAAACACATGAAAATCAAACTTAATCACTTCTTTTGGATTCACTCTTGACCCAAATAATCTCACTCTTGAGATTTAGAATGAATTTGATTTGATTTGAAAACAAACTATACCACCAATTTTTCACATAGCTTAAAAATTAGACAACTAGATATTCACAAAGATCTCAACCATGCGTGAATACTCAAATATGGACTCCTCCTCATTCTACACATCCAATGGGATCACAAATTGACCCTCAAACTCTCACAAAGAAATTTGAATAGAACTAATTTGAGTTTCATACATTCTATGTCAATTTTTGCTAAACAAATTGAATTCAACCACTCCTATTGGATTCCACCAATTACTCTACTTTTTAAGACTTGGAATGAAATTCAAATTCAAAAGTTGTGATTTTTCTCACTAAGATATTGTGCCTCAAAGAGCTAATACCACTTAGAAAGATTAATCACCTAGGAGAAGACAAATTCTTCACCTGTAACAACACATAATGAGCTTCTAGATCTTGCCCTCTACAAAGGAAGGAACTCTTAGAAAATTGGATCTCTCTCTACACATTTGCCATAGACACCTTGATGACTCTTTTCAAACCTTACAATCAACCAAAAAAATTGAGTAGGGTTGAACAATGTGAATTGGATCTCAATCTCCTTTCTAGAAATCTCAATTTAAGCCAATCTATGTCAAATTCTACAAAAGATTTGCATAGATGCTCTATATGCACTAGAAACTCTCAGAGGTTTCACTTGGAGGACAGATCCAAGGATCTTTTCTAGCAAATTGATGCTTCTTTGACCCTATCACTCTTGAACAAATCTAGAGTGATGGTACAATGGATTTCATCCTCTCACCTTGCATATCACTCCTTAATCTATGATTTTTGGCAAAATCACTCTCAACTTCAACATGCACTCAAAAAATCAGAGATAATCAATTAATGCACCTAATTCAAGCTTCAATTTTAATTTTTTGGCTGATCTAATCCAAGAGCTAATCAAGGAATTAGATTTACTATAGAAAATGCTTGATTTTGCACCAAAAATCACTCAAATTGGGTATGTAAGTCAAATTCTACAAATTTTTGAAATTTCTCAGTCAAAGCCGGAGCTGTACGGCCTCACACGTGTGAAAAGAGTTCCTACAGCCCACAACAAGATCTGGACCAAAAATTTTGAGGATAGCTATCAAATCCAACTCGCTACACAAAATTTGACTAGTTTCCAAAAAACTGCTAATTTTGGCTTTGATTTGGATTAACCCTATCAATTTCAACAAAACCTCTTGTACTAGGCTCTGATACCATGTGCAAAAAGTACAAAAAGGACCAAGAGTGGATCCTAATATGATCCTCAAGAGGGATTGGTTGTCAGATTACTTGATCTATCAATCTACTTGAGATTAAGATCAATCTAGATCAATTCTAGACACAAAATCCTAACAAGAACAATCCTTAATTGAAGGTAGGTGTACTTTTTGGTTTCACACGTGTAAAACACTATCTGAGTATGGAATCCAACCTGAAAATCAAGTACACATTGATAGAACCTCAAAACAATCAAAACAAATGTATACAAATGGAGAGAATCACTCAAAATTGCTTCCAAAACCAAGATTGGTGTCTCACAATGATTATGGCCAAATGTGGCTCTATATATACAATAAGTGGGAGCTTGTGGTACTGATCATACCTCTAATCCCACATGTGTGAAGGTGCTTTGTCATATGATGATTCATCATGCAAAATTGACACTTGGACAAAACCTTCTATTTTGAGCACTTTTGGTCCATTTTTCTTCTATATGGAGATCTACTTGGAAATCTTTTAGAAGTCAGAATTTGCCTAATTTAGCTTATTCCACACGTGTGAGCTGTCCTCTACACATGGGATATGACACCTAACCAAAGGATGTGGCTCATGCAACCAATAGATTGATGCCATGTGTCATATGTCTAGAAAACTAGTTTATGGCCATTTTAGCCACTAAAACTTGAATTAAATCATATGTACAACATATATGATTATGGTACATGACAAGTACACTAGTTTCACACGTGAGAACAGGCTCCACACATGTGTGTTTATCTATATACAAGATTTTTGGCCTCTACCAAGCTTATTTTTGTATTTTTCACAATGATAGGAGAATCTTTTTGAGAATCTTTGATCTCAGCCTCCTCAAAGATGTATTTTTGATTCTCATGGAAAATAACGTCCCTACTCTCAATTGTAATTGAGGTAGAGGGCGCATAAATTCTGTAAGTCTTCTTGTTGGATGAGTATCCAACCATGATCTCTTTGGCTGAATTAGGATCATCTCTTTTCCTTGTTTCCAAGGGTAGTTGGGTTATTTTCTCCATAAATCTAGGATTTAGGTCCTATAACGTAGGAATCACTACCAAATCGACTTGAGCTACTCTTTAGACTTGATCTAACCTACACTAGGATAGGTTTGTCACGTGACTCCATGGCCTCACATGTGTGGGACCCACCTACGTAAATTTTACATGGTTTCTGATCAAGCTAGATTTGCCAATTTCTATTGATATAACACTAGGTTGTTTAGCACATAAAAATATTAAAATAGCACATATTTATACAAGTGTTTAAAAGGATATACAAACCTAATCATCGATGATAAATTGTAAAGCATACGACATTATAGTTGAAACAACCTCAAATTTAAAATGGAAGTGTGAATTGCAACAACTTATGCCAATCATGCGATTTCAATCTGCTTAATTTACCATATTTGGTAAATGATTTGCATAAAGAATGTGCACAACCTGTTGGAGTTCTCATTTTTTTTATGACATGTTTAACATGCGAGAGTTGATCTTTTGTAAGAATCCATGGCACGCTAGGTAGAATCTCATCTCCACCTTCAGTGTATTGAATCCGATAAGGTCTTTTCACGTCGGCCGCTTGTAGATCTTTACGAGCTGCTGAGTTGTATTTTATGCCAATGGTGTGGTTTCATTGTGATTCCCCGATGTTTTTGAATATGTACATAGGATCCAATAGATGATTAATCAATAATGCCCTCCAATAGGATAATTTATGAGAAATAGACAATTGTTTCATTCCATCAATTGATTAATTCTATGAAGAATTAACATCATGATGTTTAAGCCATTCATCATGTCATTCCGCTACTTCCATGTGTGAGGGTGGTGGTGTAGTTAAAGGATTATCTCTTTGCCCCCCAAAAAATCACCTATTCTAAATAAACTTGAGGTTTACGACCACAAAGCATCCTTAGCTTATGAACCGCAAACTACAATCCATCGCTATCGCAACTGCATCGCGACATATATGAACGGTGACAACGATTGTTAGAAATCCATAAATCATAATATGGATGGACAGACTAGGATTCGAACCCAGGACCTCCCTCATACCGGATGGGATGCTCTACCACTGAGCTATTTGCCCTGTTTGATAGTTCTCTCTAGAGTGTGGATTGATATTCCAACACCCCCCCTCAAGCCACACTTGGTTGGGGTCCTAGCTGTCACCTGCCCCACAACTTGGGCCACCTAACCATGGCTTTGACACCATGAACTGTTAGGTCTAACTTGGCTTTGATACCATGTTAAAAATCCATAAATCATAATATGGATGGACAGACTAGGATTCGAACCCAAGAGCTCTCTCATACCGGATGGGATGCTCTACCGCTGAGCTATTTGCCCTGTTTGATAGTTCTCTCTAGAGTGTGGATTGATATTCCAACAAGGACGAAGTCCGACAGACTGCAGATCACAATAAACTACAAACTGCAATTTCAAACAAACAAACGAAGACATTCGTAGAGAACCACAAGTCAACCCCTATGGTTCACAAGCAACGACCAAAGGCCAACCGCAATGGCCTTGACTACAGTTGTAAAGGCATCCCTGGAGTCGGTGCACTTTATGACCCACGATCAACCAAGTACCAGGACAACGAACTGACACCACGGACGAAGCTGACAGCAAAACTAAATGCCACGACATGGTAGGTTTAGCAGTTCTTGTAATCATTCACTTACATTAAAGACCACCTCCTTCCTATGATCATATACATATAGAGGATGGATGGGAGAACAAAATATATAGAGAGAGTGCGATCACTGATCAAAAAAAAGAGGTGAGTGATCAAGTGTTGAATGTGAGGATGAAAAGTCGTCCACTAGTAAGTGAGATGAGCTGTGTTAATCAAACCTCTAAGATTAGACACAGAGAGATATAGATAGATGTATTTTGCTAGCAAACACTACTCATCGTTTTTCTATTCATAAGAGAGAGAGTTTCTCTTGTGGTAACGCATTGTGCAGTATGCCAAATAGTGCTCAAGGAATCACTGTAATTGAACAAATGTTTTTCTTATCTCTTGTCTATGACACATAGTCCTTGAATACAATATGTTTGTTGAATGTTCCTTTGAGAACAACTATTATTTGTTATTCCACGTACAAGCTCATCATAACTAAATCAACAGTAGATCAGTAGTGTATGATTACACCTTAGAAGATGATATATCTTAATTAGCAGCAGTAGCTATAGTTAAGAGTTCGGCTCTATCTAGGTATATTAGGGAATCTATTAGAGAATAGGACATTCCAAATAGCGAGATCACAACAAACTAAGATTTCAACAATGGTATCAGAGCCCTTCCATCTGAAGAGTCAGAGCCCATAAGGCTCTAAGATCAAATCAATAACATCTGAGCAACATTATTCAACCTGAAATATTGTAAAATTGCAATGCATCCATAAGTAGCATTCAATCAAAGATCTGCACCATTCTTCAATCAGATGGATCAAATTACTTGGCCTCACCTACTTTTCCACATGCATTCTAGGCTATTTGACACCTAGAATCGGACGCCCTCCTACACTCTCACTTCATATGCCAAATCATCATAATAGCTCTCCCAAACTAATACACATCACCCATTCGCCCTCTCCAACTAATACACCTCATCCAGTGATTGCAGGATTTTTGGAACTCAAACCCTCAAATTTCTATCTCTCTTTCACATCACACACAAACCCACACACACTCTCTCTCTCCCTCTCTCACTTTCACCTTCTCTCAAAACTATGGTATGCTCTTGAAACTGTTACCCATATGTAAGAATGGTAGATCAGTACTTTTGCATGTCAGGCTATATGTGGCCAATTGTCTATGCATGTTAGATCTAGAACTTGCATGTCGTACTGTAGTAACCCTAAAGGATTGCCCCTAAGATGAGGATAGGAGAACACAATAAGGGAGACTATGGAGCCAAACCACCCAACCAATCCTAGATCAAACCTGGATCTAGCCCCCAAGCCATGTCATGTGAAGCAAGAGGAGAAGAGAGAAACTGGTAACCTAAACCAATATGTCGACGGGAGAATCCCCACCTCATTATATAGAGAGTAGAGTCCTGTGCATGTAACCATGCAATCTCTATGCAGGTCAGCTATAAATAGATCACATCTCTTCATGCAGTCCTCCTGCCTATATCCGTCACACAGACATGCAATACTCCATATGTCTCAATTAGAGTGTCTGGGTCCTCTCAAGGTAATTAGTCACAAACTGGCCTTGACATGGAATTAGATTATGGCGTGACCAATAATCTCGAGTACTGGAGGGCCGGTCTACCATATTAGGACTATTCCATGTCCTTAACCAAATATGGTCCATAACATTCTTCCCTCCTTAAACTGCTTCTATCCTTAAAAGCTCCTCAAGACAGGAAAGAATTATAGGAACAGTTCCTTTAACTTACAATATTAACCGATGAAAACATTATTCTTAGTCCGACTTCCATATCAAACAAGTACTCAGAGATAAACCTATTTCCAACAGATAATCTTTGTTGTGGAGTATGACCCAAGTTTGAAAAAAGTACACTAAGCAATAAATTTCTCAACTAGGTTACACTCAGCACAAGTTAGTAACATCACCTTCATATAAAACACTTACATGAACTACTGAGTGAAATATTACATAACTTAGGAGATTAAAGTTAAAGAAAAAATAATAATAACTACAGTTTGAAATCATCCACAAACTCTGGCAGACAATTCAAATAAAGCTTCCAAGTACAACTATCTTTAGAATCCCATTCTAAGATATGATAATTCATTCAACTAGAATCTCTAGGAGAATCATTAAGATAATGAAAAAACTCAAACTTTGAGTATCCCAGATACTCTTTTGAGTTAAATGCTCCTGTTTCTAGCACCAAATGCAAGAAAATATTGTTCCAAATGCATTGGTTTCAATAAGATCATGAATGACGTGTTCATTCATAATGTTGAAAGTTGTAAATTTTCAATTTTAAAGGCAAGTTGTAAACTTCTTATGCGAATAAGTGAAGCATCCAAAGTGGACACTTATATCCATAAGCAAGTAGTTAGCCTTATTGAGATGGAAATACTTCTTGATTTCAATATTAGAAAAATCATGTCAAGTTGTGGTGATTTTTGGACTTATGGTTCTAGCATGAGTAATATTGTTGATCATAGAAAGTGCACAATGTATGGTCATGTTTATTGTGATCATTATGAGATGTGGAGGTCTCGGATTTCCATCAAGGAGGAGCACCAAGAAGTTGATCTTAAGGAGTCATCTCAAGGTTCAAGTGTGCCAAGGATTGAGGAGGAGAGTCCTTCTCAAGTTACGATTCCAAGAAGAATATCAAGAGACATGGTTGAGCTCATATGGCTCACATTTCAAGGGAAAGAGGAGCACATTTCAAGTGGTATACATCTTATGCTTGCTTCTCTTATGTCATTTGGTGAATCAATTTGCTTTGGTGAGACTTTTGCAACTCAAAGTTGGAGTAAAGAAATACTAGTTGAGTATGGTGTCTCTCTTGAGAACATAGTTGATGTTCTTAATGATTTCAAATTGATTTTAGATCAATTAGAAAGCAAATGGTTATTTCATCAAATGTATGCTCTTGAGTCTTGCAAGAGCAAGAGTATTTGCTCACTCATAGTGTAAAAATTTGTCTTTTTTTTCATGTATTGAGGCAAATTGTAAACTCTTTATGAGAGTAAGTGAATCATCCTCTAAGGACACTTATCTCCATAATGAAGTATTTAGCCTCATTAGATCTGAGATTAGAATGGAGATCAAGCATGAAGATATGATGCGAACTCTTGGTTATTATAGCATGCATAGTCTTGCCAATGTTGATGAGCCTAATTCTCGAGATCTTGGTAACATGATGTTGGATCTTTGTGGTCCTTATGAGTCAAGAAGGACTCTTTATTTTCTCATGGAATTTCAGCTATTTTTAAGGAGGAGGAGCTTTTGGATCAACCATATGTTTCAAAGATGGAACAAATCAATGGAAAAAGTGATCAAGTGGTGCAAAGCTCTCAAGTTCATCAAAGAAGTCAACATCAAGGAGGCACTATCATGGATATGGTGATCTCGGATCTTCATCAAACTCATTGGCTAATCTTCACACCTATGAACCTTCAATGATCAGCCTTAAGTGTTGTAAATAGATGTACCATAGATGTATCAAGTTAGTTTTGAGGAGGAGGGTTAAAATTGGCAAAAGCTAACTTGGTTAAATCTTGTAAATACCATAATGACTTGTACCTATCATCATTAGACATCTGTGGAGCCTGTTTCCACGTGTGAAATCTATGCCTAAGTCATTTAGATAGATCATAAAGGTTGTACATATCATTTAATTTGGAAACTAGTGGCTAAATCAGCCAAAAACTAGTTTAGTAGTATTATGACACTTGGCACCATTCTAGTGGTAGAAAATGCTATGTCACATGGGTAGGAGTGGTCTCCCAAGTGTGGAATATCATATAGAAAGTTTAGATCCATTGTATATAGTTTTCATACATGTCAAAAGTCAAATCTCCTAGATTGTAGGACGTATCTCCTAATTTGTAGGAATCTAGAAGGTCAACACTAGCCACCAATGATGATGTGGCAAATTAATGGAATCTTAGCCAAAGTGGATATGGATAAGCACTATGACCTGTCTCACACGTGCTGGAAGTGGCTTAGAGAGAGAGTATGATGATTTTTGTATTTAATCCATGATGGATCCACTTTGAGAAATCAATGAGGCAAGATCTTGGTTTTGGAGGCATATCTTGAGTATTCTCATATTTGTGTTGTGATTTTATGGTTCTATTGCTTTCTAACACTTGTGTACTTCACTCTCTACTGTAAGTCCATACAGGTACTATTCTTCACACGTGTGAAGGCAATAGGTCTCAGGTTTAATCATTTGCTTGTTGTTCTTGCTAGATTTTTTATGGGGAATTGATCTAATTCTAGATCCTATCATTGGTTGATTAGTAGATCATGTAATCTAGCTTCCAACACCTCTTGAGGATCTGATCTAGATCCATTCTTGGTCTTTATTTCTTTGAAATTTCACAGAGAGAAGACTACATGTCAGGTATATACTAGACAGTTCAGCCTCAACTCAAAAAGAGTTCTGTGGATTCGTCGATGAACAAACATATGAAGAGGTTGTCAACAGTCCAGAGAAAGATAATTGGATTATAGCCATGGAAGACAAAATGACCTCCATGAAACAGAAGGATGTGTGGAACCTCTAACCCTTACCAATAGATAGGAAAACTATCAAATGCAAGTGGATCTACAAATACAAATATGGACCGGATGGCAATGTATCAAAGCACAAGGCCAGACTAGTTGCCAAGGGTTTCTCATAAAGGTATGGTGTGGACTACATTGATACTTTTTTTCCTATAGTCAAGCATACTTCGCTACACATATTGTTCGCATATGCAGCAGCCTACAATCTCAAGATCCATATCGTAGATGAGAAGGCATAGGTTTTGCATAGAAATCTGAAGGAAAAAATTTACATGGACCAACCGCCAGGATTTATGTGCAAAACATTTCTTAGCTATGCCTGCAAGATGCGTAAGAGCATCTATGGACTAAAACAATTTGCTAGACAATGGTATGAGAAGAAGGATCACGCACTCAAATCCTTGAGCTGCCAGCCTTTAAGGGTTGATTATAATGTCTATGTGAAAATGATAGATGGTGAAATCATTAACATTGGAGTCTACATCGATGACACACTGATTCTATCAAGAAGTGACATTCTGATTACACAAGTAAAGAAGGAGCAAGATGCTACCTAGGTTTACATATTGAAAGAGGACTTGAAGATCTGGCATAGTGTTGACTAATTAAGACTGTCCCTGAAATTGATTCTGTCAAGGAGTGACATTCTGATTACAAAGAAGGATATCTCATAATAGTTTGAGATATTAGATCTAGGTGAAGCAAGATGCTACCTAGGTTTACATATTGAAAGATGACTTGAAGATCTGGCATAGTGTTGACTAATTAAGATTGTCCCCGAAATGATGCAGAGCAGGAAGCTATGCTGCAAAAGCCTTATAGAAGGCTTATTGGTTCATTAATGTATTTGGTAGACAACACATGGCCAGACATCGCTTACGCAGTATTTAGAATGAGCCAGTTCAACATTAACCAAGGATCTACGCACTGGAAAATTGCAAAAAGAATTTTGCAATACCTAAAACAGACAAAGAACTATGGTCTTTGTCTTTCTCAGGATGCAGAATTTCAGATGAAATCCTACAACAATGCAAGCTGGGCATCTATAACAGATGACTCCAAGAGCATTTCAAGAGGCTGCACCATAACAGCAAATGTCATTGTTCTTTGGATAAGTAGAAAACAGACAATTGCTGCACAATCATCCTGCGAAACAGAATATGTTGTTGCAGCCAAGATGACCAACGAGCTTACATGGCTCAACCAGTTCCTCGACGGACTAGGAGAAAACACTGATGAGTCATTGAATCTACATATGGATAACACTTAGTTGAGAAGGGGAAGCTGAAAGCCAAGTTCATTCCGACAAAGGAGATGGTGGCTGATATTCTTACAAAGCCTCTTGACAAGGCAATGTTTGAAAAACAGCGTGCAAGTCTAGGTGTCATGAAGCTACCATGCTTTGAGAGGGAGCTGAAGAAACTTGAGACTTTTTCATAATATCAATCAATGTATTACAAAATTGGTGCTTTAATGTCGCATGAATCTTTCTAGATCTAACATCAACTAATATTTATAAACCTAATCTACTCGTCGTCGTCATGACGTCCAGTCTACATGAACACAAGCAAACAAACTACATTAATATTTAATGCTTGATCATAAATAAAAACGTCGGAATACAAACCACATTAGTATGAATACAAAAACTAGTACTTACATTTGGAGGATGACCCTCGCTCTTTAGTTTGTCGACTAATGCATCATGCAATTCCCTGTAGGCAAATTCGTATTCCTCCTTAGTTGGCAGACGTCCATAGTATGCCAACTATCCATACATTCAATTTAAGTTGAAATTAATTTGGGGCTACGTTGGAGCAACTAGTCATACTGCATATTAAAAAATAAAAACATATGAAATTAAAGATAAACTAGAAGAGTAGTGTAAGTTCACTTACCATGCTTGCTTGCAATCCTGCCTTTTCGCTCGAGCCCAACCTAGGATTGCCTATCCCATGCATCCTAGCAGCCACAACATCTTTCTGAACCTTGTATTTCATTTGCTTTTACACGGTTCCAATCTTTTCTTGAACACCAGGAGGGCTTGGATTGCCTGTCCCTATAAGCTCGTTATGCCATATCACGACGATGCCTAATCCATAAGCTCATATGCTTATGTATTTCCTTCTCCTTGAATTTCTCTTCTTGTTGAAATTTGTCACGAAGGGTACCAATAACCTGTCATTTATTGGCGACAAGTTGTTCGGACCATTTACTAAACAATCTATCGCCAAAATGGCGTTGGCATAAAGAATAGAGTCGGTCCAAAACCACCCTCCCTTTTCTATTGGCAATTATATTACCTTGAAGATCCACGTCATAATAAAAATTTGTGGATGGCTCCTCAGTGGGGGCGGGAGCCGCGCCAGCTTGTGAGGGACCACCCTCATCTCGACCAAGCATACTTTGCAGTTGTGTTTTTTGCTCAGAAGTTAATGATTCATATAAATTTTTAACATAGTCTCTCGAGCTTTCACCACTATCTGACCCTGACATGATTACTACATTCATAAATATACAATACATTACAATAAACCCTAATATATTGAAATGAAGTAGGAAAAAAAATCAACTACAGAACTTTAATGCATATTGGAGTGGGACTTTCATACTTGTGTTAACAAAAGATGAGAGATATGCGTGTAGAGCCTGCACCAAGATGCAAAAGAATCATATAAGCGACAACGTATAAGAATAGTACTATCTAAAAATTAAAACATTAAAATCATACAATAGTTTTATGCTATTTGTGTTTTGTACTTGTGCATATATGCAGTTTATCACAATGAGATGAATTACACCCAGATCAGTGTAGCGATGAAGACACTACTCAAGTTAACAGGGTAAGTAATAAACATGCATGTTTTCTTGTTCATAAAAACTTTGTTATTATAAGTTAAACTATTGTGTTAAAGTGACATGTACTTGATTTTTGTTTCTCGTAGAGAAATTATTTTCAAAATAAAATATGGTGCACATGCCTCAAGTGTGATGGACAAAAGATGCGTGAAAGACGCATTGTTAAAAATTATTTGTGGAAGCTTGGACAAAAAGACGAAGGTCAACCATCGAATTTGGAAGACGTTGAGGTTTGTTAACTTTGTATGATTGTTTTTTATTATAATCTTTGTCAATCTATATATGTCACTTATGGAATTTGTTTCATGTGTGTAGCCAATACATCAAATGCCATTCCACGAAGTTCATCCATCCGTGTTTACTTACAATCAACGTCAAGTTTTGGTAGACATGAAAAATACTAAATAGAAAAATGCACCAAGTACATGTAAATACCTGACAATGATTGATAGTTTGTATAGGGTCTCACAAATATCTTTTGACAAGCACCCACGAATTGACAATGGATAGATGAATTGAATCATCTTTAGCCAATCATGAGATTTGAGACCTTGCAACTTTCCATCCACTGTGAATGATGACCGTAGAGAATGGGCAAAACCAGTTGGTGTTCTAATGTCAT
Organism: Diphasiastrum complanatum; assembly: GCA_029204225.1. Lineage (NCBI taxonomy): Eukaryota > Viridiplantae > Streptophyta > Lycopodiopsida > Lycopodiales > Lycopodiaceae > Diphasiastrum > Diphasiastrum complanatum. Next base: position 62,099,423 of record CM055096.1, read on the forward strand.
GCATAATGGAGCGCACATGGTTAAACTCCTCCTTAGTGAATGTCCAAGGTACTTTTGGAGCATGATCTTCACCATGCTTTATTCAATATTCTTTTTTGGTGTTTGATTCTTTTAGATCGTGCCTTGCAGCAATGGTATCTTTTTCACCAATCAAGTGTTTCCAAATAGATTCACCCACATTTTTCAATATGTGCATGGGATCAAGTAGGTGATTAATCAAAAGGTTATTCCAATATTCCAAACGATGAAATATAGACTCTTTTTCTTGAAACCAACTTATGGTCCTCCTTTTGCAAAAGCTGAAAATGTTAGATGTATCAGTCTCTCTCTCTCTCTCTCTCTCTCTCTCTCTCTCTCTCTCTCTCTCTCTCTCTCTCTCTCTCTCTCTCTCTCTCTCTCTCTCTCTCTCTCTCTCTCTCTCTCTCTCTCTCTCTCTCTCTCTCTCTCTCAAAAGCATGAAACATAAATTAATATATAACACAAACCGTAAACCAGTAGCATGAAACACACACAAACACACACACGCACACACACACCCACCCACACTGACCCTAAACACACATGAACAGAACAACAGAGAGAACATTATAGAGTGCTAATCAAAACTCCCGAACCACACGATTATATCCTACTCCAGAATGTCACCACATGCTCCCTCCCTGCGACGTTTGGGCTTTTTTGTGGAACTCATCTTCCAACAAAAAATATTTGAACCACACCTTTAACGGAAGAAAACAAGGGCTACACACCTTCCTAGAATTGGGAGTGTTGGTTACCTTTAACTCTTTCATGATCTCTCTCTCTCTCTCTCTCTCTCTCTCTCTCTCTCTCTCTCTCTCTCTCTCTCTCTCTCTCTCTCTCTCTCTCTCTCTCTCTCTCTCTCTCTCTTTCTCTCGGACGTGAATGAGTCTATTATGGGTGATTGAATATGGAAATCAAGATTAACTACATCTAATCATTCTATTTGGATTTTTCCTTTTAGAAGCAAGTGAGAGATTAACTTCATCTAAATATTCTATTTGGTTTTTTCCTTTTAGAAGCAAGTGAGAGATTAACTTCAAAGTATCGTGGCACTCATCCTATCGCTCAATATTTATTGGCCAAACTATACTTGAAGTGTCATAAGGGTCAAAGATTAGAGCATTTTCGAAAAACACTTTAAAGAGTTTACCTCTTGTACTCTTGGATTCTCTGTGTGCACTCCATTGGCCCAAATATGATCGTTGACAATCCTCCTTGTCCGAATCCTAAGGCCTTTGCATTGTGTGCATGTACATGGTATCCTCTCATCATATTCTGGTTGAAACTGGTCCAATATTCCAATTGCAAATTGCAAAAATTGACAAATTCTAACATGTGACAAAAATTGACAAAATAGTCTTTGTACATTTAGTGCATTTTCAACCTTCATTTGTGATGGAGTGGTGTCTTGGCTTTCCAAAGATCAATATACTATATCCAAAGAGCAAATCGGATTACATCACTATTACAAATAAAAAAATTATGACATAAATCAATATATATACATGTGATGAATCAATAGGCGGTCTACGTCGACTGATGGAAGAGCTTGAAGATGAACCAGTCAATAGTTGTTCATTGTACTTTAGTCTTGATTGCTCCTTTTTTCTATGATAGAGCTCAATTCTTTTTTCTTTCTCTAAATCACGTGGAGGTACGATAATTTCCCTAGAATTCATAATTCCAATCAAATGTCATTGTAAGAATAAATTTGCAAGAAAAATTATACACTCATATTCAAATATATCAATAACAATATATACCTGCTGTTGCGATCATGAGATGAATCGCTATCTGATGATGATGACATTGTCGATGACATATACACACTGTAGCCAGCTACTCTATACCACATCATAAGTAATCATTATGAGGCCGTATGTTCTGAACAAATATAATAAAATTTGCTAAAGACATGCCAACATCTAATCTATGTATATTCTACTTATGCTTAATGTAAATCTAATATTCTAGTAACATTGCTATCAAGAAAATTGCTTGGGTGGGGCAACACATGACGAGCAATCAAAATGAGGTTCATACTGACAAATGTTAGACATCAGTAGATAGTGCGTGCAGGCCTATCTCAACTAGTTTAAAGACCACATAGCAGTCAATGTTCAAAGCTCTCAGTTTAAACTCTTGTCTAAGATGAGTGATGATCTCAAGGTAAATCTCTTTGGATTGGCCTAGTGTGCCATGGTATCTCATGACGAGCAATATACATTCGCTCTTTCTATCTATGGTTGCTTTGTATGCAAGAAATCACACCATTGATCAACATCTTTATTACATGACCCTTATGAGAGCCTTCCAATGGATAATGCCAGGAGTAGCCATATATTGGTTGAGTGAGCTTACTACAAAAGAGATGTCAGGTCTTGTACAGACCATTGTGTACATGAGAGATCCAAGTATCGATCGATAAGGATACTCTCTCATCTGCTCCTCTTCCTGCTTGGTCTGGGGACATTGGTGAGTGAGCTAACTTACAATTCATTAGATTGTATCTGTCAAGAACATTGTTAAGATATAATGCTAAAGGATATTTCAACTTATTACTATGATTTCATATAAGGTTATATAGGTCACACACCAACAATTAAAAAGATTTATCATATAGGTCACATATCACTAAGGTCCTCAATATAACATAAATGCTTTTGATCATGAATCTAAATGACCCCATGCAACCATTTAAGAGGCCACATGACAAAAGCAAAAAAAAATTATTTGACCATGTAATTATGTCATCAAATTATATCAAATCTATGACACCTAGATTATTAATAAACTAAATGTTTTATGACATCACCGATTTGACATAATATTATGTCATAAAATCTTAAAAAACTTGTCAAATTACTTGTTTAATAATAATATGTACTATTTCTTATCTCATAATTTTGTCTTGTATGTCAAATCTCAAGAAAAATAAAATCTATAACAATATGAAACTAGTTTTAACAATTAAATACTACCATAATGATCTTTGAATTGATTTTTTTTACATTCCATCATATTAAAAAAATATATTCTATGTAAAATCCTACAATAAAATATTCTCATAAAATCTAGAAAAGATTATGAGAATATTGAATGACATTTGAAGCATACAAGCCCATGTGGGGGACCCTCTCGTGCCAAGAGAGAGAAAAAAAACGCGTGGAATATCCACGCGTGGATTATCCATGCGTGGATAACTTCTGCGTGGATAATCCACACAAAACTTGAATGCCAATAAAGTGGCATTTCCGCGAGCATTCTTGCTCCTCTTCTTTTGCTTTCAAGTTTTATAGGTTTTCTAATCTAGTGTTTAGTGCTCTTGCTTGCTATTGCTCTTCTAAGCTCTATAGATCTTGCTTGCTTGCTTTTGGTTGCTCTTCATTGCTAGTGATCTTGCTCTTGCTTTTGCTTGCTCTATTGATCTTCTTTGTTCTTGCTTACTATTAATCTATTGCTTTCTATTCATTGCTTACTCTTCTAATCTAAAAGTCTTCAATACTCTTTCACTCCCATTCTCCACTAATTTCTAAATTTTAAAGTTTTTCTTTGATACAATGTCTTCAAGTGGTAGGTCAAGTGGAAGGCCAAGTGGGAGACCATCTAGGAGAAGAGCTCGTGAGGAGCCCGAAGAATATAATCAAGAGTGGTTTGAGAATCTATCTCCTCAACAAAGATATAGAATCAAAAATCTTGTGTTATCTTCTTCGGGTGAATCATCCGAGAGAAGAGCGTCCGAAGATGCCCCTTACCAAGAATCGTGTAATGTGTATTATGATCTTAATCCACGTGGTGGAGCTATAAAAAATACGCGTGGCAATGTAGTTCATGCCCGTTTGCGTGATTTAGTTGCTTTATATTTTGGTAAAGATTACATGATCGATTGGTCCTCCCAATCGCTTGAAGACAAAAATAAAATAATAGAGACTTTGTATTCTAAATTCCCTCAATCCAATGCTTTTAGTAGGACTTGGGCCTTGAATACAATGTGCCTTTGGATTCGAAACAAAAGGCAATTGATGAGAAGAGCCGTGAGGAATCCCAAGAATCCCACGAAGCCTGGATGGTGCTCCAAAAGGGATTGGAGGAAGGTGAAAGGGGAATTGTTGTAAAACAATCCCCAAAAGTATGAACAACAACGTAGGGCCGCCGCCGAGAAGCTTTTAAAACATGGCCAAAGTCACTTGGGATTGGGAGGAAGGGGCAATCTAGAGGCCCAATTTGTAAGTGCAATATTTTTTAATATGATTCTATTTTTGTAGTGAGATTGTTAATGTTTTTTATTGCTAAACTATGTTTTTTTGTTGAATGTAGCTTAGTGATTTTGGAAGACACATGACTGTTGCGGAGTACAAGCAAGGTTACGATCATGGATATGTTGGCCTTAAGGCTTTTATGAAATCCCATGGATTGTTTCCAATATTAAATTCTTAACCTATATTGTTTTGTGATTGTTTACTTTGTGGTTTACAAGTAAGTTTAATCTCAATTTAATTAAATCTTTGATTCTATTTTGTAGAGAGGCTCTACTTCTTCAAGTGTTTGTGATGTGGAAGAAAATGTGGAAGAGAACGTGGAAGAGTACGTGAATGAAAGCGAAGGGGAGTTTGAAGATGTGGACACCAACGTACACCTACAAGATGGAGGCGAGGAGGGAAGAAGTGATGATGAGTAGAGGTTCTTAAATTAAATGTAAGGCCTTGTAGAAGGCAATGTAGGAAGAGAGAATTTATTCTCTCATCAATGTACTTGTTTTTAAATCAATCAATATAATGTTTTGGCATCACATCATTCTTGCATTTTTTTTGAATGCATATATTTTTAATCCATGAATGCAAATGTATAGTCTATTGAATGCACATCTATTGATTGCAAATGTATCTATTGATGTATTCAATGCAATGTATAGTCTATTTAATGCACATCTATGCAATGCAAATGTATCCATTGATAAATTCAATGCAATGTATCTATTTTAGCACATGATTTGCATGCTAGAATGCACAATAAACAGTAATGGAAAGCACAATGGAAAGTAATGGAAATAGATAACACATTAAGCTATCAACTAAATATCAAATGAACCAAAATAAATGTGAATTTACCTTTACTATTGTATCTCCATTGTTTTGCAATCTTTGCTTTTCCTTTTGCATGCACTTGATCTTTGAATCCGTTGCAATGAAAGCTCATATTTTCATATCCAAACCTAGATCACAAACAAAAAAGATCTTAAAACTTATGATCACAAAACACATACTATTAACATCCATCAATGAACTAAAAATCCTAAACACTATCAATCTTCTCACTCACATTCATCCTCATCTCATTCTCACTCCCATCTATACTCTCTTTTTCTCTCTCTCACAGAACACAGAAATAGAAAGTCACCTCTATTTTCGGAACGAACCACATTTTGGTTCGCGCCAAATGTTTTTTTTTTGGACAAAACTTTTTGCATGGATTATCCACGCGTGGATAATCCACGCAAATTCCACGCAAAAAAAAATTTATCCACGTGGTATCCATGGCCTCAACCCTCTAGATTTTGCGTGGATAAAGCGAATTTTGCGTGGATAATCCACGCGTGGATAATTACCCACGCAAAAGCCAAGCCTTTTTTATTTTATTTTTACTATGGCGTGGATTATCCATGCGAAATTAGAATTCCTATCTCCGGCTCCGGGTGTCGGAGGTTTGCCCGGCTGCCGGTAGTCAGACTTGGCATGGATAATCCACACGTGGATAATCCACGCATTTTGAATTTCACGACGTCTGGCCGATCTGGTGCCCTGAAAAGACATTTGCACGGAACATCCACGTGTGGATAATCCACGCACTTGTATCCACGCGTATATCCATGCTAATCCACGACAAGTACCTTTTGCACACCATTTCCTTGTGATACATCACCCTTAACACGTTCATCTTCTTCTTCACACCACATTTTTGGACTTGTAGGATGCAATTGTCAGATTATTTCGGTGATATAAAACAAAGATTCTTGTACAAGTCAACCTTATGTAATGCTACCTTTTGGCCTTGCCTTTTGTCTCACAAAGCCTTTCAAAACTTTCATAAAACGCTCAAGGTAGAACATCCATCTCGTGTGCACATGTCCTACAATTGATACTTCTTCGATCAAATGCACTAGAAGATGAACTTGTATATCCAAAAAAGAAGTTGAAAAATCTCTTTCCAACAAAAATACCATTTCAATCATTTGGATTTTCGTGGAATCCAATTCATTATTTTTTATTTCTTTTGAGGAAATCCACCTGCAAGATTGATATAACATTAGGTTGTATAGAAAATTAAAAATATTGAAATAGCACATATATATACAAGTGTTTAAAAAGATATACAAACCTAATCATCAATGATAAATTGTAAAGCGTATTTCGTACGTCATCGTTGAATAGACCTTGAATAGAAAGTGGAGAATGTGCATAGCCTGTTGGAGTTCTCGTTTGTTTTGTGACATGTTTAACATGTGAGAGTTACTCTTTTGTAAGAATTGATGGTAAAATCTCATCTCCACCTTCAATGTATTGAATCCAATAAGGTCTTTTCACGTCGGCCGCTTGTAGATCTTTACAAGCTGCAACATTGTCTTTTATGCCAATGATGTGGTTCCATAGTGATTACCGACGTTTTTGAATATGTGCATAGGATCCAATAGATGATTTATCAATAAATTTCTCCAATAGGATAATTTATGAAAAATAGACAACCGTTTCATACCATCAATGGATTCATTCCATGAAGAATTAACATCATGGTGCTTAAGCCATTCACCATGCCATTCCGCCATACTCACATGCGTGAGGGTGGTGGTGTAGTTAAAGGATTATTTTCTCTCCTCCCAAATCACAAGTATGAAAGTTTAACTCTAATATGCATTGATGTTTTGTAGTTTATTTTTGTTTTTCTACTTCATTTTAATATATTAGGGTCTATTGTAATGTATTGTATGTTTATGAATGTAGTAATCATGTCAAGATTCGGCACTGGTGAGAGCTTGGGAGATTATGTTTCAAATTTTTATGCATTGCTAACTCCCTAGCAAAATGCACAATTGCAAAGTTTGATGCATAGCTAAGATGAGGGTGGTACCTCACAAGCGACCGTGGCTCCTGCCCCTACCGAAGCGTCATCCACAAATCCATATTAAGATGTGGATCCTGAAGGGAACATACGTCAACCGTAAAGGGAGGGTGATTATGGACCGATTGTATTATTTATGCCAACGCCATTTTGGTAATAGATTGTTTTTGAAATGGTCCGAATAATCTAACGATCTTAAATGGCAGGTTGTTGGTACGCTTCGTGGCAAATTTCCACAAGAAAAGGAATTCGACTTGAAGGAAATTCATAAGCATATGAGCTTGTGGATAAGACATCATTGTGATACAGCACGACGAGCTTATAGGGACGGGCAATCCAAACTCCACTAGTATTCAAGGTCAGATTGGAACAATGTAAAAGATGATGAAAAAACACTAGATAAGTACAAGATTCAAAGAGATGTCGCAACCGCTAGGATGTATGGAATAGGCAACTCTAAGTTGGGCTCGAGCGGAAAGGCAGGCTTGCAAGCAAGCATGGTAAGTGAATCTAAACTACTCTTATAGTTTGTCTTTGATTTCATATGATTTCCTTTTTCAACATGCATTATGACTAGCTGCTCCAACCTAACCCTAAACTAATTTCAGCTTAAATTGAATGGATAGTTGGTAGGGGACTATGGACGTCTACCAACCAAGGAAGAGTATGACTTTGCCTTTAGGGAATTATATGAGACATTAGTCAATAAACTGAAGAGCGAGGGTCATTTTCCACGTGTAAGTTTTTTTGAAACATTTAAGTTTTGTATTCTTTGTATATTATTGTTGTAAACATGTACATGTTCACTCTTAACCATTAGTATGATCAAGCATTAAATATTAATGGGTCTTGTTTGCTTGTTTTTATGTAGAGCGGACGTCAAGACGACAACAAGTAGATTAGATTTTCAATATAAATTCTAGTTCATCTATCGTAAGTTAGAGAGACTACGAAAGTAGAAATTTTGTGATACCTTGATTGACACTTTCAATATATATATTATGTGGATTTGGAGGTGTTGGTAGATCAAATGTTGCATTTTCAAGTATAGAAAGTGGATCTTTGTGGTCCAATCATCATTTTAGGTCAAATCACTTGTGAATGGCTGATTTTTAAAACTACTTACTAGAATGTGGAGACAAAAATTGCTCATGATCATGGATGGTGCATTTTATTATATGAGATATCTAGATTCTAGCTTTTGCATGTAGATTTTGCTTGATTCAATATTTTCCATTGTTGGTGAAATCCTAAATTTGATAGGATCTCTTGATTTTCAAGTTCCTAAAATTTTCAATAGTGTGTTTCAATCTTAGGTGTTGGCAAAATTTCATCATATTGTGTTTAGATCTATTGTGAGCAAGAAATCAAGATTCTAGGTGCTAGGATTTGCTAGAAAGAGAGAAAAGAGAGGTTAGATTGTTTCCATATCTTTTTTATTTCTTTCTGAATTTTATTTTTTGATTTTCAAGGGAGTGCTTAGTGCATTGGAACAGGTTCAAAGAGAAGATCAGATCATTACAACATGGCAACTTCAAGTGGCTTCATGTTGGAAGGCAATGATAAGCTTACCTCAATCAACTATTCTAATTGGAAGGTAAGGATTGAATCCTTGCTAGAGATGAATGAGTTTATGGATATTTTTCTAGGTGTGGAGAAGAGACCTTTGGCACAACAAGATCAATTGAGATATGACAAGAGGGCAAAGAAATCTCTACATGTGATCAAGATGAATGTGACATGTGAACTTCTCAAGGAAGTTGGTAAGTGCACAACATCAAAGGAGGCTTGGGATTCATTGAAGAAGCTTTATGAATCTAAGTATACATCCAGAGTTTTAACTCTAAGAAGAAAAATATTTTCTTGTATGATGAAGGTGCTCATGCTGCTGTTTTAAGAGCTAAACCATTCAATGATGAGTTAGCATATATTGATGAAAGCATTCAAAAAGTAGAACTTGTGCAAGTTGTTCTTAATGGCTTCTTGGATGATCATGCTAATCTTGTTTAAAGTTTTGCTATTCAAAAGACTTTGCCAAGTATGGTAAATTTGCAAGAGCTTTTAGTGAATGAAGAGTTTAGGCTTTTATCAAGAGGAGGTGCATCTACTACATTTCAAGTTGATGGAGAGGAGGCTGTGTTCATCAAAGGTAAACTCAAGGGCAAGGGCAAAGGCAAATGGTCAAAGGGTCAAGATCAAGGTGAGCCTTCCACTTTTGTTGGTAACTTCTAGCCGATTCTAACCATCATATGAGCATAAAGGATATCAGACAATGGAGTCAAGCCACCAAACTACAATAAAGAGCATCGACAAATCATCGATAAGGAACTCTAGAATCCATATTTACTAGGAGCGCCAATGTCAGAGAAGTTGACAAGTAGCGGACCGGTCAATGAGTAGAAACAAAGCCCAGTGCCTCACCACCATATTTTATGGTGACGGGAATAAAAGCATGGCCGAGTTGGCGTAAAGACTTGGATCTACCTGGAATGTAATGTTAGACACCCGTAGAAGGTGCATTGTACTCATAGATCTATGGCAAGAAAATTAGAGGTAGATCAATGCTCAAATGGGCACGAAGTGAAAAGAGACCCGAGTAGTTAAATTAGAATTTGGTTTTATGAAATTTTGTTAACTCAAGTTCTTATGGCACCTGATTTTGGGTGAACCAAAAATCCTAGCCCTAGGTTTATCAATATAAGGGCATGTGTGTCATGCCCATGCCTGGTCTCGGGTAGCGTGTCCGGCATCGGTAGACCAACAACCCGTAAGTTAATTGTGACTATAGGGGAATTGGGGACCTTATGTGTACATGGTCATTATTAATGGTTGTAGGCCTAAAACACTTGATGGTGGATTTATATGGGTCTATCAATGAGTCATTGGAGAACTGGATGATGTGGTCCAGATAGGTTGCAGAGGTGTCCAGTGAGGTGTCACAGTGCACTACTAGTGGTGCATGAGCCTTGGAGGGTATAAGTATACCTATTGGGCTCTCACTAGTGGATCCTTGATTGTGAGATTGGTAGTCGTACGTTGCTGGTGTGATGCCTCATTCCTCTTGATGTGATTGATCCATAGCTTGGGGGCTAGATCCGTTCGATCTAGGTTTGGTTGTGATGGTTTGTCCACCATCAAGTTACCTTGTGTTGCTTGTGATTGGCATGCTTAGAATAGGATCCTTGGATTGAGGACTTTATAAAGTTATCCTTGTAGTGACCGTAACGATTATGAAAAGGCACGAAAGAATGTTTTAATTGAAGTTGGAATTTTCTAATAAATTCATGAAAACTTCATATACTTGTATTATTTTTCTGACACTTTGATCAAAAAGTGGAGGGCCTTCAAAGAGGAAGAACCTGTGGTATGGGACACAGGCGATTCCAAAATGAAGATCTGAAACTAACTGGATCAGTTGACCATAGTATGACAAATACTATAGTTGACTTTTCAAAGTTATATTAGTCTAAAAGTATTTGAATAAACACTTTTTGAAAGTGTGGAAAATGTAGAAGTCGATTTTGAGTAGATTCAAATTTGAATGTTGGGTACATTGAATCTAGTCCCAAAAATAGTAGGGTTTCTCATATTGGAGGGAAACCAAGTGGCAATTTAGGTTTTGGACCTGTTATAAAAGGATGTAACTCTTGGAAAGAGGAGATACTCTCTCTCTCTCTCTCTCTCTCTCTCTCTCTCTCTCTCTCTCTCTCTCTCTCTCTCTCTCTCTCTCTCTCTCTCTCTCTCTCTCTCTCTCTCTCTCTCTCTCTCTCTCTCTCTCTCTCTCTCTCTCTCTCTCTCTCTCTCTCTCTCTTATCTCATTCATGCTTATACATGGTTTTCTTGGGTTTTACTATCCATTGGTGCACTTGGAGTTCGCCAGTGGGTTAATAAAAATATTTTCTAAAAAGTCCATCGAATCAAGGACAAACTTAATAAAAAAGAGAGCAACGAGGCTTCAATGTGGTGAAAGATTATAAAAAATGTTGCAATATTTAGTCACATTTTGTTCATTTTGATGTATCAACTGGTGCAAAAATTTTGTAATCTTGATATATTAGCTGAGGCGGTAATAATCTAGCATTGTTCAGGCACAACTTGCCAATATTTACCAAAGATTTGTTTATGAAATGTAAAAACGTATGAGCAGAAGTCGAAATGCACCTCATAATAAGTGATGATATATTGTCTTAAATAGATCCATGTATTCCAAGGACTTTTCCGACCTCCACTGATTCCAACCCATTATGAACAGATTCATCAATAAAAGTAGAGATTTGTTTCTGAAATTTGTAAATATATTTTTATAAATCCTACTGTAGATGAATGTAGTCCTACACTACAAAACGTGCATCTACAACAAAAAATAGAAGACAAACATATATGTAAAAATTTATGAGCAGAGATATACAATCTACTATTTATGAGGTGGTAACAATCTAGCATTGTTCAGGCACAACTTGCTAATGTTTATCAGATATCTATTCTGAAATGTAAAAATTTATGAGCAAAAGTCAAAACAGACCTCAGAATAAGAGATGGTATACTGCCTTAAACAAATCCATATATTCCAAGGTCTGTTCCGACCTCCACTGATTCCCACCCCAGTTGATAGATCTACCCATTGTCAACAAATTTATCATTAAAAGTAGAGATTTATTTCTAAAATGTGTAGGTCTATTTTCTTAAATCCTAATCTAGATAAAATTGAATGTAGTTCTACACTACAAATTGTGGATCTGCAACAAAAACTAGGAGACAAACTGCTAAAAAACTGTACAAGTACCTAGTTGCTTGGATGGCATTTTAGCCAAAAAAATTGGCATACAAAACTGTAAAACAATTTCATAACAAAAACTCATATAACTATTGCCTCATGGAGAAATCATAGAACTCTCATCACAATTGAAAATTTTGCTCAAAAAAATACCTAAGCTTTACAAATCTATCAACAAATTTACAGATCTGTCATTTGAAAGATCAAAAAAAAAAGTAAGGGGAGGTCAGAACAGTTGTCGGTAAAAAACAACATGGTGTATTCCGACCTCCATTTCGACCCTGAAAGTGCCTTTGAGATCAGCTACAAAATTTGCATCTCAAATACTCTGATGGTGATCAGCCCAGAAACCAACAATGAAACCTGCAAATCAAAAGCTAGTATTGTAGTTTGTTAAGTATATTACCATAAAAAATAATTGCAACAAACTAATTTTACACAAAGAACAATGAAGATCCATATGGAATCATGTATATGAACCAAAAAACTGGATATCCAGTTGATGAATAGACGATTTGCCATCAAAATAGGCGCTGATTTAACAAATCTCACATATCCTCATATTCCGATAGGCATTCAAACCCTCTGTAAATATGGATCCGCAACAAAAAAAACTCTGGATCTACACTACCCTCATATCCCTCAGATGGATCTACAACACCCTAATAGAAAACAAGCCATCAGAATACACTTCGGAATAGCAAAACCTGTAGATTCTGCCTATTCCGACGACCTTTTCTGACTTGCCTGTTATCTTAAGAAACTTTTGTGGATCCGCCGACTCCTTTGTCTCAAAATAAATCTGCATAGAAAATGTGAAGTCAATAAAACCAATCTACAATCACATTGAGATGGAGACTATGATGTAAGAGAAAGAGAGAGTGAGATAAGAGATAAAGAGAGAGATTACCTTACATCCAATAATAAAAAAAATTCCATCTTCCACTTTCTCTTTTTCTCTTGAGCTCACCACATCTGATTTTGCAAGGAGTAAGCAAAGAGGAAGAGGAAGAGGAACAAGCAAAGTGCAAGAGGAGGAAGCAAAGAGCAATAACAAGAGAAACAGGAGTAAGAGGAGCATTCAAATGTGAGGAGGATAAGGACAGGGAGGAGGATTAAGAGGGTGAGGAAGTTAGCTTCATTATTCCAAAATCTGCTCCGAGGTCTGTTAAAATTAGCTCAAAATTGTTGCATTCTAAAATGACACAACTATCAAGACTGACGGCCGTTATATTTTCAAGCCTTGTCAAAGAATATGTAGTGCACTAAATGACACAATTTTTAATCTGCTAAATTGTACTCATTTGGTTACAATATGCCATAGGTGTCCAAACATTGATGTATTTGGCCTTCATCCTACTATCGAGCCACTTTCAGGAGAGGGATAGAAGACAATCATATCCACCCGACCTCGCGCTTCTACCCAAGGACATGACGCTTGATTGGCTACGTGATGCCCTTAGAGAAGCCTCGGCAAATAACCAGGAAGTAACAGAGAGAGAGAGAGAGAGAGAGAGAGAGAGAGTGAAAATATGCAAGGGGGTGCGATTTACATGTAATCTATGATGATGATCATTCACATGTTAATTAAAACATTTGTACATGCAATTTTGTACATGTTTGTTGTATTCCTAGCACATTTAGTTCTATTTTTTTTTTTTGTATTAAAAAATACAATTCACTATGGACGCATGGATGACACTTTTGTACGGAGTGCATTGACAAAAATAGAAATACGTACGATTGTGGAGTCATGGCAAATTTTACCCAAGAGAGTCGGGCAAGCATGTCGGACACCAATTTACTCTCTTCTCAACTTGATTATTGGGGGACAATCAATGACATTCTTGAAGTTGGATTCAGACAATTCAGCTTTTTCATATTTGATGTCAAATGGTTCAAAGTTATTTGCAATGGTCCCAATGCAACTATCAGGAAAGATGAGAGTAGTTATTTTGCCATTGACTCTACCAAGCTTTGGACACATCAAAGCGACACATTTGTTTTTCCTCAACAACGTGAGTAGGTACACTTCTTCTATGCTTTCGATGTCTATGCTCTTTTGTTGTCAATCAATCGATTTTCAGTGTACTGCAAAAAATGTATATTGTGTATAGTAATACCCAAGCAACTGTAACATAGCTACGAAGACTTACTACAAGTCAACGTTGATGTTAACATCGATGAATTACAGGTGGTCTTTCAGCTTGATCTTTCAGATCCAGATGGTGGTATGTGATTCAAGTCGCTCCTCGAAGTTAAATAGTTTTTGAAGATAGAGATGTCATGGAGGACATGGCGCTGCCAACTAATGCAGCTCATGAACAAGATCATGATGACGGATTCGATGATACATTTTTGGAGGATGATAGTGTGCAAGCTTCACAAGCTAATGATGATGTTGAGCGTGATGCATCACCATCGGATGGATCGATTACACACGACACACCTTCTCGATCTCACTCATTGTCATCGTCGCCATTAGCTTTTGAAGATCAGCTTATTAATGATGAAGCTATAGGTGAAACCGATATTCCCCTAAATGTCAATGGCACATCAGTAGCGATCTGCGATGTATTAGGCTAGGGTGTTGAATCACTCAATGACCCAACAATGTACATAGTTTCTGAATATCATCAAGAAAAGCAACTACCCAAGTCATGAAAGTGACGAGAATAAACTTTCCAAGATAAATATTTTATGGACCCTATATCAAGATTGGTTGTAAGTTGTAACATAAAAATGAGACACTATTGATGTGAAATTGAGAGCTAATGACCCAACAATATACACCGTTTCTAAATATCATCAAGAAAAGCAACTACGCAAGTCATGAAGGTGACAAGAATAGACTTTCCAAGATAATAGTCACGACCAAAGTTGGCACGACCTTCAACCTCTAATAATCACTAGCTAATCATCAACCTTTCACGCCTTTCATGGCTTTCAGCTGACCATTAGCCAAGCATGATTTGCCTACTAGCCTTTCATGCCTTTTAGCAACCTCAGGTGAAGATCAATTAGCTCGTTTTTCATGGTCATCAACTCATCACACGCCTTTCACACATTTCATGACCATCTGCCCTCCGCTTCACACATTTCATGACCATCTGCCCTCCGCCACAACGGGGAGCGGGACGGGTTCACAAATCAGCAAACTGAAATTGCGCATCAACAAACAACATATATTCAGCTGCAGCATCCATCCCTACGCACACGGATTCACGTGCGGAATCTCGGATAGGCGAGCGTGAATATTACTTTCTGTGCGCATACGGATGTAACAGTGATTTTCTGCTAGTTGGAAAACACTATTTGCTTCATCTTTTATGGTGTTTTGTGCAGCGCCAACTGACTCTCATGCTCAATTACTTACTCACCAACCAACCAAAAGTGTGCAGCGCCACTGACTCTCATGCTCACTGACTTACGCACTCACACGGCGTCCCTATATCAATGCAATCAAGTCGTGCTATATCAATGCATGGAAATGGCGGAGCTACTCAGCTATCTTGTGAAAAGAAAAACAGTCAAGCAGTCATACTTTATATAGATACGTGATACTTTATATATTATTTACGCTTCTATCTCAACACTGGTCATAGTCGATTTTTCAGCTTTGAAACCATCTGCCTTTTTTTCTTTTCTTATGAACAACTATCGATAATACTTTGTTCTTTAAGCATTGTGGGTTTAGGGGGTTAATCAGACAGAATGAGCAGGCTATGGATGCAGGCTATGACTGTAGCCATGATCGTGCCCTTGGTATGGAGTGCAGGAACTGTTGTTCAGCCCGACTGTACAGATGAGCTGATGAAAATGCAGGGATGCTTGGCTTTCGTGCAGAAGCAAGTGAGCATACCAAGTTCCGATTGCTGCACCGGCTTATTATCGGTGCATCTGAGCAGCCCTGTATGTCTCTGCATGCTCATTTCATCCAATGGAGCATTAAACTCTACGCCAAATATCGATAGTAAGCAGGCAATGTTGCTGCCCTCCATATGCAAGGTGGATACCGACCCCTCACGATGTCCAGGTACTGCTACATTTTTCAGAGCAGGCATTCAGCTGTGGTTAATATATAATAGGACTTATGGTTGACTGCAATCTCATATAAGCGTTTGTGTAGCATTACTCTCGGGAGAAAACCCCACAGGCGCATCTGGCGTTGGAGCTCCAAATAAGTCACTCCAGAGTATGTATGCAGCGTATCTTGCTTGTGCTATGGAATCTCCGCGCCCTTGTCTGTTTTAGTAAGCGGTAATCACCTCAATGTTGCAGCTTTCTAACTTTTATCGTTTTGTGTCTACGCATAGATTCCTTCCAGGAAGGAGCCTCACCTTCAAAGAGCAATTCTGCATTTGCGTGTATTCCACGATTATCGATTGCACTTTTCTTAGTAATATTTGCGGGCTTCATATAATATAATCTACCAGCTATAGAAAAGCTGAGTGGCAGAAAAGAAGATGCACATATCCGGTAGCCGATTAACAAAAAAATAAACCGCTGCATGTTGCAGATCAGCTACAGCCTACAGTCTATGTTTCTGAGGAAAAATATGGAGTACGGCCCATAAAGTTGGAAATCTGTTGGAGATTGCTTGGACGACATTTTTGAGATAGATAAGCTACAAATTTCAGTATGTCTTAACTTTATCACTATTTGATGTGTCTGATGATCCGAGGCAATTTTTCTATGTAATCAGATATCACTAATGTTGTTTCCTCCTCAAATTTTGTTGCTTACGCTGCCATGTATAATTTAACAGACTTCTTTCGTCCATAAGATTGATCCCAGCAGAAATTCGAAATATTCCCAAAGGGTCTGGTGAGAGTACTTCAACAAACTTTAGGTTTAGTTTGCTTGAAATGAATTTGTCAAATACTAGGGTGCAAATGAGTAGTAAGCTCTTTGAAGAAGCATGTATCCCTTCTATATGATGCATACAAGCACTGTACAATTTTCCCTCACTTTTCTCAGAGGAGCCAGTACTTTAAAGTCAGTGATGCCTTTCTCACACGACTTACAACTAATACCGTGGGCACTAATCACTAAAGCCAAAGCCATCAATGCTAGATCAATTCGCAACAATAAGGTACATAAGAAGCATATACAACAGAACATTAGGCACGTAAATCAACAGTCAATTCAATACACGATCATCTGATTGAGTTGCATTCATAGCATGCTTGTTTCAATGCAGAACTGCCATTTAGCCTCAAGATTTCAAGATCCTACTTTCGGAAGAAAGTTCATAGTAGGCCGTTTCCTTGTTTTTGGAGAGTTTACATTCTCTTGAGTTGGAACTTAAACAATCCCTCTCTCACTTCAAAGTTGACTCTTCATCTAATGTGATTATTCCAGCTAATCTCTTGAGAGAAACAAAACGAGTTGGAGGTAGTGCGTCGGTAATTATGCTGCTAACATTTTACTGGTAACCATACCTCAAATGCAATGTGCTTGCTCCAGTTCTGAAATAGTTGGATTTTATTGAGAAAATAGCATCTCTAAGGATCAATACACGAATATTATATTCATCCTAGAGTGTTAAGCTCTTAGGTTCCAAACCCTAATTTGTATCATAAAAACAACCTAAATATGTAGCATCACAGATTTAACGGAGCATTTGGTGATCAGTCAGAATATCAAATTTGGCTTCAGACACATAATGTCACCAAATTTTCAAGGCATGATTAATAGCATAAAACTCCTTTTCATAGGTACAATACCTAGATTGAGCTGGATTGAGTTTATTGCTTTCAAAAGAAATAGGATGTCCATCGTGCATCAAGATGGCTCCCATCGTATAATCACTGGCATCGGTCCTAACCACAAATGGTTTCTTAGGATCGCCAATGATCAAGATTGGTGCAATTGTCACACTTTCCTTAAGCAACTCAAAACTATTATTCATATCCTCCATCCACACCACTACTAGACTCTTAGCCCTTCGGCTAAGTTTCTTAAAGCCTTTCAACGCTTGAGTGAGGGGAAACGCCTTCCTAGCAAACTGACGGAAAAATCCCATGAAACCCAAGAATGACTTGATTTCCCAAACTGTTGTAAGAATTGGCCATTGAATAACCAACTCTGTTCAACTTTTTATAGTCCACACAAAACCTTATATTCCCATCCTTCTTGGCAACCAGAGACACTGGTGATGCCCAAGGAAGCTTACTAGGTTTAACCCACCATTTCTCTAGATACTCACTTAATTGCCTTTGTACCTCAGCCTCTTCCGATGCACTCATCCTCTAAGGGTGTTGTGCAACTGGAATTGAAGTAGGTAAAAGGTCAATCTTGTGATCTACAGACCTTTCAGGTAGTAAATCTACATGAAGGTGTAGAAAACATCATAAATTCTTGCCTAAGTTCAATATAGGCTTCAGATTCAGGAGTGTTCTCACTAGGTAAGTTCATGGAATTAAATTTAAGAATCTCATCATTGTAAAAAATTAAGTTTTTGTGAGAATATAAATAAACTTTTTACTCGGTGTTCTTTATCAAATAATTAAGTTCATGATTAAAGTAAGGTTTAATACTAGTAGCATCAACAGTACTTAAACTTGCACTAATCTTTATAAAAGAACAATCATGCATAAAAGTTAAAGATTTTTCAACAAAATTAATTTTCAATGATTTATTCTTATCATAATGCCATTGTTGTCCAAGAAATCACATAATCCATGGGTTCGGGATTACATCCAGATGCCATTGTCACACAATATTTTTTCTCACTTTTTTTGATGGGAAGGTTTAGCATTTGCCCCAAATTTGGATTTATAAAATTATGAGTGGATCCCATGTCAAAAAGTACATTAACAACATGTCCTCCAATTTTACCTTTAATGCAAATTAAGTCATTAGGTCCATAAAGCATTGAACTAAGAAAGCAAATATCCATCTCATTACTTTGAGATATGATACCTAAGGTTGAGGCTTTGTTTTTTACACAATCACATGCAAGGTGACTCTCTCCACATGCAAGGCGACTCTCTCCATGTCAGAGATGCAGCGGCCGCTATAGCCAAAGATGGAGATCTATGTCCTCAGAGAGCAGTCCTTCTTCCGCGTCCCACTCTTCCCACAGGCGTGTTGACATTGTCCTCTCTCGGGATGGGCTTCATACTTTGGCAGATGTTGTTGTTGTTGATCCCACGAGTGGTGACCTATTGCCTCGCTCTGCCTTCACACCAGGAGAAGCGACAGGCGTCGCAACACAAGAGAAGAAAAAAAGCTACTTCGGCAGACACCCCACTGATGCTTTCCTTCCTTTGGCTATTGAGCCTTATGGCACCTTGCATCGACGCCTTGAGGATTTTCTTCGCATGTGTTCTCATCAGGCGGCAGAGTGTCAAGGTATTCTTGGTTCTATTCTCGTGGCTTCTTTAAAACAATGTGTTTCCATTGCCCTGCAGCATGCTCAGGCCCTATTTATTCTGCAACAGGCGACAGTGGCTGGGTCTGCTACATCTCATCTCCCTTCATTAGCTGACTCACCACCTCTTCACTTTTTTGATCTACTGTAGTCAGTTGGTAGACTCCCATGAACATCATCATAGTTTATGCACTTTTATTTTTAATGCCAGGATTTGGATTAATCTTAGCTTTACTGCAAGCTTAGCTCTTGTTTGAGCCTATTTTTGTTTAAACTTCCCCTTCGGGGTGTATATATCTTTTCCATCAATGTACCTACTACTTTTTCCTATGAATAAATGCACCAGGGTGTTTCACTTTGTTGTCTGCTCTATTTCATCTCATGTTGCTTATTAAAGTTTGCACACTCTCTCTCTTGACAAAATTTCCAGAATTCACACGTGTGGGGAATGTCCACAAGAGTGACTGATCTTAATTAAGCTTTGTGATTGGCACTATAACCTGATTCTAGATTGATCAACAAAATCTAGTTCAAAAGAAATGGCTAATCCACAATCTAGCATGCTAATCAACAGAATATAATAGCAATGAATCAAAGAATGAATAAAAATACAAGATTTCAGTGTATGAGCATTATCCTCAACACGAGTTAGAGAGAGAGAGCTAGAGAGATAACAAGCAATATTTGTTTAGATCCAAAATGGCATGAGATAGCTACAAAACTTTGGTTCTTCATTATTGATTGTGTGGAGAGTTACACATATTTATGGAGTTTGAGGTAGCTCGAGGTAGAACCATATCTATCCACTCCAAAATGACATCTAGAGTCTATGTGACATTTGTCACTTGTCATGCATGAAATTCTACCAACTTTTTACAAGTGTACTAGATCTAACTAGAAATGTCCAAATCATCATGCATGTCTCCATTAAACTTTGTGCATGCCTTGCATGTCACTATGGATCACTTACAATTAATGCATGTGAGTTGCCACGAGTTTCTACAAGCATAATCATGCTAATTCTATGTCTACAAACTATATGCAAGTTGCATTTATCAAACTAGATAATACATAACCATGTAGCTCGAGTTCTATGTAGGCCAAACTTGGCATTTTGCATTAATAAGCTACATACTTGCATGGTACAACATTTGTAGCAAGCCAAGAAATCAATATGGATTGTTTTTCAATTTTAGCATCTCTCTCTCTCTCTCTCTCTCTCTCTCTCTCTCTCTCTCTCTCTCTCTCTCTCTCTCAACTCACATTATTGCTATTTTTCGTCCTAGCCCTAAAAACCCTACAAATGTAAAAAAAAACTACGCTCCTCTCTCTCGCGCCCCTCTCTCTATCGCACTCCTCTGTTTTATATCCATCTCTCTCTCTCTAGAAGGTTTTCCTTCTCTCTCTAAATGGGAAGGTTCTGTTTCTCCCACTTTGCAACACTTTTCAACTGCCCTTAAAAAAAATTAGGGCAGACGTGGCCCAATGAAAACGCGAGAATCGTGTTTTCTCCAACACTACTGACATTCTCTCTCTATTTATCTCTAGGCACGCCATATAAGGGAAGTAAGCGATATTAGCCTTAGATTTTCTCGTGTCTCCAAGCAAACAAGTACGATGTGATATTGTATCACAAAGGACTTGCCATGTCATAATATGAGAATACTATTAAAGAAATAGCATGTGCCACATAGATTAGGTTTCTTTAGGGCACCTTAAGTTGTTTTAGGTGAACATAGGTATTGCTTCATCTCAAACGTTGTATGAACGGAGTTGCGTCTGTTCCTTCACGAGACACGATCTTTTGTTTGTTCGTTACTATGTAATGGGCTGTTGCCCACACACACCTATCAATTCAATATCATTGTTGTTTAGTTAAGCACTCTCACTACTCTCTCTTCTGCTGCTATTACGTAACTTTGAGAATGTAATATATACTAAGCTGAAAATCAAATTTATTAACGTGTGGGAATTTGCTTTGTGCAATGGATTTATATTTTGAGTTTGAAATATATGCTTGATCTTCATATGTTTGTATTGTATAATTAAAACATTGATATTATAAGTTAGTAGTTTTGAATAGACATTATTATTATTATTTTTAAAAGTTACAACAAATTGATAAGATTTGTTGATGATTATAATTTTGTTGTATCAAAGAATATAATTCATGACTGATTATTAGTTGTATTGTTCCAATTCCCATACTTTGCCCAAATTTGACCCACAAAAACCACCTCTAGTATTGGGATGCACATCATATAATTGAATTGCTTGATCTAGAAATAAATGTGTTGGACTAGTTACTTTTCTTATTTCTTGACAATTATTATTTGGAAGGAGTCTTTAGATTGTACCAAATTTAAATTGTTACTTTCATCACACCTTTTTGGAAACTTATTCTTTGGCTTTGAAATTGAGAAGACATTTTCAAGTATTCGCAATTTCACAATTAATATTCACAATATTCGTCAGTATTCACAATGTTCACGATCAATATTCACAATATTTGCAATCACTATTCACAATATTCACGATCAATAGTCACAATATTCACGATCAATATCTCAGAATATTCATTTCTCCATATTCGCAATTTGATTAGTTACACAATATGGAAGACATTTTCAATATGTCCTGCAAAAAAAAACATACTCACAAAATTATAATTAGATAAAGATCAACTATCATGACTGAAAACTTATTGATCTATTATATCTTTCACAAAATACCTAATAAGTACAATTGTCTACCTCAAAAAAAACAAAAAGCCATGGCTACAACTCATTGGACTACTCATCAAGTTAAGCTTCAAAACAAGAAGTCTAACGGGATAGACTTCATCAGAAATAAGGACACCGTTACAGAACCTTACAACAACTGCTGTTTACAAGGGGTAACTAGGGCACAAGAAATCGAAGCTTTTCTTCCAAACCAAACTTTAGTAATATATGATAGACATCATTGCTCTTCATATCGAATACATGGAGAAATATGGCCATTCTCACATTTCATTAGTAGTACAGATCAGGCACAACATGCCTCGTGTCATATAAATCGATTTGATACAGATTTGTAAAAAGATCAAGAAAAAAGTAAACAAGCGGTATATGTTTTGCTTAAGTACCAGTGACACTTAGACGTATGATTCGTTTTCAAAGTTGTAAGCAAGGGGTTTCTGATCTTGGTTACGAAGCGGAAACTAGAGGAACCAAATTTCGAGCTTCCTGCATGCACACATAACAATACAAAGCTTAAAAAACAAATGCACTGAGAATAGGTCTTTAAAAGTACTAGTGCATCAATAGTATGAAAAATTTTGTTTCAAGAGATTGAAATATAAAAAAAACATTCATTGCATTAAAGTATACATGTAAAAAACAAGAAAGAATCAAGCATTAACAATTCATTGTAATAAAACAACAGTGTAGAGAACAAGGAAGAAATGAATCAAACGTCAATGCAGAAAGAAAAGTTGGGATGAAGCTAATTTAGATAACTTCAAACGAAATATAACTTCCAAAAAAGCTCTATCATTGTTCCACCATCACATTTATGAACATGGATCCCACATTGTACACAAAACATACTGATAAAACAGGGGAATGCAATAACGAGGAGCCAACAATCGATTGGTACAACGGAATCTCCTATAACCCCCAGCAAGAGTAGAAAAACGCAATAAGAAAGAAGGTCCCACAAACATGCAAAGTAGCGAACAAAACATAGTCCGCAAAGGCATGCCATGCTTTATTGGCATGGACCAGTTGTTTTCAAAAAAAATGCAAGTAACCGTGTGGTTTGCATGAAAAGCCAATTTGCTCATGCAAAAAGTATCTCAAAAATTCACGTTGGGCGGGATGTGGGTTGCACGAATTGGTCCATGCCCCAAAAGTTGAGACCATCAAAACTCTTTATCCTTTAACGTTGACTTTTTTTCAAACCACATTGACCGACCTCATCCCATATTATTGCAAGGCAAGGCCAAATACTTCACATCCATTGCCACATTAAAGTTGTTCAATGATCTTAATGCTATGAATCATAAATACATAGTCACATGCTACTCTGTACACTTTGAAAATTGAATGGAAAGCCTGTCTGCAAATAAATCAATTAGTTCGATCTTTAAAAAGCTGATTGTGTTAAACTGCCAATTTATGTGAAGAACTGTATGGGAACAAAAATATTCGTTTGCTAAGACAGTCGGGGTGACAACACTGAAACCTTGAGTGAGGAGGAAATCGCCCGTTCTCCCACTGAAGGAGTAAGTCTTGATTGGTATGGTGAGGTCTTTCAAAAAGGTAAGTGAAATAGTGCCAATCATCTTTTCAACAGTGAAATCCAGAGTTCCAAACACTATAAGTTGAAGACAACCTGTATTGTTATAACATGCATCAAAGAAGAGGCCATGGATTCTGCCTAGCTCTTGGGAAAAGAAATCGGGACCTTCTGTGATCTTATCATTGAACACAACAACATCAACAAAGGCAAAAGAGAGTGAATGATCCATAGCACCTCCTAGATACAGACAGTTGCGGAATTATTGAAAGTAAAGTTTGATCTCACTACCTGGACATACAATTCGTACAAATATTTGAAAGTCGAATTGCTGCCTCTGTAGGCGTAACACTGAACCACTTAATGGTGTCATTAGTATTGCAACCCAGAAAATATTTCCATATCTACGATTTTGGTTGCTGCCTTCTTTGACACTGCAAGCTTATAGCGGTCACTAGGCAAACCATCTGATGGAATGAGATCTACAAGGGGAATTCTACCAGGAGAGGCCATGCACTAGCCGTGGCCAACTCTAGTCGTCATGACCGTTCACAGATGTTTTCAATAGTTGCTTTGTTCTTCCTTCTTATTCTTTTGGTTTCATGGTAGCACAAATGAATTAGAGCTGTCAGGTACAACATTTTTTTGTAATAAAATGGTATTTTTTTTTTAAATACATGAACCAAATGCACCAAGCAAGTACGCCCTTGAGCAAGGTAAAAAAGTATCTTCAACAGAAGCGGTAGTGCATATGTTCTCAATAGCTGCTTTGATCTCGCTTCTTACCCTTTCTGAAATAATTTCCCTATTAACTCACAGTAAAGTTAAATTATGCAACAGCCATTTCAAGCTTGAACAACATCCAAAGCTCTGGAAAATAATCCAAAAACCTAATCCTCCAAGGGAAAAATTCTATAACCATTCTAGAAAAAGGCTTTACATTCCAGAAGTAGGCCTAACAAGATATGAGTAAACCCTCATTGAAACCCTGATTTATCAAAATTTGCGCATAAATTTGGACGTCCTCTCTACCAAACCAGTCCACTTCTTCCCACGGCCATGTAGGATTCATTATCAAAGAAAGTCTAGAATCACTCACTTCATCAAACAACTCGTGTTTCATAGCTACAAGAGCTAAAACTTTCAACTCATGTTTTGCTACTTTATCAAATCCTAGCAATCCTCCTTTTGTGTGAGACATCAAGGTATCTCCATATTGTGAGCCAAAATCCATAGCAGGCCAACTAGGTCTCTACATCTACAATGGATGTGTTCAGAAGCCACTACAACTTGTGATGAAGTTGTGGAATTGCTGAAAGTAAATTTCATCTCACTACCTGAACGTAGAATTTGTTCGAATCTTTGAAAGTCGATCGTGCATGTGTAAACACTGGCCCACTTAGTAGCATCATCACTATTTCAACCTAGAAAATATTTCCATATCTACGATTTTGGATTGCTGCCATTCTTTGAGAGATCAAGGTATCTTCAAATTGTGACACAAAATCCATAGCAGTCGAACTGGGTCTTTATGTCTGCAGTTGATGTGTTGAGAAGCCACTACAATGATTAAGAATTTAGATCAGCAGAGGTAAGTCTTTTGTTAGCTTTTGCTTTTGGAAACCTATCCATTCATGCGTATCAAAACACAATTCATGTGTATTGAAGCACCACATTCACATGTCTTTGCTTTTTTGGCCTTATGCATCATGCATTCTCTGCATGAATTGTAAGAATTTTCTAATGGAAAAATATGCATGTTAGTTTAGCCCTCAACCAAGGTTCAGGTCTTAAAAATTTAGGCTGTCACCATAGAGTATCCTTTAATGTTGACTTTTTCCAAACTCCATTCACTGACCTCACCACATAATATTGCCTTCTGCAAGGCAAGGCCAAGAAAAGTCCACCTCCTATGTGAGTGTTCGGAAACCTTTTCGAGGTTCCCCTCCAATTACATGCATTTTTTAAAAGTTGTCGATTTTTAAAAAAAAATTGTCTTCTAGATCTTGCATCTCAAATTCTTTGTTGACAAAATATTAGGAATCTTCGTTAGTAAACTATTTTATTAAATTAATAGACCTATGCAACCTTAGGTCTATAAGGATCTACCTACTTCATTATACAAAAAATTTCTCCATATGAAAATGACAAGTAGTTTTTTTTTTAAATTTAATAAAAGGTTGTTATGTTTTTAAAAGTCAACTTCTTGTATGTTTTTTACAAAACCGATTTTTGAAGAAAGATGTCTTATACTTTGCCAGCATTCCCGAACATCGGACTGCTTCTTCCTCCTACCTCATGGGGTTTTTTCGCACTTGATCCCTCCAATTCCTGCCCTGTCAGAGCTAGGTGCTACTTCCAACATGTGGTTGACCCCTCTACTCATTTAAGGACGCTACCATCGGAGGCTACCTCTAGTGATAGCCTCCAACATGTGGGTCCCTCTTTGTCAGAGGTAGGTGTTACTTCCAACATGTGGTTGACCCCCTCCTCTAAGGAGGCTGCCATGGAAGGCTACCTCTAGTGGTGGCCTCCAACATGTGGCCCACAAGCTCTCTCTCTCTCTCTCTCTCTCTCTCTCTCTCTCTCTCTCTCTCTCTCTCTCTCTCTCTCTCTCTCTCTCTCTCTCTCTCTCTCTCTCTCAAAAACAGTTTACCATATATTTCATTCCGGGACCCACAATGGTTGCACACCCATGAACAAACCATGATCATGCTTCAAAAGAGTACACATTTGGCACTCCGACTACCAACAACAGTCCAAATTTCTTCCAAGAACACCAATTGCTCACATTTGCACCCTGAATCATTGCTCGAATCACATGCCACTGATAGTAGCTTTGCAAAATCCACATCTCCTAAGTTTTCTAAGACTCTTCAGTCTACTTGTAAAAGCAAGAAAAGCCAATGATAGTTTGGAAGAATCAAAAGTGGGGATCGCCCTAGTACTGCATGCAAAAAATGACCTATAATGAGCAGCAACAATATGTGGCAGCAAAGAAAAAAGAGATCGATCGAAGCATCAGCACTCACCCATCAATGTCACTTATTGATAGAGGAGACAGAGGTGACCTCACACCAATGGGAGATTGCCACCTGTTAGGGCTACAAAGAAAAATCAGGGCTCCACAAAGCTTTCGATTCTCTCATGGAAAAACAACCACCAACATACACAAGCAACCAAACCTTCTAAAGCACCCATGATTTGGTGGAAATTGTTCTTATACATGGTTGAGAAAAAAATATTAATAATCGATTATGTGACAATGTCGTAAATGTGGTAATATGACATCCCATGGAATTTTTGGTGTAGAAAATGGATTGTTATACACGTGTATAATGTTGGGTGTTATTTGTCTCCATGCCAGTAAGAGACGAGACACACACAATTTGGATTGACAGAGAGAAAGAGAGAGATATCATGAGCCTCCTCCAATGTTCTCTCTCTCTCTCTCTCTCTCTCTCTCTCTCTCTCTCTCTCTCTCTCTCTCTCTCTCTCTCTCTCTCTCTCTCTCTCTCTCTCTCTCTCTCTCTCTCTCTCTCTCTCTCTCTCTCTCTCTCTCTCTCTCTCTCTCTCTCACACACACACACACATGCACATGGGTAGTATCTAATTTTATGGCACTCTGTCTTGCTTTTTATTGTCTAAGTTAGTGGCATAACCCTAAATGGTGTGAACTTTTTGGCGGGAATTATGTTTTTTTTAAATTTCTCCTAAATGAAAAGTTTTTTCCATGAAGCTCCAGGAGGACATTTTACTTTGGTTATAAATAACAAAATGTTGCTTTGAGGTTATTCACCTCTTCTACTTTTCATCTTCTTCGTCACTTCTCCTTCAAAGACGTTTAGACATGCCCATCTACAGTGCGCACTGGAGCTTCTATAAGAAGCAAAGCAAGTATGAATATTACTCACTCCACATGAGCTTTAGCGCGAACAGCCAGCGCTCAAGTATTATTACCATAATCTGAAATGTGCTTCTTGTGGTCTATCTTTTAGAAAGCAATGATGAATCTAGATAGTATGCTAATAGCTGTGA
This sequence comes from Diphasiastrum complanatum, assembly GCA_029204225.1. Classification (NCBI taxonomy): domain Eukaryota; kingdom Viridiplantae; phylum Streptophyta; class Lycopodiopsida; order Lycopodiales; family Lycopodiaceae; genus Diphasiastrum; species Diphasiastrum complanatum. The sequence goes on from CM055096.1 coordinate 62,127,028, forward strand.
TTAGTTGCTGGTAATGGCTTATCATATTGATGATTTTTTGCAATAAATTTTGACCAGCGATGGTCACTAACAAGTGCTCATTTATTAGTAATCGTTTCCACGATTTCTGACCAACGATGGTTGTTTGGTATCAAACCACATACTATTTTGTATGGTAAGTAGTGCGCTGACAGGCAGCGATGACAGCGCTGGTAATATGCATATGTTGCGCATTAATGTGGTGATTGTTTGTTGAAAACTGCTTGAATATCTTCAATGTGGATAAGCACTAGTATAGCAGCAACCATCATCAATTGTTAGTGAAGATGTTAGCATAACGATTGCTTCGTCAATGATAGATAACTACAATACTTACGTTATGTTATCATACTTTCCATTCCTCTCTATGAAAGTTTCTTTGTATAAACAAGATACCTCCACTCACTCCTCCTGTTTGCTCACACTGATAGAATAGCTTATGTAAAATCATAGTATACCCTACCCATTGTTTAAATATCACAACAACTCGATCGCTGGTTTGCATTACACTTTATTCAAACAGTGGTTGTAACTTGCTACGATAATCTTTGTAGTCTACACTTCCAATACTTTACTCTTGTCTTTCGATAAGATCAAAGCGTCCAAACGTGGGGGCCTCAAATTACCCTCAATTTGGCCTTGTACGATGGTAGGAATCTCAGCATTTGCAATTGTATCTTCTTCTCCCATCATTTTCATATCATTTGGAGCTTAGATAAGTGGTTTAGGTTCTTCCAAAACCTCAAAATTGAGTGGTGGTTCGTCATGTACATCTAATGTTACAATATCTTTTCCTTCAAACACACATTGTTTTCTTGTATTAAGTTGGATCACATACCACCATCTTGGGTCTATTCGACCTGGATGAAATATGATCTGCCAAAGAATTTAAAAAATTAAGTTAGTCTTATAAGATCGATACATAAATAAGACATTGAAAATATTAATGACATTGGGATTGTAGAGTCTCACCTGTTCACAATGTCGTGGCAATACTAAAGTGTCATGAGAGTCCATCGATATTCATTTTGTTGAGTCGATTTGAAAAAAATTTGAGTTACCATTATTAATCGTGGCATTGCTTCCACAATAGATGACCTTGAACCATTTTATGTCAAAAATAAAGTATTTGTCGTTAGTCTCGTATTCGACTTCATAAATATGTTGCAATGTGCAGACATAGTCTAGGTCGTCCGAAATGACATTCACGTCTCTCACACTAGAACGACTCTCTTGTTGAAACTTGGCCATTATACCACAATCATATGTACGTCGCTTGTTATCAACTCTCTCACCACGATAATGATGTCCATATGCCCACATGACAGTGTATGATTTATACTAACACACAAAAAAAAAAACAAATTTGTGTAAATTAAAATACTATTTATATATTGAGTAGTACAAAACAAAATTTCACAAAGACAATGCTACACTAACCTTCCATCCACACAACTAGAAAACTCTGTGTTTATCCACGCAGAGTATCCACGCGAGACCCTACACTTAGTCGATTTTCCAAAATTTTGTTTGCGTGGAACATCCACGCGTGGATTATCCATGCCAAAAAAAAATTTGGACACGCCTCCGGCCAGTCTACCGGTGTTTTTCTGACACGGCGCCGAAAAATTTATGCGCGTGGATAATCCACGCAAAATTGAATTTTGAAAATTCCAGCAACTGTTTGGGAGGGAAGGTTGGTGGCGCCGGAAAGCAGTTTTGGCATGGATAATCCACGCAAATTTTAGTTTGTTCACCGGACGAGACTTGAAGTTAAAGATATCCACGCGTGCATATCTTCTACGTGGATTATCCACGCATTTTTTTTGTTTTTGTTTTTTGCATGTTGATAATGACATGAAATTAGTTAAATAAATATATTTCTAAAGTGAATTATATTATGATTAGGCTATATATATATATTTTCTAAAGTGAATTATATTATGATGAGGTTTTTTTTTTTGTTTTGCATGTTCATAATGAAATGGAATTAGTTAAATAAATATTTTTCTAAAGTGAATTATATCATGGTGTTCCTAGATGATTGGGATTTTTTATGAGAGCGGCCACCTACTTTTATAAGACAGTTGACTCGAGCTACCAAGAGGGTAATTATGCATGATCTAAGGCTTTGAGAGCCAGGGGTTTAGGGTCTACCCTAATGGCACTCTACCTAATCTCATATCCGAGATTATTTGATATGGAATGAGAGCTCATTTTGTACATACTTTGAGAGATTATCAAGAGATGGTGATTTTGGCAAGTTTTCTCTTTAATGAGGAATTGATGAATGATGAATGTGATATTTTTTGTGTCTAATGAATAGATCTGAATCTGAACAAAGTATTATACTTTCCACATGTGTGACATGATGTGAAGATCAATTATTTCTAGTTTTCTTGTGGTGTTCAAAAGCCTTTGTCAATTAGATGCAAAATAGGTTGAATTGTGTGCTAGTTATCTATTTGTTAAATATAAGTGAAACCTTTGATGCTTTTTCAAGGTTTTAGTATCAAATGAGGTTCATAACCTTTGATTTTAACATGGCATCAGAGCCCAAACGGAACCATCAAGACTCAAATACAAGGAAGAGAGAAGCAATTACAAGTTGATGATTGTTTAATTTTTATTGCCCTTATTACTACCTTAAGTTTGATGATGTTCCTTCAAGTGTGAATGAAACTGTAGCAACAAAAGAGTGATTGGATGTAATGAAAAGTGAGGTGAGTACATGATGCATTGTTTGAGATACTTGTAAAATTATTGATCATCCATTAAAGATACAAAATGTTACTGTTTGCAAATGGGTCTTTAAGATCAAGCTTAATCAAGATGGTAGTGTGAATAATTATAAAACAAGACTAGTTGCCAAGGGATATGCTCAATTCAAGGGGATTGACTATGATGAAACACTTGATTTTGTCATAGTTTGTGGTGGTGATTTCATTAACTCACATGCCATTGTTGTTTTTCCAATAAGCACTGTCTCTGTGTTTTTTCTGTTTGCTTGTCTTTCTTGCAAAACCTTTTCAAACCAGTGTCCTATTTGACCTGAGCAGTTATTCTTCTTTATGGTAAATGGGTGAAACCAAATATAGTCGAAAAGCATGCAAGCATGAGGATGGACAACAATGGTTTTTGCTTGATAGATGTAACAAAAACAATTCGACAAACTAGCATGGAAGATCAGCCATTTGTTATGCCTAAGCATGTGCAACAAGTGTTTTATATCCAAGACCCGATGGCAACGACAACGAATTGGAATGTTGTATTGCATCATTATGCTAGGGGAAGACGTGATGGTAAGGATGGGAATAATGTCATGGATTTTTCATTGGTCGAGGACTTTTGCACGACATTAGTAGATCTTATCGTGGATGAAGAGGAATGTACATCTCATGTGGATATTGTTGAAGGACATGTTATTGATCTCCTCACAAGATCCCCAAAGTAGTGATGATTTAGAGACAAAGTGATCTCGAAATGTACTTTGCAGATATCTATGTAACTATTTTATCTAAGAAATTCGAAACTATTTTCTCTATAAATTCTAGTAATGTTAGCACATTGTGCAATTATAAAGTGTTTTTTAACAGCCCACATGTTGTCAAAACTCGTATAGATCCAGTACATGCATATTTTCAAACATTAATGTATGTAGCTATGTATATCATGCAATCATAAAGTTGAATCCATATGGCATGTGTTTGTGTACTATATACATGCAACTCATTATTTGCATTATGCATATGCGCTTATATATCATGCACTAATCTTAAAATCCTATATTGAATAATTTCTATTTTAAGACACAAAAGAATTGGCAATAGAAAGTATTGTTCCTACCATACAACCCCAATTTTTGCCATGGCAACTGTTTTTGCTTTTTTTGCCATGACCAATAAATTGCAGAAAACTTTTTCGAAAATTTTGGCCATGGCCCACAAGTTTCAGAAAATGTGTTTTTCTCAATTTTTTGCCACAACTGCTCTCGTTCTCTCTCTCTCTCTCTCTCTCTCTCTCTCTCTCTCTCTCTCTCTCTCTCTCTCTCTCTCTCTCTCTCTCTCTCTCTCTCTCTCTCTCTCTCTCTCTCTCTCTCTCTCTCTCTCTCTCTCTCTCTCTCTCTCTCAAGAACACATGTAAAAAATATCCACACACAATACAAAGAAGGACGCAAGGGCAAAAAAAATTTCGCATGGATATAGTCGTGGATATCTGCGTGGATACCGGCGCGTGGATGTTCCACGCAAGTGTCATTTCTGGTAGTAGATCGGCCGGATGTCGGGAAATTCAAATTGCGTGGATTATCCACGCCAACTTCGACAACCGGTAGCCGGGCAAACCTCCGACACCAAAGCCGTAAATAGGAAATTTAATTTCGCGTGGATAATCCACGCCATAGTAAACTTTAAAAAAAGAAAAGGCTCGGCTTTCGTGCGGATATGGCATGGATAATTATCCACGCGTGGATAATCCACGCAAATTTTTTTTTATCCACGCGAAATCCAGAGAGCTGGGACCGTGGATACCGCGTGGATAATTTTTTTTTTATATCCACGCAGTATCCACTCAAATAAGTTTCTAGATTTTGCATGGATTATCCACACGTGGATAATCCACGCAATTTTTTTTGACAAAAAAAAAACATTTGGCGCGAGCTAAAATGTGGTTCGCTCCTAAACTAGAGATCGACTTTCTTATTTCTGTTGTGTGAGAGAGAGAAAAAGAGAGTATAAGGGGATAGAAATTCTAATAGTCAGGATGATGAAATAATTTTTGAAAGTGAGAGTGATGATGAAAATCATCTAAGAGGAGATGAATTCCAAGATGTTGTCGCTGATGAAATTGATTCTTGTAATTCTGAATAAAAATTGATTATTGCAATTTTGAATGAAATTGATTCTTGCAATGCTTTCAAATGATTGTTATTTAGCCAAAATAGAATCTCATTTATGGTCAAGTAAGTGAAAAGAATAGACATAGTTTGACTTCAATCCCATTTTTTTTGGAGATAATGTCGGTGAAGATAGATGTACGGCTTCATGTTCCAAAAAAATTCTCATTTTTTAACAAACACTAAAAGCATGTGAGTTAATAAAATCACCATCACAAACTATGACAAAATCAAGTGTTTCATCATAGTCAATCCCCTTGAATTGAGGATATCCCTTGGCAACTAGTCTTGTTTTATAATTGTTCACACTACCATCTTGATTAAGCTTGATCTTAAAGACTCATTTACAAACGGTACCATTTTGTATCTTTGATGGAGGATTAATAATTTTACAAGTATCTCAAACAATGCATCATATACTCACTTTTTATACATCAAATCACTCTTTTGTTGTTACAGTTTCATTCACACTTGAAGGAACATCATCAAACTTAAGGTAGTAATAAGGGCAATAAAAATTAAACAATCATCAACTTGTAATTGGTTCTCTCTTCCTTGTATTTGAGCCTTCATGGTTGCATTTGGACTCTGATACCATGTTAGAATTAGAGGTTATGAACCTCATTTGGATACTAAAACATTGAAAAAGCATAAAAGGTTTCACTTATATCTAATAGATAGAAAACTAACACACAATTCAACCTATTTTGCATCTAATTGGCAAGAGCTTTTGAACATCACAATAAAACTAGAAATAATTAATCTTCACATCCTGTCACACACGTGGAAAGTATAATACTTTGTTCAGATTTAGATATATTCATTAGACACAAAAAATATCACATTTATCATTCATCAATTTCTCATTAAAGAGCAAACTTGCCAAAATCACCATCTCGTGATAATCTCTCAAAGTATGTACAAAATGAGCTCTCAATCCATATTAAATGATCTCGGATATGAGATTAGGTAGAGTGCCATTAGGGTAGACCCTAAACCCCTGGCTATCAAATCTTTAGATCATGCATTATTACCCTCTTGGTAGCTCGAGTCAACTGTTTTACAAAAGTAGGTGGCCGACATCATCAAAAATCCCAATCATCTAGGAACATCATGATATAATTCACTTTAGAAAAATATTTGTTTAACTAATTCCATTTCATTATCAACATGCAAAAAAAAAAAAAGACACCTCATCATAATATAATTCACTTTAGAAAAATATATATATATAACCTCATCATAATATAATTCACTTTAGAAATATATTTATTTAACTAATTCATGTCATTATCAACATGCAAAAAAAAAAAATTGCGTGGATAATCCACGCAGAAGATATCCACACGTGGATATCTTTAACTTCAAGTCCGGTCCGGTGAACAAACTGAAATTTGTGTGGATAATCCACGCGTGGATTACCCATGCTCCCTTCCAAACAATTGCCAAAATTTTCAAATTTTGCATGGATAATCCACGCGCATAAATTTTTCGACGCCGTGTCTAAAAAACACCGGTGGACTCGCCGGAAGCTTGTTCAAATTTTTTTTAGCATGGATAATCCACGCGTGGATGTTCCACGCAAACAAAATTTCGGAAAATCGACCAAGTGTCGGATCTCGCGTGGATACTCTGCGTGGATAAACACATAGTTTTCTAGTTTTCTCTCTCTCTCTCTCTCTCTCTCTCTCTCTCTCTCTCTCTCTCTCTCTCACACACACACACACACACTCTCTCTCTCTCTCTACACACACACACACACACACACACACACACACATATATATATATATATATATAAACTTATGTACACTTTTGCGCATGTGTATGGGTGCACCATGCATGCTCCTCCCCTCACCCATGCATGAGCTTTTTCTGACTAAAAAACGATTTTATTTTCCAACGACTATAATTTTTCCAAAGACTCGAATTTTTCCGAAGACTCGAATTTTTCTGAAGACTCAAATTTTTCCAAAGACTTGAATTTTTCCAAAGACTCGAATTTTTCCAAAGACTCGAATGTTTGATATTCGAGATGCGAGATGTGCAAGATTGGCCATCATCCAAATCACCGGCCGCCACCTAGATCGGCCTCCATTGCCCGTCAACGACGAGCACTCTTTACTAGTCTATATATATATATTTAAACTTATGTACAGTTTTGCGCATGTGTATGGGTGCACCATGCATGCTCCTCTCCTCACCCATGCATGCACATTTTTTGAACTGAAAATCTCGGGGAAGAGGATGCATGTATGGGAAAAAAGCATACATGGCCCTCCTCCCCATGCATGCAATACATGGCCCTCATCTCTCTCTCTCTCTCTCTCTCTCTCTCTCTCTCTCATACCCTACTTTCGCCCTCTCACCCAATTTGAATTTTTTTTTCTCTCTCTCTCCCTCCCTCTCTCATTGTGGGTGTGGGACCTGGGTGTGGGTGCGAGATCGCGACTGTGGCAACTTTCTTGTGGCAACTTTCTTGAGGGCAGGCAGAGCTTTCTTGAGGCACCTTTCTTGAATTTCTTGAGGCATGGCATCTTTCTTGAGGCATCTTTTTTGAGGGCGATAGAGAATAGCTGAATGCTCATGGAGATGGAGATGGAATAGGAGAGGAGGAGATTGAGGCCATTCTTGGATCCTGTCCAAAAAGCAACGGTGCTCCACAGAGGACTTTTTGATTGATTAAGGCACACTTTTATATTCGAGTGGTGAGATTTTGCAGTGGACTTATTATGAGAAATGTGAGACAGAGGTTTGTTCTCGTGTATTTTCTGGATTTTGTTTCAATGTCTATTTTTTATTCTCTATTATATCTCATCTATCTGCTTAATCCCGCCACTCTGAATAGGATCCAGCTATGACTCACTTCAATCGAGAAGGTAATCTTCCCCAAAATCGCATCAGAATGCTCCTTTACGCAATGGTGCTCCCAGGGTTCTGGATGGTGGACATCGATGGGCATGATATCAGGCAGCCACGAGACTACATCATAGGCCTGCACCTATACCTCAATTCTCTGCGCCAGATCATAGGCATGTGCCCAAACCTATTCTCTGTAGGGAATCATTGAGGCGAAATGGCCCTGTTGTGTGGATCCCCATACGAAAAACATGTTAGCGGCCATTGTTCTATTTACACTCTCGCCCCACTGATGAAAAACTCTGTTACCATAAATCACCAATTTGAAGCTCATCGCTGATCTCAATCACTGATGAAATTGGATGTTTTCAGTTGAGATGTTGAGTAACGATCCACTAACCCAAGTGCTAGGGACCAATTCTCTTGCTCTTCAATTCATCGAGTTTGCCAACAGGTCAGCCAGCCAGATATTTTCGCAGCTTGCAGCTGATATCTTGCTAATTGATCGGGCTCCGTGGCATTCTCACAGGCACGAAAAGGTTTACAGATCAGAAAAGAAAGTGCAGCATCGGTTGACTTTCAAAGATAATTGGGAATACATTCAAGAGACCAACACAAAGAATCTGTCTTCACACTTGGCGTTGGCATTAACAGTAAGAAGTTTTTTCATGCATTGCTTATATGTTTAAATGTTGAAGCATAGGGGTTCTCTATGGAGTTTTTTTTGTAAAATTTGAGGTTCAATTGGTTGGCAGTCAAAGGGAGCTTATCATATAGCATCTTATGCCTGGGTTTTGCAAATCTTTGCAGTGATTTTGATCAGGGATGGCTAAGTTCGGAGAAGGTGACAAACGATGGATCGTCCAAGATAGGAGTGATGGTGCCAACGTACACAACTGGCATTGGGCTGAAAAAGATTGTTTAGAATGGACTCGAAAGCATCTTGGAGAGCTTATTGAAAATGTCAAGATCCTCAACGGTGAGAGAGGGTTGTACAATACTATCAAGAATTTTGAGAGTGTGATCAGAGAGGCGTATAAAAACATTAGGAAGGACAAGATTATCCCCAGATATGAGATAAAAATGGTGGTGAACTGGTCAGGGGAGGCAAAGGATGGAAGTGGCAATAGCTTGGCCCAGGTGGAAGGAAAAGTGAAATTACCCTACATAGCAGATGAAGAGCCAGAGCTTAGAGTTAGTGTTCTTGATGAGTCACAAATAGGGCAGAGGCTAAGAGAGGCTTTTCTTGCAGAAGGGAAGCTGATTGTGTTGGAGCAGGTGGGAAGGTATGTGGCAGATATGGCTGCTAGAGGGCTAGCCAAAGAGGAGCTTGCAGGAAAACATGTTTCAAAAAGATCAAAAGGAAAAGCTGGTAAAGTTTTGGATAAGGGTGTTAAGGGTGTTGGATCTAAGTAGTCTGCTCCAACCAAGTCAAAATCTCAGGTGAAGGAGGGCTTCAAGACCATTTCCTTGGTTGAAAGGTTCCATTGTAGGCCACAAGATATTTATTCTACTCTACTGGACAAGACAAGATGGAAAGGTTTCACTCAGAGCAATGGCCAGATTAGCAAAGAGGCTGGTGGAACCTTTTCAGTCTTTGATGGAGCTGTGACAGGAGTAAACCTGCAGCTATAGAAAAATAAACTGATAGTTCAGAATAAGATTCAGCAGCTGGAATGATGGCCAATATTCCACTATGAGTTGCAAATTTTGTTCTATGATTTATGTAGAAATACGCACAAATTTGTATTTTTCTTTCTGTGAACTTTGCTAAGAAAACTTTTGTTTAGATGTTTGTTGCAATTAGGTTTTGATTTACGTATGCAACATAGTAGCATTTTAAATAAATTCTTTTCATAAATCGGAACTGTGCTTCCTTTTGAGAATCAGAAAAATATAGCACACGGATTGTTGTTTATCTCCATAAGTATTTAGAATGACTCTTATGAAACAAAATCATCATCCATTAGCAAAAGAAATTCATATAGGCTTTTTTTCTTTGTACGAACCCATTGACGATGTACTTTTTTCAGGATGTAGATGGAAAGAAATCACAATTAGCAACGTATATCAATCCAGACCAGTGAAAATCAAGGACATATGCAATTTGGTGGACGTTTTGAGTTGATTTGAATATTAACTACGACAAGTCTTTAATTCTTTGATATGCATGCATTTATGTTTCCTTATTGTTATTTCATAATTGGCTATAATTCAGCATGTTTACATCCTTTTATAAAGGATTGTATCTTCTGTGAGTTTTTCTACTCATGTTCTGAATGACGCAGGTTTCCCAAAACTATTCTTTATTGTGGTAGTTATTCCGGTCCCTCCCGATCCTCCACGACCGAAATGAATGCCAACAAAATGTATTACAAACTTATGAAGATGTCATTCAAGCATATGATAGGCCTATAATGGCCTCAAAAAAACCTTGAGCTGTCAACCATTTTTTTCTAAAAACAAGAAAAAGAGCAAACAATTTTTTGATGAATTAGATGAAACAACACATTTCTCTTAGAGAAACCAAAGAGCAAAGGAAGAAATATTTTTTTTTTACTGTAATGTGCAACTAAATGTAATGTCTTCTTTGGCATTAAGCATTAGACATGCCTAATGTAATCCCTAATGTAATGCTTAATGCTTAATGCTTAATGCCTAATGCCTAACGCCTAATGCCTACTGCCTAAACACATTGTTGTATTGCAGATTTTGAAAGAGAATACGGATAAGCAAAAAGCGGAGTTTAACAATCGTTTCAAGCACAGTATGCTCAACACCATTTATAATATTTGATTTATAGTTGTGCTTAAGAAATAAATGCTTAGATATTAATTTCCATGTACTTTATGCCAACATAGTTATGGCCAGCATTTTCTTTTCCAAGTTATCATCTTCAAAATTGGCTATAGGTTTGTCTATGTCAGCTCCATTCTATTAGAGGGAAAAGTAGTGACACGCTTTGTATTGCTTTTCTGTTAGGGATCCTAAAAGCTCTGGATGAGGACAAAACAAAATCCCTTGACCAGTTGGAGATGTTGAGTATGGATTTTATAGCATTAATGACACGGGTAGGAACAAAACTTATTTCTGTGTCATTAGAGATATTTTTCTAAAGAGACTTTGGTTTCAATTCTGCGTTTTCAAAGTAGGGTTGTTAGTTAATTATACAACATGATGTTCAACATCACCACTGTGATTTTTTAACTAATGTTGATAAATACATTGTGTAAGCAAACGCTCCTTTATAATCATTTGGAAGTCCAGTTTGCATCCTTGTGATAATTAGTCTCGAATTAATGTTTGTTGTGTGCATCTGACAGCGAGAACACAAGTCGCATATCAAGTGGCTGGTCAAGGAGTCGTCGATCCAAAAAAACTCTTTAATGGATGGAATTGATGCAGCTCTATGAATTGATGTTGACAAAAATTTGGCCTTATTTTCAGCTTTTAAAATCGATTACTTCATCAGTTTTCTACTGGTCAACTTCGCAATCAAGTCAAGTTGTGAATTCCGTCTGAAATCCAGTTTCCACTATCTTTATGCTTAAGGAATAGAGAACTATTATAATTTTAATTCATAAATGTATTCTGGATGAGAGGTCGTTGATTTTTGTCTTCAAGTAAAAAAATGAAGTTGATCACAAACACGTCGTGTATGCTTAGTTGAAGTTGAATTTTGTTTCTGGTAATGTTTTCGTCTCATTATTGCAAATGGATCAAATTGTAGCTAATTTTTGTTTACAAAGCTCAAACAAAGATCAAATTTTTTTCAAGACTCAAATTTTTTTGAAGGCTCGAATTTTTCAGAAGGTTCGGATTTTTTCCAAGGTTCGGATTTTTTTGAAGGCTTGGATTTTTCCCAAGACTCGAATTTTTCCAAAGACTCAAATTCTTCCGAATGATCGAACTTTATCGAACCAACGTTGGCTTGGCAAAGAAGGATTTTTCGATACCCTAAACCCTAAACCCAAAATCTGCATTTTTTGATACCCAAAATCAAAAAAATTCGATACCTAAAATCAGACGTCGATCCGTCGTACTTCGGCCACGTACATATAAACACACATACATCGGCCACCCGTCAACGACCTTCGAAAACTCGAATTTTTTCAATGACTTGAATTTTGAATTTTTCTAAAGGATCGAATTTTTCAAAGGACTCGAATTTTTTTTGGATAATGCTCGAATTTTTGGAAAGACTCCATTTTTTGAATATTCATATTTTTTCAAAAACTTGAATTTTTTCAATGACTCGGATTTTGAATTTTTCCAATGACTCAAATTTTTCCAAAAGATCAACTTTTTCCAATGACTCGAAGTTTTTCAAATGATCGAATTTTTCCAATGACTCAAATTTTTCTAATGACTCAAATTTTTCCAAAGTATTAAACTTTTCTGACCCAACGTTGAGCCTGGCAAACAAAGATACTCATTATTGAGACTGAGCATCGAATTCCAACAAAACACACATACATACCACATGCATGGACAACATATTCACTTTGAATTGTGGGCCACCTATTAACAGACATTTGCAAATCGCCTACCGCACCCGTCAATCTTTTTATTAGGATACTCTCTGTGATATTGTTGAACATGGTTAAATTTTGACCCCTACTATGGCCGAGATATGTGAGATATGTTAGATATTCGAGATGTGAGATGTGCAAGATCGGCCATCATCCAAATTATCGGTCGTCACCTAGATCGGCCTCCATTGCCCGTCAACGACGGGCACTCTTTGCTAGTCTATATATATATATATATTTATTTATTTATTTATTTATTTATTTATTTAAACTTATGTACATTTTTTCGCATGTGTATGGGTGCACAATGCATGCTCCTCCACTCACCCATGCATACACAGGTGTTTCACTTAAAATGATGGGGAGGGGGATGCATGTATGGGTAGGAGCATGCATGGCCCTCCTCCCCCATGCATGCATATACATTGGCCACGGTCCAGCTTCCAAGTGGCAGTGATAGCCACCTTTTCAAAATAACCACTTTTTCAAGATAGCCATCTTTTTGCAAAAAACAAAAAAAAACATAGCCACCTTTTTAAGAAACGAATGTTATCAAGAAGCTCATTTAACGGTTTCTAATCTCTCTCTCTCTCTCTCTCTCTCTCTCTCTCTCTCTCTCTCATCGAGTTTGCTAATCTTTGCGGGTGGATCGAGTTTCGTAATTTCTCTCTCTCTCTCTCTCTCTCTGGGATCGAGTTTGCTAATCTTTGCGGGTGGATCGAGTTTCGTAATCTTTGTGTGTGGATATCAGGCGCTTTAGCTAATCTCTGTCTCTCCAGTTTCAAACAATCACACAAGATATGATGGACACATCGAACGCCAAGATAAAGGGAAAGCTTTAAAGAACGTTGAGCTTAGCATCTGCAAGCAAAGAATGGCGCATTTTCTTTTTAGTTAGCAGTTGCAAGCAAAGAACGGCGCATTTTCTTTTGAGCACATATTAATCTTTTGAGTGCATTTTCGTTCCTCAGCTAAGGCGGCGGTTGCATCAGTGCATTTTCTTTTCAGTGCATTTCGTTCCTATGCCACGACCTCAACATCTGGCAGGGAATGCACAGTCACTGGATCTGATAGCCATCATTCTCTTCTTCGCAGCATCTGTTGAATTGTAGAGTCATCATTTCTTCACCATCTGCTGGGATATTCTTCACTATCCACACAACATCAAATGCATTGTGTACCATCGCTAGATATATCTCTATATCTCTCTCTAGGACACTTTGGAGGCTCGATTATCTCTCTCTCGCATTTTGGAGGCTTCAAATTTGGAAGGTGGATTGGATCACGATTGGATCATTGGCAGAGGCAGGTCATTTTGGATCATTGGCAGAGGCAGGTCGTTCTGGAGGCATCCGGATTGAATTGGAACTGAGTTGGTGTTTTTTCTAACGTGGTCTTTGTTTATTCAAATACCTGGATATTGCTGAATGAACAGGTTTCTGGTGTCTCCTATTGGTGCCTCCTATGCGTGCTGGTGGAGCCTTTGATATAGTGAACGATGTAATGAGACAGATTTGCCGCTACCTTGCATTTGATCAACGGACAATAGAGCTCATCTGTTCAAGTCCATCTACGACTGCAACCGCACTTGAACAGAGAGTAGCGTTTTAATACCAGCTTGCCTTTGAATCAGCCACAAGAGCCTCCAAGCACCACCTAACTGTTGTAGAAGCGAGATAGAAACAGGCATCGTGATTGGATCATTGGCTCTGATTTGTATTGCATTGTGTTGCTCAGGCATGGACACGGTGACTCTCTCTCTCTCTCTCTCTCTCTCTCTCTCTCTCTCTCTCTCTCTCTCTCTCTCTCTCTCTCTCTCTCTCTCTCTCTTTCTCTCTCTCTCTCTCTCTCTCTCTCTCTCTCTCTCTCTCTCTCTCTCTCTCTCTAGCGCGCGTTTGCTGTATTCAATTTTTCTGCCACTGCAAGTTGTGTTCAGGTAAGATTGGCCAAGTATACTACCAAAAAATGATCCTACAATGGCCACAAAACGTGACCATTGTTGCAGCCTTCTGAATGTGTAGCATTCAGATGATTGTACAATTGTGTATAGCAGCCTTCTGAATGCAAGTTATAAAGAAAATAAATACAAGTTATTCTAAATCTGACCTGAAAGCCTTATAAAGGTCATGGATCACATACACAAAACTACAATGCACCCAAATGTTGACACACATAATAGACAGTAAAAATATGCAGCACCATTTAGTAAGACATGAACCAGTCTGAAATAAAATGACTGTCCTTATCATACCTATATGCTGTCATTGAAAAGTCTATCAAATGCTTCTTTGCCACCATGGAGATTGATTCAAGCAAATATCCTCCAATTGTCAGGAAGGATGCAACCTTCTTGCACAAGTCCAACCAAAATGCTAAAAATTTTATCATGTCACAAAGTTTTCCTTCTAATCTTTGTAGTCTAGGATAAACTTGAAAAAGACAATGGTTTAATCAACACTAGGGTCTTCATTCAGACAACTTTATGTACAGTTTCTTGAAGATTTACTCTCTGCAATATTTAAGCAGTTTATACAGGGATTTGTTTAGCTTATGCTTATATTCCTGCTTAGCATAATTTCCAGAGAGATGTGTGTAAATTAGTGCATTTTGGGGTGCGTAGGAGGCACCAGAAGCCTGTTCGTGCTTTTCGAAGTGGTTTTCATTAGTCTTTTAGAAGGGCATCATTGCATGGACTTGAAAAAAAGTACTCATAGTTTTAGTGAATCCTTAGTATCATCTGCAGATAAACTGCAAACTCCATTTTCCAATCAAAGAATTGATTCAGAAGGCCATGCTTTGCTCGCTTCTCCAAATAGGCCTATATAGAGTCATTTAACTAGTATAATGTGTTGCATTGTTATGCTTATAGATGCAGATCAGTATGTATGGATGTATACACATATATGCTTAAAGATGCAAAATATATCAAAGCCACCTCATTATGGGGCAACTGCTACAAGCGGTCCAACAACGCACGTCCTATTCAGATTATACACAAAGATTAGCTAATTCTAACTATCTAACATGATTCATGTCTAGTATATTCATATTGACACACAATCATGTCTACTACATTCATATTGACATGCATTAGCAACAGGGACATCGTCAGGTCTAAAAAAAAAACGATTTGCTAATTCTCTGCTGCTTGACTAGAAAGCTAAATCGCAATGCTAATAAGCCACCTTTATTGACCTTGTTCTACATTTTAGATTCTAAGATCATGCCAATTAAGTAACCTGCTGCCTCACAGACACAGCACAAGTCCCTTTGAAGCATTCAAAGTGTGTAAACATATTATTGATGTTGTATTTGAAGAAATTAGAGTTTTGGTGGCTGCATGGAGTTTCTTTGTGCATAAAAGTGTTTACCAAATCTGTTTTGAGGAACCTGCTATACAAATGTTCTATCACGTTCAAGAGAGGGAATTAACCTATTGTATGAGACTTCCCATTCCTTGAGCTGCCCAGTTGTAAGTGTTATTTGGATAATTATTGAAATCTTGGTCCAGGTTTGTGTTGTTGCTTAACCAATTTCCAAAGCCATAGTCCAGGTAGAACCAATAGACATTGTTGGCAATGACACAGTAGCCTTTCCGAACTAAGGACTTGGATTTTTCTGAACCGCTGGAAGAATGGTAGAACTGGGAGGCAGTAGGGATGGATCCAATTTTGCCTCAGTTGATGTTATTACGTCCGGCCAGGACACAGTTGCGTTGATCAATCTACAAGACAATCATAAATCATGAACAAAGATGATCAATTTATCATTACATAATTATTACTTTAGTTATGTCAAATTTCAGTTGTATAAAGTTCTCAGTATCCTGCAAATATGTGGTGAATGGAAGTAAGTGAATTACATTTACAATGTCAACAAAAATGCCTCAACTGAATTAACTCAATGTGTTTTTAAAGACTACATTGAATTATAATAAAAATGTCATCAGATGTTTTATTGTAATTCAATGTAGTCCTTAAAACACATTGCTGCCCAGCACATGTCATAGCTATACATCTCATCAAAAGCTGACCTAGGGAAAGTGGAGTAACTTATAGAGAGATTTGGAAGGAAACATTTACCTAGTCAAGACTTCATCCATTGTATGGTTCTCCTTCAGAAATTTTTGGATGTCTGTGTCATTCTTCCTGAAACTTGGTATTATCTCATCAACACCTACATGAACGAATGTATTGGGAAACATGCTTGCGACATCATCTACCACATTCTTTGAAAACTTGATAGATCAAATAGACCCAAGATGGTGATATGTGATCCAACTTAATGCAAGAAAACGACGTGTGTTTGAAGGAAAATATATTGTTGAATTTGATACACACGAAGAACCACCACCCAATTTTGGCGACGTTTTGGAAGAACCTGAACCACTCATCCAAACTCCAAATGATGTTGGGAGAAGAAGGTACAAATGGAAATGATGAGATTCCTACGATCGTACAAGACCAAATTGGTAGTAAAAAAAAAAATTGTGTAATTAACAAAACTTCACAAAAACAATATTACAGTAACCTTCCATCCACATCCGCGAACAAATTCCCATTCTAATTCGGTCACTTCTTCTCCGTTTTTGAATGCTTTTAGCATCGTATTAAAAATCCATTCACGAGAGCATTTTGAAGGTAAAGGCTCCAAAGGTTCGTTGTTCTCCAACGCCCTCCTTCTTTGATTGATATTTCTTCTTCATTTCAATGTTATGTTTCTTTCCTTTTTGGCTTCTTCATACCTTGAAATCCACTTTTCCATTTGTCCACAATTATATAATATGAATGTGTCAATTTTCTCTTTTAATTGAGGTGAAAGTTTTTTTTGCACACCATTTCCTTGTGGTACTTCACCCTTAACACGTTCATCTTCTTCTTCACACCACATTTTTGGACATGCAGGATGCAATTGTGAGATTATTTCGGTGATATAAAACAAAGATTCCTTTACAAGCCAACTTTCTACAGTGCTACTTTCTGGCCTTGCCTTTTGTCTCACAAAGCCCTTCAAAATTTTCATAAAGCGCTCAAGGTAGAACATCCATCTCGTGTGCACAGGTCCTGCAATTGATACTTCTTCGACCAAATGCACTAGAAGATGAACTTGTATATCTGAAAAGGAAGTTGAAAAATCTCTTCCCAACAAACATACCATTTCGATCATTTGGATTTTCATTCGCTTAAACTGGGGTAGTCATGCATCGTCCACATTAGAATTCCACGAACAAAGAAGTTCTGTTGTTGTAAAGGTATCGAGATGTCGTAAGTATGAATACCATTCCAAAGAATGCACAATTCCTCGACCACAGGTGCAAGATACTACACATCCATGTTCTTGGCCTTGTACTTTCCTGGAATCAATAAAGCCAATAACAAGTGTCCCGTTTTAATAGTCAACCATGGAGGTATGTTATAATTAACGAGCACAACTGGCCATGTGGACCAACTTGACGCTTGAATGCTAAAAGGATTTATGCCATCCATAGCAAGGCCAAATCTCAAATTACGAGGTTCGATTTTCCATGCAGGTGAATCACTTGATACTTGCATCACATCATCCGCAGATCAATTTTTGACATGCCAATCCATTAGTTGTGCCAAAGATTTACATCAAAATAAACATTGCAATTGTGGAATAATTGGAAAATGTCATAACACTTTTTGTGGCACTTTATCCCCTTGTACGACATCTCGAAAACGTGAAGCGCTACACATTGGACATTGAAGCTTTTCTGAATGCTCACCTCTATATAGAACATGGTCTTCTGGACATGCATGTATTGTGTTGTAATCCATTCCAAGCATGGTCATTATCTTTCGTGCTTCTTTTCGTGTTTTAGGTATCACATTTTCTTTCGGAAGTATTCGATGCAACAACCTAAAAAAAGAGCAATGTGAGTTGTTAGAAAAGAAAAAAAAATTAACTTAATGTAATGTTGGAGGGTTTGCGAATCCCAAGGCAACCCTAACCCTAGTTAATTAGTGAGAGGGATTTGGCACCCTGCGTGTGTAAGTCCAACCCGATGATCACATAGTTATTTGATTAATTAGAAAGTCAATAAAAGGACTGTAGGCCTTTTTGTGAGACTTTTAATGTCGCAGGGCCTAAATGTCAAGTTAGTGAAAAAAACTGGGTTTCCCTCCAATTTGGATGGTTCTCACTCTTTTTTAAATTTGAATAATTAGGGAGGTCTAATGGACCAATAGGATTTAGAGGCCAGGGTCCTCTTTCTACTATAAGAACGGACCAACTCGAATTCCTACACATGTTCCATCTTTTCCTCAATACAAGCAAATGGTTCCCTTGTGAAGTGGATGTGGAATGTCCTTGCTCTTCTTCTTTCCTCCTCCATCTCTCATGCTTTCTTTGGATTTATCAAATGTTGGATTTGTTAGTTGTTGGGATTTATCTTTATTATACTTTTTTGTGAGAGAGAAGAGGGAGAGAGAGAGAAAAGTAAGTTTTTCCTTCACCGAAGTAGTGTTAGTGGATCATAGTGTTAATGGAGTAGTGTTAATGGTTAGCTTGCATTTAGGCATCTTGGTCTTGGCATGCTAGGGTTAGCTTTGCATTATGGATGTCATTTGTGAGAGTTATGTCCAAAAACGTTCAAAAAATGAGTGGTGACTATATTTTCTATTTTTTAGTTTTTTGCTTCTTTTTTATTCAAATTCCGTCCTATTTTATGTTTTTTATAATTCATTTTGAATAAATAGGATTGTAATTGAAAGCGCTTTCTTTCCATTTATTTTTTTTTGAATTCCGTTCAGCATTGAGCAAGTTACAAATTTTTGAAATTGGCAACAAAATTTTGTAAACTTGTCAAAAATCAGAAATTCTGTTTTTTAATTTTTTGCTTCTTTTTTATTCAATTTCTGTCCTATTTTCTATTCTCTGTAATTCAATATGAATAAATAAGATTGTAGAGCATTGAAAGGGCTTTCTTTCATCTAATTTTTTTTTAATTCCGTTTTGTATTGGGCAAGTTACAAATTTTTGCAGTTGGCCACAAAATTTTGTAAACTTGTCAAAAACTAGAAACTTCCAGATTTTTGTATTTTTTTTGCCCTATTTGATTCATTTTTTGCCCTTCTCTATAATTTCATCTGAATAGCTAGTGTTGTAGAGCATTGAAAGGGCTTTAGGGAGATTAATTTTTTTCTTATTTCATTAAGTATTGAGGAAGTTACAAATTTTTGAAAATGTAAAAAAAAAAAAAATTCTGTGACCTTGTCATTAGCTTCAACAATGTCATTGCTAGTAGGTGCACCTATCTACAAGGATCAACATCAACAAGCATTATCTTGGGATCTTTTTTTGGATGGTGTCGACTACCCATTTGGCAATGAACAAGGTTATCATGAATGGCCACCGAACCCATATGGCTATTATTGAAAATTTGCATTCAAGCTTCGAGGCAGGTGTCGTGGGACCGCCACCAGTTTTGGTGGGGGATATTGTTGGAGGGTTTGCGGATCCCAAGGCAACCCTAACCCTAGTTAATAAGTGAGAGGGATTTGGCACCCTACGTGTGTAAGTCCAACCCGATGGTCACATATTTATTTGATTAATTAGAAAGTCAATAAAAGGACTTTAGGCCTTTTTGCAGGACTTTTAATGTCGCAGGGCCTAAATGTCAAGTTAGTGAATAAAGTTGGGTTTCCCTCCAATTTGGATGGTTCTCACTCTTTTTTAAATTTGAATAATTAGGGAGGTAGAAATGGACCAATATGATTCAGAGGCCAGGGTCCTCCTCTCTACTATAAGAAGGGACCAACTCGAGTTCCTACACATGTTCATTTCCTCATTTCAATAAAGCAGATTAGTTCTCTTGTGAAATGGATTGATGAATGTCCTTGCTCTCTATTACTTTTCCTCCATGTCTCATGCTTTCTTTGGATTTTGCTAATTGTTGGATCTGATTGTTATTGGGATTGTATGTTATTATACTTTTTATGAGAGAGAAAGGGAGAGAGAGAGAGGAAGAGTAAGCTATCTTTGTTGTGGATCTAGTGTTAGTGGATATAAGATGTCACGCTACGATCACTCCATTTGTATGTTGCTTGAAGGTTTAGAATAAGAATTGACGTAGCTAGTCTCGAAATGGATGCTCTAGGATATAAAGGAGTGTCTGTCTCCTTGCGCAATAGAATCTCATCTTCATCCATCTCAAATTGTTTGTGATCTCCGTTTTCATTGTAAGTGATCCATAGTGACATGCATATCATCATTCTCATTTGTTTCAAAGTAAGATTCAAACATGTTGTGCATTGTTTCATCGTGTTGCACCTCATCATCATAATCATCAGAATCAAGTTCATTACTCTTTTTTCCAATTGTGTTTGCTTCTTCAATTTGTTTCATTCAGACATAAAATGGATTGAATATGTTGCAGATGGATGTGTTCAAAAGAAATCCGTGAGCTGGATCTTCACAAGAGACATGAGAATATGGTGGAGATTGTGTGCATGTTTGAGAGATATTTTCCGACTTCCATCATGGACTCACAAGTGCATTTATTGGTGCACTTGGTTGAAGAAGTTTCTATTGCTGGTCCAGTGCACACTAGGTATAAGTGCATAAATTATCTTTTGCATTTGTATTTAAACTAAATCAATTGATACATGAACTCATTAAATAAAACACTTATTTTTAACCATTTGTGACTTTTTAGGTGGATGTTCTTTATGGAAAGGTACATGAAAGTCTTAAAAGATTTTGTGCGTCAAAAGGCAAGGCCTGAAGGTAGCATGTCAGAGGGTTGGTTAGTACATGAATGTCTCTTTTATGTTACTGAAATTTTGCACCAACTACATCCATCTGCTCCACTATTGTGGCGTGATGAGGAAGCCGAAGAGGTAACTAGTGAAAAACCTCAAGGGATGGGAAAGGTCCATAGGTTGGCACCCTTCCAACAAGAAAAAATTTCTACATTCATGCTTTATAATTGTGGAGTTATGGATAAATGGTTAGACCTATATGAAGAAGAAGGAAAAAAGAGGGCCTTGTCTAGAAAGCGCCAACGACAAAATAGAGGTAGACACATGGCCTCAAGTTCACATGATCTTGAGCCATTGCCCAAGCAATGCACTATAGTGGATGCATGACACACTACAAAAAGCAACAAAAGAGGGACAAAAAATATCAAATGCAGAATGGGACTTTGCAAGAGGATGCGAATGGAAGGTATTATTCTTTAGATACTTTATTATTAGAACATTCTTGTTTATAACAATATTTGTTTAATCATTTTGAAACACCATGTTCATTCACAATGATTATTTATGAGATTCATGTTTGTCATGTGGCAGTGCAAAATGTATAATGCTATATGGGCTTTTGGTTTCCACTTTCGTGTTGAAAGGATTGATAACAAGAGACGCACACACGATTGTGATGTAATAGCATCTTTCCAACAAGAAAGTCAAAGCAGTGCACGAGATCGGAATCCCATCTCAGAAGATATAGAATACGTAGGAACTATACAAAATATTTATGATGTGTCATTTGGTGAAAGTGGACACTATTTTTTATTTGATGTGAAATGGTTCAAGGTAGTTTGTAGAGGGCCAAATGCAACCGTAAAATCGGATCCAAGTGGATTTTTTGCGATTGATTCATCAAAAACATTGAGCATGGAGTCCTTTGACACATTGGTGTTGTCTCGTCACTGTGAGCATGTGCACATGCTATGCTATAATGTTTTTTATTTTACTGCAAGTGACTTCAGTATTTGAGTTTTCGATATTTTCTAAAATAGTGATTTTTGCAGGTGTTTTTTCAACCAGATCGACTAAACAAGATATTGTGGTTTGTAGCTCAAGTTGAACCACGTTCACGAAGAGTATTTGAGGGTGCAAATGTTGAGAATGAAATGGAAAACCTTCATTTTAAATTGAGCTACCTAGAGATGTAATAAATCGTCAAACCATACTTGAAGCACCCACTTCCATAGATGTTGAGAATAGAAATTCTAATGCATGCAAAATGTATGGACAAGTGAGCTATACACATTCTCTCATGTCTACATATCTGATGCTATGAATTTGGCAAATCATTTACCTTGATTAAGATCAGTGGTAAGTAGATCATAAGGCCCCATAATAAATTGTGATTTTTTCAAAAGGACTTGTGAAGGTAAGGCAATTCAACTGCTCAGATGATTTTTTATAAGCTTTTGATTTAAGAAAATCCTCTTACAATGCATATATTATGACCTACGAGCAATTGTCATAAGACTGTGTCTCTAATGAAGATCCTAAAGACAGTATAGCAGACGCTCACGACTGAAATTAGGAGCTTATCCGTTCTTTTAATTATGCCTTGTAATTAAATGTCCACATATAAATAAGATAAATAGATGCAAAATGTATATATGTGACAGATTGTTGTGTACACTCTCTTGCAATTTTAATCAAGCTATTTCCAAGATATATCGTCTCGTGTCATTGTGCATTACTGTTATGTCTAATTCTCTTTGTAGATAAACGATTCGTAGGTTGAACATAATTGTTTGATGTTCATTGCTAAATTGTATTGAATGGCTCTGATGATCTCTGCTTCCACACAATTTGATTCATGTTTGGCTACATAATCAATTGCATAAATTCTGGCAATTTTAAAGTTTGAATCAAGTAGAGCTTATAATTTATTTTGAGCTTGAATCTGATAGGCATAGTGTGTCATGCTGGTGAATATCTTGTTCTATTTGTTGAAATTGGTCTATACAATACTACATTCAACCCACATAAATTCTACCCACTACGACACTTTTTGCAAATCCTTCACAATCCAGTACACCTAATAGTGATTCTATCCACCCGAACACACCTGATGTAAAATATTTCACAAAACCTTCTATGCTTTCCATGCATTCTAACCTTTGCAGAGTTACAGTTTACGTTCAAATCTGCAGACAAATTGTTTACGACTCCATTTGGAATTAAAGCCACCGACTTGCATTAATTGTTAGCAAGTAAATTTTTGAGAAGTCCTAACTGGACGAGTGCACTAGATTGCAATTTACAATCTAATTGCTTAGTATAAATAACTGCTCACATTTCTACGTTATCATCATCTTGGGTCAGTTTTGAATGAAGACAAATCTAAGCCAAAGTTGTTTATGACCAAATCGAACAATGATTTAGATTCTAAATGTTGGTATCTCGACTCAGGTGCAACATAACATATGACATCTCGACGAGACAAGCTCAAGTATTTTTCTTTGTCACATCATGACCATACTATTAATCTTGGAGACTTCAACTCTCTTAAGATCAAAGTATCAATGAAACAATCACCATCAAATTCAATGATGATTCATCTCGACATATCAACAATGTTTTATATGTTTCGACTCTGACCAAGAACTTATTATCAATCAGTTGAATTGTTGATCAAGGCCATACTATCATATTTGATGCAAATTAATGTCTTACTCAAGACAACAACTCGAATGTTTTGGTCGAAGTCTATAGGGATGGTCATCTCTATACATTAAGTCATGACTATGCACTTATATAAGAAGAAAAATCCATGTCTACACCTTTATCAGACAAGAATATCATATGGCATCAATTCCTAGGTCATCTCCATATGAGACCTAATCCTCTATTGGAACTAATTGGGTGCTTGTCGCCCACGTTTGAAAATCACAGCAGAATCAGAGAAAGCGAAACTAAACGTCAACGCACCTTGCCAATGATGTCCTTTATAGTCATAAACTCACTCATTTGTGTTTTGATAAACATTCATCATAAAAATAAAAATCTACAAAAGAAGTAGTTCAAGGAAGACAATCCATTGGAAAATCAAATATCATTCCAAATAAACCAATATCTGGTGTGAGTAAAATTATGTATATTTTGTGTACTAGCTTGAGATCCTCTCTCATCTCTATGTTGTGAAGAGAAAATGGCCCCTTTTTAACCAAAAACATCTTGTCCCTATATTTTTAGCATCGATCTCATTCCATGACAAAATCCAGTTTCATGCCACTGACTACCAAGTGGGAATGGTGAAATGTTGTTGTGTACATGCACTTACTACTTGTATAACTCCACACTATTGCCATAGCCTACATAATCTCTAATGTACCATCTGTGACTTGTGCACAATCATGTACAATATTGAACATGAGAGGGTTAAATGCATTTGTTACTCACCAAATATTGTGGGCTTAAGATAATCAATTACCAACTAAATTTCACCAATATATAGTCCACCATGAAGCCAATGACAAACATACTAACTTCTTTTTTAATGATAAGATTATCCACGCTTATCCGCCATCTCCATAAACAACTTCAATAAGTACTTGTACTTAAACTCCCAGGTTTGCATGAAAAACTTGGTGACCATCTTACAATCCTATGAAGTAATTAATTGTAGTAATGTGGTGTTATGCTCAGTTCTTTGGTCCCAGAAGAGTTCTTTGACAAAGTACACTATAAGTCTTGTTGATAACTTGGGTTATTGTCAAGGTAAGTAGCTACAAGCAAATGATCATCAACCATAAGGCACCTTCGTTGATTGGCACGACTCACCAAGAATGATATAATGATGATGTCTAGTTTCCTCACTCTTTTTAGCCAATGTATATGCAAATAAGGCTTCTAATTGCAAAAGTTTGCACATGCAATATTGTATACCATTTTTGTTAGTCATGGAGAATGGCTAGTGCTACTTGGCGTAAAATTGCAAGTGGAATATTGCATCGTTGTTTATGTCTACTCCTTTTGGCCTCAACTAGTAATTGTTTAGCCATCCACTCTTTGTCCTTGTTTGGAAAAATATAATAATGAATATGGCCCTTATGGCCCTTCACATAATTAGAATAAAGACCTATTTCAATTTATGTTGAGATATCTTTTCAAATCACCATAACAAGAGAAAACATAATGTTATTTCTTAACTATATGTGCAACAAATTGTCAATTGTTCAAACACAAACTCAATTTTCCCAACTCACTTTTTTTTTCTTATTCATTTACATGTGATTAGGTCTCATGCTATTGTTGGCCATGTTTCACAATACCTTTTAGTTATAACATGATTACTTATTTAGTAAGATCATTAACTATGCTTCTTAAATAAAGTTAATAGATTTGCACAATCATTATGATTAAGAATACATTTCAAAAATAAAGATTTTACTTCATATATTTCTTCATGCTCCCTCCGGATTGTTTTGTGATGTATTAAAATGAGTACTGATAAAAGCATGTCAAATCACGTACATGTTTTTCCTATTTTTCAACACGATTTTGACCTAGGCATGCATCCACGAGTGGGCAAGGAATCAGACCTACAAGCCCAACCCACGCATGGCACACTGCCACCCATGCAAGGGCAGATCCACCAACATGCATATGCTGAGTAAACTTAGATCACCATCTTTAAATGCGAATATGAAGATGATACATTTCACAAGTCTAAAATATTGATAGGAAAAATAAAAACAAAATCATGTTTTTCAACTTATATGACATTTGTACAGTTAAAAAAACTTTTTAAGTTCAATTGCCAAAGTAGTCCTTCAAAGCTAGATCTTAACAACGTAAAAAATTTACTATAAGTTAACTAGCTTCTAGTGTATGTAACACCAAAATCACTGGGAGATATACATCCTTAATCACCACAATATCACATCTTATGTCATCATATTGTAATTTGCAAAAACATGAATTTTTCATAATGGACCCAATCTTCTTATAATACTTAATAATATTAGAATACATCACAAAAGGAGGGGCCTTTTGCATGTTGTCTTATCATTAGCTATTTTGACGATCATCAAAGTGCATTTAAATGTAAACACTTTCTACGCCAATTATGAGTTCCAGTACAGGATGAAGTCTAGGAGTGTCTATTTTTTGTGAATATGTAAACTACTAGTCTTTAATACAAGTGGAAAAAATTGAAATAAAAAAATAAGACCGTGCAACATAGTTCGTAACGGAAAAAGTATGAAGCCCATTCCACTGGATGGGTACACTGCAATGGGCCAAATAGGACTCATGCTAAAAATCAGCACTTCTAAGCTCACTTGTGTGAAGAGGGATCTAACCATAATGCACATCAAGCATAAAGGGATGGATTTTCTTGTACACATAAAAGGGTTATGAAAGTAAAGCGTAGATTGAAACATGAGATGTTTGTAAGGAATATTTAGTTATGTTTGTTTCTCAAAATAGGTCAAGGGAGTTCGCTTCAGCCTTCTCCTAGAACAAAATCTTGATTTCCAAGTTATAGACCATTTTTAGCAAAGGCTTTTTAACACCTTTCTTGCGATAAATGTTTTCTTTATGCAAATGTAAAGCCACAATTCACACTCCAAATTCAACATGGATTTTCCTAAGTTTAGAATAAAAATAAAAATTGTAAATGCATTCTGGCATAAAAAATCCAAAGGATAACAACAATCTGCCCTCAAATAAGTACTTGGAAGCAAGTATGCTTAAGAAAATGAATTCTTGTAAGTTGTAACCAACAACGAGCTCCATGAAAGATTGAGTGCATACGAGGTACAAGGCAGAGGACAATTTCTAGACACACAGGGAAAAGTGGAAGAGTAAACAGCAGAAAGAATCAGCCTTGCCTTGTGTCAATGCCAAGAAAGCCTCATTGATCACAGGTACAAGATGGTGAGAATTTCTCTCGATTGGAAGACTTGAATGGGGTATACAATTAACAGTAAGGCAGAATGAACCGAAACACTCAATACATTAATAAGCAATTATCACAAAATATTGAGAAAAATCATGTTGCAAAATTATTAGCTCTGTTCTACTATAGAATAAGCTCCAATCCTGCTCCACCTCAATAGTAGTAAGAATTTTTTCATTTGATATAATATCAATATGAATGCAATCAGTGTGTCCAATGTTATCCAAGTCCTTATATATGGGACCCAAATATTATTGCGATTTTTCCAGCTTTCGGATAATGAAATATCAGGCTAAGCATTTGCTCTTTTAGATTGTATATCTTCTACCTGTCTACACTAACAAGATTTAGCATGAAAACAAACATTTTGAATAGCTTGTCCAATGCATTTACTCGATTTTCCCATCTTCATGCTTGGTGAAATGATCTGAATTTGCAGACATACATGATTGCATGGCCACAAAAGACTGTATACAATCCGAACCCTGAAAGGTTTCAAAGAAGCATCAATTGGTCAAAGCAGATTGTTTATAATCTTACTACTGCCATCCATGGTTACTTCCATAGAGAAAACCATGAAAGGAAAAGAGCTATTTGGCATACAACGATAAACCAGCAACAAACAACGCCTGTAGGTAGATTGACGTAAAGAGGGCATAGTTGGGAATCAAACTGCGTAATTTCATATGTTTAGGAATTGTACGATGTGCTCCCTAGGCCATATTTGTTTGCCCCTTTATCTTAGCATTATATAGAAGGTTGTGCAAAGTTCAATTAGTTAGTCTGACATGTTTAAGGCTTAGGGCTTCAAGAACATCATGTTACCATACACTTGAAAATGCTAGTCATCACATACATTCACCACCACAGACTGCATATACGACTTGCGGTCATGGCATTATCTGTGAGAGTAGATGTTTCAAATCACACGAGAAGATGATTGCCATCACTAATTGAGTGAGGCACAAATGCCTACTCTCTCCTCTCTCCTTCATTATTTGGCCTTTGTATTGATGAGCTGGAGATAACCATCAATCAAGTTGGAAGTGAGGATAGTAAGCTAAAAATTATAGTGATCTATAATTTCCTTCCTATACGTGGATATCGTCTAGTTTCTCCATCTAGAGAGGGCTTGTAGCAACGCATAGACACACTACATTTTACTGCAGAGCAAGAGAGACTTTCTGTAGCCCATGTCCGGTTCAGAGGATTTAGAATAATCCTTGACGTGAATATTCGGCACTCTGGTGTACGAATTTATTAGTTACACCTCATCATTTTAAACTAGGCCATAAAATAACCTTGTGAGAGCCCATGCACTTCAATTAGGACATGTGGAGCAGTGCATGGTGATTAACAACTTTTATAGATGCTGAGGGGATCAAAAGCAATTGAATATGGATTTAGTAAAGGTAAGGATTTTGGAAGGAATATTCCTAGGCTCCAGGGGTCGATATATACCTACAGCCATGCGCCCTCCTCCACATCCGAATTCCAATATTAGTTGCCATGAACCTCTCGTCTCATGTATTTAGTCAATGGTCACAGTGGCTGAAGGGTGAAGTTGATTGGGGTTTTTAGTTTCTACTTGGTTGGGTGGTTTGGCTCCTCAACACTCCTTGTGGTGTATGCAGCAGAATCTTAAGGATCTGCACTTGGCAAACTCTACACTTCCACACTACATAGTCAGCCATTAGAGATGGTTTTCTCATACACATACTTGAGAGTACTCTTCATAAGGCCCATTTTTGTTAGGAGACAGAGACAAGGGAGTCTTCCCGAGTCACTATAAAACATTTTGTTTTAGGAGACACGAACACAATGTGACGGGTAAGTGTCATGTAGGTCCCACTATGATCAAGCATACCTTAGTGTTCTAGCATATAATGATATGAACTAAGCCCTTAGTTCCACACAAGATCATCCTTGCAGAGTTTGCGATCCCACCCATGTACCTTGATGCCATACTCCAGCTCATCACACATATCCAGCGCATCAAAGAGTTCCAAGTTTCTAAATAGAGATACACACAGGCTACACTCCTCTCATTTCAACACTTACACAATTAGGGCAATTGACTTGGTTCTCCTAGGCCTCCGGCCTACTTGACACACTTGGCATCTCTATCATAGCTCTTCCCTTGAGTACCCATGATTACATCAAACAAGTCATCTACATAGCTTATCTCGACCGAGCTTGGCAAGGTTAGTTGGGGGTCAAACTCGACTTCCATTAGGTTTACTTCTTGGAGACAGATATATCAGGGATCCCATTTCTACCACACTATTTGTACTTTGAGCTATCACATGGTCTCAAAGTCCTTTCTATGTCTCCGTGTCTCCTCGCACCAACTTGAGATTGAGACTATGTTTTTAAAAAGGATAGGATTTGCCAGCTATGTTTCTCAGGTGAGGTGGGGACTGAGGAGCACTTCATCTACATATGCCTAGCCTATTATAAAATTCATGGGAGATACTACTGTCTATTTTGTAATACACCAATCACATTATGTTCACTGGTCATAAATGATTGTGTTGCACTATGATACGAGAAATGCTTTTAATACGATGAAATCTCTAGCCTTCTCATCAAAGTACCCTAGAGAAACAGCCTCAGATCACCTCCCTTTTCTCTAGACGACAACACGATCAGACCCACATTCAAAGGATGATGGGGACGGGGATGATGATGACTGACCTCTCATAGAGCTGAAAGACAGTGCAATTCCCATAGACACATTGAAGCTATACCTAATCGTCCTCATAGATGCAACACATTCCGGAACGCTACATTCCCAAATTTAGGTCATTCCAAAGTGGAAGGTGTCTTAGTTGGGAAAAAATCATCTCGATATCAAGGAGTATCGCATATAGGACAAGCTTTTAACCCTCGATACTCACCACGATATAAGATGCAATTGTCCTTTTAACCCTCGATACTCACCACGATATAAGATGCAATCTTTTGTACAAGCATGATGCAATGTATAGTCCATTCCCATTGCACTCAACATTTTTCGTGCCTTGTCTCTAACATAGTGTTTCTTTTTGGGAGTAGTTTGCGCAATAACCTGTACATAATGAAATGAATTTTCAAAATATAAAATAGAAGATCATTTAGCCAACTAAAACATTTGACTAGAACAACACATCTATTAAATTCTTAAAAAAAAGTCTCAATCTTATTTACCCAAATAAGGATGTAACACTTGTATCACTCCATTTATATTTTGCTTGGAGGTTCAAAACCAAGTTTGCTTTGCTACATTTTTAGATCATGCAAAGCATTGAATAACATTGACCGACCCTTGTACATCTACACTCTATGGCTATGGAACTAATATCCATGCACCTAGAAGACGTTCTGACAAATCTTTGAGTCTTGTTGGGTCAGGGCTCTGAAACATCTCCTCACTTGGGAAGATCAACATCTCAAGGACCAGTTGTGACTCCACTTCCAGAATTGCATAAGAACATGCAAAAGGAAATGTTCTGCTGTTGAAGCTTTCTTGAGAATTGCAGTTGTACTTCTCCATGAAAAAGGTGAGCTATTTTTCATTCCGATTAGTGAAAGATCTGCTCATTACAACAACACAGACTGCAAATTTTATCTAGAAAGTATAGCATTGAAAACAGTTGGTAAAATCAATCAATTACACCGCAGTGAAAATAGGCCGCTTGATATTCATATAGTGGTGGAAAATCCAGCTAATTGGCCTAAACCATCTGTATTCCTTTGACATATTTGCTTGAATCAAGAAGTTCACATGATGCTTAGTAGTTCATAGGACCCAATCTTGCATGAATGTGAGGAGTAGGTACTAACACGTTACACAATTGAATTCAATCATACCTGAAGAAGAGCATTTTGTAACAAGACTACTAGAGCGAAAACTATCTTTCGAATGAGCCAACTGCTTTTCTAGCTCTGGTCTACCTATTTTGGTATAAATAATCTGTTTATGGCTTTGTTGTTGAAAAGAATGTGCATCATACGAGGGTTGGCTAATACTGTCAAAAGGGATGCTGCTGGATTGAGAAGAGAGCTTGGAACTCAGATATCGATCGACCTCTCAAAGTGCTTGTTGCCATTTTTGATGAAAACGCTTACTAATTTCTACCACACTTCAGACTTATGGAAGAGCTCGAACTTTCTTCCTGACTAACTGAAGGCTTGTACTCTTCATCATCATCATAATCTTGCTCAACGGTATATTTGATATCCTTCGTTTGGCTATTTGTTAGCTCGCACGGTTGCTGGGAGTGGCGTTGGCGACGATCCATGGTTCTCTCTCTCTCTCTCTCTCTCTCTCTCTCTCTCTCTCTCTCTCTCTCTCTCTCTCTCTCTCTCTCTCTCTCTCTCTCTCACATTAATTTGTTATGAATGTCATTTAAAGCTTTTGTCCATTGTGGAGATGTTAAGAATTGAGTTGTGTCAGCTAACACCCACAATTTGGTGCCACAGGACCCTTGTGCTGTTTGTTGAGTTGCAGAGTAACCAAACAAAAGGTCAACATTTTTGCGTGTTTTGAGGTGCTTGTGTGTCGTGCATCCTCGATTCCATAGCTTGAACTGCTGCACACAATTTTAGACTCTAAGGTGGTCCTTTGGAACTTAGATATTCTCTTTAGCAGGTAAATGAAGCTCTCTCTCTCTATCTCTCTCTCTCTCCCCCACAGATTTTCAGCTCATTACAGATATTACATACCATAAACACATATATTACATTGCATTGCGAACAGATGCAGGGCAAACGCTCACATCAGGTGGTGTGCGCCATGCCGTCTCGACCGACATCCTGCTCCTTCGCTCCAACCCGATTCAGTCTCTCTCGTTTTCTGAGCCCATCCTCCCCATGCCGACTGCTATCTCTTCTTTCCTCACAGCACCACAATCTACAGCAAGTATCCCATACACGCCCTCTAAATCAACAGAACTTTTTTCCTCTTGGCAGATTGACCAAATCAAGGCAGATTTCCAGACTTTGCGGCAAGAAATCTCACAGCTGAAAGTAACGGTTACCTCTCTGATCAACGAAAACAATATGTTGCAGTCCAGAGTTGCATCACTCGAACAGGTTGCAGTCTCGAAGTCCACCACCAATATGTTACGGGAGCTAGAAACCAAGTTTGAGAAACAGCAGGAAGAGGCACTTTCTTGGGCATCCGTTTTGAAAAAGGGCACCAAACCAAGCGCTCCTATCTCCTCGGTTATCTCAGCCACCATATCGGAAGAGAAGTCTCGAGATCAAAAAGCCCACAACATTAGAGTTCCCGGGATTCTAGACACACAGAATGCCTTGACTGAAGCCAAACGCTTTCTCGACACCACTCTCGGACACAGGACAGATGGACTAGGTACTGCATGGAGGACCACCAGAGATGCAGCCACACTCATTATCCGTTTCACTTCTCTGGAGAGCCGTCGAGATGCTTTGCGATGCAGAGCTAAGCTACATGATACCACTATCTACATGGACGACGATCTCACATATATCCAGGTGGAGGAGAGACGTAAGGCCTTTCAGGTAGCCCGTGAGTCTGGCAGACGAGTCATTTACCGTGATGGACGAGTGCGCTTTCTTGGTAGCGCTCCTAGCAGCTCACAGTGCTAGGGATTTGGGGTCCCCAGGTTCGGGAGTGCCCCGGGGCCCCATCCACACCATCTCCGGATTGGAGTATGGAACTGCGATGGTATACACTCATCTTCCATAGCTGGCGACCTGATTGATTTCATCACTGGTAGAGACTTATTGTTTTTTATGGAGACTCACGAGAATCGGGAGCGAGGATTACCTATTTTTCCACAATACAGATGGGATTCCGTATTCAGGCCTGAGACTAGATCAGCTAGTGGCCGTGGATCCGGAGGGGTGGCATGCCTATACAGAGAATCTCTTCACCCGAGTATCGAGTTCATCATACACAATGAGCATGCACGTTATATCTGGATTCGTATTGTTGGACAAGACATCGGTTTGGACAGGGACCTCTTTGTGGCAGCATGTTACTTTCCTCCAGAGTCTTCATCTTTTGCAGAGGGCACAGGTTCACCATACCTTGATTTGTCACCTGATATTATCAGATTCGCAGAGCGAGGGCATATTTTCCTCACTAGGGATTTTAATGCCCGAACCTCCTCACGACAGGCAAAGTTTTATGACATCACCGACCAGCTCTACGTTCATGCCCTCGACAGTGACGAGATGGGAGTTACCAAGGTTTCAGAGGACAGCTTGGGACCTATTACCCCCTACGGTGAGCATTTGTTGCAGTCTGGAGAGGCACATGAGTTAGCCATTTACAATGGCCTAACTTGCTGGCCAGATTCCGGCAGTTATACTTGTCATCCTCACAGTGGCGGACATAGTGTTGCAGACTACCTCATGGGATCACCATCCTCCATACCTCTCATCTCTGATTTTCACATCTCCCCCACCACTCTCTCTGATCTCTCCTTCGCTATTGGTCGCCTCCCACCTCCCCAGTTATCCTCACATCCCTTGCTTGCCCATGCACCCAGGTATACATTCAGCTCTTTATATGCACCCGTCTACCAGGAATTTCTTACCTCCCTACTTCATTCCTTTTCGCGTGATAGTACAGTCGAGACTCAAGCAGATTTCCTTAGCACCTCTCTTCATATCACTGCTTCCCTAGCCTTTCCATCTAAGGCACATAAAGGCAAACACACGCGTCCCTCATCACTGCGTCCTCCACACCCCCCATGGTATGATACCGAGTGTCGCTCTCTTCATCATCTCGTCACCCATGCCCGCATTCATGAACCTCACCTCCTTCGCTCGACGCTCTCTCCATCGCACACTCCGCCGGAAAAAACGTGCTTTTGATGACTCCGAGGGAAAACGCTCCCTGCTCATTCAGAGACTTCGGGACCTTGGTTTCTCCATGGATATTCTTCTGGCAGTGATGGCTCTTTATGAGAAGGTCCTGGGATGTTTCCGAAATGGTAGTGGCATCTCTGATCATATTTGGAGCACCGTTGGGGTGAAACAGGGATGCTCTCTTTCGCCGGTCCTTTTTGGATTGTACATTAATGAGTTAGAGCGAGCCATCGCACGGTGTGGCGAAGCTGGATGTAGACTTGGCACCATCTTGATTGCAATTCTCTTGTATGCGGATGATGTGGTACTAGTATCCCCGACCAGAGAGGGATTGCAGAGGCAGCTGGACTGTTTCCAGGGTTTCTATACCAGATGGGGATTGGGAGTGAACACTGCGAAGACCAAGGTTATGGTCTTCAACACTTCTCGAGCCTTCATGCAGCGCCAGGAGCTCATGCTTGGTGGACGGGCTTTAGAGGTAGTTTCCTCGTATACCTATCTAGGAATACTCTTTTCTGGTCCTACTTTCAGCATGCGACAGGCAGCCACCACTCGACTTGGGAAGGGGCATTCCTCCCTTGTTCAGCTTGAGCGGTTCTGCTTCAGGAAGTCCATCTGAGATGCTCGCAGTAAGTGCAGACTTTTCGACACTATTGTCACCCCCACAGCCTTGTATGCAGCATAGACATGGTGTACAGGTCTTCCGTCATCACACTGGGCCAGCATTTCACGATTTCAGACCACCATGCTAGCTCGTATGATTCGGGCGAAGTCCTCGGTCCCACACGAGATTCACCCATTCAGATAGCTACAGCATTCCAGCTCATTGCATATATTCAGAGAGTTCAGGATCTACCAGATACAAACACGAGATATACGCGGGCCTCACTTGCCTCCTCACACTCCCTTCATGACCAGGGCTATCGACTGTCGTGGTTCTCACAAGCATCCCATTTCCTCCTTGATTCATTTGGCATATCCATCACAGAGCTCCCCTCAAGTACCCACTAGTATATCAGGCGCTTCTTATATAGAGCATATCTCGACCGTACTTGGAGGCGACAACTTAAACCCGCCTATTACTGGAGTCATTTCATTGAGCTTGACATAGCAGGGTTCCCAGTTTTGCCACACTATTTGGACTCGGGATTATCACAATGGCTCAGATTTACATTGGGACAGCTCCGCATATCATCACATCAGTTGGCTATAGAGACTGGGAGATTCCAGGGTACCTCGAGAGAGGAGCGGATTTGTCAGTTTTGTTCCCTGGATGAGGTGGAGTCGGAGGAGCACTTTATCTTTCTGTTTCGTGACACACCTGTCACCCTACGATCCCTCCTAGCCTACGAGGACTCCAGATGCGCCGCACTCATGATACAAGAGATGTTTATTCTACGACAGGACCTATGTCAGACAGCCCAGCGGAGTCATATTTCTCAGCAGCAGATCACCTCTTTCTTCTTCAGGAGAAGAGGACGAGACTTAGTATCTGATGAGGATGAGGCTGATGGAGACTTACATGCCCATAGAGATCAGAGACAGTGTCCCACTCATACTCATGTTGTTGCACGAGCTACCCGACCTATCATGAGGAGGCCTCATCTTCCTAGATGACGTCATCGACCACCAGCAGTTCCTCATGCTGCAGCCCGTATTACATCCTTTTATAGCATCAGCAGGACAGGATTGGATGATAGTGCCATACCATATTCGTGACAGTTAGCAGTATATATGCTCCCATATGTTTCATATATCATTGCATCCTTTTCAGTTTCAGTTTTCAGTTCAGTTCATAGCAGTTAGAGTTGTATTTCTGTTATAATCTTGGAGACGTTTCATACGCTCCTACAGTTACCACATACTTGACATGTACTTTGACTAGTCTTATATGCCTTTTGGCATGGAAAAGACATTAATAAAGCTTTCTTTCTTGCTTTCTTCTTCTTCTTTGAAAATGCCATTAACCATCCCAAACTTCATAAAGCCACTGACTATGATTCTCTAAACGTGGATTTCCTAAAACCTGTAGCACATCTTATCTCGCCCTTTATTGCCCTGATAAGGTCAAGATACATTTCTATGGCACACATCTACTACGGTTGGATACTACGGGTACCCCTGTCCTTCCAGCATATCTTACACAGCCATTATCTTTTGGTCTGCGATACCGTATGGGACAGCTCCGAGTCTCTTCTCATCAGCTGGCTATTGAGACGGGTAGATACACGAACACTCCCAGATTGCAGAGGATATGTCAGCTTTGTTCTCTTCATGAAATGGAGGATGAGTTCCATTTCATCTTTCGATGTTCAGTATATTACGAGATCAGGGGGCGTTACCATTGTTTATACAGAGATACCCCTCTCACGTTGCGATCGTTCCTCGAGTATCCAGACTCCAGATGTGTAGGTCTTCTATTGAGAGAGATGTATACTCTACGAGCTTCACTTCTACCTACCATAGATATGGATCATAGCTAGGCTCATATTACCCAGTTTTTCCAGAAACGAGACAGAGAGGACATTTCCGTTTTGGATTTTGAAGTCCCCACTCAGAGATCGAAGACACAAAGAGTCTCACACATTTCTGCTAGATCCAGGATCACTAGATCTTCACGGGCTTCTCGCCAATCCACAACACGCTCCACTACTACTATCACTCATTATTTTCAGCTTACTCGTAGCTAGTCTCCTCCGCAGAGCAGGTGGTTAAGCTCTTGCATTGTACCCTCGCAAGCTGGTGGTCAAGCTTCGATATTTCTTCTTCTTAGAGATAGCGAGATAGATATGCTAGTTTCTTGTCTTCTTCTCTTTCTACTAGTAAATAAGTCCGTATGCGGACAATGCTCCTCACGTTTTGTACTCTCTTTTGTCTTATGTACCTTTGGGTACCAAAAGACGTTAATAATAATA
This sequence comes from Diphasiastrum complanatum, assembly GCA_029204225.1. Taxonomy (NCBI): domain Eukaryota; kingdom Viridiplantae; phylum Streptophyta; class Lycopodiopsida; order Lycopodiales; family Lycopodiaceae; genus Diphasiastrum; species Diphasiastrum complanatum. The sequence goes on from CM055096.1 coordinate 62,163,758, forward strand.
ATTTTAGTTCTAGTTCTCTCTCTCTCTCTCTCTCTCTCTCTCTCTCTCTCTCTCTCTCTCTCTCTCTCTCTCTCTCTCTCTCTCCCCGCGGCCTTTTTTTGTTTTTTTTTTTACATACGTGTCCGGGTCCCGGACGCGCGCCCGGGACCCATACACGTCCAACCCAAAAAAAATATTAAAAATTTAAAAAAAATGGGCGCGCCCGACCCCTCGCGGACGCACCCGGCCCGGACCCTCATATATATCTAAGGAAGCGGGGGTTGGACGCAGACGCGCGTCCGCGTTCGTGTCCAGACGCGTCCCCCCATTTTCAAAAAAAAAATTCAAAAAAAAAAAATACAGGCCTTTGCCCTCGCTGTCCCACATGCCCAAAGCGAAATAAAAACAATTTATGACCCCTGCCCCCCGGAATTAATTATCAGAGGGAGTCTGGCACCCACCTGCCCCCTCTTGTTAAAAAATAGGAAAACGGTACCCAAAAAAAGTTGCAACAAACCTAACCATTGCCCCCATGCCTCCCATGTCTGATATCTCTGTAGTCGGACACGAAAGAGCAATAATTTAAATTTTTTGAGTCTCCAAAACTCTGTAGACTCGTGCCCTCGCTATCTCTCTCTCCCAGACAAATCTATATTAAACTATTATATAAATACAGGTAAACGATGCGCTCCCCGGATGAACCTCAACAACTTACTAATTACTTATGCTCCACAATGTCATTCAACATAGGGAAGTTCAAGACCTACACAGTACCATCTCATCACCTTAAACCCTAAACCTATCCCATCACATAGGCCCTATATGATGAGATAGGTTTAGGGTTTTGGGAAGTACAACGTCACATGGGCAACAAATCGGGGCAGGTACAATGTCACAAGGGCACTGTGGGGGAGCAGACCACGAGCCCAATCGAAGTGCAGCACGTGGGGGAGCTACACATGAGGGCAGGTACAGTAGCACATGGGCACTGTGGGGGAGCAGGGGATGGGGCCAATGGGAGTGCAGCACGTGGGGGAGTAACAAAAGGGGGCAGGTGCAACGACACACAGAGGGATCATCAACAACTGCACATGGGGAAACAGGTTGTGGTGTTAAATAGGCACTCACGAGGCTGTGAGAGAGCCAGTGAGAGGCTGTGAGAGAGAGGTTGTGAGAGGCTGTGAGAGAGCCAGTGAGAGCCAGTGAGAGGCTGTGAGAGCAATAGGACGTCGTGAGATGGCGGAGCGCATACCACTGAAGCCCGAGGGCGAAGCCAGGAGGAAGCTCGAGGAAGATGTCCGAAGGCACAACGAAAGTCATCGGAAGCAAGAGGCAGACATTGCAGAGATGTTGCGACAGACTCGGCAGAGAAATCCAGAACCGGAGCCACCCGCCCCCGCTGTCGCCCTTGCCACCGCTGTCGAGCTGGATTTGGATGAGCAGATTGGAATGAACTAGACACGACAACGGCTCATCATGGTCAGGGAAAGGGCGGCCCGCTGTCGGGCTAACCAGGAGGCAGCTCGGGCTAACCGGGAGGCAGAGCGAGAGCGACAGAACAATGCACCTGACGAGGGCGAGGAGTCACTGGAGGATCCATTGGAATGTTTAGAATAGATGGGGTCTAGCCGTATGTGGTTGACTGTTGTTATGTAATTTTCGGCAGTAGATGAGGCAACATTTAGTGTCTAACATAGTGTAAAGAACAGCCCCAGCCGTATATGGCGGGAATACGTATTGTTATTTTGATACATCTGATGAATTAATGTACGGTGTGTTTTTTGTGCAACGCGTGCCTGGCGTATTGCAATGTAATGTATGTGTTTATGGAATGCTATCAGGGGGGGGGGTATTTCTGTGAAGTGCATCTGCTATCATTCTGCTCTCAATTTTTGTATAACTGTGTATGATGATTATGGCTGTGGGGTTTACTGTTTAGGGTTCAATCATTGGACATGACACATATGATCTGAGAGACATGAAGATGCGCTTGTGTACCACAATAGCTCAAGCATTTACAATTTTCATACTACGTCCGCTCTCTCTCTCTCTCTCCACATGAGCATACTTTAGAGGAGCAGTCCCTCTTTCTTGTCCAGACCATCCATACTACAGCTTCCATTGCCTTGCCATCCCCACGGCCCAAAGACCAACAATGTCATAGACCCTATAACCCCTGGTATGATCAAGAATGCATCCAACTACATCAGAACCTCATATATGCTCACTCCCACGAAATTGGTCAGGGTAAGAAACTGATGGATCTCCTCTTTAGTTCTTCCTCAGGTTCATTCTGGAAGAGGTTCCTTCCACAGTCACCCCCACCACGGATCACAGACCTCAGCACTTGGCCCCACCTCCTGTCTCACGGATACTTCTGTTATATTCACTAACGAACTTATAGAAAAGGCCATCACACGACTCCATTCCCATAAAGCCAAAGACATTGATGAGCTAGAGGCTGAACTTCTAAAGTATGCTCCCGACATCCTCTCACCCTTTCTCTCCATCCTATTCAACCGAGCTGTCACCTCTGATTTTCCCTCTCCATGGTCCACAAACCTCATTCACCCTATCCACAAAGGCGGGGACCCCATGAAAGCTGACAACTACCGCACCATTATGATCAGTCACCTCTTCGCCAAAGTATATGGTTCTATCCTACAGTCAGAGATCAGTACAAAGATGGATGCTAGATCACTCCATGCCATTGGACATGCGGGTTTCAGACCGGGATATACTACATCGGATTATATCTTTACTTTGAGGTCCATCATTGAGGAGGCTAAGGCCAAGAGGGAGCGTGTATACTGCTGCTTTGTGGATTTCCGCAAGGCATTTGATTTTGTGCCTAGGCATCTATTGATACAGAGACTTCATGATCGGGGCTTTCAGGAGGATACTATACAGGCGGTAGTAGCATTGTACAGGCGAGTTATTGGCAAGGTCCGACTATCAGAAGTTATTTCACCGGAGGTGGTCAGTACTATTGGTGTCAAATAGGGATGTCCACTCTCTCCTACACTTTTTGGTCTTTACATTGACGAGCTAGAGCATGTTATACGGAGTGATGGAGGGGAGGGTTGTACATTGGGCGACCTTATTATTGCTATTCTCCTTTATGCTAATCATGTGGTTTTGCTTTCACGGACGAGAGAGGGTTTGCAACGACACTTAGATGCTCTTCTTTCTTTCTGCACACGGTGGGGTTTGTCGGTGGAAGTGGCCAAGACTAAGGTTATGGTGTTCAGCACCTCTAGGTCTTTCATGATGCAGCAGGAGCTTCTATGGGATGGTCATCCCCTAGAGGTTGTTGATTCCTATACATATCTAGGAGTACTATTCTCGGGGCCTACGTTCAGCATGAGACACGCAACTATTTCCCGGGTACAGAAGGGCTATGCCTCACTGGTAGATTTGGAGAGACTATGTTTCAGCTCACACATCAGAGATGCGACTAGTAAGTGTCGGTTCTTTGACACTATGGTTGTGCCCTCAGCTATGTATGCTTCCGAGACATGGAGTACTGGTCTGACAGCTACTGATTGGACATATATCTCCCGGCTCTAGATTCGTTTGCTCTCCCGGATGATACAGGCTAAGCCCTCAGTACCACACGAAATTATCTTGGCGGAGTTCGCGGTCCCCCCCCATTCAGATTGAGGCCTTATTCCATATTGTGACATTCATACAGAGGTTAGAGGATCTTCAGGATGGGGGTACACATTATGTAGTTGCAGCTTTATCTTCATCCCGACGCCTACACTCAGAGGGACACCTTTTCTCATGGTACTCCCAGGCTTGCCGTCTCCTCTCCACATTGGGTATCCAGATCAGTGATCTACCTGCGGGCACCCACCAGTACATCAGAGGCCTCCTTTACAGATCATATCTTCATATCACTTGGCAGGGTCCATTGGCGACCAAGAGTGAGTTTTATCGTACACACTTTCTATCTCTTGATCCGGCTGGCTACCCCATAGTATCTGGTTACTTGCTGAGGAGTATATCACATAGTCTGCGGATAGCGATGGGTCAGTTTCGGGTTACTTCACATCAGCTGGCTATTGAGACTGGCGGATGCAGTGGCACCCCACGAGAGGACCAGCTTTGTAGCATCTGTGTTATGCATGAGACTAAGGACGAGTCACATTTCCTCTTCAGATGTCCAGCCTACTATGAGATACGAGGGCGGTACTACTGCTTGTTCAGAGAGCACCCAGTTACACTTTCTACCTTGATATCTTATGAGGACCCTAGATGTGTCGCACTGATGATCCGAGAAATGTCAGACCTGAGGAGGAGGAGACTAGATGGTACACATTCCCTGACACAGCTGAGCATTGATGAGTGCATATCCCGTCGGAGACAGAGATCCGAGGTACCCATAGGCAGCGACTCAGATGGAGAGGCCGAGATTCCCGACTCCGTACACCGGCATCAGAGACCATGTCGACGGCCAGAGAGACAGTCAATTATTAGATCACAGTCCAGAGCGCCACGGCAGCAGAGACGACACCGACGGCCTATCCGGCGACAGAGGTCCAGGGCACATCTAATCACACCTTCACAACATACCATCCACCATTTCTTTCATGCTGATTGGCATCGTGATATATGATTCCAGGCTATTGGATCCTGACTGGGCCAGCTGTCTTTATGCATTGTATTTGCAGTTATTTAGTTTTATAGATGATTGAGCTTTAAGCTCCTATGTGCACACTTGACATGTACCTTTTCTTAGTCCTATGTACCTTAGGGTATTCAAGGACTTTAATAAAATCTTTCTTTCTTTCTCTCTCTCTCTCTCTCTCTCTCTCTCTCTCTCTCTCTCACATTTTGCACAGAGCAAGCCACTTCTAACCAACCATAAAAATTGCGGAATTCAAACCATTTCTAACTAGCCATTCAAATTTCACATACCTAACCATTTCTAACCAACCACGATAAATTGGCCATGACACGAATAGATTGGAAAAATATATACACATCTGTTCTGATGCAAGTGTACATGATGTTAAAATGTGTACAAGCTCTCAAGACAGGGAACCACAAGACCTACACACTACTATGTCTTATATGATGAGATCGGTTTCCCCCGGGATGAACTTCAACAGCTTACTAATTACTTATGCAAAACTGTGTCATTCACTACAAAATCTTGCAAAGAGTGTTAAGTGTGGAGATGTATTGTGGAATGAAGGGTGCGAGAAAAGAAAAACTTGGCTGGAGGATCTTGGGTCGAGGTATGGGTGGAAGGGGAGAGGTCTGGCCAATAGAGAGTGAGAGCAATGAGTGATCAGCAAGAGTAGGAGGGATGATGCTAAAACTGTGAAATAAGGGAATCAAGGCTGGTGAGCCAATTGAAGTAGTCCGCCACACTATGTCCACCTCCATGAGGATGACAGGTGAAGGCTGCAGAGTCTGGCCACTGTGATAATCCATTCAAAATAACCAAGGAATGTGCCTCAGTAATCCTGAGAAGCTGCTCACCAAATGAGGTAGGAGACTGCATGGAACTCCATCTGTCTGGTGGTTGTGCGTGCGTTAAAGTTCCCTGCTAGAAGCACATATCCCTGTAAAGAGAAGGTGGTAATATCCTCGGACAAAAGGGTCACAACCAAAGTCTGCAAATATCGAAGTCTGTGGAGCAATACAACAAACCACCATAAAGATATCTCTAGATATGCCTAGGGTATTGTAATAGATCCTAACACCACAGTAGGGCAAACACTAACTGATTTACCCAACCTTGCCTACTCCCTGATATGGAGCAAGCCCCTCCTAGCCCAGTGTGAGGACTGGTAGCATGCATAATGCCAAGTGTCGGCCATGTGGCACTGACGTGGCCGACTGCACGTCAGGACCCAACGTGGGGCCCTATCCTGTTGACAGGGTCCCGTCGCCATGGCTATGGATTGTGCCAGGGGAAACCACGAGACCTACACACTACTATGTCTTATATGATGTGAGCAGTTTCCCCCCGGATGAACTTCAACAGCTTACTAATTACTTATGCAAAATTGTGTCATTCACTACAAGGAACCACGAGACCTACACACTACTATGTCTTATACGATGTGATCGGCTTCCCCCCGGATGAACTTCAATAGCTTACTAATTACTTATGCAAAACTGTCATTCACTACAGGGAACCACGAGACCTACACACTACTATGTCTCGGTTGACGAGATCGGTTTCTCTCCGGATGAACTTCAACGGCTTACTAATTACTTATGGCACAATACCGACACGGGGACTCCGAAACATCTCCCAGTTTTCAGATCCCGACCGGACAAAGTGTCCCTGAAGCCCTGTTTAACGTCGAACTTCAAATGGACGTCCGTTCCTCGTCCTGTCTGTTCCCACAGGTTCCTATCGAGGTTGTCCACTGGCCGAAACAGACGGCACCTAAAACGGATCCCGTTTGGAGAAACTGGGCCGTCGGACGGAAAGCTACAAAAGTAGTCCATTTCACATGACCTAATTGCGTTTCTCTCCAGTCGAAACGCCATTCTGACCGAACGATACCCGAATCGAGCCAGGCTCGATCCCTTGGATTCGTATCGGGATCACGAACCTGTGGATTGTATTCCTAGACCATTACTGCATTCTACACAAGTTTAAGTGAATGCTACACAAGTGCTGCGGCGATGTTGAATCTGCACATACTTGTGGTGCAATGCCTACGACACAATGAGGACGTGGGGTTGATGATGTTTATGGTTGTGGTTATGATGATTATGGCTGTGGCTTGTTTTGATGGTTATGGCTGTGGGGTTGTGGGTTTATGATGATTTGTTAGGGTTTAGGGTGTTATGTTAACTGTGCCATTTGTTAGGGTGTCGGGTTTAGCGTGTTATGTTGAATGGTTGAACATGATGCATATGTTATGAGAGAGATGCAGATGTGCTGGTCTCTCTCTCTCTCTCTCTCTCTCTCTCTCTCTCTCTCTCTCTCTCTCTCTCTCTCTCTCTCTCTCTCTCTCTCTCTCTCTCTCTCTCTCTCTCATCTTGCATGGAGCAAACCATTCAAATTTCACAGAGCTAACCATTTGTAAGCAATCATGATAAACTAGCCATGACACGAATAAACTGTAAAAAAATATATACATCTCATCTGATGCCAGTATACATGATAGTCTGTGTGTATCAATATCTACAGGTCTGTGCTAAAAAAATCATCCCTCTGCGTGCCAGATGCATCCTCAGGTGTGTCAAATACAAAGTCTGGCTGGGAGTTTGGAGGCATCTGGGACTCCTCCAAGTCTGGGCCAACGCCTACCAAGAGACGACTAGAAAAATCATCAGTGCATCCCCTCTTGGTTGGCCTGCCTCTGGGTCTGCCGGAAGGAACCCTTTGTGGTACACTCCTGCCTGGGGGTCTCCCTCTGCCACGAGGGGGTCTCTGAGAAGAACCGACTACCTGTGATGCTCTGAATCGTCTCTGCGCAATCTGTCTCTGGGCGGCAGCCTCTGTCTCCTTCGCAAACTCTGACCAGCCATCATCTGAAAGGGGGCGTGATGCGGGAGTACTGGGTGGGGCACGGACCATCTCCTGCAAGGTCGACCATCTCGTCTAAATCATATGTGGGCTCATCATCAGAGGAGGGCAATGGAACGTCAGCAGGAAGTGGGGTGGTCTCATCGGTATCAGCATCATCCTCGGGATCACCCCGCAGAGCACGCCGAACGACATTGTCTGGATCAACCTCTGGCTCAACCTCATGATCGGCCGCTGCAACCAGGCACTCATCGGGATTGACCTGTAGAAGTCAATCATTCGTGAGAATAGCCGAAGCAACCGTGAGGGCATTAAACTGAATGTCTCAAACCAATACGAAAGCAAAATGACAGAGCAACGAAATATACCTGCAGCAATAGGGCGTGTGCGCCTCCTGCCCTCATGCTCTCCGTGATGCGTCGAACCACTCTGGTGTTGGTGTTGCAGTACACTAGGTCATTGCACCGCTCCGTAGTCAGACGGTTCCGCCTGTTTGTGTGAGCAAGACACTGACCAGTTCCGCTCGCACACGCAAGCAGAACAGTCCTGCATTAATTGGCAACAACTCGAGTGAGTACCGACCTTGTAGAGAAAATGCGAAAACTGGTTGGATGAATGAGATCAGACAACATACCTGTGAAAGGACTCGGAGCGCGAGCGTCCTCAGGTCTGGCTGCCCGGCGCCGTAGCTCTCCCACCATGATACAGGCAAGAGCCTGTTCTCTCGGACACGTGCAAGGTCCTTGTCGAACAGCCCCAGACAGTGCCTGCAGTTGAGCAGCAATGTGCGTGAGTACACTTGAGCCCGCGCAGGGAAATTGAACGAACGACAGCGTATGAAAGAGCAAGAGTTTACCTGTAATTGAGCCTCTGCTCCTCGAGCCTGCTGCGGATACCAGTGTCGCTGCTGAGGAGGCGAATGTATGAGAACCAATCCGCACGCAGCTCTGCATCGGGCTCTCGCTCTGAAACAGCGGATTCACAACCGCCTGATAGGCTCCAGCCTGTGGACCATACGTGGAGGCAACAACTACATACCATCGTGTTGCGGCAGCAAGACGAAACAGAGTGCGAAATGGAAGAAAGGATGGTGAGACGGAAAAAAGTTGTACCTGGCAGGGTCCAGCTCAGAACGCTGGAGAGACTTGCCTATGCAGTCCATGAACTCGTAAATAAGGCCCATCGTGCACCCCTCGCGATCAACGAGCCTCAGAACAGAGTAGATGGGGCGCATGACGTCCATCAGCTGCTGCATATCCACCCAGAAAGGCTCCATGAAGAGGATGTCGTGGAAGGCCAAGCCCTCTGGGTTCGTGGATAGGTCCATGGCGGTGAACTCTGTAGAAGTAGCCATGCGCCGCAAATCACCCTTGAGCTTGTGTAGTCGCTCAAGCATGATGAACTGGTAGGCGAAGCGGGTGCGAGCGGGCTTCTTCAAGTCGAGCCTGCATTGACAAACGAAATGAGATGCAAACATGAAACGAGCCCAAAAAAAAAGAAGCATCTTGAACGAGCCAAAAAATAAGTAGCATCTTACCTGCTGGATGTGCGGAAAAGGGCAGTCATGCGGCGCTTGCGTGTGACAAAGTCCACAACCGCAAGTGCCCTCGTGAGAATCTCACTGACCCAAGGCCGGCGCCCGATGGAATGCACAAGGAGGTCCAGTGAGTGTGCGGCACATGGAGTCCACACAATGGAGGGGTACTCTGCCATGAGAAGCTCCCCCATACCGCGACAGTTGGACGCATTGTCCGTCACAACCTTTCGCGATACGTTCACACGATCAGTTCACAGGTTGGAAACACATTGCAATCAATTGAAAACTACGCAAAACTTTTCTATCAACATTAAGTAGTGAATGACCAAGAAACTAATGAAAGAAATTGTACCTGGACCACGCGTTGCGGCCCGACCTCCTCTATCGCTGCGCGGATGATGCCGTAAATGTACTCGGCCAAATGCACTCTCCCTGCCTCGGAGGTGTCGATGTTGCGCAGAAACATGGAACCGTAACAACTAGAAACAATCACGGTGATGAGTGGACGTCTACGACGATCAGTCCACCCATCAGCCATGATGGAAAAGCCATATCTATCCCAAGCCTCCTGCAGTGCGGCTAGTCTCTCTCTAACGGATGCAACCCACCCTGGAGCAAAGGGCCGCGTACTGCGTCGGCTATGGGTGGTGTGTAGCCGGGCTCGCAGATTGCAACTTTTAAGATAGCCTCTCAAAAGATGCGGGATGATGCCATGATAAACGGGAGGTTCAGGTCATAGAACATCTATGCTATGGTCCTGGTGGCCTCTCTGTGCTGCCCCTCTCTGAAAGATCTCGGCATGGACATCTGTCTGGTGTCTCGGGATGTGGATGGCTGGGAGGATGTGCATGGACGATGCGGACCTGGAGGTGGTGGCATAGGTGCAGGTGCGGAAGCGAGAGGATGTGGACGGACCATGCAGATCTGACGGTGATGGCACAGGCATAGGTGCAACAGTGGAGGCTGTGGATCCATGGGGAGTCCTGGCGGAGGGGGTACGGGTGGCTGTGGCGGAGGCGGAGGCGGAGGCGGTGGCGGTGGCGGGTGCGGATGCGGCGGTGGGGGTGGGGGCGGTGGCGGTGGGTGTACCAGTGGCAGGGGCAGTGGCAGTGGGTGCACCAATGGAAACAGAATCCGCGGCATCTGTGGATGGCTTGCCGGGCCCAGCACCTGGCTCAGAATATGCCTCGAGAATGCAAGCCCTCTCCGCAGAGGGGATGACCATACAAACGTCGATCCCGTAGCGTCCCCCTGTGGGTCGGACTCGCAATCCCCCCAAATGTGCTCGAACCTGAGAAGCGTTCCCTGTGAACTGCTTTCGACAAAAAGGGCAACGCCACTTTTTGTTGGGCATCAACTCCACCTCATCCCAAATGGGACGAGCGACCATCACTCTCTCTCTCTCTCTCTCTCTCTCTCTCTCTCTCTCTCTCTCTCTCTCTCTCTCTCTCTCTCTCTCACACACACACACACAAGCACGCAAATCTAATATCTCTCTCTCTTCTCCTAAACCCCAAACCCAAGCACGCAGACCCTAAACCCTAAACTCACACACACACACCATGTCTTAACCCACACACACACACACACATAAATCATCACACACACACAATCATCACACACACACTGAACTCATCTCACAGACACACCATAACCCTCTCTCTCTCTCTCTCTCTCTCTCTCTCTCTCTCTCTCTCTCTCTCTCTCTCTCTCTCTCTCTCTCTCTCTCTCTCTCTCTCTCTCGGGCTTCTTGGGCTTCTGCGGACTGTTGCGCTGCCCGCGCGCCCTTTTTTTTTAAAAAAAAATGCGTCCGTGGCCTGGACTCTGGGCCCCGGAAGCGTCCGCGTCCGGACGCGTCCAAAAAAGAATTTCAAAAAAAAAATTGGGACGCGTCTGACCCTGCATCCGGGGGTTGGACGCGTCTGGGTCCGGGCCCGGGCGTCGGACGCGGACGCGAAAAGCCCGCGTCTGGCACGAACCCTCATGTTTCATATATATATATATATATATATATATATATATATATATATATACATATATATATATATATCATAGTTGCCCAAAAACGCGTTTCTGGATCCAGAATCGCTGGAAAAAAAACAGAAACAGGTCTTTAAAAATTCATAGGGATTGACAGAATCCAACAAGGATTGTTGCACCTAAACTGGACCACACTGTAACCGAAACACTCGGCAACCTACATAAATGCAATGCCCTTGATTAGAGCTTTAATTTGATATCCATATTGCCCACAAAAATCAATTAAAAAAAAAAAAAAAACGTTTCTAAGAAACGCATTCCCAAACCAGAAACACATTTCTAAACGTGTTTCTAGAAATGCAGTGCATCGATAATATATATATATATATATATATATCTAAGGAAGCGGATGGCGGACGCGGATGCGCGTCCGAGTGCGCATCCGGACGCGGACGCGCCAGGGGTGCATCCGCGTCCAATTTTTTTCAAAAAAAAAAAAAAAATACAGGCACCTGCCAACACTGCCCCCCATCCCAAAAGCAAAATAAAAACAATTTATGGCCCCTGTTTTTCCCCCGGAATTAATTATCAGAGGGTGCCTGTCACCCACCTTGCAACAGACCTAACCACTGGGCCATGCCTCTCATAACCTCAGTATTACTAAACAACCATGGCCAGTGAGCAGTTCATAAATTATTACGAACCTTCATTGGGAACTAAGCTCCAAAAAAGCGGCAAAGAAAGATCTGAGAGTGGTTTCGAGTGAAGGTTTGTATGGCAAACATATTACTGCCCCAAGGTTTAGAAGTGAATGCTCGCCAGAGGATTGGGGAAAGGTGAACGCTCACCAGAAGAGTGACAAGCTCTCAAGAGCAGAAGTCTCTGGGGGAAATTAGGGCTCACCAGAAGAGTGACAAGCTATACACTACTGTGACTCGGTTTAGGGGATCGGTTTCTTCCCGGATGAACTTCAATAGCTTACTAATTAGTTATGGCACTACGCCAACTTGCTACAATACGATGTCGAAATTTTGCGTACCAGCACGGGGGCTCTAAAACATCTCCCAGTTTTCAGGTCCCGACCGAACAAAGTGTCCCTGAAGCCCTGTTTAACGTCGAACTTCGGACGGACGATGGGGCCCGACCGTCGATCGTTTCCTCGTCCTGTTTGTTCCCACAGGTTCATATCGAGGTTGTCCACTGGCCGAAACAGACGGCACCGGAAACGGATCCCGTTTGGAGAAACGGGGCCGTCGGACGGAGAGTTGCAAAACCAGTCCATTTCGCTTGACCTAATTGCGCTTCTCTCCAGTCAAAGGGCCATTTTGACCGAACGATACCCGAATCGAGCCAAGCTCGATCCCTTGGGTTGGTATCGGGATCACGAACCTGTGGACTGTATTCCTGGACTGATAATGTGTTCTACACAGTACCATGGCCTATGTGATGAGATCGATTAAGGGTTTAGGGTTTAGGGTCGACGTCACGTGGGCAACTAGTCGGAGCATGTCCTGGTAGATGTCCGCCGACACAACGAACGGAAGCTAGAAGGAGGATTTCACAAGAGCCAGCGAGAGATAATGGGGCGACTAGCCCTCACAGTCCTCGGACCTGCTCCCCCATGACCGAGCTGGCGTGGGCGAGAAAACGCAACACCGCAGAACAACTTCCCATGGTCCGGGACAGGGTCCCTCGTCGTCGGGCCAGCCAGTAGGTCTTCTGGTTCCCAGTAGTGAATGACACAGTTATGATGACCATCCACTCCACTGGTGACCATTCACTCCCTGTAGTGCTTGGAGAAACGGGACCGTCGGACCGATAGCTGCAGAACTAGTCCTTTGGATTGACCTAATTGTGTTTCTAACCCGTCGAACGGCCATTTTGACCGGACGATTCCCGAATCGGGCCAGGCTCGGTCCCCTGAGTACGTACCCGCTCCACGAACCAGTGGACTGAATTCCTGGACCATTGATACATTCTACGCAGGTTTAAGTGTATGCTGCGAAAGTGCAGCTTTGATGTTGAATCTGCACATACCTGTGGTGCAATGCCTACGACACAATGAGGACGTGGGTGGGGTTGATGATGTTTATGGATGATGATTATGCTTGTGGCTTGTTTTGATGGTTATGGTTGTGGGGTTGTGGGTTTAGGGTGATTTGTTAGGGTTTGGGGTGTTGTGTTAACTGTGCCACTTGTTGGGGTGTCGGGTTTAGGGTCTTATGTTAAATGGTTGAACATGATGCATATGTTTTGAATGAGATGAAAATGTGTTGGTCTCTCTCTCTCTCTCTCTCTCTCTCTCTCTCTCTCTCTCTCTCTCTCTCTCTCTCTCTCTCTCTCTCTCTCTCTCTCTCTCTCATCTTGCACGGAGCAAACCATTTTGACTAACCATTCAAACTTCACAGAGCTAACCATTTGTAAGCAACCACGATAAATTAGCCATGACACAAATAGACTGTAAAAAAATATATACATCTCATTTGATGCCACTGTACATGATGCTAAAATGTGTGTCAGTATCTACAAGTTTGCGCTAAACAAATCATCCCTCTGTGTGCCAGATGCATCTGCAGGGGTGTCAAACACAAAGTCTGGCTCGGAGTCTGGAGGCATATGGGACTCCTCTAGGTCTGGGCCAACGTCTGCTAAGAGACAACTAGAAAAATCATCGGTGCGTCCCCTCTTGGCTGGCCTGCCTCTGGGTCTGCCAGAAGGAACCCTCTGTGGTACACTCCTGCCTAGGGGTCTCCCTCTGCCACGGGGGGGTCTCTGGGGGGGCCTGCCTGTGATGCTCTGAGTCGTCTCTGCGCTATCTATCTCTGGGCAGCAGCCTCTATCTCCCTCGCAAACTCTAACCAACCATCATCTGAAAGGGGGCGTGATGCGGGGGTACTGGGTGGGGCACGTGGACAATCCCCTGCTAGGTCGACCGTCTCGTCTGAATCATATGTGGGCTCATCATCAGAGGAGGGCAATGGAACATCAGCAGGGAGGGTGGTGGTCTCATCGACATCGGCATCATCCTCGCGCTCACCCCGCAGAGCACGCCGAACAGCATCGTCCGGATCAACCTCTGGCTCATGATCTGCCGCTGCAACCAGGCACTCATCGGGATTGACCTGCACAAGTCAATCATTCGTGAGAATAGCCGAAGCAACCGTGAGGGCATTAAACTGAATGTCTCAAACCAATACGAAAGCAAAATGACAGAGCAACGAAATATACCTGCAGCAATAGGGCGTGTGCGCCTCCTGCCCTCATGCTCTCCGTGATGCGTCGAACCACTCTGGTGTTGGTGTTGCAGTACACTAGGTCATTGCACCGCTCCGTAGTCAGACGGTTCCGCCTGTTTGTGTGAGCAAGACACTGACCAGTTCCGCTCGCACACGCAAGCAGAACAGTCCTGCATTAATTGGCAACAACTCGAGTGAGTACCGACCTTGTAGAGAAAATGCGAAAACTGGTTGGATGAATGAGATCAGACAACATACCTGTGAAAGGACTCGGAGCGCGAGCGTCCTCAGGTCTGGCTGCCCGGCGCCGTAGCTCTCCCACCATGATACAGGCAAGAGCCTGTTCTCTCGGACACGTGCAAGGTCCTTGTCGAACAGCCCCAGACAGTGCCTGCAGTTGAGCAGCAATGTGCGTGAGTACACTTGAGCCCGCGCAGGGAAATTGAACGAACGACAGCGTATGAAAGAGCAAGAGTTTACCTGTAATTGAGCCTCTGCTCCTCGAGCCTGCTGCGGATACCAGTGTCGCTGCTGAGGAGGCGAATGTATGAGAACCAATGTATGAGGCGGATGGACGATGCGGATGTGGAGGTGGTGGCATAGGTGCAGTTGCGGAAGCGGAGGATGTGGACGGGCCGTGCAGATCTGACGGTGATGGCAGAGGCGTAGGTGCAGCAGTGGAGGCCGTGGATCCATGGGGAGTACTGGCGGAGGCGGTGGCGGGGGCGGGGGCGGGTGCGGATGCAGCAGCGGTGGCGGGTGCAGATGCGACGGTGGGGGCGGTGGCGCTGGGTGTACCAGTGGCAGGGTCGGTGGTAGTGGGTGCACCAGTAGAAATAGAGTCCGTGGCATCTGTGGACGGCTCGCCGGGCTCAACAGCTCTCTCAAAATATGTCTCCATAATGCGATCCCTCTCCGCAGCGGGGATGACCATACAAATGCCAATCCCATAGCGTGCCCCCTTGGGTCGGACTCGCAACCCCCCCAGATGTGCTCGAACCCGAGAGGCGTTCCCTGTGAACTGCTTTCGACAAAAAGGGCAACGCCACTTTTTGTCAGGCATGACCTCCACCTCATCCCAAATGGGACGAGCAGCCATCTCTCTCTCTCTCTCTCTCTCTCTCTCTCTCTCTCTCTCTCTCTCTCTCTCTCTCTCTCTCTCTCTCTCTCTCTCTCTCTCTCTCTCTCTCTCACGCACACACACACAGAAGCACGGAAATCCAAGCTCTCTCCCGCCCTAAACCCTAAACCCCAAACCCAAGCACCCTTGAACCTAAATCCTAAACTCACACACACACTGTGCACACAGACAAATCCTCTCTCTCTACGTTCCTCACACTCTCTGTCTCTTCCTCTCTCTCTCACACACACGGATCACCACACACACAACTGAATGCACACAAATCAACACAATTTTCACACACACACACACACAATTTTCTCACACACACACACACACAAACACCCTCTCTCTCTCTCTCTCTCTCTCTCTCTCTCTCTCTCTCTCTCTCTCTCTCTCTCTCTCTCTCTCTCTATGCTCTCCCACACTCTCCCTCTTCCGCCCTCTGCCTGCTCTCGGGTTCTGCGGACTGTCCGCAGGGCCCGTGGGTTTTTGCTTTTTATTTTAATTTTTTTTAAAAACGCGTCCGGGGCCCGGACGCGTCCAGCCTTTCAAAAAAAAAAGTTTAAAAAAAGGACATAGAGGCCCCTTCCAGCTCGCTCCCACATGCCCAAAAACAATTAGAAATAATTTTCCCAACCCTGCCCCCCCCCCCCCCCCCCCCCCCCAGAAATAATTATCAGGGGTGGACGGCGACTACTTGCCCCCTCCAGTCAAAAAAAATGAAAAAGGGGCCAATTTTTTTTGCAAAAAACCTATCCATTGCCCATGCCTCCCATAACTGAGATAGCGTGCGAATGGGCTTGAAAGAGCAAACAATTCTAACAATCTAAACAAGCAGACTGTCAATCGCTCTGTCGCTATCTCTCTCTCTCTGGCAAGAAGAGCTTTCTTAGATTTATATATCCGCATAGTCTTGGCAGATATTTGCTTGTGTTGAGATCCATCCCCTAGCTAGGTATGTTATTTCATATTTACCTCTCAGAATAAAATGCCTGACATAAATGTTCATCTTTGGTAGTGGATGTGGTTACCAGTTTCAGCAGCGTAGATCATAAGTGTGATGAAATCAACTTTTTCGATTTATATATCCGCACAGTCTGGGCAGATATTTGCTTGTGTTCAGATACATCTCCTAGTGAACACCAGACATGTATGCTCACTACAATACGTCCCTTACGAACTGTGTATATCCTTATCACTAACCTTTACTACAGAGTGGGGGCTACAACTCCGTCTTAAGTTTGAATTCAAGCAATTTTTGGGAAAAGTTTCCCAGCAGCTCACTATCATCTTTAGGATAGATGTATCACATGGCTCCCCAGGATCCGATTCATCCTCTATTGCAGCTGTAAGTGCCTTCGTGCCTTTTCAGCTTGTTCCAGGTTGAAGACAAAATAGTAAGTGTCTTTATATAACGTACATTGAAACTACAAGTGATCTTGAGGCTGGGGAGATGCTTACAGTAGAGGTTTCCCAGCTCGTGAGTCGAAGAACAATGCATCGACCTTCCTGTAGAGATGCTTGTTTGGACGTATAATATAAGTGATAGAATTTTTCTCAGTACATGTGCTTGATTATGCACATGTACTAAAGCTGCTTGGTATATGACAGGGACGGTGTAATTGAAAGTTAGTTTGAGCATGTTTTGCAAATAGAACACAGTTTGAAAGGCAGTTTTATGGGCTTCATACTGGTTTAGGGTTTGGGGTTTGGCTTCGCTGCCCATTTCCTGAACTCGGACACCCAAGGAACCATGCTCTGCCATCTCAACCAAAAAGGCCTCACAACACACTGGTGTCCGATAACCGTAGGGTTCAGTCACTCCAACGCAAGGTTATGTGACTCTCCCTCTCTCTCTCTCTCTCTCTCTCTCTCTCTCTCTCTCTCTCTCTCTCCACCTAAACCCTAAACCCTAATCTATTCCCCACGCACGCACACAAATCAGAACACACGCACACACCCACCTGTACACCTCTCTCTCTCTCAATCTCTCACCATATCTCTCTCTCTCTCTCTCTCTCTCTCTCTCTCTCTCTCTCTCTCTCTCTCTCTCTCTCTCTCTCTCTCTCTCTCTCTCTCAGACTTTGAGTGCGAATATCAAGTACAAAATTTATTGCCTCGGGTGAAAAAGCAACATTCATTATTTCATCAATAGCCGCATGATACCTCACCTATGTGCTATTCTAGTCAATACCCTTGCATAGGGTATGAAGGTTGTTAACGCCCATACATTTAAAAGTACTCGAATGGTGAGTACTACATTGGAAGTTTGAGGAGCTACGCTAACCTATATAGCATACCTATTCAAAAGTATGGTGAACAAAGGCATATTCATTCATATTAATCTGAAGGAATTACCAAGTTTTACTGGCCGGCAGTTTATTAGGAGCCTCTCAAAACTTCCTCTACAAGGTTGACTTGCTATCATGAGCCAGTGCATCATTGTAATGAGATACATGCAACTTTCTTCTTTTGCTCCTAAGGCCCCAAGAAGGAAAGAGGCCAAAGGTCCACCCATGTGAATATTAGGGCCCAGAGTGTATATATTAGGGCCCAATAAAGCCCTAACTCAAAAAAATGTTGCCCAAACACCTGTCACCTCCGAAACACTTTTCATCCTAAATAGAAAATTAGGCCGTTTGCAAAGTATCAAGATCTATGTTAATCACAGTAGATTGATTGCTTTTGTTCAACTTACATCCTCACTCAACCACTTTCATGATATACATATATATAACCTTGAACCTTCCAACCATTAGATTAGCAAACTTTAAACAAGTACTTCAAAAAGTTCAACAAAGCTTCAAACATTTGGTCTTTGTTTCAAACGTTTGAGTTTCATATGTTGCAAACATTTGCATGTTACATTGGATACGTCGACATATAGAGCTATCAAGGTCTATATATGAGCTACAATTCCAAATCCAAATAGCTAGCACATGGCCATATGATCGCTCAACTTGTGATTCCTACTATCCAACAATGTGTGCTTCCCCTATTGGTGCTACAACCCTCGCAGGGATATGTACTATTTCAGTGGATGGTAAACATACTAGCATTCCAACAGTTTTACAAAAAACATTTCATTTGGTAGTTACATTAGGTCCTTTTTGGTCACTCCATAAGTCACTTTGCAGGACTAGATATATAGGCAAGGCCTCGGCCTTCGAGTGCGGAGGGGCCCAACCCATGCAGCCTCCAAAGAACATTATCACCTCCACTTTCATAATTGACGATTATTGGAAATGAGAGATCCTTGGAGGGGAACTTAGTGGAAATCTTCCTTTGCATCATGGCCTGGCAAACCAATCTAATGTTGGTTTCCTTGATGCTAAGTTGAAGGTCGATATTCTACTGAGAAATGGACAGTAAAGAATGTAACAAATTCTTTACTCAAAAACATAGCCAAGAACTAATAACCCACGCAATGACAAACCAGAATAGTTGATTTCAATAATGAAGCACTACAAAACAACAGCAAAAGAAGTAACAGAAAAAAACCAAGTGCTTCTTACCTTCGCTGGGGCAGAACTCTTATAAAAACAAATAAACGCTTCGCTGAACTCTTTCCCACAAGGACCCTCTCTAAGTTCCGAAACACAAGGACATGCTAGGGCTTTGGTAGCCTTTGACTCGAGAGACTGCAAAGGGAAAAAGCAGCGATTCGTATGCATGCCACAAAAGCGTACTAAGCGTACCAATAAGAGAAAAGTGCATATGAACTTGATACAACGATGATGAGCTAACCTATAGTCGTTTGAAGCAAACCCTAGCTACCGACCTCAATATCATTGTTGTGCGCCAAAGTTGATGCCTCTGCAAATTATTGACCCGCATCAAAAAGCATAAAAGCAAACAAGCATACAACCTTTTTCCTACTGAGGACCTCTATCAAGATCTTAGTTGAAGTATTATAAACAAAACTTTCTGAATTTTTATCATTTCAAGCTACATGTAACCCAATTATGTCTACTGTATAAAAACAACCCGAATAATGGAAAAAGGAACACAAAACAAAGTATTCTTCAAGTATGCCACGATAATGAAAATAAGAATAGAGCAGTAAGCTTTTCTATCAATGTCTTTATGTCACTTCGATGCTTGCTGGATCCTACAATACATCAACAATGGAAAAAGGAAGCTGAAACAAAAGATTCTTGAAATAAATCATGATTATGAGAACAGAATAAAAGTATGCTTTTCTATCATAGCCTTTTGGTAGGTTCAAAGCTTGCTGAATCCTATAATATATATCTTCAGTCGACAGTCGAGGGCGTGATGTGTTGCCATTTACGATATAGAAGTGGAATGGTGATTTGCAGTACGATGAAGTAAATGAGGGTTTGAACTTGAAAACCGGAATAAGAAGAAGTATTACGTTGCATAGAGCAGAGGCCGCGATCGGATTTGAGTGGAGGAGCCATGAAGAATGCCTCGTGTGTGTGTGTGTGTGTGTGTCTTTTCTCTCTCTCTCTCTCAAGTCACATTATCTATCTCCTTTTCGTGCTCACTATATGGTATTTTTCTATCTACCTGCCTGATTCAAGTGTTGTCTTCTATTTCCATCGACGAGGGTGGTCCTTGCACCACAACGGTTGGCAGACTCCATCCAGGCAGATCTGAAATACACCGCAGACAGCAGATCCAACAGCAAGGCTTGAAATCTTAGCTTGATAGAAGGGGCAGGGGCAGAATCTATGTTGATCCTACTCCAGGAGGTAAATAGGCACGTTTGCAGGCTGTAAACAAGCGCACCATCAGCAGTTCCAGCGGGGTAGAAGTGGACGAGTTCTGAGGTTACAACAGTAGAGTAGCAGTGCGCACCAGATTACATTCAAGCACATGCTACTCAAGCGTTCAGTTGGCTGCCAGACTAGCGATCAGTTTCTTGCTACACCAGCGATTAGTTCAGCTCTCAGTGAGCGAAGCTTTGCAGCAGAGAGCGGAGGTTTGTAGGTGACAACGAAAAAGCTCCTCAGAAAATCAGTGCATGTTCTATTGTCATAAGTTGCATGCCAGTCTATGCGCAGTTTCCTGCCAGACCCGTGTTTGTCTAATCTTCAATTAGTTTAGGGCAAAGGAGCAGCGGTGGAGCTTTCAAAACTTTTCCTATTGCTGGTCTTTCAGAGTTTTGGTGGGCGCTTTTGTTTGGGCAAGTTCTCCAGAATCTATTGCAAAAGGTTTACAACGGCCGACGGCTCCATCAAGGTTAACGGCATTCCGTGTGAAGAAAAATCAAAAAATTATAAAAAAAGATCTCGGTTCAGTTGGTGAGGTGGTCCATCACAGGGTTCCCTTTGTACAGTTGTTCTCATGGCTTCGGACATCTCCCTACTTCGTCCTCTCAGTCTCAAACGACCTCCTTCAACTGTATCTCCCCCTCCTGACTCCCCTCCTCGTTCGCGTCAAGTTGTGCTGGGTTCCTCGCTTGCCACAGCACCCTCTGTTCCTCCTTCGCCCATCTCTTCCCATGGCATTGTTACCCCCTCGTTTGGTTGTGGACCTCCTTCGACCCTTGTTGCATTGCCTTCTCAACCCCCTGAACGGGTTCCTTGCCATGCTTGTGGTCATTTCTTCTCTCCTAGAGGAGGTCTTGCCCTTCACCAGCGTTCTTGTCCTGCGCTGCTTCAGTCATCTCAAGATCGCCCTCCTCTTTCTGCACCCACCCCATTCGCCCTCTGCTTCAGCTTGGTCTTGGATTTCTTCCCTTGACGTCCTCGGAGCTTTTCACTTGGGCTTCCCTCGTCCAAGGCTCTACTTTCATATTCCCCTCGCTCTCCGTCGTGAAACTCAAGTTGCTATGCGCCTTCCTCTTGATCGCTTGGCTATTGACCCCTTTGACATTGCGGCTTGGCATCTGTTTCTTCTTTTTCCCCTTTGGTGTCTAGTCCTTCCTCCGAGGGGTGGGGATGTTGGTCATAGAGAAACTCGTGCTCGTCTTTGTCGCTTTCAAGACTGGGAAATGCTTCATGATAAACACTTTGCACGTTATCAGGCACTTGCTGCTCGCAACTCACAGGACTCTCAACCTCAAGGCGCCCCACCTCTCCACCGTCGCCTTCGTCGCCCCCTACATCTTGGGCAGGTTGGTGAGTATTCTTGTGCAGCTCAAGCTTTAGCTCCTCTCACACCCGCTCCCTCTTCTGTTGATACTGTTGCTGCTCTCCAAGCTCTACGTCCTGCTTCTGAAGGCATTCTTCCCTTGTTTGTGGAGGACTTTGTGTCTGATGTTGACTTGGTGCTTGATCGTGACTCTTTCTCTCGTGCCTTCCATCGTAGTCCTCGTCTTGTTGTTGTTGGTCCCTCCGGTTTGGTCTATGAACACCTTCGTGATTGCTTTCCACCTGAGGACTTTGCTAGTGGCTATGTCCAACTCTTTCAGGTCTGCTCTTTTATCGCCTCTAGTCACATTCCTTATTCTGTCGCTCGTCTTTTGTCTGCGTCTTGTTTGATTGCCATGTCTGAAGCCTCGGGTGGCGTCCGTCCCATCGCTATTGGCAAAGTCCTCCTCCATCTTGTTAGTCGTTCTATCTGTTTTCAGTTTCAATAGATTTTTGCCTCTTTTCTCTTCCCTCATTAGTTTGGCATCTCTACTCCTGGCAGCTGTGAAGCTGTCATTCATGGTTTGCGTGCCACCCTTGATCTCCATCCTGACTGGGTTGTTCTCCAAGTGGATGTTTCCAATGCTTTTAACTCTGTTTCTAGAGCTGCGATCTTTCAGGAGCTGCGCACGGCTGGTGGTGAGTTGGCTCAGCTTATCCCATTTGTGCGGTTGTTCTATGCTACTGAGATTCCTTTCTTTTTCAGTCACCATGTGCACTCTGGGGATCTTTCTACTATCCAGTTTGTAGCAGGTACTCGTCAAGGTGATCTTTTGGCTGGTCCTCTTTTCGCTCTGGCTCATTTCCATGCACTTCAAGCTTCTGCAGAGGCCTTTCCCTCCTGCTTATTTCCTTCGGTTGCTGATGACACTCATATTGTTGGTCCTGCTCCTACGGTGCTCCTCGCATTTCATCATTTCTCTGAGCAGCTGGCTTCTTTTGGTTTGTCTATTCAACCTCGCAAGTGTTCAATGTGGTCTCCAACAAGTCTTCCCCCGGACTTCGTTCCTCCTCAAGGTTTCCTTGCTCCTTCGGATGGCATTCGAATTTTGGGTATTCCTTTTGGGTCTGCTTCCTTCAGCTCTGCCTTTCTTGGTGAGGCTCTCTAGGAGGATGTTGCTCATTCAGATCTGCTTCCCCGGTTGGGCAACACTCAGGTCACGTTTGGCATCTTGACGTCTTGCTCTATCCAGCGTCCTTCTTATTTGCTGCGGACTTTTCCCCCTACTCCGGACTTTTTGCATCTCCTCTCTTCCTTTGACAGCTCTCTTATGGATGTTTTTGGCCGCCTTTTGGGCCCAAGTCCTTTGGATGGTGTGGAGACCCTTTCAGCTCGAAACCAAGCTCGGTTACCCATTTCTTGTGGAGGTGTGGGTCTTCTCTCTACGGTTTCTTCTGCACCTGCAGCTTTTCTTGAGAGCTGGGCTCTTGTCGCCCCTGCTTTGTCTTCTCGGTTCCTTTCTGGCCTTCGCCCTCTCTTGGCGGATTGTATTGCTCATGTGGATAGCTATTCTCTGCCTTTCCAGCACCTCCTCATCGTTGCGCGAGAGCTCCTCCCCCCTCTCTGCCCAAGCTTGTCTTCTTCCTTTTAATCAACTCCTCTCTTTCAGCACTAACCACCTACAAGAGACCCTCTTGGAGCGCATGCACAAGCATACCCTTTCCAGCATGCTCTCTGAGGCTCCTTCGGCGTTGCATCGAGCTTGGCTTCTTTCTTGTGTGGGTCCTAGTGCCAAGGCTTGGTTGTCAGCTTGGCATGTTATCCCTTCCTTCCGGTTGTCTTCGGCCATCTTCACCACTGCTCTTCGTCTTCGCTTGGGGCTTCCTCATCCTTCGATCTTGGGTCTCTCCAGGTGTGTTTGTGGTCACCCTATTGATGCTCTTGCTATCCATCTCCTCCACTGTCTTTCTAGGAGTGAGCGCACAGCTACGCATGATGTTGTCAGAGATGCAACGGCCGCTATAGCCAGAGATGGAGGATTTCATGTCCTCAGAGAGCAGTCTCATGTCCTTCCTTCTTCCGCGTCTCACTCTTCTCGCAGGCGTGTTGACATTGTCCTCTCTCGGGATGGGCTTCATACTCTGGCAGATGTTGTTGTTGCTGATCCCACGCGTGGTGACCTATTGCCTCGCTCTGCCGTCACACCAGGAGAAGCGACAGGCGTCGCAACACAAGAGAAGGAAAAAAACTACTTCGACAGGCACCCCACTGATGCTTTCCTTCCTTTGGCTATTGAGACTTATGGCACCTTGCATCGACGCTTTGAGGATTTTCTTCGCATGTGTTCTCATCAGGCGGCAGAGCGTCAAGGTATTCCTGGTTCTATTCTCGTGGCTTCTTTCAAACAACGTGTTTCCATTGCCCTGCAGCATGCTCATGCCCTATCTATTCTACAACAGGCGACAGTGGCTGGGTCTGCTACATCTCATCTCCCTTCATTAGCCGACTCATCACCTCTTCACTTTTCCGATCTACTGTAGTCAGTTGGCAGACTCCCACGAACATCATCATAGTTTATGCACTTTTATTTTTAATGCCAGGATTTGGATTCATCTTAGCTTTACTGCAAGCTTCGCTCTTGTTTGAGCTTATTTTTGTTTAAACTTAAAGTTGCATTTATCAAACTAGATAATACATAACCATGTAGCTCGAGTTCTATGTAGGCCAAACTTGGCATTTTGCATTAATAAGCTACATACTTGCATGGTACAACATTTGTAGCAAGCCAAGAAATCAATATGGATTGTTTTTCAATTTTAACATATATATATATATATATATATATATATATATATATATATATATATGTGTGTGTGTGTGTGTGTGTGTGTGTATCTCTCTCTCTCTCTCTCTCTCTCTCTCTCTCTCTCTCTCTCTCTCTCAACTCACATTATTGCTATTTTTCGTTCTAGCCCTAAAAAAACCCTACAAATGTAAAAAAAAACTACGCTCCTCTCTCTTGTGCCCCTCTCTCTATCGCACTCCTCTGTTTTATATCCATCTCTCTCTCTAGAAGGTTTTCCTTCTCTCTCTAGATGGGAAGGCTCTGTTTCTCCCACTTTGCAACGCTTTTCAACTGCCCTTAAAAAAAATTAGGGCAGACGTGGCCCAATGAAAACGCTAGAATCGCGTGTTCTCCAACACTACTGACATTCTCTCTCTATTTATCTCTAGGCACGCCATATAAGGGAAGTAAGCGATATTAGCCTTAGATTTCCTCGTGTCTCCAAGCAAACAAGTACGATGTGATATTGTATCACAAAGGACTTGCCATGTCATAATATGAGAATAGTATTAAAGAAATAACATGTGCCACATAGATTAGGTTTCTTTAGGGCACCTTAAGTTGTTTTAGGTTAACGTAGGTATTGCTTCATCTCAAACGTTGTATGAACGGAGTTGCGTCTGTTCCTTCACGAGACACGACGTTTTGTTTGTTCGTTACTATGTAATGGGCTATTGCCCACACACACCTATCAATTCAATTTCACTGTTGTTTAGTTAAGCGCTCTCACTACTCTCTCTTCTGCTGCTATTACGTAACTCTGAAAATGTAATATGGTATCAGAGCCATCCGTTGGTAATTCTTCAGCGATCATGTAGTAATCAGTGCTGCCTATTGTGTGACCCATGACATATCTTCCTATCTGTTTGAGCATTTGCTAACTATCATTGATGTGAAAGAAGACTTTCTTTGAAGGCTATGTGAAAATCACTCTTTTATAGATGCAGTTTCTACATAGTATGAGAGAATGCATGTAATTAGGAGTAAATGTCTTGTGAAGACAAGCACATGTGCTAATCGCTGTGGTGATCACTTGTATTGAAATTTGTTGAAAGGCGTTTAAGGCCTAATTTAAACAACTTAAATGAAATGAAGCCCTGAAACCAGCCAGTTTGAAGTGTGTGAACATTTTATTGATGCTGCATTTGAAGAGATTTCATGTGAGCTCGACGTGAAGAGATTGCGAAGGTTCATGTTGATATCCTACATTGTTTCTGTTTTCAGTTGTGAAAATCTGCAACTTGCCGCTGATGTTGCATTGATGTGATCAGTAAAACAAAGAGAGAAAATTATGGCTCTTGGTTGTGTTCATGAGAGATGACAAAGACGACTACCGATGCTCCTATTATGATTGGAATGTGTCAAAGACCAACCTTTGTCATTCTTCTTCATGTGCTGCTTGACAATGTTGTTAATTTGGAGTACCAATGTGTTCCAGTGGAAACTACGTCTATGTGTGATGAGCTCCAATAGGAGCTATGGCTGTGTGATGAAGAGCTCCAGTGGGAGTGACGATTGTGTGTGAAATGGGCTTCAGTGAAAGCTGCCTGTGTGTAGAGCTCTTAAAAGATGACTGTGTGCAGGCCTAAAAGCATATGCTAAAAGTGATTGATTGATTGTGTGATTAACATTGTCTGTGTGATCTCATTGTGATTGTGATCTGATCTAGACAGATAACAATCAAGTGGGAGTATTAAAGAAATAACATGTGCTACGTAGATTAGGTTTCTTTAGGGCACCTTAAGTTGTTTTAGGTTAACGTAGGTATTGCTTCATCTCAAACGTTGTATGAATTGCGCAGAGTTGCGTTGTTCCTTCAAGAGACATGACATTTTGTTTGTTCACTACTATGTAACGGGGGGCTGTTGCCCACACACACCTATCAATTCAATATCATTGTTGTTTAGTTAAGCACTCTCACTACTCTCTCTTCTGCTGCTATTACGTAACTCTGAGAATGTAATAAATACTAAGCTGAAAATAAAATTTATTAACGTGTGGAAATTTGCTTTGTGCAATGGATTTATATTTTGATTTTGAAATATATGCTTGATCTTCATATGTTTGTATTGTATAATTAAAAAATTGATATTATAAGTTAGTAGTTTTGAATAGACATTATTATTATTATTTTTAAAAGTTACAACAATTTGATAAGATTTGTTGATGATTATAATTTTGTTGTATCAAAGAATATAATTCATGATTGATTATTAGTTGTATTGTTCCAATTCTCGTACTTTGCCCAAATTTGACCCACAAAAATAAACCACCTCTAGTATTGGGATGCACGTCATATAATTGAATTGCTTGATCTAGAAATAAATGTGTTGGACTAGTTAGTTTTCTTATTTCTTGACAATTATTATTTGGAAGGAGTCTTTAGATTGTACCAAACTTAAATTGTTACTTTCATCACACCTTTTTGGAAACTTATTCTTTGGCTTTGAAATTGAGAAGACATTTTCAAGTATTCGCAATTTCACAATTAATATTCACAATATTCGTCAGTATTCACAATGTTCACGATCAATATTCACAATATTTGCAATCATTATTCACAATATTCACGATCAATAGTCACAATATTCACGATCAATATCTCAAAATATTCATTTCTCCATATTCGCAATTTGATTAGTTACACAATATGGAAGACATTTTCTATATGTCCTGCAAAAAAAAACACACTCACAAAATTATAATTAGATAAAGATCAACTATCATGACTGAAAACTTATTGATCTATTATATCTTTCACAAAATACCTAATTAAGTACAATTGTCTACCTCCAAAAAACCAAAACAAAGCAAAACATAATACATGTGCTTTTTTGTATGGGAAGCCATGGCTACAACTCATTGGACTACTCATCAAGTTAAGCTTCAAAACAAGAAGTCTAACGGGATAGACTTCATCAGAAATAAGTACACCGTTACAGAACCTTACAACAACTGCTGTTTACAAGGGATATTTAGGGCACAAGAAATCGAAGCTTTTCTTCCAAACCAAACTTTAGTGATATATGATAGACATCATTGCTCTTCATATCGAATACATGGAGAAATATACTAATGCTTGATAGAACATACACATCACCATTTCTCGATGCTTCTTGATATGGCCATTCTCACATTTCATTAATAGTACAGATCAGGCACAACATGCCTCGTGTCATATAAATCGATTTGATACAGATTTGTAAAAACATCAAGAAAAAAGTAAACAAGCGGTATATGTTTTGCTTAAGTACCAGTGACACTTAGACGTATGATTCGTTTTTGAAGTTGTAAGCAAGGGATTTCTGATCTTGGTTACGAAGCAGAAACTAGAGGAACCGAATTTCGAGCTTCCTGCATACATGTAAAAAACAAGAAAGAATCAAGCAATAACAATTCATTGTAATAAAACAACAGTGTAGAGAACAAGGAAGGAAGAAATGAATCAAACGTCAATGCAGAAAGAAAAGTTTGGATGAAGCTGATTTAGATAACTTCGAACGAAATATAACTTCCAAAAAAGCTCTATCATTGTTCCACCTTCACATTCATGAACATGGATCCCACATTGTACACAAAACATACTGATAAAACAGGGGAATGCAATAACGAGGAGCCAACAATCGATTGGTACAACGGAATCTCCTATAACCAGCAAGAGTAGAAAAACGCAATAAGAAAGAAGGTCCCACAAACATGCAAAGTAGCGAACAAAACATAGTCCGCAAAGGCATGCCATGCTTTATTGGCATGGACCCGTTGTTTTCAAAAACATGCAAGTAACCGTGTGGTTTGCATGAAAAGCCAATTTGCTCATGCAAAAAGTATCTCAAAAATTCACGTTGGGCGGGATGTGGGTTGCACGAATTGGTCCATGCCCCAAAAGTTGAGACCATCGAAACTCTTTATCCTTTAACGTTGACTTTTTTTCAAACCACATTGACTGACCTCATCCCATATTATTGCAAGGCAAGGCCAAATACTTCACATCCATTGCCACATTAAAGTTGTTCAATGATCTTAATGCTATGAATCATAAATACATAGTCACATGCTACTCTGTACACTTTGAAAATTGAATGGAAAGCCTGTCTGCAAATAAATCAATTAGTTCGATCTTTAAAAAGCTGATTGTGTTAAACTACCAATTTATGTGAAGAACTGTATGGGAACGAAAATATTCGTTTGCTAAGACAGTCGGGCTGACAACACTGAAACCTTGAGTGAGGAGGAAATCGCCCGTTCTCCCACTGAAGGAGTAAGTCTTGATTGGTATGGTGAGGTCTTTCAAAAAGGTAAGTGAAATAGTGCCAATCATCTTTTCAACAGTGAAATCCAGAGTTCCAAACACTATAAGTTGAAGACAACCTGTATTGTTATAACATGCATCAAAGAAGAGGCCATGGATTCTACCTAGCTCTTGGGAAAAGAAATCGGGACCTTCTCTGATCTTATCATTGAACACAACAACATCAACAAAGGCAAAAGAGAGTGAGTGATCCATAGCACCTCCTAGATACAGACAGTTGCGGAATTATTGAAAGTAAAGTTTGATCTCACTACCTGGACATACAATTCGTACAAATATTTGAAAGTCGAATTGCTGCCTCTGTAGGCGTAACACTGAACCACTTAATGGTGTCATTAGTATTGCAACCCAGAAAATATTTCCATATCTACGATTTTGGATTGCTGCCTTCTTTGATACTGCAAGCTTATAGCGGTCACTAGGCAAACCATCTGGTGGAATGAGATCTACAAGGGAAATTCTACCAGGAGAGGCCATACACTAGTCGTGGCCAACTCTAGTCGTCATGACCGTTCACAGATGTTTTCAATAGTTGCTTTCATCTTCCTTCTTATTCTTTTGGTTTCATGGTAGCACAAATGAATTAGAGCTGTCAGGTACGACATTTTTTTGTAATAAATTGGTATTTTTTTTTAATACATGAACCAAATGCACCAAGCAAGTACGCCCTTGAGCAAGGTAAAAAAGTATCTTCAACAGAAGGGGTAGTGCATATGTTCTCAATAGCTGCTTTGATCTCGCTTCTTACCCTTTTCGAAATAATTTTCCTATAAACTCACAGTAAAGTTAAATTATGCAATAGCCATTTCAAGCTTGAACAACATCCAAAGCTCTGGAAAATAATCCAAAAACCTAATCCTCCAAGGGAAAAATTCTATAACCATTCTAGAAAAAGGCCTCACATTCCAGAAGTAGGCCTAACAAGATATGAGTAAACCCTCATTCAAACCCTGATTTATCAAAATTTGCGCATAAATTTGGACGTCCTCTCTACCAAACCAGTCCACTTCTTCCCACGGCCATGTAGGATTCATTATCAAAGAAAGTCTAGAATCACTCACTTCATCAAACAACTCGTGTTTCATAGCTATAAGAGCTAAAACTTTCAACTCATGTTTTGCTACTTTATCAAATCCTAGCAATCCTCCTTTTGTGTGAGACATCAAGGTATCTTCAGATTGTGACACAAAATCCATAGCAGTCGAACTGGGTCTTTATCTCTGCAGTTGATGTGTTGAGAAGCTACAATGATTAAGAATTTAGATCAGCAAAGGTAAGTCTTTTGTTAGCTTTTGCTTTTGGAAACCTATCCATTCATGCGTATCAAAACACAATTCATGTGTATTGAAGCACCACATTCACATGTCTTTGCTTTTTTGGCCTTATGCATCATGCATTCTCTGCATGAATTGTAAGAATTTTCTAATGGAAAAATATGCATGTTAGTTTAGCCCTCAACCAAGGTTCAGGTCTTAAAAAATTTAGGCTGTCACATGTTTTTAAAAGTCAACTTCTTGTATGTTTTTTACAAAACCGATTTTTGAAGAAAGATGTCTTATACTTTGCCAGCATTCCCGAACATCGGGCTACTTCTTCCTCCTACCTCATGGGGTTTTTTCGCACTGGATCCCTCCAATTCCTGCCCTGTCAGAGCTAGGTGCTACTTCCAACATGTGGTTGACCCCTCTCCTCATTTAAGGAGGCTGCCATCGGAGGCTACCTCTAGTGATAGCCTCCAACATGTGGGTCCCCCTTTGTCAGAGGTAGGTGTTACTTCCAACATGTGGTTGACCCCCTCCTCTAAGGAGGCTGCCATCGGAGGCTACCTCTAGTGGTAGCCTCCAACATGTGGCCCACAAGCTCTCTCTCTCTCTCTCTCTCTCTCTCTCTCTCTCTCTCTCTCTCTCTCTCTCTCTCTCTCTCTCTCTCTCTCTCTCAAAAACAGTTTACCATATATTTCATTCCGGGACCCACAATGGTTGCACACCCATGAACAAACCATGATCATGCTTCAAAAGAGTACACATTTGGCACTCCGACTACCAACAACAGTCCAAATTTTTTCCAAGAACACCAATTTCTCACATTTGCACCCTGAATCATTGCTCGAATCACATGCCACTAATAGTAGCTTTGCAAAATCCACATCTCCTAAGTTTTCTAAGACTCTTCAGTCTACTTGTAAAAGCAAGAAAAGCCAATGATAGTTTGGAAGAATCGAAAGTGGGGATCGCCCTAGTACTGCATGCAAAAAATGACCTATAATGAGCAACAACAATATGTGGCAGCAAAGAAAAAAGAGATCGATCGAAGCATTAGCACTCACCCATCAATGTCACTTATTGATAGAGGAGACAGAGGTGACCTCACACCAATGGGAGATTGCCACCTGTTAGGGCTACCAAGAAAAATCAGGGCTCCACAAAGCTTTCGATTCTCGCATGGAAAAACAACCACCAACATACACAAGCAACCAAACCTTCTAAAGCACCCATGATTTGGTGGAAATTGTTCTTATACATGGTTGAGAAAAAAATATTAATAATCGATTATGTGACAATGTCGTAAATGTGGTAATATGACATCCCATGGAATTTTTGGTGTAGAAAATGGGCTGTTATACACGTGTATAGTGTTGGGTGTTATTTGTCTCCATGCCAGTAAGAGACGAGACACACACGATTTGGGTTGACAGAGAGAAAGAGAGAGATACTCTCTCTCTCTCTCTCTCTCTCTCTCTCTCTCTCTCTCTCTCTCTCTCTCTCTCTCTCTCTCTCTCTCTCTCTCTCACACACACACACACACACACACACACACACACACATGCACATGGGTAGTATCTAATTTTATGGCACCCGTTCTTGCTTTTTATTGTCTAAGTTAGCGGAATAACCCTAAATGGTGTGAACTTTTTGGTGGGAATTATGTTTTTTTTAAATTTCTCCTAAATGAAAGGTTTTTTCCATGAAGCTCCAGGAGGACGTTTTACTTTGGTTATAAATAACAAAATGTTGCTTTGAGGTTATTCACCTCTTCTACTTTTCATCTTGTTCGTCACTTCTCCTTCAAAGACGTTTAGACATGCCCATCTACAGTGCGCACTGGAGCTTCTACAAAAAGCAAAGCAAGTATGAATATTACTCACTCCACATGAGCTTTAGCGCGAACAACCAGCACTCAAGTATTATTACAATAATATGAAATGTGCTTCTTGTGGTCTAATGATGAATCTAGATAGTGCTAATAGCTGTGATTGGTCGCTGGTAATGGCTTATCATATTGATGATTTTTTGCAATAAATTTTGACCAGCGATGGTCACTAACAAGTGCTCATTTATTAGTAATCGTTTCCACGATTTCTGACCAACGATGGTTGTTTGGTATCCACATACTATTTTGTACGGTAAGTAGTGCGTTGACAGGCAGCGATGACAGCGCTGGTAATATGCATATGTTGCGCATTAATGTGATGATTGTTTGTTGAAAACTGCTTGAATATCTTCAATGTGGATAAGCACTAGTATAGCAGCGATCATCATCAATTGTTAGTGAAGATGTTAGCATAACGATTGCTTCGTCAATGATAGTTCGATAACTACAATACTTACGTTATGTTATCATACTTTCCATTCCTCTCTATGAAAGTTTCTTTGTATAAACAAGATACCTCCACTCACTCCTCCTGTTTGCTCACACTGATAGAATAGCCTATGTAAAATCATAGTATACCCTACCCATTGTTTAAATATCACAACAACTCGATCGCTGGTTTGCATTACACTTTATTAAAGCAGTGATTGTAACTTGCTACGATAATCTTTGTAGTCTACACTTCCAATACTTTACTCTTGTCTTTCGATAAGATCAAAGCGTCCAAACGTGGGGGCCTCAAATTACCCTCAATTTGGCCTTGTACGATGGTAGGAATCTCAGCATTTGCAATTGTATCTTCTTCTCCCATCATTTTCATATCATTTGGAGCTTAGATAAGTGGTTTAGGTTCTTCCAAAACCTCAAAATTGAGTGGTGGTTCGTCATGTACATCTAATGTTACAATATCTTTTCCTTCAAACACACATTGTTTTCTTGTATTAAGTTGGATCACATACCACCATCTTGGGTCTATTCGACCTGGATGAAATATGATCTGCCAAAGAATTTAAAAAATTAAGTTAGTCTTATAAGATCGATACATAAATAAGACATTGAAAATATTAATGACATTGGGATTGTAGAGTCTCACCTGTTCACAATGTCGTGGCAATACTAAAGTGTCATGAGAGTCCATCGATATTCATTTTGTTGAGTCGATTTGAAAAAACTTTGAGTTATCATTATTAATCGTGGCGTTGCTTCCACAATAGATGACCTTAAACCATTTTACGTCAAAAATAAAGTATTTGTCGTTAGTCTCGTATTCGACTTCATAAATATGTTGCAATGTGCAGACATAGTCTAGGTCGTCCGAAATGACATTCACGTCCCTCGCACTAGAACGACTCTTTTGTTAAAAGTTTGCTATTATAACACAATCATATGTACGTCGCTTGTTATCAACTCTCTCAACACGATAATGATGTCCATATGCCCACATGACTGTATGATTTATACTAACACACAAAAAAAAAACAAATTTGTGTAAATTAAAATACTATTTATATATTGAGTAGTACAAAAACAAAACTTCACAAAGACAATGCTACACTAACCTTCCATCCACACAACTAGAAAACTCCGTGTTTATCCACGCAGAGTATCCACGCGAGACCCTACACTTAGTCGATTTTTCCAAAATTTTGTTTGCGTGAAACATCCACGCATGGATTATCCATGCCAAAAAAAATTTGAACACGCCTCCGGCCAGTTTATCATGGTGCCAAAGAATTTATACGCATGGATTATCCGCACGTGAATAATCCATGCAGAATTGAATTTTGAAAATTCCAGCAACTATTTGGAAGGGAAGGTTAGTGGTGCCGGAAAGCAGTTTTGGCATGGATAATCCACGCGTGGATAAATCACGCAAATTTTAGTTTGTTCACCGGTCGAGACTTGAAGTTAAAGATATCCACGCGTGCATATCTTCTGCGTGGATTATCCACGCATTTTTTTTTGCTTTTGTTTTTTGAATGTTAATAATAACATGAAATTAGTTAAATAAATATATTTCTAAAGTGAATTATATTATGATTAGGCTATATATATATATTTTTTCTAAAGTGAATTATATTATGATGAGGTTTTTTTTTTTTTTTTGCATGTTCATAATGAAATGGGATTAGTTAAATAAATATTTTTCTAAAGTGAATTATATCATGGTGTTCCTAGATGATTGAGATTTTTTATGAGGGCGGCCACCTACTTTTATAAGACAGTTGACTCGAGCTACCAAGAGGATAATTATGCATGATCTAAAGCTTTGAGAGCCAGGGGTTTAGGATCTACCCTAATGGCACTCTACCTAATCTCATATCCGAGATCATTTGATATGGATTAAGAACTCATTTTGTACATACTTTGAAAGATTATCAAGAGATGGTGATTTTGGCAAGTTTTCTCTTTAATGAGGAATTGATGAATGATGAATGTGATATTTTTTGTGTCTAATGAATAGATCTGAATCTGAACAAAATATTATACTTTCCACGTGTGTGACATGATGTGAAGATCAATTATTTCTAGTTTTATTGTGGTGTTCAAAAGCCTTTGTCAATTAGATGCAAAATAGGTTGGATTGTGTGCTAATTTTCTATCTATTAGATATAAGTGAAACCTTTGATGCTTTTTCAAGGTTTTAGTATCCAAATGAGGTTCATAACCTTTGATTTTAACATGGTATCAGAGCCCAAACACAACCATCAAGACTCAAATACAAAGAAGAGAAAAGCAATTACAAGTTGATGATTGTTTAATTTTTATTGCCCTTATTACTACCTTAAGTTTGATGATGTTCTTTCAAGTGTGAATGAAACTGTAGCAACAAAAGAGTGATTGGATGTAATGAAAACTGAGGTGAGTACATGATGCATTGTTTGAGATACTTGTAAAATTATTGATCCTCCATCAAAGATACAAAATGTTACTGTTTGCAAATGGGTCTTTAAGATCAAGCTTAATCAAGATGGTAGTGAATAATTATAAACCAAGACTAGTTGCCAAGGGATATGCTCAATTCAAGGGGATTGACTATGATGAAACACTTGATTTTGTCATAGTTTGTGGTGGTGATTTCATTAACTCACATGCTTTTAGTGATTTACTGCCTTTGCAGCATTTGTTAAAAAATGAGATTTTTCTTGGAACATGAAGCCGTACATCTATCTTCACCGACGTTATCTCCAAAAAAATGGGACTGAAGTCAAACTATGTCTATTCTTTTCACTTACTTGACCATAAATGAGACTCTATTTTGGCTCAATAATAATCATTTGAAAGCATTGCAAAAATCAATTTCATTCAAAATTGCAATAATCAATTTTTATTCAGAATTACAAGAATCAATTTCATCAGCGACATCATCTTGCAATTCATCTCCTCTTTGATGATTTTCATCATCACTCACACTTTCAAAAATTATTTCATCATCCTCGCACAAATAGAAATTCATTTTTTAATATATGATGGGAAAACTTGTACATTCATGTGGTTCTTATATTGGTTAGTTAGTGCTCAGAAGTGAGATGAAGCAACCAACATTGAATCTTAACATGGAGTTTCAGTTTTTCATCCCAATTCAAATTGGCCAGCTGATTCAATGATCCAAACAGGCTCAAAGTCAGATCTCAACTTCTCAGATACAAAATAAAATGTGTTTAGAAAAACAAATAATCATGAACCACTTCCAAACTTGAGAAACGGATGTATACAATAAATATGATACACTCAAGAAAATACCCATTTCATGAAATGCCAAATAACTGCTTTTTCATGATGTTAACTAATTAAAATTGGCTTCCAGGGGTAGATTAGGCAGTAA
Source organism: Diphasiastrum complanatum (assembly GCA_029204225.1). Classification (NCBI taxonomy): domain Eukaryota; kingdom Viridiplantae; phylum Streptophyta; class Lycopodiopsida; order Lycopodiales; family Lycopodiaceae; genus Diphasiastrum; species Diphasiastrum complanatum. The sequence continues at coordinate 62,199,289 of CM055096.1, forward strand.
ACTACAGGGCTCAATCCCACTCAAAAGGAAATCATTGAGTGCAGCGAGTTCAGACATGGCACTACTGTTCCCAGTTGTGCTGGTTATGAGCTGCGACCCACCTGCAACAGACTGGAACCTTTGTGGCAATGATTCAGCAATACTTAAATACAGATCAGTACCTCCAGGTCTGCCAACAGTTTGGTATCTTGGAGATGGTGCACTTAGTCCAGGTGGAAGAAAGCCATGGTCAGGCAAATCACTGAGTGGGTATTCAAGAGAATTTGACAAGACTGATGATGGCGTGCAGATAGTTGCATACGATGGCACATTGGAAAAGTTGGATTGGAAACCAGAATTTACTCTGTTGATGTTTCTAAGAGGATCATTAGCAAGGGAAGAAATACCAACAGTAGCAACACGAACAGCTGTTGTAGATCCAGAACCGAGACTCCCTCTCATCCTTGTTAATGGTCGCCAATTTTGGTCAGTACTAGTCATGACCTGTCCTGCCATCAATTGAGAGACAGATGAAGTAGGAAAAAGGGTTCGATTTTCAGTTACCCAGTTTGTCATATTAGACTGTGCTGTGCTTGAACGCGGACTGTGGTCAGTAGGAAACAATGTTGACCTTCCATCCTGAAGCTGTACTGGAGTTGGACGTACAATGCCAGCAACTCGGATCATAGGAAAGGCTGATGTAGCTGAAGGAGAACTTCCAGCAGCTGTGAATACTCTATCCCCCTGCACAAGGTTCCCAGCTCTGGCATTTCGCGCTGCTGCAGCCAAATTAGAACCTGGACTTACATTGCTGGTGTTTATCAGTCGCTGTTGCTGCCAGTGTCCAGGATCATAGTACAAAGGTGAGACCTGTTGCAGCTGCTGCTGGCCAAAACTTTGTAGCTGTTGACTATGCATGCTGTGCTGACCCTGAGTTATTTCACCCTGAGCTCTAGTAATAGTTGGCTGTGGAATTTCCAGCTGACACCTTTGTTGGTTTGGAACAGTTGGATACTGCATTGTTGTGGTAGTGCGCTGGAAATGGGTTGGTGATTCCAACCTCTGCAGAATATCACACGTAGAAACAATCCATACCAGTTAGAAAGAAGCATATGTTCGATCTGAAGACTAACAAAGACTAATGTTTTATTTTAAGGGTTCCAATCAGAGAATTGAAGGATTCCCTGTCATACAAATAGACGGAGCAGTGGATTCCCAATTGTAACTAAGGGTGCAGGCAGGGCCCCACCCTCATCCAATGGTTGACAATACATTGAAGATGCTATCATGATCTTTTTCAACATCATGAAGTATTTTCAACCATTGGATGAGGATGGGGCCTTGCCTGCAGCCTCGGTCACATTTGGAAATACACTGCTCCCACATAAAACAAAAACCCATTTCTATAAATTATTTATTGTGCATGCTAGTCAGTTGAATATAAAGCCAAAGGTATAAAGACTAGTGATCCATATGTGGCATGCAAGAGATCATATGGTCTGATATATTCAGAAGATCGCTGAAAGGCATGATATTGATCGGGGGATTAACTTGGAGCAACGAGTGAAAAGACTGCAAACATGATAGAGATCAAAACAGGTTGAAGTTGCCATGACAAAATATACTCAACCACTCCAGTGCATGTCATTCTCTAAATGGAAAAACACTTGGACCCTCCAATTTCATTGAAAGTGCGGCAAGCAGAATTATAGTTTGAGGTTTAAAGAGCCAATGAGATACGAAAAAAAACAAAGAGAAAGGGCGTTTCGCCACAGGAATTCCAAAATTTCCAACTAGCCACCTCCACTGAAAGGTGCAAGTGCAAGGTTGCAATCCCTAAATGGCAGTCCAGACTCCAGATGAACATTTTGACAGAAGGTTTAATTTCATTGAAAGTGCGGCAAGCCGAATAATAGTTCTGAGGTTTAAAGTGCCAATGAAATAGGAAAAAATGAAAAAAGAAAAAGGAATTCCAAAATTTCCAAATAGACAACTTTTGCTGTCTTAATTCTGAAGTAGGATTCTGGCAACCTGAAAGATTCTACTTAGGTCAACTTTGATATGAATTGACATCATAATGTATTGAACAGTTCAAAATTGCAACATCTCAACCTATAGACATGCAAAGGATTTGTGAATTGCAAATGTAAAACTTTTAATGATCCAAATGATGAGCTACAGAGTGCATTAGAAGAACCTTGATGTAGGAAACACAGTGATGTGAAACCTGTCAAAATTATAAAAACTTATCTTAGTCTTAGGGGTTTCATAAAGTTTTATGTCAAGCTTCTTTGTGTAGATTTGTGATAGGACCAAAAATTAGCATAGATGGCAAATTGGTCAAATCCACATGTAAAACCACTATTGAGCCAAAAGTCATTTGTGATGCAAACTCGAGCTATGTAGGCTAGTAAATAGGTTTGTGACACTTGTATTGATGTAGTTTGATGAGTGATGAAGTCAAAGCGTTGGCTTTGGTCAAAGGGTCCAATAGGAATTGAAAAATCTTGAAGGGTCCAATAGAATTGTAGGATGGATGCATCACTCATCCAATAGCATTAGAGAGGCTAGGATTAGGGGTCCAATAGCATGCAAGGAGGATTCTCCACGAGTTTTATATGTACTCCATTTGTGAATCATAATCTAAGTTGAATTTTGAGTCAAAACTTGAGTTTGGTGAGATTTGCTTGTTTCCTATTCTCTCTCTACCCGAATCCAAAATAGCTCTATTCTCTCTCTACCCGAGGAGAGGAGCTTAATTTTACTTAGTTTTTTCAAGGATCATCTTCTCTCATGCATATGTACTTTGATTATCAACATAAGCATCCATCTTTGCCTCTATGCCTTAGTTTTTTTATCTAGATCTTGGAAATCAATCTAGCATCCATCAACAAGTGCATAAGCTTGCTTAGGAGATCATTCACACACTTTTAGAACATTCCACACGTGTGAAAATTCACAAAATCTCCTCGTAAGGGCACAAAATAGAACAAAACAGATGAAGTGGCAAAACTCTAAAAAATTGGAATCATGGCTCCATAATTCCTAGAACCTGTAGAACAAATTCAAAACTTGAAGAAGCAAATGATGAAGATTCAAGTTTTTTCCTAAACCCAGTAGGCAAACAAATCTAGCGTCCATTGGAAATGGATCAGTAGTTTTAGCCCAGTCAGGTCCTTATTCTTTCAAAACCAATTCTAGCCTATTTTTTGTGCCACTTTGCAAGGGAGAGATGGAGAGAGTTCAAAGGAGACAAGGAGAGAGGAGAGAAAGGAGAAAGAGGGGAGAAATAAGAGTAGAGAAAGAAGAGGAGGAGAGGTAAGATGAAGGACATGAAGAAAGGGGAGTGTGAAGTTACTGTCTTCGGAATACAGTTCAAGCACTCAAATGTAGAATATGTAAACTGGGAGGGAAACAGTTGGGCTAAAATGTATTTCTGCAGACTATGTAAAAACACTTATAAATCTGCAGATTGTATAAAGACACGGCTGGGAACATGTTCCTCTTGCTATGGGAATATTCCCCCAAATTCCCGTGTTGAGGAGCAGGTGGGAACAGTTCCCCCATCCCCAGGGGATGAGAATGCATTCCTTAGTAACTATGGCTGCCACCCCCCTAGAAATTTCATGAAGGGAAAGTAGCTCATGGAAGCTTTATCATCCTTCACCCATATTATGATTACAGTAAAGATGACAATTAAGTTGCTCCAAAGGAGCAAATTGACTTTACAACTCTACAACATTGGCTATTCAAAAGGATAGGCACAACAATGAGGGTGAGGCAAGCAATATGACGACAGATTATAACATCAATATGAAGGGACAATGTTACATCCTCGCGCACTATGTTGAGGATGCTAATTATGGTTAGTTGACCGGAGGTAGCAAGAGTTAGAGTTTGACTAAACCCAAACCCTTAATCGTAAAACCCTACCTAAAGCTAAGCCCTTGCAGGTAAGGCCATAACTAGAGTCCAGGAATTGAGAATTGTTACAGAATTACTTACTGCAAAGAAAAAATTCTATGAACTATACATGAACAAAGACCTTTATCTTACCTGAAAATGTTGTCCTTGTGTCTGTGTACGCATTTGAGCAGAAGCTTCAAACTGTGTAGAGGAAGAAACAATGGATCTTCGTGGCAAATCCTGCTGCAATTGCTGGTGCCATGTAGGTAGCAGGTGGATTTCTTCTCCATTGTGGTTCCGTACTGAAGTGGACTGATTCGAAAGAAACATGTGATGGGGCGGCACCTCTGATGTAGCCTGAATTGAGCTGCTTGAATTGAATGGGCGGATCGGAGCAGTAATTCTGACTCTATTTGCATTTGACAAAGAGCCTTGAGCTGGGAGAGCCTGTATTGTTATTGGTGCTCGGATCAGTTGACTCGTGGGTTGTCCATCCAAGCCTTCTTGAACACCAGAGTCACCAATAATTCTCATCTGTTCCTGTGGTAACGCTGGTACACTAAGCTCGTTACATAACAATGATGCAGCATCAAAGAAATTATTTGTATCAGGTAGATGTAATGCTTCTGAGTAGCTCGGCAGAGCAGCAGCATCTGCTACATTCCATGAAGCACGGTTAACCATTGGAATGCTTTCAAGAGTCTGGCCCACAGCACTTACTGATGTTGTAAATGTTAAGACACAGCTTTGAGAGCCATATGGGCTTTGCATTGAAGAACCAGATCCTGCAGATACTATATTCTCGTGTAAAGGTATTGAGTCACAGCCCATTGATGCATCTGCTCTTGAGCATTCTTGAACACCAACTGCTGCAGTTGTCAATACGTCAGGTTTTCTGTCTTCTTGATCAACTGCAGTATGTGATGGGAGTGTCCTTACACTTGAAGCTTCCTGAGAAAACACAGAAGATTCTCTTTCCATGAAGATTTCAGCATTGTTTCCTGAATCCCAGTCATCTTGGGTCAAATCCACAATTGCTGTGCTTATATCACTAAAACTCTGTGTTCCTGTGGAAAAGGTAAAATTGCCATGAGACATAAAGTTCCTGACAGCATTCATCTTCTCTGTCTCCTTCACACTTCCAATGCTTTTATCTATATTCTCCCTGGAAGGTATTCGAACCCATGACCCATCTTCTGAAATGAGAATTTCGGATACATTTGAATATTTCTCAACGTCCATTAAAATCTGCAATAACATAGAAAGCTTAGGACTGCTTTTCCCTGCATAAAAATTTCAAAATTTTTATAAATAGATTATAAGGCATCGATTATGCATCTTGTTAAAAAGGAAACCACCTATGGTGAAAGGCTTCAAAAGTGAGACAGTAATTACCTTCCCTAAAGGTGAATCGTATCGAAGGTCTGAGCAGTTGACATGCATATTACAGTACGGGCAACGCCAAGCAGGTCTCCTTTCGTTGATGGTTAGATAGTTATCAAAGTCGAAACTCTGCCATCATTGATGTTTTTAAGGGCATTAATTTACCAGCAGAAGTTCTTGTAGCATCAATGCATTCTCAACAAGTACAACTGGAGAAACATTGAAAAGAAGATGCCACACCTGAAGGTGTTTGCATGATACACCCTTAACAGGAGTAACAATGCGCTTGCGACTTCCATGCCACCATGACAAAAGATGTACAATCAGAAAATTATGCTATGATACTGTGTACTTAACAAGACATCTACTTGCAAAAGCAAACTGCTTACTTTCATTCTGCATACTGTTAGGTCGAGGCTTGAGCCAACAAAGCAAAAGAAACGGGCAAACATTGGCCAAGCAAACACCACCAATTTTGATTGCAAAACTGTAATGTTTATAAGCATACACGATCCAAAGTTGTTTGGATGAACTGTTAACCAAAATCCAAAAACACAATGCAGTGAATAACAACTGAAAGCTAATACCACAAAAACTGTCTATCTTAAGCTTTTCCACAAAAATTATTAACTCCCAACAACATATCAAAGGAAAATGTTGATGCAGCATGTCCTGCATCATGGTCCCTAAGCTTGGATCTCACAGAGAATAACTGATAGTACCAAAGTGGTAAAACTTTCTGCTTATGCCACCCCCATATGCAAGCATTCCGGCATTGTTTTCAAAGCATAAAAGGCCTTCAAACCCCCTTAAAGCCTCCTTCCGACACATTGGTTCCATTTAGGATTGTGTTTAATGTTTGCTTGAATCGTGGTTCGAACCGGCCGATTCAAACCACTGGAGCTGCTATTTCCATGCTCGGGCCCGAGGAGAGACAAAACGTGTTTTTTAATGTGTTTTTGGGAGAAGAGAAGAGGGGAGAAGAGGAGAGGGAGTGAGATCTGAGATCCATCAATAAATCTAGTATCTACTAGTAGGCTGTCAATACTATCATCATTGAGGAGTCAAACCTCAGGAGGCAACAACATAGGGAGGACTCCTAAGAGGGCATATTGTTGTTTTGTAATTTGTAAATTTCTGACGAGCTCTCAGCCTTCGATTCTATTCCATAACATATGCTTATCTAATATCCAGACTCCAGAGTCCAAAGGTTGAGAGATCTCCACTTTTCACTAGTGAGTCAGTGACTAGATAGTGGATGTAGGAAATAGTTAAGATCCTGGATCCTTGTATTGTCAAGCGGTTGGATGTCTCATTTACCTATGCAACTCAAGACCGGACATTTCTTTTTGTGTTTCCCTCATGAGTCAATTTATGCATGCTCCTTTGACATCAGATTGGAAAGCTTTGAAGAAGATCTTTCGATATCTTCAAGGAACTAGGGCACTTGGACTGTTTTATCCTTCTTGTGATGATGCATGCATGGTTGGTTTTAGTGACTCGGATTGGGGTGGAGATCAAGACACATGACGCTCTACTAGTGAGTATTGTTTTTTCTTTGGAAATTCTGCAATTTCATGGTTGGTTAAGTAAAAAGCAGCCCACCGTTGCTACGTCTTCATGCGAAGCAGAATATAGAGCTACAATTTCAGCCACTACGGAGTGTTTATGGCCAAGACAATTACTTGTCGATATGAAATATGCCCCCCCCCCCCCCCTCGGCTACTCTCCTTTTTACCGATAGTCAAAGTGCGATAGCTATTGCACGAAATCCAATTTTTCATGCGAGTACAAAGCATATCGAGATCCACTATCACTTTGTTCGGGAGAAGCTTCATAATGGCGACATTACACTTGAATATTGTCCCATGGAAGATCATATTGCGGATGTGTTCACTAAGGCATTACCTAGAGTTAAATTTTAAGCTTTTTGTCATGCTTTAAATTTAAAACTACTTGCTGATTTTTCTACTTAGTGAATACATGTCATTTTCATTTAAGGAGGGTGTTAGTTATGTAAATAGAAATGATGTATTGCCATAGGTTACTTTAACCGAAAAGGTCAAGAGTTGTGTAACCATGGTTTATTCACCTCTATTAGGCCTATTAAACTTAGAGTTAGCTAAGTTAGTATGTTTTTCATAGTAGGGACTCGTGGGTCCACTAGGCCTAAATATGACAATATTTACCCCCAACTTGACATGTGGAGGTACCTTATCTTTTTGAAAGTAACTTGTAAGAGAAGTTAGATAGTCATCTACAAGAAGTTAGATAGTCATTTGGAAGGGTATATATATGTGTGCATTCATTTGTAATTTAACAATTGTAAGCATTATAGCTATTCTCTTGGAATTCCACGAGTGTTTACAGGAGGGCGACCAGCCATCTCTCTCTCTCTCTTTGGAATGCTTTGTGTGATTGGATAGTTAAGATCCTGGATCCTTTGGTTTCTATTTCCGGTATTGGACACGTCACACAAATTGGGGCAATTATGGATTTCAACAAGAGGCCGAGGGTGATGGGCGTCAGGACATTTTAGATTCTCAGGAGATTTTATTCAAGATGGATCTACTATTACTTGTCCAGTGTCCAGTGTCTACAATACTAATACAATGATTCAATGATCATGCTAGCTTTACGTAATACGGACATCCCTAGACCCCAACTTAGCTTGATACTGGGTTATTACTAAGTTTATGTAATGTCGATCATGATTTATCCTCTTTCAATAAAAGTACAGAAACCCTAAAACCAATTCAAACGGTTCGACAGTTCAAACCTGGCCTATCTGATTCAAAACGTGGTTCGTACCATCAAATCAGTGGTTCGAACCGGGTATGTAAACATTGATCATGTTCAACATTAGGCCCAAGTATTTGTATGAGGGAAGTATCTCTAAAACTTGCCATTCTAGGTGTTGTTTGTCACTTTCTCTCTCATTCTGATTATCATAACATTGTCTATATTGACTTCAATACCTGAGAATTTGCAGAATTCATATAGCAAAGGATTTTTTGAAAGTTTGACAAATGATCTCATGTGCACAGATCAACAATAGGACGACATAACCCACTATTTGGACAATACCTCCTCCATGTTTTCTGATGCAATCCTCTATCTCATCCATCAACAATCCTTATACCGTACTGCTAGTTCAGCAGGTACTCTTCATAGAGTCATAAAGTTGCAAACTTCATTCAATAAGCACTTGAAGCTTCAATATTCATCACCAGAACTTATTCCTTGTAACTGTATCAAACACCTTTCCAAAGTCAACAAAATAGCACAAACACTACTACTCTTTCCTTGTGCAGCTTCCATAAGTGCTCTAAGCGTTTTAGCCACTAGCATATATATGGTCCATTTTTTGTATTTTTGGGCCGTGTTATTATCTTGGTATATGCTTCTGGGTCCTTGAGGGTTGCAGACAGGGCTTCTGAAACTCACAGGAGCCTATGAAATTGTGCGAGGCTGATGTCAAGGGCCTTCAGCAGAGTGAAAGGAGTGCTTTTCTTCATTCAGTAGCTTTTGCAGTGTTCCTAGTTGGAGATTACTGTATTATTCATCTATTTGTGCATCATGTGATGCCCATATCTGTGATTGAGTTTGCCAGATTTTTCTACCAGCAATTCACCTTTGACAGCCTAGAGGCGATCTGCATCCATGATTGGGTCTCCGATGGTGATTGGTAGATAACAAGTTGCCAACAAAGCTATGTATGGACTATTAGTTACCAACACAACTCGCAATTGCAAACAAGAATAATGCTTTTCCATTAAGGTTATCGATCGGTCATCATGCATCCATGTATCACACAGGAGGAAATTGTTTCATTCATTAAACAATGAATGAGATTCTTGTGGCAGTGAAGATTACAGTTTCTTGTAACTTCATTTTAGGTTCACTATCACTTGAAAATTTTGAGCCCATGTCATCTTGAACAACCACAGACTTGGCTGGTTTGTAGTAAACTCACCTGAGAAGTATAAGTGAGCATATAGGCATCCGTGACTGCCGTAGCAGTCACAAGCTCACCAGCATTCAAGGGTGGTGGCTGCTTGAGACCATCTTTCCCCTTTGGATGGATGATGGCCAGCAGTCTGTGACTACCATGGCAGCCACAGTGCCTGCATGCTAACAAGCATTCACAACATCTTTCCACTGAATATATAATCGGTTGATAATTTCAACAAAGGGAAGACACTTTTATCTTTTCTGTTGTTCAACATCCATCCGAGACCCCTTAACATCATATCCAATTCAATTTGCATTCTGGACTTGAAAACAGGTATTGCCTCTTAACACATTCCCAGCACCTTGGAGGCTGAGATGAGACCCAACTAGATTGTGACTTAATCTGGAATGTGATCATGAGGGCGCCAATACTAAATAGTACCATTATCCAACCAAGGCCGATCATAGGTATCAAGTGTATCTAGCTTCAGCAGTGGGATTGGAGATATGGTAAACAAGAGTATCTCAACTCCTAGTTATGATCTAGCAGCAATTTGAGAGGGTTGATTTTCATGTTATGGATTTGGCAATAGAATCTTAGAATAGGAATGGTTGTGTTCAAGAACGCTGACAAAGATAAACTATCAAAATCATGTCTTAACTTTTTGTAGTAATGGAAGCTTGTTACCCTTTATGGGAATAAGGATGTACTTTCTTCCTGTGTTTCTATGAATAATAAAGTGGGTATCCTGGATGTTTTGTATTATGAAGTGTATTCTATTTTCTCTGAACTTGTGATCGAATTAGAACTAGGTAATTGTAACCTTCAGGTATCCCTCAAATTAGCAGACTTAGATCTAGAAAAAGCTGTGAAAGATACACTCATGTGAGAATTCCAAAATATATTCCTCTAGCACCCATTCAAGTGGTAGATCACATGATCAAGCTGATTTTGGGGAGTCAACCAATCTTCAGGCACCCGTATTGGGTAAGCCATAAGGATTCTGAATCGAATCGATAACTATCTACAGATGTGACACATTAGCCCAGTAAATTGCCATGGGGAGCATCGGTTCTCTCCGAAAAGTAGATTGGCTGCAATTTCATATCTGTTGATTCATAATCCATGAATGGCATATGGATATTCTTTTGTAGCCCAGAAAAGCAATTGGAATCCTAATCACAACATATGATCAGTACATAAACAATAATTTTCTTCCAAAAATAAAATAAAAAAAGGAGATTTATGTGCATGTTTCATATGAATTTGAAACTTATTTTCCAAGATAATTTAACCCATTTGATACTTGTTGGCATAACATTCATGGCACTCGGCCATACAAATTCTGAGCGAGTTTCATGTCATAGCAAAAACCACATACCTTATTGGGCAACACAAAGAGATTCTTGATGGCCCTTCACTTAATTCATCATCTGTAACACTAAAAGTACGTTAGATGCCAAACATAAAATCTCTCTCTCTCTCTCTCTCTCTCTCTCTCTCTCTCTCTCTCTCTCTCTCTCTCTCTCTCTCTCTCTCTCTCTCTCTCTCTCTCTCTCTCTCTCTCTCTCGTATCCAGATTCTCATGCTCAGTAGGATAATCCGGGCTAAGCCCTCAGTACCACATGATATCATACTAGCCGAGTTTGCTTCTCCTCCATTAGTTGTTGGTGCTATGTTTCAGATCATCACCTTTCTTCACAGGGTATCAGATCTAGATACCTCCAGATACATTGTTGCTGCTCTCACTTCATCTTGTACCATTGCGGATCAGGGAGCCAAGCACTCTTGGTATCGCAGTGTCTCAGCCCTTCTTCAGACTTGGGGTTTATCCGCACTTGATCTTCCGAATGGAACCCATGCTTATATCAGACAGCAGATCTACCGGAGCTACATACGCACTATATGGTCACATCCTGATCCAGATAGGGTCAAGCTACATTATTATGGCACACATCTTTTACGGCTGGACGTTTCGGGCTTGCCTATTCTTCCACTTTATCTTACACAGACGCTATCTTTTGGTCTGAGATATCGTATAGGACAGCTTCGAGTCTCTTCTCATCAGCTTGCTATCGAGACAGGTAGATACACAGACACTCCCAGATTGCAGCGGATATGTCAGCTCTGTTCTCTTCAGGAGGTGGAAGATGAGTTTCATTTCATCTTTCGCTGCCCAGTATATTATGAGATTAGAGGACGATACCATTGTTTATACCGAGATATTCCCCTCACGTTGAGCTCCTTCCTCGAGTATCCAGACGCTAGATGTGTGGGTCTTCTTTTGAGAGAGATGTATATTTTACGAGCTTCACTTCTACCTACGCTCTCAGATATGGATTCCAGTCAGGCTCACATTACTCAGTTCTTCCAGAAGCGAGACAGAGTGGATATTTCGGTTGCGTATTTTGACGTCCCCGTCCGAAGATCGAAGACACAGAGAGTTTCGGCTCGATCCAGTGCTACTAGATCTTCATACGCCTCCCACCAGCCTACATCACGACCCACTACTACCATCACTCATTACTTTCGGCTTGCTCGTAGCTAGTTTCCTCCGCGGAGCAGGTGGTTAAGCTCTTGCTTTGTACCCTCACCAGCTGGTGGTCAAGCTTGGATACTTTTTCTCTTAGAGACAGAGAGATCGATATTTTAGTTTTAGTTTTACTGTCTTTTCATTGGTAAATAAGTCCTTATGCGGACAATGCTTCTCACATTTTGTACTCTCTTTTGTCTTATGTGCCCCTGGGCACCAAAAGACGTTAATAATAATAATTCTAATTCTAATTCTCTCTCTCTCCTCTTTAACCGCTCTATCACATCTGGTTTCCCCTCCCCCTGGTCCACAAACCTTATCCATCCTATCCATAAAGACGGTGATCCCATGAAAGCCGACAACTATCGTACCATCATGATCAACCAGCTCTTTGCCAAGGTTTATGGTTCTATTTTTCAATCAGAGATCAGTACAAAGATGGATACCCGAGCACTGCATGCCATAGGTCAGGCAGGTTTCAGACCAGGATATACCACATCAGATCATATTTTCACCCTGAGATCCATCATTGAGGAGGCTAAGGCCAGGAGAGAGCGTGATCATCTTCTACGTTTGATCAAGAGAGAAAATTAATTTGAACAAACCCACATATAATGAAATTCAAGATTGTGCATCAAACTAAAATGAAATCCAACAAAATGCCATCATAAAGCAGCACGCAAAATTCTGTGCTCAGCAATCTCACTCAATTCCAATCACAAAACAAGATGACCCTAATACATAGAAGATCATTTTCTACCAAGTCCCTCCTGCAACCATAAAAGTGATAGAGAATTGATACCACAACATGCTCACTGCATGCATAAAAAGCATCACTACAAGGGAATTGATAATCAACTAGCAAAGCTTTCGCAGGCGAGGAATAAGCAAAAGGAGTAATGTAGAGGCATATGGTTGTCACGCCACCAGAAATCATCAGAATTAGATTGAAGGAAAAGAAGGAAATCCTCTTGATGTAATCTCCAGGGTAGCTACGAAAGTTTCTACGCATGCAAGAGAAACATGCCATGCCGTTGTTAGCCAAGAGAATTCAGATCTGAGAAAGGTAGGGAATCCTCTTTATCTAATCTCCATAGTAAATAGCAAAATCTGCACTTGCTCTCCGCAAACCTACAATCACTGCGCTAAAGACATGATCTTAAGCAAAGAAGATCCCGAGCCTCGACAAAGAGAAAGAGAGAAAAAAATCAAACTAGCTACTCACTCTACCAGCGCCTTCCCAACACTCATTCTCCACATCAGCATCCACTGGGACTTCCCCCTTAGGAGTTAGTCAATGGAGATCAGTATCTCAGACTTTCTCCAGCAACTTCTCGTAGCTCTCCTACCCCAGAATGTCATGGAGAATAGTGTCTCCCTCCTTCACGTCTCCTATTTATATAAGAAAATGGGAATAATAGTGGGGTCGAGACCCAGGCCCTTCTTAGGACGCCTTCCCTACTCCATAATGGTATGAAGCCTGGGTGTTTGTGGGCAATAATGCCCAATTCACAGAAAAGCAGTGCAGAAGTACTTTTGGAGCCAACTGCCTAGAAGTAGCTTAATTTTTGTCTTTCTAACTCATGTAAAATTGACCTTCCATGCACATGTTTTTGACATTCAATACTACAATCACAAAATACGTGGTCTCGTCCCTTTATGAAGCTCTTGACCAGACTCTTCGATTGAATAACTGAATTCCTAGCACTTTCATACCTAACTGTCTAAGTGCCTACTGTGGTCTATTAGGTAGTCAAGCCACTAGTCACCCACAAGTAGTCAGTCCTTCAAATGCTTTGAGCCCTTCATCAAGCAAATAGTCCTTCACCTACTTCAAAGCAGTAAGTCCCTAGAACACTCCAAGAGGTTAATCTTCAGACCTCTTGGAGCCATCCATTGACGAGTGCAGAATCTTTCATTAATTCAGAGTACTCAGTCGTATCGAGTACTCCAAGCCATTAAGTCTTTCAGCTACTGCTCAACACCCATAGTATGTTGGCCAGGTCAAATGTAAGATAATTCATATGCTTTACACAGAGTATTTCATAATGCATGGATGCAGCTGATAATTCCATAGTTAATTAGAATAACTTGAATTGAATGCAGAACAATAAATGAGACTTAATTGATCGTGTTGCAATGGGTATGTAGTCTTTTTCTCCATAATCAACTGCAAAAATGTGATACTATTTGATTCACCAAGTTGCATGTTGAGGCTTGTAATCATTGATTTTGGAGGTTACAACGACCTTATTTCCGCAATAAAGTTTTATTTGTCACTGTATAAATTGTTGAATCGAAGTTAAGGCATGAAGCTTTCTAATGGTGTCATTGACTTTGAGTTGTCTAGTCATTTTACCATCTCTAATACGGCATGTGGAAAGTTGAAACCAGCTCTTCAAAACTCCTCTGAAAAAATTTTATGTCTTGTTTGACAAAATTTTCCAACAAGTGAAGTTTTAGAAAAACAGAGATGTCAAGAATTTTCATTTGCTCCTATAATATAACTTGAGACAATGCCATATTTTCACCAAGTTAGAATTGTGGATAATGGGCAGGACAAAGTTTTAATGAAATACATACAGAACAAGCATACCAGATTGATCTAGAACAAATTCAATTTTTTGGGAACATAATTAGAAGTTTGCCATTCAACATCAAGCACATAGACAATACCTTGACACATAGACAAGCAAGTAGGCTGACACATGTCACTCATAAACTGGTCCAAGTCCCATTGAACATATGACACATGTCATGTTACTCTGACAGTGTCACTCATACACTAGACCAAGCGTCCTTGTGAGCATATAACATGTGTCTGGTTGACTAATCAACCATCTCCTACTTTTTAGAAGGTCTGTCCAGCCACTCCCAATTTATGACCCAATACCCTAAACCAATGCCAGCATGTGACTCTTAGGTCCAGAGGCTCTAATTATAGTTTATTAACAATTTACTTACAAAAATCACCACAGGCCTTAAACTTAGCCATTTCAGTAATTACAATAATTACAAAATGCACATCTGTCTATGAAACTGTACTATGTAGATAACCGGAATAGCGAGTAAACGCTGTAACACCCCCAATTAAAAAAAGATGCATGAAAAACATGCTTGTTATTTAATTCAACAGCCAATTTGGAGGCTTTTGCCAGAAACTACTTACAAAATGGTACTATGGCTGAAAGTTTTAAAAACAGACAGAAATTTACACGTCCAAACTGGGAACTGACTCAAAGAGTTAAAATAGCTTATACTGCAGATCAACTGAAACTGTTAGCACTTTCCTGTAGCAGGGTCTCGAGAAGGTAGCACATGATTTTCTAGACGCACAAGAGATGATGTCAGCAGAATGCTGGTTGTTGAAGCTATCACAATTACATATGGGGCTTCACCACAAGAAACAAATGATAGTCAATACAATGTCAAAACTATATAGCACAAATGGAATGCTACATGATCTCAGCATATCATATTTCCTTGCTATATGAATGAACAAAAAAAACCAACCCAAGTCCGAATCAAACCTTGGAAGTCACCAACAATTTGCAAGAGGTTGGCTCCCACCTTTAGCATTGGCGTACAGTCACTGGGCATTTGAGGTCCCTGATCCTGTCTTCATGGAAAATTTTGACTATCTAAGGCACTTTAGGCTACTTAAAACATAGACATTTAAGCTTTTACTGATAGAAGAATTTGTTACAACGAAGCGTTATTGGAGCAATTAAGTACATTGAAGTTATCAAGGTGTTCAAAGAATAACATGCAAAACAGACCAATCGAGCAAGAACTTCTCAAATGAATATGATCCTCGAAAAAGATCAAGAATAGATGACAATGAGCTGCATTGCAAGACTACCTACAAACGAGTTCTGCAGCTTTGATTTCTCCTTGGACGAAGCCATAGTCATAGTGAAAACAATTTGTGATTAGAATCCGTCTAAATGATTTAATTTGTATCCAATGTTTGAGAGACCTTCAAAAGTAAACTTTTCCCAAGCTTTATTCTGGGTCTTTCTTTGATCATTTTGCAGTAGAACAATTCAAATTGTCAAAAAAAAACTTCAATTGATTCGAATCTACTCAATTTGAATTAACATGCGACTATGGAAGAAGTTCACAATCTCTATTGGAAAGAGCTACCAAATAGGGATCCATTTTTTGGAACTAGTCGTTTCCAGCTTCCTATCAGTGAATTGTATGATTTGGTTCTCCTTCCTAGAAGGTGTACTTGGGTGCTGGACCCTGATATAAATCACCAAATTGGCTCAAATAGAAACACTATTGCTTAGTGGTCTACACGTCATTGATGGGGCCCCAACATTATGGAAATCGAACATAATACGTCCCCAGGTTTTATTCAATAAAGGACTGGGTGGCACAATTCAAAATTGTCAAAACAAAATTTATCTGATTTGAATTTACTAAATTTCAATCAACTTGGTACTATGGGAGACTATGGGACAAGTCACAATCTCCATCAGAAAGAGCTACCAAAATAGGTATCCATTCTTGAGAACCAGAAGTTTCCAGTTTCCTATTAGGGTTGGGCAATTTGGTCCTGCTTCCTAGAAGTATACTGGGGTGCTGGACCCTGTGAATTAATGACCACATTGGCTCAAACAGAAATATTCATGTCTTACCAGTCCGAACATCATTGATGGGGCTCCAGTGCCCCCCCAGTATTATGGAGATCTAACATAACTTCTTCCCCCGACTATGGGCATCATGTGCCTTCCACTTTCACGTTGGACTTCACATACATGCATGAGCCTTAGAGTTACGAATGAAGCCACAATTGATCTAGAGCTAAGCTATGAAAGCATCACATAAGCAAGACTTAACCCTAAAAAGCAGGAAAGACAGAGATTAAGGAGACTAAAGAGAGACATCAATATCATCAGCTGAGTAACAAATGACACAGATTCCCTACTTATAGCCTAGAGGAAGCCCTAAAACGAAGCTTTTAGTGGCTAGGGCCAAACTGGGAGGTATCCAGAATGCCCAAGCTAGTAGAGGATCAACCCAAAAGATAGGGACATCATACCAAGGTATCCAAAAAGCCCGAGAAGGTAGAACTGCATCAGCAACGGGAAGCCAATAAGGAAACTGGAAAAGAGATGGACACTCATCGTGAATAGCCGCATCATACACGTAACCATCAACCATATGCACAATCTCAGTGATATAGGTGCCCCAAGAAAAGATAGCAGCATCGGAAGCCAGCACCAAGGAGTAGGAACATAAGCAGGATGACAGGCACGCCGTAATAGCATGGAAAAGCAAGCGATATGCCAAGAAACATGGAGCATAAAGAGATCATCCTGACAAAGGATAGCTAGAATGGAGAAATGTGCACTAGCATGATCAAAAGCCCAAGGTATCCATAAGGCCCATGAATGAGAAGTAGCAGTGGCACACGGTACCCTCAAGGCCCATGTCACGAGAAGAGCAGCATGCCAAAAGCTCCAGAAGGTCCAAGAAATCAATGCATCATCTAAAAAGCCATGATGCATGAAGACAGTAGTAACAAATCTAGAAATAGTAGAGGCCCCAACTGAAAAACTGTAACCGAAATACTCATCCAAAAAGACCTCATATGGACATACCACTCCATATAGGATACAACAAAAACGGATGGAGAATCGTATGACCCATCGGAACTGGCCGCAAGTGTAATCCCAAAGTACACAACCAGACACACAAGTGAGGAATAGAAGAAATGCACTGGAACGAGGAACAGGATCCGCAGCATCAATAGCAAGCATCGAAGCAATATCCACGTGAAGTTGGGAATGAGTATGAAAGCAGATATGAGCAACACGGAAGTATATGGCGGGAACATCCCCAAAAACTATCCAAGAGAGGAGAAAGAACTCTCCTAAGGTACTCTGATGGTCTCGGAACACCAGAACAAAGTGGCAACACAGCATCGGAGACCAAGCGATATGGAGCAACCCGAAATGACTGGGAACCTGAAGATCACCCGGACAAACAGTAGTTGGAACGGAGGCAATAACCCAAGCCATCAGGATATGCCAAGCCAGACAATGAGCAACAAATCAAGGAACAGATAGAGAGCCACATGCATAATCATAGAGATATCTGCACCATAGGCAATCAGTAATATGGAAAAACCAGCACCAATCAATAGGTCCAAATGAAAACCAAGCTATAAGTAATAACCAGGAATGGCATATATCCATAGCTGACAATGAAGCAGTAGTATGAGCAATAGGTCCGAATGAAATCCAAGCAATACGTTATAACCAGGAATGCCAAATATCAAGAGGTAAAAAGGAATCAGTTGCATGAAAAACCTCTAATGCATAAAAACCCCAAAAGTGTATACCATTGGCATTGACTGCAACAAACCTATATGTAGAAACACAAGGAGACTGAAGGATTCTCGTATACTCATCTAGAAAGATCCCAATATATAAATACCCTAGATAAGTAATAGTGACCATCTGGCAAATATTCTCGGATGGAACATGTGTAACGGTAAGGGCCAAAGGCACATGAATCATGTAAGGAATCGTAGAAATATCATGAGGCAGATCACAAACCTCAAGCAGAGATCCATGGAGTAAAGCGAAAGAAGATACAACCTGATTACTAATAGTGAGGGAACCATCAACCGTGGACCGGTGAAGAACCCCAGAAAAATCATCAGGAACATCGGCCATAACGGACTCAAGAGATGGAGATATAGAGACCAATGGAGAAGATACTGCACCAACCACCGAACCAGGAGGGCTCTCTGAGGTATGCGAAGAAGCACTAGTAGAAATACCACCAAGGTATATGGCCTCAATACCAATGAAACCATAAATGACCACTAAATACGATATCTGTGAATCCGGGCATATAGGCGCAAGGCACGCAACAACAACCTGTAAATCCGGAGCAACATCAACCTGAGGAAGAGGACCCACGGATGGTGAAAGTGAAGCAGCAACTGATGTACTCTGAATGGAAAGAAGAGTTGCATCCTGAGCCTTTGGCATGCTACACATAAACTACTTCCCGGTAACCAACTGATAGTCACCCTGGGAATCAATACCAGCAAGTGAATGATGCTGACCAACATGAGTAAGGAAAGTGTCTACTAAGAGAGATCCACAGCAACAGTACCAAGTGAAGAGAACCAGTCTGCACCAAAAATAAAGTCAATAGCGCTCCAAAGGAATGATGTAGAAGTCTGCCTGACCAGAAAAATCACCAATGCGATAATCCAAGCCCTGAAACATTTGAGAACTGAGAAAAGAATGGGAACGAGCAACCTCAACACTGAAAGGCTGGGAAGCAGGAACAGGTGTAGCACGAATCCTGGTGGAAATGTAACTGCTAATAAATGAATGTGTACTGCCTATATCCACTAAAGCAATATACTCTCGCCCCGCATCTAGAATAATATGATCCACAAATGGAAAAACATACGTAGGCATAATAACAGAAGCATCAACTGATAAGTTATGACCTAAATATGCATCTAGAAGAACCGCATACTCATCTAGACGACTATCAGCAAAATAAGCTAGTGACTATACAATGGGACCATCATGAAATGTATAACCATATGCCATATGGAGATCTATGAGAGGAGTAGGTATAGCATCTGAAAGAGCAACCGTAGACCCATGAATAATATTGTAACAAGGAGCATAGGCGACAACATCTATAGCATGGCATGCAGGAACATGAGCATCAAAGTACTCAACAACAATATCAAAGCATGCAAGAGCATCGGCAGTAGTAGCAAGGCATACTATATCAGTATCAAAGCATGGAACAATATCATAGCATGCAACAACATCGGTAGCACCATCAAAGCATGCAACGTCATCAGCAATAATGTCATAGCAAGCTATATCAGTATCAAGGACCATTTCAGCCGCAACCTGTATATGTGAATCAGCATCAGTAGGAACCTGTATATGTGACTCTGACTCACAATTGGATACAATGACGAGATCAGATAGATTAATAACTATCTCAAATAAATCAGGCAACTCGCTCACACTGTGTGATATAGAATCATCCTCATGTGTATCGCTAGCAATGCATGACGCTATCTCTATTTGTCCTGTAGAAGAATGCTCAGGAGGGGAATCAGGAGTATAACTCTCAAGCCCTATAATACCACTCGTAAGAGCGAGAGGAGAAACAAATGCAGAATCATCATCGGAAAATATAAGAAGGCGAAGTACAGGTAGAAAGTCATGCCACTCAGAGATAGGCGGATGAGAATGGACATAGTCAAACCACTTCGACCTAGTAGAACCCTTTAAAAGAAACATTGCATCAAAAATCTTAATAGGACCTGGACAAGTTGGCCGAGAAGTATCAAAGTAATACTGAAGACGGGTGACCCATTTGTCGAAACATATTTGCAGATGGTCTATCACTATTAAAAATAAAAAGATAATCTAAAGGGGATAGAGACCGAAAATCAAAAGTCATGATAAAAAATAAAATCAAAAGTAACTAAAAAGAATACGTAACCCAATGATCCAAATAATCTGAGTTTTTTTTTTTTTTTGATAATGGAGCGTAGGAATCGACGACAAACAAAAAACTGAAAAACAAAATCGACGATGAAAATGAACTATGGAATCGAAACGCAAATGGAACGGAAACTAATAACAAACAAAGAAAGACAAAATGAAAAATGTGATGGAAAACACAAACTACAAAATGGAATGAAAATAACAAAACAACAACCACAGGCAGAAAGTTAAGCAAGACAAGACGCTAATCAAGTGGACGAACTGAAGGAGAGGACATAAGTCATCACAACAGGTACGCCAATGAAAAGACGTGACAAATAGTGTAGGTAGTACCTCGCAACTGCAAACGAGAGCGTGCTGAAACGGTGATACCGGGCAGCCACCAAATAGAGATAAAAAATATTTTTGGGCCGCTTTGTAGCTGGAAATTATGTGAAATGAACTGCGTATAGGCTGTAGAAAGCTGCTGGAAATGTGCACGGACAGCCACCGATCAAATCTGTCTAGGAATTGCTTTGGAGTTGGAAATTTTGCCAAGTATTGGGGCCAAATGGGGTGCTGGACAACCACCAAGTGATGCTACAAGAGATGCTGGAAAAAAATGCTTCAAGTAGGCTGAAAAAACAGCAAGTATGAGGGTGGAGATGGGCGCTGAACAACCTGCAATCAAATGTGGATTTGGGGTAGCAAACGGAGGCGGAACGAAGTAAAAATTTGAGGGGGATGGGCGTTGGATAGCCTGCAAACAAGGTGTGAAAAATGGCTGCAAACGGAGACAAAAACGGACGAAAGTGACAAGTATGAAGGGGTTGGAAAGCCTGCAAACAAAAGTGAAGAGAAGGCTGAAAATGAAAGGAGAAAAGGACGAAAGAAATGAGGGAATTGGGTGCTGGACAGCTTGCAAACAAGCTGGATTTGGGCGCCGGAAATAATCTGCCAAATTTTTTTTTCTGGCCGCCAAATTTAGTGGAAGTACTTCCGCTAACTGTCCGCTAAAGCTCTGCCAACGAAAATGCTCTGATGGGCGCTGGTCCTCCTCCAAACTGTGCTGAATGTTGCTGAAGCAAAGCAATGAAAGCCCTCAGCAAAGAGAGGAAAAAAATCAGCAAGGAAAATGGGCGCCAAATCAAAAAATAATATCTGAAATTCAGCAATCAGGAAAGTGCTCTGATACCAAGTTACGAATGAAGCCACAATTGATCTAGAGCTAAGCTATGAAAGCATCACATAAGCAAGACTTAACCCTAGCTAAGCTATGAAAGCATCACATAAGCAAGACTTAACCCTAGAAAGCAGGAAAGAGAGAGATTAAGGAGACTAAAGAGAGACATCATAATCATCAGCTGAGTAACAAATGACACAAATTCCCTACTTAAAGCTTAGAGGAAGCCCTATAAGGAAGCTTCCAGTGGCTAGGGCCCAACTGGGAGGGATAACAGTGCACCCTCCAAGAAGGCCCCCACTCTCCAGTAATATGTCCAAATGTCCCAATAATGAATAATAAGGCCCAAGGCCAACCATATAGTCTAAGTGTCAATAATGAATAAAAAAGGGCCCAAGGCATGCTTAGGCATAAAGTAAAGTAAATGTAAATGGACGTGGCGAATGTAATGAGCCATGTCCATAACTCTTAGAATGTTATTATTGTCTTCTAGAAATGCATCACGTTTCTTACAAGGCCACAATGTTGAAAAAAGATCAAGAAACTGTTATGGTTTAAGTTTGGGTCAAATTCACCACGTACTTTGGCGCCACACAATATTAATTTGCGCCGCGCAACATTATTTTCTCTCAGGCTTTCCAAGTTTGTAAAACATTATAATATAATTTATTGTAAAGGTTTTAACCTTGAGTAGGCCCAAAAAGTTTGTAAATGGGACCTTACGGGCAATTTCACATGCTACCAACTATATGTTGAAACTTTATCAATTTTCATGTTGAAGCACATTTCCTAGCATTAAAACTTGTGGACCAAGGCAAATCATGCCAAGAATCATTGCATGAAGAGAATATGAAAACCCATGCATAGAATGTGCATGCTTGAGTCTTAGCATGTGGGACACCTACACTTACACTTGGAAGCCATGTACATCACAAATCATTTGTTCTAAACTATAAAAGAGACCCTCCTCCCAATGGGCACACTTCCTATGGAGAGGTTTTTCTCACATATGCTAGTGGTCTTTGTTTTCTTGTATGGTGAAGTTTCTTGCCCATTTATGCTAGTGTTATGCTATCCAATTATTCTTCTAGATTGATGGGTGTTGGATCTTGCTTCATTGTAATCTTGCTAAGCTTATGTTCTTTGTGTTGAAAGTTTGTGGGCAGCAAGTATTCAAGATCCATTCAGCCTAATTGAAGGAGCAATATTATAGTTTTTGATGCTAGAATGCTTTCTATAGCATCCACCATCATTCTAGATCATGTAGCAAGTTCTTTTGTGAGTATAATGTAATTTTTTTGCTCACGTTCTCTCTATCTTCTCCGCTGTCCACCATAGCCGGGAAGATCCAATTGCTACATAAGGCTTATTAATTCATTGCATGTCAACAACTTCACCATTTCCTAGCAATTTACTATTGCATGTGCAAGTACTAGGCCATGCATGTTGTCTCCAAAATTTTTCAGATTGCATGTTAAATGCATGTTGTTAGTTTTGAGCTATTTTGAGATGTAGGAGAACATCAAGGATTCCTAGGTTGGTAAACCTTGATTTAAAGATTGCTTTCTTGCTAACAAAATTCTTTGAAGGCATTACTCAAATATTCACCTCCAGGGCATCCATTGAATATAAAAGTCTACAGAGAATATTGTAAGATATATAAACATGGACACAAGTGCTGATCATGAAAGATAGACTCATGTAAATCCCTAGCAGTTTGCCAATCATAGACTTAATGTATGCTAAAGCTACACTATATGGATTGTAAGCTAGTCTAATGTGACTACAAATAGACAACTATCACTAAGGAGACTCTCAGGACTATTTATATTACTTGAGAGTCCATAGTTACCCATTCCGAAACGGAACGCGTTTTGGAACACGTTCCATTCCGGAACCTGGCCAGTTTTTAACAAAGCAATCGAGATTAAGGAACACAATCAAGATATAGCGTGGCTCAGGCATAACGTGCAAAGCAATCGAGATTAAGGAACGAAACCCAGATATATAGTGTGGCTCAGACAACGATTCTAGCTCGGATATATATAACATGGCAGATAGCGATTCTAGGATCAACGTGAACAGCAGTCAGAGAAGATATCAGAGACAAACAGAGATAGTGGCGGCGACACAGCCAGAAGCCACCACATCACGCCCCCCAGTTGCCATCCGCTCACCCCTCGCTTCCCATGGCTTAGAGGACAGAGCTGCAGATGAGGCAAGGCCTAGCACCTGACCTGACTAGCCTTCTGGTGCAGAATCCTCGACACCACCTCCAACCATGACCATACGGGCACCATATCATCCACCTGAGAGAGGGAGAGGTAGACGGGGCCGCACTACACAGATGGGGGGTAGGGAGTACTGTGTCCAGCTTCGCTCCCAGAGCCATGGCAGAAGCAGAGGTTGTTGTTCGACAGTTGTTCTACACCTGTGATCTGCCATTTCATCTGGCTAGGACCCCGACATGGAGGAGGGCGATGAGTGCAGTGAGTGCGATTTGGCAGGTGTGGTCGGGGCCATCCTGTGAGCACTTGAGGACGAAGGGACTTCTTGATGAGCGGAAGCTAGAGCCTCTCAGGAAGGCATAGGCCTAGTACGTACTACTATCCTTTTAAATTTATGCACTGTAAACTTTAAAGACTCTATGATGATTGATCTGAATTTCTGAGATCATTGATATGTATTATGTAGTAAGTACATTGTAATTTGTACATTAAGCTTTCATACATTGTGCCATGTGGTGGCATTGCACAATGCATACTTATTACTTGTTAATTGCAGCTAGCTATTTATGTTTAATCATGAATCATAATTTGTCAATATTCAAATGATCATTTATCATTGAAATTTGCCATGAAATTTGAATTACGATCTCGGATCTATCATCTTGTCTTGTCACTTCAAACTTGTAAGTTGTGCAACACTGCAATGTGAGTCGTGACTTGTCACCTGTGAACTTTCAACTAAGTATGGTTGCACCATCATATCTGATAGTTGGAGCGATACGAGGAGGCGCCACATATTGAATATCCTAGTGTCTTCGTGCATGGGGACAATGTTTCTCAGATCCATCGACACCTCTAGGAAGGCAGTCACGGGCGACTACATGTTCTCACACATTCAAGCTGCCATTGAGGAGGTCGGACCACACCACGTTGTACAGGAATATATATTATACTTATTACAAATGGCGATTGATTAACAATAGATTATGGTTCACTAAGTGGTGAGCCCTTGAAACGGAATTCCAAAGTCATGCACATTGCATTGTATGGTTGTGTAGGTGGTCACAGATAACGCATCAAACTGTGTCTCCATGGGTAGGCTCGTTAATGAGACCTACCCCCACATCTTTTGGACACCTTGTGCCGCACACTGCCTGGACTTGTTTGTCGAGGATGTGGCCAAGATTCCATGGATTGCGGAGGTGGTACGTACCGCACAGTTCTTGGTGAGATTCATCACCAAGAAGCCCAGGGTCCTGGCCATGTTCCAGAGACAGTCCACCTTGGATGTCTTGAGACCTGCCCATCTACACTGTCCTGTGCCTTACAGATCGAGAGGGCTGCACATTGGCCCTCTTGTACAAGTTCATGGACAGGTTGGGCGAGCAGTTGAGCCTTTGCACGACCATTAACCCAGAGAGGTATATCAAGATTCACATTTTAAATATGTAGTATGTACTATACAGTATTATTATTAATGTGTCTTCAATCTTGATTCTTGCAGGCTTGCGGAGGTCCAGCTCCTTTGGTTGAGCAGGTGGGAGTGGTTTCATAAGCCCCTGCATGCCATGGCCCACATACTCCATCCACTTTGGAAGAATGAGGAGCAGTTCACAGATAGGGAGCTCAGGGACGGCTGGAATGCCTATATCTCCCGAGTTTATCCTAAAGTACGCAAGCAGGATCACCTGCTGGATGAGCTCCAGATTTTCAGGCAGGAGACCAAGCTTGGACTTCCAGCGCTTTTGAGAGAGGGTAATAAACTAACCATGGTCCATTATAGTTTAAACTTGTTACTTCACATTTTACTGCACAATTAGTCAATCATATTGTAACTTGTTGGAACTTGGTTGCAACTTGCTAGTAGTAAGTACTAATTGCCCCTTGAACTGTGATTCAGGCCAGCTACGTCCCATGTCATGGTGGTCGAAGTTTGGGGTTGATGTCCCCAAATTGCGTCGCCTTGCCATCAGGATTCTCTCACAAGACTGCACTGCAGTCGCATGTGAGAGAAACTAGAGTGTCCATTCCTTGATTCACACGAAGAAGAGGAATCGACTCTCATCTGCACAGTTGGAGAGGTTGGTGTACGTACATGCCAACCTGAGCCTTTTGGGTAGACTCCAGACCACCGCAGAGCCTATCCAGGTAACTTGTAAGCCATAAATTATAATTTCTAAATTCTAACATGTGATCCATCATCCCAGGACCCAGTTAGAACTTAGTAGATACTAAATAGATCATAGTAGATTGTAGCTAGATTTTAACTTTTGTCAGGACTCGGCCCTCTAAATTTTGTCTTCAATGTGCATTGTGACATGTGCGTAGGTTAATCCCGATCTGATCGATGTGGCAAAGGTTCCAGAGTTGCCACCGAGAGACCAATCAAAGGAGGACGTGTACGCATTCCTCCATGAGGAGGCCATGCAGAGTGCAACTGAGAAATTAGGATTGTCTAAGGTCTTGAATTTAATTTTTGAAGTTTGAACTAATTATTGTAATTTACTAATTTGCAGGTAATAACATGTTTGTCCCTCTTTGTGTGCACTGTGCAGGACCTGTCACTTGAGCAAAGTGTAGGAAGAGGGCAGGAGAGGGTAGCAGCTCCTGTGCTCACAACCCTGATGACGAGGACGAGTCTGAGTCTGAGTCTGAGGCATCGACAGGTCCTCAGACGAGGAGGAGTATGAAGATGAGGAGTCTGAGGGCGGGGATGAGGATGAAGGGCATCATACCTCTGCCTCCGATGAGGATTTTGCAGCTGAGCCTCGCCTGTGCCCCACCCCCTCTCTTTGACTCTGTCCCACGCTCACTGCTTATCCAGAGACTCCGCGACCTGGCCTTTTCGACTGATATTATTCTAGCTGTCATGGCTCTCTATGAGAGGGTTTTTGGTTGCTTTCGTCATAGCAGTGGCATTCCTGAGTAGATCTAGAGTACTATTGGGGTTAAGCAAGGGTGCTCTCTTTCACCAATTCTCTTTGGACGATACATTGATGAGTTCGAGAGGGTCATTTCTCAGTGTGGTGGGGACGGTTGTAGACTTGGTGATATTTTGATTGCTATCCTCCTCTATGCGGATGATGTGGTACTAGTCTCTCACACCAGAGAGGGATTACAGAGACAATTGGATTGCTTACACACTTTTTGTACCTGTGGTGAGGCTTAGGGGTGAACATTTCGAAGACCAAAGTCATGGTCTTCAACACTTCTCGGGCTTTCATGCAGCGCCAGGAGCTTATTTGCCTTTAGATGTGGTTCCTTCATACACTTACTTGGGTGTGCTCTTCACTGGTCCCGTTCAATATGAGATAGGCAGCTACTTCTAGACTTGGGAAACGTCACTCTTCCCTTGTTCAGTTGGAGAGATTTTGCTTTCGTAAGTCCATTCAAGATGCCCCGAGTAAGTGTAGACTTTTTGACACCACTGTCACTAAATGAGGACCTATTCATGGCTGTTTATAGTTGCTTAGTCTCCAATTTTGGTTTAATATGGACTTATGAGTCCATTTGACAAAGCCTCAAGCTACTAAAGGCCCAACACTTATTGACAAATTAAAGAGCTACTTTACATTTTTGAGCCACTCACCTTCTCAGGCACAGTACACCACTGCACCCCTGAGCTTTTCTATGGACTACAAAATAGATGACAATAATACAACCCTACGAAGTTGTGCCCTAAAAGGTTACACAGACATTTGTAGTTGTCAGAGTTTGATATCTCCACAAGGGTTGCAAATACAGAATGAATTGGAACTGAAGCCATGCTCAA
This sequence comes from Diphasiastrum complanatum, assembly GCA_029204225.1. Taxonomy (NCBI): domain Eukaryota; kingdom Viridiplantae; phylum Streptophyta; class Lycopodiopsida; order Lycopodiales; family Lycopodiaceae; genus Diphasiastrum; species Diphasiastrum complanatum. The sequence goes on from CM055096.1 coordinate 62,226,723, forward strand.
AGACAGTCAATCTCTTAAAAGATGGCAGACGTGTTGGACCTTGGCTGATATTTTTTCTGGTACTTAGAACAGTACTTATTCATCCTCTGGTACTATACAATAACTTTGAATTTAGGCGCTCAAATACTGAAAGACCTACTACTGTAGGTCAGAAAACCTTAACACAGGCAGCTGGCATAGAAATGATACAATATATCTTCTTTGAAATAAGATGCTAATTGAAACTTACTCAACTTTCAAGCTAGAAATCTTAACAGATCAGCCTCTTATAAGATACGATCGCATGAATGTAAGATTTAAATATAGGCCAAGCGTCAAGAGTACCATTAGATACAACAGATTGCACACTAGATTTTCCTGAACAACTCTACATTTGAGAGGTAACAATGTCTACCTACAATTGACAGGCTGTGTCTTCGTTCCACTCCATAGCCGTTGATAAGAATACTGCACAAGCCAACACATAATCATGTAAGTAATTGTGCTAAGGGCAACTGTTCATATATGATGATTTCATTCTTCCATAGTGACTAGTGAAATAGAGATGGATGACAGCGTTAGCGTATGCCTTTTGGGAATTGAAGCACAAAATCACCATTCCTATTTCAGCTGCAAAATGGCTTAATATTCTCCAGATCATATTCACATTTTCCAATTCCTTACCCACGATGCACTAGTGGTAAACGAATAGCTGTGACAATTTGGTGTATTATGAACTGAGATTAGTTACAAAAATAATGAACATAGTTTCTTTTGCTAGAGCTACACTCCATGGATCAGCTTACTGTAACAAAATGCTAAGCACGTTGACAAGGCTAAGTCCATAGCATGCCTATCCCGCACATCTTGCATTGATAACCAGTGCAAATACACATAAGTTACTGTTGCAAATATTGTTTGCTAAATCCTTAAAGACGCAGCAGTCAGTTTCATTTACTGGGGAATGTCTTCTCTCCTCCTAACGTGTTTCCATCAAAATTCCCATACCCAGACATGCACCTGTTCCCAAAGAACGTTATGTTGCTGGGGAACATGCATGAGAAACTTTCTGACATGTTCCCACAGCAATCAACTGGACCTTGAGGACCTAATTTCACATGGTCCTTGAGGACTTAATCTTTATAAAGACAATTATTTTTTTACTACAGGGCCTCTTTGGAGATGCTGATGCCTAACGTGAGTTTAGGATATAGGGTAGCTATTGATTGCAGATAAAACTAAGCGTTAGTGTTTAACTTCCAATTATGGTCTTTTCCTCAACAAGATGTGGTGCCGTTTCCCCCACCCCAGAAACGTTTCCATGTTGGGATTTCCAGACACTCACCTGTTACCATGTCCAGGAAACCATGCTCAAAACTGGTTAAAGATATTAGAAGTCCATTAACATTGAACATTCCACAATATCATAATAGCAAGGGAGTAATTAGCTTATTCCTATAGACACACCTGCTAACAAACGCACTGTTCAACCAAAGAGCTATAACAGCGATGTAGCTGAGAAAAGCTATGCAATAAACATGAGCTCCATCTTCTCAAGTAAAATAACATGGTTTATCATACTAAAATCAATCACTTAAACCAGTAAAAGCTGAATCGGTTCCAGGGAAAAATATAAAGTCATTTCAAGTTTATGCTCACAAATAGCTTGATGAATCTGGATTGAAATGGGAAATTGTATCCATACTAAACAAGCCAAATTCCCCGGGTTATCAAAGTTCACAAAGTAATAGTACTACAAGCTTGAAAATCAACATGTTGATCTAATGCAAAATGCTCAAAAATACATACTTGACATGAGGAGGGGTTATTAGGCATGTTGAGGTGTCAATATTATCCTTGCGTATCACAAAAAGATACTGCACACATCCCAATAAACATCAAGTCTGAATCATAAATGCAGAGCACAAGAGTTGCAATTTAGCAAGTTTTCTTCCTTTATTTAAATACATCATTCAAAATGGTCAGTAGCGCAGTACGTAGCAACCTAGAAGTTCAACGTCAGAGACTATATGCTTAAGGTTACAGAACATAAGAGCTAACCCAATTTTACAAAACATAGAGCATTGTAAGATAGATAAAGACATTAAGAGCCTTGCGCTGCAATCTCCCAACACAAAAGATTTAAACAATCTATTCATACCTAAAATTTTGGTTTCATGTTTTTGCCTCCCCCCCTTCACATAGATTTGAAACTTTTTCATACCATCATAACCCGTAAATGCATAAGTAGATAAAATGTGCATCCAATAAGCACAAATTGTATTTGTAACTCCATAGGTACCTGCTTTTAAGGCTAAAGCCTAGCATTTCAGAGTACTTCTATCAAAGTGAGTAAACATAACTTTTTATATTTATTACATAGAAATTAATTTTTTGTTCATTCTGTACATGCACTACATCAGCACACATGTAGAGAGAGGACATAAAATTAGGAAGCCAATTTCAAATAAACTCACATAAATTTTGGAGATGGCATACAAAATGTTCAAATTTCCACAGTCTCTCCAGATCTACCAATGAGGCATAACCCTTCTATACCCAGGAAACGGCTGCTTGTCTCATGCTAAAAGTAGGACCCGAGAATAAATATGTGTAAGAATCAACAACCCCAAGTGGCTGACCATCCCATAACAGTTCCTATCGCATGATGAAGGACCTGGAGGTGTTGAACACCATAACCTTGGACTTAACAACATTCACCGACAAACCCCACCACAGAAGGAAAGTAAAACGTCTCCCACGACTTCCAATCCGAATAGAGCTCCAAGAACACAATGGGGAAGTGCAATGGACGAAACCGACCCAACCAATCCTAGATCTCCTCTGATCTAGCCCCCGAGTGCATGGGAGTTTGGCATGGACTGATAGTACACTTACATGTTGATTCAGTGTGTGGGAAGACGAGCGTGCACATATGAGAATAATCTCACTATGACCCAGTACATACACATATGTCCTTATCTGGCAGATTCCTCCAAAATCCACGTACGTTACTCTCAAATCTCACTGAGAATCTTGTAACTTAGCTACAAAAGAATTTTATCTCTCATGAGTAAATAACATATCTGGGAAATCTCTGAGACTGGGAACACATCCTCTCTCACAAGTTTTCCAGCCCACTTACAACTTAGTATCAAAATTTCCTTCAATCAACCCCTCCCTGATCCTAGTATTCCAACTAAGATTAGGTTGATTTAACACAGACATCCCAATGATCAAATTCACTTCTATCCCTCACAAAACCTAGGATTAGTGACTTCTGATCTTACACAGTACTACTTATAATGGTTTCCAATTTCAATCCATTTCTAATTCCAGATTGTTCCACACAATCCCTAGAGAATTTCTCTCATCCAAAATCTGTGCAACTGATAGGTCCCTTAATAGAATCTTACTCATCACTTCACCCCTCCTTTAGAAGAATTTTCAATTCTTATAAAAATTTGCTAGAGAGATGACAAATGAAAATATCAAAATCGTGAAAAGTCAATAATAAGTACCTTCCAAATAGGATTCACTCTATTATACACAGAACTTCTCTTCCAGATATTCTCAACACGAGTGCAATGACTATCATCTATTTGAGATCTATCTATGCATAAGAGACAGTTCGGGACTAAGAAATTGAAATACCAACAACCTGAAACATTCCAAATTCCAAGCCTTATCTAAGTAGGAATTCACATGACATGGCTCAGGGGCTAGATCCAGGATTGATCTAGGATTGGTTGGGTGGTTTTGCTCCTACATGTCACGTACATGCACTACTCCATATGTCTCAATTAGAGTGTTTGGGTCCTCTCAAGGTCATTAGTCACAAATAGGCCTCAACATGAAATTAAATCTCGGCATGGCTAACAAACTCAAATACTGAAGAGCCGGTCTACCATATTAGGACTATTCCATGTCCTTAACAGTCCTACTCGACTATTATCTAAATTAGGCTCGGCCCCTACGTCCAAGACAACCCGTAATGGTCCAAACCCCCATTAGCGCCGTAACAGAAAGAAGAGCATCAAGGTGTTGTTGTAGGCCCGCCTTGGTCCTCGAAAGTAAAACTACATCATCAGCATACAGTAGGATAGCACTAATGAGATCGCCCAATGTACATCCCTCCCCTCCATCACTTTGTATAACCTGCTCCAACTCATCCATGTAGAGACCAGAGAGTGTAGGCGAAAGTGGGCAACCCTGCTTGACCCCAATATATAACTCCCGAGACTCGGATCTGGCCAATAACTCACCTGTATGATGCTATTACTGCTTGTATGGTATCCTCCTGGAAGCCTCGATCACGAAGCCTCTGTATCAATAGATGCTTGGGCACGGAATCAAAGGCCTTGCGGAAATCCACAAAGCAACAATATACACGCTCTCTCTTGGCCTTAGCCTCCTCAATAATGGATCTCAATGTGAAGACATGATCGGATGTAGTATATCTTGCTGGTCTGAAACCGGCCTTTGGCCAATGGCATGGAGTGATCTGGAATCTATCTCTGCACTGATCTCTGACTCTAGAATAGAACCATAGACTTTGGCAAAGAGGTGGCTGATCATAATGGTGCGATAGTTGTCAACTTTCATAGGATCACAACCTTTGTGGATAGGGTGGATAAGGTTTGTGGACCATGGAGAAGGGAAACCAAAAGTAACAACTAGATTGAATAAGACAAAGAGGAAGGGTGAGAGGATGTCAGGAGCATACTTTAGAAGTTCAACCTCTAGTTGGTCAATATCTTTGGCTTTATGTGAGTGGAGTCATGTGATGGCCTCTTCTACAAGGTTGGTAGTCAATATGTCAAAAGAGTCCGTGGATCGAGGAGTGGAAAGAGGGGGTGTGTCCGAGATTGTGTACAATGATGTGGCATATGCTACCCAACCCTGAGGTCTGTAATCCGTGGTGGAGGTGATCGTCGGAGGAACTTCTCCCAGAAAGAACCCGAGGAAGAACTAAAGAGGAGATCCATCATCTTCTTACCTTGGCCAATCTCATACGCAATTTTCTTTCTTCGGGTAGTTCTACGGTAGACATGGGATATGTCAAGGTCATATAGGGAAGATGGGATCGAGCATATATTAGGTTCTGATGGCGGTGGGGGGAAAGATGGGATCGAGCATATATTAGGTTCTGATAGAGGTGGGGGGAAGATGGGATCAAGCATATATTAGGTTCTGATGGAGGTGGGTGCATTCCTTATCATACCAAGGGTTATGAGGTCTATGGCATTGATGCCGCGGGGGTGGGATAGCAATGGAAGCTACAGTATGGATGGCCTGGACAAGAAAGAGAGATTGTTCCTCTAAAGTATGCTCATGAGAGAAGTGGGTAAGGAGATCGGAGAGGGCTTCTCTGTATGGGGGGTGTTATGTGGGGTGCAACAATATGCAGGTTTCACAATGGGGATTGAAGGGCGAGTCTGTGTGGTGGGGAGATGGCCGACAGAGAGCGAAAGGTATGAGTGATCAGAGAGAGTGGTGCGGTGAACAGAGAGGGATGAAATGGAGGGAAGGAGGGATGGTGATCCCATGAAATAGTCAACAACATTGTGTCCTTGACTATGTGGAAAGCAAGTGTAGTTGCCTGAACCCGGCAGCTGAAGTATGCCATTAAAAGTAGCCAATCCATGAGCCTCGCCCAACTGAAGCATCTGCGCCCCATATGATGTAACTAGACCCTTTGCATATGCCGATCGTCATCTAAGACCAAGATCATCCCAATCTAGTGCATGTATCCGTTGTGGATCATCTAGAGAGAGAGAGAGAGAGAGAGAGTAAAATTTACGAGTTATTACATTTTTATAAAATATGTAAAATTTAAATTGGAAAAATCTAGATTGTTGCATGTTGAATGTTTTGAGTTCATAGCTTTATAATTTCATTATTTGTTTCATGATTCATCTATAATTTGACATCACTTTCAGGTCTACTATTTTAAAGTTCAAACGCTATATTAATATGCACACATAATATGAAAACTTTAGATGAGGGAACAAAACAAAATCAAACATTTCCTTCCGAAACATAGTACCATAAGAGCTTGTCAAACGAATTCCTAGCTTCAAATAATAATACGTTGTGGGAGGAATAAGATTTCCAAGGATTAAAAAATATATAAAAATGAAAAAATGAAAGCAATCATGTCCATCATCCAACCACACTTGCAAAAAAGGATTATTATCTAGCTGCTTACCAAACGTTCTTCGGGAGTAGGTTGTTGACATATCTGAAAATCACTCGTTAAAACTTCATATCCAGGCTGTAAGAGACAGACAGATCTTTTCAGAAACAAGTAAACTGCAGCTAAAGAGAAATTTGAATGCACAGCACAATTTACGTGAATCAGAATTGTGAACATGCATGATGGATACAAATCATCTTTACGCATTCTCTCATGAGATAAAATACATAGAATCATAGTGAAAAGATTACAAGACTTATAAAAGGTTAGCAAAAATGCTTAGCAACAAATGGTTTCTCAACTTCTAGGCAACGTAAGTTTTGAGCAAAACAACAGAGATATACCCTATTGAAGTTGCAAGAGAATGCTAATATATCAATTGAGGCAATGGAGGACATCGTCAATGACAATCTTATATTGAACCATAAACATCGATAAAACCTAATAAGTCGTATTTGCTGATGATTCTATACATGAAAACATGCTCATATATCAGCTCTATATATGGCCTGATAGTAGCTACTGTCATGTCAGCTTTGACATACAACAAAAAGCCTTGTATGTAAAAGAAACACAATTGAAATTAGAAGCCAATAAAGTATGAAAATGAGCTTTGCACACATTTTAGAACTTGAAGCAGAGTCTCCAAAATACTGATTAGGAATAACCTGTCAGAACCAGCTTCGGTAGAGGCTCAGAAATATTTGTTCCATACCATATGGAACAAAACATGTTCTGCATGTAAAGAAATTAGATATAGATAATGATTATTTGAGTTAGAATTGATAAATAAATAAGACCATTCCATACGGAGCATGGGACTTTTTTCCACATTCCATATATATTCCATGCAGCATTTGGAACAAGGTTGTTCCATGCCAGGGAACTTTTGCTAGAACCTCAATTGCCCATTCTGGAACGAGCAAAAAAAAAATCTCTTTCAGGACGTACTAAAAAAGTTAAATTCTTTTTTCAGTTCTAAATCTGCTAGGGGTAGATGCACGATCCGAAATGGAATCCATTCTGAAATTCATCTCATAGAAGCATGTTCTGTACCTATTGTTCCCTACGTGCAGAACGTAATACCTAGTTTTGCTAGTTACGAGATACATAGTTCTAGCGCACCATAATACGTAAAACCTTTTGCGGTTTCCGCTGATTTCAGTGCTAAGGGTTGAGGCAGCAAGGCACCTGATTATTGAGGCAGCTTAGGCTAGAACTTAGGTACTTTCAATAGGATCATTTAAAGATCTAGAATGACAAGGGGGAGAAGTGGGTATGAAATGCTAAAATTTTGATGAATGATTACATTTGACATCATTAGATTATTTCTCACATACATAAGAATGATCTAAATCACTGCTGCATGCTCCTAGAACATTGGGATGCCAAGACAGTTTGGGTAGCACATATATCTTACAGCTCACAAAATCAAAACAGAGAGAGTTACGGACTACTAGATACAGGCCTACTGGGCTACTCTACATATATTCCGCAGGCCTCTTTACATTTACTATTGGTTATGTATATTTTTGGTTACGCATTTTATATTAGTCATGTACAGGCCCCAGAGCCTTTTTATATGCTTATGACCCGCACTGCCTTTTTTATGACATTGACTGGCCTTGGGCCCTGATTATATGGTTATATGTGGAGTGGGGGCCCGTAGGAGGGCGCACTATTTTCCCTCCACATTTTGCCTCCCTTTACTTTTGAATTCCTATTTTAGGGTTCATTGGTAGGGTATTTATAGGGGCATTTGTACACTCATTTTTCAGATTATTGATTGGTATTGCTTGGGCTCTTTGTGGGAGAACCTACTGTCTTGGTCTTGCTATCCATCTTCGTAAACCAGTTGCTCATTTTGCCACTCTTGCATCTACTTTGCATGCTCTGTTGAAAAAGGAAACTTCGTTTGCTTGGACTCCCGCATGTCAATCAGCTTTTGATACTTTGAAGGTTAAGCTTACCATTGCCCCTGTTTTATGTCTTCCAGATTTTTCCCAGCGTTTTGCTGTTGAGACTGATGCTAGTTCCACAGGATTAGGTGCTTTGTTACGTCAGCGTCAGTGTGTTATTGCATATGAATCCCGTCGTCTTCGTTCGTATGAGCAGCGCTATTCCACTCATGAAAAAGAGTTGCTCGCTATCATTTTTGCTTTAAAGAACTGGCGTCATTATCTGTATCGTGTTCTGTTTGATGTTTTTACTGATCGCCAGTAACTTCGTTATTTGTATACACAAAAGGATCTTAGTGATCGTCAGTACCGTTGGCTTCAGTTTTTACAATCCTTTCATTTTGATATTCATTATAAGCCTGGTAAAAGTAACGCTGCTGCTGATGCTTTGTCTCGTTTACCTGCTCTTACTTACAGTCTTGTTATGTCTCCCCACTCTTGGTATGATGATCTTCCTCAGGCTTATGCCACATGTCCAGACTTTCGTGATGTTATGTCGTCTGCCTCTCGTCCTTCCTCTCACCCTCACCAGGTTTATTCCATTGTTAATCATTGTTTGTTTCACTATGGTTCGTTATGTATTCCCAGCACTCTCGACATATGTCCACAGCTCCTTGATGCCCATTCCTCTCCTGTTGGTGGCCATTTTGGTTTTCAGAAGTCCTTGTTCCGTTTGAAAGAACATTTTTATTGGCCTTCCATGAAGCGTGAGCATTCCCACCTTATTCATACTTGTGATTTTTGCCTTCGTAACAAGTATTCCCGTGAAAACCTGGTGGTCTCCTTCAAAGTTGGCCTATTCCTTCCACTGATATATCTATGGACTTCATTTTAGGTCTTCCCCGTACTCAGCGTGGTCATGACTCTTGTTTGCTAGTAGTTGATAGGTTTTCTAAACAAGCTCATTTCATACCAGTCAGACGTACTATTACAGCAGAGCAGTGTGGTCGTATATTTATTTCTGAGATTTTCCGCTTACATGGTCTCCCATGATCTATACTTACTGATCAGGATACCAAGTTTACATCACGTTTTTGGACAGAGCTTATGCGTATCTTGGATGTTAGGATACTTATGGACACTGCTTATCATTCTTCTGCGGATGGTCAGTCTGAGGTTATTAACTGGGTATTGGAGGATTATTTACGACATTATGTTTCTCCTTCTGGTCGTGATTGGGATCAGCATTTATGTTTGGCTGAGTATAGCTATAACAGTTCTATTAGTTCCAGCACAGGTGTTTCTCCTTTCCTGCTTGCTCATGGATACTCACCAGTTCTACCCGATATACCTGCTCCTCCAGATGATGCACCTGTTACTATTTCATCTTATCTTTCGAGTGCTGGAGAGATTATTACTAGAGCTGCTACTCATTTACAGCATATTCAGCAGCGGTATAGGACCATTGTTGATCGTCATCGGCGCCATGTTGAGTTTGCAGAGGGAGATACTGTTTTTCTCCGGTTACGCTTTGCTTGCCATCGTTTTGTACAGGGTCTTGCTTCTACTGAGAAGCTTGCGCCGCGCTATTATGGGCCTTTTCAGATTCTTGAGCGCCTCAGTCCAGTTACATATCGTCTTGAGTTACCTGTTGCTACTCGGGCTTGTGATATCTTTCATGTCAGTTTATTACGTGCTGCTATTGAGGATGATGCTCCTCGAGATTCCTCATTTCCTACAGATCCAAAGCTTTTTCCATTCCTGCCAGCTGCTATTTTACACGTGCGCTTATTGCATAGTCGTCGCCATCGGCAGGTTCAGTTTTTGGTCCAGTGGGATGGTCGTCCTATTGAGGAGGCTACTTGGGAGCCCATTGATGTTTTTTATCATACCCCTATCCTGGCTGATCAGGCTCGATCACTTGCAGCTACCATTGCTTCTCGGGATGCTCCGGCTTCTCTTGATGTTCCTTTCTCAGATGGGATATCTTGATGCAGTATTTTTCTCTGGCACTGGTTCTTATCTTATTTTGCCTACATTGGGGGCAATGTTCTTTATAGCCAGGGAGAGTTACGGACTACAGGATACAGGCCTATTGGGCTACTCTGCATATATTCCGCAGGCCTCTTTACATTTACTGTTGGTTATGTATATTTCTGGTTACGCATTTTATATTAGTCATGTACAGGCCCCAAAGCCTTTTTATATGCTTATGACCCGCATTGGGTCCTTTTTTATGACATTGACTGGCCTTGGGCCCTTATTATATGGTTATATGTGGAGTGGGGGGCCGTAGGAGGGCGCACTAGTTTTCCTCCACATTTTGCCTCCCTTTACTTTTGAATTCCTATTTCAGGGTTCATTGGTAGGGTATTTATAGGGGCATTTGTACACTCATTTTTTAGATTATTGATTGGTATTGCTTGGGCTCTTCGTGGGAGAACCTACTGTCTTGTCTATTGCTTGTAGGGCTTTAGTCTATTGCCGTCTTTTATGCTTCATTGATTCAACACCTGAGATTTTGATCATAACTGAGAGCAACTATATTAAGTGATATTCATCTGACCCTTGATTCAAAGGGACAAGCTTATAGAAAATGAGCCTCGAAAAGGATGCTTCCTGGAATATGATTTCACCATAGTCTATTGTTGATGCAATGGCACCTCCTCAACTTCAAGGCTCAATCCTCTTGAAGCTATAATGGTCTAACTCTCTAGCCTGAGAGGCATGCAGCTTCTGACTAAGAGAGCAAGATTAGGCCAAAATTGACAAAGACATAACATATATTGTGTAAATTCCTTGAGGGACATGCTACTGCCCCTGAGATAACAAATGAGGCCTGCAATCATCATAGCCACAAAATCTTAGACCATCAAATCCATCATCCATAGCACAGACCAGATCCTACAGCCTCCCAGCTCGCTGCTTCAGCACCCAAGAGGAGGTGCAAGTCACGTGCACGCACATACATCCACGTTAGCAATCCATACATTTATGCAAATATCAACTTACTGACTTTTTCGCACTGTCGGGAAGACTGGTCGTGATGAGGGCTAACACTATCAAGCAAAGCCAATCAAATGAAGTTGTCCCTACCTCATAAGAAAACAAAGAAGTATTTCAAATAGCAAAGTTTAGAACAAACATTCTGTTTAAACCACATCCAATAATGAAAAACGGCAAAACTATCACCGAAAGAAAGCATTTACAGAAACAAAAGGCAGCAAGGACAACAGGAAATAAACTTTGTTAAAGAGTATTATTCACAACCAGCACAGCAATGGAACTACTAGCACAACAATGTTGCACTGCCATTTCTGGGAGAACGTACATCAACTTTGTCAAAGTTACAAGTCGATTCAAATCAAGTAGATTGGCTCAAGCAATTCTGAAATTTCAGGGGAAAAAAAACGAGGGAAAATATGAATTTTCTAGAGAAAAGGTCCTACATAATATGATTCAGATGGCAAATCGATTCGATGTGATGCTTTGTTACTATGAATTTTGTCAAAACATGTGACTTAAAGATTCCCTTAAAAGTCTACAGACAACCTTTGCTTCAACTGAGAGAATGATCTTTTTAATCTTTATCCTTGGAAAATACCTACAAAAACCATGGCAAATAGACAAATTAGCTTCACCATGCGACAGAGATAACTTGTAAGTATAGCAAGATGAAAACGATAGTAACAGAGTCAAACAAGGAGCATAGAAAGATGAGCATTGAAGACCTGCAGAGGATACTACAAAGAAGATTGCCAACTGGAGAAGCAACAGTCGAGGGTGATTCTTCATTGAGTAGAATTTGACCTTGTTCATGTTCAGTTTCCTTCTTATCATCACCTATCTGGTCAAAAAGCTGAGGAAACAGCACATCAACAAGGATATAAATCAGACAAATTGAGTTCATTATGACTATCTTCAAATTCCAAGTTGTCACAGGAATATTTTCACGTACTAGCTTCACGGTTGCAAAAAGCTCTCCGTTATCTGCTGTTGCATTGAACCAGCCTGATTGCATAGCCCCCTGAAAAAGCGAGCAGAGTAGCCTCAGGCACTGTGGTTGAGCACACTAGATCATACCTTAGTAAAAGTCCATGGGAGAAAATCTCAAAGATACTAAATCGATAAACTGCCATACAAACCATCTTATTTTTGTGCACGGTTTAGTGCCTCCAAGATATACCGATGATCTTAAATTATTTTGTTTTCTACACCAGCAGCCTTACCCTCAGTGATGATGTATGAGCATTTAAACAAGTATTCGTATTGCAGATTCCACCCGTCAAGGAAGGGTATTGAGTACCGGAGGCTAGAGACCAAAAGGAATTGATTCCAGGAGCATGCATCGATTTAAATTTGCGGCGAGCTATGGGTTGTTAAGACCGCATATGGAGACATTGAGCAAGCATGGAATTGTCTTCTGAGGTCTTAAGGCTTGGATCTGAGAACACTAAGCACTAGACGTTTTATTTTCCCCCTCACCCTTTATATTGAAATTGATGAATCATGTAAAAAAGTCTACTCATTGAAGCAGCTTGCTTTTTAACCAATAGTAACATGTAATTGAAAATCAAGACCTTACTCATGTGATGCTTTTTTCAGAATTCTTCAAACTGCGACATAAGGGGAAACTCTCTTTGTTTGGTTCATTGATAGATTGCACGACTCTATTAGACAGAAATTCTTCTACATGAGTGTGAGTATCTCCCTCACAAGCTCTCAAGAACTATTCCAAGAAAAAATAGCACTAGGGTCGCCTTGTTGCCACCTTTGCCATCTCCATTTCCCAAAACTTCCAATATAAGAAACGGTTGAACCACACAACAATGGCCTTGTGGTGGTCCGTGGATCAAATCATGATTCACAAAGCATCTGATTGTCCTAACTTTCATACAAGTAACTTCAATGCAGTCTGTGTTGGTCTCACCAGTCATGTCATTCTAGTTCCCAATAACTTCAAAGGTGATGATGATCCTAAAATACATGTGAGACCAACAAGCATATGCCCACCATGATTCTGGCAACTTATTTTTATAAACTTCATTATCCCATATTTTCATTCCATGGCACTATTATTACTGGCATTCAATGAAAAGATAAAAAGAAACAAAATTCAAAAAAAAGAGCTTCAAGGATTACAAATACGAGATGAAACAAACACGCTAGAAACCGTGCAGCTACAAGAAGAATTGGCTACATTGAAGAAAACAAAAGAGGAGCTTCATCAACACCACCTAGTAGCGAAACTTCTAAAAAACTCAAACCCTTCAGAGTAGGTTAGAGGAACACAAAGATGAAACCAAAACATGGGATAATGGGAAGAGCTCCAAAAAGACCATACCCCAATGGCTGAAATGATTTTGCCTACTCTAATAGAGGAGAGAATGCGAGAGTTCAAGGCTGTAAACATACAACTTAAAGGAGTACTTGATACTTGGCATGAGACAAAGGAGGCCACAAGCTTCCTAGAGACTACTCTTGGGATCAAACCTATTGGGATTGATAAAGACTGGAGGACAAAGAAGGAGAAACTAATGTTGGTGATTAGATTTGTGTCACATGATTGTAGAGGGGAAGCCCTTAGGCAAAGATCTAAGCTTAAAAGCATTTACATTTCTATGGATAATGACCTCACCTTTACAGAGATGGGAGAATATAGGAAAGTTTTCTAGGAGGCCAAAAGAAGAAGCAAATGGGTCACTTCTTTAAATGGGAGAGCTCACTTTATGGATAGCTGATCACCTCCAACATCGAAGCATAGAGAGTCGAGGGCTCGAGGTATGGGAGATACCCCTTAAATAAAATTTTGGTAATGGGATTCACTCTTTAGCAACAACAGAGACTTAGATGATTTTCCTTGAATATGGTAAAATTGAGTTCCTCATCGAGACACATGAGAGTCATGAGTGCAATGTACGAGTTTTTCCAAGGTCTACCTAGAAATTTGTGCATCATGATAAGATGCATAGTTGCATCAAACTGTGGTTCAAACCGCGAACCGCAGTTCGATGGTTCAAATCGAACGGGGCTAGTTCTGAAGGCCATAAAGACCGAATCGCGCCCAAAGCCCCGATTCTAGCACGAGAGAGAGAGAGAGAGAGAGAGAGAGAGAGAGAGAGAGAGAGAGAGAGAGAGAGAGAGAGAGAGAGAGAGAGAGAGAAAAGAAAGCTTTATTAATGTCTTTTCCATGCCAAAGGCATATAAGACTAATGAAGTACATGTCAAGTATGTGGTAACCATGGGAGCGTATAAAAACGTCTCCAAAACTGCAAAAAGAAAAAACATCTAGTACAAATTAAGACAGATACGTATGCGAGAGTATGTGCGCATAATAGTCCTATGTATCCATGTCAAGCTATAAGGACTATGCTGAAACTGCTGCTGTTGTGCTGGTGCTATAGAAAGATGTAATGCGAGCCGCAACACTAGAAGGCACTGGAGCCTGATGGCGTCGTCTATGAGTATGAGCACAGGCATGTGTAGTAGTACGTCTCTGTGTGGAATCTCTGGTGATCCTGGTGATAACGTGATGGTGGGACATACACTGTCTCTGATCTCTGTGTGCATGTAGAATTATTATTATTAACGTCTTTTGGTACCCAAAGGTACATAAGACAAAAGAGAGTACAAAAGGTGAGGAGCATTGTTCGCATACGGACTTATTTACTAGTAGAAAAGAGAAGAAGACAAGAAACTAGCATATCTATCTCGCTATCTCAAAGAAGAAGAAATATCCAAGCTTGACCACCAGCTTGCGAGGGTACAATGCAAGAGCTTAACCACCTGCTCTGCGGAGGAGACTAGCTACGAGTAAGCTGAAAATAGTGAGTGATAGTAGTAGTGGAGCGTGTTGTGGACTGGCGAGAAGCCCGTGAAGATCTAGTGATCCTGGATCTAGCAGAAATATGTGACTCTCTGTGTCTTCGATCTCCGAGTGGGGACTTCAAAATCCAAAACGGAAATGTCCTCTCTGTCTCGCTTCTGGAAAAACTGGGTAATATGAGCCTGGCTGTGATCCATATCTGTGGCAGGTAGAAGTGAAGCTCGTAGAGTATACATCTCTCTCAATAGAAGACCTACACATCTAGAGTCTGGATATTCGAGGAACGATCGCAACGTGAGAGGGGTATCTCTATATAAACAATGGTAATGCCCCCTGATCTCGTAATATACTGGACAGCGAAAGATGAAATGGAACTCATCCTCCATCTCATGAAGAGAACAAAGCTGACATATCCTCTGCAATCTGGGAGTGTCCGTGTATCTACCCGTCTCAATAGCCAACTGATGAGAAGAGACTCGGAGCTGTCCCATACGGTATCGCAGACCAAAAGATAATGGTTGTGTAAGATATGCTGGAAGGACAGGGGTACCCGTAGTATCCAACCGTAGTAGATGTGTGCCATAGAAATGTATCTTGACCTTATCAGGGTCGGGTTGTGACCATATAGTGCGTATGTAGCTACGATAAATATGTTGTCTGATATAAGCATGAGTCCCACTCAGAAGATCAAGTACAGATAAGCCCCAAGTCCGAAGAAGGGCTGAGACACTGCCAAACCAAGAATGCTTGGCCCCCTGTCCAGCAATGGTGAAACATAGCATTGATAACCAGGGGAGGGGAAGCAAGCTCCGCTAATATGATATCATGTGGCACCGAGGGCTTAGCCCTAATCATCTTGCTAAGCATGAGAATCTTGATACGAGTAAGATCCCTCCAAGTATCACGTGATAAATCCGGACAACAAGTCTCAGCAGAGTATAAAACAACCGGGGAGACAGTGGTAGAAAATAGTAAGCATCTGCTAGCAAGGTCCTGTACATAATATGTGGAGCATAATCTCTCCATATGAACAAGAGAAGTGTGCCCCTTACGGAGACTGGTGAGGGCTGCCGGTCCGAATGTGAGTAGCGGACCAGAAAAAAGTACTCCCAAATAAGTGTAAGAGGTCACAATCTCAATCGGCAGCCCATCATAATAGAAGGTCACATCTCTCATATGCTGTCTATTGGTGTTGAGCACCATAATCTTGGTCTTCTTAGTATTAACCGTCAATCCCCAAAGCTGACAGAAGTGATGTAAAGCAAAGAGGTGTCTCTATAAGCCAGCTGCAGAGGATGAGAGAAGAACCACATCATCAGCGTATAGGAGAATGGGGATAATAATATCTGCTAAGGGACAGCCCTCTCCACCTTCCTCTTGAATAATCCGCTCGAGGTCATCAATATATAGTGCAAAGAGAGTAGGAGATAAGGGGCAGCCCTGCTTCACTCCAATGGTAGAATGGATCAGCGAGGACCAACCACGAACCGCGCCCAAACTCGCTCATATAAAGTAATGATCGCGGCAATAGTCTCGTCTGTGAAGCCAAGCAAAGATAATCTCTGGAAAAGGAGGTGTCTCGGAACTGAGTCAAAAGCTTTGCAGAAGTCCACAAAGCAACAATAAATTGTCTGTCTCTGATGTCGTGCCTCCTCAATGATGCATCGCAAAATGAAAATCTGATCTGAGGTAGAGTATCCTGGTCTGAACCGAGCCTGACCCATAGCATGTAAATCCTCAGTCTCAGCAAAAGATCCAGTAACCGTCTGTAAAATGGAACCATAAATCTTAGCCAAAGTGTGACCAATCATAATAGTACAATAGTTTTCTACATTTATGGGATCACCTGCCTTGAGAATGGGATGCACAATGTTAGTACACCATGCGGTAGGAAAACCAGAGGTCACAGCAGTGTTAAAAGCGTGCGCAATAAAGGGCGAGATAAGATGTGCTACAGGTTTTAGGAAATCCACGTTTAGAGAATCATAGTCAGTGGCTTTATGAAGTTTGGCATGGTTAATGGCATTTTCAACCATGTGTGGAGTAAAATGCGTGCAGCGGGCAGGTCGTGGTGAGAGTAAGGTAGGAGGGGAGTCTAGGGTATAAAGTTTTGTGGCATATTCGACCCAAGATTCGGTTGCGATGGGGGCCAAAGACGAAGAGAAACTGGTGAAATGTTTCCAGAAAAAGGAGGAGGAAGAGGAAGCTAAAGAATCGATCAACCTTTGGCAGAGTGATCGTAGGTATGTTATCTTCTTTGTTCTGGTGGCTTTACGATACTTTTTCTGGTGTTGTATGAGTGTTGCAGGGGAGTGTAATCTGGCATTTGCCACATGTTTGTGAAGAGAACGACATTCTGCATCATACCAGCGGTTGTGAACACGTCTATGAGATGATATCGTCTTGGTGGGGAAAGATGAGGACGCTGCAGATAAGAGGGATTTAGAGAGAAAAGTGGCTTGTTGCTCAACTGATGCCGTGAAAGGGAAGTGAGTAAGTAGTTGGGACAGGGTTGTGGTGTAGACGGCGAGTCCAGAGTGAGTAAAAAGAACACGTTTGTTAGTAGAAGAGGCGCGTGGAACTTTAGAAGACGGGATTATGTGACCCAATGAGAGGCGTAGGAGTGAGTGATCAGAAATGGTAGGAGGTGTAATGGAGAAATCAGAGATGTGAGGGATCAAAGCAGGTGATTCAATAAAGTAGTCAACTACACTATGTCCTCCACCATGAGGATAACATGTAAACGCTGATGAGGAAGGCCACTGTGTGAGGCCATTCAAGATGGCCAGAGAATGTGTCTCCGCAAGAGTAATCAACTGCTCTCCAAAAGATGTAACTGAAGTGTGTGCATCCTGTGATACTCGATCAAATCCCATATCCAGAGGATGAAGCCGAAGAATGTCAATATCTGCATGAAATTCTGTCTGTCTGGAGCTAGTACGAGCATTCAAATCTCCTGCTAATAAAATGTAGCCCTGGTGAGAAAAAACAGCAATATCATCTGGGAGTGCCTGAAATGGGTCCCCACCAAATGCAGCAAACGCCGAAGTCTATGGAGTGAGATAACATACAGCCGTATAAATGTCCTGCGGTAATCCCAATAATAAACCAATAGTATGTAGCCATATATATCGAGCATACGGATCTTGCTTAACCATCTTAATTGTCGTGGCTCTGTATAAACAAGCTACTCCGCCAGATCCACGACAGGTTTTTCCCCTCACAAATGGGCGAAAAACATAATGCCAAGAGTAATCCTGTATATGTGGAAGAGTATAAGGACTCATGGGTTTCAGCCAACAACAAAATGTCACATTTGCTTATAAAATCAGCAAAATCTTTTGCCGATGATGATGATAAAAAACCATTGCAATTCCAGAAGCCAAGTCTCAAAATGGTAGGGGGATCTCGGGCAACTCCTAAACCCGGGAGCCCCAAGTTCCTAGTGTGAGAGGAGGTCGAAATATCTTGGTTTGTCGTCGATAAAAACGACCCTTTGCCCTTTTTCTTTTGCTTTGTGTTACGAGCTCGTAACCAGTGCTGAACCTAGAGAACACAGATAGGTCAGATACCACAGTTCGGGTCGTGTCCAGCGCACACGACCAACAGGGCAAGACAGTGTGAATAGTGTGCCCCAGCACGGTCCATAGCCATGGCGGGCCTAACGCAGCCAAGGGACCCTGTCAGCAGGATAGGGCTCCCAGTTGGGTCCCGACGTGCAGTCGGCCACGTCAGTGACACGTGGCCGACACTTGGCAGTTGCATGCTACCAGTCCTCACACTGGGCTAGGAGGGGCTTATTCTATATCAGGGAGTAGGCAAGGTTGGGTGGATCAGTTAGTGTTTGCCCTACTGTGGTGTTAGAATCTATTACACTTTGTGAATAATCTTTTTCCTTGCTAACCATTCGGTATTTGTCAAATCATCATCCATATAAATGAAAGTGCCTTTGAGTTTTGTTCTAAGTCGAAGGGCTGCATTGCGGTGTTGAAGAGAGCGAAATTTGACAAAAAGAACGTTGTCATCAATTTACTACGCCATGCCGTATCAAAACCATCAACGACATGAGATAACTTGGAAACGAGTAAATCTGTAGCTTCGTCTATTGGTTTACCGCCATTGGCAATGCCTCTTACTCTAATATTGAGAGCCTTTTTAGCTCTTCTAGCTTGTTCATCCAAAACTGTCTCCAAATTGTTATCCATCATAGAGGCTGAGATATGGGGGTGATTACCTTGTTTGAGGATCGATGTCGTTTCTTCAACCTGTTTTGCAAGTGATGAGAGTTTGCTGCCCATATCATCCGGTTTGAAGAGTGTTGCCCATGTCTTTGTCTCTTCGACCTATTTTTCCAAGCAAGATATTTTGTTGGAACTTTCGTCCGAAGGCGATACATGTTCGGCAATCCATTGCTTAAGATATACATTTTCTTGCTCAAGCTGCTCCACCCTCTCCATAACCAACTTGCCATTCGCCATTTCAAAAAAGTGTAGTTGTTTCTTAAGGCTGATGATTTCGTTTCGGATGAAACCAATATCATAGGCATAAAGACTCTCAATAGGCTTGGAAGGAGTGTAATCGACCGTGGCTTGCTGATTTGCCATTTCTGTGACATCAAGTATAGTGTCGATGAAAATGGAGCCTTCGAGTGCAGCCAACGGTGACGGGAGTTCCTTCACTGTTGTAGGTGGACCCAACGGGGTTGGCTCAGTTGGTTGGCTTGGCATCCAAAGTTTCTTTGGTCCCAGGTTCGAGCCTCCCCTTGGAAACCAAGAAGCATTGTTGTAGGTGAAATAACATCCCCGGCCATTGTAGAAGGTGGGGGAGGAGAAGAGATGGATAGAGCGGGGAGGTGTAGGTGCCATGTGTGAAGGCAGGATGTAGAAAGGACAGGATCAGCAATGTAAAGAGAGCACCAAGGACAACAGCGCAACACCTGGTCAGAAGACCATCGGGCCAGTCAGCGTGCCTGTAGTCAGTGCCTCAGGGCAAGGCAGCACCTGGTCAGAGGACGGGCCAGTCAACACTCCTACATAGGGTAGTAGCACGCTAACATCGGGTGCAGGGGTCAACAGGGGTCCGGGCAGCATCAGTCAGCGTGCTAGGACAGCACTCGAGCAGCGCCAGTACCTGCTCAGCTGGATTCTGCTCAAACCATCGCAACAGTTCTGCGCCAAGATAGGGACATCATACCAAGGTATACAAAAAGCCCGAGAAGCTAGAACTGCATCAGCAACGGGAAGCCAATAAGGAAACTGGAACAGAGATGGACACTCATCGCGAATAGTCGCATCATACATGTAATCATCAACCATATGTGCAAACTCAGTGACATAGGTGCCCCAAGAAAAGATAGCAGCATCGGAAGACCAGCACCAAGGAGTAGGAACATAAGCAGGATGACAGGCACGCTGTAGTAGCATGGAAAAGCAAACGATATGCTAGGAAACATGGATCGTAAAGAGATCATCCTGACAAAGGATAGCTAAAATGGAGAAATGTGCACCAGCATGGTCAAAAGCCCAAGGTATCCATAAGGCCCATGAATGAGAAGTAGCAATGACACACGGTACCTTCAAGGCCCATATCACGAGAAGAGCAGCATGCCAAAAGCTCCATAAGGTCCAAGAAATCAATGCATCATCTAAAAAGACATGATGCATGAAAACAGTAGCAACAAATCTAGAAATAGTAGAGGCCCCAACTGAAAAACTGTAGCCGAAAAACTCATCCAGAAAGACCTCATATGGACATACCAATCCATCATACGATACACTAAAAACGGATGGAGAATCGGATGACCCATCGGAACTGGCCGCCAGTGTAATCCCAAAGTACACACCAGGCGCACAAGTGAGGAATAGAAGAAATGCACTGGAACGAGGAACAGGATCCGCAACATCAGTAGCAAGCATCGGATCAATATCCACGTGTATCTGGGAATGAGTATCAAAGCACATATCAGCAACACTGAAGTATATGGCGGCAACATCCCCAGAAACTATCCAAAAGAGGAGAAGGAACTCTCTCAAGGTACCCTGATGGTCTCGGAACACCAAAACAAAGTGGCAAATCAGCATTGGAGACCAAGCGATATGGAGCAACCCGAAATGACGGGGAACCTGAAGATCACCCGGACAAACAATAGCTGGAACGGAGGCAATAACCCAAGCCATCAGGATATGCCAAGCCTGACAATGAGCAACAATCCAAGGAACACATAGAGAGCCACATGCATCATCATAGAGATATCGGCACCATAGGCGATCAGTAATATGGAAAAACCAGCACCAATCAACAAGTCCAAATGAAAACCAAGCTATATGTAATAACCAGGAATGCCATATAGCCAAAGCATCGGCATGGACTGCAGGAAACCTATATGTAGAAACACAAGGAGACTAAAGGATGCTCGTATACTCATCTACAAAGATCCCAGCACATAAATACCCTAGATAAGTAATAGTGACCATCTCGCAAATATCCTCGGATGGAAAATGTGTAACGGTAAGGGTGAAAGGCTCATGAATCATGTCAGGAACCGTAGAAATATCATGAGGCAGCTCACAAACCTCAAGCAGAGATCCATGGAATAAAGCGAAAGAAGATACAACCTGATTACCAATAGCCAGGGAACCATCAAACGTGGACCCGTGAAGAACCCCATAGAAATCAGCAAGAACATCGGCCATAACGAACTCAAGAGATGGAGATATAGAGACCAATGGAAAAGATACTGCACCAACCACCGAACCAGGAGGGCTATCTGAGGTATGCGCAAAAGCAATAGTAGAAATACCACCAAGGTATACAGCCTGAATATCAATGAAATCAGGAATGACCAATGAATACAATATCTGTGAATCAACACAGCAACCACCTGTAAATCCGAAGGAGCATCAACCTGAGGAAGAGGACCCACGAATGGTGAAAGTGAAACAACAACTGATGTACTCTGAATGGAAAGAAGAGCTGCATCCTGAGCCTTTGGCAGGCTACGCATAAACTGCTTCACGGTAACCAACTGAGTCACCCTGGAAATCAATACCAGCAAGTGAATGATGCGGACCGGCATGAGTAAAGGAAAGTGTCTGCTGAGAGAGATCCACAGCAACAGTACCAAGTGGAGAGAACCAGGCTGCACCAAAAATAATGTCATAGTGCTTCAGAGAAATGAAGTAGAAATCTGCCTGACCAGAAAAATCACCAATGCGATAATCCAAGCCCTGAATCATCTGAGAACTGGGAAAAGAAAGGGAACGAGCAACCTCAACACTAAGAGGCTGGAAGCAAGAACAGGTGTAGCACGAATTCTGGTGGAAATGTACCTGCTAATAAATGAATGTGTACTGCGTGTATCCACTAAAGCAATATACTCTTGCCCCACATCTAGAATAATATGATCCACAAATGGAACAACATACGTAGGCATAATAACAGAAGGTTCTGGCCTAAATATGCATCTAGAAGAACCGCATACTCATCTAGACGGATATAAACAAAATCAACTAGTGAGTATACAATAGGACCATCATGAAATGTATAACCGTATGCCATGTGGAGATACTGGAGTAGCCAACGCATCTGAAACCGTAGACCCATGAATAATATCGAAATAAGAAGCATAGGCGACAACATCTATAGCATGGAGCTCAGGAACACGAGTAGCATCAAAGTACTCAACAACAATATCAAAGCATGAAACAACATCATCAATAGGATCATAGCATGCTATGTCAGTATCAAGGACCATATCAGCCGCAACCTGTATATGTGAATCAACATCAGTAGGAACCTGTATATGTGACTCTGACTCACTATGGGATACAATGACGAGCTCAGGTAGATCAATAACTAACGAGAAATAAGCTCAGTGGGCGGTAGATCTGTGAAAAGATAAGAAAGCTCCATAAACTGATCTATATAAAAAGCAAGGTCACTGGTCTGAGTGAGACTACGGAATGTATCACGTTGGCGGTCGAGCCACTGAGGATCAATCATAGCATGACGGAGGTCACGGCGAAAGGTATGCCATATATGGAGCCCTTCCGATCAGGATCAGCTCGATAAACTTGCCACCACGTGGCGACGCGTCCATCTAAGTGTAAAGCAGCCAACTGGATCTGAAAATATGTGTCAAGCTTAGCAAACCAATTCTCTAATAAGTTCCCGTCAAAGGAACCGGAATAGATAGCAAGTTGTACCCTATCACGAAAGTCTCGAGCAAAGTGTGGCTCAGGAACTGGGGGACGTGGAAAGAAACCAGGAGGTGGGTTAGGTGGAATGAACGGTCCACCACCAAGCTGACTAGCAGAAAAAGATGGAAATCCAAATGGAGGGGGAGTCCCAAACGAAGGAAAGATAGCAGCTTTTCCAGGACCATGAGGCTGTAAAGAATCAATATGTGACTGCATGGTAGGAAAGCCGGTCATAATTGTATCGAAGCGAAGAACGAGGCCAGAAAGAGTCTCATCCATGCGACGAAACTGATCGGATAAGGTTTCCTGAGTAGTCTCACTCGGGGTAGGTGAATGTGCCATAATGATAGTGGAAGGAATAGACGAAAACTTGAGAGAGCGGACTCTTGTCGTCACCCCAAATTAGTCTATTAAAACCACTATTATCACAACTAAGAAAGGACAGCAATCAGCAAATGAAAAAAGTGAAAATGAAGGCTGTAAAAATGCGCTGGACAGCCAGGAGGCAAGTGACAAATTGGAATATCAAACGGACTCGGAATTTCGTGAAATTTGGTTGAGGATGGGCGATGGACAGCCTGCAAACAAGGTGTGAAAAATGGCTGCAAACGGAGACAAAAACGGACGAAAGTGACAAGTATGAAGCGGCTGGACGCCTGCAAACAAAAGTGAAGAGGGCTGAAAATGGAAAGAGAAACGGACGAAAGAGATGAGGGAATTGGGCGCTGGAGAGCCTGCAAACAAGCTGGAAATGGGTGATGGAGGGCTGGAACTTGGGCGCCGGAAATAATCTGGCCAAAAAAAAAATAAAATTTGTTTTTTTCCGGCCGCCAAATTTAGCGAAAGTACTTCCGCTAACTATATACTAAAGCTCTGCCAAGGAAAATGCTCTGATGGGAGCTGGTCCTCCTCCAAACTGTGTTGAATGTTGATGAAGCAAAGAGACGAAAGCCCTCAGCAAAGAGAGAAAAATCAGCAAGGAAACTGGGCACCCAATCAGAAAATCAGATCTGAAATTCAGCAATCAGGAAAGTGCTCGGATACCAAGTTAAGAATAGAGCCACAGCTGATCTAGAGCCAAGCTATGAAAGCATCACATAAGCAAGACTTAAGCTATGAAAGCAGCACATAAGCAAAACTTAACCCTAGAAAGCAGGAAAGAGAGAGATTAAGGAGGCTCAAGAGAGAGATCAATATCATCAGCTGAATAACAAATGACACAGTTTCCCTACTTATAGCCAAGAGGAAGCCCTAAAAGGAAGCTTCCGGTGGCTAGGGCCCAACTGGGAGGGAAAATAGTGCGCCCTCCAAGAAGGCCCCCACTCTCCAGTAATATGTCCAAATGGCCTAATAATGAATAATAAGGCCAAAGGCCAACCATATAGTCTAAGTGTCACTAATGAATAAAAAAGGGCCCAAGGCCTGCTTATGCGTAAAGTAAAGTAAATGTAAATGGACGCGGCGAATGTAATGAGCCGAGTCCATAACTGCAGGGGTGTCCTTTGCAACCCACCCTCTTTGCTCTATACATTGACGACCTTGAGCGGATCATTCGGGAAGGTGGAGATGGTTGTCCTCTAGCAGATATTGTTATCCCTATCCTTCTTTATGCAGATGATGTGGTTCTATTATCTAGTTCGGCTGCAGGACTTCAACGACATCTAGATGCCTTGTATACTTTCTGTCAGATATGGGGGCTGATGGTGAACATTGGTAAGACTAAGGTTATGGTTTTTAACAACAACAGACAGCATATGAGAGACATTGTGTTCTATTATGATGGACAGCTTCTAGAGATAGTGTCGTCTTACACATACGTGTTCTCTTCTCTGGTCCATTGCTTTCTTTTAGACCAGCTGCATTGGCTAGGCTCCGCAAGGGGCGCTCTGCTCTTGTTCGGATGGCAAGGTTTTCATCTGCTTATTACATGCATGACCCTGATACACGCTGTCGCCTTTTCTCGTCGACTGTTTTTCCAGTTGCACTATATTCAGCAGAGACATGGTGTCCAGGCTTATCTAGAGACACTTGGAGTGACATCTCGCGCTTGCAGATTCACATGCTTAGTCGGATGATTCGAGCCAAGCAGTCAGTTCCTCATGAGATTATTTTGGCGGAGTTTGCTTCTCCTCCACTGATTGTAGAGGCTATCTTCAGGATCGTACATGGTTCGCATATGTATTTAAATGAACTTGTTATTTTGAATTCTATGTACTTCTGTTTTTCATTATTTGGAGACGTTTATATGCCCCCATTAGTTGCTATACAAACTTGACATGTACTACTCTGTCTTATATGCCTTTTGGCAACAAAAGACATTAATAAAGCTTTTTATCTTACTTTCTTGCACCCTATAACAAATACAACCCACATCCTGATTCCTCTTTATGCTATGTCAATTCCCAAAGCTACAAACTTATTCAAAATCAGCATCAACCTTTGTATTTCTATCTCTCCTCATCGCAATAAAAGAGATTCCTTGGTTTCTCAAGTCAAGCTACACTATCTTAAACTCACCTAAAACATGATTTTCGATAAGCTTTAAACTTCAAAATTTTCACAAACCTTAAATGACAACATCAACACCATCACCGCTGGCCTCACATCTATGTCGTCCTTCTGTGTGCAAACCTGTCAATGAAAAGAAGTAAATACCGAAATAACATTTCCAAGAAAAACCAATATGTTTCAGGACTTGAAGCCTATGAGCAATCCAAACCAACAAAGCAAATTAAGCCACTAGTATCCACCAGCCATCAAGTTGAATAAATAGATAAATATGCAAAAATAAGATTAAGAAATGTAGGGATTCTAAGAGGAAATCATACAAGCAATTATGTTTGTGAAGAGGTATTATCCTCCCACATGAGGCCACTATGATAATTGTACCTTGTAAGCCTTGTGCATTATGTTGGTTCTCTCTCTCTCTCTCTCTCTCTCTCTCTCTCTCTCTCTCTCTCTCTCTCTCTCTCTCTCTCTCTCTCTCTCTCTCTCTCTCTCTCTCTCTCTCTCTCTCTCTCTCTCTCTCAAGCCCATTTCCTCCTCAGATGTCCGTTGTATTATGAGATACGGGGGAGGTATTATTGCCTCTTTCGCGATGGCCCGCATACACTTCGCAGTTTTGTCTCCTATCCGGATGCTCGTTGCTTGAGACTTCTTGTTCGTGAGATGCTTACTCTCCGTCAGTCTCATATGCCTGTACCAGATCACCTGGGGTTAGACTCCCGGCAGCTGCTTCTCACTGGCTTCTTTCGGACTCGAACACATGTTGATGACTCCGATGATGAGATTCCTATCGTTGTGCCACCGCGGAAAAAGCCCAAATGTAGTTAGCACTCACCTCCATCGGGGCCCACTGTACGGTCCACTCAGCGAACACTTAACACTTACTTTCGTTGATATGTACTTATTCTCCACCTGGCCCGGGTTGTGGGCATTGGTACTTTTTCTATAGTTCTTTTGTTATACCTAGCCTGGGTTGTGGGCTTATTTCACTTTTGTTGTGTTCTACTTTCATTCGTAGCTAGTTTATAGCATTTTACGGCCACGTCCTCCTATGGATGATGCTCCCACTGTTGCTTGTACATATTTTCTTTTTGGTCTTATGCACCCACGAGTGCCCAGAAGACGTTAATAAAGCTTTCTTTCTTTCTTTCTTTCTTTCTATACTTTTCCTACTGACCCGATTGTCATGTCTCCTCGTCCTTCCACCTTCTCCTTTTTCACCCCAACTATGGTTTCTCTTGCCATTGAGAAAATGAAGACCCATCGTGCTCGTGATATAGAAGACCTAGAGGCCTAACAGTTGATCCATGCTTCTGATATGGCACTATCCTTCAGACATCGATCAGTTGTGAGGCAGAGACACATCTACTACATGCTTTAGGGCAGGCCGGCTTCATGACACAACAGTCCACCACTGATCATGTGTTCACACTTCGAGCTATCATTGAGGAGGCCAGGTCCAGACATGAGAGAGTCTATTGTTGTTTTGTGGATTTCCGGAAAGCGTTTGACTCGGTCCCGCGTCATATGCCCATCCAGAGGTTGAGGGATCTTGATTTCTCCACTGATACCATATTGGCGGTCATGGCACTATATGAGCAGGTTTGGGGATGCTTCAGATCGGAGGAGGGTCTTTCTGAGAGAGTTAGGAGTACTATTGGGCTGAAGCAGGGTTGCTCCCTCTCCCCCACACTCTTTGGTTTGTACATTGATGAGCTCGAGAGGGCCATCAATCAGGATGGTGGTATTGGCTGCAGGCTTGGTGATATACTCATTTCCATTCTACTTTATGCTGATCACGTGACATTGCTTTCTTCTTCTGGTGCGGGGCTGCAACGACATTTGGATACATTACAGGTTTTTGGAGACTTATTTGGTTTGACTGTGCATACTAGGAAAACCCATATCATGATCTTTAATACCTCCAGGTCCTTTATGCAGCGACAGGTGTTCACTCTAGGGGAGACATCCACTTGATGTGGTATCCTCTTATACTTATTTGGGGGTTTCCTTCACTAGTCCTGCTTTCAGTATGAGACACGCCGCTATAGTTAGATTACGTAAGGGTCATACCTCGTTGGATAGCCTCGAGCGTTTCTGTTTCAGGAAGCACATTCGGGATGCCCCGAGTAAGTGTGACCTATTTGACACCATTGTTACACCCACAGCTATGTATGCAACGGAGGCCTGGTGCACTGGGATTCCCGAGTCAAAGTGGACTAGCATTTCTCGTCTACAGGTCAGTATGCTTGCACGTATGATCAGGGCCAAGCCATCTGTTCCTCACCAGATTATTCTTGCTGAGTTTGTTGTTATTCCACTCCGAGTTGAGGCTATTTCAGGTTGATCATATACATCCAGAGAGTGTTGAGTCTTCCAGCTTCATGTTATCCCTATATAGCTTTTCTCTCTTCTCAGCAGCTTCATTATCAGGGTCATCAGCTGTCATGGTACTCCCAGGCTTCTCGTCTCTTACGTACCTACGGCATGGATATCTCTGATTTACCAAAGGGATCCCATCAGTATATCAAGAGGGTTATCTATCGGGCGTATTCTCGAGTGACATGGCAGGGGCTTTTGGGGGTCAAACCAAACTTTTATCGCTCCAGTTTCCTAGAGCTAGACAGTGCTGGAGTCCCAGTTTTGCCTCGTTACCTGGATAGTGGACTTTCACATTGCCTCTGATTTACACTGGGACAATTTCGAGTTTCCTCACACCAGCTATATGTGGAGACCGGGCGTTTCCAGGGAATCCCTCACATGAGCAGACTTTGTCAGTTGTGTACATTAGGGGAGGTGGAGTTAGAGGAGCATTTTCTTTTTAGATGCCCCATATATTATGAGATCCGTGGACGTTATCACTGTCTTTTCCGTGATACTCCGGTTACATTGCGCTCACTCATTTCATATGTTGATCCTCGATGTGTTGCATTGATGTTGCGTGAGATGTTCCTCCTCCGTAGAGATATTTGTCACAGAGATCGTGATGGATACCATGACTCCCAGCAGACCCAGATTACCTCCTTTTTTTCCAGGAGAGATTCCTGAGTAGATATTGATGCCGACACTTTGTCCGAGGATGAGTCAGATATCTTATCTCGGGATGTTCACCGTGATCGCCGACAGTGTACTGTTTCCAGACCATACACTATGGCTACATAGAGACTTCGCCTATCTAGAGCTCACACACGCCGGCCCTCCTCGTCAGCTCGGGCGTCATCATCATCATCATCATCCTCTATTCTTGCTTTTTTTTTTCAGCAGTGATCCTGTGGTGACATGATACTGTCTATGCTACAGCTCAGATGGTTACTATACAGCCTTAGTCATATGATTTACGATGTATCATATCTCAGACTTTCATGTCTTGAGAGTAGATGAGATACTTTAGTCGTTTAGTCTTGTTAGGTTAATATCTAGTTGTTGTTCTTGTTTGATTATGGACACATTTATATGCTCTGTTCAGTATCTATCACACTTGAGATGTACTTACTTTGTCTTATATGCCTTTTGGCATTAAAAGACGTTAATAAAGCTTTTCTCTCTCTCTCTCTCTCTCTCTCTCTCTCTCTCTCTCTCTCTCTCTCTCTCTCTCTCTCTCTCTCTCTCTCTCTCTCTCTCTCTCTCTCTCTCTCTCTCTCTCTCTCTCTCTCTCTCTCTCTCTCTCTCTCTCTCTCTCTCTCTCTCTCTCTCTCTCTCTCTCTCTCTCTCTCTCTCTCTCTCTCTCTCTCTCTCTCTCTCTCTCTCTCTCTCTCTCTACCACCTACCTTATCATTCCATGTTGTCCCTTTTCATTGGTCATGTCACCCCTCCACCCAATATACCGTGGCCACGTATTATTCGTCCCCGCATTAAGTTTTTGGCCCACAGTAATTTTGCTTATTCTTCTTCTTTGATGTCTCTCGTGACTTTTCCTCTATTGAGCACCAAGCTACATGCTTTCACAGTCTTTACTACATGCTGCTTCTTCCTCATATCCAGTAAAGCTTAATTCCACTCATAGACGTGTGCATAATAGATGGTACAATACAGAGTGTTCTCTTATGCAATACAGAGTCTTATTGTCGTAGATCGTTTCTCTAAACAGGCACATTTCATTCCTGTTCGTGCTACCATTGCTGCAGAACAGTGCGTTCGTATCTTTTTATCTGACATTTTTCGATTACATGGTCTTAAAATTTTTATGGGTACAGCCTATCACTCTTCTGCTAACGGCCAGTCTGAAGTCCTTAATCGTATTGTTGATTCTTTACGTAGCTTTGTCTCACCTTCTGGTCGAGATTGGAATCAGCATTTGTGTTTTGCAGAATACAGCTATAACAATTCTGTCAGTACCAGAATCCCGATCACTAACAATATCATTTGGCAAACCAAATAACCTGAACGACTTTTCTACGAAAAAAAAAAGCTGAGCAAGTTCAAAAGCATTGACAGACTGCCTGGTTGGAATGAATTGCGCCATCTTGGTTAGTCTGTCAACTATAACCCAAATAGCATCATTTTGCTTCCCCGTCCGAGGTAGCCCAACCACAAAATCCATGGAAATACTTTTCGGGAATTTCCAAGGCATTAACAAACTAGTTGCCTTAAGTCTTTCAGCTTTATTAACCTGGCACTGTCCGCACTTGCGAATATATGCCTCCACTTGACTTTTTAGATTTGGCCAATAAAAGTTCATGTTTATAAGGTCAAGTGTTCTTTGTGAGCCAGGGTACCCTGCACACGGGCTGTCATGACATTCATGCAGGAAACCAGGATTTGGGCCCCTATATCATCAATTTCTGGCACACAAACTTTTCCATTTCGGAGAAGTAACCCATTCCTTATGAAATAGTCTCTTAATGTTTTGTCCTGAGGAGAGATCTTGGAATCCTACATTCCAAGTTCACCACTAGATCTAGAAGAACCTGCCAGGACGTCTAGCCAAATATGATCGAAGTATCTATTGGTCTTACACAAATCTCTTAAGGACATATATAACTCAGATTGGAAAAGCTTAACTGATTAACCTCTCCAATCCGGCTTAAAGCATCCGCGACACTATAAGAAGTACCCTTCCAATACTCAATGTCATAATGAAATTCTTGGAGCATTTCTAACCATCTGGCTTTACGACCACGAAGGTCCACCGCATCGTTAATATACTTTAATGCTTGATGGTCTGTTACTATAGTAAATTGGGAGCCATACAAATAATGTCTCCACACTTTCAAGACATGAATAACAGCAAAAAGCTCCTTGTCGTAGGTGGAATACCGCCTTTGAGTAGGATCTAGCTTTTTGCTTTCAAAAGCAACCAGTCTACCATCCTGATATAGGATTGCACCTATAGCATAGTCACTGGCATCCGTTCAAGTACATACGGCTTGTTGGGATCCACTATGTGTAAAATAGGTGCTGTAGAAACACAGTATTTGAGGTTCTCAAAACTCTGATTCATCTCTTCAATCCAAGTAACCGGAGGACTGTATTTAATGTGTCGGCTGGTTCATTTTGCCCACATTTGTCAAAGGCAATGCAATAATTGCATAACCCACGATAAATCTATGAAAAAACCCCGTAAAGCCCAAAAAGGACTTAACATCCCGGATGGTTTGAGGAATTGGCCATTCACAAACTTGACGATCCTACATTCAGCTAAAGAGGGAGAATATTTTGGCAATTTTGCAAGTATAATAGAATCAAAAGACAATTTGCAGACATAGATACACCACAACAAAATGGAGTTCAGAAAAGGAAGAATCGAACTATAGCGGAGTGTGCCTAAAGTATGCTAAAGGAAAAGAATCGCCAAAGGAGGCTTTCACAGGTAAGAAACCTAATGTGAGTCATTTGAGAATCTTTGGGAATGCAACTTATGCGCATAATCCTAAATATATGCGATAGAAATTGGATTGAAAGGCTACAAAATGTTTATATCTTGGCTATAATATTGAAGAAAAAGCCTACGGGTTATATGATGCTGAAAACAAAAAGGTCATCAAGAACAAAGAGATGTTATCTTTGATGAAGATGGAATCCAGGATAATCAATCAGATGTAATAACTTCATCTTCTAGTTCTATAACTTTTTGAGGAGCGCAATGAAGATGGTATTCTGATCAATGATGATGAGCCTAATCTAGAGACAACTAGAGAGAATCTAATTGAAATTCAAAATACAACAACTACATAGCAATTATGAGCAAGTTCAAAAAGAGAATAGAAAGCATAAAGAGAGATCTAAGGTTTGGGATACATATTCACCACCGACATATCCTAAAGAGAAGTCTTCTACAACTCTATCACACAATTTACGTAGATGGGTATTATGAGACAATTACGAGTGGTTAAATCATTCATGAGGGTGAGTCAAGTGAGCAAGGAGCTAGGAGATTGTCTAGAATAAGTAAATCACAAGAAATAGGTGAAGCACATGACGCTTTCATGGCAAATATACTTGAGACAAAGGATGCACCTACTTTGGAAAAAGCGTAAAAAAAGATACATGAAGACAGGCTAAGTATGACAAGATGGATGCACGGTCCAAATATTTTGAAGGTATTTCAAAAAGGAGACATTGAACTTTTCCAATACAAATGATCAAGTGGAAAATATCTTTACCAAGGGGCTTGGTAGAGAGAAATTTAAGAAATTCAAAGACCTACTTGGAGTGGTAGACAAGCAATTAAACATAAAGGGGGAGTGTTGGAATTGATGTTAATTTGATACTTCCCTAATGACATAGTTTAGTCACTAGTGTATAACCTATTTTTAGATCTATGTTTGAAAATCATTCTATTTCTACTACGAGTTAGTGCTACAAGTTTAAGTTGAGTTCATGCTTTTATGACAATTAAAGCATGTTAGCTAGAACAGGGAATTAGGAATTCATTTTTGGTCATATGAAAAACTCTTAACTCAATGATAAAATGTACGTCAAGCACACCATCTCTATTATGTCTCTCATCTCTTTGTTATTATCATTCCTTCTGTTGAAGTTTATTTGTTCATGGTGAACGTATCTTGTTGAATCTTTTGTGAATGTTAGTAAGATCTAGTTATTTCTTAGGGTGTATCAATTGCTCTCTTTTTTTTTAGCAAAAATTTGTAAATTGCTTGAGTGACGTTGAGTCTTCACTCTTGACTCATCGTACATTTCCGATTGTACAAGTTTGCATACATGTTCATTGTTTTGGAGCACCTCTTGAAGGTCTGAGGAGTTCATGGGTAAATTGGGGAAGCAACTGAGCATCAACACATCACTCAATTCAGAGAGGTGTACTCACTAGGACTTAAGTAATTCCAATTTGCAAATTGCAACTGTGACATTTTGATTTTGTTCGAAAACTGGAATTTACTATTAAATGTTTCTTGAATCTTGAAGCTTTAGCTTAGACTTTCACAAGCTAGAAAAAATCAAATCAAAGTGGCAAGACAGATGAGTTTGGATCTGCTACAACTCACCAGCTGAGGTTAGTAGGCATTGCAAAAGAAAATGTACCAAAAATGCGCAAGCTTGTTCAAAGGTTCCTATAATACTCAAAAAGTCATAAAAAATGATATGGATGAGTGAAATATCAATAGGATAAAATTTTGTTAATAACCCAACTTGCTCATACAAGCTACCCAACACAAGATTCCTTACACATGAAAGAGAACACAAATAACAATGTTGAAGCATAATGATGAGATGTACTCCAACTATGTCCCATTACTACTTTAGAGCAATTTTCTTAAAACTGACTCTTAATCTAGTGAAAGCACCCACCACCTATTTATAGCAAAACTTGTGCTCCAAATCAAGCACTAGAATCTCGAACTCGAGTCTAACTAAGTCTAACTTGACTTTACTAAATATAAGTAAAGGCCCCTAGAATTAGCATGCAGGCATGGCCTCATAATCCTAATTAACCTAGATGACAACATTAGAGGTAACAATGTGAACATTAACTATAACAAATTCATCCATTTCAAACTCTCCTTTTTCGATCATTCAACTAAATAGCCAACAAGCTAAGATTTGAAGAGATGTACGTGCCTGCTTGAAAAGTTGGAGGAGATCTTTAGTTGAATGAGGCACTTGGTTGCTTGAAATCACAAAGTCTATAGACCTGTACGAAAGCCAATAAGTCCATATCACGAAAACCCCACTACTACAAATTTTACCATATAAAAGGTTCAAATCAAAGAGAATTTTATAATTTTAAACATCTTATAATTTTAAACATCTTGAGAAAAAACAAGAAACATTATTGCAACCAAATTTCAACACATCCTTTGAGATGCCACATTGATCTTCTATAATGTCTATGACATGCTAGTATTGCTTCTAGCATGTTGCCACATGAGCCAATAATGAATGAACAAGCACTAATCTATCTCAATCTGCATAGTCTATCTAAAGTCTTCATAGATATCATCTTGAGAGTTGTATAATTAAAATCTCCGGTTATTATATTTTCCAGTTGAAATGTATCTTGTATATATAATGTTGCTTTGAGCTTTGAATGACCAGATGCATTGCAAACAACCCTACTATATAGTATAGCTACTGATGGTCATTTTTTGGACGTAGCAATAATAATAAAAAAAATCGGCGTTCTGAAATTGGGAAAAAGGTTCCAAAAGTTTAAAATATTTTCCAACCATTTCAAATGCATTTCAAACGTTTGGACAGTTTTACAGATGACCACCCATGGGACTTTGACAGCTCCATATCTGGATCTTGAGATAATGGATAATCTCAGCTTTATATTGGGAGAGTTGAGAGTGCATTCACAACGACTTCAAATTGCGACACATAGGTATAGAGGGAGGACTGCCCACAAGGACAATGTGTGTCGATTCTATACCATGGGAAAGGTGAAAAACAAAAGAGCATTTCAATATCCATTGTCCATTATATTATGAGATCAGAGGTCAATACTACTGCTAATTTCGAAAAAGTCAGCCACTTTACGCTCGCTAATAGAGTATGAGGATCAGCGATGTGCTATATAGGAGATGTCTCACTTGAGAGATGATACATGTCAAGCTCCTAGTACATTTCAAAAAGAAATCACATCCTTTTTCTCCCAGACGAAGAAAAAACGAACCAAATTCGAGTGACAATTGCCTCATTCCTTTCAAGCATCAGGATCAATGCTAGAAAGTTCCACCCCAGTTTCATATTCATCGACGGGCTTCATATCGTACCAGCTCTCTCTCTCTCTCTCTCTCTCTCTCTCTCTCTCTCTCTCTCTCTCTCTCTCCATAGACATGCCATCTCAATCGCTCATGAGCTTTCTGCCCTCAAAGAAAACACTCAAAAGTTTGTTAGTAATTGTGGAGTATGCATTCCATAAGGAGGGCAGGGCAGATCATTGGAGGTACAATAATCTCTTAGATTCTAGATTGTGAATGAGAAGGCACTGCTCGCTGGACAACTGCATTCAAGATGACATTTCGGGCTGGAATGAGAGCGCACCGGCTTTTGCATGGATTCACAATTAATCTGTGATTGCACTTCCTAATTGCTATACTTTTAGGTGAAAAACTCTGGTGGCATCTTGCTTTTCCTCTCAGCGTTGTGCTGTGTGTGGGACGGAATTTCATGCAGTGACGGATTATCTCCAGCTTCATACTTTGGATAATCATCAAGGAGGCGGGTGGTGATGGATGTCCACTTGCTGATGTTATTATTCCTATCCTACTGTACGCGGACGATGTGGCATTGCTATCCTCTACAGCCTCTGGGTTGCAGCGACATCTTGATGCTCTCTATGGTTTTTGCTTAGTGTGGGGCTTGACAGTGAATATTGCAAAGACCAAGGTCATGGTGTTTAACACTAACCGACAGCATATGAGAGATGACACATTTTATTATGATGGACAGCCGCTGGAGATTTTTACCTCATACACCTATCTAGGTGTACTATTCACTGGTCCCTTACTCACTTTTCGCTCTACTGCTCTATCTCGCCTGCGTAAGGGGTTGCTGCCTTGGTACATATGGAGAGAGTGTGTACTACTTACCATATTCATGATCCTGCTTCTAGAGACCACCTTTTCTCTACAGCAGTCTCACCAGTGGCTTTGCACTCGGCGGAGGTTTGGTGCCCAGGGATATCTCAAGGTATTTGGAGAGACATCACTCGCTTGAAGATCACCATGTTAGGGAGGATGACATGGTGGTAGAGGTTTTGTTTCAAATTGTTACCTTTCTACATCGACTTGAGACCATGGATACTCACAGATACGCGTTGGCAACGATTACCTCTTCTCGAGCTATAGCTGGACAGCAGGCTAGATCTTCCTGGTATGGTGATGTGGCTACTTTCTTCCAGTCATGGGGCTTCTCGATGCTGGATCTCCCACAGGGAACTCATGCATTTATCAGACAGCAGTTGTCTCGTTTATTGCCACATGGTATGGGATCGTCCTGATCATGACAAGGTCAAGCTTACCTTTTATGGCGCACATATCTTACGCAGAGACAGTTTGGGACTTCCTATTAGACCTTTATATCTATCTCTTCCCCTTTGTTTTGGGCTCCGATATAGGTTGGGACAGTTACGAGTCTCTTCGCACCAGCTTGCTATTGAGACCGGTAGATATTCAGGCATTTCGAGAGAGCATCGGATCTGCCAGGTATGCACATTGGGTGTAGTGGAGGATAATTCCATTTTATCTTCACATGTTCTACATACTATGAGATACATGGTCGATATCATTGTTTATATCGGGACACCCCCATTACCCTCAGCACCTTTTAGGAGTATCAGGATTCCATATGTGTTGGCCTTTTACTACGAGATGCTTACGTTGAGAGCCTCTTTGATACAGTCAGAAGATACTACTGATTATGGCCAGCATCTTATCACTAGCTTCTTTCAGAAGTGTGAGCGCGATGACCTATCAGACGATGAGGCAGTCATACCGGTGAGGGCAAGGGCCCAGCGTACTCAGCCACCACCTCCTGCCAGATCTACACGAGTCTCCAGAGCTACCAAAGCTCCTCGACGCCAGCCACGGATCACAGCTTCTACGGGTATCAGACGTTTTTTTCGGGACTGATAGTTTATTCTTCCTTTTTACTTTCCTCAGCAGAGCAGGAGGTTAAGCTCTTGCACTTGTACCCTCTTTAGAGCTGGAGGCTAAGCTCTTATATGCTTTTTATGATTCTATTTTGGATGTGTCTTTAACTAGCTAGAGAGATTTCTATATTGTTTTTTCCACTTTGACTAGCGATTTTTATGTTGTCCGACATGGACAGTGTTCCTACGAGATATGTACTTATTTCTTCTGTCTTATGTGCCCTTGGGCACCCAACAGACATTAATATAATTTCTTCTTCATCTTCTTCTCTCTCGTGCCAGCACCATGGCTCCTGCTCACACCACTGTTGCTCACCGGCCCTCTCGCTCTCCTACCCTCGCTGCCACCTCACCCCCCCCCTTGTTAGAATCAAAGAGATTCTCTAATCGGAGTAGACTAATCTTATTGGTACTCACACAAAACATCAACCACAAGCTGAAGAAGAAGAGAGACTGCAAGAAGCTATGCTTCATAAGCTGGAAACTGAGATGACAATGGAGGTGGGCGCCCATCTACTCTTATAAAGACTGCCCACAATGAAAAGCAAAAGCTATCCTTCTACAATAGCAATTGAAATGCTAATTATGAAGTCTTAACAATAGAAATCTATGCTAACTTGGTTATAATATAATTCTATACTATTCTAGCAAAATTGGTACTCACTTAGGTACCTCTACTAAAAATAGATAGTACCTATACTAAAAATAGAAAAAGGCCTTCTAGCACGCAGGCTGGCCTCTACAATGAATTGATTAATCCATTAATTCCTAACACTCCCCCTTAATGGATAATTAATTATCAATCACAACCAAGTCCTTTGGTTACTAATCTGGCTCAATATAACCATTAAGCTTAAACTTGGTTCTATAAAATAAAGGATCCTCTGAATCCAACACTGAAGCCATACATGCATAATGTGTTTCTTCATCTTCATGATAGTGTCCACTTGACCGTGTCAATCTCTTAGCTCCTTGTTGACTCGATTCTCCCTCATCCAACATTTGACTATCTTTTATA
This sequence comes from Diphasiastrum complanatum, assembly GCA_029204225.1. Lineage (NCBI taxonomy): Eukaryota > Viridiplantae > Streptophyta > Lycopodiopsida > Lycopodiales > Lycopodiaceae > Diphasiastrum > Diphasiastrum complanatum. Next base: position 62,264,402 of record CM055096.1, read on the forward strand.
GTCTCAAAATACCATCTTGGTAACTTCTTTGTAGGTGATGTAGAAGGAGAATATGTATCAAATACCCTTGACCTTTCCTTCTGTTTACCAAGATCCACCTGTGTACCCACCCTTGGTATAACTTGTGTAGAAGCTATATCACATGGACCTGTATCTTCCTGAACATCATCTATAATAGGAGTATTTGATGAAGGAGAAAATACATCCTCCTCATTATCTTCTAGGGTAGAAGACTCACTTTCTTCAAATACAACATCCCTGCTCATAATCACCTTCTTACTGGTAAGATTATAAAGGTGATATGCCTTCTCTTCCTCATCATAACCCAAGAATAAACACTTGATTGCCTTTGAATCAAGTTTTTGACGACTACCTTTAGGAATATGAGCATATGCTATGCAACCAAAAACTCGTAGATGATCCACTTTAGGTTTTATACCTGTGAAAGCTTCTTCTGGAGTTCGATTTAGAACAACTTTTGTAGGACTTCTGTTAAGTAAGTAAACTGTTGTACTAACTGCTTCGCCCCACAAATGATTCTTGAGGTTCTTACCTCGTAGCATGCTTCGAGCACTCTCCACAATAGACCTGTTCTTTCCTCTTGGCTACTCCATTATGCTGTGGTGTATCAGTTGAAAGAAATTGTCTCTTGATTCCATGTTCTTTGCAGAATTCCTGGAACTCGGTAGATACCCCCCTCGTTGATGGCTCACCATGTTAGGGACCCAACTCCCTTGGGTCCCAAACCCAGACTTGAGACTGGACGATGACTGGGCCTGTAGACTTGACCGGTGACTCGTGAACCTGCATGGTTGCCACGTGTCATGATCTAGGTGTGCACATGGCTTGGAGTCTCTCTCCTTGGAGGTATAAGGAGGACTCATTTGCCATCCATTCTATCTTGGAGAGCGTGTGCACGGCCAGGATGTTTGCTAGCGTGAGGCAGGAGATGGCTGAGAGCCAAGGCGGTGGTATGGGACGCCGTCTAGGATGGAGGTCGGATCCAGCTTGATACGGTCACAGGCCAGGGCACCGTGGGTGGACCCGGATTAGGTCCTACGGCGGGGGTGGAACATGAATCGTTCAGTCTCTTGTGGTTAACCGGCACGTGGAGGTTTGCAGTAAGTAGGGATTAAAACATATGGTATCAGAGCCACTGCATGCTGAAAGCAGGTGCGTTGATCCGTAGTGGTTTTCTTGTAATTTACGTTGCTTCTGACGGATTTCAAAACGGATTTCAAATGCATTTTTTATGCATCTATTGGGTTCTTCTTTCCGCTGTTTTTTCATAAATTTGAAGAAAAAAGTTTAGGAAAAAACAGTTGGGGGCCCAAGGAAGACCTGCCACGTGGCACTGTCCAGGGTAGGACAGGTGGCGGTCCTTCCTACTGCTATTCCGCTCAGAATCATGTGTTTTTCTGGTCACGATGGGCCCTCCTCAGCAATTAAGAAAAGTCTGAAATTTCCATCGCTGCCTGACAGCGTGGGTTCCCAAAAAACCGTTGGGAAAACTGCCACGTGGCATTATTTTGGCCAGGATAAGTGGCAGTTGGTAGCACCCTACTGTTGCGGGTCCTTCCAGATCCTTCGCTGGTGAAATCGGGGCCCTCCCTGAATTATAAGCAAGTTTTTCTTCCCCCTGTTCCTGTCTGCCAGCTATGGACAGTTTGAAGGAAAACAAGACATAGAAGAAGGGGAGGGGGCTGTGAGCCACCTGGCTGGTTGCCAGGAGTTGGCCAGTAAGCTGAGGTGGAAGCTAGGTGGCAAGGCAAGGCCACTTGGCAGGTACTAGGATGGCATGGAGAGGGAGGCGTACCTCTCCTATCCATCTGTTTTTTTTAAAAGAGGTGGAGGTGGAGGTGCATCCTTCTCTTTGCTCTCTTTTATTCCTCTTGGCAGCCATGGACAGTGGACTTTGTGGTTGGGCTACCTCGGACGGGAAGCAAAATGATGCCATTTGGGTAATAGTTGACAGGCTAACTAAAATGGCGCAGTTCATACCAACCAAGCAAACTGTCAAAGCTTTTAAACTTGCTCAGCTTTTCGTTGAAAAGTTGTTCAAGTTGTTTGGTTTGCCGAATGACATTGTTAGTGATCGAGATCCAAAGTTCACTGGCAAATTCTGGCAAGCGGTCTTTGAGAAATTAGAGACCACTTTATGTTTGGGGTCATCAGATCATCCTGAATCGGATGGTCAGACAGAGAGGACGAACCAGTCTATGGAAGATATGCTTCGGGCATATGTTTCCAGAAGACGGTCGGATTGGAAAAGGTACCTTCCAATGATTGAGTTTGCATATAACAACGCAAAGCACTCAGCGACGGGTTTTAGTCCATTTTCTCTGATATATGATTTCCAGCCTAGGGCTCCCATTTCAGTGGGCCTGGGAAATGCCCTAAATTATCACCTCGGTATGCAGGACCATTCCGTATAGTAAAGAAACTCCATCGGAATGCCTATCAGTTGGAGCTACCTCAAGGTGTTAAAGTCCATCCTGTTTTTCACATTAGTCGTTTAAAGGAACAACTTGGTGGAAAGGATGGCTTGATGCCTCAGGAGGACTTAGTTCAGCTGAAGGACCTATCATCCTTTGTACCTACTGACCCTCAGGCCATTGTTGATGTACGTCACCGTGGGCTCAGAAACCGAAGTAACCGAGTACTTGGTTAGCTGGAAAGGAAGCTCTGAGGATGATGATACTTGGGAAAAGGAACATGACCTTAAACTGAGGTTCCTTCGATTCCTTCCTTAGATAAGGAATTTTTTAAGGAAGAGGGAATGTTAGGGACCCAACTCCCTTGGGTCCCAAACCCAAACTTGAGACTGGACGATGACTAGGCCTGTAGACTTGACCGGTGACTCGTGAACCTGCATGGTTGCCACATGTCATGATCTAGTGTGCACATGGCTTGGAGTCTCTCTCCTTGGAGGTGTACAAGGGGAGAAGAACTCATTTGCCATCCTCTACCTAGGAGAAGGTGGATGGAGAGCGTGTGCACGGCCAGGATGTTTGCTAGCGTGAGGCAGGAGATGGTTGAGAGCCTAGGCGGTGGTATGGGACGCCGTCTAGGATGGAGGTCGAATCCAGCTTGATACGGTCACAGACCAGGGCACAGTGGGTGGACCCGGATTAGGTCCTACGGCGGGGTGGAACGTGAATCGTTCGGTCTCTTGTGGTTAACCGGCACCTGGAGGTTTGCAGTAAGTGTAGGAAATCAAAGTGCCGAGATCCTTCTAACATTCAATCTCCATATACAGGAAGAAGAAAAAGAGGAAGAAGAAGAAGAAAAAGAGGAAGAAGAAGAAGAGGGAGAGGGTTAGGCGCCCTCAAGGAGAGAGAAAGTAGTAGCAATGCTTGAAAGGGAATGAATTACAAATGAACAAAGAGTACATATAAATAGGCCTTCCAAGGGCCTAGACTCTTCCAAACTCTAAGTTCTAGAACCTTCCAAGACCCACTACTAATTATAGGGCACCCCCAAAAGTCAAGATAGGGTCCCTTAACATAATTAGACTTTACTTGGACCCACGAATTACTACTGGACCAAAATTGGGTCCAACTCAACTAAAACTGACTTAACATGGTCTAAATAATAAACCTAACCCATGGTTACACAAGTCTCGACCTTTTGGGTCAAAGTAGCCTATGAGAAACTATCATTATCATTTATTACTTCTAACACCCTCCTTAAATGATAATGTAAAAAACATAACATGACATGAAGTATGAAAAATTGCAACAAAAATGCAAAGTGTTGCATGTTGCCCTCCATGTAGCCGAAAAAGAAAAGATGTAGCTTGCTGTCCAAGCTTAATGCCGCCAAAAAAAAACTTCAGCTTGAAGTAGTCGAAGTAGCCGATATCTCAGCCCCAATCATGCCCGATGTAGAAGAGATGTAGAATACGAAGTGCGGTAGCATCAAGTCGAAAAGTGAAGACAAGCATGCTCCATCCAAAGTAGGTAACCAAAAAACCAGCCACAAGCCGAAATATGGATTTGCAATCCATCAATGGTTCCCACATGATTCCATAAGTCTTCTTACCACAAGAAACATAAAGAAGAGTATGATACTCTTTTACCATCACATCCTTCCGAATCTTACTATCAATGATCTGCTCACCAACACTAGGTAAGACAACACCGTCATCATAAGAAGTAAGCATCAAAACATGAAAATCAGCATAAGGTACTGATTTTGGTGAGGCATGTGTGTTTCCTCCAAGGTAAAAAGATGCTTTGCTATCCCGCAAAGACTTGGACAACCAACAAGAGGCTGTAGCAGGCTGTCCAACAGCCACAAAATCACCAACACTTTGCTGTCCAAAGTGTTCCAAATGTGGACCTTGCTGTCCAAAAACCTTCCGCAGGCCGTTCCCGATGCATAATAGGATGCTCACGATGTAACATAGGCTGAAAATGATCAATAAACTATGGCTAAATCTGGTGTCCACCATCTTCAAGAAAAAAACCAACAGCTTGCCACTTTGAACACCCAAATAATCTAGCAACACGCCACTTTGAACCAATGTACTAATTGACATGATTTTTTCCCCTCCTCCATTAGTACAAAATGGCTTCAAAGAATGCTTGATTTCAGCCTTTTCCAAAACATTATCTTGAGAAGCTTGCTCATAAAGTTCTTCACTAATGCATCCATCATTTGCAACAAATGGCTCAAGAGAAGAAGAATGCTTTACCATACCAACATTCCGATGCAAACTTGTACTTGTAGAAAGACAATGATCAAGCTTTGCATGACTTTGCCCTTCTACCTTCAAAGAGGATGAACTAGAGAGGAGAAAGCATGATGATGAATCCTTTATTCGGTACATCTTTAAAAGTGTTTCCCAAGCACTTTTAGAGGTCTTGCAAAATCTCAAATGATATAAGATAGATCTTGTTACCAATAAAATTTTGATCATCACGTCGATGCAAAATCTCAGCTTGCAACTCCATGAAGAATAGTTGGTGCCATCCAACATATCTTCACCTGAACAAGTACGAATTGCTCCCAAATCTCTTGCCATAAGAACCAGCCAAGAAGATAAACTTTTTCAAACCCTAAATGTGCCCTAAAAGACACAAAAACCAGCAAGTATCAAATCTGACAAATCAGCACTGGAATGTGTCGAAACCACACATTAGATGGATGTAGGAACTCACCCTCCTACAAGCCTTGTGTGCTGAAAATTTCAGCCTGAAATTGCATTACAAACTCAAAAACCAGCAAGCAAAGAATCAGGTTAGCCTCCAACAAAGCTTTTTATGGAACCCTTCTTTCTTGCCAAAAAGTGTGAACAATACACACACGGATAGGGCTGTTGCAACACCCTACAAATGGTAATATGCTGTCCAATTTTCAGCCTCGGAATGTGATCGGATCATCACAAAAAAAATTAGCGCCTTCTTCCACACCTGGAAACAAGCAAAAAGAAGCGGATCTTCACTTTGTAAAATCAGCAAAGGTGCTGATTTTTCAGCCAAATCAGAAGAATAGAAATTGATTGTAGATGGGCGCCCTCCTGCAAAGGAGCAAATCTGAAAAATAGGGCAGCAGCGGACCAACGGAAGTAGGATAAACCTACACGGATGTGGGCGACCTAAAAGAAGCCCCGAAGAAGATAATTAATGGCGCCTTCCTGCAACCTGAAAAATCAGCAAACAACAACCTGATTTTTGGGCACCCAAAATCCTGTTATCTTCTTTGATGTGTGGCGCCCTCCTGCAAAACGGAAAAGAGTCAAAAAACGGATCTTCACTCCAAAAAATCAGCAAAGGTGCTGAATTTTTGTGATCCCTAAGTGAAGACGATCTCTTTTGGTAGGGCGCCCTAAATCAAGCATAGAAGATCCATGGCTCTGATACCATGTAGGAAATCAAAGTGCCAAGATCCTTCTAACATTCAATCTCCATATATAGGAAGAAGAAAAAGAGGAAGAAGAAGAAGAAAAAGAGGAAGAAGAAGAAGAGGGAGAGGGTTAGGCGCCCTCAAGGAGAGAGAAAGTAGTAGCAATGCTTGAAAGGGAATGAATTACAAATGAACAAAGAGTACATATAAATAGGCCTTCCAAGGGCCTAGACTCTTCCAAACTCTAAGTTCTAGAACCTTCCAAGACCCACTACTAATTATAGGGCACCCCCAAAAGTCAAGATAGGGTCCCTTAACATAATTAGACTTTACTTGGACCCACGAATTACTACTGGACCAAAATTGGGTCCAACTCAACTAAAACTGACTTAACATGGTCTAAATAATAAACCTAACCCATGGTTACACAAGTCTCGACCTTTTGGGTCAAAGTAACCTATGAGAAACTATCATTATCATTTATTACTTCTAATAGTAAGTAGGGATTATAACACACCACCCTCCCCCCGCTGATGTCCACTGATGTGGCAGCGCTGCCTGCCAAGTAGGCAACATGTCACCACCCCCTGCCACGCAGGCAGATCAGTCTGCCTGTGTGGCAGCAACTGCCCGGTCATGCCCGCCGATTGCACCATTTTCTGTCTATTCTGCTCCTACTCCCGATTCGCCTCCTCTTCCGTCTTCTGACCCTATTCTTTTCACACCAACCATTGCTCACTCTTCTTCCTTCCCGGCACCACAGCCTACAGCAAATATCCTGTATACGCCTTTTAAATCAACCGAACTTTTTTCCTCTTGGCAGATCGATCAAATCAAGGCAGATTTCCAGCTTTTGCGGCATGGAATCTCACAGCTGAAAGGAACGGTTACCTCTTTGATCAATGAGAAGAACATATTGCAGTCCAAGGTTGCATCACTCGAACAATCCATCGGGATCAAGCAGGCCGCAGCTTCGGAATCCACCACCAATATGATACGGGAGCTAGAAACCAAGATTGAGAAGCAACAAGAAGAGGCCCTTTCTTGGGCATCTGTTTTGAAAAAGTGAACCAAACCAAGCGCTCCCATCTTCTCGATTATCTCAGCCACCATCTTGGAAGAGAAATCTCGAGACCAAAAAGCCCACAACATTAGAGTTCGCAAGATCCCGGATACACAGGATGCCTTGGCTGAAGCCAAACGCTTTCTCGACACCACTCTCGGGCACAGGACAGAGGGGTTGGATACCGCATGGAGGACCACTAGAGATGCAGCCACACTCATTATCCGTTTCACTTCCCTTGAGAGTCGCCGAGATGCTTTGCGGTGCAAAGCTAAGCTACGAGGTACCACTATCTATATGGATGACGACCTCACATATATCCAGGTAGAGGGGAGGCGTAAGGCCTTTCAGGCAACCCGTGAGTCTGACAGACGAGTCATTTATTCAGATGGACGAGTGCGCTTTCTTAACAACGCTCATAGCAGCTCCCAGTGCTAGGGATTTGGGGTCCCCGTTGAGGTCCCCGGGTTCGGGAGTGCCCCGGGGCCCCATCCACACCATCTCCAGATTGGAGTATGGAACTGTGATGGCATACACTAATCTTCCATAGCTGACAACCTGATCGATTTTATCACTGGCAGAGATTTATTGCTTTTTACGGAGACTCACGAGAGTTAGGAGAGAGGATTACCTATTTTTCCAAGATACAGATGGGATTCCGTATACAGACCTGAGACTAGATCAGCTAGTGGTCATGGATCCGGAGGTGTTGCATGCTTATACAAGGAGTCTCTTCACCCGAGCATCGAGTTTATCACACACGACGAGTATGCACGTTATATATGGATTCATATTGTTGGACAGGATATTGGTTTGGACAAGGACCTCTTTGTGGCGGCATGTTATTCTTCGTCCTTTGCTGAGAGCACAGGTTCACCGTACCTTGATTTATCGCCTGATATTATCAGATTCGCAGAGCGGGGGCATATTTTCCTCATTGGGGACTTTAATGCCCAAACCTCATCACGGCAGTCAGAGTTTTATGACATCATCGACTAGCTCCGCGTTCATGCCCTTGACAGCGATGATATGGGAGTTACCAGGGTTTCAGAGGACAGCTTGGGACCTATTACCCCCTACGGTGAGCATTTATTGTGGTTTGGAGAGGCCCATGAGTTAGCCATTTACAATGGCCGAACTTGTCGGCCAAAATTCGGCAGTTATACTTGTCATCCTCACAGTGGTGGGCATAGTGTTGTGGATTATCTCATGGGATCACCATCTTCCATACCTCTCATCTCTGATTTTCATGCCTCTCCCACCACTCTCTCTAATCGTTCTTTTCTCTCCTTCGCTATCGGCCGCGTCCCACCTCCCCAGTCATCCTCACATCCCTTGCTTACACGTGCACCCAGATATACATTCAGTTCTCTCTGTACGTTAGTCTACTAGGAGTTTCTAGCCTCCTTGCTCCATTCCTTTCCACACAATAGTATTGTCGGGACTCAAGCTGCCTTTCTTAGCACCTCTCTTCATACCGCTGCTTCTCTAGCTTTTCCATCTAAGCCCCATAAAGGCAGACGCACACGTTCCTCATCGCTACGGCCGCTACACTCCTCGTGGTATGATGCCGAATGTCGCTCTCTTCATCACCTTGTCACCCATGCTCGTAGTCGTGATCCTCACTCTTCATAAAGCCACTAACTATGACTCTTTAAACGTAGACTTCCTAAAGCCCGTAGCACAACTCATCTCTCCCTACATTGCTCATATTTTTAACACAGCTGTGATTTCTGGTTTTCCCATGGCATGGTGTACTAATATCCTTCAAAGGCAAGTGATCCCATGAGTGTAGAAAACTACCGCACCATCATGATTGGCCACACTCTGGCCAACATATATGGTTCTATATTACAGACAGTTACTGGATCTTTTGCTGAGACTGAGGAGTTACATGCTATGGGTCAGGCTGGGTTCAGACCAGAATACTCTACCTCAGATCAGATCTTGATTTTGAGATGCAGTTATGGACTCGGCTCATTACATTCGCCACGTCCATTTACAATTACTTTACTTTATGCATAAGTAGGCCTTGGGCCATTTTTTTATTCATTCTTGACACTTAGGCTATATGGTTGGCTTTGGGCCTTATTTGGACATTTGGACATATTACTGGAGAGTGGGGGCCTTCTTGGAGGGTCTTCCCAAGAACCAATCTTCCATTGCTCTTTCCTTCATAATACTCCCTCTTAATGATTGCATCATAAGAAGTAGAAACCTCAAAATCATTAGAAGCCATGAAAAAAATGATTAGTACCTTCAACATAAGGATGATTGAAGTACTCTCTTTTTTCAAACAAGAACTTCTATTCAATGTTTTCGGTAATGACTCATATGATAATGATTCTTCCTCACTATCATTTACAATGACATCATCGCTATGATATTGATCTCTCTCCTCTTTAGTCTCTTTAAGCTCTCTTTCCTGCTTTCTAGGGTTAAGTCTTGCTTATGTGATGCTTTCATAGCTTAGCTCTAGATCAATTGTGGTTGCATTCTTAACTTGGTATAAGAGCACTTTCCTAATTGCTAAATTTCAGATCTGATTTTCTGAATGTACGCCCATTTTCCTTGCTAAATTTTTTTTCTCTCTTTGTTGAGGGCTTTCATCTCTTTGCTTCAGCAACATTCAGCACAGTTTGGAGGAGGACCAACACCCATCAGAGCATTTTCCTTGGCGGAGCTTTAGCGGAAGTACTTCCGCTAAAATTGGCGGCCAGAAAAGAAAAATTTGGCAGATTATTTCGGGCGCCCAAATCCAGCTTGTTTGCAGGCTGTCCAGCGCCCAATTCCCTCATCTCTTTCATCCGTTTCTCCTTCCATTTTCAGCCCTCTTCACTTTTGTTTGCAGACTGTCTAGCCCCTTCATACTTGTCATTTTCGTCCGTTTTTGTCTCCGTTTGCAACCATTTTTCACACCTTGTTTGCAGGCTGTCCAGCGCCCATCCCCCTCCAATTTTTACTTCGTTCTGCCTCCGTTTGCTACCCCAAATCCACATTTGATTGCAGGATATTCAGCGCCCATCTCCACCCTCATACTCAGCCTACTTGAAGCATTTTTTTCCAGCATCTCTTGCAACATTACTTGGTGGCTGTCCAGCGCCCCATTTGGCCCCAATACTTGGCAAAATTTCCAGCTCCAAAGCAGTTCCTTGACAGATTTGATCGGTGGCTGTCTGTGCACATTTCCAGCAGCTTTCTACAACCTTACGCAGTTCATTCCGCATAATACAAAGCGGCCCAAAAACATTTTTTATCTCTATTTGGTGGCTGCCCGGTATTTCTTCATTTTACTACCGTTTTCAGCACGCTACTCCGATGTTTTCCACACAAATACTTTCACTTCTTCTCATTGAACCTTCCAAGCGTCCCTTAATGGGAGTTATGGACTTGGCTCATTACATTCGCCGCGTCCATTCTTTTATTGTTATTATGCATAAGCAGGACTAAGGGCCCTTTTTATTCATATATTGGCCTTGGGCCCTATTTGGTTATATTTTTAGGACTTGGTCACATTGATTTGGAGTGGGGGTCCTTCTATTGGGAGGGCGCACTATTTTCCCTCCAAATCCTTTTCCCTCCCTTTTTTGAATCCTCCATTTGATTCAGGGAGAGGGTGTAAGTAGGGCATCATTGTATTCCTTTATTCAGTGTCCCCATAGGGACCCAAGGTGGTACGGAGGCTTGAAGTCTTAAACAGTTCTTGAGCTAATCCTAAATGTTCTTCAATCCACGAACTAAGGACATTGCCTTAAAATTGTGACAGATACAACCTCCTCCCACATAATAGCAGAAATCTTCATTTTTCCTTATTCAGTTTTTCTGTAAATGCAGCTAGGTTTCCACTGCTTTCCAGGCAGAATTTCTCCACATGCGTTACTGTTTCCTGATCAGTGATAGAGATGTCATCACCGCAACGCCATGCCAGTTATGTCTAAATTTTTCACCTTGCTAACGTCATCACAAAAACACTTTGAATCTAAAATGACCAAAAAATTCTATAAAATGTGAACAGTAAAACTACTAGAGAACTGACCTTAGGCCTCTGTTCCTTGGGGTAGAACTGGCTCACCAAGGCCAGTTCCTCTATGCAGAAATGTATTTCGAAACCTAAATGGCATCTGATAAGGACCTGAGCTATAAAGAGGACACTACTTAAACCTTGCAAAATTTGAGCTGGCAAATAAAGAGCGTAAACGCTCAATCACCAATTTGTTCTTGTCTAAGCACCAAGTGTTTTCTGTAGTATGAACTCAGAAAATCTACATATGTATACATGTAGTGTAAGTGCGAATAAAATGAAGGTAAGATGGAGTAATATGAGATCACACACACACGCACACACATACTTGGCAAGAACAAGGCATTGCTTGTAAAAGTCACGACGATCAACCCTGGCCCCTCCACGCAGGCGCTTGAGCATGCGATCCACGAGCTGGCGCAGTCGCTCTCGGTGAGACAATGGGGCTGCTGCCACCGCCATCCTCCCTCCTCCGCTCGCCATCCTTCCTCTTCGTTGATTCTTTGCTTTGGCTGAAGAATATAGGACCCAAGGTATTGTTGCATTTTTCCCGTTTGTGAAATGCTAGTGTGTAGGCCACCTTTGTTTATTTTGAAAATTTGCCAAAAAGCTCAAGTGTTACTCTTATGTGAGTAGTTTGAGCAATAAAATGAGATTTTGTTTTGAAGTGCAATTTTTGTTTATATTATTCACCAATTTGAATGTCTAGCGTAAAGCAAAGCTTCTCACTATATTTTTTGTTTGGTTTGTGCAACCTAGAAAATTTTATTTGGGTTTGCTAAATAGGTAGTTTAGGGTTTAGGGTGTTTTGACATAGGAGAGGGATAAGTGGGAGAGAATAGAGTTTCCTTCTTATTTGGAATCGGACAAATCGGAATCGGCCTATTTGACCTTTTCAAATTAGTCCTAGGGTTTTTGAATCAACAAATCAGTTTTAGGGTTTCAAAACTCAAATTCTTTTGTAGATTTGTCTACAATTTATAAAACCCAAAAACATAGCTACATAATGCATTAATAATAATAGATATCATGATTGAATTAGAAGCATGAAAGTTTCCAAATTCCATATTTTAATTCTTGACCATTTAAACTACCCAATACGTGTTACTTGACACCTGTATTATGTATACTTTAAGGGTTTGAACTTTAAAACGGCAAACTTGAAGGCGATGTCAAATCATAGATGAATCATGAAACAAATAACAAAGGAACTATAAAGGTATGAACTCAAAACATTCAACAATCTAGAATCCAATTTAAATTTATACATAATTCCAAAAAGTAATAACTCGTAATTTCTCTCTCTCTCTCTCTCTCTCTCTCTCTCTCTCTCTCTCTCTCTCTCTCTCTCTCTCTCTCTCTCTCTCTCTCTCTCTCTCTCTCTCTCTCTCTCTCTCTCTCTCTCTCTCATTCCATTGTGCTCTTATATTGAAAAACAACAACCACAAAAAGAGAAAATTGGACCTCTCTGTAATCGGGTCATGTGAGAAAACAAATTCCAGGGAAATTCGATTCAGAAATTTGAATTAGATTCGAATTGGAATTGTTATTCGATCAGCATCAAATCGTGATTCAGTAAAACTATAGGAGAGAACCTAACTACTCTCCTTCCATTGGTTGAGGCCACTTTAAACATAAGTGTCGACATTCACCAATATGCAATGAGTATTTTTTATATTGAAAGATGCTCTAACATAACAAATAATTGGATGAAGTTAACCTCTCATTATGTTCCAACCAAAACAATACTATTAGAAGACATTTTTTATGAAACCACAAAAAAGTGAGATAGATGGATGATACTACTCTAGAAAATAGGAACTTCCTAAATTGAGTTTTCTTTATCAATTTAGAAACATCAATGGAGATCTTGACCCTTTTGATCGACTATCACAAAAAACAATTTGCATAAAACTTATAAATTTGATGGCAAAGTTTTTTCTCTAGATTAAATAGTTTGCCTAAATGTTTGAAACAACAAATAATGAATCTAATTACTCTATGAACACTCACAGAGGTGTGTAAACTCCTCCAATGGAGTTGGATTAGATCAATCTATATTAATCAAACGCAAACTATCCATCAATCTCAAAACAAGCAAAAATTGAAGCTAGTTTGGCAATTTTGCCAATTCCAATGCAAGGCACTTTTACAAAATCCCAAATACACTATTCCAAGCCTAAACTGTCTATCTTGAGAACTCAATAGTGGAAATGAAAGAAAATGATTTCAGAAGCATAAATACATTAATCTATATAAAAAAACTACTTATTTTCATTTCAATTGATCCAAAACTCTCTCTTGATTGCTTATGGTTAAAGTGCAGTTGCTAAAAAAGTAATTTCTACACATAAACACTTGATTTTGGCAAAACAAGATAAGAAATCCTATCCCCAGTTTGATATCATTATAAAAATCAATATAAATGAATGCCAATAAACATTTCTCACAAAGATATAAGTGGATGATATTGTATTTGATCCAACATAACTCAGATTTTCAAAACAAGCTAGTTTTCTAGCTTTATAAACAAGAGCTCAATAAATGCTCGATATATTTGAGAAAATCAACTTAGATCTTATTTAAAATACTAGAAAAGTAGGTGGTTAAGAATTCAATCGATCATTATATCCACAATAAATTATGCCTCTATCAATGCATAAAAGATATCACAAGACAATGTCAAATGGAAGCTTGAAAATCAAAGTGCTTGAATTACTCACTTCATGATGTATGTACAATGGTTAGATCCATTACAGATCTTCTCCAAGTATGAACTAAAATCATGATTTTTAAATGCTAACCTACCCTATTCATGCCCTAAACCCTAAACCCTAAACCCTATTGGAACGTTGCTAGCAAAGGATCCAGTGATGACACTCGAAAAGGCAATGATCGAAATTCGAGAACAAGTCGAAGCTCGTGAGTACCTTGATCATAAGGACACTTCTAATCAAGCTCTTTACAGCAACAAGGAGAAGCCAAGAAGTAGTTCAAGCCTAAGAGGGAGTCAGATCAAAGGCAAAATCGAGACCAACAAACAGAAGGAGCCAGCAATGGCAGTTGGAAAAACAACGAGAAGCCGAAGCAACAGAATGGCGACTGATTTACTCACTAAATTGTTAATTTGTGGCAATCACATCTAGTGGATAGCCTCGAGTTTTAGTTTGATAAGTACATAAAAATTAATGAACACATGATGGCTAATATGTACAAGTGGTGGTCTAGTGACCAAGCAAGTCATAAGATTAAAACCTAACTAGTCGAGTTCTGCTAGTTTTCACTAGCATGATCAAATTGTATTTACAATTCTAACACAAAATTGGCCAAATAATATACATGTCAAGTTCTTGTACACGATAAAATTTCCAGCAAGCTCACACGTGTGGAGAATGATCCTCAAGTGTGAATGATCTTATTAAGCTTTGTGTTTAGCACATAACCTGATTCTAGATTGAATACCAAGATCTAGTACAGAATTTTATGGCTAAATCACAATCTAGCATGCTAAGAATCAAAGAATGATAACTTTTAAAGACAAGAAAGAAAAAGTACAAGAGTTTAATGCATTAGCATAAGCCTCTACTCGAGTTAGAGAGAGAAAGAGAGAGAAAGAGAGAGCAATATTCAAGCAAATGATAGTGTGGATCCAAAATAACATGGAATAGCTTCAAAGCTTGGTTCTTCATAAAAAAAATTACGAGAATGTCTACACATATTTATGGAGTCTGAAGTAGCTCGAGGTAGAACCATCATCCATCTAACTTCCATCCACATCTACAAGTAAAAACTAGAGTATTAGTGACATTTGTCACTTCACATGCATGCATCTACTTTTACCAAGTGTCAAATATTCAACTAGAATTGTACAAATCATCATGCATGTGTCCAATTCACTTTCTGCATGTCTTGCATGTCACTATGGAACACTTACAACCATTGCATGTGATATGCCACGAGTTTCTACAAGCATATTATTGAAATTTCTAAGTCTACATTCTATATGCAAGTTGTATATCACCAACTAGACTTGAAGAACCCATGTACCTCGAGTTTCTTCTAGGCCTGGTTCAGCAAGATTCATTGGCTGAGTCCTTCGTAAACCTCCTTTGTTTCTGATTCTTTCTCTTCATGTTCACGATGAGATTTCGGTAACATAATCACTTTCTTCATGATGGTGCAACTATGTATTAGCATCTGTTCTTGGATCTGCTTGTGGCATAGATGGAGAAGGGACTTCGGCTGCTACTTTAGCAGCTTCTAGGGATCCTTCTTGTTGCAATTGTTTAATCCATTGTCTCATATTCTGGTATCTCTTCTTTTCTGCTTTGAGATTCGGATACACGTCTGATGCGGCACATATATCTGTAGTTGGTGCATATTCAACATGTACTGGATCAACTATAACTCCTTTCTGTTTCTGAGCTCTGGTAACAACCATCAAAGGTACAGTTGGTTCAGATTGAACTACTGGTCTTTTCTTGATTCTAATCAAGTTCATGGGAGCAGTAACCGGAGGTGATTTGGATCTTGCGGGACATTCTTTATAACAGTGTCCATAACCACAGTCTCTATAGAATGGTACAAACTTTCCTTTGTTTGGACATTCAGCAACTCTATGGTTTTCTCCACATGCAAAACATCCAAGTAGCGCTCTGGTCCATTGTCTAGCTGCTTGTTGTTGTGCAAAGGACCACTCTCGTGATCATTGCTCATTACCAGAATAAGGTTCTGGTTCCATCAGATTTGTAGGTGGAGTACTATCCCATGGGAGCTGGCAGAGCTAGTCGTTCTGGAAATCCAAGGCCAAAATTAAAAGGCTTTTCGTCGGGACCCTTTGAATAAGTAGATTCTCGATACTGAAGCTTAGCATACCTTTGCTAGATAATCCGAGGATTAAATGAGCAAAAGATTGTTTCATGACCCGTAGAATTGCACAAATGACAAATAATATTCGCCATTCGTTGTTTCAACATTGGACATTCATTCATAGAATGATTGCCCGCACAAATTGAACACCAGAGGAAAAGTCTTTGCAAACTCTTCAGGCTCTTTGTTTGCTTTACCATGGAAATCTTCCAAGGTTTTGATCTCTTCATCAAGTTGAGATTGCATCTTTTCTAGCTGCATCTGCTGCTTTTGACCCAGTTGCTCAAACTCATTGATAATCTTCTTTGCAGTAGCATTGATATTCGTTGATGCAATGGTGGTGGATGTTGTTATGGTTTACCCTGCTGTATAAGACAACATTCCAACATTTGGTTCATCGTCAGAATTTTCATCCTCTTTATGAATTGCATCAGCCATAGCATTTTGTATCGTAGCATATTCAGTTTGGCATTTCAGCTCGTGTCTAATCCATTTGGGTTGACTTGCTAAAAACCACATAATCAAAACATCTTCATTGATTAGATTAAGGATCACACTCAGATCTGAGGTTTTGACCCGTTCAATATAATCTCTTACTGCCTCTCTTTCCCATTTTAATTATACTTAAAAGAATAAAAAATCTTCCATAGATTTTCTGGGCTTAAATCTCGTAATGAGAGTGGCTTTAACCACTTTCCAATCTTGACGTTCTGCTTCCTCTTGGTTATAAAACCAATCTTGAGCAGCTCCAGTTAAGGCCATAGGAAATAACTGAAGTTTATTTTGTGGAAAAACTTTGCCATAAACCCTACACGATTCAAAAAATATTTGGATAAATCTGATGGGATTAGATAACCCATTGTACTTTGGTATATCTAAACTGTGGTAGAACTGACGAAGGTTCTTTCTGACAAGAATTAGGTTTTTGCAGCTTGGCGAGAGCAAAATTGACTTTTTGGAAGATCCTAATAGATCTAATCTTTGCCAAACTCACAAATGGTAAATTACTATATTTAGAATCCTCTAAAAACTGGACGAACGATATGACGAAGAATCAAGAGTAATACTGGAATTTTCGCAAAAAAGAGACTTCTTTGACAAAAATATGACAATATGACCACTGATCTTTGAAAAACCTTCGCCCAACTTACTGATTATCAAAAAATAGTAAGTGGGACTGACACTGACTCTGGCGAAGGTTTAGAAGAAAGTTCTTCTCAGAGAACTGATATTTTTGTAGAAAGTTGTAAATTTTTCACAAAAGGTTACCAGCAACTAGATGAACAGTCACTTTGGTCTTCTATTTTTGTATTATTCTTCGCTGACCTGGCAGTAAATAGATCTAAATTACACCTATGCATAGTGAAACAAGAGAACGTTCTTTTTCTATATATTTTAGGGTTTTTAATGATTTTTTGGTGTTTTTTGATGGTTTTTTTGATGTTTTTGCAAATCTGCTGGGAATTAATCTTCGCCCTTCAATCTGAAAGATCTGTGAGTGAAACTAAAGCTTCCTACAACTCGACGAAGGTTTCCTATAAGAGGATAAAAAGCTTTCAGATCTTATGATGATTTTGCCTCCTTTTTATTCAAATATGGTAGTTTTGACCAATTTTTGTTGTTTTTCCTGATTTCTTAGATCCAAATGGACCTTCAAAGTTGTGATCTGAATAGCTTCCCCTGATCAACAATCAAATTAGATTTCAAACAAGAAGATCCTACTCTAATCAAGCAAAATCACCCTCAATCTAACCCTAAAATGCAATTTTAACTCTATTCATGCCAAAACAAGATGTCTAATACAAGCTAACATCCATCCAACATGCTGCAATCTGACAAATTGGCATAGCTCCCCGGCAATGGCACCAAAATTGTAGTGGCTCGATTTCCTATCCTATCCTCAACCCAATATCCAAGCACACAAGCATGAAGGAGATGAAGTTAGTCGTCACGCGGAGGTTCGATCCCATGAGAGCGATAGCATAAATCAAATCCAGCATGCATAGATGATCCACAATTAGCACTAACATTCGCTAACACTACACATACTACATCCATTAACACTATGATCCACAATGAGATACATACTTGCTTCTCTCTCTCTCTCCCTTTCTCTCTCATGAAAAACATAAGAATATACAATCTTAATAACATTCAGTTCTAACAATTAGCAAATACAACAAAAGCATGAGAGATGGAGGAAAAAGAATAAAGAGCAAGGACATTCACAAGTCCATTCCATAAGAGAGCCAATCTGCTTATATTGAAATGAAGATTTGAACATGAGGAGCAACTCGAGTTGGCCCCTATTTATAGTGGAGAAGAGGGGCTTGGCTTCAAAATCCTATCGGCCCATTTCTACCTCCCTAACTATTCAAGCTTTAAAAAAGAGTGGGAACCCATACAATAATTGGAGGGAACCAATTTGAATTTGAATTTTGGCGGGACCCCCTATTTTATTCACTAACTTGACATTTAGGCCCTACGACATTAAAAGTCCCACAAAAAGGCCTAAAGTCCTTTTATTGACTTTCTAATTAATCAAATAACTATGTGATCGTCGGGTTGGACTTACACACACAGGGTTCTGTGAAAAATCCAACAAATTCACACGTGTGGAGAACCACAAAAAACGTGTGAATGATCTTTACCATGCTTTGTGATGGCACACAGATCACCTATAGAGCAATCCTGCAATCTACCAACAGATATGAGGCTAGAGCACAATCTAGAATGCTACAGATCAAAGCAATACTAATTCCTCACAAATAGAGAGAATACATAAGCAAAATACTATATGAAGAATGCCTTCTACTCGAGTTAGAGAGAGAAAACTACATGCATGTGTCCAATACTGTATTTGCATGTCTTGCATGTGACTTCCCTAGATGAATTGGACATGTGTAGAACATGTATACTGACTTGCATGTTGCATGCACTCTAACTGACTTTGCATGTCATCTATTTCTATGCATGTCTACAAATCTAGATCTACCTAACTCAAACTCACCCTAATCTACAAGGTCATGTGCTCAATTCACATATCTTTGATATATACAATGGAACAAAGTGAATATAGTCCAAATATGACCATCTAGACATTGTGCATGTCATGTAGCTCAAGTTTGTACATACTAGAGAATGATATTTACAATTTGTAAATGCACAAGCAAGATGATTTTTCTCATCAACCCATATAGACAAGTTGGATGGCTTTTTATTCTTCACAGGGGCCAAATCCCTCTAACTTATTAACTAGTGTTAGGGTTGCCTTGGGATCCACAAACCCTCCAACAGACCAGTAGTTTAACATGAACCAATTGTACCTTTGATGGTTGTTACCAGAGCTTAGAAACAGAAAGAAGTTCTAGTTGATCCAGTACTTGCTAAATCTGCACCAACTACAGATATACCTACCGCATCAGGGGTGTATCCGAATTTCAAAGTAGAAAAGAAAAGTTATCAAGATATGAGGTAGTGGATTAAGCAATTGCAACAAGAAGAAGCCCAAGAAGCCGCTAAGCAACAGTCAAAGTCCATTTTCTATTCATGCCACAAGCAGATCCAAGAACATATGTTAATACACAGTTGCACCATTATAAAGAACCCTTCAAGATGTCAGAACCTGAAGCACCACAAACAAAAATGATCGTAAATATTCTGTCTAGCAAGATGGATATTACATTGGGAGAATTTCTTAAGCTAGTGCCTAAATCAAAAGAAGTATTAGCATAAAGATTGACTCAAATGGAACCACAAGTCTGCCAGAAACCACTTTTTTGTGCTAGGTTTGAAGAAACAAATGAAGTACTCAATGTGGAGACAATCTAGGAAAGTGAGCAGAAAAACATCACCCTCCCGATCCAACATAGACAGCTTTTTTAAGAAGCGGCCGTGATTGATGGAGGTTCAGGAGTTAACCTGATTTCAACCAAGCTATGTGCAAAATAGGGACTTACCAAGCTGAAGCCTGTCACTTTTGCCATAAAACGAGCTGATCAACGACAGTCCGTCCTAGAGGAATGGTTGAAGACATACCTGTCAAAATAGCTGGAGTGCAGTTTGTCATTACTTTTGTAGTAATGGACTTACCTGACGCGCCAAATGTCTATCGAGTTTTATTGGGACGTCTAAGGTTATGAGTTGCGCAAGTAATTCATAATTGGGACACCGATAAAATTGCTTTTGAGAATCGTGAGCGTGCGGTCAAAGTAGATCCAATCACTTGGACTAATAAGCCAGTAGTCCAAAGAGGAAATGATGACTCATCAACACCAGAATTTTGTGATTGACAAGTAAAGACTCTGGGAGTTCGCTATGACTCTTAAACTGACACTATCAATTGGAATCAAGCTCTTGCAATAGTGGATAATACAGTAGGCTATATATGTCAATGAGATAATCAATCCGAATTGAGCAAGATTTTCTTACTTGGTCGAACTTTGGATACGTCCCACCTCTCACCTCTCCACCTCTCAATCTCTCCCCACAGTATACAATTAAAATCACGAAAAGAATGCAAAACTAACCCCTAAACCACGATCTAGCACACACCTAACTAATACTAACAATCTAAAAATCTAATTTTTTGATGAAATGAAAGGGTTAGAAAAGAAGGAATGAGAACGAAGAGGACAAGTGCTATATGCAGCTAGACAAGTAATGGCGCTCCCTAGAAACAACGCCACTATTGTGTCGTAGATGTAGTATAGACGTTCGTCGTTGGGAGCGACAACCTTGCCTTCATCTGCATAGCACACGGAGAGAGAGAGAGAGAGAGAGAGAGAGAGAGAGAGAGAGAGAGAGAGAGAGAGAGAGAGAGAGAGCTGAAGTGAAACCAGCAAAGTTTTATTAGGAAAAGATGGAAGATACAATACAAAGGAATTGATTCTCTTTTATAGATTTGAAGGGTGAGTCTCCTTCACTCTGATTGGCCACACTTCAATGGAAAGGATTCTAATCCAAGCCTTTTAAAAAAATCACAAACTCAATCTAATGGTTTTAAGAAAACACAAAGTAAGTCACATGAATCATGTGAGTCCAACTTTGACAAAATTAAATTCCTCATTTGCAACTCGAGTTTGTAACTTTGGGACTACATTATTTATTTACACCTAGGGCCCAAGTTTCTATAGAACAACTTAAAACAACTAGAAATGTGCTCATTGGGTTGGGTTTATACACACAGGATTGTCATAAATTGTAAACTCTTGGAACTTTGTTGCGAAGGTGACGAAGGGAAACCCCCTTTGTTTAACTGTCTTGTATACTCCACACAGTGGAGATATAAACACATTTTTTATTAACACGAAATAGAGGATAGAGAGACAAAAAACATAGAGAGAATAGTTGTGCATGAAAGTCGCAAACGAGTAGAACATAGTGATTGAGTTGAGCGTTAGGCCGCCAACGAACGAGACATTGACCAACTCACTCGAAACTCAAAAATAGATAATACAATTGCTCTCTTCTCCATCTCATTGTTCTCGTCATCTTGATTGCTCGAATCTTGTATGTTCTGTGATTTGTAGTCGCTTAGGATCATGAAACTTTCGCAAAGAAAAAACAAACGAATGCCAATAGAATCAGATTCGCAACATGGCATCACAGCACTGAGGTTATCACTACTGATATCCAAGCAGTGATTCTATAAGCAACACAATATGGCTACAACGATCCAGATGATCAGTCTTGATGGCGAAAACTACAGAGTATGGAAATTCAAAATCAAAATGCTTCTGAAGGATGAAGGCATCTAATCAGTGACCGAACTCACAAAGGTGCAGCCTCCGTAGGGAGACCCCAGGAGAGCTAAGTGGATTAGAAAAAGATGAACGTGCAATGGCGATCATCGTTTTGTCCATCAACGAAGAAATACTCATGCAGATTAAAGACTGTGAGAGCAGCCATGAAGCATGTGAAAGACTAAAGCAGAAGTACGAAGTGAGGGCAGTCGCTTCAATGATGCATTTTCACAATCAACTGCAATCTATACGATGGGATGGCAACCAGTTGAATCAACATGTTGAGAAGATCAGAACAATCTTCGCTCAACTTGCTGCATCAGGGCAGGAACACTAGGTCCCAGCACCACAACAGTTGATGTACTTCATGAAGTCCCTACCCGCATCCTATCAATCGTTGAGAATGCTCATACTAAGTCTAAAAGATATGACATTCGAGAGAGCAATCAGTCTTGTCGCTGATGAGAGACTGATGAGGGATGAAGGAGAAGGAAGCAGTGATCAAGAGAAAGCTCTTTTCACGAAGGGAAGGAAGAAGAACAAGAACAAAGATTTATGGAGTTTGAGGTAGCTCGAGGTAGAACCACATCCATCCACCTTTCAATCACATCTAAAGTGGAAACTAGAGTCTAAGTAACATTTGTCACATCTCATGCATGTATCTCTACCTACTTTTACCAAGTGTCCTATTTCTAACTAGAATTGTACAAATCACCATGCATGAGTCCATTTCACTTTGTGCATGCCTTGCATGTCACTATGGATCACTTACAATAAATGCATGTGATATGCCACAAGTTTCTACAAGCATATCAATGCTATTTCTAAGTCTACAATCTATATGAAAGTTGTATTCTACTAACTAGATATGAAAAATCCATATAGCTTGAGTTCTATCTAGGCCAGATTTGGCATTTACATTTATGAAACAACATACTTGCATAGTAAAAAATTTGTAGCGAGCCTAAAGTCAAGATAGATTATTTTTCAATTTCAACATGGAAGCACAGATTGTGGAACTTAAATATCCACGGGTTTTTTAGCTAAATGGCAATATGTTGACTTGAACATGAATCTTGGTATTACTCCAAGATTGGCTCTATGCTTGACGAAGGAATTCTTGCTCAAAGGTTTGGTGAGCAAATCTGCAATACAAGATGATGTGTCGATGTGCTCCAAGTAGATTACCCCTCCAATGAGCTTCTCTCTCACGAAGTGATGTGCAACCTCGATGTGTTTGCTCCTTGTATGAAATATCGGATTGTTGGCAAGGGCTTGTGCTGAAATGTTGTCACACATGATCATAGGTAGATCATCTTCCATGATTAACTTTAGCTCCACTAGCAACCTCTTGATCCAAAGCACTTCCTTTGTTGTAGTAGTGAGTGCCTTATACAACTTCACAAGATGAGAGTGATACAATATCTTGCTTTTTGGAAAGCCAAGATATCAAGTTTCATCCAAGATATATGACATAAGCACTTGTAGATTTTTGATCTGCTCTATCACTTGCAAAATCCGAGTCAGAATAGCCAACTTTAGAAAGATCTTCACTTTTATACAACAAACCATAATCAAAAGTTGAAGATATGTATCTAAGCACTCTTTTGGCCATTTTCCAACGATGAATAGTAGGATTCTGCATAGCTTGGCACAACTTATGAACACTAAAACTTATGTCAGGCCTAGTTATTGTGAGCCAAATTAAGGAGCCTATAAGACTCCTAAAAAGAGGTCCACGAAGGATCTTTCATCACCTTTGTTAGGGTCTTTTACAATTTGCTCCGTAGGAGGCTCTATACTCTTACAATCTAACATATTGAACTTTTTTAACATTGAAAGAGCATACTTGTATTGACATACAAAAGCTTTATCATTAAGAAAGTCAATCGCTAATCCTAATATGTAGTGAATTTTTCCAAGATCTTGCATCTTGACTCTTTTCCAAGTGCAACCTTGGTCTACTCAGCTAACTTAATACAACTTCCTGTTAGAATGATATTATCAACATAAATGAGAAGTATGACAATATCTCTATCATAAAACTTGACATACAAGGAAGGATCATAGTTACTAAGATTAAATCCTAGTGACTCAAGAAAGGTGTTAAGTCGAGAATACCATGACCTTGGAGCTTGCTTTAGTCCATATAGACTTTTGAAGAGCAAGCAAACTTTGTCTTTGTCATGGATGAACCCAATAGGCTGATCCATATAAATCTCTTCTTCTAGATATCCATTTAAGAATGCGTTAGAGACATCTAGTTGAAAAACTTGCCAATTGAAAAAACAAGCAATAAAAATTATGATTCTAATTGATACCATCTTTGCAACTGGAGCAAAAGTCTCCTCATAATCAAGTCCATAAACTTGAGCAAAATCCTTTGCACAAAGCCTTGCCATCTTGAGTATATTTGACTCGAAAAACCCACTTGTAACCAATGGTGTGCTTCTTAGGAAGATCCACAAGCTCCCATGTCTTGTTGGCCATCAAAGCATCATATTCCTCCTTCATGGCAAGAAACCATTCTTTTGAATTGAGTGCATCATATACACCCTTTGGCTCCTCATGTGAAATAAAATAAGCACAATTAGTGTAGTTGAGTTCCACTTGCTTGCCTTTATCTTCATATGTAAGCCTCCTAGGCTCGGATCTTTCTCTTTGAAATCTCCTTGGTGGAAAGATTTGAGGTGACTCCTCCTCAATTCTCGGCCCCATCTCTTCATGATAGTCTTCAAGGGTGATGATTGGAGTATCTTTTTGAGAATCTTTGAACTCGACCTCCTCAAGAATGTCTTTTTGATTCTCATGGAATACAACATCCCTACTCTCAATTGTAGTTGAGGTAGAGGGAACATAGATTCTATAAGCCTTCTTGTTGGATGAATATCCAACCATGATCCCTTTGATATAATTAGGATCATCTCTTTTCCTTGTTTCCAAGGGTACATGAACAAAGCAAACACATCCAGAAACTCTAAGGTGATCTACCTTAGGTTTCTTCTTAAACAAAACTTCATATGGTGATTTTTCAGCAAGTGCGTTGTGAGGTAATCTATCGCACAAATAGTTTGCACAATTAATTGCTTCACCCCAATATTCAATAGGCAAAGAAGCTTCAACTCGGATTGCTTTAGCACATTCACATAAAGATCGATTTTTTCTCTCAGCAACTCCATTTTGAGATGGAGAATAAGCACAAGAAAACTCTCTCTTTATTCCTTCATAAAACTTGTTGGAGATGTATTCACCTCCTCCATCACATCTTAAAGCTTTAACTTTGAAAGAAAACTGTTTTTAAACATAAGCTTTGAATATTAGGAAGTGATCAAATACCGTAGCTTTTGAAGAAAGTAGATACAACCAAGTACATCTTGTGAAGTCATCAATAAAGGTGACAAAACATGTTGCACCACCAATACTTTTAGAAGAAGAAAAAAGAACTTTCGAGTGTATAAGCTTCAAAGGATGAGTAGTCTTGATAAAAGACTTTTGATATGGCTTTCTATGTGATTTTGCAATAGCACAAGCCTCACAAGGCTTGAAATCTTTGGAAAGTGATTTTGAAAGGCCAACAACCTTATATTTCTTGACCATAGAAGACATAGACTTAAAGTTAGGATGCCCCAACCTTCTATGCCACAACTCCTCCTTAGATAAAGGAGCAACTTCACAAAAGTTTGTATTCTCATAAGAATTCAACTTGAAAACTCCACCATATCTAGATCCATCAGCTAGGACCTCATCATTTTTCGTGATAAAGCAAGTATTGGAATTGAACTTTACATCACAACCACTATCAAGCAACTTTCCAACACTAATCAAGTTCTTTGTAAGTTTACGAATAAACAGACATTGGAAAGTGTGCAACTGTATTTGAGATGGATCTCAAATATTCCACAAAACAAGATTTTCTAGATCATACACTCAAAATGGATCTAGGCACTTAAACAAGTTTGAATCCTACTTTGGCACATGTGAAATGCTACATGGATCAACCTCCAGGTTACATCTCCGACTCACTTCCTACCTATGCATGCTGAATGCATAGAAGTATTTGGTCCAAAATTCGCACAACAATGGTGTAAGAAGAAAGATCATGCTCTGAGATCCTTGGGATATTCAAATGTTTATATAAGGATCACAGACGGGGAGATCATCATTGTTGTTGTGTATGTGGACAACACCATGATACTATGCAGAAGCAAAGAGCTGATTGCAGGATTGAAGAGCGATATTTTTGAAACATTTTGGGATAACAGATATGTTGGAATCACGTCAAGTTTTGTCTCACAAATAGCAAAGCAAAGGTTAAATTTCTAATAACAAGCAGTTGATTACATCGCAATTTAGATTTATGTAAGTATATAAGTTTTGAATCGAAATTCTCACTCTCACTTGTTTGCACAATTAAACACAAACTTTTTTCAGATTAAAACATTCATTCAACCTCAAGCTTAGAGCAAACATAGCATTTCCATCATGTTCACATACTTTGCTTTTGGGATGGGGGTCTTTGGCAATCATTTAGGTGAGAATGGAATGTGGTTGGTGCACCTCTGCATCGAGCAGAACGACCATAGAACAACCGAATTCCACTACGGGTCAATTGGGCACCCAAGTGCTCGGTGCTAAGTTTGAGGTTCATGGACCAGAAAATCTTTGATGATTTCGGGATGACAGATTGCAAAGGGGCAAATACCCCAATGCTTGCAAGAACAATCCAAAGGAACGAATATTGTTTGAAGACTAAAGAAGAGAAAGAGATTATGCAGCACACGTCTTATAGGAAGCTGATTGGATCTTTGATGTATCTAGCAGACAACACATGACCCGACATAGCTTATGTCGTATTCAGAATGAGCCAGTTTAGCACGAATCTTGGCTTAGCACACTGAAAGATCGCAAAGTGAATCTTACAGTTTCTTCAACAGATGAAGGACTATGGGCTATGTTATTCTTGTGATGCAGGGTTCCAAATGCACTCCTGCAATGATGCAAGTTGGGCATCACTCAAAGACGACTGTAAAAGTGTCTCAAGAGGATGCATCATTGCAGTAGGTGGAGCAATTATCTGGGTCAGCAAGAAGCAGACCATCATAGCTCAGTCATCCTGTGAAGCTGAATACGTTGCAGCCCCGAAGATGGCCAACAAAATTTTATGACTCAAACAGTTCCTTGATGGACTAGGTGAGAGCACCAGAGAGCCTATGATCTTGCAGATGGATAACACTTCTGCAATACACTTGACGAATGATCCCGTGTTTTACTCAAGGACAAAACACATTGCAATCAAGTACCATTTGATAAGGGACCTAGTCACCAGAAATGAGTTAAAGACCAGCTTCATTGGAACGAAGCAGATGGTAGCAGACATCTTTACCAAGGCCTTAGACAAAGGTTTGTTCGAGAGGCAGAGGAGGAGTCTGGGAGTCATAAAGCTACCACGCTTTGAGAGGGAGCTGAAGAAACAATTTGTTTCGAGCCACAAAGCTCTACTAGCTTTAGAGCTCAATTTTGCAGAAACGCAAGGGAGCTGCCTGGACGCGAAGACCAAAGCTTCGAGGAGTGAAGACCCGAGGATGACAGTCAAATGTTCGTTGATTGGAGGATACCCGAACACGAAGAGGAAATGTTCGTGGAGCCAGAAAGGCTCGATGGCAAGGACCAAGGTAGAAGAAGACACGAAAGGCGAAGAAGACACATTCACGCCTCAAAGGACGAAGGAGATCGAAAAAGTACAAGGAGGACGTCACTCCTCCACGGACCACTTGGGTACCGTTAGAACGTGTTTCACCAGCCGTTCTTGTAATCCCTGATCAGCTTAAATGTGTTCTCTCCATCCATCTATATAAATAGATTGAGAACGAGGGAACATGTTGAACATCCAGTTTGACTGAACATCATCGATGTCCAAAAGTTCGCTAGTAAGTGAGATGAAAATATATGGTTCGTGAGAGAGTTAATGCCTCTCACACTGACGCGCTGCGTGGACCTGTCACACAGCGCTTAAGGAATTCACTGATAATACAGTAGATGTTTATGCAGATGATTTTCTTATCTTAAATATTATTGAATGCCTTATTGTTAGATTGATATATGTTCGTAAGCAGTTGTTTTATCCTTATTCCGCATATTGGTTTCATCTTGTTGAATGCACAAACAAATTCTAAAGTAGATCAGCAGTGTCTGTCCATGCTCTGGAGGATTGTAGATCTGTCATAGAAGGCAGTAGACCATCAGACATAATCGAACTCACATCCAGGCTTGTTACAACTTTCTTCAACAATGGTATCAGAGCGCTTGACGTTCTCGATATCAACTTTCTCAATATTAATACTTATGTAACATTTGAGAGTCATATGGTCTATAGAAGTTGAGGAGATTCCATGGTGATTACTCTATTGATTGCAGGGTAATGTGCTTTACCATTTTTGGGTGAAAAATAGATATTTCTCATAGTGCATGGCTCTCCAAAGTTAGGAGTGATTTTTAAGGAGAATGCTTCTAGACTTGCACTTGTCTTGTCATGATATTTGTCTCTTATTTCTATATCTTGGCACTCCGTTATTTCTAAGTGTAGCATAACTTCACTATTTGGATAGGTAATGCAATTTCATTGGTTAGTCATAATTTGTTCAAACCTAGTGCAAATAAGCAAATAGTTTTGTAAGTTTCCAACTGGATTTGAGAAATAAAGCATCTAGCATTTTGACAGGTTAATAATTATTAAAATCAAGTCTCCTAGTTTTTTCTTTTTTCTTTTGTTGTATTGATTATTGGAGAGCCTTATTGCATAAAACCTTTATATATGATTAATTCTTTTTTGTGTAAGTGTTTGTGGTCTTTTGTATCAAGCACCCTTCCAAGCTTATAGTAGATTCAATGAGGTGCATGTACTTGAAGCAATAGATAAAAAAACAGATTTTCATTTCAATACAACCAAACCATGGGAGAGAATTACTTTCTCATGTTGCACTTGTTTTTCTAGATCTTTGTGCTCCTAATGTGACCTAAGCCTAAAGATAACACAATTGTATGTTACATCAAAGTGTACCATTGCTAATGTTGTGAGTTCTTGTCGGTATGTATCACTAATTGCTTCGTAAGTGCAAGATTTCGGTCCACAAATATAAAAAACAATGCTACCATTAAAACCAATTTTAGTGAACTTGATAGTGGTTTGACCAACTACATGCATTTGGAGATCCGGCATGATGTAATAAGCTCTCCAAATATTCTTTACCAACTTCTTATTTGATTTACATGCTAAAATCTACAACAAGTATTAGTTTTTGAGGATTAGAATAGACAAAATAATATAGTTGAAGTTTAAAGTAGGAGAGGGCTACAAAGCTTAGAGATCTCTCTCTTATTATGTCCATGTGTGCACTGCTATATTCCAGTTTCAATATGGTTCTCAATGTTTTGAAGTTAACTCGTGTAAGTACTTGATAAAAAATTGGATTTTTATTTCCTTCTAATTTTTCACCTTGAATAGTGAGATGATAAAACTTTTTGAAACTTATATAAATTGTGTGATTATTTTGTCCTTGACAAAAAATATTTCATACATATTAACCATGCCATTAGTTTCACCAAAGAACTTTAGTTAGGTATGACACATTCATTCTCTTTTGTGCTTAATAATTTTACTAGGGGATGATAATTACAAAAAGGAAAGTGAGGTCCTCCTTGCATAAGGGCCTTCCATTTTGGGAGGAGCCCTAGGGTGCTACTTGGACCAGGGTGAAGGCTTGAGGGTGGTAGAACATTCTCTTATGTATTGCCAAAGTGCAAGGCTTGTTCTTAAGATTACTATCTTTTATTTATTTTTAATTAGGAGGAATGTAGATGTGGACTACCAATGATTGGTTGTCTCATAACACATGCACATTCCGGTGCTATATGGTAGCCAGTCATTGGCTATTCACAAAATATACATGTGGTACATGGCAACAATTCATCTATTTTTCACATGAGAGTTTTAGTGGAATGGTTTGGAAGTACATACAAATTTTGTTTTTGAAAGTGGCTCCAAAATATTAAAAAATAAAACAAAAAGAGCACTTGGCATTATGACATTGTATTGTGTGTGTACAATTCACGTTTCTCTTAAGTTTTCCCCTCACAACGGACGTTATTGAGTACTTAGGTCCATCCCAAGTGAGTTTGAGAAGCAACAAGCCCAAAAAGGGCAGCTTTCAAACTTAATCCTCACTGCTCTCATAGAAGAAACAATCTTGCTTTTATTAATAAAAGATAAGCCATGAAAAGGATGAGAGTACGTGAAATGATAATGCCATTTTAATGCCAAATGGCAAAAAGTAAGTAAGTTAATATGCTTAGTAGAACATAAGACATCAAAGTAATTACTCAAAACCTATTGCTTGATATAAGTCAGAGTGTGACTAAAAAGCAATCTAAGAAACTCTGAAAGAGTAGTTCATGCAACTTGAGCTTGTCAAAAAATTAAAAGTGTTTGCAAATTTCAAACGTTGCATTGGAACATAAAACAAAAAATACAAAATACTTAATACTCTGACGATAGAATGATACAATGATGCATAACAATGTAACACTTAGTTCATGGTGTTTTGCACGAGGCTCCTCACATAAGGATGATGATCACAGGTTCTATCGGATATGCATATTGAATATTGAATTAGAAATTAAAACGTGTGTGGTGATGGCCATGTCTTTTCCGTCGTTTTTCCGCCACCACAACGTCTCCACAACCATTCTTCCTCTGCCAAGCCATATGAACATGAACCGGAACCTCATGATCAGGGCATGCAGCTCGGATCCTCCTGGCGCTGGCGCTGGCACTGACACTAAGCTAAGGCAGCAGGGAGCCGACGGGCATCCGATCGACCACGCCTCATCCTGGCTGCAGACAACTAGCAACAGGACAAGAGAGCAAACTGTAAGTGGTGTGTGAGTCTCTGCTCTTTGGAATGAGGTTCCGTAAACATTTATATACGGAGTCTTATTCTCAAAATATTTCTAACATATAGAATTTCGTGTCCCATGTGGATGTATCTTTGTGCATCAGACTTGCACCTTTCGTTGGACATTGATTACAAAAAGGGATGCATATGTGACTACATCAGGATATTATTTGGCATTATTGTCATTATCTGACATATGGGGCACAAGGTCCCAATTATTAAACTCAAAAAATCCATCAACTATTTATGTGCTCACTAATGATTTTCAAATCACAAGCTTTGTGGAACCTTCTAGACAATAGGGCTTGAGAACTTGTAGGTTACATCAGCTTTTGTGTCATCACGATGAAGCCCTAGTTTGGAGGTTATAAATAGCTGCAATAACACTCATTTGGTAGATTGCAATTGGTATTCTCGAGTTATTTGTAGGGAATTCATCATGTCTTCCTCGTAGGGGGTATTATGAATCATGACTGTTGTTGATGTTCGTAGATTCTTCTTTGTAGAACATTGTTATTTGATTCATCTTTTGTTGTCTATTGATGCTTTATGTGATGCTATATTTATAGGCCGTGATCGAGTTCATAACATGTTACTTAAGCCACAAATATCTACTTTTATTCAGCCACTATTTTTGAAGAAAGGCTTAGGGAACAAAAAGCACTTATTGTGAGGGTCAGAGGCATTGTGGATACTCAAGGTGCTATTCAAGAAGCAAAACGTTTTTTGGAAACCACACTAGGCCATAATGGTGAAGGAATGGAAAAGTTTTGGAGAACCAAAAAGATAGCTTCACACTAATCATTCGGTGTAAAGGTCTTGAAGAGAGATGATCCACATTGAGATTAAAGAGTAAATTGCAATACTTATAATGATATAAAGATTGTTTCTACTAAGATGAGTCCTTTCAAGTTGAACTATGGTTTTAGGCTAGCTAGTCCAATTACTATAGGAATGCCTCATAGACTTCCTAGTGCTATAGAATTTCTAACTCACATGGTAGAGATGCTTGAGTTAGCCAAGAAAATTTTGAAACAGGCAATGGATCAAGCAAAGACATTTGCTGATCAGGCGTTACCTTAGGATTGTAAAGTTCATCTTGTTTTTCATGTTTCAAGCTTAAAAAGCGTCTTACATGAGGGTGATAACTTGCTAACTGATGGACTTGTTTTGTTTTAGGAGCATGGGGACGTGATGCATGGACCTGACAGAGTATTGGACAGGAGAGAGAGAGACGACTTAGAAACCGTTTGATCTGTGAGTACTTGACTGCGTGGCACGGTAGACCTCTCAGTAATGCTACTTGGGAGACCATGCTTTGCATACACAGTACCCTTATTTTACCTTCGCGGACGATGTTCCTTGAGGAGGGAAGGAATGTCATGTACTTATATTCCTGCCTCTATGTGAACACGTTGGACTTGTAAATTGTAAATTGTAAATATTGAAATGGTTCATGCCGACTTGTGGTGTTTTGTAAGCAAATGTGTATACGACCCTCAGCTATGTGCCAACTTAAAAATTTGGAAGCGGCCTTACAACTGGCGCTTTTACCGAACACTGAAACCCAGAAGGTAATCAGAGTCAGTTTGAGGAAAATCCCACTTTATTGATAAATCTGAGAAGGTTACATTTCAAGTGTGTGACTGACCCTAGTCTCCGGGGCGCTAGCAGGCGAGAGCCATGACAACATTCCAGCAAGGGAGGTTGAGACTTGGTTGGAGCTCGCCCTGAGTCGCAACCCGCACTCCCCTATAGTATTGGTGTGATTCGGCAACCCCCCTCATACCAAGCACTCTACCCAAGCTGGTAAAGCACGTTTTTCTCTCTCTAGGATTTTCTCATTCTAGAAAGTCATTTTCTCTCTCTAGTATCCCTTAATCATGCCTAGATCGTGTGAGGTGATTGCACATCGATCTGAGCTCTCTGGACTCCGCTAGAACCGATCAAAGATTTTCAGCCATAGGAACTTGGCGCCGGCTGGATTCTGGTCACAGTGGCGCCGGGAGTAGCAGGGGCGCTGCTGGCGCCGGGGACATAGCTGGCGCCGATGGCGCCGGAAGTAAAGCTTGTAAAGGTAGCTTTACAACACCCATAATAGCAACCAGAGAGATTCAAAATGGGGGCACCTACGGTTGGGTGGATCATTCCTCACACCGGCCATCTAAGTGGGGAGAGCTCTTGGAGATGGGAGTGCAACAGTGTCTTTCAAATTTATGAGTGTATTGTGCTGGAGAGTGTAGCATGAATCGTGCTATGTGTTGATGGCCTTCCTTTGTGTTGGCACTTGTTGCATTCACAGAATCATTGGCACATGCATTTTAAATCCCCCATTCAAAGTTCACGTTTCTTTGATTGAGTAAGCATATGAAGATTTTAGTATTGAGGATTTTCTTAATGACTTATTCTGTGCTAAGAAGTGAGATGTGAATAGAAATACTACTCTTAAATATAAGTCATAAACTTTTCTACCTACTAAATGCTATGAAAGATTAAGTAATCAGAAAGATCGAGTAGCTGTAAAACGAGGACAAGTGAAGTATCATTTATAGTGTGTGCTTATGTTCAATTTAGTAATTTTGGCCATTGAATGGTTTATTTGATGAAAGAAATGGTGAACAAGGTATGGAGTAACTTTTCCCCCTAAATTATTCTCAACTTTTTCTTGAAAACTGATATTTCTCACCATTGTTGTAGCAGGGCACCTCACAAAAAGAATCTGCTGTATCGTGGAGTTATGAATTAACGGCTGCTACCATGGTGACCTATTATGGAGTTTTACATGTTCCACTTAGCATTGGTGGACTTTCACTTGTGAGAGGAATTCTGCATTCAGATATCATTGAACCACAAACCAAAGTAAGTGTTAATGGTTTAGTTCTTGTAGAATCTTAACTCTATGTGGTTAGAACTTTTCAATTTCAAATACTTGTATGGATAGCTACCTTATGAATCATATCATGATTAAGATTCTGGAATTTTTGTCTAGTCAATATCAAGAATAGCATTTTGTCTTGGAGAGCATGCTGTATTAAATTGTAGTTTAGGAGTTCTAGAACTTTGCCGTTATTAATAGGATGAAGGTCATACAAAACTTATTGGCCTAAGTTAACAAAAACTATTTGTCTTGTGTTTGATTGTGAACTTTAACACAAATGACAAAAGTCGTGTGGCTGTTGGCAAGTAATAAAGGCTTTATTCTAAATCAAGCCCTTCCAGTTTATTAGTGTTTGTCTATTTGTAATTTCTCATTGGTATCACAGAATCAATAGATTTTTTACCGTCTCATACAACAAAAAAAAACCTTGACCTTTTGCTACTTAAAACCTATGACTCCACTCCACTGTACACTGGAATCAATTTAGATGATTTGAGGTTTCAAATTGGAAAGCTAGTTCGAGCATTTTTAGCATCACACTAAGGGAAAGCCGGTGAGAGATTTGAAACTTTAAAAAAGTGTTATGATTTTGATGGCTCAAAAGCAAAAATGGAGATGCTGATTTAAAAAAGGAAGATTCACAAAGATTGTAGTTAGTGATGTTTGTTCTTGGCGTCACTTTCCTTTGGTTACATTTTTAGGCGATTCTCTAGTCCAACAAGGAGATTCACATGTGTACAAATTGCCCTTGGTTTGATGACCTTCCCTCGACTTATCTCACTCCCAGGTCTATTCCATCGTTGATCACCGTCTTTATCATCTTGGGTCTCCCTAGCTCTTTGCCTCCTCGCCCCCAGTTACTGTCTGATGCTCATTCCTCCCCTGTTGGTGGCCATTTTGGGTTTCAAAAGTCTTATGCTCGTCTTACTTTTACTGGCCATCCATGAAGTCTGAGCTAGCCCTCCTTATTCGAAATTGCACTTTTTGTGTCCGCAACAAGTACTCCTGTGCTAAATCTGCTGGTTTGCTTCAGAGTTGGCTTATCCCTCATCGCCAGTGGACCAATATTTCTATGGACTTTATCCTAGGCCTTCCCCGTACCCAGCGTGGTCATGATTCATGTATGGTGGTGGTTGATAGTTCTTGAAGCAAGCACATTTCATATTGGTCGCAGTACTATTACAGCTGAGCAGTGTGCACGTTTATTCTTGTCAGAGATTTTTTGCCTCCCTGGGTTTCCTCGTACTATCCTTTCTGATCGGGATAGTAAGTTCACCTCTACATTTTGGACAGAGCTTATGCGCATACTGGATGTTCAGCTTTTTATGGGTTCCGCTTATCATTCTACTGCCGATGGACAGTCCGAGGTCCTTAATCGGATCCTTGAGGATTACCTCCGCCATTTTGTTACTCCTTTAGGGAAGGATCGGGATCAACATCTATGTTTAGCTGAGTATAGCTATTATAGCTCAGTTAGTACCAGCACTCTGTCTCTCCCTTCTTATTATCTCATGGTTATGCACCCCTGTTACCTGGGATACCTCTTCCTCCTGAGGATATCACGTTGGCGGTCCTGGAATCAATCATAGCATGACGGAGGTCACAGCGAAAAGTATGCCATAAATGGAGCCCTTCCCGATCAGGATCAGCTCTATAAACTCGCCACCACGTGGCGTCGTGTCCATTTAAATGTAAAGCAGCCAACTGGATCTTCTGAGGATCAGTCTTAGGGTAGATATGAAAATATGTGTCAAGCTTAGCAAATCAATTCTCTAATAAGTTCCAAGTCTTAGGGTAGATCTGAAAATATGTGTCAAGCTTAGCAAACCAATTCTCTAATAAGTTCCCGTCAGAGGAACCGGAATAGGTAGCAAGCTGTACCCTATCACGAAAGTCTCGAGCAAAGTGTGGCTCAGGAAGTAGGGGACGTGAAAAGAAACCATGAGGTGGGTTAGGTGGAATGAACGGTCCACCACCAGGCTGACTAGCAGAGGAAGATGGAAATCCAAATGGAGGGGGAGTCCCAAATGAAGGAAAAACAAGAGCTGTAAAAGAATCAATCTGTGACTGCATAGCAAAGCCGGTCATAACGGTATCGAAGCGAAGAACGAGGCTAGAAAGGGTCTCATCCATGCGACAAAACTGATCGGATAAGGTTTCCTGAGTAGTCTCACTCGGGGTAGGTGAATGTGCCATAATGATAGTGGAAGGAATAGACGAAAATTTGAGAGAGCGGACTCTTGTCGTCACCCCAAATTAGTCTATTAAAACCACTATTATCACAACTAAGAAAGGACAACAATCAGCAAATGAAAAAAGTGAAAATGAAGGCTGTAAAAATGCGCTGGACAGCCAGGAGGCAAGTGACAAATTGGAATATCAAACGGAGTCGGAATTTCGTGAAATTTGGTTGAGGATGGGCGATGGACAGCCTGCAAACAACGTGTGAAAAATGGCTGCAAACGGAGACAAAAACGGACGAAAGTGACAAGTATGAAGCGGCTGGACAGCCTGCAAACAAAAGTGAAGAGAAGGCTGAAAATGGAAGGAGAAACGGACGAAAGAGATGAAGGAATTGGGCGCTGGAGAGCCTGCAAACAAGCTGGAAATGGGTGATGGAGGGTTAGAACTTGCATGCCGGAAATAATCTGCCCAAAAAAAAAAAAGTTTTTTTTTTCCGGCCACCAAATTTAGCGGAAGTACTTCCGCTAACAATATGCTAAAGCTCCGCCAAGGAAAATGCTCTGATGGGAGCTGGTCCTCCTCCAAACTGTGCTGAATGTTGCTGAAGCAAAGAGACGAAAGCCCTCAGCAAAGAGAGAAAAATCAGCAAGGAAAATGGGCACCCAATCAGAAAATCAGATCTGAAATTCAGCAATCAGGAAAGTGCCCTGTTACCAAGTTACGAATAGAGCCACAACTGATCTAGAGCTAAGCTATGAAAGCATCACATAAGCAAGACTTAAGCTATGAAAGCAGCACATAAACAAGACTTAACCCTAGAAAGCAGAAAAGAGAGAGATTAAGGAGACTAAAGAGAGAGATCAATATCATCAGCTGAATAACAAATGACACAATTTTCCTACTTATAGCCAAGAGGAAGCCCTAAAAGGAAGCTTCCGGTGGCTAGGGCCCAACTGGGAGGGATAATAGTGCGCCCTCCAAGAAGGCCCCCACACTCTCCAGTAATATGTCCAAATGGCCTAATAATGAATAATAAGGCCAAAGGCCAACCATATAGTCTAAGTGTCACTAATGAATAAAAAAGGGCCCAAGGCCTGCTTATGCATAAAGTAAAGTAAATGTAAATGGACGCGGCGAATGTAATGAGCCGATTCCATAACTCTCTTCCAGCAAGGGTTTCTGAGCATAGAATCCACAAATCTTGGCAATTTTGAGGATGGGAATCAAGAGTTCAGAAATCTGGTTGCAGCTATCTTCAATAAATTCTTCCTTGAAGCAAACCTTGCATGCAGATTGGGGAGCCAGACTTCACTTTCATAGCTTCGGAAGAACTGAGGGGGTTTCTTGCTTTTTTCTTTGGAAGCACAGTCCTAAGATAGAGCTAAGTATTCTACTTTCATTTTTCCAGTTCAGTCAATCTTTCTTTTTATTTCAGGACGAGTCTAATATGCATCTCTCTCCGTTCCGAAAATGACTTCTCCTCAGGGACATGATCAACCCCCGGAGAGAGGCATCGACGAATTGGAAACAGAAGCCTTGGTTTTCAGTAAAGGGAAAGAACCCATGGAAGTGATAGACATATCAAACTCTTGCATTGACTCAGCCCAACGAGCTTTCCGACCTTTGAGCTCAGGTTGATGATTGCAAAGGTACCTAAGGCTTTCATGGTCTGTCAAGATTTCAAAGTTGGCACCATACAAATAATGCCTCTAAGTCTTAAGGGCGTGTACTATAAAAAAAAGCTCTTTCTCATAGGCACTATACCTAGTCTGTGCTGGTGCGGTTGCTATGGCTGTTTTGAAAGCATCAAAGATCTCCTGTGTTGTGTGGACTCCCATATGAACTCCTTCCCCTTCCCCTTAAGAAGATTTGTCATAGGAACTGCTATCTGAGCATATTCCTTGACAAATCGTCTATAATATCCTGACAAGCCTAAAAAGGCTTGTAGGTCTGAAATACTCTGAGGTCTCGGCCAACTGAGTATGGCCTTAACCTTACTAGGGCCCATCTTAATCCCATCTGCCGAGATAATGTGGCCCAAATAAGCTATTTCTTCAATGAAGAATTCACACTTAGGCTTCTTAGCATAAAGCTTATGCTTTCGGAGTAGCCGAAATACCTTTCTAAGGTGTTTGAGATGCTCCTTCCTCGTCTTATTGTACACGAGGATGTCATCGAAAAATACGACTACGAACTTGCCTAAGTATGATCTGAGGACACTGTTCATCAGGGTCATAAAAGTAGCTGGAGTATTGGTGAGCCCAAATGGCATCACCTTAAACTCATAATGACCGTGACGAGTTCTAAAAGCTATTTTTGGGACATCTTACGCTTTTATATGGACTTGATGATATCCCGATCTGAGGTCTGTTTTACTGAAATACCTAGCCCCGTCGAGTTGATCAAAGAACTCATGTGCCCGAGGCATTGGGTACTTATTCTTGATTGTGACCTTATTGAGGGCTCTGTAATCTACGCAAAAACGCATAGACCCCTCCTTTTTCAAAACACTGGCGACGCCCATGGTGAACTACTGGTCTAAATTTGACCTTTCCTAAGATAATCTGATAACTGCCTAGTTATTTCTTCATCCTCTGGTCGACTAACCCGATATGGAGGTTTGGAAACAGGTGTTGTGCCAGGTACTAGGTTTATAACATGATCTACATCTCTGCTAGGTGGTAAACCATGCGATAAATCTTCATGAAATACATCTTCAAATTTAGACAATAAAGTTTCTAATTTATTTACTTGAGACTGTAAAGAATTGAAAGTAGAAACTTCTGAAACAAATTTTCAAAAATTTCTTTTTAAATTGAGAACCCTTCTGAGAAGGCTGCTCAGAAGAGGGTTGTTGTTTCACCTTCTTCCTGCCCACTGAATCATCATAGATTTGGGCAAATCTTATAGCTTGCTCTAAGGAAGTAGGCGAATTTGTCTGAACCTCTACTTTATACTCATCTCGAAGCCCACGGACAAACCCTCTAACTTTCTAATAGTCATCCATATTTTTCATCTTTAATATGGCTTCTCGATACTGCGAGATGTACTGGGTTAAGGATTTGTCCCAGGCTTCTCAGGCTCTATCAAGCTCATTTTCCGGTAGGAACTCTCGTAGGAAGGCCTCTTCAAAAGCCTTCCATGGCCGGGGGGTCTGCCCTGTCTTTTGGAGGTTCAACCACCACTTGTAGGCCATGGGCCCTAGGGAAAGACTGGCTTCGATTGCTTGCAAATGGTCACGGGTCTGTTTAAGAGCATGAATGTTCTTCCATTTGCTGAGGAAGGTGTGTAAAATATCTGCATTTTTGTCCTCTCTTCCCCATTAAAGTAGGAGGTTTTAAATCTTTAAAAAGACTGGGATGAGACCGAATGGGCTCACCCTTTGTTGATGGAAGTCGAGGACATGGATGCTGAGAAGTGGAAGGAAGACGACCCCTCACAGAACTCAGAATCAACCTTCTGAGTTCGGCAAACGAGTCTTCCATCCGAGATTGAAGATTGGCTAAAGCCAACTGCAACTCGTCCACTTCTGTTACCAACTAGTGATGTTGCTCCTTGGTAACAAATTTCTCTATATCGAAGAATTGCTCTTTTTCTTCCACCTCCATGGGTTCTTTCCCCTTACTGAACCTCAAGGATTCCGTTTCCAGTTGTCAATGCCTCTCTGCGGGGGTTGATCAAGTCCCTGAGGAGTGGACATTCTCGGAACGGAAGAGGATACGCCTGATGTTCTGACTAAAAAAAGAAAACAAAGACTGATTGAAACTGAAAAGAAAGGGTAGAATATTTAGCTCTGTCTCAGGTCTATACGTCCAGAGAAAAAAACATGAAAACTCCTCAGTCTTTCTGTGGCTGACAAAATTGGCTCCTTAAACTGCATGCAGGATCCGCTGCAAGGAGGAATTGATTGAAAGTAGTCCGGATGTTTGGCTATAACCTGGTTATTACTGAAAAAGAAACTCAATTTTTCACCAACAAAGGTGAAAAAACACCCTATAAATGGTGGTGAATAGCCTGATTTCCAAGCAGGAGCTATAGCTGAAGTAGGTTTGTTAGAAGTCTCAACACCACAGTAGGGCAAACACTAACTGATCCACCCAACCTTGCCTACTCCATGGCCGACTGTACGTCGGGACCCAACGTGGGGCCCTATCCTGCTGATAGGGTCCCTAGGCTGTGTTAGGCCCGCCATGGCTATGGATCGTGCCGGGGCACACTACTCACACTGTCTTGCCCTGTTGGTCGTGTACGCTAGACACGACCCTAACTGTGGTATCTGACCTCCACTGGTTTCCCAATTAGTCTGCTTTTTGCTGATGTATGCACGAAGCATATCCTCCAGCACCTGATTTACTCTTTCTGTTTGACCGTCCATCTGTGGATGGTCAGTACTACTCATGTTAAGTTTAGTATGGAGATGATGGAATACTGCCCTCAAAAAATTTCCATTAAACTTACTGTCCAGGTCGCCAACTATACCGGAAGCTAGACCGTACAATCTAGATAGCCCATCTACAAACAACCTTGCTAACTCTGAAGCTCTAAAAGTTGTTTTGGTCGGAATAAAGTGAGCCATTTTGGTCAAACGGTCAACTGTGACCCATATAGCGTCATTACCCTTTTGGGTTTTAGGCAGGCCTACTATAAAATCCATGGAGATACTCTGCCATTTACCAGCTGGTATATCTAAGGGCTGTAACAACCCTCCTGCCTTTAAACGGTCTGCTTTATTTACCTGACATTTCTGGCAACTGGTTACATATTGTTGGACGTCCTTTTTTCATCCTGGCCCTTGGGCCAGAAAAATTGCCTACGAAGAAGCTCATAGGTCTTTTGAATGCCTGGGTGCCCAGCACTAGGACTGTCATGACACTCATATAGGACCTGCTGCCTATAATCCTCTGAATTGGGGACACATACTCTATCTCTATAGAGCAAGTACTCATCCGGAATGGAATACTATTTCCATTTGAATCCTTGAGTCAACTGACCCTCAACCACTGGGGTTTGTTTGGGTAATACAGGCTCAGAGTCCTCAACATCATCTGACGTATACTCGGACTCATCATCCTCAACGGAAGCTGCCATATTCTTGGATGCCCCGGGAACTGGTTCTGGAGTCTGTAACTGTCTGCTTTGGACTGAGTTCCAGATAATAGAGAAGAATGCATCATACTGGCACTTCCCTCTCAAGGACTCGAGTAACTCACTAAGAATCTGAGTAAAACTTAGCTCGTTTATTATAGGCATTCTACTAAGTGCATCTGCTACTGTGTTGAATTTCCCCCGTCTATATTAGATAGACATATCAAACTCTTGCATTAACTCAGCCCAACGAGCTTTCCGACCTCTGAGCTCAGGCTGATTGCAAAGGTATCTGAGAATTTCATGGTCTGTCAAGACCTCAAAGTTGGCACCATACAAATAATGCCTCCAAGTCTTAAGGGCATGAACTATGGAAAAGAGTTCCTTTTCATAGGCGCTATACTTAGTCTGTGCTGGCTCGAGTTTTTGACTCTCGAACGCAACTGGTCATCCATTTTGAGTTAGTACAACACCAATTTCAAAGTCACTAGCATCTGTTTCGACCACAAATGGCTGATTGGGGTCGACGACCTTTAGAACTGGTGTTGTAGCTAAGGCTGTTTTGAAAGCATCAAAGCTCTCCTGCTGTGCGGACTCCCATATGAACTCCTTTCCCTTCCCCGTAAGAAGATTTGTCTTGGGAACTGCTATTTGAGCATATTCCTTGACAAATCGTCTGTAATATCTCGCGAAACCTAGAAAGATCTGTAATTCTAAAATATTCTGAGGTCTTAGCCAACTGAGTATGCCTTTACCTTACTTGGGTCCATCTTAATCCCATCTGCTGAGATACTGTGACCCAAATAAGCTACTTCTTCAACGAAGAATTCGCACTTAGGTTTCTTAGCATAAAGCTTATGCTTGAGGTGTTTAAGATGCTCCTTCCTCGAGGATGTCATCTAAAAATACGACTACAAACTTACCCAAGTATGGTCTGAGGACACTGTTCATCAAAGTCATAAAGGTAGCTGGAGCATTTGTGAGCCCAAAGGGCATCACCTTGAACTCATAATGACCATGACGAGTCCTAAAAGCTGTTTTCGGGACATCTTCCGACTTTATACGGACTTGATGATATCCCAATCATGGTATCATCAGTACCAAAATGCTACTGCGGTTCCAAGAGAAATTGGTTTCTCTTGGCTAAGATGATGAGCAGGAAAGCAAATCAAGAGAGAAACAAGAAATCAATAAAAGCACCATGGACTTTAAAATGACGAGCAACAAAACAAATCAATAAAGAAACATGAAACTAAAACCAACACCATCAACTTTAAGTTGTTAAACAGAGACAAGAAAAAGTATACAACAAAGTGGTGCTCCGTAGTTCCCCACTATGTCTAGATCATGTGATCAATCACCTTGAAGATACCAAAAGCTGAATTACGAAAGATGATACCCTTAGTTCCTAAAACAATTCATTATCTACGGAGTAACAAAGCAATTCAATTACTTAGTTATCTTATGAAATTGTCTCTAGTTAAGAAAATATGTCAAAATGAGAAGTTACCACTTTGTACTTAACAAAATCAGAAATCATGACCATACTCTGGCTGCAATCATCTATCAAAAATATCAACCAAAAAGCATCACTTAGTCTCGCATATAGAAAGATTTAAATATTGTATTTATCACCGTGTGTTTCATGCGATGGTGAGTGGATTGTATACGTATAGCATTTGAGTTGATAATAAGAACATTTTGAACTATGAAGGACTTCAATGTCAATTGAACCCTTGCTTTTACAGTTTGGGATGAGTTACACTTATGGCCTACTCAAAACTTAATTGAAAAAGGGCTGTTCTCACTTTCTGGTGGAGGCCAGTTGTCGGACACCAAGCAAGAAATTGGTGGACTGTTTTAAATGAATCCATTCATCGATGGAAAAAGCAGAAGAAAACACATTTTTGGCTAAGCTGATTAAATTGCTATTTTCTTGATACTTGATTGGTGTCGTATTCATATTGTATGACACTTTTTGAGCTTAGGTGCTACCATTGGTATGTACTTATGTCATCTTATGTCTAGTTATGTCGTGTTATGTTGAGATTTGAAATTCTAAGTACATGTGCATTTGCACACACTGATCTTAAGTAATTGGCCTAGCGTTCTCTAAGAGAAACCAGGTTCAATTTGGGCTAGCTGCCAGTGAGGCATCAAACTTCGCTATTACTATCCACAATGCAAGCTTGTTCTGAAAGAAAGGATCTTTTCTAGCAATGAGAAAGGGCAAAAATGGGAGAAAGGGGGAGGGGGAGCAGGGGCGTAGCTATTGTTTAGTGGGCCCCAGTCAGATGAATACCAATTCAAATAAAGGGAAATTTTGTCCCGACTGGAGAAGTATTTGTGGTCGTCATCTTTGTCTATGTGTCTTCGTTTACGATTGTGTGTGTGTGTGTGTGTGTCGCGCGCGCACATATCCCGGTCCGAGCATAGAATTGAATTTAATGACCATCCTTATAAGTGCTGATTTTTTCACTAGTAGATGGTTGGTTCAATCAATCAATATGCTGCTGCTCTTTCCAGTTTTTGCACCAGTTAGTCCTCCTGAAAATGTTTTTTTCTGGGTCACGGAATCTGGTTCTTACTCTCTTTCCTCAACTGATATGTTTTGATTGGTATTGTTGTGGATCTCCTTGATGTGTGCAGGCAATATCTCTTGTTCTGCTCCAGCTTACAGAACTCGCGGCTGCTGTCGGGCTAATTGAGTCCACAATTGAGCCCTTTAACTTCCCTCCCATTTGGCTTGCCTTCAACTTTCATAATTTCCTACACGAGAGGCGTTTAATGGTGCTTTCTATTGGTGGCCTTGGTGGTTTATTTCTTGTTATGGGAGCTATCTCAGCCTTGACCTATAGTTTACTTCATGGACAGGTGAAGCTTCCAATATTTTACATTCATGTGAAGATTTTTCTTACTTTTATTAAGTACCTCTAATTTTGATCATATGTCAATAAAATTTATGCTGTACAGTTGATAAACTCTTTCTACCCAAAAGTGATATGACACAAGAAATTGTCACACTTTCTACTTTGATCTACATGGGATTTCACATTCTAAAAATGTACCCAAGTAAAGTTTCAAAGTGCACAAGAGGTT
Source organism: Diphasiastrum complanatum (assembly GCA_029204225.1). NCBI lineage: Eukaryota > Viridiplantae > Streptophyta > Lycopodiopsida > Lycopodiales > Lycopodiaceae > Diphasiastrum > Diphasiastrum complanatum. Next base: position 62,308,146 of record CM055096.1, read on the forward strand.
GAAATTCACTTTTTCTATTCTGTAAAAAGATAGCCACTTTTCTGGCTGAGGAATAATGTTAGTCTGCAAGGCCTCTCTGTTGTGTTCCACAAACTCCTAGAGCAATCTTATTGTACTACTCTCATATTCCATGAAGCACATGTCTGCATATATAGGTCTGATGATTGAAACCATTATACATAGGCCTAATGTCGCATCTTAGAAGTTTTTCTTAGCTTTTATACCCGGTAGTTGGAAGTTTGCCTGGTATTTCTTGTTGCATGCTGCCTTGGACCAGAAAGCAAATTCTGCAGTTCTGTTCATAATCACGTCGCTATTAGCAATGCTGCAAATTCAGAACACAGAGGCAACAAAAATTCCTTTCTTTTGATGTTCTTGCCTGGAGAGTGCAGACAGTTTTTGAAGCGTGCTATCTCTTGCATTACATGCTAGCAGAAGTTGAAAAGCTGTTTATTACATTTTATGATACCCATTCTTTATGTTATTAGGGTCCCATGTCCATATGCATGCACAGAACAGTTTCACCCCGTAGCTTTTAATTGATTTTTTTGGTTCTATTTTGTGCCAAAAGTTTATCAAAGAACACATTCTGTGGCTGGGTACTATGGATAGGACCATGACTGTCAGCTCTCAATGTGTTTCTTCTTTTTTTATCAACTTACATTATGATTGCTTTGAATTTTGCATTCAAGTAGCTACAACAGTCAGTAGTATATAACTTTTCGGCTAAGTTGTAGAAACATAAACATGAACTGATTTGTGTCTATTTCTGTACATTCCTGTAAACAGGCTGAGGAGAGCAAACAATATCTGCACGAAATGCTTTCTGGAAGCACTATTTCCATCGGCTGTGTTTTTCTGGTCTATTGTGTAATTACACCTTTTTTGGAAGAATATGTGTATAGGGGATTTGTGTTGATTTCCTTGACAGCATATATGCGTCGGCCTTCAGCCATTGTGCTGAGTGCTGTCCTCTTCTCTGTGGCACATTTTTCTTTACCAAATGCGATATCCTTCTTCATTATTGGCTGCATTTTGGGGCTCATTTCCAACATAACAGGAAACCTGGTGGCACCTCTGGTACTTCACAGCAGTTACAATTTTGTGGTGCTCATGTCAGTGATAATTCAAGGGTAAGGCATAGCTAAGGAATGTATTTTACTTGATATAAAAAGCTCATGCATAAGACTAGCAAGGTGACAGAGGAAAGCGATGGCCTTTGCTTTGATCAGGCCTAGCATCAGTGGCCAACGAGGTTATCATCATTTCATGCACACAAGATTGCTTGCTCCACTTTTTCCCATGCTTGCCATGAAGAGGTCTCATCCACTGCAAGACATGAAGCAGACAATAGCTGTTGGCTAATTTGAGTTCAATCAAGCAAAATATATACCAAAAGCAATCTATGTGGAGAAAGAAAGTCTTTGAGTCAAATATGAATGCCTCGCAAAGACGCATTTACAGGTACATAAAAAATCTGAAGGATAATAAATAGTGGAAATTGGTCGAATGCTGAGGCAATAATTTTTGGTAACTTCTTCTGGTGCACTCCTACATATGATACTGAAGCAAAGAATTTGAGTGTGGCTTGCCTTCCACTGAGACTATGGCTCTTGTGCAGTAGTGAAGATAGTTGCTATCTCCATTTTATATAGTGCTATAATCTTTCTGGCGTGGGATACTGGTTACTCATTTCACACATTACTTTTTGAGTCTTCAGGGACAAGCCAGTGTATCCAAAGTGTGAATATTTCTTTCAGACAGTGATGAGTATGGGGTAATACTCAGTGTCGCAATGAGGTTATTCTAGGTTTTCGCGAGTTTATATATGTGCATAAGCACCATAGCTAAGTATTTCCCTAGTTTTGATGTTTTTAATGGACTCCTAAGGATAACAAAAGCCTACTCAATTCACATGTACCTTCAAACCTAGAAAATACGTATTCTTTTGCTTATCCTTTTATGATACTGGAGGGTCTATTGAAGAGAGATGTAAAGAGTTGTGTACCAAAGAAACAAGAAGGTGATGAGAAGGGATGGCTGACACATGTTGACATTATTACTTGGTGGCAAATAATCAGTTATTTAAACTTGTCATTTGCAAGAATTTAGTCATAGAATTGTTGGCAATTATCCGGAGCTTATGAGGAATATATCCTCAGAGTAAACAAAAAGAGCAAATTCCTGAAAAAAATTTGCAATGTCAATTATGAGCACAAGGGCAAGGATGTGTTTGAAGTCGTGTGACAAGACTATCAACAAAATTAGTGAAATATCACAAGGAAGTAGGCTCCTGGAACATAATATGATAAAAAAATACAAGAATATTTTGTTATCATTTGATGATGTGATATTATTGGAAGAGATTACAACAATGCTGAATTTGTTGATCGTTGTCAAGGGTGCAAACATTTGAAGAGGATATGTCGATACTTGTTAAAGTTTAAATTTCATAAATAGAAGTTATCCTCTTACATTTTTATTACGTCATATATTAAAAGTTAGCCTTGGAAGGATGATATAAGTAAGCAATATAAGTTTGATACTTTTGGACTATTGATGATCATCTATTGATCGAAATCAATATCAAACTTTTGTAGTTTATATTGGTTGATAGAAGTTAATAAAGATAATTTCATATTGTTGAGTTTATTTGCCGTGTCATTGCTAAAATTAAAGAGATTTTTCTGTAGCACATGGTTTGTGATTTCTTGTGTGAAAGTTTGAATTCCATTTGTATGTATATGTTGTTAGATTATCTCCTTGGAATTGTCGCCGTGGGTATTATACTTTATCTACGTTGTCAAGCGTAAATATTATACATCTTGATGGTGTAACTTCAAGATGTAAAATATTGAAGTTACACCAAATTTATAAAAATCAATCTAACTTCAAAAAGATATGAATTATGTAATAATTATTTGGGGAACGATAATCATTTATTTTACAAAATCTTGTTAAGAATGACTTGATAAGCTACGACATTCACTGAAATTTTGGTGCCGTCGTTAGGAAGAGTGAGATTTAGTAATTTTATTAGATTATTGAGGTCCATATAAATTATTTCTATCCACTTTAATAAAGCTATTTGCTCATTCGAATGCATTGTCGGGATACAATTTTTAAGGGCCTCATAAATATATTGTATTGTGGGATGCTTTTGTGATCAAATTGTTTTGGGATACAAATGTAATAATCGCAAAGTCATTTCTAGTTGTATTAGTGGTATTGCGTTCCTACTTGTTGACATTAAGTGATTGAATCTAGTTTTTTTTTATTTGGTCAATTATTGATTCGTTTTGGTACATATCTTTAGAATGTTACCTCAAAAAAGTGGAAAAACATGAAGGAGTTATTCATTGTGTCTTATCTTTGGAGCTTTCACCCTCTTTATGCAAAAACAAGACATTATGTAATGTACATCTCATATATGTTGAAGAAGTTATGTTTTCTACTAATAGAATGTGTTTTTTTTAATGGCATGTGGTTGTGCACGTTGTCTTGAGTGCTAAAAATTTTATTTGACTACGAAAATATTATTGTTTGTACTTGAATCATGGTGGTTCAGAGATTTTTGACATTAAAAAATGATTGAATGTTGTTGAATTAGCAATTTTTTGACTTTTTTTTTTATAAGAAAACAAAGATGACATGTAATGTAACGTTCATATATGTTGAATCCATTGTGTTTTTAATTATCAAATGTATGCTTTTTATTTTTTATTTTTTTATATTGGCTAGTACGCATATGATGCAATATTAGAAGTGCAAAAAGGTTACTCATAGTAATTTCATGCAAATATTCACTTGGGGATACATGCCTCCATGGCCAAATCTTACTGGATTGTGATGAGTCTTTGTATGATATCTAAAAACATTGGAAAAGACCATTTAGGACATTATACTAAAGATCATATTGGCATATCACATGACTAAATTTTTAACACCTATTTTATTCTCCTTTGTGTGTGTGTATATATATATATATATATATATATATATATATATATGAGAAAAATAGCCAGCTATGGTTTGACTTGTTGATGACCATGGAGAAGAGGGTCATACCATGGACCATTTGGTGATGTTTCATAATCATGTTTTTGATTAGATCTCATTTGATGGTGAGATCCTACTCCATCTACTACTAGGTCAAAAATTTCACTTAACAAAGAAGTCGCATTGATAGTTCTAGCAATTGCTAGAATACTGGCCAAATCTTATTGGATCATGAAAATTTGCATGATGTAACAAACATTTCAAAATATTCATTAGGACCATTATGTTGAAGATCATATTGGCATATATCAAAGCTTTAACACCTATTATAGCCCATTTTGGATGTATATGACAAAGATGGCTAATTGTGGTGTGTATTATTTATGATCATGAAGGAGAGAGCCATACCATCAACCATTTGGTGATGCTTCCTAATCCTCTTTCTTATGTACCTCATATGGTAGTTGGGATCTCAGTTCATCTACTAGTAGGTCAAATTTTTCACTTAGCAAACAATTTTTTTCCATGATTATAGGAATTGCTAGAATAGTGACCAAATCTTATTGGATGGTAATGAAGCTTTGCATGACATCTATAGATACTTGAAGATCATGTGGCATATCCCTATTCTTACTTTTTCTTCATCTAATCTAACCCCTTTGCATTATCTTCTCTACTTCTTTTCTCTCTCTCCCTTAACCAATTATTCACAGTTAGATCTACATTTAGATTAGTTTTATTGGTGTGCTTACTCAGTCGGCTAGGAATCTATTTTATGTCTTGGTCTAATGGCGATTTGATTTGATTTGATTTTGTGTCTATTTTGGAAAATTGCAACTAATTTATTTTTGTTTGATTGATGATATTACTTTAAGAAGAAGCATCTCAAGCACGTAAACATTAACACTTTTAATGGTTTGATGAAAACAAAACAATCAAATATTTCAGGACTAAATGTGGAACATCTTTTTGCAAATTTTTATAGTGGCTAAGGCTTTCTATTTTTCAGTGAAAGATGGGGTCATACCACATCAATGAGATGGGAAAAAGAGAAACGTGCTAGAAATATCAACAAAGAATGCTAAACATTGAGCATATAATTTAATTGTCATTGTGAAGTTTCTCATATCAAAGCAATCTATTTGTGGTATTGTATAATTGCAACTAGTATCATTTGAAAGATGAATGTTCAATGTTAATGTAGATTGCCTTATCACATAAATCTTATCACTGTTACTATTGTAGCATTGAATCAGTGTCAAAGGGAGTATGACAAAAGAAATTGCTATACATTTAAACAATGCAAATGATTAAAATTAGAGTAAAGCGAATTGTGGTAAAATATATCTGGAATTTTGAAAAGTACATTGAGGAGCCCACAGCCGAGGTAGAGGTTTAATTTGTTATCTCATAGAACTGAGGAGGAACATTTGTAAATGGATTGGGTGGATACGAATCACCTTTTACCCATAGGTCGATATTTTTCTTGCCTTCTAATCTCCAACAATGCGTCTCATGTGGGCTTAATGCAACACCCCATGCAGCTTTGGTTGTGGAATACTCCTTATCTAATTTCACATGCAAGTGATATTTTGTTGTCATTGTGAAAATGCCTAAGTTAAAAGAAAAGAAATGGCAAATCTTTTGATGTCCTCTAAACAAATGAGCTTAATAAACGAATTTGCATGATGATGGGTTTAGATTTCCATGTGAAATGAATATAGTGCAAGGTTATTAGACTTTAATGAGGCCTACAGTATTGTGTCATACCAAGGGCCCATGTGTTGTCCTATTGTAGTCAAGACAATAAAAGGCCTTGTCCTATTGTAACTATCCTAGTTGTACCTTGTAACTTACCTACTAGAGTTTACCCATAAAACCTACAAAAGTCTATGGAAATGGGTCCTACAACTAGCCGAGATCAATGGTCAATCATCATGCATGTATGACAACACTAGAAGAGCAATCATTGATAGATGATTTGCAACGTAAGAAAGTGTGAAAAAATACAGATCCAAAACACATTAGTGGATCAACAAGATCTTGGCCAAATTTGGTTGCACATCTAGAAATAGTTAGAAGATAGAAATCACTACTTTACGCACGCTAGAACTTAGAAGTGCATAATGATCTGATCATAAACACTTAGATATGACTTAGTATTTTCCCTTTCCGTACAGTAGCAGTACAGTACAGTACTTCACATGAGTGGAATCAAGATCTACCATAAAAATAACATTCTACACATAGAAAACCAAAATATTTTTTTCCTGAAGTTTTTTTTGAACTGTTTTGTATGGAATGCATGCATGTAGAGTCGGCACTAAATTAAGCTTCTAATCCACCACAAAGTAGGAGCATAAACTATAAAGCCCCTCACCAAGGATGCACTAACCAAGCAAGCTGCAACAAAGCAACACAAGAGAAACCAAACCAACAAAATGTAGATCTTACGGATCTACCCCCCAAGCTATGGATCAATCACTCACAAGGGATAGAGGAGTCACACCAGCCACATGTAGCTACTAATCACACAATCAAGCATACACTAGTGAGAGCCCTATGGGTATACTTATACCCTCCAAGGTCCATGCACCACTAGTAGTGCACTGACCTAATTACATTTACGACATTTATCAGTTTTTGCTATGCTGGATTGCATCTAATTCTTTTGAGGAACAATGATCTCGCACTTAATATTGGTAAAATACAATACCCCTTCAAACTTCACTTTTGTTGTGGATGGCCAAGATCTATCCTAAAATATCCTACGGAGGAAAATAATTACTTATTCTACAAATTATGTGTTGGACAGGTTTGCTTAACCTCATCTCTTAGAGACGTATGTCTAGATTGCCACCACTCTTCTTTTTTTCTTCCTTCTTCCTCTCTCCTTTCTTCGAAGGAGGCTTGATTAGTGGCGCCCATCTACTTGCAATGAATTCAACTACCTAATACCTCAAGGTAAGAGATCCTTTGCTATGGTCCTTATGCTTATTGTTGCTTTGTAGTTCATCATGTCTACAACATGTTAAGGTGGTTTTTTTACAATCTGTGGAAGGATACTAGCGTTGGAGCATGACCCACAGATATATATATAATCTGTTGTTTTTAGCTACACTTTATAATGCTAATTTAGTATACTAATTTCCAGATTGATTAATGCTTTTGAAACGCGACCCACAGAAAAAATTTAGGCTGTTTTTTAGCAATACTTGGAATTGTTTATTGACATTCAAATTTTCAGCTTGGTTGATGATTCTACAACGCTAGGACAACGTTGATAGTTCGCTCCAAATGTGACAAAATCTCCCAATATGTGCACATATTTTTTTGTTGAGGTTGTTGGCATCCATTTAGCACACATAATGAAGCATAGACAACGATGGAATGCCTCTTTAATAACACATTGGAATGGTTGTTTCCAACACATACTTATGACTTTTTGCATGTGTCTTATGGTATACCATCGTTGATGGAGCAACGATGAACCAACTTTAAATGATTTTCATTTTTTGTTATGATTGATTGGTAGACCATCGTTGATGGACAACGACCAATCAGCTATTTGTTCAACCACATTTATGATTGTTTTTATGATGATTCATATATTAAAAGTGTGTTTACATAACAAATGAAATGTATGTCCTTTACAACCTTTGTTGTGACTCATCATTGATACTTGAGTCTTCAACTCTATTCTATCCATTTTCGAAACACTTTGAAAGTTGCCAATCCAGGTATGTATACAAATGACAAACACTTCTTTGATTGAAAAAAAAAACATATGCTTGCAATGCCATACTTCTAAAACTATCATTAGTTGGCGTGCTCTTGGAAAGCATGGAAATGCTCAAGAGTTAAGAAAAAATTACATTACATGTTCTTCACATGATGAGTACAAACACCGGTATGGCATGGATTTGCCCCTATAGTTATGTACTAATCCATGCTACCCCTTGTTTGCATTTTTCAATCTATGTAGTACAACTAGATTTCAATACACAATGAATGATTTAGTATAAAGATAAGGACCAATACCAGTATACTAATCAGAATGGCAAAGGCCCTGATACGATGAGGACATGGTTTGGCCTATCACTATAAGCAACATTTCGTAGGGAAGACTGGACTATATAATTTCATCATTGTTGCATGATGCCAAGTTGGTGAACTTATTTTGTACATGGATAACAACTGACATTCAGCGTTGACACCTGCCTTCCTCATTGTGCTAACTTGCACGGTTTTGTGTGGTAGGATGGCGTTAGGTACCAGCTGGATGTCTTGAAATAGGCTTTGCTCTTTACGGTGCTATATGAGTACTGTATACTTTTCAGCTATGTTTTTCCTTGTCGGTTTATGAATAAAGGGTTTTAAAAGGTTTGGTCTTGACTTGTCAAGAGGAGATTTGTTCTGTTAATATCTCTCTATGCATCTTTGAGGTGTAAATCCGATTATCCTTTGGTCGCGGGATAGTACCAAACCTTTACCTTACTTCGATTCATGAGCTAACAAGTGCCTTTTTTGTCATGTTTTTAGTCCTCAGGGTGGTTTCAGGATGTTGTAGACCTTGATTACGAGAAGCCCCTTCCTCCTCCTAATCTATTCATTCAGACCTTGATATGTTGTATGAAAAAAACTGTTATGTTGCATAGTTTTATCATTGAGGTTGATCGTGTTACATGTAATGCCGCCGAGCCAAAAGATAAGGTGCTCTGCATTATCGACCTTTTGGATACCTTGCATTGGGTTAAAATTTACATGGAGTATGGTAAAAACAAAACTGACCCTTGGCTTGTTGATAATTTTGATGCGCTTGCTGATAAATATGAAGATGAGAAAAGATGCTTAGAAAAAAAAATGGTATTTTTTCCGCTGAACGCACTCCTTCCATTCCCGATACACCTCCATCTGCACACCCTCTTTTATTTTTTAGATGAGTTGGATGAAGATAGCACTTCACAACTTGAAATTTTCTCCCAAGATATATGTGACATTGGTGACCAGTCTACCTTTGAATTTTGCCAAGCCAAAAACTGTCAAGTCCCCATGGTCCCTAGTTGCACTATCGAATTCAAATCTACTCGTGCGTACAAACTTTGGAGTCTATCTTTAGTTAACTTTCTTGTTCCCATACCAATTGAACTCTGGATTGTATTTGCACATCTGACTGAAAAGAGGTACAGACCTATAAACTTGTTGCCTTGAACAAAAATAATACCCTTGAGACACCCGTTGCCCTTTTGAGCAGATCTGGGCTCGAGTACATGGGCATTTTGATACTGGATGGAATAGAATGAATTTGCACCAAGCCAAAATTTGGAAATGGAAAAGACCCTTCTTTAAGTGCGGATGAGTAATAAATGTAAGAACAATTCCTCCATTATTTGGTTCGAGCATGTTATTTTGTACATGATGAACAATCTGGGTAATTTTTTTTCTAGGGCATCTTTCCAAAATTAGGTGAATGCTTTTTCTTTTCTATGGCTATACAAGCCAGCTAGAGATGTCGTCAAATCACAACTTAACTTGCTTTTTATACACCAATACATGATTGATGCATCCGTAGAGTCTGCTGCAAACCCTTCTGCCAAACTTCTTGCAGATATGGGCGACGTTGATAACATTAGGAAAATTGGTCTTCTCAAAAGGCAAAGCTTTTACACTCTTCAAGACATGTTCTTCTAAAATTCCAATAAAGCTCATTCAACCTCAACAATCTAAGTTCTGTTGTTTTTGGTCAAGTAATGGAAAAAAGAAAGAAATTTACGAAATACTACAAGGGAAAGGAAGGACATGGCAGTGGTACAAAGAATGATTTGCCGATTAAAAAATTGAATTTCTACAGGGATTGACCGATTTGCAGAATGACAAAGTTTTGGATAGGAGTGAAATCACCAAGGATACAGTGGATCAGCACTGACAATGATAAGGAAAAAGGGTTTTTGCATTTAGATTACTGTAAAAGGATATTTGAAACCATTCATGTAAAGCAATTTAATGCTCGTATTTTATTACAAATATCCATGGCGTTGTCCATGAGTCCTTTTATGACATTGTTTTTGCTTGGTCATATATGCCTAATCTCAGAATGGATTGGTACTTTCCATATGATGGCTTCTGCAATTCTGAAATTGGCAAGCCTTGGCCAACAATGGCTTTAGTGGTGGGAGCCACTCATTTATTTATGTACAGAAAATACCCACAACAGGGTCCTCATCCTAAAGTAATGTCGGTCCCTCAGCACTTGCGTGCGTTTGTCGTGGAAGAGAGTTGTTGTTGGCTTGTTTATTATTGGAACATGGATGCTTTAGGACAAGCGTGGATAGAGATCACTAACGTAAAACCTGAGACTTTATTAGATGATGGTAATCAGCAAGAACATGGACTTGCCAGATCTTCAATATTATATATAGCCATAGGGGTCTGGTGGCCATTCTTGATAACCTTGTTCATCGACAAATGGGTAGTCGGGACAATCCATTAGAGGATACCAAGATAAGGTTGGTTGATAGTGATCCTCGTGGATCGGCGCTACTTCTCCCAGTGGTATTGTCGTGGTCTCTCTCAATTCATAACGTAGATAAGATGTGCTTGTTTGACTGCTTTGTCTATCCAGGTATTCGTTGTACGCTTGGATTCGAAGACTTTCCTCAGTAGTCAATATTACCAATTGAGGACAAGGTGTAGATGTTGTAGGTGCTGGTTCTTGCTATACAATTGGCCTTTTTGGGATTGCATTCCCTGGATTTGGCCTTTGAAATACTGTTATAACCGGATTTGGCATTGGTTTGGGGGTTTTTTGTATTGTGGAACATCAGACTTTGGCTGAATCTTGCTCGTTGATGGGAAGTCATCAACCTTAGTCTTTCCCTTATCATTGCACTTCCCATTTGAAGGCTACGTGATTGTGCTATTTTGTGGATCTTGTGTTGAATTGCCTTCAAGTCGCTTCATTGGCACAAGTTCCCTTAGAGATTCATCACTAAGAAATCTTTGTAGTGATTGCACCAAAAGACTTGGTAAAATCCGCTGGACTTCATCGGTTGCCAATTTCTTGACTTCCGCAACTACTATTTGCTTGATAGATTCTACCAGCTCTATCTTCTGTGATATTGTTCCCATGGGTGTGTCTGTGAACTTTGGGACTTGTCGAACTATTCTCCTCTTCACTTGTTTCATAACCTAGTGGCACTAGGAATTTCCGTTTATAGTGCATTTTGTCTGTAGGTGGATTGGTCAACATAGGTGCATCTCGATTCATATAAGTCAAATGCCTCCCAGCCGCATCGGACAATCTCAACATGGATGGTCAACTCTGCATTGTGCACACTAGGGTTCGAATGTTGAAGGATTCCCTCGATGTGGACATTCAGTGCAACGATTTTTTCCTCCGCATCCATAGCACCTTACTGAGTGTAGCACCATCGCCTCTAAATTGATAGGCATACACTAGGATCTTCCATAAAATATACTAGTAGGCCATTATGGTCCTCTTTGGAGTTCAAAGACGTGCATGATGATATGACCAATACTTCCACCTTGCCACTGATTGTTGAAGAAACTTATGATTTAGATGGATCCATCTGACATCCGTCCCTTTGGTGATCTCCTTGTCGGCTTGATTCTGCTTGTGACCTTGGAATCACTGGGTAAGAGTTTCATAATTTTGAACCAACCATCATATAGTATAGAGACACATTGGTAGATTTTCTGCCCTTGCCACAATAAATTGTATAGTTAGAATAATAAGTGCAAGGGAAATGGCATCCTTGTCGCAAATCTGATTCTATTCGCATTCGTTTGTTTTTCCTTTACGAAAGTTTTAGGATCCTAAGCAAGTGACTATAGATCACATAATATAAAAGATTTGAGCAATCAAGATGACAAGAACAATGAGATGGAGAAGAGAGCAATTGTATTATCTGTTTTTGAATTTCGAGTGTCTCGTTCGTTGGCAGCCTGACGCTCAACTCAATCAATGTGTTCTGCTCGTTGGAAGACTTTCATGCACATCTATTCTCTCTATTTTTTGTCTCTCTATCCTCTATTTAGTGTTGATAAAAAATGTGTAATTATCTCCACTGCGTGGAGTATACAAGACAGTTAAACAGAGAATTACAATAACTTTTTTAGCTGAGTGTGAAGTACAATACACCATGCTTGTCGAGCTGCCAGTTGGCAACGCGAACTGTTTTCCTTTGTCTTCATTTTGTTTCGTTTTGTGTCTTTCGTTTCGTGTTTTTCGGTCTTCGAGGTATGTTTGACCTTCGACCTTCGCTTTTTTTCGCTTCTTCACCTTCGCAACAAAGTTGCAGGAGTTCACAATTTTTTACACTCCCTCTTGAACCTTGTGACTTTGTATATTTGCCCTAATTGTCTTTCTTTGCCTTGTGAAGAGTGGTTTGTCGAGCGGCTTCATGAGCAGATCTGCAATAATGTCTTCAGACTTTATGTATTGAACCTTGAGCTCTCCCTTCGAGATCAAGTCTCGAATATGATGGTACTTCAGAGGTATATGTTTTGTCTTTGAATGAAAAACATGATCTTGGAACAAATATATGGCACTTTGAAGATCCATCATTAATGTGCATGGTTCTCCTTGTGGTATGCCATATGCCTCCAACATCATCTGCAACCATACTACCTCGTTCGCCATCTTTGAAGCTGCGACATATTCAGCTTCGCATGAGGATTGAGCCACCAAGGTTTGCTTCTTGCATGTCCAATTGATTGCTGCTTCGCACGCTATCAAACATCCTCCTGTCACGGACTTGTTGTCGTCTTTGCAGCTTGCCCAGCTTGCATCACTGTAGTGGTGTAGCTCGAATCCTTTGCCTTCTTTGTCTACTTTGTAGGTTAATCCCATGTTTTGGGTACCCTTCAGATATTGCAGCATTCGTTTCGCCATTTGCCAATGCGCCATGCCAAGATTCGAAGAGAATTGGCTTAAAGCATAGACAGAGAAAGCCAAACTGGGTCTGGTATAGATTGTGAGGTACATCAGACTACCAATCAGATTTTGGTAGGGTACACCTTCCATGTTCTATCTCTCCTGCTCTGTTTTCGGACAATCCTGCTTCATTTGTCTGGCCCCAGCTATCATTGGTGTGGCTTTTTCTTTGTAGTCCATCATTCGATACTGCCAAGACATTTTGTTGCTTCTTCTAGATCTGTGATTTCATAACTTTTGGAAATCTGACTCTTCGTGTTCTTGATTAGCATCAATGAGTTTCCTATCATTAGGGAGCCATCCACAAAAATAGTCAAAATCACAAAATCTCTTCCTACTTTTTTTAGACATTGCAGTTTGTTTGTGTAGGAGTGAAGTCTAGAGACTTCAGAAGACTGTCGAACTTCTTGTACCAAGCTCGTGATGCCTACTTCAAACCATAAATGCATCGCTGCAATTGAAAGACATATTGTCGATTGTCGGGGTCTTTGAATCCTTCAGGCTACTTCATGAAGATTTCTTCCCTAGATCTCCGTGGAGAAAGGCTGTCTTTACATCAATCTGGTGAATTTTCAGATTGTATTATGTAGCGTATGCAAGGGGCAGTCGAATGCTTGTCATTTTTACCATTGGTGAATATGTGTCGAAATAATCGACATTGTATCTTTGTGTGTAGCCCTTTGCGACAAGTCTTGCTTTGTAGAGTCCGACAGTGCCATCTGATTTGATTTTCCTTTTGTATACCCACTTGCAGTCGATGATCTTTTTATTTTTGGGCAGTGGCTCTAGTGTCCATGCCTCGTTTTGCCTCATTGATTCGATTTTCTTTGACATTGACTGCTTCCAGAATTCGTCTTTTGGAATCTGGACAGCCTCTTGATATGTTATTGGCTCTTCAGTGAAGCTCCAGTACTCAAACTCTGTGTCTTTGCTCTACTGAAGATTGTCAGTGTATCGTTCTGGAGGTCTTCTTTGTCTTGTTGACCTTCTGGGTTCAATTCATCGCTGCTTAAATGTTTCTTCTTCGTCGGGTTGATCTTTGGCCTCCTGCTGCTTTGGAGTCTGGGGCTCACTATTCTGATTTGATGTTTGTCCTCGATTTCCCTCTTGAATCAGCAATAGTGTGAAGATCTCATGGCCTTTTTTGTGTGAAATTTCACATGTTTGGGAATGCCCTAAAGTGTGTGACTGATTTCATAAGCAAGCTTGTGCACTTGGCAATGGATTCTAGATTGATTTCCAAGATCTAGCTCAAAAAACCAAGGCATAGAGGCAAAGCGATGTGCAATTGTTGATGACCAAAGTTCATACACATGAAGAGAAAAGCTTCTTGAAAAAACAAATGAAAATTAAGCTCCTCTCCTCGGGTAGAGAGAGAATAGAGCTAATTCCAACTCGTGTAAAGAGATAAGAGACATCAAGCAAATCTCACCGAAAAGTTTGACTCAAAAACTCAACTTAATTAATGATCATAAGGAGAAGTACATATAGAGTGTGTGGAGACCCCTCCTTTCATGCTATTGGACCCCTAGTCATAGCCTCTTGCATTCTATTGGACCCCTAATCATAGCCTCCTTAATTCTATTGGACCTCTAAAGTGGATCTCTTGATTCCTATTGGACCCCTTGACCAAGGCCAACCCTTTAACTTCATCACTCTTCAAATTGTATTGTCACAAGTGTCAAGACCCTATTCATATGCCTATCTAGCTCAAGATTACGTCATGACTCATTTTTGGCTCAATAGAGGCATTACATGTGGACATTGCCAATTTGCCATCTATGCCAATTTTTGGCCCTATCATAACTCTACACAAAGAAGCTTGTCCTAAAAACTTAGAAGACCCCTAAAGATATGATAAACTATTTTACACATGTGGGAACATGCTCCACATATGTGAAGTGTACTTTCAAACATAAAAGACATAAAAATTGCCAAGCTAGATTTTTGCCAATTTTGCACACTCCTCCTCAAAAAGATAGCTTGGAAAGGTACTAGATCATTTGAGAAGTTTGTGAAACTTTTTGAGTGGATCCTTGTATATTTTTGAAGAGTACTCCACCAATATGTCACTATGATCATGTGCCTCCTCCATGCTTGATGATGGTCTTTATTTTGAAATTTGCACTTGCATGAAGATGGTTGCACCATATATAGAGAAATTTGAGGCTTCCAAGCCTCATAAGGATCATAGAGATCAAGATCATAAGATGTGAAAAAATGATAATCATCAAGATTATGCTTTCTAGCTTGACTTGTCCACATATAATGAACTATATCCATGATGGATCTAATCTTGATATCAAATAAAATCTTGATCTTTTTGAGACTAAAGACTTGCTCAAGGATGTAAGTGTCCTCTTTGGATGCTTCACTTAGTCTCAAGAGAAGTTTACAAGATGTCTCACACAATCTCTTGCTTTCAAAGAACTTTGGAAACATATCTAAGCCTTTCATGACAAGAAATATGTCCATATAATAGGCATCATACAAGAGTAGTATTGCCTCTCTTGAACTTTGAGATGTAGAAATCTCAATAAAGCAAGATAGTGCATCAAGTAATGGAAGAGAAGCATAAGTGAGAATATTAAAGTGAGTACCACCTAGAAATTGCCTCTCCTTGCCATAAAAGATGAGCCATAAGGACTTGGCAATCCATCTTGAAGATCCCCTTGAAATCATATGTTGAGGAGGCTCCTCCTCAAACCTTGACCCCTTCACATCTTGATAATCTTCAATAGATATGATTTGAGATGCATCTTGAGATGGCCCCTTCCAAGGTTGAATGTAGATCTTCATAAAATATGACTTCTTTACTCTCAATCACTTTTGGAATAGAGAGTATAAAGGCTTTATAGTCCTCCTTGGTGGATAAACATCCAACCATGATCCATGAGCTTGGATAAGTTCATCCTCCTTGTTTCCAAGGGAATATGTGCAAAGCAAGAACCTCCAAAGACACTAAGGTAATCGTCCTTAGGCTTCTTAAATAATACTTCATATGGTGTATTTCCTCCAAGAGCTCCACCACTCCTCAAATCTTTGATCTTCAATGAGAATTCCATCTCAACATATGCTTTGAATAATAGGAAATAATTATGCACCATAAATCTTGAAGAGAGAAGATATAAACATGTGCATCTCGTGTGATCATCCTCCTTTGAAAGATTGGATTCATAAGCAACATCAAGAGATTTTGCTTTCTCTCTTGGATCCAATTTGTAGATGCCTTCATATCTTGATCCATGAGCAAGGATCTCACCATCCTTCTTGATCACACAATTGTCAATATAGAAATTGACATCAAGGCCAACATCAAGTAATTGGCCAACACTTATAATATTCTTTGTAAGCTTGGGAACAAAAAGAACCTTTTGAAGAGATAGAATTTGTGATGATGCAAACTTCGAGGGAATAGTCCCTACTCCTTCAATTTTGCACTCTTGATTACTTGCAATAAATATTGACTTCATGATTCCTCCATGAAAAATAATAGCTGAAAAGAAATCCTTGGAGCTACACATATGTGAAGATGCTCCACTATCAATATAACAAGAGTCAATGACATCCATCTTGAAGGTGGAAGAGGAGAATTTTGATTCCATAAGTGAGCATTCTCCATCACTTGCGATAAAGTTTTCTTTCTCATGAGAGATGTTGGCTTGCTTGAATTGATTCTTCTTCTTGAAGCAATTGGTGGCATAGTGGCCTTTCTTGCCACAAAAGAAGCACTTAACATCTTTTGTCTTCTTCTTTGAAGTAGAATATTGAGAGGAATCATCATCCTCTTCATCTTGGTCTTTTGTTTTGTCCTTAGAGAAGTGTTGGTGTTGCTTTTTGCTCCTCTCTTTGTGATTGGCAAATAAAACTTTGTCTTCACCATTATGATTGAGTGACAATTTGTCCATCTTTAATAGCTTGTTCTCATGCCTTGATTCTTCAGCCATTAGCACTCCTTGCAAAGCCTCCAAAGTAGGTAGCTCCTCCTTGAGGGCATAGGATTGGACAAAGTTCTCATACTCATCTCTCAGGCCATTAAGTATGACTTGCACTAGCTCACTTTGATTTATAGATCCTCCAATGCAAGCAAGCTCCCTATGAGTATCTTTCACTCTCAACACATAACAGTGGCACTCTCATCACTCTTTTGAGAACTTTGAAATATTTGATTTCTAAGAGTGAGAAGCCTAGAGGTATTTTTGGCCTCATAGATTGCTTTGAGAGTATCCCAAGCATCCTTGGCCGAAGTACAAGCACCAATCTCTCTCAAAATCTCATTAGAGACATTCATCTTGATATAATGGAGAGCCATCCTAGCTCTCTTCTTATACTTTTGTACTTCTTGAAGGACTTACCTCCTCAATCTCAAGTACAATGTCCATCACATCTTGGAGTATCAAGATTGACTCCATTCTAACCTTCCAAATAGAATAGTTGGAGGTAGATAGTCTTTCACTAGATTCCAATAGGTAGGACAAGTAGTGAAGACTCCTTGTAATGAGATAATAAATATTGCTTCTCTCTCACTATAGGATCCTTGAAAGGTGTACTACCAACTCCTATGCAAGATCTTGCAACAAAATGTGAGATGGATCGCACTATCTCTTCTAATCTCTGTTAATTTAGATCACTCTCACATCAATTGATGAAGTATGGGCTAAGTTTGGGTCAAGCTATCTTGGCACGTCTGAAACACTCCAAGAATCCACAAATCACTCAAATACAAGCCAATTGTATGAAATAATGTGGCTATGACCTCAAAATGATGACTAGATCTCAAGAAAGTGTGATTGGCAAGCCTAGAAGTGAGATTTTTGGTCAAAGAAGCATAAGAGAGTCATAAATAAAAGTGTCCAACCATGTTGGGCGCCCTACCCACCTTGATTCAATTGACTATAACTTTTTATTGGGAGATCCAATCACTATGAATTCAATTGCTACACAAACTAGACTTAAATAGCTTTAAACTAGCTATCAACCACTAATTCTGGATTACACATGGAAGAGAACCTTCCAAATGAACTTGGCTATACTTCACATGTGCCTGAGCACTGAATTTTGTACAGTACCTGAAATGATTCAATAATTATGATTATGAACCCTTTTGGTCCAATTTTGCTTGAGATAGCATGGGAGATGCAAACTAGTCTCTCTCGATCTAGATTTTCAAGAAATCTTTGGAACTTTGGATGAAACAAGCATCAAATACTTAGGTAGGCTCTGATAACATGTGAAATTACACACGTGTGGGAATGCCCTAAAGTGTGTGATTGATCTCCTAAGCAAGCTTGTGCACTTGACAATGGATTCTAGATTGATTTCCAAGATCTAGCTCAAAAAACCAAGGCATAGAGTGATGCAATTGTTGATGACCAACGTTCATACACATGAAGAGAAAAGCTTCTTGAAAAAAAAAAAAATTAAGCTCCTCTCCTCGGGTAGAGAGAGAATAGAACTAATTCCAACTCGCGTAGAGAGATAAGAGACAACAAGCAAATCTCACCAAAAAGTTTGACCCCAAAACTCAACTTAATTAACGATCATAAGGAGAAGTACATATAGATGTGTGGAGATCCCTCCTTGCATGCTATTGGACCCCTAATCATAGCCTATTGCATTCTATTGGACCCCTAATCATAGCTTCTTCAATTCTATTGGACCCCACCACTAATCATAGCCTCCTTAATTCTATTGGACCTCTAAAGTGGATCTCTTGATTCCTATTGGACCCCTTGACCAAGGCCAACCCTTTGACTTCATCACTCTTCAAATTCTATTGTCACAAGTGTCAAGACCCTATTCATATGCCTATCTAGCTCGAGATTACGTCATGACTCAATTTTGGCTCAATAGAGGCATTACATGTGGACATTGCCAATTTGTCATCTATGCCAATTTTTGGCCCTATCATAACTCTACACAAAGAAGCTTGTCCTAAAAACTTAGAAGACACCTAAAGCTATGATAAACTATTTTACATGTGGGAACATGCTCACTTGTGAAATGTACTTTCAAACATAAAAGACATAAAATTGCCAAGCTAGATTTTTGCCAATTTTTCACATTTCGTCCTTCAATCCAGGGAATGCGGACTCGTCGAACTTCACATCTCTACTCAACACAACATTCTTCATGGTTGGATTGTAGAGTTTGTACACTTGTGATCCATTCGAGTATCCGACCATGATTGTTTGTTCTGATTTTTCATCGAGCTTGCTTCTTTGTTCCTTTGGTATGTGATTGTATGCTGCACATCCGAATACACACACACATGATAGATTAGGCTTTCTACCTATACACATTTCATATGGTGTTTTGATTTCTAGGGCTGTGATTGTTGATCTGTTCTGCAGGTGTACCGCTGCAGCTATTGCCTCAGCTCAAAATTGACTCGGCAATCGAGCATGTGCCATCATGCCTTTGGCTCCTTCGACTAGCGTGCTGTTTCTTCTTTCTACGACACCATTATATTCGAGTGTGTACGCAGGTATGAATTGATGCTCTATTCCTTGTTCTTGGTAGAATCTAGAAAATTATGTGCTCTTGTACTCACCTCCATTGTCAGACCTGATCATCTGAATCTTCTTTGAGGTGTGTCTCTTTGCGAATGCCACGAACTTCTTGAAAGAGTCAAACACTTCAGATTTTTTATTTAAGTAGTATATAGTTGTCATCCGGTTGTAGTCATCAATTAACGTCAGGAAATACCTCGATCTTGAGAGCAAATCAACTTTCATCGGTCCACAGACATTTGAGTGGACGAGCTCATGAACTTCTTTAGCTCTTTTTCCCTCATGTGTGAATGGATTCCGACGTTGTTTACCTTTCTGACAGGCTTCGCAGAACTCAGTATCGGGTCTGGATATTTTTAGACCTGTGATTATGTCTTTTCTGCTCATGTCGTAGAGGCTCCTCATGTTTAGATGATACATTCTTATGTGCCAAAGTTGATGTTTGTTTTTTGATGCATTTAGTATGCTATCAGAATTGCTGATTATCTTGGCTTGGTAGAGATTACCTTCTCTGCATCCAACTGTCAACAACTTGTTTGTTGTTTTCTCGATCATCCGGCATATATTGCCATTGAATAGAACTCGAATTTCAAGATCTGCCATCTTGGAGACTCTCAGTGTAGTCGATATTGTACTTCTGAGAGAATTCCTTTGCTACAATTCTGGCCTTGTATCTTGAAACATCTCCATTTGAGCCATACTCGAGCTTGTAAACCCATTTGCATTGCACTATCTTTCTCTTGTCTGGCACCGGTTGCAGTGTCCGTACCTCATTCTTCTTCATGGACTCAATTTTTCCATTCATAACTTGGATCCATTTGTCCTTGTCCGGACTGTCGATGGCTTTCTCAAATGTTTGTGGTTTTCCACTGAATCCACAAAACTCTTCGGATGTTGAAGTCGAGCTGTCTGGTACAAATCTTGCTGGCACTCTCCTTTCTCTGGTTGACTCCTGGGAGATTCTTCAGGTACTGCAATGCTATTGTCTCTCTTCGGCTAGATCCAAAACCATCTCGGTTTACAGGAGTTGTGGTTGTAGGTAGGCTTGTGTTCCTTTCTTCATCTGACTCGTCGCTCAGCTGATGTGGAGTTCGAACCTCTTCGTCTGAGTGTTTGGGTTATGCTCCCTCTGTCATAGTTGGCAGGTTGTAGTATTGCTTTCCTAGGACTTCATAGCTGGCATAATCATTGTCGGCCATTGTTCTGGTCTCATCAAACTTGGTGTCACTAGATTCGCTTATGGCATGTAGATCTTGTAGTATGACAAATGATTGTCATACCTGACGAGGTATCCTACTTCAACTTTCTCATCAAGCTTCTTTCAAAGCTTATTAGAGATATGTGCATAAGCTACATAGCCGAAAATCCGAACATGTGTCAGATTAGGCTTTCTACCTCACCATAATTCGTGTGGTGTCGTGTGAGGAACATCTGATTGCCTATCCTGTTCTGGATGCAGGCAGTTGTAGCTACTACTTCAGCCCATGAGTGTCTTGTTCTTTCTCTCAGCAACACCGTTGTGCTGCGGTGTGTAGGATGCAGTCCTTCTATGAAGGATTCCTCGATCATTGTAGAAGTCAATGAAGTGGTTCGAGATGTATTCTCCACCACGATCAGTTCAAATCTGCTTCACCTTGCTTCCTGTGCATCTTTCTGCCTAGTTCACATATTCCGTGAACTTGTCAAGTGCATCTGATTTGTTGTGGATGAAGTAGACTCGTGCAAACTTGTTGTAGTCATCAATGAAGGTGATGTAGTACTTCAAGCCTCCTACTGAGATCACATCGAAAGGTCCACAAATGTCCCAATGTCCCAGCTCCAGAATCTTTGTTGTTCTGTGGGAGTCCCTGGTGAAAGGAGTTCGGGACATCATCTCTTTCATGCACGCATCACATGTTGTCGAATTGGTTGCATTCGTGATGCTTACCCCTGTGATAGCTCCATGCTGACTTGCTTGATACAATGCCATTGAGTTCATGTGGCATAGTCTCTCGTGCCATACCATCTACCCAGGGAAATAGCCCTTCTCCCTTTAGTATGAGAGAGGTCTTCACCTTCCATGCTAGGAAGTTGGACCCAGATGAGTCGAGAATTGTGCAGATCTTCGACTGCATGCTATTTATGGATGCTAATGTTGTGAACTATTCTTTAGTCTGTTTTTTTCGTGCTCGGGTATTCACTCCTCAAAGCTTTGGTCTTCGTGTCCGGGCAGCTCCCTTGCATTTCTGCAGAATTGAGCTCTAAAGCTAGCAGAGCTTTGTGGCTTGAAAAAAATTGTTTCTTCATTGAAGATGATATTGGGAGATGTGCAATTATTGTAAATTTCAATGGTAAGCTCCATGGCAGTTTGAGAGGTGCACCTAGTATGACAAGAGCATATGACATGCTTGTAAGATTTATTTATTTTTATTGAAGTCTCATTGATATCTTTACATTGCTGATAAGCCTTTCGAAGGTGAACACCAAAGTAGATTTAGCATGTTGAAAAAAGTACCACTAAATCTATATATTCTAAATTGTTTGTGTATAATTTTGATCACTATAAAAGGCACCTCAGAGATCCACATGATCAATAAATTCAACGGAGATGACTTCCATTTGTGGAAGTTCAAAATGAGGATGATCCTGATTGAAAAGGAGTTATGGAGATACGTTAACGGTTCTATAGCCAGACCGGCAGAACCCGAACAGCTCCCAACTTGGGAAGCCAAGGATGGCAAGGCTCTTGCCATTGTATCTCTAAATCTTAAAGACACTCAAATTGCTCATGTATCCAATTGCACTACTTCCAAAGAAGCATGGGATACACTCACCAACATCTACGAGACCTCAGATGTCTCGACTCGTCTCTTCTTGAGGAAGAAGGTACCGACACTCAGAATGAGTGAAAGCACCTCAGTCGGTGACCATCTGAACGAGTTCAAACAACTGATGAACCAACTAGCTGCAATAGGTTCCCCTATATCAGAAGAAGACTCTACCATGTCTCTTCTTGCCAGTCTTCCATCCTCCTACGATAATTTAGTGTTGCTTCTGAGCAATACCCCTGCGCCGTCTTTCCAAAAATTGACAGCAAGCTTGTAACAGGAAGAAGTCATGAGGAAAATCTTGTCCATATCTGTTCCAAATCCTTGGCACTCTATTAAAAAAAGCAACAATCCAAGAAGAAGAAAGGCTTCAAAGATAAGAAGACAAAGGTAGAATAGCCAGCGACATCACAACCACAACAGCAACAATATAGTTACGCATCGTCCAAGACCAAGCTATTTTGCAGATATTGCAAAAGAACCAACCACGACATCAAGGACTGTCGCATCCTCAAGCACAATGAAGCAAAGAAGAAGATGCAGCAGCACCAAGAAGGGAACTCTGACATAGTCAAAGGATCCCAAGATGAAGAGAAGGCGCTGATGGTACAAGATCAATCCAGTAGAGATGCCCATCACTGGTATCTCGATTCAGGTGCTTCTCAGCACATGCTACACTCACAACTACAAAATCAAAGTACATTTTCTTTGGTGACTCCAGTTCACACCAAGTTGAAGGCCAAGGGTCTATTCAACTGCAATTCTCTGATGGCATCACTAGACAACTTAATGGAGTACTTTATGTACCCAAATTAACAAAGAACCTTTTGTCTATTAGCAAGATCACATATCAGGGCTATAGAGCTTTGTTCACTGCCAATTGATGTACTGTTCTAGATGAGAACTCAAAGGAAATCCTCTCTGCTTACAGAGAAGGAAATTTTACATATTGAGTCATGATGTTGCAGTTTTTGTGAGTTGTTCATATGCAAATTTATGGCATCAAAGATTAGGTCATTAAACATGCGTTCAATCTTGTACATGCATCACAATAAAATGGTCAAGGACATGAATATAATTGTTGTCACCACAACTAATCAGACTATCTGTGAAAATTGTCTACTAGGAAAACAACCTAGAACGAGATTTCTCAGAGGACAAGCCAAAAGGGCAAAGTCCATCTTGTCACTGATACATAGTGACTTGTGTGGTCCTATGAGCGTACCTTCATTAGGTCAAGCTCTGTATTTTATCACATTCATTGATAATTACTCCCGATTTGCCAGTATAATGTTCATTAGAACATAAAGTGCCATCTGATCTGAGGAAGAAGCTGGACCCAATAAGCTATAATAGCATCTTCATCGGCTATTCAGCTTCTCACAAAGCTTATCGTGTTTACAATGTGGTTAGGGCGCAGTCAGTCGTGATGTTGTCTTCCTTAAAGACAAATATTACGATTTCAAACAGAAGCAACCAATACAAGAGACTGCCATAGTAGCTCCATCTTCCAGTGATAGGCTACAACCTATGACTGTTCAAGCAACAGAGTTCATCCCAATGACTTCATTTACCATCGATGGGCCTAGACCCACGATCGTTCAACCGCAAAATACTACGGTCCCAGTCATTCACCGAGGAGAATCGTCTGATCAAGCACCTGCAGTTCGAAGATCTGTGAGACAATGATAGAAGCCTGATCGATTCATCCCTCAGGCTTTCATTAGTCATGATGAACCTGCCACCATAGCAGAAGTACTTCAATGCCCGATGCAGACAAATGGAAAGCTACCATGGATGCTGAGTATCAATCTCTAATGAAGAACAAGACTGGAGCCTTGTCATTCCTCCTACAGGTGTAAAGCCAATTGATTCTAAATGGATCTTTAAGCTGAAGCTTAAGCCAGATGGATCTATATCCAAATGGAAACCTAGACTAGTAGTTAAAGGTTTTGAACAAGTATATGGGATAGACTCCACTGAGACCTTCAATCCAGTAGTAAAACATCAGTCTATTCGTACTCTATTGGCTATATCTGCTATAGAAGATCTGGATATACACCAGACGGACGTCCAGACGACATTCCTACATGGATACATGCAAGAAGATGTCGACATCTATCAACCAGAAGGTTACATCCCTCAAGGCAAGGAGCATCTACTATGCAAATTGCGCAAGACACTATACGGTCTGAAGCAAGCTCCAAGGGCCCACCGCACCTGATGGCAAGAAATCTCCGGAGAAGCTGGTCGAAGATGACGATGATACAATGTAGGTCATCGGGGCCTCCACACAATAAGCCCCTGTTAGCACAAGCATATCAACTGCTCCCATGGATATCATGATGGCCTACCAAGCCTTGGGCACTTTCATTCAGGACACGGTAGCAGCCAGAACCTCATTGGACAGTCGGGTACTGCAACTAGCCACCAACAACACACAACTGCGAGCCGAAATCACGAAGCTGCAACAAGAGTTGACAATAGCTCAGCAACACGAGCTCAATGGGCACCGGGAGATCCAGAAGCTGCAGCAAAAGGAAGACGACTTAAATCAGTATATCTAGAGCCTCTTCACAGCAGTTTAGGGTGCTTCAACAAAGGTACATGAGCTTCAATTAGAAGCTTCCCAAATACTTGCCCCCCTCCAAGTGCAACTCCAGATATATGAAGTAGAAAACGCACGTCTGGGAGTGGAGGTGCAAGCGCTACACAATGAAAAGCTCGCCTAGTTAGCTCAACCTGCACCTGATACAAGGTCACTATCCCAAGTGGAAATGAATCTCTTCCAACATCAGGTGCAGGTATATAGCCAAACCTTAAATAGCTACCAGGCGGAGTTCGACAAATACATGACAAGTGCAAATCAAGAGCTCGTCCAAGCAAAGCAAGCCCTCAAGGCTTGCCAAAGATTCATGGAGGAAAGACCTTAGTTAGCCCCAGTGGCAATTCTAGTGCCACCCATCTTTGACGCTGCACAGACAAGCTCCAGCCAGGACAAAGGGAAACAAACAGCAGGGGCAAGCAGTCATGGATTAGGCACACAAGATCAAGGGCCCCCTGATACAGGAGTAGATACTCAAGGCCAAGATCATGGCTAGGAAGACGGGTTCGAGTCAAAGCCAAAGGGGAGGATCAAGCCTCCACATCTTGAGGCTCACGATCCATTTCTGCCAACCGCATATTCCGACGTCCAAAATCTGTGGAGGAGAAAATCAACGAATTCCTAGCAAAGTATCCCCACAAGTCTTCAAGAGACAGCTGACAAATCTCATTTTTGGCCCAGACCATAAAAGACAACGAGCTACAATCACTCCCCGCCCTCCAACTACAACCAGAGTGGTGTTAGCAGTTGTTTGAGCATGACCTTGCGACCATCAGGACGTACGTGACTAGTCCGCAACAACTCATGGTGAACGCGCATTTCCTGCCATGATCCAAATGGGCGGCATGTGACACCCCTCTAGACAAAATAACCCTCAACAATTGTAATTGGCCGAGAATTTCATCTGAACATGGTTGGAATACAGATGTAGACACCCGAAGGTCTCTCACCCATTTTTTCAATAAATACTTCAAGTGTCCTGACCCAACAGTCCGTGCGGCAGCCACTTATGCCCGGGACTTGGAGCATCTAATGGGAATCGAGACCAAGTGGGATAATTTTCTCTCACCCATATTCTTTGTTCCAAATCAGACGTTGGCCTCCAAAAAAGTGGAAGATCAGCTGCCAGTAGCTCGTGTCTATTACCGAGCTGCACTCCTTGGCGATCCTTGGACGAGCCGATTTCAAGCATGGGTCGACCAGAAATGGCTAACAGGGGTACACAAGTCCCTTCACACGCACAAGGACTTGAAAAACATGGATCGAATAAATTTTATGGAAGACGTCACCGGCTACCTGATCAACCAGAGGTGAGCCAAGAGATCCATGTACTGAATCGGTAGAGTGCCAAGGGACCGACATTACTTCAGGCCATGGGTCCTGTTGGGGGTATTCCCAACACAAAGTAAGTAAATAAATTTGACTAATAAATGTGTTGCGAGGGCATGAAATCCTGCGCGTATAAGCCCATGGCCCAATGAGCATGCAAGTTGAGCGTAAATAGAAATAATAGACTTGGGCCCTTTTGTAATTAAAATAAAACTTGGGGCCCAAAGTCAAGTTTAGAACTTAGTGTTAAACTTTTTTAAGTTGGGTCCAATTTGGGACTCACATGAATCTTGTAATATCCAATGTATAGTATTTTGGGGCAAGGGCCTTCCCCATTTATAAAAAGGCATCTCATGTAGTCTATTTTCATGCTTAATGAGAAGGAGGAAACTCTACCATTTATGGAAGAGAAGCATCCTCATTTGCTATTCAATGCTTGCTATTGTTCTTGTTGTTGTTGCTCTTACAAGTTCATGCTCTTTCTTGTTTTCAATAGTTAAAGTTTCTCCTTTAGCAAGTAAAATGAGCAAATGAGCAAACTTCCACCCTCACTCTCCCTTTCTCTACTTTCTCTCTATCTATTTCTCTCTCTCCCTTCCTCTACTTCTTTCCTTCTAAATCTCTCTCTCTCTCCCTCTCTTTTCACTACAATCATGATGAATGTATGGATAGTGTAGGAAGGGGTAGTGTTAAGGTGGTGTAGTGTTAGTTGTTAAGACAATACTCTTTGAATTTGGTGCAGATGTATTCTCCCTCGTTGTCGAACCTCAATGCTTTGATTTGTTCACCAGTTTGATTTTTTGCATGCTCTTTGAATTGTCTGAACTTGGTGAAAGCTTCTGATTTCGGCTTAATGAAGTAAACGGCTGTTCTTCTGGAGAATTCATCAATAAAGGTAATGAAATACTTTGGATCTAGCAATGACGGAGTTTGCATAGGTCCGCATATATCTGAATGAACAATATCTAACAGACCTTTTGCTGCATGCCTATGACTCGATCTAAAGGGAATCCTAGTCTGCTTTCCGAGAATGCAGCTATGGCAGACATGGAGATCGATTTTGCCAGAAGAATAGTTGAGATCAAGTGCTAGGGATTGTCTGGACATGTTCGAAACAAATGCACAATTCAAGTGTCCTAAGCGATGATGCCATAGTAATGCTTATTGACAAAAATAGAGGTTTTCAAGACATGACTAGAATAAGAATAACAATGCACCAATTTGTATAAGTATCCATGCCTCTTGTCGAGTGCAAGGATCTTCTTACTCTTATCGATAATTCTGCATTGATTAGACTCAAACTCCACCTTATGACCGAAATTTGTAATTCTACTTACTGATAACATATTTGTAGAGAATTCAGGGACATACAAGACTTTTGATAGTAGTTTGAATTGATCATGCTGAAATCTCAATCTTACAGTACCTTCTCATTTGATAGTGTGAGTGTTATCATCACCAAGATGAACATACTTCTTTGTGTTGTAAGGCGTATAGGAATGCCCGATTCTGATCTCTGGAAAGAAGCTATGGATAAAGAGTATTTATCTCTTATCAAGAACTAGAGGACGATTGTGGAATTACCTGCTAGCAGAAACATAGTTGATTGCAAATGGATTTTCAAAGTCAAGTACAAAGCAGAGGGAAGTACCAACAGAAGGAAAGCCCGACTTGTCGCCAGAGGATTTTCTCAGGTATACAACGTCGCTTACACTGAGACCTTCAGTCCAAGAGTCAAGCATTTTTCTATTCGACTTTTATTATTTACATGGTGCAATCCGAAGGTTATATTATCAAAGGTAAGCACAATTATGTGTGTAAACTCCATAAAACACTTTATGGCTTGAAGCAATCTACTTGAGCATGGTTGTAAAGGATCATACTTTCCTTATCGATCACGACTACATACCAAGCTCTTCATATTCGAATGCTTACTTCAAGATAGTGTAGCAGTCTTTTATCATTATCACTTTATACGTGGACGACACATTGCTTTTCGACAACAATATCGATCTGATAAAAGAAGGCAAAACTACGCTATCTTTCGAATCGACACGATCTTCCAAATCGACACGATCGATTTCTGCCATGGTATTCAAATCCACAGAGATAGAAATCAAAAGTTGATCTACATTATTCAACAGAGGTACATCTACAATATGCTAGTCAGATATAATCTGGTTAATTGCAAGATAGCTCTCTCACCAATGGAACCAAGTCTCAAGTTGTCAAAGGACCAATGTCCCCGAACAATTGAAGAGAAGGAGCAGATGCATGAGTATCCTTATCATTCGATAATAGGATCTCTTATGTACGCAATGATCTGTACCAGACTAGACATAGCTTTTGCAGTCAACTCCATAAGTCAGTTTATGACTAATGCTGGTGTGACACATTGGAAAGCTCTTATCAGAGTCATGAAATATCTTCGAACTACTATTTGACTATTGCATTTGTTATGGAGCAATCGACAACGACAAACTCAATCTACTCAATGGTTACACAGATGCAAGTTGGGCAGGAGACGTAGACACTCGTAAATCCACTTATGAATTTACATTCGTCCTCAACAATGGTCATATTTCCTAGAACAGTCGCAAACAATCTTCAATAGCTCTATCTTCTACATAATCAGAGTATATCGTAGCCTCACAAGCTACAAAGGAAGCACTTTGGTTGAGAAACTTATTTTCAAATATTAGTCTGAATCAATATGCTCCGACATTATTATTTTGTGACAATCAAAGTGCCATTGCCTTGTCAGCCAACCCTAGATTTCATTTTAGGAGTAAGCACATTGAACTGAAGTACCACTATGTCAGAAGCAAAGTTCTCGACAAAGAGGTTAGATTGCTGTCGAACGCAAGATATGACAGCAAATATTTTTACCAAAGCATTAAGCTTGGATTCTAAGTTTAAAGGTCAAGGCATTCATGGATTCAGATTAAGGGAGAGTGTTGGATTATTCTCCTACTAATCGACTAATCGACATTTTAATCTTTGTCCAATTTTATCCAGACCTGAAGATTTCTTCAAATTTTTACACAGTTTGCATAACTACTCAGAAATGGCTCACAATGTCGGCATTTTCGAGATTTTCGTCTTTTGGATTTTTCTCTCACTTCGGCATTTTTGCAAAATGCCAGATGCCTCAAATGTTAAGGAAATGACGTTGGCGAAGACCTTCACATTTTTTGCATTTTTTGCATGACAATTTACGTTCATTTTTGCAGATAATAGTTTAGGTTCAAATCTACAGATAAACTGTTTACAACCAAAGTCATCGGCTTGTATTAATTCATCAAGCAAGTATTTTGTGAGAAGTCCTAACTGGATGGATGCCAACACATCAAAGCCAACTGGATGACGCATTTGATGACCTAATTGCTTAGTTTAAATAACTGTTCATATTCCTACATCTTAAGGATTGAAGCATGAAGATCAATCATCAAGTATTGAATAATTAGCGTTCTCTCTCTCAAGCCTGCGAGCTTGAACACTCTTGAACATTCTAGCTCAATAATTTAGAGTTGATTAGAGATTGCTATTGCGCTTACTGCTTATTGGTATTGTGCTTAATTCATACTTACTTTTAGTCGCTCAGAGATAGCTTGGAGTACACGGCTTGATCCGTAAACTTGTTGTACTCATTTACTGTCTCGTTTTCATACTGAATCAATACTATCTTCTTATTGTGTTCAGGATCGTCTCAAAATGTTTTCGTCGCGACTATTTATATGTCTGATAATTTAATGCTTAAATGTTTGGCTACGTAATCACTGTAGTACTAATGATTTCAAAGTTAGTTACTATAAGATCGAATGTGATTTCTATCACTATTGTTTTGTTCAAAATTGATAGGCGAAGTCATGCTTAGAGAAAGAGGAAGATAGTTTATTTTTCTATGGACAATAAGTTTTTTTTTCTTGTCGTTCGAATTCTTTTTATTCGATTCTTTTCTACCTATCTTTTACACACCTCTTTCCAACAGTATAATCTTCTCGACGTTTGAGTTCTCGTCTAATCTTTCTAGGTAGACCTGCTAAGAACCACATAATCATAGCGTCATTATTACTTAGTTCATGATCACACTTAGATCGGAGATGCTTAACCCGTTCAATGTAATCTCGCACCCTTTCCCTCTTTTTCATTTTAATTTTACTTGAAAGTAGAAAAAGATTTTCGAAAACCTTTACGGGTTTAAATCTTGTAATTAGGCCATCTTTAACCACTTCCCAATCCATACGTTCAGTCTCATCTTGGTTGTAAAACCAATTTTGTGTTGCTCCAGTTAAGGACATAGGAAATAGCTTAAGTTTATCTTGTAGAAAAACTTTGCAAATCTCACACGATTCAGCAAAGATTTTGAGAAATCTCACTGGATCAGATAACCCATTATACTTTGGCAACTCTAGATGAGGTGTTCTTCTAATGACAACTTGTGGAACAACAATCAGAGGACCAGGTATCTAACCTTCGTCTGATTAAGAATAGATAGATCTGATGATGTCGAACTCAAAAATGATGGAATACTATATTTGAAAACCTCAGTCAACTTCGCGAAGGTTCAAGCCAAGGATCAAGAGTGAAATTATTACTTTTGCAAAAAAAAAATACTTTTTGGACAAAAATAGCTAAAATATAACAATTGACCTTGACTTAAGGTTTGTCCAACTTATTGATTACCAAAAATAGTATGATGGACTGACTGTGACTCTGGCGAAGGTTATTCTTGCAAAAAGGTGTTAAACTTTCTACACAAGGTTACCAACAACTAGTGGAATTAGCCTTCGTCGACCTGGCTATAGATAGATCTAGGTACTGTAGACCAGACGAAGATTTGTTTTCTATATTCTTTTTGTTTTTAGGGTTTTTTTTTTTAGTTTTTTTTTATTGCTTTTGTTTAGTTTCTGAAAATCGACTTGGAAATAACGTTCGCCCTTCAAATTGTAGCTTCACTGCATCATGGCAGCACTGCCTGCAAGTCGGTGAAGGTTGGTTGCAAAAGAATAGAAAGTTATCAAAGACTGATGAAGATTTTGCCTCTTTTGTCACCAAAATGGCAGAAATGAACGATTTTTATTGATTTCTCTGAATTTTTCAGATCCAAATGAATCTTAAGAATGATGATTTGTCTGGCTTCTCTTACTCAACAATCAAAATAAATTTCAAGAAAAAAAATTCACACACATCAAGCAAAATCTTTCCCAAATAAACCCGAAAATATTATTTCAACCTTATTATGCCAAAACAAGATGCCTAAATGCAAGCTAACATTCAAGCATGGATCAGAAACATGCGGAAAAATGAAAAATTGGCGTAGCTCCCCGACAACGGTGCCAAAATTGTAGGGGGTATTTCCTATCCACCTTAAAAAAAGTACAACAATGATAAACTCCAACAAGCATCAAATCCAACAATTAGCAAATCCAAAGAAAACATGGGAGATAGAGGAGAGAAGAAGAGCAAGGACATTCCATATTCATTCCATAAGAGACTCAATCTGCTTGTATTGAAATGAAAAGTGAAAGTACAAAATAACTCGAATCCAGCACTATATATAGTGGGTTTTAGGGCTTTGGTCTCAAATCCTACTGGCCAATCTCCACCTCCCTTATTATTTGAAATTCAAATTTTGAGAGGAACCCTTTTTATCGACTAACTTGACTATTAGGCCTTGCGACATTAAAAGTCCCGCAAAAAGGCCTAAAGTCCTTTTATTAACTTCTAACTAATCAATTAACTATGTGATCATCGGGTTGGACTTACACACACAGATTGCCAAATCCCTCTCACTTATTAACTATGGTTAGGGTTGCCTCGATATCCGCAAACCCTCCAACAACCCACAATATTAGAATGATTTGCTATCTTGAAACATGTTTGATTTATGATTAAATAGGCATTCAACAATGTTAGTTCTTTGATAAACTTGTGGTTTGTTCTAGTTGCTCTATGACCTAGCCCTCTACCAACAATCAAATATTTTTTCGATTTCATGAAAGAAACCATGATGCTTATACCTCTCTAAATTATGAGCATGGTTCAATTGCACACCTCTCTCTCTCTCTCTCTCTCATATTTATCTCAAGTATGTTTATGTCCATACTGCCAACTTTGGTTATTTGAATTTTCTGTCTTTTTTTTTTAATGATATCCTAATTAATGATTAAGGGTCTATAGTTAATCCAATTCGTTTTATAGTTGATAATATTAGCCATGGTAACTAACAATATTTCTAAAGGCCAGAGGTTAATTTCTAGAGGTGGAAATCCAAGCTTAGTCATTAGAGGTGTGAATTGCCATAAATACTAGGGCCTCGAGGGCATGGGAAGAGCCTAAAAAAGGCTTGTGATCATATTATTCCATTCATCCTATCTTGTGCAGTATCATGGATACTTGTTAGCTAGCACTTGTCCTTGTGTTACTCATGGCTGGACTTACTCTCTAAGTTGTTGTGGGTACCATGTGATGCCATAACTTGGAACTTAACACTTTCCACTATGTAAAGCATGTGAGAACATGGCATTAGAAAAAGTTATGAAAATAGTATTGTACTTGAGATATTTGCCTACCCAAGAAAAGCCATAGTAGCGTCAATTCTCGACTCTTGTGTCTCATAATCGGATTCTAATATTATTTTTATTGTTGCCATTGTCATTGCGTCGTCCTCGTTAATGTCGAGGAGGAGAGAATCTAGAGGCCTCTCTTGCATCACCACATATATAGTATAGTAATATGGGGGGGGGGGGGGTGGGGGGGCACAATGCACATGCTGCATTGCTTTTTCTTTTCCTTTGGCTTGCCCAAATGCTCATTCAGATTTGAGCACGTGTTTGTAAGGAGTGCTGGCTAAAGGACACGTGGCAAAGCCTGACGGAGATCTCAAAACATCCAACGGTGGGAGAATAAAGCTGCGTCGTGACTCTCTCTGTGTCTTTTCTCTATTTTTCTTCGATTCTTTTTCTTCCTCTTTTGCTCTGCGTTGAACAGTTATTGCTCGCGGTGGCATGGCAATGGCAGTGGCAATAGAGCATTATAGTAGCATATAATGCAATAATGGAAGAATAGATGGTGATTTGCATCAATTCTACGATTCTTCCTGTGGGAGGATAATGATGATGAGGATAGGTGGGTGGGTGGTCGTATATAGCCATGCCTGCGGATTGAGGGAAAGAGACGTTGAAGCCTAGTGCAGAGTGTTTGTTGTGATTTTTTACTACAGAGGTATGGCGGCTCTGCGTGATGTTCCGTCCCTTTTAGCACAAGCAGAGCTGATACGTGAGAGCTTGGCCAAGAGCCAGATTATCACTGATAATATGGTGGAAATTCTTGGCTCCTTCGACCATCGCTTGTCATCTCTCGAGACGGCCATGCGCCCAACTCAGGTAACTCATACTATGAACGGATCAGGATCGGAAGCCCTAGCTACCTCTCTCAACTTCGTACAAGGCAAAACCCTAGAAGTTATTCACCTTGTGTAGTTTATTCTTGAATCTCCTTGGGCCCAATTAGGCTTGCCCTTGATTGGCCCCTTCTATTGACCCTCTAAAACGAGGTGACAAAATTTTGGCCAAAATTTGGTCATTTTGGTCCATTAATCCCCAAAGTGTGTGATAGCAAAATTGTGTGATTTCCTAGTTCTTTGAAAAATTGAACATGGGGATATCTTAGAATGGGGACGGGCCTCAAGTGAGCTTGGCCTAGCGAGCATCTTATACTAGTTGATTGATTGGACCATTTACAAATTTTCTTAGTAGGCACATTTCATATGCTAGATGATTGTGTTTTTTAAGACGTCCTTGTGCTCCCACCGGTTTTTTTCATACTTGGAGGTACTGATCTTATCTTATGGATCATTTCTCATACAAAAATACCAAATACATACTGTGTGTATTTAGCATTTATTAAACTTATGGCATTCCCTTTGCAAAGCATTTTTAAAAAAAAAAAATTTGTTGACAGACCCTAATCTTCAATTTTTTGAAGGTGCGTACTCATGCCTTTCGGGTAGCCCATGGCAATCTTGACAAAACTTTGAAAGCAGCTGAAGCAATACTTACTCAATTTGACGTTTCTCGTCAAGTGAGTATACTTCCTTTGTCATATGCTTTAGAATTTTAATTGGTTTACTTCAAATTGTCGCCCTTCTTGTAATTGTTGTTCATTGCATATATTTCATGTTTTTGAAGGTCATGTAATCTTTGGTACATAAACGATCGGTTATATGAAATGTAGTTGTATGCTAAGCCTCAACTAAGTGTTGTCAATATTTATGGTGTACAAATCTTTGAGTTTTGTAAAACATTACTAGTTTCTTGATTGCAAAGGTTTATTTGGTAATTTTGTTTCATGGTACTCTCTCACTAGTTGTCTTTTTCAAGTGCTTGCCTATATTTCTTATTGAGCATGCTACATTGATTGTAAAATAATATTGCATCTTCCTATTCAAATGGGAAGCTAAATACCAAATTTTTATTGTATTTCTGTTTAAGCTACTCGTGATTAGTGCTTTACTGAAAACGTTTGTTAGGAACTTAGCAAGTTGGTGCGTGAGTAAATGTTTGAGAAGTATTTCAGATAATTGTTTTGCCTATAGTTTTGGACATGACTTGCACCTACTCGAGACCCCATGAGATGTTATGTGTTGCATGTTAATCTTTTATCCATGGTTTTCCAGTCGACCCTAAACCCCTAAAGTTAGTGTGGTAAGTTGTATAGGTAGGTTTTTTTTTTTTCGTAATTCCTGGACTTTTTGCTTTGACAATGTGATGCCATTACTATTCTCCCTATTACCAAAAATACGTTAATAATCATTTATGTTTATGAAGTGTCGAAATCTACTTACATAGACTATGTCTTAAAGAATACGGCATGAGGAATAGGGTTTAACAATCTTCTATGTCTATATTTGTCCCTTACATTTTCTCTTTCTTTTGTTTCATTGCATATTTCAATAGTTAGGTTCTTTTTTTACAAAGTTTGATTGTTGGTCCAAAGGACATGATCAAAGCTAAGAGTAGAACAATGCAAAAAGCACTTCTAGAGCTGAAAATCAATGCACAGAAGATGATAGTACAATGGAGAATCTTAGTGGACTAACATCTAACCAAGAACACAAATTGATGCTCATTGACCACTGATGTATACTAATGATCGCCTTATTCATATTTTGGAGTTGCAAGTTAGTTCAAGAGGCTCATTCATAATATCAAAGTAATAAGATGTGAATAGTAAATGATGGGTCCCCAAAGCTCAAGTCATGAATTCTAGTTGTTATTGGATTATTCATAATATTGGTTCTAACCACTAACGAAGGGATCGAACTAATGATGTAAAGAAGTAATGTGAGGCTCGACGCCCAAGAGACTTGTTGTTCAAGACAGATAGCTCTCCCCTCCTTGAAATACTTTGTACCACTATTAGTATTGGAAGAGGGAAATACCAAAGCTGTTGCTGAGCATGAGCAATGTAGATCAATTTGTAGGTGACTATGGATGTTGTAGCAAGAGCCTTTTCACAAGAGAAAAGGCATGATCTAAGGTCATGGGAAAACCCTAGACAACCTAGGGTTTCTCACTTACACTCCTAGATAGGTCAATGGTTCCATTGGATTGAGAATTCAATATTCGATTTTGAAGAATGGCCATTGGTATACAAAGATAAAGATCATCTTTAATAGGAAAGGATGATCAACTACATTAGACTAAGGAATAGTGATACAAAAAAAGCTCAAATGACATATCAACACTTGTAATACGAGTAAAGTCTTTGATATTGAAGTAAATTGTACTATTTTTGGGTAAAAGGCATGTAAGTTTTAAAAATAGTAAAGGCAACATAAGAACCACCTATAGTTAAAAGCCATGCAAAATACAAGGGCAAATATGCTTTAAAATCAATTGGACATGAAGGGCCATGCAAGCCATGAAATAGTGATCTAGTTCTATATATTGATGTTATTTCTTCTTAATGACATTCTGTTTTGAAATATGCCTATGGAGTGAGCATTTCAGAACGATTTCTAGTCTTTTGAGTGTTCCTATCAAATGCTATGAGCCAGGCACAAAAAAATAAAAATTATTGACTTCGTTTCAGCATATCCACTTCATGTTTCAGCCTGGTATTAGTGTCTTTGAGATAGGACATCTCCGTTTTAACCATATGTAATTTTGTCTTGAGACCTTGAAAATCTTGCAATAATACACTCAGGCTGGATGCAATATAGGACTCCATTGCCTTTGTAGGAGTGTAAGGTTCCTAAGAACAGGGATATGAAGTAAGAGGAGTTAAGTTACTGATATGAAAAGAGGAAGAAGAGGCAGCAGAGGAAGAAAAAGAACGACGAAGATAAGGGAGAAGAAGAAGAAGAAGAAGAAAAGGGAGAAGAAGAGGAAGAAGAGGGTGATGATGATGATGATGATGATGAAGAAGAAGAAGAAGAAGGTTGCTGCTGCGCATCAGCAGCAACAACAAATTCAGATTGCTGTGCTATGGCTGCAGAAATGTTTTGGGAGGGAGTGGGGAGATAAAGAGGGCTGGGAGGGGATGGAGCGAGGGAGGGGTGGGGAGGAGCGTGGGAACAAGTGGAGATAGGGAACGAGGGGGGTCTTTTTGCGAGGAGGGGCCATGGGAGGAGAGAGAAAGAAAGCTTTATCAATGTCTTTTCCATGCCAAAAGGCATATAAGACTAGTAATATACAGGTCTAGTGGTAACAGTGGAAGCGTATGGAAACGTCTCCAAAATCATTGCAAAGTAAACAACATAACTAAATACTATGAACGAAAATGAGTGAGATATGTATGAGTACAATGCTGCTAGGTATACAAAGTGAGTATAGCAACATCAATATCACTTTCATCATGATCTACTGCTGAGGAAGAAGGATGTGATGCGAGCTGCAATGTGAGGTAACTTTGGTGGACGCTGATGTCGTCTAGGAGGATGAGAAGTATGTCTCTCATGATTGGACAAATAGCTTGAACAACATGACTATGACTATGGATGGTGCGTTGTCTCTAATCTCTCATCCGAAGATAAAATGTTCCTCAAACTCAACCTTGTCGATCCCACTTCTTTTGCTCATCGGAAGACACCTCCGTAGATGAAGAAGTAGTTGTTCTAGGTGGTGTAATAGGTGCCAAGGTAGGCGGCCTCTCTTCGTCACCATTAACTACTTCCACAAACCTTTAGCAATTAGAAGGTTCTTTATCATGTAGCACCACAAGGAATAGTTTGTGCCATCCAGCCTATCTTCATTAAATAAAGAACCAATAGACTCCGATTCTTTAGCCATAACAGAAAAATCAGCTTGTAGTAGATAGGAAATAGACTTTCCAAGACAAAATCTACTCAAAGGGCAGCAACCTCAAAGCTGAAATTATGAGCACAATAGATTGCAATACTTCACATGCAAATTGCTCAACAAGTAATGAAATAAGTGGCTGATTTCTGCACAAAAAATAGAATGCTCACAAATAGGTAGACTTCAAATGAAGCCTAAACCATAACCAGAAATTTGTGGCTAAAAAGAGTGCACATTATTTGCATATAGAGCTGATGGTAGCGCCCTACTCCAAGCTCACCAACAGGGAAATTTTAGCAATAAATGTGTGTAAAACACATGTATCTTCATTTAAGAAGTAAATCTGAGATTTTTAGCATGTAATTGAGTCAAGATCACATGCAATTGGTTTGAGCATGGGTGCCCTACTGCTAGCTCTCAAATAGGTGAAGGTGCCCTTCAATTTCCTGCAATTTCCTGCAAAAAAGTTATAAGAAGATGAACAGATTCTTCTCCTGCAAAAATCAGCATCTTGATGATTTTCTGCAACCAAAAAGGAAAGAAGATAGCTTCCTATTGGGCGCCCTCTTGCAAGCAATATGATCACCTAAAGGCTCTGATACCATGTAAGAAATAGAAGCCTAAGGATCGAGGATCTTAATTATTCAATCACACAAAGCATTCTCAAAAGAAAGAGAGAGATGGCTAGAAACCCTCTTGTTGAAACTCGTGGACAGCCAAGGAGAATAGTCAGTATTGCTTACAAAAGTGTATCATACAAATGGGATGCACACATATATATAGTCCAAGATGACTATCTAACTTCATGACTATTGGCTATCCAACTAGTTGACTATTGACTATCCAACTTTCTAGAAGTTACATAGAAAGAATAAGGTACCTCCAATATGTCAAGTTGGGGTGCTTAATGTCACAATTAGGCCTAGTGGACCCATGAGTCCCTACCAAGTTAATTTCATACTAGCTGACTCTAAGTTTAGTAGGCCTAATATAATAAATGACCATGGTTACACAACTCTCGACCTTTTGGGTAATGTAAGCAATTCCACTTACATTCCAACAAATCCTGGAAAGGAATTGCTCTGATACCAAATATCACAAAGCTATCTGAATACAACTCAAAGCACACCAAAGCAGGCTCCGAAATATCCACTTTATTGATTTCTCTTCAAAGTACATGGCAAACTATCCACATAAACACATAAGAGCACTGCTGCTAAGTCTCCTCCCAGCCACTTGTTGCATAGATTATAATAAAGAATGCCTCTCTCTAGACTCACTTATACACAATCCTCGAGCACCCACTTAACCCTAAGCCTTTCCTAACGTCGACACATGGTGAACCCCATGCACAATCGACACTTGCCACTTGGCAGATATTGGCAAGCGAGTAGGACCCGTGTCACTCATGCACTGGACCAAGTGTCCCAATGAGCATATGACACGTGTCTCGTTGACCGGTCAACTCTCCTATTTCTTAGGAGGTCAGCCCAGCAGCCTCTAAATTAAGACCCAGTACCCTACACCAAATATAAGCCATTAATATTTGCAAATCTACAAGTTTGACGTGTCAACATTGAGGCAGGAATATAGGTACATAAGAGAGAGAGAGAGAGAGAGAGAGAGAGAGAGAGAGAGAGAGAGAG
This sequence comes from Diphasiastrum complanatum, assembly GCA_029204225.1. Classification (NCBI taxonomy): domain Eukaryota; kingdom Viridiplantae; phylum Streptophyta; class Lycopodiopsida; order Lycopodiales; family Lycopodiaceae; genus Diphasiastrum; species Diphasiastrum complanatum. Next base: position 62,347,306 of record CM055096.1, read on the forward strand.
AGAGAGAGAGAGAGAGAGAGAGTTAACATATATGATGGTCATTGGTCTTGAAAAGTTTTTATTATCTTATAGAATAGTGTTTGGTATTTTTTGACAGGTTGAGAACAAAATCATTCAAGGTCCTCGTGGAGATTACAATGGGTACATGGCAGCGGTGGATGAGCTACAAAGAAATATTGAGTTTTTATCTTACAATCGCAGTTTCAAAAGTAGTGATAATGCTCTTGATAATGCTCGTTCCTTGTTTTCTAGAGCCATGGGAAAGCTTGAAGAGGAGTTTAGGCAGCTTTTGATTCAAACCAGGTTAGCATACTTGATCATTCCAAATAACATGTCAATCTATGTCTAGCCAACATCATGTTTACTTTTTTGTATCCATCATAATGGTGTCTATTGCTATTTTGTGCAAATGAGTCGTTTGGATTTTAATACTGCTTAGTTTCAAATGCCAGCTTATAGAACTGCTCTCATTTTTTTAAACACAGCAGTTTTGTAACCGTTGGACCATTGGTCCATGTTAACCCGCCATGGATCACTTGTGATTGGATGGTGATACTCTAGAGTCTAGTCCTAGGCTAAGTGAATCAATCAGAACTCCCAAAACTCGATTCAAGTTACACCTTAATTTTATAAATTCTAGACTATCATAGCTTGCAAGCTTCTCCTTATATACTTGATCAGCCAACTAGCTTGTATGTGGCCTAAAATTGCACCTTTTGGGGGAAAGATGTACAAGCTTCATCAAGGTTGTGGGATTGCTATGTATGTAATTTACATAACAAGTAACCTCTAACCATAGAATTAATGAACCGTCCACGGTTCACAACGGTTCTGAAACTGTACAGTGAACCGTACGGTTCACAAATTTTTTTGCCTGGAACCGTGGTGAACCGTACAGTTAATTAACTAATTAATTAATTATTTTTTTTTGTTTCCCACCCCCAAAAATAGCCCAAAAAAATGCCAAAAAAATTCTGTGACATCTGTGAAATCTGGTTCAATTTGTGAAATCATTTGTGAAATCAGAGGACCATTTGTGAAATCTGTGTGAAATCTGTGAAATCTGGTTCAATCTGTGAAATCAGAGGACCATTTGTGAAATCTGTGAAATTTATGAAATGAGGACCAAAAATGCCTTGGGAGGGGTTTTGGGGGGAAATTGGGAAAAAAATAAATTAATTAACTACAGGAAACGTACCACGGTTCATGAACCACCACGGTTCCCAGGACACGGTTGGGTTCTATGCCTCTAACCATGGGTTCGACTTATGAGTAAAACATTTGATGCCAGAATGTAGAAAAAAATTGCAAATATAATGGTAAAGTAATGTAATATAATGATAATCCAATGAAAAAGCATCATCTCCGTAAGAATATGTTGGCAACAAGCTAAAAAGTCTGATCTAACTGAGCTAAGTGATGTATGCAGAACCTAAGATGGTCAAAGCTCAGAGTTATCCTTTAATCAATCAACATTCAATGATAAGGCTCACAGGCCTAGTCATAGTGTCTGAGGCCATAGAATCTGTGAATTGGATGGAGCCCCAATAATGACCATAGAACCTCTAAATGGGATCCAAGGGCCCAAAGTGTATGGTTTAAATGAGAAATAATAATAGTGTGGACCCATGATTCACACAGATGCCCCTATGAATGACATTTTGACCTGTAATTCACCCTTGGTGTAGTAAAAATGTTGCAGCCACAAAATGAGGATTTTAATGTTCCAAAAAGAGGGCAATATCAGCCAAATGCATATATTGATGAAGCAGCTGCAAAAAAGGTCTAGGCCAAAGAAACAGAAGGAAAGTGGGAAATAACACTAGTGAATGCCTGTATTGTACAAAGTGCCTACGTAAATGACAGAGCCATAACTTTGAAAAGGATCTTTTAAAGTTGTTTCGCACTTTGCATCATACCAACAATATTGAGGCAATGCTGGAGCTGCCAATGACCAAAGCCTGCAACATGAGTGCTACACAAATAAATAAAATGAATCTGATTGTGGACTAGATAGCATTATGAATAGAACAATGGATACCAGAGAATATCAGCAACAGGAAGCAGATATTGGAATCATGCAATAGGTGGTACTCAAGATCAACCACTCTATAGGTATCAGCAACCGCCTCTACCAATGATGTAGAAGTGTGGCACTGGTGGAATAGTACAATACTTGGACCTGGATATGAACTCTGTCACAGTGATCAGTGTGGATGCCTGAAAACTCATGGAATGTGCAAGATAACCAGGTGATGTAATATTGGTCTTAACATCCCAAGATAAGTAGCAAAAATAAAAATTGAAGGATCCGTATAGTCCAGGAATACTGTGAATCCTGTGCTATCAAAGTCTCGACCACCAAACATAAGTCCAATATTGACAAGTGACTTTGTTGAAATATGACATGTTGCTTAGAGGTTTTCCTGTCAAGCACGAAGTTCAAGTGTGCTGGGTAATAGTAGCAGTAGCGTAAAGAACTGTGATTTGAAGGTTCTTTTATCCGTTTGAATTGAATTTTTTTTTTTAAGATTTGAATTTTTTCTGTTGAGTCCAATGTTTTTTTCAGCTTCCTTTTTTTGAAACCTTTTGAATGAGCAGTAATTGCTTGATATGAAACTAGAAAAAATTGAATCATAAGCCAATAATTTGCAAACAGTGTCGAGAACACCATAGCAGACACCAAAATGGCCATATAAGAATAGCAAAAAGTAGTGTTGAGCATCAAATGACCCCGACAGTAGCTAGGTATCCAGCAAGGCAAAGTTATAGTAGGAAATGTCGCCTTAAAATCTTAGATTTGCAAGGCGAACCATATAGACCACGGGAGACAAATAGCGGATTTGCATGTATTAATATGAAGTTTGCTTAAAATACATTCCAAGATAGGCATAGAGAACAACATATATCTCAGTAATAAAAAACATCAAAATGATGATCTGCATGCTTGCTGAAGCAAAGCTTCAAATATTAACAAGAATGAAAGAATATGAGATGGATAGTGAGTATCTAACATACTTGTACCAATACATGTAGTTGGACACAATGGCTACGAATGCCATCATGCCGTTGTCATACCATATCATTTGTATAAACCAATAATATTGGATAAAGGTCTCCGAGGAGGGCGGGGATGAGGATGAGGGGCATCATACCTCTACCTCCGATGAGGATTTTGCAACTGCCTCTCGAAAGACCACAACAGGCTCCACAACACCAACGAGTAGGAGGAGACTTATGCGTAGGAAAGCTTAGAGTGCTCATTGTACATTGTAGATTGTATATGTCACTAGATGAGCATTGACTCTTGAGTTGTTTACACATCATGATTTATCATCAGACATGTCGCATGTGGCATTACATTGGTGACCAGACTCATGAGGCACCTGGCATATGTATTTACTAATATGTTCATTGTTATGAATCATGATATATTTCGGATTCTAATTTCTGATTCCTGAAGTTAAGTTGTTAACTGGTTATTGTAGTCTGTAGTTTGTTTAATGTTAGTCTATTCGGGATTATCTAATATCAGGGTTCACTGTTCAGTAATTACTAATGGTTTTACAATTTTGATTTTGGTATTTAATGTATTATAATTTATGTTACATATAGAATGTTCAATGTTGAATGATGAATCTAAGTTTCTAACCTAGATTTTTTTGGCTTTCTCAAAGAGACTCAAACATTGTCATAACCTTCTTGTTTATTCTTTTCTCTGGAGTCCGATCTCGACATTGCAATTTGCAAATGAGTTTGAACTTCAACTTTCAACTTTGAAACAAAATTACAAATTACAATCTACGGTCCTACCGTCCTAGTACGGTACCTATGGTCTAGACTGAGGACTCTACCTAGCTACCATTATCCAGATTCCATATCAAAGCTCAAACTTCAAATTGAGACTAGTGACTAGTGACTAGTCACTATTATCAGCTCTGAGCTCAAATTTCAGTTATACTCCTAAACCGGGAACCCTAGGGCCTAAGTTCCAAGTGGCAGTTGAAAGTTCCAAGTTCCAACTCCACACTGCACAGTCTCCTTAGAAAGCAGATCCTTGTACCCAGGGGCTAGGATAGGGTTATAACTTACTGCTGTTCTCTTAAACTTGGGTCATTATGTTTTGATACCGTATATGACAGCCTACAGCTGACAGGTCATAAGAGATCTGATTATGCTGATATCTGTGAATTTAGAGCAAATTGTTTAGCTATTAAGTATTTGTACAATGAATATATGTATTATGACTTGTACATTAAAGGAAATTATTATTTTTTTGAAAAATGGAAAAGACAGGTTCGAACCGTTTTCCGATTTGAACCTGGCCTGCCAATTCGAACCTCAAAGAATCGGTTTGAATCGACCTGTTCGAATCGACTTGTTCGAATCGGTGTAACCTTGCACACACTTAGGCACATACCAAAACAAACTCTCCAAGGCTTGCCATCCTTAATCTACAGAATTGTAGAAAGTTGATATCAGATAACTTAAGTCCTGAAACTTTTCAAGCCTTCTGTTGCTCTGATTATGGGCAGCTCAGTTCAATTGGTTGCCTCAAATTTTGCTCCTACAAGTTCCGATCCACTTTTCAGCTCACTCATGATCTTCTTCATTTTTCAGAGCACGGGTTCCTTATCTTTTTGGGGAGGTCATCACATATTTAATTTCCCAGTAATAGAGTGTTAAAGAATATGGTAGCAATTTGCAGTTTGAGCCCTGCAAGGTTGATCTTCTCTTTGACATCTCCTTGCTATCTTTTTCAATATAGATTGGCAAATTATTCAATTCACAGGTCATTACCATTCATTTACACTTAATCTTTTTAGTTTATTTGTCTTCTAGCTTGCCGTCACAAGGGCCTACAATGGTTTTGATCTTAGAAACCCATTCTGACCCTTTTGGGCTGGAACGTACTGTACGTTCCATACATTACATTCCGGAACATTCTGGGTCAGAACGTTATAAGAAAAAAAATAGGTATCAAAGCACCTGCTGGCCGTGATCTTCCTTCTTTCAAACCTGTCATTAATCAAATAGAAGCTGAAACTGCAAAGTTCAACTGATGTATCCTAAAATCTGATCTATCTTATGATCACTGGATGGTTGTCTCAATCATACATATCTATCTCTTGACAGTTGTACTTGTCTCTCAACCATCTACGTCTATCCCTCATTTATAGATACTGAAGAAGAAATTACAATGGAACAATATGACTTGATCGGAACAAAGCCATGGACTTACCAAACTTCTGATCTGGTCATGACAAACTTTCTAAATTTTGTGCAGGTATTATCTGAATATCAAAAGTATTCTCAAACAAGCCTATGAATATTTCTCAGCTTCAAATCAAAATGAGCTGAGAAATATTGATAGGCTTGTTGGAGAATTCTTATTCAGATAATACTGCACATAACTTAGAAAGTTTGTCGTGAACAGATGAGAAGTTCGGTAAGTCCATGGCTTACCAAACTTCTCATTCACAAATAGATGGTTGAGATGACTTCAACCATCTATCCTCTCGCTAAGTGAATCAAATGAAGAGGAAGGTTTTTGACCTAAGTAGATGATGTTCTCGCCATGATATCGCTCGATAAATCAAGTAATACTAGTAAGATGCATCAAGATCAGCGAAATTTGTATGCAGAAGGCTGCAATAGGAACATTATTACTCAGGTAAATCATTCTTTCAGCATAGGAACAAGAATCGAGAATCATCTTAGCTTTTTCCTTTGTCAAAAACATACGTATTCTTAGAATTTTTTTTTTGGTCACGTTCCGAAATGGAACTCGTTCTGGATTGTGTTTCAAAACGCGTTCCGTTCTGGAACGGGCAACTATGGTTTTGATTATCTTTATTTGAAAATCATTATCATTTGATAGTTTGCAGTTCAGTTTGATTGTGCGTGATATGTTGTGTATGTGTTCATTGTTAAAGACATTCTTAGAGCCTTATAATGAAGTTAGATGTGAACCAATTTTTCAACTTTTGGAAGTCATGATGCATGCATGCCAGCCGAAAATGGCTTAAAATGTCATAAGGAGGGGCCTTCTACCTTAGCATGCTTTTGTCACAAAATAAACCAAGAATGGTATTCAAATTGGTTGTTGGTTCTTCTTCAATGCGATTATTGGCAAAGTAAGCATGATGTTTGGAATTTAAAGCATCATAAGATATTAGGAACCCTAACCTGTGCTGCCCTAAAGTGAACAACTCAAAGATAATTTGTGACAAAATAATTTTGCCATGTTTCACAATGTTATTTTTTAGGTCTAAAAAAATTAAATTTTTCAAGTTTTTATAAGATGCACAAATGTAACTTTTCCATTCCATATGTGTGGAATGTACACCTCAAAATCAATGAAGGAAACTAAAGCAGCCAAAGCTTAAATTATTTCTTTTCCAGGGGACATGTAAGAGGCTGAAAAACTATAACAAAAAGATAAGCCACAGACTAAATTAAGTGAATAAGTACAAGCTTCATGAAGGAGTTGGCTTTCATGCAGATTCAGGTTTGTTGAAACATTCTAGCATTTTCTGCTTTCATAAATCTCAAGTTGTGTTGCTTAGCGCACAGCCTGTTTATAAAGACCCTGCAAAATACATTTGAATTCAGTAGCACCCCCCCCCCCCCCCCCCCCCCTTCTTTTTTGTTGAAAATTACCTTTTTGTCAAGATGATATATTTTACATAGAAATGCTCATTGCAAATAACTCGAATATTAGAAATTGAAACTATAGTACTCTAGAATGTCACTGCAGGGTTTCCATACAGTAGATAACGTTTCATTCTTGGCAATGAGCTGAACAGAAGGCTGGATTGAGAAAGGTCCTTTGATACTCTATTATGGAGAAATACCTTACCTGAGTTCGAATAGCTAATTACAGCAGAAAAGAATGGGCTCCTCTTAAGAAGGACCTATTGCATGTAATACTAGCAGGTATATAATGTATGCTTTGCAGTTGAGAGCTTGGGATTTCTAAACTAGAAAGCTTAATATTCTCGACCTATGAGTTAGCTGATTCCTTCTATTTTATTGTTGTATTTTGAAGCCACAGATCCTTTGCGAGTAAAACATACATGTCATAAAGCTTCTGGATGTTGTCATTCTTGTTAGTTATTGATGCTTTTTCTGGCAAAAGTTTAAGTTTTTGTGCTGTGGAGAAGCTTTTGAGTTTTGGATTGATTGTTTGATTGCTTGTAATTTTTGATACCTCACTTTGCATCTTCTTTATCTTGACTGTGATTTTCTTCTTTCAGCAAGCAGGTAGAACCAGCGCGTTTATTGGAAGCTTTACCAAACTCAACGAAGCCCTCAGGAGGCTCTCAGCCAGAAATGGGTGACCTTGCTTCTTCAAATAATTCACCTGCTGACATGACGAATTTGAAAAGTTCACATCCTGGATCCAATATGGAGGGAGAAAGAAAATTAGCTTTAACATTGCCTGTCCTCATTGCTCCAAGGATGATTCCTCAGTTAAAAGAAATGGCACAGAGGATTGTAGGCGCAGGTCATCACCAACAATGTGTGAAAATCTACAAGTATTGTTCCTCCTGAAAATGGTCGTTTGGGTTTTCCTCACATGGTTTATCTTTGGGTTTTTTCCTTGATTGCATATTTACATCCATGAAAGTCAGATTCATATCTTTAACAGATAAGTTAATATTATGATGAGCTTTTCTCCTCCGCTTTAGATACTCTCACAACTCTCTCTATAGCTGGAGGCATCTCAACACCTGTGAAAAGGTCCCAATATTCTCGATCCTGAAGAATATTTTGCATCTTGAACTTCTAGATGCTAAAGTTTGTACCATCTAGCTTACGAGATTCCGGTAACACAACGTCATTCAATCCTGCCATTCTCAAACAATAATATTGATCTGTAGCGATTTTTCTTCGACGATCCGATGTCCTCCTAGAAGGAAAATCCACATTGTCCTCATAACAATGTTGACTCCACATGGCACATGCAACTAATGCTCCTTCAATAATCTGATTGCACAAATAGACATAAATTTGTGAAATTGGATATATTCTAATTTGACAAATAGATATATAATCTGATTGCACACTTGCAAAAACAATCTCTCTCCCTCATGTAGAATCTTGATAGCTTCCAAGATCAAAAAGCCAGCTCTGATAATTGGAATTTGATGCTCAAATTCAAGATAGGAGTGAACTAATCATATTAGCACTCACACACACCAATCAATATCAACATAAGAGATTAAAGAGAACTTAGATTAATTGAAGAATGACTATAGCTCTCTACAAGGGAATGAATGGGGGTGGGGCACCAGCCCTCCTTTATATAATTTCTCTAGTCCTTAGCAAAAGCTAAAAGAATAAAACAAAAAGCAAAAAGCTGACTACTATAGTTGCTCTCTATTTTGGGTAAAGACACTTATTAAATTTCTAAGTGAAAAATCATGTTTGTTTCTAGAATTAGTGTGCCCTCGTACATGCAAGACTAATTAACTTGACTTTAGGACTTTGACTTTGATATACTAAAAATAGAAATGGCCCCTAAAATAGCTCACAGGCATGGCCAAATCAACATTAGAGGTGCAAATAAACATCAATTTCTAACAAATGATTTTTGTGTTCCTCTATTTTTTAGGATGTGCTAGTTATTTTCATATGCCGCTGAAATTTTTTTGCTCGTTTGTTGGCTCATTGGGTTGGATTAGAATGTCCTTACATTTGTAACTAACTATACATAAGTCAATGAAATGCATAATGTACATAGGTAATACACATGCATTCAAGATATATCAATGTTATGTCTTGAATAGTGCCTGACGTAATTAAGGAGACGTGCAATCTTCAAGCTTATAGAGTCCACCCACAAAGTCTTAGTCCATCAACTTTGTCCTAGACCACATGCATTCACAAATTTGATTATGTTTCATTGTTACTCTAGAGATATAACCCTTAAAGAAAAATCCTACCTATCGAATGCACGCAGTACATATGATTTTTTATGTATAATAGCAGGCATTCTTAGCAAAGAAGCAAGGGCAAAGTTCCAAGAATGCAAAGGGAAAAAGAACAAGGGGAAGAAACAACAGGATCAACAAAAAAATCAATCAAATCAACCAGAAGATGGATAGAAAGCAATTTGAAAGGAAATTGCTTTATTTGTGGAAAGCCATGACATTACACAAAGGAGTGTAGGAAAAACAAGTTCAAGAAGAAGCAAGATGAAGTTTTGTTGAGGAAGGACTTAATACAAAGATAAGTGCTTTGGATCTTGTTGATTATGAGTCGTTTTCGGCATCAATATCTTTAGGTAACTTCTCAATGGAATAGGAGTGTTGGTTTATTGATTCAGGTGCATCGAAACATATGACACCTAACTGAGATTGGTTATCTAGTTTTCAAGAACTAGATGATGGATCAAATGTGAAGTTGGGAGATAACTACACATATGATATAAAGGGAGTTGGAAAAGTACATGTTCAACTACCTTCAGGAAAGACTGGAGACATAATTATGTACCAGGAATCAAGAAGAACTTACTCTCAGTTTCAACTATTGTGAAGCAACATATGATTGTACAATTTGATGAAAAATGGTGTCTCATCAAGAGGAATTACAACGAAGTAATAGCTGAGGGCATTTTTGCAGGAAGGTTGTACAAACTTTAGGCTCAGCTGATGGGTCATCATGCAAGTATTGTGGATATTGGTTTAGTGAGTAAGTTATGGCATGAAAGGTTTGGACATCTGAATTTTAATAGTCTACAAATCTTGAGGAAATACAATATGGTTACTAGTTTACCTCAAGTCGTTTCTGAGCACAAGTTTTGTGAGGGCCCTTTCTTAGGAAAACATCATATGAAGAAATTTCCGTCTAGTACTTTTAAAGTCAGAAACTTGACGTAAGTCATTTGAGGGTTTTTTGAAGTATTGCATATGCTCACATACCTAAGGATTCAAGGTGCAAATTGGATCCAAAGGCTACTAAGTGTTTATTTCTTGGATATGATAGTCAAGAGGAGGGATACAGGTTGTATGACTTGGCGAGTAAGAAAATATCAGAAGCAGGGATTTAATCTTGGATGAGGATGGATCTCATAAAGATATAGAAATATCTTATGATAGGAAGCAAGATGGAGAAATTCCTATCTTGTGTGACGAGTCATTACAGGAGCCTGAGTCGACACATGTACCGCCTACACCAATTCAAATACCTAGAGTGACCATGGTTGAGAAAGGGAAAAGGAAGGAGAGATCAAGTACATGGGATACTTATTCATCTGTGACTTCACTAGGCAGGAAGCATTCTACATTAGATACTAGAAGCTTACCTAGATGATACTATGAAACTATCAAGGATAATGTTATTTTGGAATAGGGAGAGAGTACATAGCGTTAGAAAACCGACTTGCTCATACAAGTAACCCAAGACAAGATTCCTATTGTGATGAAACAATAGCCAAACACATGAGAGAGAACACAAGTGATGAGAAACTCCAACTATGTCCCATTGCAAATGAGCTAGGGCGCACTACACACTTATAGACTTTGGTCTATGCCGAAAAGCAAAAGCAAATGCAAAAGTAGCCTAAAAGCAATTGCCTTATTAGTCTCTATATATGGTAAAAGCACCAACACCTATCTAGAGCAAAACTTGTGCTTCAAATCAAGCACTAGAATCTCGAACTTGAGTCTAGCTAAATTCTAACTTGACTATACCAAATATAGGTAAAGGCCCCTAGAATTAGCACACAGGCATGACCCAATAACCGTAATTAATCCTAAATGACAACATTAGGGGTACTAATGTGAACATTAACTCGAACACTCCCCCTTAATGTTTACATTGTCAAGAACTATGCATAGCACAAGTATGCATGTGTATCCTCCATGATGCCCATGTAATGAAGATCCTCAATTCTGCTGTAGAATCCATGACCAACTATGATCTCAATGTCTTCCTTACTCAATGTAGAACTTCCTTTGTATAATGATGTAGAATTCCTTTGAATGTCGATCCTTTTCATATGAACCTGCTTCATATGACTTCCCAATGTCTTGCTTTAGTCTTCATGTCCCTTTAGTTTATATGTGTAAGTTTAAACTTTGATGTGTCACATTTGAAATCTTGAAAGTCGAATTGATCACCACCATGAGTGCAACATATCACCCGATTCCTTGACTTCCTTTGAATCAAAGAACTTTGACTTTCCCTGAATCAAATAATGTAGACATGATAGCCTTTGCCTTAACCTTGAGAACTTTGCTTGAAGATTGACTCCCTTGGTCTCTTTGAACATCTTTCAAGCAAAACAAATTCTTGCAACATAGCTCCTCCTTGTAGTGCCAAACCTTCTTCCACAAAGCTGCCACCCTTGTAGATGAAGACCAAAAAATGAGAGCTGGCTAGGGACACCACCTGCACCTGCTTTTTTCCTTTGAAGATGATGGTCAAATCAATCCCTCGTGAATTGATTCCGTTCGTTGGAGTACCTCCTTGTTCTCTCAAATCTTGAACCATGCTTTGATATCATGTTAGAAAACTGACTTGCTCATACAAGTAACCCGAGACAAGATTCCTATTGTGATGAAACAATAGCCAAACACATGAGAGATATCACAAGTGATGAGAAACTCCAACTATGTCCCATTGCCAATGAGCTAGGGCGCACTGCACACTTATAGACTTTGGTCTATGTCAAAAAGCAAAAGCAAAAGCAACTCTACATATGGTAAAAGCACCAACACCTATCTAGAGAAAAACTTGTGCTTCAAATCAAGCACTGGAATCTCGAACTTGAGTCTGGCTAAATTCTAACTTGACTATACTAAATATAGGTAAGGGCCCCTAGAATTAGCACGCAGGCATGACCCAATAATCCTAACTAATCCTAAATGACAACACTAGGGGTACTAATGTGAACATTAACTAACACAGGGAACTAGGAGATCTGCTAGGCTTGAAAAGCATCATGAGGATTAGGATCGACGAGAGGATCATCGTGAGCATGAGGATGTACACTTTGCTTATATGGCTATAATGTTGGAAACTAAGGATCCATCTACTTTCAGGAAAGATGAAAAGAGGATATTTGGAGGAAAGCTGATGATGATCATGATATAGATGGGAAGTTATATAGAAAGCTTGTTGGAAGTTTAATCTATCTAACGATTCTCTGCTGAGAATTGAGATTCGTGAATCGCTATAGCCTGAGAATCTTGATTCTCTGCACTATGGTACCAAGTTTCAACCATGTTCAATCATTGCCATATGGGTAATTAGGCCATTGAGCAAGTAGTGCCTGGGCTTACTGCCAACAAAATATGGTAGTTCGTTTACTCTAAGCCATTGAGCATATCGTTCGCTGTTTACTCTATATGCCCTAACAGCATTCAATGCTGGTCTGTGAGTTGCAAAGCCCTTACATGCCAATGATAGTTTCCTGGCACTGGTTTCAAGTCTCATTTGGAACCACGTTCCATTTGGAAGGTGAGAGAAGTCTCAAGTTCTGATTAGAACATGATGTACTTTGATTAGTCCTTTTAACCGCACTTTGATCGTATGGAACATGTTTCATTCTGTATGATCAGGACGAAGCAAAGACGGTTGGAATGCTTGTAGTATGTAATCAATTGTATGGAATGTGTCTCTTTGAACATGTTTGCATATCAATGTTGAGATTTTTATGTGCAACAAATTCTTTTTTGTTAGATCTGAGATTGGCATTGCATTTTACATTATGCATAATGTTGTCAAAACAGGAGCATACTGATGGAAGGAACATCTAATGTCAGAGTGTGGTTGGGTATTACAGGGAAATTAGGGCATCGAGTCTGGAACAGAGCCTGCGCAAGCTTGGAGTAGAAAGGCTCACCAAAGAAGATGTGCAAAAGATGCAATGGGAGGTGCTTGAGGGTAAAATTGGAAATTGGATCCAATTTATGCGAATTTCTGTAAGTAGGAATGCACAGCATTTGGCAAAATGTCTTCCTGATATTATGGGTTTTCTTTATTTTCACTCTGCTTACAGCATTTGCATGATTATTCTCGTTCCTTTAAAGGATGCATTCTCAGACAAGCCTGCATTCTGTATTCGCAATTGTAAGTCAGTGCTGCTTCAATCAAGCTTTGGATGTAGCAGCTACTAACCCTCAACTATCTATACTTGGTGATTGGAAGCCAGATCAAGCTTCTCTTTGTGGCAGAACGTAAGATATGTGATCAAATATTTCAGCAGCTTGACCCCTACAGAGAGCGCTGCTTTGCTGAAGTTGCCGAAAGTGGGTTCATTGTGCTTCTAAGTTCAGGAGACGCGATTGCAAAGAGCAAGAAATCTCCAGAGAAGTTGTTTGTGCTTCTTGACATGTATGAGACTATGTGTGATCTTCTGCCTGAGGTACTTGATTACTAACTTGGCTTATCTGGAAGTTTGGAAGATATGGTCTTTGCTAAATGATGGCTTTGTCTTGCATAAGATCATGATATTGTGTATCTATATTTTGCATAAGATCATTATATTGTGTATCTATATTTTAAAACTAGAATGGCTCGAAACCTTAGAAATGTTGCAAATAGCAATGACTCGTTCTGAATGTTGTAGGTGACGTCAATTTCTTTACTTTTTAAATTTTTTCAAATTTGCTCCATATGTACTGAATGACATATGCTAGAATGAAACCCCCGAACAGACATATATGCTGTAACTACTTGAATGTCCTGTAACTAATAGTTGCAATTTTGTGCAACTTAACTTCAACAAAACGTGAGACGATGGGCTGGTTGCTATTGAACACCAACATACTACACTAACCCGCCCTGCAATGTTTTGTCCTGCTGATCATATTAACTAGCAACTTGCAAAAAGTTCCAATTTTAGAAAATTTGAATCTTTTGTTGATTGATTGCACTTGTAGAGATTTAAATGTTTTGGTGATCAATTGTACGATTAGATCATAGGTCTTGATTCCCAACATGTTTCCAGGGTTTGTTGCAATTTCTTCTCAAAATTGTAGGTGTATTTTTTGTCTTTAATTTTTTTTTATAGATCTTTGGGTTTATTTGCTTATCTTCACAACTATTTAGCAATTTATTTTATAATTTCAAGCAATTCAGTTCACTTGATTTTTAGAAGCATGATTCAAATCTCTAAAATATTAATAAGTTGATTTGATTTGAATCAACTACGACTACGAGCTTTGCAGTCCACAAAATTATGCTTTAGCAAAACCACTTGAAATTTCTTAGGTAGGTTTCTTCAGGCGAAGACTTGGTGCTTGTCAAAAGCTTGTCTTGATCAATTGTTGTGCTCTTCCTAAGTCTAGGTGTGATATAAGAAACAAGCGGATTTCTTATTGATGGTAAGCCTCAATACTTGCAGACATGTCTCATCGACATTCGCTAGTGAAAATGAGTTTATTAGCATCTCATAGTCCATGTTGTTGTGCGTAGGGCACTTCATCACACTGATTCAGCATAGTTGACCAACATTGCTTCTAGGTCAAAGACTTATTTCTCACTTTATTTGGAAAGATGATCTTCTACCAATATCGTAGCATGTAGAGGAAGCATGAACATGGTTTTATAGAGAACATATGTGAATTTTTCTTTTTCCAAAGAAATAATTGCTACAACCTAGTAGCTATATCTTCATTTGCCAACATGGAAGGAAACGCAAGTTTGTAAGACCCACAATTTTCTCAGTATCTTCTAGCATGCTTTTATGATTCATGTGGGTAAAAGATTATTTTTCTATTTTCTCCTAGATTAACATTATGGTCTTCATGTAGTTGTTCTTTCCGATTCCTATGATGGATTGCATGAAGTTTCTACGAAGAAAATGTTAGAAATTATGCAAATGCCAACTTAAGCCAATGAAGTATTGTCAAAATTATGCAAATGGCAAAATAGGCCAAAATGTGAGGCCAACTTAGAAAGATGATCCATGTACTAATTTGGGCCTTACTTGTGTGAAATCTAACCTATTGCTGGCCAAAAGTTGAGTCTCAAGTCAACTTTTTTGGGGTGCTCACTACTACACAAGTTGCTTCATTTTGTTGGCTGCATTTACCAAGGACTCATCTTGAAAATTGGTGGCAATGAAAGGCTACAATTAGAGATTACACACTCACATTAAAGTAGGGTTTGGAGAGGAAACTCATTCCTTGTTCACGTAAATAGAGCTCAGCCCATAGAGAGAGTATTCCTTGCATTGCTCTTTTCATTTATTGTATTGTGGAGGATAGTAGTTGTATTATGAGCTAGTATTGTGATCTTTCTTATGTAATGTGTAAGGGCATATGCATAAAGTTTATTGGCATCTTGCCGATCATATCTCTTGTGAAATCCTGGAATAGAACCTTAGAGATTGTGGTTTTGTAATGAAGCTATAGTGTGATATTGTGGTTCATTACATTGTGTAGTCTTCAATTAATATTAAGCTTGGTGCTTAGGTGTCTTGTTGACAAATTTTAATAGAACATAACCAACAATTGTATATGTTGTCTAGTGGATATTTAATATTTTTATCCCTCCTCTGTCACTCGTTAAAAACGTCACATGCATTGATATCTTTTACCTGTTGTGTATTTCTCTTGGCCACTAACTGCTATTAACAATCCATTCTTCCGCCATCCGGGCCTTCCACCACTTAGAATTTGTTTCGAGCAGGAACACAGATCATGCTACACACTAACACCGACAGAAAACACTCTCCACACCAAGCTCACGTAGCAACTGTATTTCTCAAAATGAAATTACAGTGTACATACAGTTGTTCACTCAGGCAACCCATGCATGACCCAGGTTGCCGTTGGCGGGACGCGTGTCCCGTCGACTTGCCTTGTGGCGAGGCCAATTGATCCTTATCAACTGATAGGACCCACAGTACAGTAGCACAATGATTCTACTTTAATTCTAATTCTCTCCCTTAAAGTAGAGTCTACTTTTTATACAGTCATATACATAGCTTTAAAGTCAACAAACTTTAAGTACAGAAAGCTTTGATCTAAACTTATCAAACTTTTCTCCAACAAGTGGCTTAGTGAAAATATCAGCTAGTTGTTCTTCCGTACTACAATGAACAACATGAATTTCATGACTCAGCAGCCTCTCACGTATAAAGTGATACTGAATCTCAATGTGTTTGGTTCTCGCATGGAACACTGGATTCTTTGCTAGCTGAATGCCACTCTAACTGTCGCTATGTAACGTCGTGGAATTTTTCTGCTTCATGCCAACTTCTTCCAAGATTTGTCTCAACCATATAGCTTCCCGTGCTGCACTACACATTGCCTTATACTCTGCTTCTGTGGTGGATAGAGCAATTGTACTTTGCTTCTTACTAGACCAGGAAAAGCAACTGCCACAAAGTTGGAATACATACTCTGTGGTGGATCTACGATCATCATAGTCACCTCCCCAATCCGCATCCACATAGCCACACAACTCAGGTAAACCCTCATGCTTCCTGTAAATCAAGACATAATCTGAAGTGCCTTTTACATAACGCAGAATGCGCTTAGCTGCCTTCCGATGCGTTTCCGTAGGTGCTGCCATAAACTGACTTACAATACCAACAACATAGCATATATCTGGTCTAGTCGTGGTAAGGTAAATCAAGCTCCCTACTGACTACCTATACAGCGTAGCATCAAATGACTGTGACTCATCAAGCTTAGAAAGCTTTTTACCTGGTTCAATAGGAGTATTCACTGGTTTGCAATCCTGCAACCTAAACCTGTGCAGCAACTCTTTGACATACTTCACCTGTGTTAAACCCACTTCGTGTCCTTTTTGCCACACCTCTACTCCAAGGTAATAATGCATCAGGCTGAGATTTGTCATCTCGAATTGTTCCATGAGGTCTTTCTTGATCATGTCTATTATCTCTTGATTATTTCCCGTAATAATCAAGTCATCAACATAAAGAGCAATCAAAGCAACCATACCATCAAAGCATAAGACATACAGATTTGGATCAGAATGTGTTCTCATCATCCCCTTTGAACGAAAGTAGGCATCAATCATGCTATACCACGCACGTGGTGCCTGTTTAAGACCATAAAGCGCTTTCTTCAAGCGACATACTTTATTTTCCTGTCCTTTCGCTACAAAGCCTTCGGGTTGATCCATGAACACCTCTTCTTTCTCACCATTTAGAAAAGCAGATTTCACATCCATCTGATTCAAAGGCCAACCAAAATGTGAAGCTAAAGCAACAAGTAGACGTAGAGTATTCCACTTACATACCGGCGGAAAGGTCTTCTCATAGTCGATGCCTTTACTTTGTGCATACCCTTTGATCACCAATCTTGCCTTGTGCTTTGCTATACTTCCATCTGCATGGTACTTAGTTCTGAATACCCATCTGCAACCAATGGGTTTCTTGCCAACTGGTGGTTCTACTAAGTCCCATGTGCTATGCTTAGCAATTGACTCCATCTCCTCTTCCATGGCCTTGACCCAAATGTCATCATCCTTCGCTTCACTATAAGTCGAAGGTTCTTTGCTTTGAATAATACTAGATAAGAGAGCATAATTTGCTTCATACCTTTCAGGTTGTGTCTTCTCTCTTGTTGATCTTCGTAGCTCTCCCTGGCTAGATGATCCTGGAAAGTCATCCATGTCGCGGCTCTCCAACAATCTCTCAAACCACTTAGGGAGCTTCCTGTCAGGTGATTGGCTTCCTGGTGAAAATGTATCCCACGGTACATCCTTCTCCTTGCGTTTGTCACCTGCAACTTCAATCCTTCTTGCACCAAAAGGTTTGTCTCTACCTCTCCAACCTGTCTCATGAGGTTGAGTAGTAGTATCTTGAGATGTATCCTCATATTCATCATTTGGAAGGTCAATGGATGGATCATCATCAGGAGGTATCCTCACTATACCATCTTTCCCACTGGATGTGTCTATCTTCTCAACATCCTCGTCTTCATACATCTTGGATTCATCAAAGATAACATCACGACTTACATGGATTTTGTTTTCCACTGGATCAAAACATCTATAGCCCTTCACACGATCAAAATATCCTAGGAATATACACTTGATAGCTTTTACATCAAGTTTACGTCTCTCTTCCTTAGGAATGTGTACAAAGGCCTTACATCCAAAGATTCGCAAGTGGTTCACCTTTGGCTTCATCTTCGTGAATGCTTCCTAAGGTGTTATCTTTGGTATGGCAATGGTAGGACTTCTATTTTGAAGATAGACTGCCGTACTGCATGCTTCTGACCAAAAATCTTTTGGTAGTTTCATCTCAGCTAGCATAGATCTGGCACTTTCCACAATCGTACAATACCTGCTCTGATACCATGTCAAATTCCAAGGCCTAGCTATGGAGTATCATAACAGCATAGTAAGCACACTATGAAAGCTTCAGAAAACCAGCTATGGAGTAGAACACAAAAGCAAGAGAGAGAGGACTTCAAAGCTCACACAACATGAATGAATATTCAAAGTGTAGTAGGGCGTGGAAACCCCTCCAAAGTTTGGGCTACATATAGCATGTTATGTATAGAGGTGGTGTCTTGCTAATTCTAGCTCTAGAACCCACATGGGTCCTTAACCTACTTGATTTACTTGCCTAATTAGCACAAGTGGGGTGTACTATGTACATAAATGTTTTACCCCCATGTCTTATGCACAACTTACAAGTTACAAGTATACAAGCCTTAAGGGACAAAATAGGCATTTATTTCAACACCCCCCCTCAATGGCTATTTTGTTCATACTAACACCTAGCATGCTACGAAACTTTTCAAATTTTTCTCTACTAAGTGCCTTAGTAAAGATATCTGCTGCTTGTTCGTTGGTATCACAGTACTCGAGCTGAATTTCTCCGCTTTGTATCTTCTCTCGTAAGAAGTGTTGATCCACCTCAATATGCTTCGTACGAGCATGGTACACAGGATTTTTGGCAAGCTGGATGCAACTCTGGCTGTCACACTGAAGAATAGTAGGACCATCCTGTGGAATTTGCACCTCCCCAAGAAGTCTCTTGAGCCATATTGCCTCGCAGGTAGCTTTTGCCGCTGCCTTGTACTCAGCCTCTGTCGATGATAAGGTAACTGTGGGCTGTTTCTTGCTACACCAAGAAATGGCCCCTGAACCAAGGTTAAAAGTGTAACTTGTGGTCGACTTTCGATCATCCCTATCACCTGCCCAATCCGAATTAGTAAAGCCTCCAAGCTGAAGCTTTCCGTCATCTGTGTACTCAATCCCATAGCAGGTTGTCCCTTTGACATACCTCAAAACCCTCTTGGCTGCTTTCCAATGTGCTTCAGTTGGAGAACTCATGAACTGGCTTGCTACACCAACCGCATAGGAAATGTCTGGTCTCGTAGTGGTGAGATAAATCAGGCTACCCACAAGTTGCCTATAAAGAGTCTCGTCCACAAAAGGAGTGCCATCATCTCTGGATGGCTTACTGCTGGTATCAATGGGCGTGGATACGGGTTTGCAATCCTGCATGTTGAACCTGTTCAAGACTTCACATGCATAGTTGGCTTGGGAAATAAACACACAGTTTTCCCTTTTCCAAACCTCCAAACCAAGACAATAGTGGATTAAGCCCAAATCCTTCATCTCGAACTCATTTGATAAATGAGCCTTCACCTTTTCAATAAGCTGCCCATTGTTACCCGTGATGACCAAGTCATCCACATAGAGAACTATCAAAACAATGTTCCCATCTTCCTCCTTCACGAACAGGTTGCAATCCGACTGACTCTTTATGAATTGCTCCTTGGCAAAATAGTCGTCAATACGACTATACCAGGCCCTGGGTGCATGCTTCAAACCATATAAGGCCTTCTTAAGCCTGCATACCATACTTTCCTTGCCCTTAGCCTCAAAACCTTGTGGCTGTTCCACGTAGACTTCTTCAGCCAACTGTCCATTAAGAAGAGCACTCTTCACGTCCATTTGATGGACCTCCCAACCAAAAAATGCAGCCAATGCTAAAACCAACCTGATAGACGTCATCTTAGCTACCGGTGCAAACGTCTCATCATAGTCCAAGCCCTCCTTTTGTGCATAGCCTTTAGCAACCAGCCTTGCCTTATGCTTTTCGATGCTCCCATCAGATTTGTATTTGGTCCTGTAAACCCACTTACAGCCAATAGGACGCTTCCCTTTTGGTAACTTCACCAAATCCCATGTATCATTCTTGAGAATGGAGTCGTACTCCTCTTGCATAGCATGTTGCCATACCTTCTCATCTGCTGCCTCAACGAATGTATGTGGATCTTGTGAATCCAAAATAGTAATCATAAGTGCATAGTTTGTCTCCTGGTGTTCATGCTGCTGGGCTTGCCTTTGAGACCTCCTAGCCCCTGGATTGCTGCTCTCTCCCTCATCCAATATCAAACCATCCTGCACAGTTTGCCAATACCACTTGGGAAACTTCTTCCTTGCAGTTGGTGATGAAGACGGTGAATAGGACTCAACAGATTTGCCCCTTTCCTTCCGCTTCCTAGCCTCCTCGGATTCTTCCTCTTGATCACTCATATGATCATCCTGAGGCTCCCCAATATATGGATGTGGGTCATCAAGTATTGGCACAAATTCACTTGTACCATCCTCCATCTCAAGTTCCTCTATAGGAGGCGTTTGATCTTCTTCAAAGATCACATCTCGACTTATGATCCTTTTCTTGCTAGTAAGATCGTAAAGTCTGTAAGCTTTGCTTTCTTCACTGTATCCCAAGAAAATACTCTTTGCTGATTTTGCATCCAGCTTCTTCCTGTTATCCTTGGGAATATGGGCATAGGCTGTACAACCAAACACTCGCAAAGCGCCTACCTTGGGCTTAATGCCGCTAAATGCCTCTTCTGGAGTCTTGCCTTCCACAGCTTTTGTTGGACTTCTATTCAACAGAAACACTGCTGTGTGCATTGCCTCGCCCCAAAAAGAGTTGGGCAACCCCTTTGCCTTGAGCATGCACCTTGCACACTCCACAATAGTTCGGTTCTTTCTCTCTGCTACGCCGTTTTGTTGAGGGGTATGAGGAGCTGTAAGCTGCCTTTTGATCCCATTGGCCTTGCAGAATTCCACAAATTCTGTCTTAATGAACTCTCCACCACCGTCTGACCTGAGCATCTTTATCTTCTTTCCTGAATGTTCTTCTACCAAAGCTTTGAAATGCAGGAAGTACTTGAATGCTTCAGATTTTAACTTCAAGAAATAAATCCAAATCTTGCGTGAGAAGTCATCAATAAAGGTCATAAAGTAATATGCCCCCCCTGCAGATTTTGTTTGGGTTGGCCCCCACAAATCTGAATGTATCAAGTCAAGTATGCCTGCTGCCCTGGTGGTGCTTTCCTTGGGAAACTTATGTCTTTGCTGTTTTCCCATAGCGCAAGCCTCGCAAACTGAAGAGCTTGGCTTAACAACTGGAAGCCCCTCCACCATATGATGCTGGTTCAACACCTGCATGCTTTGGTAGCCAAGATGTCCATACCTCTCATGCCACAACCTATCCACATCCCTTCCTTTTGCTGTATAAGCATGCTGACTAGGGATAGAAGTGTATAACCTGTATAGATTATCTTCCTGCAATCCTTTGGCCACAACCTTCATATTATCACTCAAGTCCAACACAAGACAAGAAGTAGCATCAAATTCTACTTTCATATTTTGTTGAGTGATAGCTCCTACTGAAAGAAGATTTTTAGCAAGTCCTGGTACATATAAGACATTCTTAATGACTTTGACTTCTCCTGATGGAAGCTTTACAGGTACTGTGCCCTTTCCCTTGACCTTGTGTGTTGAGTTGTCACCTAGGCACACCTCTTGTCCATCACTAATCCCCACAAAGGTATCAAACCAATCCCTATGAGGGGTCATGTGCTTTGAAGCACCTGAGTCAATGTACCAACCACCTGTTGTAGCTTGTGAAGCCAATGCAACAGAGAATAACTCAGCTTGCCTTATGTCACTCTGCTCCTCTCTTGCAACACTCTCAACAACATTTCCTCCTTGCTTCTTTGTGCCCTTCTTTTGGTCTGCAAGCTTCTTCCTGCACTCAAAAGCAAAGTGTCCATATTTACCACAGTAATTGCAATTCCCCTTCCTTCGAGGTGTGGAAGAAGTATTCAAGGAGGGTTGTGCTTCTGACATCTGCAAGTTCTCCATTCCTTGCTCAAGTGTTTGTGGTGTTCCTTTGTTCTTGCCTTTACCTTTCTTCTTATCCTTAGCTGGATTTTGCTTCTTCTTAGAAGCAAAGGCATGCTCCTGGAAATCTTCCCTCTTGGAGAGATTAACTCTCCTCATCTCCTCCTGTAACAAGAGACCATAGACTTCTTCATAGGTAGGGATCTTCTCTCTCACTGATATCATCATCACAAAGTTCTGATAAGCATATGACAAGCTATTCAGAACTATTGGCACCAAGTCTTTGTCAGCAATAGACTCTCCAAGTACAGAAAGCTGATATTTAATATCCTGAATCTTAGTAAGATGATCAGTAACTGTCTCCCCTGTCTCCATTCTGAGAGTATACAACTTGTTCTTCAAGTAGAGAAACCTGGTTGTACTTGCTGTCTCATACAATGCACAAAGAATGTGCCATGCATCCACAGGCCCTTTGGCTGACCTGATTAGAGGAATCACATTATCCCTCACTGACATGTTGATGATTCTGTGTGCCTTTTCCCCTCTCTTGATATAGTCCTTAAGTTCAAGTTCGGATGTTGGAACAGGCTCCTCACCTGTCACAAGCTTCCAACATTCTTTGTCTTCAAGAATGTTCTTGATCTTGAATTTCCATATGCTAAAGTTAGTGCCATCAAGCCGGCTGGCTTCACTCAGCATGCTCTCTGCAAGACTAGACATAGCTGGATAGAAATAAAACACAAAAGGCAAACTGGGGTTTTCACCCAACTAGGGTATGCAGCCACTTGCTCAATAACCCTCAGCTTCTGGATTTGAAACTATCCCCCTGTATGGCTGTCCTAGCCCTTGTCCAAGATCCACTCAGAACTTTCACTGAAGTCCCCACTGTAGAAAGCGCCCTCCTACAGTCCTGGCTGTCCAAAAAGACTCAAATTTTTTTGTCTCAAATTAGAAACTTTTTGGCTCCCCGTACTCCCCTTGCCAACAATACTCCAACCATGCAGATAGCACAGAGATCAGATGCCCCTACGAAAAGTCCTCCCTCCTCAAAGGTAAGCTGCTCTCCAGGAATGGCAGAAATCTGATCAAAAACAGGTCCAAGCTTTCACCACACCACAGGCAACATAACCTGCCTGATACCATGTCAAATTCCAAGGCCTAGCTATGGAGTATCATAACAGCATAGTAAGCACACTATGAAAGCTTCAGAAAACCAGCTATGGAGTAGAACACAAAAGCAAGAGAGAGAGGACTTCAAAGCTCACACAACATGAATGAATATTCAAAGTGTAGTAGGGCGTGGAAACCCCTCCAAAGTTTGGGCTACATATAGCATGTTATGTATAGAGGTGGTGTCTTGCTAATTCTAGCTCTAGAACCCACATGGGTCCTTAACCTACTTGATTTACTTGCCTAATTAGCACAAGTGGGGTGTACTATGTACATAAATGTTTTACCCCCATGTCTTATGCACAACTTACAAGTTACAAGTATACAAGCCTTAAGGGGCAAAATAGTTATTTCAACAAGCTACACCATTGAGAGCAGGAGTATGAGCTTGCGTAAATTGTCTCTTGATCCCACATTGATCACAAAGATCATTGAAGTCATTAGACTTGTACTCACCTCCACTATCTGATCTTAGGACTTTGATCTTCCTACCTGTCTGATTTTCGACCAATGCTTTGAAGCTCTTGAAATTGTCAAATGCATCCGATTTCTTCTTCAAGAAGTAGATCCACGTCTTACGTGACATATCATCAATAAAGGTCATGAAATAGAAGGCTTTACCTAAGGACATAGTCCTCATAGGCCCGCATAAATCTGTGTGGATCAAATCCAAGATGTTCTTTGCTCTTGCAACACCACCTTTATTGAACTTCTCTCGATGCTGCTTCCCATATACACATGATTCGCACATCGATTTCAAGTGGTCTTCTATGGTAGGCAATCCTGTTACCATCTCCAATTTTCTCATCAAACTGAGGCTTCCTAAGTTCAAGTGACCAAGCCTCTTATGCCACAACTCAGTTTGCGATGGAATGGACGATACGAGTCCATGTTGCCCCTTGATTGTAGCATTCAGCCTGTACAATTTTGTATTGGGCTCCCTTACTCCATTTGCAATAACTTTGAACTTTTGGTTCACATCCTTCACAAAGCAACGATCATGGGCAAATTCTACTTTCAACTTTTGATCAGTAATGACTCCAATAGAAAGTCGATTTTTCTTCAAACCTGGTATGTAAAGTACCTCCCTGATCATCCTGCTTTTGCCATCAGGTAGTTGGATTGAAACGGTGCCTATCCCCTTGATCTTCACACAGCACCATTTGCTTGTGAAACGGACGTTCCATTATCCAACACTTTCAAGCTACTGAACCAATTCTTGTTACCTGTCATGTGTCTTGTGGCTCCCGAGTCAATATACCATGCTCGATCATCTTGATTAGATGACAATGCAGATATGAAGATGCTAGAGTCTTCAATCTCACCCTCATCGACAAGGTTACCTGCTTGCTTTGGTTACCCCTTGACTTGTTCCGCCAGGAATTTCCGACATTCACTCTTACAATGGCCCTTTTTTCCACAATGGAAACACTTGCCTTTCTTCTTGGTCTTACTGGAAGATCCCTCATGCTCCTGAGTCTTGGCAAATTGCTATTTAGACTTCTTCTTGCCCTTGCCCTTGCCTTGTTTTTGACGTGTCGCAAGTGCCTGATCGTCAGTATTTTGACGTCTAGCTTTCACCATTTCTCGCCGTTGCTCTTCCTGCATCAAGATTCCTATGAGCTCATCAAAGGTTGGCAATCTTTCTCTTGATGCTATGCCGCTCACAAACATCTGATAGGGTTCTGCAATGCCACACAATGCATTGTGCACCAACTCCACATCACGTATGCGCTCACCAATAGAATGCAAGTCATCCCTCATTGGCTTGATTCTGGTCATGTACGTCTGAATGTGCTCTCCTTGCTCCATTCGGGCACTATTCAACTTTGACTTCAGAAACATGATTCTTGATGGATTTGACGTCTCGAGCTGCTCCTTTAGCACATCCTATGCCTGTCTGGGTGTAACAACATCACAAATGTGGGTAATGATGTGATCCTTCACTGACAAGTTAATGAAGGTCAAAGCTTTCCTCATCTTTTTGTTGAACACTTTGATATCCACTTCATTTGGCGGCCTTCTCTCATCACCTGTGACGACTTCCCACACGTCTTTCTCCATCAGTACGTTTTTCATTTTGAATTTCCACACTGCGTAGTTGGAAATCCCGTCCAATTTGCTACTTTCACTCAAAATGGACTCTCCCATGTTTGTCATCGCAAAATTGCTTGAAACTTCTGCCATAGGCTAAAAGCAGTATGCCGAGGCCAACTGTGATGTCAGAAGTTGAAAATAATGACCTGCACTTTTTCCCTTACTAGGCCACTCGCCGCTTTTTCACCAAATTGAAAGCCAAATCGGCATCGCCTTCCGAAATGCACTCAGTCGTCAACTCCTAACTACGTGCTTAATGGAATGGTGAAATCACTTTTGGCGCACTCCGAGCACTTTCTCCACTGCAATCACTCTGTTTTACTGTACCGTACTTGCAGGTACAGTCCGGGTGCCCTTCGTTTGGAGGTTATAGAAGAAACTTCACCTTTCATGAACTTGGGACCCAACTCAACTTTCAATGTGAAAATTCTTATTGAAGTTGAATGGCTATATTTATTTCAAATCCTCTTAGCCTTCTTCAACGACCCTTCAGACTTCATCTAATGGTCGATTTTGATCCAACTGTGGGTATTCATCTTGAGTAACACGATCTCGGGCCGTCGATCCTGATAATTCTTTATCCAACGGTCTTGATTTGATCCGCGCATTTTGTCCTCCTCCTCAAGCCGCTAGCGCCCTGGAAACGCGATGGTTTCCCTCACGGTGGTCGCGTGCGAGCTGTCCGAGCTCTCCTTCTCCCTTTTCTCCAAGGTTTTTGGATATGGCTGTCCTCAGAGAATCGATCCAGCACCCTCACGCTTCCACGGCCAGCCACGGCCTTCTCAGGTTTGATTCGCACTGCTTTGGAATTTCACAGCTTCCAAAAAGATTTAGAATGGAGAGAAATCCGCTTTCTTGAGCTTTCAAACCCTAGACCAGGGTTTTTTCTCAGAAAACTACTCTTGGCTTCCTATTCACAGTCCTCTGACAGGCTTATCCTCTTCCTCTGAGGTCGCCCTACTGCTGGAAATTTGATGCTTCAATCCGTTTGTCAAACGATGTCCGATTGAGTGCACACTGACTGCAAACACCAAGCAGCCTTCCTTCGGAATTTCAAAATTCCGTTTGCTGAGGTTCTGATTCAGCCGACAACTCTTGTCTCTGAATCCCCACACAGTCTCAAGCTCACCAAGCTTCTGTGTGCTAAACTCTCTGCACCAGTGCTTATCTTTCCGTCTTCAACCCGCCGTAAACCCCGAACTCTCAGAAGACACTTCTCCCGAAGCTCTTTTCAACGGCGATGCTGTACTGTGTATACTCCCTGTATGGCTCTGATACCAACTTAGAATTTGCTTCGAACAGGAACACAGATCATGCTACACAGTAACTGGAGTATGGTTAATTCTAGCCATTTTTTGACGGTTTTTTCAGTTTTGTTTGAATCTCTCGTAATTTATGGTAGATCTTTCCAACAATTGTACCTTATGTTAGGGAGTCATTAATTGCTGAATTAATGATTGCATGCCGGGTTTATGCAAGAATTACAGTTCTAGACTAGGTTTTGTTCAAAAATTGCTTGTGTTTGAGAGTTTTTGGCTAGAAATTGGTAGTAAGAGTTATGGTCTAGCAAAATCAGAACATTTGAAGTTGCTACAGATTATTTTGAGCTATTAATGATTAGTATGTGGATGCATGAGGTAGAAATCAGCTTCATGTAGGTGAAAAAACCTAGAAAATTGCCAAAATTCATAATTTTTGCAAGTTTTTTTCATGGAAATGATTGCATATGGCTGTAATTTGATTTGTAGACCTTGCTTGAATGTTTTTCAACATGTTTTGAATCTGTCCAATCAGTAGGGACAGAGAATTAAATCTATAGATGGTGTAGAAGGCTGAAAAGAAGCTGAAAATTGCTTGTTTTCATGCTTCTTTGGTGATACAAATCAGAAAGAGAATCGCTGATGGAGTCAATCCAGCTTGTTTTGTATCCCTCTTGGCCTTCTCGACAAGCTCTAGGACTTGCAATTTGGATATCGGAGGCTTATGCTCCGTCTTTCCATAGTTTGTAGCTAGCGCGCCCTAATAAAAATTCAGCCTATACTGAACCTCTAGACCTGATCGAAGGCTTCACGGAACTCTAATAGGCTGTTAGAGACTGTTGGTAATGGCTCTTGGGGTGCATGCATAGCAAATAGGTCGATTTCTAGCCTTACCTCCAAGAAAAGTATTCGATTTCTAGCCCTCCTACAGATTCTTTGGGCTCTCTGTACTCGCACTTTTGGGGCTGAGGTGGCAGAGTGATGTGGCAGTCATCTTGGAAACATGCCTACCCTTTGTATTGGGATTTACAATGACCAATTTGGTGCAATGTAGCTCAAGATATCGTCGTCTGCTAGTTTTGCTTTTTTCTATATAAAAATTGCCAAATTGCCAAATTGTTTTGATGCATGTTTGCTTTTCCTTGACTTTAACTGCGAATCCTGCTGTACCTCCTTACATGCAAATTTGCCAACAATTCAGTACTGCACTCTCTGACATGAACTATCGAAATAATTTAAGAGACCAACAGATGGAGGTTCTGATGAACCAAGTGAAATTGTTGTCTTATTCAAATCTTGGATTCTAGCCTGAGACCTACTCAGGGGAGAAGAAAGAGAAAAAACTGGAAGTGGTGGAAGATTGGCTTGTGAAATGGAGAAGTTATTTTAATCTCCACGGGGTTCCTGAAGAGAAGATTGAGAGCGTAGTTTTGTTTCTTCGCGACAAAGCCTTGTCATGGTTGTGAAAAATTGTCAAAATCTATCTTGGATATTTTTTGTGTTTCTAGTTTGTGAGAAAATATCACATGTGTGGAGCATGTTCCCACATGTAGAAAAAGTAAAAATAGTTTAGTCGTATTGACTTTAGGGGTATCATAAAGATTTTGTATCAAGCATCTTGGTGTAGAACCTTGATAGGGCCAAAATTGGCATAGAGGTCAAAATGGTCAAATCCTCATATAAAGCCTCAATTTGGCCAAAAGTAGATTGTGATGCAAACTTGAGGTAGTTAGGCTTGTGACACATGTCAAGTTTAGGTTTGATGAGTGATGCACCCTATGTGGTGGCAAAAGTCAAAGGGTCCAATCATAAGAGAGATGTGTTGGAAGGGTCCAATCAAAAGTGAGGGATGTTGCATCACACATCCAATAGGATTAGAGAGGCTATGTTTAAGGGGTATATTATAAAGCTTGGATCTCCACAAGTTTCTATATGTAGTTTCATTCCCTTCATTAATGTATGAGAGATCTATGAGTTTTTTGAGTCAATTTGGAGACTTGCCAATTTTGCTTGTATTGCCTTCTCTCTCTAGATGAGCCCAAAAGTGGTATTTTCTCTATCTACCCGAGGAGAGGAGCTTGTTGGGACTTCGTTTATTTCATGAAGTCCTCCACATGTGTGAAACACGTTTTGGTAGTGAATGAATGCATGTAGAATGGTCTTTTTGTCGTAGATCTTGTCATTGATCTTGGATTTCAATCAATAGGTGATCTATAGTGCATGAGCCAAGCTTAAGAGATCAATTTCACACATTAGGACATTTCCACATGTGTGAATTTTCACAATGGTGGCGAGATCTATTAGTCAAACCCACTACTTGGGATGCGTTTGCAGAAGTTTTCAAAAAAGCTTCCGTCATAATTGATGACGTTGACTATTACCAAAAATTTGTGAACGACAAGATGGAAAATAAGAGTTTCTTATATCCAAGAATTTATGGTTGTCTAGAATCGAGTTCCATCATTTGATCCGAAATTGGCATTATGGCAGTTGTCTACCTCTAGAAACAAAAAGGGGAAGAAGCGAGGTCCAAATCGACCTCCAAAATACTTTAATAAATTGGATTAAATGGAATCGGAACCGCCGAAGAAAAAGAAAAAAAGTTTGTCTCGGATCAAGGCTAAATAAGCAAATTTATGTTTCATTTGCAATAAGCTTGGGCAGATGATGAAATTTTATCCGGAAAGAAAGAAACCTGGAACATAGATGATCGAAATCCCTGGGGGCAAAGGTAAAACTTTGGAGATTAACCTATGTGATTGTGATTGTGAATGTTCTTTTACTACTGCTTCTTTCTTGCCTAATGATTTTTTTCGTTTAAAGGGCACAATTAAGGATCAAGAAGGTATTATTTTATTAGACAATGGTTCAACTCATTATTTTATTAATTCTCGTCTTGTGCAGAAACTCGGCCTGACAATTGAAGCCAACAATCATAGATATTGAGTTTATCTAGCTTTAGGAGCCGAGTTGGAGACTTGGGACATAAAAGTGCCGAATTCCCCAATGATGATTCAAGGTCATAGAGAAATAGTTAATTTTCATGTTTTAGACCTTGCACGTACTGATTTAATTTTTTGGATATGAATGGTTATTTAGTAAATCGCCTTCTCTGGCTATTGATTTTGAGAAGTATGTTCTCACTTTCAAGGAGAGTGATAAAGTAGTTACATTATTTGGAAGTAATTTTGTTCATCCATCAGACACGATTTCTATAGTTAGTATTATGGAAGAATTTGATTATTCACAGTATGAAGTTTTTCTATGTTTGCAATTCTTATTGTGGGTATTTTCTAATGTGTATCTAAGTAGTTGTGAATTCTCTACAATTTTAAACTTAGTAACTTCAGATCAAGAACAAGCAACGGAAAATCCGATCATAAGTGAATTTAAAGATGTTTTCCCAACAGAATTACCTCATGGTTTACCACCATCTAGGTTAGTAGACCACATGTTAGAGTTAATTCCGGAAGTCAACCTATCTCTAGGCAACCTTATAGGTTTTCTTAGAAAGAGGAGATAGAGATTTCAAATAAACTGATCAATATAAGCAGTCAAATCACTAGTATGGCGAAGGCTACAAAACAGATCACGTTGGCGAGCCAACCACTGTGGGTCAATCATAGCCATACGAAGATCATGACGAAAAGTAGGCCATATATGTAACCCCTCACGAGTAGGCTCAGAGCGATAAACACGCCACCAAGATTGAGCTCTACCATCTAAATGTAATGCGGCCAACTGCACTTTCTAGGTTTCAGTCTTGGGATATATAAGAAAATAGGTCTCTAATTTAGAGAACCAATTTTCCAAGATATTCCCTTCAGATGAACCTGAATAAGTAGTAAGCTGGATGCGATCACGAAAATCACGAGCAAAATGGGGCTCAGGATTACCTGAAAAAAGTAGGAGAAGGAAATCCTGGTGGTGCGTAGGGAAATCCAGGTGGTGGTACAGAAGACCCGAAAGGAGACCCATAAGGACTAGCACTATATGAAGGGAGACCAAACGTACTACCAAAAGCACCTCCTGAAGTGAAGCAGGAGCAGGCGTACTCAAAATAGGAAATAAAGGTTCTTTACCAGGACGATGAAGAATGTCTGGGGGGATGGTATCCCCTCGTGGTAGGATAGTCTCAAGGCTAGAAAGAACACGATCAATACGACTCTCAAGATGATCCATGCGGGCATCAATATGTGTAAAACGATCATCTAAAGAGCTTTGCGGTGGGTTTTCTGATGAAGAAGTTGCCATAGGGACTAAGGAAGAGACAAAACCTGAGGGAGAGGACGTTTGTCATCACCCCAACTTAGTCTAACTTCCAAAATCACCAAAAATGGCACAGAAACAGCCAATCAAGAAAGTAGAATAATGGACAGCAAATGTGCAAGGCCAATAAGTAGAAGGGTTCTAACAAAATGGAAAAAAGGAGGAGGGTGTGAGGCAGCAAAATAACAAATATGAGAGGGAAATAGGGGGCTGGAAAAAGAGCAGTATGTGAAGAGAAAGAGAGCAAGTAGGTGCAAAAAGGAAGTACAAATGGGCGCAAGCAATACCTGGGTGGGTGCTGATCTGTTGTCCAATCAATAGTGCCAACAAAGAGAGGTAAAAGCTGAAGATATGACAGAATAGATGCGCCAACCAGCCACCAATCCGAATCCTCAACTCGTGCCAAATAAGCTGAAAAAAGTGCTGAAAGAGGGCGCTAGACAGCCGACAAATAATCAGCACGAGAAATCCGTCGAGAATGGTGAGTTAATAGGGCGCTGGGCAGCAACTACCAAGATCCACAATATGTTGAAAAATAGGCTGGAAAGGGTGCTGAAGTAAGGCGCCGATCAGCCTCCAATCAATAGCCGAAACGGACAGCAAGTCGGTGAAAAGAACCGCTGAAAATGAGACGGTAGTAGGGTGCTGGACAGCCTCCAATCAATATAAAAAATGGACAGCAAATCGGTGACGAAAAGTGTCGAAAATGATGAGGTAGTAGGGTGTTGGGCAATAGCTACCAAATCTGCAAAAACAATGAAAATCTACCAAAAAAATCGACGAAAGTGATGGTTACCGCTGAAAATGAGGCGAAAGCATCACATAAGCAAGACTTAACCCTAGAAAGCAGGAAAGAGAGCTTAAAGAGACTAAAGAGGAGAGAGATCAAGATCATAGCGGAATAATAAATGACACAGATTCCCTGCTTATAGCCTAAAGGAAGCCCTAAAAGGAAGTTTCCAATGGCAAGGGCCCAACTGGGAGGGATAATAGTGCGCCCTCCAAGAAGGCCCCCACTCTCCAGTAATATGTCCAAATGTCCAAATAAGGCCCAAAGCCAACCATATAGCCTAAGTGTCAATAATGAATAAAAAAAGGGCCCAAGGCCTACTTATGCATAAAGTAAAGTAAATGTAAATGGACGTGGCGAATGTAATGAGCCGAGTCCATAACTGCATCTCAAAATCAAGATCTGATCTGAGGTAGAGTATCCTGGTCTGAACCCAGCCTGACCCAGAGCATGTAACTCCTCAGTCTCAGCAAAAGATCCAGTAACTGTCTGTAATATAGAATCATATATGTTGGCCAGAGTGTGGCCAATCATGATGGTGCGGTAGTTTTCTACACTCATGGGATCACCTGCCTTTGAAGGATATTAGTACACCATGCCGTGGAAAAACTAGAAATCACAGCTGTGTTAGAAATATGAGCAATGTAGGGAGAGATGAGGTGTGCTACGGGCTTTAGGAAGTCTACGTTTAAAGAGTCATAGTTAGTGGCTTTATGAAGAGTGAGGATCATGACTACGAGCATGGATGACAAGGTGATGAAGGGAGCGACATTCGGCATCATACCACGAGGAGTGTAGAGGCCTACATTTGGCTATGTCTTGTCTCTTCAAGTTTTATGGTGCATGTGTATTTTCCATCACGCAAAACTTTATGGAGTTCTGGAGCTAATGGAAGGAGTGCACTATATGGAGTCTTGTTCAACTATAAGCCTAAGGTTGTGTACCTTAGTGTTCTTGTAGGTTATTGCTTTGCATGTGGTTTCTTGGAAGGAAAGAAGGATGGAGATCCAAGCTTATGGATCATGGTTGGATGCTTATCCACCAAGGAAGGCTACATAGCCTTTACACTCTCTATCTCAAAGGTGTTTGAGCATGGAGATGTTATTGTTTTTCATGAAGATCTATTTTCTATCTTGGAAGGGGCAGAGAGCACAGTGTCTCTAATTTCATCACAAGTCATTTCTATTATGAATGGTCAACTTATGGAGTCGAGGTTTGAGGAGGAGTATCCTCAACATGCATGTCCAAGAAGATCTTCATCATTGTACAAGGCCGAGTCCTTGAGGTTCTTATTTCATGGAAAAGAAAGGATAAGTGAAGGTGGTATTCATTCTATCCTACTCACCTATCGTTCTCTTTCTTTGGTTGATGTTGTATCTTGCTTAGTTGAGATTTGTTCATCTCAAAGATCAACTAAGACTATTCTAGTTTTGAATGAAGTCTTTAGTTTGGAATTAATTCTTGTCATTGGTGACTTGATTATGTTTCCAAAACATCGAGAAGGCAAGATATTGTATCATCATTTGTATGCTCTTAAATTGAGTAAGAGCAAGTACGAGTTTAGTAGTCATAGTTTGAAAGAAGAAGTTTTTTCATGTTTTGATGCATTTTGTGAACTTCTTTTGAGAGTAAGTGAAACATCCAGCGAGGACACTTACATTCTTAAGAAAGTATTTAGCCTCAATTTGATCAAGTTAGAGTATGGTTTCAAGATTAGATTCATTTTGGATAGAGTTCATAGTGTTTGGACTAATGAAGCTAGTGTGCTTAATCTTGAATATTGCTCAAGGTATAATCTTGATCTATATGATCTTTGTGGTCAATATGAGGCTTGGAGGCCTCGGATTTTTCAGATTTTGGTGCAGCCAACTTCATGCATGTGGACTTTGCAAACCCAGGATCAACTTCAGGCATGGAGGAGGCACATTGGCATAGTAGCAGATTGGCGGAATATTTTTCAAAGGCATTTGGAAAAGATTTCTGTCAAAGAGATCTTATCATGGTTATGGTAAGGGAGCTGCTATGATGGATTCTTTGATTATCTTCGATTCAAATTCAAAGCAAAGAATCCACACACAAAGAGTTTCTTCATCAACAATTCAACCAACCTTGGAGGATTTCAAGTTCAAGTGATCAAGCCAAGTTGATAACTTTTTAGGAGTGTGAAGAATAAAAACCCATTCAACTTGTCTATAGGGGTTGATGAGGAAAATCATCTTGCTTGTGCATTTACAAGTTGTAAATATCATTCTCTAGTATGTACAAACTCGAGCTACATGACATGCACAATGTCTAGATGGTCATATTTGGACTATATTCACTTTGTTTCATTGTATATATCAAAGGTATGTGAACTGAGCACATGACCTTGTAGATTAGGGCGAGTTTGAGTTAGGTAGATCTAGATTTGTAGACATGCATAAAAATAGATGACATGCAAAGTCAGTTAGAGTGCATGCATGCAACATGCAAGTCAGTATACATGTTCTACACATGTCCAATTCATCTAGGGAAGTCACATGCAAGACATGCAAATACAGTATTGGACACATGCATGTAGTTTTGTACATATCTAGTTGAGAAATTGACATTTGGAAAAAGTAGGTAGAAGTTAGGTGCAATTTCAACATGCAAGTTGTTAGGTGTCAATATGGTAGTAGTTTACACTTGATTAGGTGTAGGATATGCATTGAATGCAAGGAGTACCACGAATTTTGGCTCTCCTATATATGTACATATCATTCTCACTCATTTCTAATGAAGAATCAAGCTTTGGTAATGTCATAGTGTCAAAATTGAATCTCATGCTATTTTGCTTGTTTTTGGTATTCTCTCTCTAACTCGAGTAGAAGGCATTCTTCATACAATAGTTTGCTTATGTATTCTCTCTATTTGTGAGGAATTAGTATTGCTTTGATCTGTAGCATTCTAGATTGTGCTCTAGCCTCATATCTGTTGGTAGATTGCAGGATTGCTCTATAGGTGATCTGTGTGCCATCACAAAGCATGGTAAAGATCATTCACACATTTCTTGTGGTTCTCCACACGTGTGAATTTGCTGGATTTTCACAGCACCCTGCGTGTGTAAGTCCAACCTGACGATCACATAGTTATTTGATTAATTAGAAGGTCAATAAAAGGACTTTAGGCCTTTTTGTGGGACTTTAAATGTCGCAGAGCCTAAATGTCAAGTTAGTGAATAAAATAGGGGCTCCCGCCAAAATTCAAATTCAAATTGGTTCCCTCCAATTATTGTATGGGTTCCCACTCTTTTTTAAAGCTTGAATAGTTAGGGAGGTAGAAATGGGCCGATAGGACAAAGATCAGTGGTCATATTGTCATATTTTTGTCAAAGAAGTCTCTTTTTTGCAAAAATTCCAGTATTACTCTTGATTCTTCGTCATATCGTTCGTCGAGTTTTCTGAGGATTCTAAATATAGTAATTTACCATTTTGAGTTCGGCGAAGATTAGATCTATCAGGATCTTCCAAAAAGTCAATTTTTGCTCTCGCCAAGCTGTAAAAACCTAATTCTTGTCAAAAAGAACCTTCGCCAGTTCTACCACAGTTTAGATATACCAAAGTACAATGGGTTATCTAATCCCATCAGATTTATCCAAATATTTTTTGAATCGTGTAGGGTTTATGGCGAAGTTTTTCCACAAGATAAACTTCAGTTATTCCCTATGGCCTTAACTGGAGCTGCTCAAGATTGGTTTTATAACCAAGAGGAAGCAGAACGTCAAGATTGGAAAGTGGTTAAAGCCGCTCTCATTACGTGATTTAAGCCCAGAAAATTTATGGGAGATCCCTTTATTCTTTTAAGTAAAATTAAAATGGGAAAGAGAGGCATCAAGAGATTATATTGAACGGGTCAAAACCTCAGATCTGAGTGTGATCCTTAATCTAATCAATGAAGATGTTTTGATTATGTGGTTTTTAGCAAGTCAACCCAAACGGATTAGACACGAGCTGAAATGCCATACTGAATACGCTACGATACAAAGCGCTATGGCTGATGCAATTCATAAGGAGGATGAAGATTCTGACGATGAACCAAATGTTGGAATGTTGTCTTATACAGCAGGGCAAACCACAACAACATCCACCACCATTGCATCAACGAATATCAATGCTACTGCAAAGAAGATTATCAATGAGTTTGAGCAACCAGGTCAAAAGCAGCAGATGCAGCTAGAAAAGATGCAGTCTCAACTTGATGAAAAGATCAAAGCCTTGGAAGATTTCTGTAATAGATCCTAACACCACAGTAGGGCAAACACTAACTGATCCACCCAACCTTGCCTACTCCCTAATATAGAGTAAGCCCCTCCTAGCCCAGTGTGAGGACTGGTAGCATGCTACTGCCAAGTGTCGGCCACGTGGCACTGACGTGGCCGACTGCACGTCGGGACCCAATTGGGGGCCCTATCCTGCTGACAGGGTCCCTAGGCTGTGTTAGGCCCGCCATGGCTATGGACCGTGCTGGGGCACACTACTCACACTGTCTTGCCCTATTGGTCATGTACACTGGACACGACCCTGACTGTGGTATCTGACCTATCTGTGTTCCCTAGGGTTCGGCACTGGTTACGAGCTCGTAACACTCCCTCCCCCTTAAGAACCGTCTTGGTCCTCTAAGACAAAGTCTGGAAAAATCTTGCGAAGGACGCTGCCTCTTTCCCAAGTGGCATTCTCAACAGGCTGATCATTCCACTTAACCAGATATTCTCGGTATAGAGTATGACGAGTTTGCGTCTCTCTACTATCTAGAATTTCCTCTGGTTCATGTGGAGGTTGTTGAGGATCCAATGGGAGAACTAGAACACTGTCCCCTACCAGATTATCTGATCTGGTTAAGGCTTTTCGTAACTGACTTACATGAAAAACTGGAAAAACCTTACTGCTGTGTGGGAGTTCTAGTTCATAGGTGACCTCGCCTAGTCTCCTACTGATGGTAAAGGGACCACAATACCTTGGAGACAACTTAGCACACACTCCTGATTTGAGGGTTTTAGAGTCAACTGGGACTCTCAAGTAGACTTTCTCACCAGTGGAGAACTGCACATCCCGTCTGTGTGGATCTGCATAATGCCTGGCTCGATCCTGGGATTGTCTAATGCTACGCTTAGCATGTTCTATCATCTGGTTTAGGTCTTCTAAAAAGTTTCTGGCTGCTTCAACTTTTTCTTGTTTAAACCCTACAGCTGTGGGTGAGCGTGGCTGAAAACCGTACATCAGCATAAATGGGCTGTATCCCGTAGCTGAATGTTTGGTACTGTTGTAAGCAAACTCTAATATCGAGAGATACTCCTCCCAATTAGTCTGCCTCTTGCTGACGTATGCACGAAGCATATCCTCCAGCACTTGATTTACCCTTTCTGTTTGACCGTCCGTCTGTGGATGGTCGGTGGTACTCATATTAAGTTTAGTATGGAGATGATGGAATACTGCCTTCCAAAAATTTCCAGTAAACTTACTGTCCCGGTCGCTGACTATGCCGGAAGGTAGACCGTACAATTTAAATAGCCCGTCTACAAACAACCTCGCTAACTCTGGAGCTCTAACGGTTGTTTTGGTCGGATTAAAATGAGCCATTTTGGTCAGACGGTCAACTGTGACCCATATAGCGTCATTACCCTTTTGGGTTTTAGGTAGGCCTACTATAAAATCCATGGAGATACTCTCCCATTTACCAGCTGGTATTTCTAAGGGATGCAACAACCCTCCTGCCTTTAAACGCTCTGCTTTATTTACTTGACATTTCTGGCAACTGGTTACATACTGGTGGACGTCCTTTTTCATACTGGGCCAGAAAAATTGCCTACGAAGAAGCTCATAGGTCTTCTGTATGCCTGGGTGTCCCGCGCTAGGATTGTCATGACATTCATATAGGACCTGCTGCCTATAATCCTCTGAATTGGGGACACATACTCTATCTCTATAGAGCAAGTACTCATCCTGAATGGAATACTGTTTCCATTTGAATCCTTGAGTCAACTGACCCTCAACCACTGGGGTTTGCTTGGGTGATACAGGCTCAGAATCCTCAACGTCATCTGATGACGTATACTCGGACTCATCATCATCCTCAACGGAAGCTGCCGTATTCTTGGATGAACTGGCACCAGCCCCGGGAACTGGTTCTGGAGTCTGTAACTGTCTGTTCTGGACTGAGTTCCAGATAATAGAGAAGAATGCATCATGCTGGCATTTCCCTCTCAAGGACTCGAGTAACTCATTACGAATCTGAGTAAAACTCAGCTCGTTTATCATAGGCATTCTGCTAAGGGCATCTGCTACTGTATTGAATTTTCCACGCCTATATCTGATAGACATGTCAAACTCTTGCATCAACTCTGCCCAGCGAGCTTTCCGACCTCTAAGCTCAGGTTGATTGCAAAGGTATCTGAGACTCTCATGGTCTGTCAGGACCTCAAAGTTGGCACCATACAAATAATGCCTCCAAGTCTTAAGGGCATGGACTATAGAAAAGAGTTCCTTTTCATAGGCACTATACCTAGTCTGTGCTGGCTCGAGTTTTTTACTCTCGAACGCAACTGGTCGTCCACCCTGAGTTAGCACAGCACCTATTGCAAAGTCGCTAGCATCTGTTTCGACCACAAATGACTGATTGGGGTCGACGACTTTTAAAACTGGTGCTGTAGCTAAGGCTGTTTTGAGAGCATCAAAGCTCTCCTGTTGTGCGGACTCCCAAATGAACTCCTTTCCCTTCCCCTTAAGGAGATTTGTCATAGGGACTGCTATCTGAGCATATTCCTTGACAAATCGTCTGTAATATCCCGCCAGACCAAGAAAGATTTGAAGTTCCAAAATATTCTGAGGTCTCAGCCAACTGAGTATGGCTTTAACCTTATTTGGGTCCATCTTAATCCCATCTGAAGAGATAATGTGACCCAAATATGCTACTTCTTCAACGAAGAATTCACACTTGGATTGTTTAGCATAAAGCTTATGCTTTCTGAGCAGTCGAAACACCTTTCTGAGGTGTTTTAGATGCTCCTTCCTCGTTTTGCTGTAGACGAGGATGTCATCTAAAAATACGACTACAAACTTACCCAAGTATGGTCTGAGGACACTGTTCATCAAGGTCATAAAGGTAGCTGGAGCATTTGTGAGCCCAAATGGCATCACCTTAAACTCATAATGACCGTGACGAGTCCTAAAAGCTGTTTTCGAGACATCTTCCGATTTTATACGGACTTGATGATATCCCGATCTGAGATCTATTTTGCTGAAAAAACTTAGCCCCGTCGAGTTGATCAAACAACTCGTCTGCCCGAGGCATAGGGTATTTATTCTTAATTGTGACTTTATTGAGGGCTCTGTAATCTACGCAAAGACGCATAGACCCCTCCTTCTTTTTCACCAATAGGACTGGTGAGGCCCATGGTGAACTACTGGTCTGAATTTGGCCTTTCCCAAGATAGTCTGTTAACTGCCTAGTTATTTCTTCATCCTCTGTTCGGCTGACCCGATACGGAGGTTTAGAAACAGGTGCAGTACCTGGTACTAGGTTTATTACATGATCTACCTCTCTGCTAGGTGGTAGACCATGTGGCAAATCTTCAGGAAAAACATCTTTAAATTTAGACAATAAAGTTTCTAATTTACTGATTTTGTGCTGAATAGAACTGGAAATAGAAACTTCAGGAATAAACTGAAAGTCACATAAGAATACCTGATGGTCTTCGTCTCCGATTAGCTGACAGAGCTCTGAACTGCAGACCATAGGGCTGTTGGGAACATCATGCTCCCCATGCAACTGGATCTCTCGGCCTTTATACTGAAAGCTGAGGGTGTTCTCCTGATAGTTTCTGTGGAGGGAAGGTCCTAAACTGTAGAGCCAATCTCTCCCGAGAACAATGTCTGTTCGATCCAGGTGCATTATCTGAAAGTTTATTTGATCTTGGTACCCCTGAATACCAAGATTTAACTTACTTACCATAGTTTCCCATATTTTTTTATCTTCACCCTTAGCTAATGAAACTATGTACCTATGCTGACTAGGTACTTCTGGTAGTTTAAGCTTTTTAACCAGGGTGTGGTTGATGAAATTATGGGTTGCCCCATCATCAACCATGACTCTTACTGACTGGTTACCAACTTTCCCATGCATACGTACTAGGTCATGCGGCCCAAAGCTGAAGGGTCTCGCTAGCATTGCAGAGGTGAGCTGGCAACAGTGCTCATGATCTTCATGATACACTTTAATCTCGGAAGCTGCTGAGTTACTGGGGAAACATACAGTTTGAACAAGATGAACTTGTTTTTTATCTTTTTTAGTGAAAGGCCCCTTGGGACACTGTCTGACTGTGTGTCCCTTGCCCATACACACAAAGCACAAACGTTCTTGTTTGGCTTTCTCAAAATCATCTGGTTTTAAGGGCTGTATGAGTGAAGGGCGTTTCTGAGGAGCTTCACCTTTAAATTTATCTTCTTTCTTTCTTTTTAAAAATTTCTTTTTAAATTGAAAGTCTTTCTGAGGAAGCTGCTCAGAAAGTGGTTGCTGTCTCGCTCTCTTCCTACCCACTGAATCATCATAGATTTGAGCATATCTGAGAGCTTGCTCAAGGGTAGTAGGCGAGTTTCTCTGGACCTCTACTTTATATTCATCTTTGAGGCCACGGACAAATCCCCTGATTTTTTGATAGTCATCCATATTTTTAATCTTTAAAATTGCCTCTCGATACTGCGAGATATATTGGATGAGGGACTTGTCCATTACTGTTCTTTCCCAGGCTTCCCAGGCTCTATCAAGTTCATTCTCTGGTAGAAATTCTCTTAGGAAAGCTTCTTCAAAAGCTTTCCATGACCGGGGAGTCTGCCCAGTCTCCTGGAGATTTAACCACCACTTATAGGCCATAGGCCCTAAAGAAAGACTGGCCTCAATTGCTTGCAAATGGTCAGGGGTCTGTTTAAGAGCATGAATGTTCTTCCATTTGCTGAGGAAGGTTTGTAGAATATCTGCATTTCTATCCTTCTCTTCCCTATTAAAAGTAGGAGGCTTTAAATCTTTAAAAACACTGGGGTGAGACCGTAAAGTCTCACCCGAAACTGATGGAAGTGGAGAAGGGGATAACTGAGAAGTGGAGGGAAGGCTTCCTTTCGCGGAGCTCAAAATCAAGTTTTTGAGTTCAGCGAACGAGTCGTCCACACTGGACTTGAAATTGGCTAATGCCAGCTTCAGTTCATCCACTTCTGTTACCAATTGGAGGAACTGCTCCTTGGTAACCAGTTCGTCGAGTTCTTCGGCGAACTGTTTCTGTTCTTCTACTTCCATGGGTTCCTTCCCTTTTCTGTAAGCCAAGGCTTCTGTTTCAAGTTCGTCGAAGCCTCTCTCCTGCGGTTGATCAGGTCCCTGAGGAGTGGTCATCTTCGAAACTGAAAGAGAGCTACCTTAACTTCTGAAGGAAAAAAGTCTAAAAGACTAATTTACAACTGTACAAGGGAAAGGAAAGATGACTTAGCTGTTTCTGAGGACTGTACTTCCAAAGAAAGAATGAAGAGGAACCCTTTCAGCTCTTTTCCCCAAAATTTCAGACCTGCTGTTCCGAAAAATGCCAGTTTGAAGCTTCAAAACGGTGCTAAATTTCCCGGTTTTTTGATGATAGTAGCTCGCTGGTCTGATAGGAATCCTCTTGCTCCAAATCTCTGACGTTGGGGCCCAAAAACTTGTTGAAAAACCAGATTTTCAGAAGTACTGGCAGCGCTGGCCCTGCTCCTCCTTTTTGGCTTCAAACTCGCTGAGAACCAGTAACTTTTTCCCTGGAAATCGGATGTAGGTCTCTGACTGTACAGCGATGGAGGTGCTGGCTTCTTCCTACTCTAATTTCGCTGGGAAAACTATAGAGAATCCTCTCAACTCAGTGGGAAACAGCTGTTTTTTCAGCGAGTTACCTACACTTGGAATCTGACTCCTTGCTACTGTGATTTCTCAGTGGAAATCAGAAGTTTGAAGGCTGCTCCTACAGCGATCCTCCTCCTCTATTCCTCTCTGAGAATCTGAGAAACACTTCCTATCTTCTGATAGATTTCTCTACTACTGTCCTGAACTCCCTAGGATGGAGATGGCTCTGATACCAGTGTAATAGATCCTAACACCACAGTAGGGCAAACACTAACTGATCCACCCAACCTTGCCTACTCCCTAATATAGAGTAAGCCCCTCCTAGCCCAGTGTGAGGACTGGTAGCATGCTACTGCCAAGTGTCGGCCACGTGGCACTGACGTGGCCGACTGCACGTCGGGACCCAATTGGGGGCCCTATCCTGCTGACAGGGTCCCTAGGCTGTGTTAGGCCCGCCATTGCAACAAGAAGGATCCCTAGAAGCTGCTAAAGCAGCAACCGAAGTCCCTTCTCCATCTATGCCACAAGCAGATCCAAGAACAGATGCTAATACATAGTTTCACCATCATGAAGAACCTTTTAACATGACAGAACCTGAAGCACCGCTAACAGATTTGATCATGAATATGCTGTCTAGCAAGATGGATATCACACTGAGGGAGTTTCTTAAGCTGGTGCCGAAAGGAAAAGAAGTATTATCAGAAAGATTGACTTAGATGGAACCATCAGTCCGTCAGAAGCCACTTTTTTGTGCCGGGTTTGAAGAATCGAACGAAGTACTTAATGTGGGAGTAGCATGGGAAAGTGAGCAGAAAAACATCACCCTACCGATACAACATAGACAGTTTAGTAAAGAAGCATCCATGATTGATGGAGGTTCAGGAGTTAGTTGGTCATGCAAATTACTATTGGATATTCATACTATTCTTTGCAGATTTAGCAAGACCTATATATAAATTGACTATTGTACCAATTTGGACAGTAGAGGCATTGGAAGCATTTGAGAAATTGAAGAAAGCTTTAGCTTTTGCACCGATACTACGAGCTCCAATCTGGACAATGAGTTTAACGTTCACACTGATGCATCGAAATATGCCATTGGATCAGTTTTGATGCAGCCAGGTGAATGTAAGAAAGATTATCCTTTCAGGTTTGCAAGCAGACAACTTACAGATACGGAGAAGAATTATTCGACAACTGAACGTGAAGCGTTGGCCATGATTTTTTCTGTTAAAAAGTTTCGACATTATCTATTGCCAATGCATTTTGCATTTTATACTGATCATCAACCATTACTTTATTTGGTGAACAAGACATGCAACACAGGGTGCATTGCGAGATGGCTACTATTATTGACCGAATTCGATTTTCACGTTGTGGTTCGAAAGGGTAAACAACATTATTTAGCCGACCATGTTTCGAGGATTGAATCAGCGCTTGTTAATGTTGAAAAATGAAAAATCATCTATCTTAACTTTAGGCTTGTCACAAACTTTTTTCTATGTGAGTTTGTTGTTTCATAATGTAAATGCCAAATTTGGCCTAGAAGAAACTCGAGGTACATGGGTTCTTCAAGTCTAGTTGGTGATATACAACTTGCATATAGAATGTAGACTTAGAAATTTCAATAATATGCTTGTAGAAACTCGTGGCATATCACATGCAATGGTTGTAAGTGTTCTATAGTGACATGCAAGACATGCAGAAAGTGAATTGGACACATGCATGATGATTTGTACAATTCTAGTTGAATATTTGACACTTGGTAAAAGTAGATGCATGCATGTGAAGTGACAAATGTCACTAATACTCTAGTTTTTACTTGTAGATGTGGATGGAAGTTAGATGGATGATGGTTCTACCTCGAGCTACTTCAGACTCCATAAATATGTGTAGACATTCTCGTAATTTTTTTTATGAAGAACCAAGCTTTGAAGCTATTCCATGTTATTTTGGATCTACACTATCATTTGCTTGAATATTGCTCTCTCTTTCTCTCTCTTTCTCTCTCTAACTCGAGTAGAGGCTTATGCTAATGCATTAAACTCTTGTACTTTTTCTTTCTTGTCTTTCAAAGTTATCATTCTTTGATTCTTAGCATGCTAGATTATGTGCTAAACACAAAGCTTAATAAGATCATTCACACTTGAGGATCATTCTCCACACGTGTGAGCTTGCTGGAAATTTTATCATGTACAAGAACTTGACATGTATATTTTATTTCATTTGGCCAATTTTGTGTTAGAATTGTAAATACAATTTGATCATGCTAGTGAAAACTCATGTGCTCATTAATTTTTATGTACTTATCAAACTAAAACTCGAGGCTATCCACTAGATGTGATTGCCACAAATTAACAATTTAGTGAGTAAATCAGTCGCCATTCTGTTGCTTCGGCTTCTCGTTGTTTTTCCAACTGCCATTGCTGGCTCCTTCTGTTTGTTGGTCTCGATTTTGCCTTTGATCTGACTCCCTCTTAGGCTTGAACTACTTCTTGGCTTCTCCTTGTTGCTGTAAAGAGCTTGATTAGAAGTGTCCTTATGATCAAGGTACTCACGAGCTTCGACTTGTTCTCGAATTTCGATCATTGCCTTTTCGAGTGTCATCACTGGATCCTTTGCTAGCAACGTTCCAATAGGGTTTAGGGTTTAGGGTTTAGGGCATGAATAGGGTAGGTTAGCATTTAAAAATCATGATTTTAGTTCATACTTGGAGAAGATCTGTAATGGATCTAACCATTGTACATACATCATGAAGTGAGTAATTCAAGCACTTTGATTTTCAAGCTTCCAATTGACATTGTCTTGTGATATCTTTTATGCATTGATAGAGGCATAATTTATTGTGGATCTAATGATCGATTGAATTCATAACCACCTACTTTTCTAGTATTTTAAATAAGATCTAAGTTGATTTTCTCAAATATATCGAGCATTTATTGAGCTCTTGTTTATAAAGCTAGAAAACTAGCTTGTTTTGAAAATCTGAGTTATGTTGGATCAAATACAATATCATCCACTTATATCTTTGTGAGAAATGTTTATTGGCATTCATTTATATTGATTTTTATAA
Source organism: Diphasiastrum complanatum (assembly GCA_029204225.1). NCBI lineage: Eukaryota > Viridiplantae > Streptophyta > Lycopodiopsida > Lycopodiales > Lycopodiaceae > Diphasiastrum > Diphasiastrum complanatum. The sequence continues at coordinate 62,391,929 of CM055096.1, forward strand.
TGATATCAAACTGGGGATAGGATTTCTTATCTTGTTTTGCCAAAATCAAGTGTTTATGTGTAGAAATTACTTTTTTAGCAACTGCACTTTAACCATAAGCAATCAAGAGAGAGTTTTGGATCAATTGAAATGAAAATAAGTAGTTTTTTTATATAGATTAATGTATTTATGCTTCTGAAATCATTTTCTTTCATTTCCACTATTGAGTTCTCAAGATAGACAGTTTAGGCTTGGAATAGTGTATTTGGGATTTTGTAAAAGTGCCTTGCATTGGAATTGGCAAAATTGCCAAACTAGCTTCAATTTTTGCTTGTTTTGAGATTGATGGATAGTTTGCGTTTGATTAATATAGATTGATCTAATCCAACTCCATTGGAGGAGTTTACACACCTCTGTGAGTGTTCATAGAGTAATTAGATTCATTATTTGTTGTTTCAAACATTTAGATAAACTATTTAATCTAGAGAAAAAACTTTGCCATCAAATTTATAAGTTTTATGCAAATTGTTTTTTGTGATAGTCGATCAAAAGGGTCAAGATCTCCATTGATCTTTCTAAATTGATAAAGAAAACTCAATTCAGGAAGTTCCTATTTTATAGAGTAGTAGATCTTATCATCCATCTATCTCACTTTTTTGTGGTTTCATAAAAAATGTCTTCTAATAGTATTGTTTTGGTTGGAACATAATGAGAGGTTAACTTCATCCAATTATTTGTTATGTTAGAGCATCTTTCAATATTAAAAAAACTCATTGCATATTGGTGAACGTCGACACTTATGTTTAAAGTGGCCTCAACCAATGGAAGGAGAGTAGCTAGGTTCTCTCCTATAGTTTTACTAAATCACGATTTGATGCTGATCGAATAACAATTCCAATTCGAATCTAATTCAAATTTCTGAATCGAATTTTCCTAAAATTTGTTTTCTCACATGACCCGATTACAGAGAGGGCCAATTTTCTCTTTTTTTGGTTGTTGTTTTTCATTGTAAGAGCACAATGGAGCACAATGGAATGTGAGAGAGAGAGAGAGAGAGAGAGAGAGAGAGAGAGAGAGAGAGAGAGAGAGAGTGAGTAAGTAAAATTATGAGTTATTACTTTTTGGAATTATGTATAAATTTAAATTGGAATCTAGATTGTTGAATGTTTTGAGTTCATACCTTTATAGTTCGTTTGTTATTTGTTTCATGATTCATCTATGATTTGACATCGCCTTCAGGTTTACCGTTTTAAAGTTCAAACCCTAAAAGTATACATAATACAGGTGTCAAGTAACACGTATTGGGTAGTTTAAACGATCAAGAATTAAAATATGGAATTTGGAAACTTTAATGCTTATAATTCAATCATGATATCTATTATTATTAATGCATTATGTAGCTATTTTTTTGGCTTTTATAAATTCTAGACAAATCTACAAAAGAATTTGAGTTTTGAAACCCTAAAACTGATTTGCTGATTCAAAAACCCTAGGACTGATTTGAAAAGGTCGAATAGGCCGATTCCGATTTGTCCGATTCCAAATAAGAAGGAAACTCTATTCTCTCCCACTTATCCCTCTCCTATGTCAAAACACCCTAAACCCTAAACTACCTATTTTACAAACCCAAATAAAATTTTCTAGGTTGCACAAACCAAACAAAAAATATAGTGAGAAGCTTTGCTTTACGCTAGACATTCAAAGTGGTGAATAATATAAACAAAAATTGCACTTCAAAACAAAATCTCATTTTATTGCTCAAACTACTCACATAAGAGTAACACTTGAGCTTTTTGGCAAATTTTCAAAATAAACAAAGGTGGCCTACACACTAGCATTTCACAAAAGGGAAAAATGCAACAATACCTTTTTGGGTCCTATATTCTTCAGCCAAAGCAAAGAATCAACGAAGAGGAAGGATGGCGAGCAGAGGAGGGAGGATGGTGGTGGCAGCAACCCCATTGTCTCACCGAGAGCGACTGCGCCAGCTCGTGGATCGCATGCTCAAGCGCCTGCATGGAGGGGCCAGGGTTGATCGTCGTGACTTTTACAAGCAATGCCTTGTTGTTGCCAAGTATGTGTGTGATCTCATATGACTCCATCTTACCTTCATTTTATTCGCACTTACACTACATGTATACATATGTACATTTTCTGAGTTCATACTACAAAAAACACTTGGTGCTTAGACAAGAACAAATTGGGGATTGAGCGTTTACGCTCTTTATTTGCCAGCTCAAATTTTGCAAGGTTTAAGTAGTGTCCTCTTTATAGCTCAGGTCCTTATCAGATGCCATTTAGGTTTCGAAATACATTTCTGCATTGAGGAACTGGCCTTGGTGAGCCAGTTCTACCCCAAGGAACAGAGGCCTAAGGTCAGTTCTCTAGTAGTTTTACTGTTCACATTTTATAGAATTTTTTGGTCATTTTAGATTCAAAGTGTTTTTGTGATGACGTTAGCAAGGTGAAAAATTTAGACATAACCGGCATGGCGTTGCGGTGATGACATCTCTATCACTGATCAGGAAACAGTAACGCATGTGGAGAAATTCTGCCTGGATCCAAAAAAAGGGAGGGAAAAGGATTTGGAGGGGAAATAGTGCGCCCTCCCAATAGGAGGACCCCCACTCCAAATCAATGTGACCAAGTCTTAAAAATATAACCAAATAGGGCCCAAGGCCAGTATATGAATAAAAAGGGCCCTTAGGCCTGCTTATGCATAATAACAATAAAAGAATGGACGCGACGAATGTAATGATCCAAGTCCACAACTCTCCCGTGCAGAAAAACAAAGCCCTCCACTGGCTAGCAAGCATAATGACTATTTAAAATAATAATGTAAGCATGCTAAATACTGAAAAATCACGAACTAATGGAAATACTGATGGAGAGGACAAAAGTCGTTACAACAGATACCCCAAAAGTATCATAACTGTGTAAAGCAAGTACTAAGCAAATACTACAATAAAGAATAGTCATAGCTAGCCGAATCATGAAGTAGAGGGAACATTTACAATGATATCTGTAGAACTAAAGCCATGAGGGCTCGAGCCTGATCTGCCAATAATGGTGTATGATAAAACACATCAATAGACTCCCATGTGGCCTCCTCAACAGGACAACCATCCCACTGGATCAAAAACTGAATCTGTCGGCAGCGTCGACTATGGTGAAGGCGCCCCTGGTGAATGGCAGTTGGTAAGAAAGGGAACAGCTCAGGATCAACATCATGGCGACGAAAGGAACATCTCAGCCGCGTCATCAGAAACCAAGCAATATGGAACAGCCAGGAATGCCAAGGAACCAGAAGAAGATCAAGCAGCAACCAGGAATGCCAAGATATCCGTAATGCCCAAGCTAGTAGAGGATCAGCCCAAAAGATAGGGACATCATACGAAGGTATCCAAAAAGCCCGAGAAGGTAGAACTGCATCGGCTGAAGGATCCCTGTATACTCATCTAGAAAGATCCCAGCATATAAATACCCTAGATAAGTAATAGTGACCATCTGGCAAATATCCTCGGATGGAAAATGTGTAACGATATGGGCAAAAGGCTCATGAATCATGTTAGGAATCGTAGAAATATCATGAGGCAGATCACAAACCTCAAGCAGAGATCCATGGAATAAAGCGAAAGAAGATACAACCTGATCACCAATAACGAGGGAACCAACAAACGTGGACCTGTGAAGAACCCCATAGAAATCAGCAGGAACATCGGCCATAACGGACTCAAGAGATGGAGATATAGAGACCAATGGAGAAGATACTGCACCAACCACCGAACCAGGAGGGCTATCTGAAGTATGCGCAAAAGCAATAGTAGAAATACCACCAAGGTATACGGCCTCGATATCAATGAAACTAGGAATGACCACCGAATACGATATCTGTGAATCAAGGCATATAGGCGCAAGGCATGTAGCAACAACCTGTAAATCCGGAGCAACATCAACCTAAGTAAGAGGACCCACGGACGGTGAAAGTGAAGCAACAACTAATGTACTCTGAATGGAAAGAAGAGCTGCATCATGAGCCTTTGGCAGGCTACGCATAAACTGCTTCCCGGTAACCAACTGATAGTCACCCTAGGAATCAATACCAGAAAGTAAGTGATGCCGACCAACATGTGTAAAAGACAGTTTCTGCTGAGAAAGATCCACAATAACAGTACCAAGTCACGAAAACCAATCTCCACCAAAACTAATGTCATGGCGCTCCAGAGGAATAATATAGAAATCTGCCTGTCCAGAGAAGTCACCAATGCTATAATCCAAGCCCTGAAACATCTGAGAAGTGGAAAAAGAATGGGAATGAGCAACCTCGACACTGAGAGATTGTGTAGCAGAAATAGGTGTAGTACGAATCCTAGTGGAAATGTAACTGCTAATAAATGAATGTGTACTGCCCGTATCCACCAAAGCAATATACTCTCGCCCCAAAATGCGAACACGTAATCGAATAGAACGAGGACCAGGACGCCCACCAGCCCAAGTAGCATAAGTAAGCTGTGCATGGCAAGCGGCGGAAGCAAGATCATCAGGAAGTGGGTCAGCCGGCTCATCAGAGGAGTATCAAGTATCTGGATATAAACATCAGAATCATCAGGAGTAAGAGCCTCATGGTAAAAAACAGCGGTAGGAGGACCAAGAGGAACAATAGTAGAAGAAGCCAAAGTAGGAGAAGCAGTGGAATGAGAGCAAGAAAAACGAGAAGAAGTGGATAACTCAGGATAGTTATGCTGCAAGGTAGTAGCCAAGGAGATAGCATCTGAGAGAGTAAGAGGCCAAAAAGATGAGACGTCATATTATAAGGAGTCTCTAAGACCGGCAATAAAACGTGAAATAAGTTCTGTAGGATGAAGATCAGTAAAAAGGTAGGAAAGCTCAATAAACTGATCAATATAAGCAGTCAAATCACTAGTATGGTGAAGGCTACGAAACAGATCACGTTGGCGAACCAACCACCGTGGGTCAATCATAGCCATACGAAGATCATGACAAAAAGTAGGCCATATATGTAACCCCTCACGAGTAGGCTCAGAGCGATAAACACGCCACCAAGTCTGAGCTCTACCATCTAAATGTAATGCGGCCAACTGCATTTTCTGGGTTTCAGTCTTGGGATATATAAGAAAATAGGTTTCTAATTTAGGGAACCAATTTTCCAAAATATTCCCGTCAGACGAACCAGAATAAGTAGTAAGCTGGATGCGATCACGAAAATCACGAGCAAAATGGGGCTCAGGATTACCTGAAAAAGTAGGAGAAGGAAATCCTGGTGGTGCGTAGGGAAATCCAGGTGGTGGTACAGAAGACCCGAAAGGAGACCCATAAGGACTAGCACTATATGAAGGGAGACCAAACGTACTACCAAAAGCACCTCCTGAAGATGAAGCAGGAGCATGCGTCCTCAAAATAGGAAATAAAGGTGCTTTACCAGGACGATGAAGAATGTCTGGGGGGATGGTATCCCCTCGTGGTAGGATAGTCTCAAGGCTAGAACGAACACGATTAATACGACTCTCAAGATGATCCATGCGGGCATCAATATGTGTAAAACGATCATCTAAAGAGCTTTGTGGTGGGTTTTTTGATGAAGAAGTTGCCATAGGGACTAAGGAAGAGACAAAACCTGAGGGAGAGGACGTTTGTCGTCACCCCAACTTAGTCTAACTTCCAAAATCACCAAAAATGGCAGAGAAACAGCCAATCAAGATGGATAATAATCAGAAAATAAGGGGCTAAGAAAGTAGAATAATGGACAGCAAATGTGCAAGGCCAATAAGTAGAAGGGTTCTAACAAAATGGAAAAAAGGAGGAGGGTGTGAGGCAGCAAAATAACAAATATGAGAGGGAAATAAGGGGTTGGAAAAAGATCAGTATGTGAACAAAAAGAGAGCAAGTAGGTGCAAAAAGGAAGTACAAATGGGCGCAAGCAATACCTGGGTGGGTGCTGATCCGTTGTCCAATCAGTAGTGCCAACAAAGAGAGGTAAAAGCTGAAGATATGACAAAATAGATGCGCCAACCAGCCACCAATCCGAACCCTCAACTCGCGCCAAATAAGCTGAAAAAAGTGTTGAAAGAGGGCGCTAGACAGCCGACAATTAATCAGCAAAATGAGCAGCAAGTCGATGGAGAAATCCGTCGAGAATGGTGAGATAATAGGGCGCTGAGCAGCAACTACCAAGATCCACAATATGCTGAAAAATAGGCTGGAAAGGGTGCTGAAATAAGGCGCCGATCAGCCTCCAATCAATAGCCGAAACGGACAGCAAGTTGATGAAAAGAACTGCTGAAAATGAGACGGTAGTAGGGCGCTGGACAGCCTCCAATCAATATAAAAAATGGACAGCAAATCGGTGACGAAAAGTGTTGAAAATGATGAGGTGGTAGGGTGCTGGGCAATAGCTACCAAATCTGCAAAGACAATGAAAATCTGCCAAAAAAATCGACGAAAGTGATGGGTTACCGCTGAAAATGAGGCGGTAGTAGGGCGCTGGACAGCCTCCAATCAATATCAAAAAATGATGAAGAAATCGTCGAAAGTGATGGGCAGTAGGGCGTTGGACAGCCACCACCAATCTGCAAAAATGACGGAGAAAAATCGATGAAAGTGATGGGTGGTAGGGCGCTGGACAGCCTCACCAATATGCAGGAAAGTGCTCTGATACCAAGTTACAAGCTAAGATTCACTAGCTATGCTAGAAAGCAGGACTTAAGCTAGAAAGCAGGAAGAGAATGCTTAAGGAGGCTAAAGAGGAGCAATCATCATAAACTGAATAAAGGAATACAATGATGCCCTACTTACACCCTCTCCCTGAATCAAATGGAGGATTCAGAAAAAGGGAGGGAAAAGGATTTGGAGGGAAAATAGTGCGCCCTCCCAATAGGAGGACCCCCACTCCAAATCAATGTGACCAAGTCCTAAAAATATAACCAAATAGGGCCCAAGGCCAGTATATGAATATGAAGGGCCCTTAGGCCTGCTTATGCATAACAATAAAAGAATGGACGCGGCGAATGTAATGAGCCAAGTCCATAACTTGGTCAGTTCCTACTAATCTAGCGCACTTTTTTCAACTCATTGAGTGCCCCATTTGCTACTGTTCCAACGCTGATATAGGGAGGATAATAACATACAAATCTATGGAGAATTGGAGTGCTCAGTTCCTGTTGTTCTAGCGCTGATCTAGCACCCTCCTTCCAGTGTTTTTTGGCGTTTTCATATCCCTCTTTCCAACGTTTTTTTTAGACAACTGTTCTGAAGCTATTCTGAGGCTATTCTAAGGCGAAATTTGTAGCACCAATCATTGGTCCAATCAGCGATTATTTGCTGCAGCCCTGCACATCTCTGAAGGAGGAGGTAATCCTGACCTTTTTCCAGGTCTTGAGGAATTTCTTTTAAGGTGGAATTAGCGTTCAAATTTTGCTAGTCCAGCGCACTTCTGTGGGGATTCTTGCTTGGATTTTAGGGAGAGCTCCTTCCCTATCTATTGTTGTTTTACTAGTTGAAGAGCTTTGGGTTAGATTTGCCGTTTCTCAGTATTTTACAATCAGTGCAATTTCTAGCTTGATTCTGTGCTGTCTCTGTTTTGTTTCATAATGGAAGATGATAGAGTTGATATTCCGCTCAGTCCACCCGTTGCTCTTCCATCACCACCACCCAGCCCTGGGCTTAGTCCTGCCCATAATCCGCCTACAGTGGCTGCTCGTTAGCCTGCTAGTACTTCCCCTTCTGTGCAAGGTCGCATGGATAGTGTGGAAAAGACCGTCGCAGAGATGCGAGCGATGATGGTAGCTGGTGGCTATGCGTCTTCTTCACAGTATGCTCCACCTTATCCGTCTTCTGCTGTTCGTCCTATGTTACCCTCCACCCTATCCAGAAGACAAAGATATTAAACCTACCCGTTTCGCTGGAAACACTCCACAACGCAATATTGATATGCTTTTCCTGTCTTGGCAAGCATCTTTTCAAAGATTGTCCTCGACGTACGAGCAAGAAGCTCCATACTATGCAACGTCAAGATGATTTGGATGACTTGTTGGTAAGTGATGATGAGGACACTCGTCGTGTCATGACTATTTTGGTGCAAAAGCTTGTTCCAGAGGCACCAGTTTGTTACTTGTCCACCAAGGCGCGGGAAGCTTATCAGTTTCCAGATAGTGAATTGATACGCGTGAGAGGAAAGCTGGAAGGTCATGACATGCTCTGTTAGAGTTAATGTTTACATTATCTTGAACTATGCATAACAAAAGTATGCATGTGTATCTTCCATGAAGCGCATGTAATGAAGATCCTCAATTCTGATGTAGAATTCATGATCAACTCTGATCTCAATGTCTTCAATACTCGATGTAGAACTTTCTTCGTATGATGATGTACAATTCCCTTTGAATGTCGATCCTTTTCGTATGAACCTGCTTCATATGACTTCTCAATGTCTTGCTTTAGTCTTCATGTCTCTTTAGTGTATATGTGTGACCCCCATGAGTTCAACATATCACCTGATTCCTTGATTTACTTTGAATCAAAGAACTTTGATTCCCCCTGAATCAAATAATGTAGACATGAACCTTGAGAACTTTGCTTGAAGATTGACTCCCTTGGTCTCTTTGAACATCTTTCAAGCTACTACAAATGTAAGGATGTCCCCAACATTCATAAAGAAAAAAATAATCCTCTTTGTTTACAGTAACACCATCATGATAACCATAGGTAGGAAATAGATCTACAAATGTCAACATCAAATCTCGTACATCAACACCCACTTTAGGAACCTTTACTTCATTAAGTAGACGGCTCCACTTGTGTCGATTCCTTGAATTGAACCCATTTCAATTCTCATGGTACTCTCATAAGTTACTGCTTGTGATGAACTTGATGGACTTTAGTTGAACTACTCCCCTTGGATGTACACTTCATGTTTGCATTCCAACCACTCTCTCCACATAGAATAGTATGTCATCCATGAACCAAACAAAATATGCAAGTAAAAGAGCATCCCCAATAGAAAGATAAATTTATACAATACTTCCTCACACAAAGTAACTGATACTCTCTTGCAAATACTTTCTCACACAAAGTACTTGACATGATCTTTTCCATGGAATCTCCTACCTCTATCTCACACATAGAGTCACTTGCACCAAACAACTTTCCAACCTAGAAAGCATTTCATCATGATATTTATTCTGACACTTTGTCATATGCAAACTTGGTGTACGTCCATCTTCAACCATGTTGTTTTTCTTGAAGCTAAACAACAACCTGTACTGTTGATTTTCAACGGCTAATCAACTACCTTGCCTTCCCAATCTTATAAAAGAATCTACCACATGACAGAACATGAACTTGGATAGATTCTAGAACTTTTCTCCAACTCAAAATAGAATTGATCTCACTTAGAACCACCACATGAACAATTAACTATGACTTGGATGGTATCCAGGAATTACATGACAACCACAACAAGCAATCACTTCGATTACTCATAAATCTGAAGTGATACTAGTTCAGATAGACAAGAAAGTTTCTACAACATAACCAAGTTACTATGACTTGAATAGAAACCAAACCGAACAACATAGAATGTCGACCACACAGCTTGCCACACCTGTCACTTGTAACAATGAACTTATCATTTGCCACCATGATAAGAAACTGTGAAAACATCTCCTTGAATATCGATTTACCTATGTAGACTCATAGTCTATACTTCTCATGCAACTCCCTCTTAAGAGTTTGCACCTTTGTCGATTCCAACCTCGACAAAACCTTGTCAATCTTAGAACCTTTGAAGTTGACCTTCCTTCAGTATGCTTGTTGGTAGCCGCTTTTTGCAGCTTCAGCATCACCTTGATCGCTGATTGTCTTCCCCTACCATCTCTTTTGTTTCATGTAGAGTTTCCTTTCCCTGTGAGTTAACCCTTCCATTTTGTGACGAACCTTGTTCTGATTACCCTTGTGAATCCCTTCTTCACCTTGCACTTGATTGCAAACAACTCCTAGTTGTATTGCTGATCCTTACTCCTGAGACCTCCCTCAGCATGCATCAAAGTTCACCATTGCATCCTAGCAATTTGTGTATTTCCATGCTTCCTTGCATGTAATCATCCTCAACTTGCATGTGATAAACTCCCACTTGTATGTGATTGTCTTGCTATACTTTCACTTGCATACAAATAGCTTCAATTTGGCCTTTATTTGACCCCAAAAGCCCTCTTTTAGCCAAAGTTAGGCCCTTCCAAAGTGGCCTTAGGAAATAAGTTCAAAAATGAACTGTTTCTTCATTATAAAAAACTCCTGCCCTTCAATTCCAAATTCACCAGTCGGGTCCAATCTTGGATTTCTCCATGAAGATTTTTAAAGAAAATTCTTCAAAAACTGCCTTTCATCTTTTCAAAGGCCCTCTTCAATCAAATCCCATGGTGTTTCAAAAACGAATGGCCCACGTCGCTTTTAATGCATGTGATCTCAACCGTCCATCAACAATCTTCTTGATCGAGCAGTTCTTCTTAATCCTGTGCAATGAATCCACCTCCTGCGTGACACTTCCATGCACTATAGACAGATTCTAGTTTGCCGCATGGGCTGGTCGCGACCATCTCCAGCCCCTCTCTTCTTCTTCCTTCGTTGGTGTTCGCTATGGTGAACAACCAGAAGAGACCTGGCTATGAATCGATCTTGCATCTACTCTCTTCCACAGCTGGTCACAGCTCTTTGACAGCCAATTCAGACCTCTGAATCACCCACCTGAATGACCTCTTCAATGAATTCAGCTATTCGTAGTTTGCTTGCCCTTTTCTGACGCCTGATGCATGGATGCACTTAGTTCTCTCTTCTTTCCAGATCTACGCTATAGCTTCTCTCTCTTTACTGACTATATATTCTCTTTCCAGCAACTGTCTTGTATTGTAGCAGGTCTGATTTTTAGCAATCCAGCTATCTACCCTGCTGTCTTCCAGCGATCTAACCTGTCCTTCAGTGATCTGACCCTACTGTCTTCCAACGATCTGATCTACTGTTTTCCAGCAATTTGACCTACTGTTTTTCAGTGAACTATTCCAGTGATCTTCCTTCTGATCATTAGCGAATAATTCCAGAAATGACTTGCAAATTTGTGACCTCAAGCAACAAGCTGATCTGCAATCAGCAATCAGATCTGATCCTGAAATCTGAGGGAGATTCCATAATCTCCTTCTTGGAGCTCAACTCTTTCCTTGTACACCGGATCTTCTCCCACAAAGCTGCCACCGTTGTAGTTGAAGATCAAACTTGAGAGCTGGCTAGGGACACCACCTGCACCTGCACTAGCTCCTCTCCTTGAAGATGATGGCCAAATCAATTCCTTATGGATTGATTCCGTTCATTGGAGTACCTCCTTGTTCTCTTAATCTTGAACCACGCTCTGATACCATGTTAGAAAACCGACTTGATCATACAAGTAACCCAAGACAAGATTCCTATTGTTGTTAGACAATAGTCATACACATGAGAGAGAACAACAATGATGAAGAGATGTACTCCAACTATGTCCCATTACAAATGAGGTAGGGCGCCAGCTTACATATATACTTTCTCTAAACTATGTGTAAGGTAAAAAGCATAAAGCAAATAGCAAAAGACAAAAAGCTAATTGCTATAATTACTACCTATATTGGGTAAACACCCAAGATGAGTTTCTAAGTGATAAAAGCAAATCCTATTCTAGTAGTAGTGCGCTCACCTACATGCATGACTAAGAAACGAATTTACTAAAAATAGTAATGACCCTAAAATACAACTTACTATAAATAGTAATGGCCCCCTATAATAGCATGCAGGCATGGCCAAACTAACACTAATTAAAATCCTAAATGATAACATTAGGGGTACTAATGTAAACATAGTTTAGAGAAAGTATATATGTAGGCTGGCGCCCTACCTCATTTGTAATGGGACATAGTTGGAGTACATCTCTTCATCATTGTTGTTCTCTCTCATGTGTATGACTATTGTCTAACAACAATAGGAATCTTGTCTTGGGTTACTTGTATGATCAAGAACATGCTCGTCTTGTTTGACACCGGTTCCTCGCATACAGCCTAGATGTGACCCAGCAAGTGAGTTGGAGAAGTCCATCCGCACACAGTTTAAACACGTGCTAATTAGTAATATGCCAAAGGGATTGCCGCCTAGTCGGAACGTTGATCATCGTATTGAGCTCGTTCCAGGGGCAAGTCCGGTATGTAGGCCTCCTTATAGGATGAGCCTAAAAGAGGAAGAGGAAGTCAGAAAGATGTTGGAGGAGTATCTCAAGCTGGGGTACATCCGTCCGAGTTATTCACCTTTCGCCTCTCCTATTTTACTTGTTAAGAAAAAGGATGGTAGTTCCGGATGTGTGTAGATTACAGGGGATTGAATAAGATCACTAGGAATAATTCTTAACAAACCGCCGGTAGAACTTACAAAAGCCTAAGAAAGACTGTAATTGGCGTATATCGGCAGGCCTCGACCACTTTTTAATGACAACCACCTTGGCTGGGTCAACTGAAATATCCTCAGCTGTCACTATGTGACCCAAATACAGTAATACTCGACACGAGTCTTACACAACTCTGTCTTTTGAGCATTGGCATACAAGACAAAAGCTTGTAACTTGCCCAAAACGGTCTTGAGATGAACCTCATGCCCATATAGTCTCGCAAGACATCGTTCATGAGCATCATGACCGTGGCTGGGGCATTGGTTAACCCAAATGGCATAACCAAAAATTCATAATGACCGAAACGGATTCGGAAGGCCGTCTTCTGGACGTCTTCATCTCGAATCCGTATTTGATGGTATCCACTTTTGAGATCTATGTTACTGAAAATGGTTGCACCTTGCAACGTATCCAGTAGATCATCAATCCTGGGCATCGGATACCTATGCTTCTGCTCCTTTAACGGACTAGTTAAGGAAAAACAACACTGTGGTTTGATGGGATGCTGAAGCTCAGCAACGTTTTGAGAACTTGAAGGAGTCTGTGGTTGGATGCTACCTGGGAGACTCGATAGGCGAGAAGTCTTACCCAGAGTTTGTCATCGAGGACCGATGACTTGCCAGAGGAGGGAAGGATTGTTAGAGTCCTGTTACGACTCTATCACGACCTCGGTTATCGGTTAGTGTACCTTTGGAACTCGAAAAAGAATTCAGAACCAGAGATAAACAATTGAGAAATCGTTCTATCTTTGAGTGCTTGATTTGGTGGAAGGTCAGATTGAGGATGATGATTTGTGGGAGAGAGTTGAAAGCATAAAGAAGAATTTCCCTAAGTTCCGCTTTTGAGGACAGATGTAGTTCAAGGGGGGAAGAATTTTAGGTTTCATGTCCTGTATATAGGATTCGACATAATCCTAGACTTGGATACACGGTATTCCAGTACTCGAGATTATTGGTTATGCCTCGTTTTTCCGGACTAGGCCAGAATTGTAATTTATAACCTTGTGAGGACCCAGTGACACATCTAAAGACATGTGGAGCTAGTGCATGGGTGAGGGCGACTATTGGCATACTGTAGGGTATCGATAGTAATGAAAAGCATGTATGGGAATATTCTAGGCTTGCATGGGAGCATGCACAATAAAAGCAGAGTCTATATATCCTTGGATCGTGTAGCTGTGAAGTTCTTATCCAGAGCCTTTCTGTAGGAGAAAAGGTGCATCAGCTGTTATACAACAAAAAAGATAATTGCATTAGAGAGCATGGGACCATGCAAAACTCTATGATATCATTACAAATTGGTGAAGATCTGGGGCCAAAACATTTTCTAGGTCAGGAAAAGCGTTTTTCTAATAAAAAAAAACAAGCTCAAAAACTTGTTTTGAACAATTGATTGTACTAATTTCACTAAAGCATTTAAAGCATCAAGAAGCACAATCACAAAGGTCCTCTTGGCTAACATCATTTGTTTAAATAGGTGGGTATTCCCTCCTAATTACGTGTTTAACTTTTATAAATAATAGCATCAGTGATCTCACTTACAACATACTTTTTGCCAAAATACGTACATAGATAACCTGTTTAGTCAGTCTCACCGTTCTTTCCACTCTTTGCACTGAATTTATCTTAACCCACTCCCTCTACCTGCAATGCATCATTGTTTCCCATTTGAATGGGTATGCAATCTAATATTTTCTTGCAAACTTTGAGCCAAGATTTATTTGTTGTCATCAACTGTTTCTGTTTATGCACTCGTGAGGAAATTTCATCTTGTTCACTTACTTGATGCACTTCTTGTTGCCTTGATTGGTGTGCAATCCTTTTCATGAAATTACTCCCATTGAATCCAAATTCTTTGCACTAAGGGCATTGCATCGTGTTGAAATTCTATCTCTTACCTCTTTCCCTGCCAGTAGATCCATTTTGATGAAACCTAGGATATCCTTGCTTTCTTAAATGCAATCTATTGGCCAAGTTATTTGTCTCATTATAGCCTCCAATTTTTCTATGCTTCTTTTGTTGTTCTTGTAGATTTCACTTGTCTTGCAGGTGGAGCTGCAAGATTCAAACAGAAAGTTGCATAGGCTCTCCTTGCTTCTCCAATAAATGCAGTCAGCCCATCTTCTCCACCATCTCTGGCAGCTAACACAATCTCAATCCCTGCAACAGTGGACCACATGCCCGTTTCTTCCCATATCATCTGAAGTTTCCACTTCCAAAGCTGGAAGTCTCTCCCATGAAACTTTTTAATGGATCTGAGATGCCATCACAAGGGTTTATTGACTTATAGGTAGCCTTCAAGCTGATGGGCCCATGATGTACTGCTTCAAGGAATCATTAACTATTATTATATCAAACATCATCATCTCCTTTAATGAATGGAACTATTGGAAGATGGTAACTAGAAATGAACAATAATCAATCAAATGTTAAAATCCTAGCATATAAACACATGAGATGCTGCAAGATACACTGCAAGAAAGCTAGAGCAACTTTATTCAAGAACAAGAAAGCATCATAAGATAAATAGTGTGTTGAGCTTCTACCATCTATTTTTGCTCCTACCTTCTAATCCTAATACAAGACTCAATACCTAACTAACAATCCATACCTTTAGGATTTTATTCACCAACTGACTTTCTAACAACGTGACATTTTTCCTAGGTTTAATGGATACTTTCCCAGCACTACCTAGTTTCCAATATAAACGATTTCTGAAGTGGGGTGTAATATTTTGTGAAGGTATTCAACTTGCCAAATTTTATAGAGAGCCTCAATATATATTGAATAAAGAATCCAATTTATTTAGTGACAATGCTTACTGGCACACAAAGCTTCTTGATCAACTTTCATTTTTTAGAGTCGCGAGCATGCTCTATCTTTCCAGAATCCATCCATACGTAACCCCTCCATTGTAAGTGGTTGATGTTTTGGAAGGAAAAAATGACTAAATTGATCCTACACCATATGGTTCACATTGTGTTATTTAACTTCTATTTGATTTGTTTCACGTCCATAATCTGTCATGGAATCAATTAAGATAGAAATTTCGATGTCCAATTCTGTTTCAAGCCATTTAATTCTCTTTAGTAGAAACGCATCTCATAGGAGATTGAATGTCAAGTGTCAATGTAAACACAATCGATAACCCTAATACTTTGCTTTTGGTTGTGGATATTTTACAGATCGAGATAATATTTTCGGGCGATCCATCAGCAGGCATTCGTGAAACAGCTTCAGGGTTGACAAAGAGGCTTTCCCAGACAGCACAAGAAACATTCAACGACTTTTTAGAGGCTGTTGAGAAGGATGCCACTAAGACACCCGTCCTAGATGGCACAGTTCATCCCCTCACTAGTTATGTCATCAACTATGTCAAGTTCCTTTTTGAGTAAGTTTAACCCTGCCATGTGCTTTCATCCTTGAACAGTAATTTAATGTGGTGGGCATCCTCCATCTTGTCTTTGTTTTTTGGACATATTGAGAAAAGGTATAGATCAGGATGATACCATTGGTGTTACACAGCTATCAGGCAACTGTCAAACAACTATTCGAGGAGGATGAAAATGTAGATAAGTCAAGCTCACAGTTGGCAACAGCAACAAGGAAGATATTGCAGGTGCTTCAAAACAATCTCGATGGCAAATCGAAACAATACAAAGATCCTGCTTTGACACAGCTTTTTCTTATGAATAACATGCACTATATCGTGCGATCTGTTCGGCGGTAATGACCTTTTTGTCCTATTTTTCAAAGCTTTGAGCTGACTTTTTCCCTTTGTTTCTCCTGCTATTGGTAAGGTGCCACCATAACACAGTGCTTATTGCAGTTCCGAGGCCAAAGATCTCTTAGGTGATGACTGGGTGCAGAGGCATCGTAGGATCGTTCAACAACATGCAACGACATATCAACGTACTGCATGGGGAAAGGTCCTTTTCTCTCAATAGAATCTATATTATGCAATGCTTCTGGCTGTTAAAAAGTAAATGCCTTGTTGTTCCACTTGGAACATAGCTCCCATGTTCCCTTTGCGACTAGTTCTCTAAAATGACATTTGTTACAATTATAATTTCAATTCTTCTTTGCATTAGTTGAGATACCCATTTTCCTTTTTGTTATTTATTTGAGCAGTGCCTTTAGAGTTTGCTGTCATTTGCTGTGCACTGCACACACAAATGATGTCCATAAATGCTTTGCGACTGCCAGGAGTGGTGTTGTAGAAGGATAAGCTGTAGAGCAATCCGGTCGGCAGTCTTCTTCTTTAGTGATATTTGTCATTTGATATATGCAGGCTTTGCAATATCTAAGTGGTCAAGGATTATCGTCATCCTCTGGTGGAAGCACTGGTTTGACTGGAAATGCTGATAGTGGTGGGATGTCAAGAGCTGTGATAAAAGAAAGGTTAGGCCTTGGAAAGCCTTCGGAGTTATGAGAAGTGATAGAATACTGTAGTGGCTTGTTCAGTTCTTGTTGAATCTTTTTTGTGAGTTGAGCTTTGAATCTGTTCATGAAAAAACATTTGCTGTGATTGAAAACAGATTCAAAAATTTCAATCTCCTATTTGAAGAATTGCACCAAAAGCAGACTCAATGGACCATTCCTGATAGCGAGTTACGTGAGGCAGTTCGATTGGCAATCGCAGAAGTTCTCTTGCCAGCTTATCGCAACTTTTTAAGGCGTTACAGGTACTTGCTTGCTTTTATTTTAAGAATTGCAGATTGTCAGCAGTGTTTGGAACAGGTCCTGAACGGCACTCCATACGGTACTTGCACTTCCTTTTATATTTGTTTTTCATTTTGTTTTGTATAGGTAAAGAGTCACTGTTTGATATTATTTTATATAGTTCACCTTCTGTAAAACTACACTGTTAGAAATCCATAAATCATAATATGGATGGACAGACTAGGATTCGAACCCAAGACCTCCCTCATACGGGATGAGATGCTCTACCACTGAGCTATCCGCCCTGTTTGATAGTTCTCTCTAGCGTGTGGATTGTTATTCCAACACGCCCCCTCAAGCCACACTTGGTTGGGGTCTTAGCTGTCACCTGCCCCACAACTTGGGCCACCTAACCATGGCTTTGACACCATGAACTGTTAGGTCTAACTTGGCTCTGATACCATGTTAGAAATCCATAAATCATAATATGGATGGACAGACTAGGATTCGAACCCAAGACCTCCCTCATACCGGATGGGATGCTCTACCACTGAGCTATCCGCCCTGTTTGATAGTTCTCTCTAGAGTGTGGATTGATATTCCAACATACACTAATGTAAGAAAGCAAGAGTCAAGTCACCAAGATCTAGCTATCAATCAATCTCCACAAGAAACAAGAGAGAAGAGGCTGGGCGCCCAGCTCTGAGAGAGAGAGAGAGAGAGAGAGAGAGAGAGAGAGAGGAGAGAGAACAACAAGAGCAATGCTTAGCCAAACTGAAAAATGTGACACAATAAGCCAATATGTACTCTACCTACTTACTGATTGTAGGGCACCCCCAAAAGTCAACATAGGACCCATGAGTCAGTACATGACCAAAATTGGGTCCAATTAAACTTAAGACAAACTTAAGATGGCCTAAATAACTAAATACACATGGTTACACAAATCTCGACCTTTTGGGTCAAAGTAACCTATGGATTAACTTCAGCATAGTCATTTATTTCTAACAACCTCCTTCAATGCAGAAAAACTGAAATCTTCACTATGTAATAAAACCACCACGTGGTATTAAATTTAAAGCTTTGCATAAAGCTTCAAATCTGACTCTAGGCAACGCCTTAGTGAAAAGGTCCGAAATATTATCCTCTGTGGGACAATACTCAAGTAAAATGTCGCCATCATGAAGTCTCTCCCGAACAAAGTGATAATGGATCTCGATGTGCTTCGTCCTCGCATGAAAAACAGGATTTCGTGCAATGGCAATAGCACTCTGACTATCACTCAAGATAAGAGTGGCTGAGGGCTCGCCAATCTTCATGTCAACAAGTAGTCTTCTCAGCCATAAACACTCCGTTGTGGCTGAAAATATCGCTCTATATTCTGCCTCACTAGAAGAAGTAGCAACAGTGGGCTGCTTTGTACTTGACCAAGAAATTGCAGAATCTCCATAGAAAAAGCAATGTCCACTTGTAGAGCGGCTAGTGTCTTGATCTCCAACCCAATCCGAGTCACTAAAACCAACCAAACATGCATCATCACAAGCAGGAAAAACCAGTCCATGACTTCTTGTTCCTTGAGGATGTCGAAAGATCCTCTTCAACACTTTCCAATGTGATGTCATCGGGGCATGCATGAATTGACTCATGAGTGAGAATGGTTCACCATCACCTTGACTACTCAATTTTAGGCCTGTCTCCATAGGTGTAGCAACCGGCTTGCAATCTTCCATCTTCACTTCAAAATCTGCCCAATGTAGTGTTCTTGAGAGATGAAAATTCCAGCCCCTTCTTGTACAAATTCAAGACCAAGATAAAAGTGCAATAGGCCTAAATCTGAGGTTTCAAAAACCATACCAAGATCAAGTATTACGGCATCAATCTGCTGCTCATTACTTCCCGTAATAATAATATCATCAACATAAAGCAAAATAATGACGATATAATCTGAAGTATGTGACATAAAGAGTAGATTCCGTAGGACTGTTAGTAAACCCACGATCACAAAAATAGGCATGTATCTTTTGATGCACATCCTCGGGGCTTGCTTCAGTCCATAAAGTGCCTTCTTGAGAAGATAAACTTTATCTTCTTGGCCTTCAACCAAAAAACCATCAGGTTGTTGAAGGTACACTTCCTCATTGAGATCACCATTGAGGAATGCTGTCTTTATGTCAAATTGCCGCAAACGCCAACCAAAATGGGCAACCAAAGAGGTTACTACTCTCACGGTAGTCATCCAAGCAGTAGGAGAAAAAGTCTCCTCATAATCAATCCCCTTTTGCTGAGCATACCAGCAATAGAAGATGGTACCAAATCTAGAAAAACTTCAACATTCACACTATGTGGGCTGTCCCCCTTCAAGATGTGAGTTGGGGCCACCATTAATGAATTCTTTTCATCAAAATGCACATCACGACTAACAATAATCTTGTTAGTGCTAAAATTGAACAGCCTATAGCCTTTGCTTCACTACTATAGCCAACAAAAATGCATGTAACTCCTTTACCCTCAAGCTTTGTACGAAGTTTATCCGGAACAAAAGCATAGGCCGTACAACCAAAAATGCGAAAGTGAGAGATTGAAGGCTTCTTCCAATACCAAACTTCATAAGGAATTAGTACTTTCAATGCTTTAGTAGGACAACGATTGCTTATGTATGCTGCCGTTATAACCGCTTCAGCCCAAGACTTGTGAGGCAGCCCCTTTCCTTTGAGCATGCAACGGGCCATCTCCATAAGTGTGCGATTCTTTCGCTTGGCAACACCATTTTGATAAGGTGTATAGGGAGTTGTCATTTGATGTAGAATTCCCTTCTCTCGAAGAAATGCATCGAACGTATTCTTAATGTATTCTCCTCGATCGGTGTGTAGGGTCTTCAAAGAATGCCCAAACTGATTTTCCACCATTGCTAGAAAATCTTTGAAATGTTGAAAAACTTCCGATTTAGCCTTCATAGGATAGATCCATGTAAAACGGGAAAAGTCATCAATAAAAGTCACAAAATAGATGCACTTTCCAATGGATTCGGTCCTCATTGGACCACAAACATCACTATGAACCAAATCAAATTTATCCGTATGCACCCCTCGCATACATGCCCTTTCGGCTGCTCAATAGTAGGAAAATCTTCTACCATATTAAATGTCTTCAGCTTCTTCAAACTTGCAAAGATGAGATGTCCAAACCTTGCGTGCCACAATTCAACCAACTCCAATGATTGTGATGTAGAAGCAACAAGACATATAGAGGGAATTCGTCGCTCATAGGTATCCATAATGAATAAGCCAGCATGCATTGTTCCCGAAACAATAATCAAGAGAGATCTTTTAGGATCCTTGACAAGACACTTATCTTCTTTGAACTCAACAACTAGTCCTTGCTTCAACATAGTTGAAACCGAAAGAAGATTCTTCTTGAGTCCAGAACATAAAGCACATTCTTAATGTACTTTTCTTCACCATTAGGCAGAATGATGGCTAGAATTCCAATTCCATGAATAGAATAAGATGCATTATCCGCACATTGTACCTTGCACTTCCATGAATGCTTCTTTGCGAGAAGTCATATAATGAGTAGCACCACTATCAATCACCCATTCAATGGGCTGAAAATCAGCAACTTGCAAAACAGAACCTGAATTTCTCGTAGATGTAGAAGTACTAGTAGAAGCAATATTAGACACAAAAGCATAGTCTTGGTTGAAGAGATCACCACTAGCTTCAAGCTCTTGCTCCAAAGTAACAAGTGAAGCACTAGTATCAATTCCTTTACTCTCCTCTTTCGCAAGCTTGTTCTTACAATCCTTGATGAAGTGCCCATACTTCTTGCAATAATGGCACTTCCCTTTCTTTTTTTGAGTGTTGACATCTTGACCTCCAATGGGCTTTTGCTCATCCTTGGAAGGAGGCTTCCCCTTTCCTTTTGACTCGCCTTTGCTTTTGCCTTTCGTGAAGAAAGCTTGATCTTGTTGAGTGTCACTCGCAAAATTTTGCCTCGTTTGCTCCTCTTGAAGAAGCAGCCCAACAAGTTCATCAAAGGAGAGTTGATGTCCTCTAAGAGAGATACTCAAAGATGAAGCAAATGGAAGATAAGAGGAAGGTAATGAGCTAAGAGTAATGGAAACAAATTGAACATCCTCAATTATCTCATCGATATTGAGAAGCTCCTCACGAAGATCCTTGATCTTCATTAAGTGATTGGTCACTTGATCCCCTTCTTACATTTTTAACAAAGAAAGCTGATTTCTAAGGTACACCACTCTTGTTGGATTTTTGACTCTATACATAGTATAAAGTGTATCCCACGCACTTTTCACTGCAAGACCTAATATGAGGTAAGATAGATCTTTTCACAACAAGAGCAACCATAGAATGTGCTTGTGCATCCCTTCTATCCCACTTCTTTTGTTCTTCCGAAGATGTAGAAGATGATGATGATGATGATCCACGAGGTGTAGGAGGTGCCAAAGACGGAGGCCTTTTCTCATCACCAATGAGCAAATCCCACAGCCCTTTCGCTATGAGAAAATTCTTCATCATGTAACTCCACAAGGAGTAGTTTGTGCCATCCAACTGATCTTCACTAAACAAAGAACCGATAGCTTCCGATTCTTTAGCCATTACCTCCAACAAAATTTTAGCTTGTAGTAGATAGAAAAGAGAGCCTTTCCACAACCAAATCTACTCAAAAAATTTGCAGCAAACAAAGAGCTGAAAGTAGGAGCACAAGATGTCTTTCAATCTGCAACCAAAGTTCCCAAAAGATAATGGATAGATGGATGTCTTTCTGCACAAAATAACCAGCTCCTTGAAAATTAGGTTAGCTTCGATTGAAGCCTACACCGAAACCCAAATAAGAAGCCAAATAGTGTGATCAACACACACTCCAATAGGGCTGTTGAAAGCACCCTATTGCTTGCTGAGAATCTGCAAATTTCTAGCTACAACTTTGACCTAACCCTGAATAGGGTTTGCTGAATTTTGGGCGCCCTCCTACACAAATGCAAACCTGAAAACAAAAAGAGCAAGATAAGGAGACACCACAACCAAAAATCAGTAACAGGTTTTTGGGTGCCCTCCTCCAAACCAAACTTGCTGAAAACTGGTTGTATAAAAATCAGATTTGAGATTCTGATAGATTCTGATTTTTGGGTGCCACAAATTGCTCCTCCAACATCTTTGATGGGCGCCCTCCTTCAACCTGAAAAGAGACAAAAAAGCTGATCCAAACTCCACTTGGAAAGATAAGCAGTATGCTGAAATTTACTAATTGTAGGGCACACCCAAAAGTCAACATAGGGCCCCTAAACCAAATTAGACCCCTAAGGGACCCATGAGTCAGTACATGACCAAAATTGGGTCCAACTGAACTTAAGACAACTTAAGATGGCCTAAATAACTAAATACACATGGTTACACAAATCTCGACCTTTTGGGTCAAAGTAACCTATGGATTAACTTCAGCATAGTCATTTATTTCTAACAACTAATGCATAGTTCCCCCATGTCATAGAAATCTGTTCTGAAATGAAACGAGTTTTGGAACGTGGGTAGCTTCTTTGTCTTTTTTCAAACGTTTCTTTTTTTGGTTTTTTATAAGAATTCTAGACTGATTTTAATATGGGTGTGCATGGGGCAGCCTTCAAGCGGTTCAGTTCACAGAAAACATTTTTATGTCAAACGGCACGGATAGGGCCTAGGAAGATAACGAGGCAAATTGGCACAGACATAAGCATTTACAGATAGACCTAGGTTTTCAGGGGAGAGAGAGAGAGAGAGAGAGAGAGAGAGAGAGAGAGAGAGAGAGAGAGAGTGCAAGCAAGCTTTATTAACGTCTTTTGGGCACTCGTGGGTGCATAAGACCAAAAAGAAAATATGTACAAGCAACAGCGGGAGCATCATCCATAGGAGCACATAGCCGTAAAATTCTATAAACTAGCTACGAATGAAAGTAGAACAAAGCAAAAGTGACATAAGCCCACAACTTGGGCCAGGTATAACAGAAGAACTACAGAAAAAGTACCAATGCCCACAACCTGGGCTAGGTGGAGAGAGAGAGAGAGAGAGAGAGAGAGAGAGAGAGAGAGAGAGATTTCTGGGTCTCTTTTTGAATGTTTATTTTAACTGTAATTAGCTGAGAGTATGGAATAGTTTTCTCCTCCCACTAATTATCTCCCAAAAAGTTTTGAAGTAGTGAAATGTAGTTTCTCTGCACAGAATTATGGTTTTTTTGCTGCCCATGAAAGGCTTTAAGGCTTTGGCTATGAAAAAGTTTGAAAATAAAGTGATTTAATTCCCGAACTCGTTATGTACGTACGGAATGCATTCCATTCCATACATGCGGAACGGTATGTTCTGAACCAAAAAGTTTTTAACGGGTATCTATGCCTCACATTTTGTATCAAAGTTGTTTCTTATTTTTTAGTTTTCACATTCCATAAAGTAAAAAGGTAAATTTATTTCTGTTAAGTGTTCTGCACGTACAGAACAAATTTCTTTTCATACGTATAGGGGCAAAGGTTTTTGGAGTGTGTATCCTTTGGAGTTTTGATAGTTAGGCTAGGTTTGTCATATTTCCTTCACTTACTGTTTTATGTGTTGATAGTTCCATATTGGACAATGGGAAGAACCCTCAAAAGTACATGAAATACTCACCGGAAGATCTCGAGCGACTACTTGGAGAATTTTTTGAGGGAAAATTCAAGGGTGATCAACGGCGGTGAAGGTCCTTTAGGAATGAATGAAATGAAGTGTGCTTCTTGCAACCAGAGGCATATTAACTGTGGATAAAATAGTGCAGATTATTGTTGTTGGCGTTGGAGGTGAGCATCAATCCAGAGGCTGTTTATAAATACGGATCAGTTTTGGCTCCAAATGCTTGGCCCTGAAATGATTAGTGATGATGCATCCTATTTGAAGGGCGCCCAGTAAAAGTTCAACAGGACTTCTTCAAATGCTTGTTTGACTGCACCATGCTAATTGGTGGATGAATATAGGAAATCTTTCTGATTGAAGGACAATACTGGAGTTGACGCACAAATTTGACAAGTATTTGGTGAGGTCACTATAATGCATCCTTTTCCTTATGTAGAGGTAAAGTTTTAGACTATCTTTCAAGTTTTTTGTTGTTGTTCTATTACATGTGTGTTCTCATCAATGCTCTTAATAGCATTTGTCAAAATAGTTCTATTGCTGATCTATATCGTCTGAATTAAATTCTCAACCTGTTAAGGTGAACATGGTTTACAAAGTCATCGAACAATCATGTCATTGTGTACTATTGCTTATATGCTATGGTTTTAAGAGTGGTAAGAAAGGCAAAATCCAGTTGGGTCTTCCAACTTTTATATTGCCTTCAAGAATGGCTGAGAGAATGTCTTGTGCATATTTATGATGGCCTCAATTATAACTGCAAGCTGTATATGGATTGCAAAAGAATCAGGAATGTGATGTTGAGAGCTCAAATATTTGTCAGTACATTTTGATATGCAGCTGCTTTAGCATTGCAAAAGTAACCTTAGCATTTTGGTTTTTTTTTATAATGAAATGTGTTCTGTAGGTTTTGGTTAGTCTCTTGGAATGTATGTTCTTGCTCGTTGGAGTACTCAGGAGTGTGTCAGCCAATCTATTCTTCAAAATAACTCATTAAACTAATCAATAAAATAGAAACATTAGTAATCTAAAAGAGAGATTTGAAGACTCCACATGCAGCAAACAAGGGTGGAGAACACGAAATGGAAAAGGGATTCTGATGAGTTTACTACAATGAGCTCCTTGATTTGGCACTGCCTTATTCACTAGATTTAAAGTTTACTAGTCTGTCACATTAGGGAAATTTGTATAGAAGTCGTGCAAGTGACACATCGAAAATTTTTCTCTCATCAATCTTATCTTTCCTATTCCAAATTCATTCACCATTATCTTGTGAAAATTAAGCAAACCAGTAAACTAAGCAAAAAGGAAGCAAGTTGCTTACCATCACAACAATACATCATGCAAGGAGGCGAAAGTCATAGCACCATCATCTAAGAAGATAGCTACCATATCTATTGTGACTTAGAATGGATCTATTCCAAGAAAGTAAGTATTTGTTTTTGCAAACCATATTGTGCAAAGCAAACTAATTCTACATAGAACTCAGAAAAGGGGTTGTCATTATCCCTTGGAGCTTTTCCACAATGCCATGTGTATGCCAATTCAATCTGGTAGATTTCCATAAAAGTAGAGGGAAAAGTTGCAATGTAAAAATGAATGCGAAATGGTTTCATTGTGGAGCCTAAAAAGGGACAAGGTTGAATAAGATGGAATATAGCCTATGCGGTTTCTAATTTTGCACTCTAGCCTATGAACTCAAAGGATCTAGAGCTTCCCGTTGAATACGATTTATCATCAACCAACCTACCTATTCTAACTTCGTAATATCAATTGTTCTAAAACGACTTGTCCTAACCTATGTACCTAACCATGTAAATACATTTTCCATAGAACCCTACTCTTACAAATTACACAATTACATTTGAGTAAAACTCATATTTACAATTACATTGCAATTGCCCAAAGTGGCCTAACACATATTTTACAATTATATTGTCATGGCTAAAGTGGCCTAACATGTAGAATTCGTTCTCACGAGTTTTAAGGTAATGAGACTAAGTTATGATGTGTTATGTAGGGGTGCCATGAAAGATTGATATTTAGTATTTAACACAAATTCAACTATTTTGAGACTATTCATGTTCTCAAATAGAAAATCTCATCTTATAATTCATCTATTGAATATTAAGAATGTAGAACTAATAAGGGTAAAACTAATGTTGTTGTCACATGATACTTAGAGACAATGAATCTACATTCAATTTGGTTAAGAAGTCTCAATATATGAATATAGTCTCAATTTAGTTGAATTTGTGTTATTTGATTAGTACCATGAATAGCACTATTTAGTTCTTGTTGTCTACTTTCAAAATGTTATATGATCAAAGTAACATTATCATCAAAATATTTTCAATTTTTAGTTGGGTGGAGGAAAAATATGAACATTCAAAGTTTATATTGCTAATGCTAAAAATTTAGCATGTGTGAATTCTATTAAGGGCGTCTTTAGTCCATTACAAACAATCTAAATAAAAGGTATTGCATGTACTCCTTTTCCTAAATCAAACCTAGACCTTTGATATGAAGTTAATGATAACCAAGTTATGATATGTCAAACACAAATATATTGAGAGTGGGTATGGAACAAATTTGGTTCCAACTATTTTTTTAACTGTATTATGTGACCATAGTAGCATAGGCATAGAAGATCAAGAAAGATTTGTGCAGAGATTTATACAAACATACAAAGTTTCTTATGTAAAGTGCTAAAATAAGTAACCTATGAATAGCATTAGGGGCTTTTGGTTGGCTCTATAGGTCATCTCACACAATGCAAAGAATCCAAGCAAATACTTATTTGGAAACTCATAGTTATAGTTGGATAAGAGTGGTCCAATTTTAATGGAGACTTAGATTCGAAAAGAGACACGTTGAAGTCCACACACTTGAAAAGTGGGCATGCCTCTACATGGTTGTATTTTGCAAAAAAAATTCCTTTGTATTTTGTTTATAAATGTGAGCCGATGTGCTCTAATTAGGATCTTTGTGGTTGTTGCTCAATGTACAATTTAAATAAGGTATTTGCAACGACGCTAAATCTCAGGTAATATTTAGAAATAATAAGAGACATTGATTGTGAACTAATGCCAAGTAGGCACTATGGATCTAAAATGTGAGTGTGCAATAGCATGAACATTACAAAAATTATTATGAATCTCAATTTTAGAAAATCCTACATGACAATAACAACTTATACAAAAGAGGTTTCAAGCAAGACTTTTGTTGAGATAAATGTGAACTTT
Organism: Diphasiastrum complanatum; assembly: GCA_029204225.1. Taxonomy (NCBI): domain Eukaryota; kingdom Viridiplantae; phylum Streptophyta; class Lycopodiopsida; order Lycopodiales; family Lycopodiaceae; genus Diphasiastrum; species Diphasiastrum complanatum. Next base: position 62,418,933 of record CM055096.1, read on the forward strand.
CAAAGTTTTCTCTCTCAAGTGATGAAAACAAATGTTTGGACAATAATGGCATCTTCTTCTTTTTGGTAAAAAAAAAAACTCAATATTATGTATTATTTACACATATATGTTAGAAAGGCAAAACTCAATCACTTCTTTCCTTCCCAAAGTATCCTCACACAATAAGCTCCAAGTTGAAAGTGATAGTTTGTGCAAAGTTGGCAAGATCTTTCAAAGAAAATCCCATGCTTAAAAATTTGTCTTTTGTAAGTGATGATGCTAAGTAATGTCTTTCAAAGAGGTGATACAAGTGTAACTCATCTTGAAAATTTTAATCGATTAACTCAATACAATAGCGAGACAAACTAGATTTTGAACATCAATAAAGAGCTAGGATAAATTAGAATGAAGTAGATTGTAAACAGAGATCAGAGCTTAGCAAGCAACTCGAAAAAGATAGCAAGAGCGTGTGTTACAACCTATTTAAGAGCTTGTAGGTGTAGAATTTCGGCAAATCTTTTGTACTTACATTTCTTATGAATTGATAGTAGTTTTTTACTTTATGTTATGTTCGTGCATTCTCTTCCATATCTATTTTCTTTTTGTTGATTTTTATTGCATTCTTGAGTTGAATTAAGTTGCTATGTCTATCCATATTTGGCTATCTAGAATCTTTTTTTGGTTGATATTCCCGCTTATGCTTATCCTAAAATTTTCTTCATCGCATTAGAGTGGCTTATAGTAGCTCAAATATGAGTACACAATTTTTTATTATCTTGCAATTTCAATTTAATTCCTTATTTCAATTGCACATATGGAGTCAACATTAAAGGTTAAGCTCATTGATAGACTCAATGGTGAAGAATTTCTTATATGAACGTTTTGAATAACAATGGTATTGTTAGTAGAAGAATCTAACCTCGAACTAGAAGAAGATGTTGCAACCACTACTAGCTCTAATTTCATTAAAATCTTAAGGATTCTCAAGTGTCACATGTGAGTCAAAAGCTCACAATTCCGAGGCCTAGAATATCTTCTCAAATCTTTAAATAACACTAAAAGCATATTAGCATGTAGTAAGATACTCAAAACTTTTGGACTAAAGCCATAACTACTGCCAATCAACGAGCTACGTTGAATCAAACCACCAAGGGAGCATTTTTGGATACCAAGCCAAAGGTGTTGGGCTTTGCATCTATAGTTGTAATTCCTACTTGAGAAAATAAGAAATAAATTGGATGTGGAATCTATATGATGCATTTTTATGGGTTATGATGAGCAAGTAAAGGCTTACCAATGATCTAGTTGCACATAAGATGCATATAAGTTAGGCGTGATATTTTATGAGGTGATCACAATCATTGTGAGATTAATGTATGATAGTACTAATGAATCTCCATGCTAGAAGGTGACATGGAGACTCCCATATAAGAGGAATCATGTGAGAAAGCCACACCTCAAGAAGAAAATCATAAGTAGTATCTCCCAATGAGTTGAATTGATTGGTGAGAAGAGAAAGATGAAAGATTACATTTAGATATTTGGTCTCCTAAAAGTACTTGACTAGAGTTTAAGAAAACACATAAGCAGTTTCAAAAGCTTGTTGAAGATGGAAAGAAGATCTTCCCATAATCAAGCCTGAGGTCAAAACCATGTTAGTCTTGCACTTATGTCAATCATTGTTAGGAGTAAAAGATTGAATTTTGAAGAGAAAAATGACCAAATCATTTGGCAAGAAGTGATGCGAAAAGAGGCAAGCTCCATTGACAGACATGATACCTTGGAGCTGGTGGATTAACCAAGACGAAAGAATTCTATTGGTTAGGAGTGGCTATTCATGATTAAGTACAATGTGGGACAATTTCCAAGAACAAGACATGGTTAATAGTTAAGGAATATGTCCAGTATATAGTCATTGACTATGAAGAGATGTTTGCACTAGTTGCCAAGTGGACCACTTTGAGGTTGGCTTTTGCTCTTGCATCCTACCTTGGTTTGTAATTACATCAAATGAATGTAAAGTCAACATTATTGAATGGGTTCTTTAAGTGAGAAAAATAAAAGTTTGCAAAGCTCAAAAAGGCATTATATGGGTTCAAACAAGCTCCTTAAGCATGGTATACCTATCATAGATGATCACTTTCTCTCAAAGGGGGGCTTACTAGGAGTCTCTTTGATGTCTTGAATCAAAATGAGAGAATTGCTTTGGTGTAAACACTTTTTGAAAGTGTGGTAAAGATAGAATGCGAGTTTGAGTAGATTCAATTTGAATAAGTTGGGTACATTGAATCTAGACCCAAAATTAGTAGGGTTAGCATTTTGGTGGGAAAGCCAAGTGGCCAAATAGGGTTTGGACCTGCTATAAAAGGATGTAGCTCATGGAGAGAGTAATCTTCTCTCTTCTCTATCTCATTTCATGCTTATACATGGTTCTCTTGGGTTCTACTATCCATTGGTGCACTATCTTGGTGATTGCTTGCAATTCTATGTGTAGAATGATCTATATTTGTTATTTTTGGATCCACACGTGTGAAATATAGTAGCTTGCTGGTTTTTTATGGACAACAACAGTACATAATAATTTCATCCAAGTTTGATCATGTTCTATTGGTGTTTGCATCTCAAATTGTGTGTAGATGCTGATTTTTCTACATTGGTGAGATTGGTAGTGTATTTCTCTTTCTAACCAAAGATCATTCAAGTAGATTGGATCTTAAGGATCTGAAATCTTTCACATGGTATCAAAGCTTGTGTTTCAGGTTATGAAGGAGGAAATCAGATCTATCAATGATTTGTTGAAGATATCAAATCTAGAGCATGCTAGAGAGGATTCTACACCAAAATCGAATTTTTTGCTTTTGTAGATTGGATCTTTTGTAGATCAAAACAATAAATAGGTCAATGTACTTGATCAATTCCGATTTTTGAATCCACATACTGGATTTGGCTGATTTTCGGATCGTTGGATCAGCCTAAGTGGTGGCTTATAGATTGCATATCAAATTTTCAGCATTTGCATGTAGATTTGGAATAGTCAATTTTTTGTGAAAGTGATTCTTAATGGCTTGTTGGATGCTCATGCTAACATTGTTACTATTCAAAAGACTTCGCCAAGTTTGATGGAAAGAGATCTTGATCAATGAGGAATATAGGCTTCAAGCAAGAGGTGGATCTACATCGACACTTCAAGAGGATGCTATGTTCACAAAGGGCAAAACCAAAAGTAAGTGGTCTAAAGGGCAAGATCAAGTGGATGCTTCTTCAAGTGGCAAAAATATGGATAGATCAAAGCTCAAGTGCTTCTATTGTGGAATCACAGGACACTTTGCAAGTGAGTGCTACAAGAAGAAGAGAGATCAAGGAGACAAGCAAGGTAATCTTACTCTTGATGAGGATGGTTTGGATGTTCAAGACGAAAATGATGATGCTTTTGTGATGTCTTCATGTATGCTTGCTAATGATGGAGATCTAGATCCTTGGTCATATGGAGATGACAAGAGGGTGATCTACACGGCCAATGATGGTGAGTGTGCAATCAAAGGGATTGGCACAATTCCTATTTCTCTCTCTACAAATGGGAATGTTCATTTGGAGGATGTCTTGTTTATTCCATCTATTACCAAGAATCTACTTAGTGTGAGTCAAATGCTAAGTAAAGGCCTCAAGGTGGAGTTTGATGGAGATGCTTGTTTGATCAAAATAAAGGATGTCTTGATTGGAAAAGATAAAAGGCAAGGGAAGTTGTTCAAACTTGATGCTTGTGTAATATATTGCTAACCAAGTTGGATGTGTTGCAAGGGAGCAAATTTCTATTCAAGAGTTTGGCACAAAAGGATGGGACACCTCAACTTCAAGTCATTGGAGGTAATGGGGTTGTGATTGGTCTTCCAAGTTCCTTAAGTAATGTCAAGCATGTTTGTGAGTCTTGTGCTTTGTCTAAGTCACATAGACTACCTTATACTAGATCTATTTCTAGATCTACAACTTGTACATTCAGATATTCATGAATTCACTACAATTAGCAATAGTGGAGCTAAGATGTATGTAACATTCATTGATGATTTTAGTAGATTTTGTTGGATCTATCTACTAAAGAGCAAGGATGAAGTGTATGATGTCTTTTGCAAGTTCAAGAATGCAAGGGAGAACCAATTTTCCACAAAGATCAAGTGCTTGAGAGGTGACAATGGTGGTGAGTACATATCTAACAAGTTCAAGGCCTTTTGTGAGGGAGCATGGGATCAAGAGGGAGTATGCAACATCAAGGACCCCACAACAAAATGGAGTGGCTGAAAGGAAGAATAGGACTTTATGTGAAAGTGCTAAAGCTAAGTGCTAATCTTGACAAACCATTTTGGGATCAAGCTTTGTTGTGTGCCAATTTCTTGTGCAATAGGTGGCTGAGTGCTATTTTGGATGGAAGGACACCTTTTGAGATGCTATTCAAGAGGAGGCCGAGTGTCAACTTTCTAAGAACCTTTGGATGCACATGCTATGTCAACATTACTCTTGATGATAGGACCAAGGAGGATCCATCTTCAATAAGAGGTATTTTTGTTGGATATAGTGAGGTGAGTAAAGTCTACAAGGTTTACATTCCTTCTACTAACAAAGTGATTATTGGTAGAGATGTCATTTTTTATGAGGGAAACATTCCAAAGGCGTCTTCAAGCATGATTGATGGTAGAGTGGATGGATCTAACATTCTTGATGTTGATGAGAAGGATCTTACTTTGGATGGTGGTGATGATGGACCTTCATCAAGTCAAAAGCCAAGGAGAACATCAAGAGAAAGACAAGTACCTTCAAGGCTCACATAAGATCAAAAGGGTAAGCAAGTAGTTTTTGGAAATTATGTTGCTTTCCTAACCTCTTTGGATGAGCCTACAAGTGTAGATCAAGCAAGGAAAGAAGAGGAGTGGATCCAGGCAATGGATCTTGAGTATCGATCTCTTATGAAGAGTGGAACATCTTTTGGAGGATCTTCTTGTGTACATGGAGCTATGCAAGTGGATGGATGTTATCTTGCTGTACAATCAAGTAATGGATCTGTAAAAAAAAGCTTGTTCAATGACTTTGATGATCAAGTTGAAGATCAAGAGGTTGATCTCAAAGCGCTTCAACTAGTCAAAAGGGAAGTTGGCAATTTGGAGCTAGTCAAGAGCATCAAAGGAGAGGTAATTGGCAAAGGTATAATGGATTTGTTTTTACAGCATATTGAAGACTCAAGTAAGGTCAAAGGAGCAGCAAGGAAGTGTTGTTCAAGTCTACTTTACTTGTTCTATCTCATGTTTGAGCATTTTCATGTGGATGTGTGCAAATTGTCAAGATATGGTAAAACTAGCTACATTGGTGAGCATTGTTTTGATGTTGGATTTGTACTAGCATTCTTGGATGGTTTTGCTGATGGAAATGAAGCTATTGGAGGTTCATTATTTCACTCATTCATGGCCAAGTCATGAAGGTATGATGGTATCTTGTGGCAAGATGGAGATGGAAGCTCAATCATGGAGTATCATGGTGGATACAAGGCAACAAAGGACAAAGGAGGAGGAGACATGCAAGCAAAAGACCATCTCGCGTACCAACAGAGGGGACACATCGTGGGTCCTCATAGGCTATGAGGGAGCGTAGGGTGGTAGGCATGTCTCAAAATAGGTAGTGATATCGCCCTCTGATCTCATAGTATATTGGGCATCTGAAGATAAAGTGCTTATCAGACTCCACCTCACCTAGAGAACATAACTGGCAAATCCGCTCCTCTCTGGGAATACAATAGCTAGCTGATGAGAAGACACCCTGAGCTGTCCCAATGTGAATTTGAGACAATGTGATAGTCCCGACTCCAAGTAGCGTGGCATGACCGGGGTCCCAGATGCATCCAGCTCCAAGAAATCTGTCCGGTAAAAATCTGGTTATGCAAGACGCTAGCTGGTTATGCCAAGTCCGCTCTAGATATGCGTGATAGAGGAATCGTTTGATATACTGATGGGTGCCTGACTTGACTGTGAAGACGCAGTGAGGAGGATAGTGCAATCTGTATGTATCGTCTGTCTGTCTGCCTCTGGTAACGCCTGTATCCTCTGTGTATGAGTAATGAGCTGAAGAGCTGCCTCGATCTGGATAGGTGGAACTGCAAAATCGGCCAAAAGAATCTCATGTGGAATAAAAGGCTTCGCATGGATACATCTATTGTTTGTTTGTTGTATTTTTCCAGAGAGTTCAGAGTTGGAAGCATGGTGGAATCATTTCATTTACATTCTATTTGATTCTTCATGTTCTAGTTACATCTTGATATGTAAAATTGATGTAAGAAATAGTGAAGCATCACAAGTGGACACTATTCTCTATATCAATTATGGTTGTTTCTATTTTGAGCATTACATGATCATTGAAAGGAGATCTATTCTTAGAAAGAAGATCATTCTTATGATGGATCAAAGTTCTATTGTCAAAAACTATGCTAGGAGCAAGCATATTGAGATACAATATCATTTTGTGAGGGAGCAAGTCATTGCTGTTGAAATATTGGAAAAATCTATCTCATGTTGTAAGTAGGGGTCCTAAAAATGCCAAAGATGAATTGAGCTATTTTGGCTTAGTAAAGACTCATCTTAGAATAAAATATTCAAGGTAGGTAGAAGTAGAAACTTGAGCTACCATAGGAATTGCCATTTGTACTTTGCATGCCACATTTAATGCATGAAAATACTAGGTGGCACAATTAGACATATTGAGTGGCTTGAATAAGTCTAGATAGCTTGAGAGGTGGATTCATAACTCCAATTCAACTCAAAGTAGGAGGAGAGTCCATGGATCTATATATATGTGATGTACTCTCATTGAGAAGATGATGATTTTTGTGTGTAATGCAAATTTGGAGACTAAGCTCTTTGTGCCCTCTCTCTCTACTCGAGTTTGTACATTCATATTATCTCTCTAGTCGAGTTGAGACATTTATTGTACTTAGTTTCATATTTTGTTGATAGATCTTGCTTGTAACACAAAAATATTTCTTGTATGATCAGCTTTCCTATTGTCAATCAATGCTAGTTTGATCTTTATGGTATTATTGGGCTTAGGAGATCAAAAGTACATGTGTAGGGCATCCCACACGTGTGAATTTCACATGGTATCAGAGCCTACCTAAGATTTACAAGCAAATTCAATCAAAAAGTTTGCAAATTTGCTCAGATTTCAAGCTAGAAATTGTCTAGATTCTACTTCCTAGCTAGTTTGCAGTTTTTTGGTGATTTAGAGCCTCAAACCACTTTGATCGGTCCAGATCAAGTACTGTACAGAATTTCAGGCATGTGTGAAATGTGCCCATTTTCAGTTTGGTGGTTCTCTCTCACCTTAGATCCAAATTTCATAATTTGGCCCACTAGAAAGCTAGAAATGGTAGAATCTGATGCAATTTGAATCATGACAGTTGGATAAGCCAATCAAAAGTTATAAGCTTTTGAATAGCTGTAGGTAGGGCGCCTAGACCTGTGGCAAATCTTGAGTACATGTCATTTATTGCTTGAATGATCACAAAATCACCCAAAAGTTGACCAATCTCATCTATATGTGATTTAGGCAAAATTTAGAGGATCTAGGCAAATTGTTTCATACAAATAGATTGTATTTGAGTCAATTTGACATTTTTGGAGTATTTCACACGTGTGAAATTCAGAGAACCACAACTTTTGCCATACTTCATCTTTTTTGATGATTCAAATCTTGTTTTAGAGAGATTGTCAAAACTAGTGAGATTTATCTCACAGTTTTTTGCTTAGTCTTACATAGGATTTGGTTTTTTGCCCTTGATTGGTTCCTATAGTGAGAAGATAAGCAATTTTTTCATCCATCTTTTTTTGATTTCCAACATTCTTTATGGCTTCAATGGGTGCCTTTCTATTAGAAGCAAGTGAAAGATTGTCAACCTCCAATTACTCAATTTGGAAGGCTAGGATGGAATCTGTCTTAATTTGTGATGGATATTGTATTTGGTATTGAAGAAGAACCACAAATTCCTCAAGAAATTCCAAAGTACAAAAAGAGAGCTAGGATGGCTCTACATTATATTAAAATGAATGTCTCAAATGACATCTTAAGAGAAATTGGTGCTTGTACTAATGCCAAAGATCCTTGGGATACTCTCAAGTCCATCTATGAGGCAAAGAATACTTCTAGACTTCTAACACTAAGAAACCAAATTTTTCAAAGTGTACAGAAAAGTGATGAAAGTGCTTCAGCTTATGTAATGAGAATTAAAGACCTTCATAGAGAATTGTCATGCATAGGAGACTCCATCAACCAAAATGAACTTGTTCAAGTCATACTTAATGGGTTAAAGGAGGAATATGACAACCTTGTTCAGAGTTATGCCATTAAGGAGGAGCTACCAAGTTTGGAAGCACTCCAAAGTAACGAATGTCTAGACAATCTATTGTTCTTGATCTCGACTATCCTCACAAAACAGTCAAGCTACCTGTCTGTCAAGACTGTCTAGTTGAAAAACAGACTAGGAATCCATTTATGTCAAGCCATCAGCATATTGCTAGAGGAGTGCTAGATGTTGTACATTCAGATATTTGTGGCCCTATGAAAAATCCTTCGCTGAAGAAAGCCGAGTTTTCATAACCTTTATTGATGAATTTTTGAGAAGAATGATGGTGTACTTCATAAAGAAGAAATCAGAAGCCTTTAACTGCTTCGGAATCTTCAAGGAGTGTGCAGAAAAGGAGACTGGAATGATGATCAAGGCCCTAAGGTCAGATAATGGTGGAGAATATATCTCTGTCGAGTTCAAGGAGTACTGCCAAAGCCAAGGCATTGAGCAGCAATTAATCACTCCTTACAGTCCTCAGTCTAATGGCTTAGCTGAGAGGAAGAATCAAACTCTGGTCGAATCTGCTAACTGTATGCTAGCACATGCATCGTTGCCCAGGAGGTTCTGGGCTGAAGCTGTCTCCACTGCAGCTTACATCCAGAACAAATGTTCAACCAAAGCCCTCTCAGACAAGACACCCCACAAGGTGTGGACAGGCTCCAAGCCTTCTTTGAAGAACCTAAGAGTATTTGGGTGCGTTGTCTACGTGCAGATCCCAAAGGGGACAAGAAAGAAATTAGACTTCCAAGGTCTAAAGACCATCCTGATTGGATATACTTCGTCTGATAACACCTACAAGCTGTACGATCCTGATACCCAGCAAATCTTGTATAGCCGAGATACAGTCTTTATCGAGGATCAGTTCGTTGACCTCAAAGACAAGGATATTGCTCAAGAAGAACCTTCATCACCTACCATTGACATGACAATCCGAGATTCTAGCTCAGGAATGTCTATCGTCGACCCACTACAAGACAACAAATCGGATGAAGATGTTGCTGCTACCCATCAACATATCTCAGGAGCGGTTCATCAGTCGAATCCTCCCAGAAGATCAAGCCAAGTGTGCGTACAGCCCACAATGTATACTCCTGAGTTTGCCTGTCTTTTAATGCAGGAACTGACAACAGTCGAAGAGGCACTTAGCCAACCAGACTTTGATCTCTGGAGAGAAGCTATGGACAGAGAGTATTCCTCTCTGATCAAGAATCAGACATGGTCATTAGTCGAAGCTCCTATTGGCTGCAATATTATTGATTACAAATGGATCTTTAAGATCAAATATAACGCCAACGGAGCGATTGATCGAAGGAAGGCTAGACTGGTAGCACAAGGATTCACCTAGATCTCGAATGTCGACTACAGTGAGACTTTTAGTCCAGTCGTCAAACATTCGTCGATCCGAATGCTCCTGTCTTATGCTGCAGCTCTGAATGGAGTTATACAAGAAGATATCTACATGATCCAACCCGAAGGATACGTTCCGGAAGGCATGAAGAATCATGTCTGTAAACTCCATAAAGCACTATACGGCTTGAAACAGTCTGCCAGAGCTTGGTTTCAGAGAATCAACACATTCCTCATTGAACAAGGATTTGAACCAAGCACTGCTGATTGCAATGTTTATTCAAAGTCAGTGCTGCAATCCTTCATTATCATCACCTTGTATGTTGATGATACGTTGCTCTTCAGCAACAATGCCAATATGGTCAAGGATTCAAAACAGATGTTGTTCTCAGAATTCGACATGACTGATATGGACGAAGCTCACTTCTGTCTTAGAATTCAAATCCACAAAGACAGAGCAAATCGACTGATTTACATCACTCAACAAAGGTATCTTCATAATGTTCTTAACAGATACAATTTGATGAATTATAAATTAGCTCACTGACCAATGGATCCAGGCCTGCATTTGTCAAAGGACCAATGTCCCCAGACAAAGCAGGAAGAGGAGCAGATGAGAGAATACCCGTATTGATCGATACTCGGATCTCTCATGTACGCAATGGTCTGTACAAGGCCAGATATTTCTTTTGCTGTTAGCTCACTCAGGCAATACATGGCTAATCTTGGAATTACCCATTGGAAGGCTCTTATTCAAGTCATGAGATATATTCGAGCTACGATGGACCAGTGCATCTGCTATGGAGATGTCAACAACTACAATCTTCATCAGCTCAGTGGATATTCTGATGCAAGCTGGGGAGGAGATGCAGACCATCGTAAGTCCACATCTGGATTTACATTCTTCTTCAATGGCGGTCCAATTTTGTGGAACAGTCGTAAGCAAACCTCTATCACACTTTCTTCTACTGAAGTAGAATATATTGCTGCTTCTCAATCTATTGGAAGTGTTTTGGTTGAGAAATTTGTTGTCAGACATCAATCTGCATCAGTACAGCCCTACAATTTTGTTTTGTGATAACCAAAGTGCTATTGCCTTATCGGCCAACCCTAGATTTCATTCTAGGAGTAAGCACATTGAGATAAGATATCACTACATCAGGGGCAAAGTTCTCGATAAAGAGGTGAGCTTGACGTATTGTAGAACGTAGGACATGGTTGCAGACATTTTTACGAAAGCACTCAGTGTTAATGCACACAACAAATTTTCTGCATTGCTAAGTCTAAAGATCAAGGCATTCACGTATCCAGATTAAGGAGGGGTGTTGGATTTACTCCTCCTGCTCTCCTAAATCCCAATTTTAATCTGCCTCCATTCATGCTACATATTTTTCTAACGTTGTCATGCAATCTGCATTTTCTACATGCAAATTCGCACAGACAAAGAAAAGGCGAATGAATCGCGACATTGTGTTCTTACGCAGGTCATGGTGACAGGCGAAAAGGGGACACTACCTTACTGAATGCCAAAGGTGCCCTAGCAGATAAGACACCCTGTAAATCTTATCCTAAGGCCATTCATAAGAGTGACACACTTTTGCGTCATCACCAACGTTCGCTTCAGTACTAGCTGACATCGCGCTCTTTTTACGCTCACCCCATGTAGTTGCGCTAACAAATTGGACAACGATTGCAGCCACCCATGATCTCCTACAGACAGCACATCCACTCTGTACTTTTGCATCTGCACACCTGTAATATTATGTATATATATTGGATACCATATGCGTATTCTTTGATGATGATGATCAGATGATCAAGTGAGTGAAAAAGAGACTAAGAGAACATGTTTCATTCCTCATTACAAACAAAATAAGCTTCATAGGGCACGTGGTTTCGTCCACTATTGTATTGTGCTCTGCCGCATTATTAACTTGTATACATGATGTACTTAATCTGATACAACTCTTTGTTTAGCATTCAGATCTGTGTTAATATTGCTATGCTTGTTCTTCATTTTGTCTGATCTTTCTAGTTGCTCTTTCTGGTAATAGACGATCAACTTTTAGTCTTGTCTTTCGCAAATAATTCGCGACTAATTATCAATCGAGCATAGTCTAGCTCTTCGCAAATCATTCACAATAGATAATTTGTCTTGCAATTCGTGACAAATTATTCATCTAGCGCTTCATCCATTTAAAGGTTTGGCTATGTAATCTAGAATGACTGTGGTTTCTATCACTAAAGTTCTGTTCATTCTGATAGGCGCAGTCATGCTTACGGAGAGAGTCAAATAATTCATTCCGCTACGCACGAACATTTTGTGTTCGAGTTCGCTTCTCGTTTGTTTCTTGTTCAAGTTCGTTTCTCGTTCGTGTTCGTCATTTATTCTTCCTCCCTCTCTCCCAACAGGCATCTCTAACCAAATGTGATTGCATAAACTCTTAGTTAGATTGGTAAAACAAATGAACTAAAATGAAGGAGAATGAAACTGAGATGAATTCACGAGGATCTTAGTTATCTAAGAAAGATAAGAAGACTGTAGAATTGTTTTCCATTTGAAATGAGTTACTATTTTGAAATAGAAAAGTTTGTGTACCAGAAGATGATGAGATTAAGAAAAAAAAATAATGTACTTTGTGCAAGTCATCCAAGTATACACAAGACTTTAGACTATGTTAGAAGAGAGTTTTATTGGCCAAGACTCAAGTCATATGTCGAGTATTAAGTGTAAATCTTGTTAGCTAGCCAAAGAAAAATGCTTAAAGACTGGAAGATTGTTACATCCTTTAGATATCCCTCAAAAAAGATGGAAAAGTATATCTATGGATTTTGTAGTTGGACTTTTTAAAACCCAATGGCAAAATGATTTTATTTGGATTGAAGTGGACAGGTTAATTAAGTTAGCTATGATCATACTAGTTAAGTCAACTACAAGGGCTTCAAATTTAGCCTAGATATTTGCGAAAATATTATTCATGTATGGACTACCAAGTGATATTGTTAGAGATAGAAATTCTAAGCTTACAAGTCGCTTCTGGTTAAATTTATTCCATAAACTTGAAACCTCACTTAGTTTTAGTTCTATTAACCATCCTAAATCAGATGGACACACTAAAAGAACTAATCAGATTATGGAAAATATGTGGAGAACATATGTGTCTCACATACAATCTCAGTGAAGGATTACATTCCTTTCATTGAATTTTCTTACAATAGTAGAAAACATTTTGGTACAGATTATATTTTATTTATGCTCTAGATCTCTACTTAATGTGGAGACTTAATTTGTTAACATCTAAAACTATGCTTATTTTCTATATGACATGCAAGAAATACTACAATTAGCACATGATAGTATCCGTAGTGCTCAAGACAAAGCCTGAAAATTGGTTCTTTAGCTTACAAGCTTGATTTTCAAGACAAGTGTATTGCTCATCTAGTGTTTAAAGTAATCAATTGCAATTAAATATACGTGTCAAGTTGGTATTTGGACTCAGGAGCAACTCACACATGACACACCACCATGACTGGTTTCAAGATTTCAAACCCTTCACTGATTCCAAAGTTGTACAACTATTTGACAACTCCTCTCATAGTATACAATTCAAAAACAGTGATGTGAAATTATTTTCCAATGTTCTTAATATTCCAAATATGAAAAATTAGTAAATTTGGATTATAAGGTTAAATTTAATACTAAAGATTGCACTATTCTATCCAAAAAAATTTAGCTTTTGGTAAAAGGTGTGGCTACTTCTACTAACTCATAATACTATCCAACAAATGTCAAATTTGAAAATAGTTCAAGGTCTCATTATACTAGTAAAAAGATTTTCCAAGCCTATGAGAGTTGCAATATAGACAAACATTCCAAAACTCCAATCAAAGTAGACCATTCTCACTCTTCAAAAGATTTTCTAGATCTTATTCATAGTGACATTGGTGGACCTATGCACACTTCTTTCACAGAGGGAGCTAAATATTTTCTAGCCTTTATTGATGACTTTTCCATTTCTTGAAGAACAGATATGAACCATTCACATTTTTCAAGCATTTCAAAGAATGTAGCAACTCAGACTTAAAAAAAGATCAATGTTCTATGTATCAGTGGAGGGGGAGAATTCACATCTAATGAATTTGAAGATTTTTGTAAGGCACATGAGATGATACAACAGGTTACAAAAAGCTACTCACCTCAGTTCGATGGAGTATGTTGCATGTTGATGCTGATCATTGGAAAGTTTCCATGGACAAAGAATATGACTCTCTCATAATGAACAAATGTCAAAATATGATTCCATTTGAATGGATTTTTTGAAATAAATGCTGATGGAAAAATCGATAGATTTAAAGCCGAACTTGTTGCAAAGATTTCTCATAGATTCTAAATCTTGACTATTTAGAAGCAAGCCTTCAGCCCAGTAGTCAAGCATACTTGCATTTGGCTCCTACTTTTATTTTTACATGTAGTCAACCTTGAAGTCCATCAAATGGAAGTTCAAACAACATTTCTAAATGGAGCTATTGAAGAAGACATTTGTTTGTGTTAGGTACTATAATGGTACGCCCTTCAGTGATGGCCTCACAAGGGGCCTAACGTAGGTCTGATGTTATCGACATGTTTTAGTGCCACACGTCACCATCCTAGGAGGTCATGTGTCACCAGCAGGACCGTGCTTGATGGGACCCACTATGCTATGCCTATATAGTGGTGAGGTTTCTCTTTTGCCATTGACTCAGTCTACCCGGGAGTTGGTGGATGGAGAGAATGTGCATTAGACAGGATGTATCTCCATGCCAGGAGATGTGTGCTAGGGAGAGCCAAAGGCGATGGCTAGTAGTATGGGACGCCAGTTATCACAAGAGGCTTGACTAGGCACGTGGATGTCGATAGCTCCAGTGCATGGGGGTGGGTCGGTAGTGACCCTATGGATGGGCGGATATGGTGCATAGTCACTGGTATGGGGCATGCATCAACCTTCAAGAAAATCAGAGATCTAAGGGAGTTGTAACATTTGGTATCAGAGCCGTCGATTTTCTTTAAGGTGCACTAGCTCCCTTATATTCTTTAGCGGCTTTGTGTCCTCTTTTAGGGAATGTGGCTATTTGTATTCTTTAACCTTTGTTAGAAGTTCATTCTTGAAAAGGGTTGAGCCTTTTTTTGGGGTTTGAGAGCTAGTTGCAAACTGGTTGTTCTTTTAAGTTCAATATCTTTTCTTTTGGACCCTTTTTTGGTTCTTGGAAAGAAGAGACTTAAGCTTGTCCTCCTAGAGTTATTAGATTGTATTTCTTTGATTAGACTTAAGCTTGTCCTCCTAGGTCTTTTGATGAAGTACCAAGAAGTTACCATTTAGGGCAAGTTTAGGGCAATTGGCAAAATGACAGTTTAGTAGCTATAAATAGTAGTACCAGCATGAAAAAAGTATCTTTGTATTCTCATTATATGTGGATAATTCATCTCTTTTGATTCTATGTCAATCTCATGTGTATTTATCAAGATATCTTGATTTCTAGTGTGTAGAATGTCATTTTTGTTGTTGATCTTGCATCCACAGTTGTGAAGGATAGTAGGATGTTGTTGTACGGACAGGGACAGTACCTTACTGTATCTAAGTGCTTATGATCAGACCTTAGTGATTTCTGCAATTCTAGCATGTTGATGATTTCTATCTTGTAGCTAAATCTAGATGTGCATCCAAAGTTGGTCGAGATCTTAGAGATCCATCAGTATGTTTTGGATCTATTTTTTTCACATGTATCAGAGTAGGTTGCAGGACAAATTTGGAGTATTTGCCAAATCTAGAGGGGTATTTGAGGGCGCCATAAATTCTATGCATTTTCAAGTATGTCACTTGGAGTAGGCCGATTTTTTGGAGACAAAAATTTCTCATGGTAGTGGATGTTACATTCTACAAGATGATGTATCAAGATTCTAGCTTTTGCATATAGTTTTTGCTTGATTCAATATTTTGCATTTTTGGAAGAACCCTAAATTTGATAGGATCTCTTGATTTTAAGTTGCTGGACTTTTTTCAAGAGTTTGTTTCAAGTGCTTGAGGAGTGACAATGGTAGTGAGTACATTTCTACCAAGTTCAAAGCATTTTGTGATGCAAATGGTTTCAAGAGGGAGTACACAAGCCCAAGGACACCACAACAAAATGGAGTGGCTGAGAAGAAGAATAAAACCTTATGTGAAGGTGCCAAAGCCATGAGGTTAGGTGCAAATCTTCCTAAATCCTTTTGGGATCAAGCTTTGTTGTGTGCTAATTTTCTATGCAATAGATGGCCAAGTGTGGTATTGCATGGGAGAACCCCTTTTGAAGTCTTGTTTGGTAGGAGGCCAAGTGTCAAGTTTTTCAAAACTTTTGGATGCATTTGCTATATCAACATTACTCTTGATGATAGGAAAAATGAGGATCCATCTTTAAAGAAAGGTATATTTGCTGGTTATAGTGAGGTGAGAAAGGCTTACAAAGTTACATTCCTTCATCTAAGAAAGTGGGCATTGGAAGAGATGTCATTTTTAATGAGGGGAACTTTTCAAAAGTTCCTTCAAGTGGTGGTGTGGATGTTGGATCTAACATTCTTGATGTTGATAACATTCATGATACTTTGGATTTTGATGTTGAAGAGCCTACTTCAAATCAGAAGCCAAGGATGACATCAAATTGGAAGCATGTAAGAATCATTGCATTTACATTATATTTGGTTCTTCATGTTCTAGTTACATCTTGATATGTAAAATTGATGTAAGAAATAGTGAAGTATCCAATGTGGACACTATTCTTTATATCAATTACTGCTTCTTTGTCAGCTTTTATCTTTACCTAGCATCTATCACTTGAATATCTGTTTTTACCACAGACACTACATTGTATATGGAATCTACCATCGCTAAGTAACATAAGGATTCATATCATGTAATAATTATCCCACTCTATGTTAGTACAATCTCTAGTCATGTGGGCTTCTTTACAATACTAACATGAAACTTCACTCAGTTTGTCAGGTTTCTGCTCACCAATGAGATTCTATTGTCTTTTCAAAAAGTTGTCATCAATTGTCAAGTGATTGCTTGCATTATTATCAAGAATTCTATCACCAAATGCAAGCTAGAATTGATCCTATCTTGATATGCAAGAGCAATCTAAAGCAAAGTGTAAGTGATCAAACAAGCTTCACACATTTGAAACACAGCCTGTTGTACATAATGAGATTGCAGAGCAAAGTTCTAACAATAATTAAATCATTGGATCCACCAAAATGCATGCAAATAAAGAAATAGACTAGCTTGATGCAAAATCCTCAAGATCTCTTCAAATTGTTCTTGCCAAATGAGCTCAACAAGGAGTATACACAAAAAAGTTGAGGCTTGGGCTGACTTGAACTATTTCACACATGTGGGATAGTACATTCACTTGTCCTTTGGCTCCTCATAAAGTCTCATACAAATCTATGGCCATCCAATCAAATTGTACCTCTTGAAAAAGCTAGAAAATTTGCTTCTAACCTGAAAAACTCGACCTTTTGCCTGAGTGGCTCTTGGGAGTATATACAAGCTGCACCTATGTCTATGGTTCGATCGTAGGAACAGGTTCCACATGTGTGTAATGACATTATTTACATAAATTATGGCCTTAATCAAGCTATATTTTTCATATTTTTCACATTCCTCAAAAATAGCTTGATTTTATATGCGCCCGAAAAGGGCCTTTGAGAAAGATACCTCTTTACATTCTTACTTTTTTGTGCTATGAGGCATCTAAACTCTATGACAACCATGGGGATCTTCGCATCAGCTCTCACAGGTGAGAGGTGTTTCAGCCCAGCCCAGCCCAATCAATTGAAACACTTGGCATTGCTTTGGGCCATACATACAGTTACAATGCACGTTGGAATACGGCGATTGTACTGGCAGAATTGGATGGGCCTATTACTCTCTCAATTTTGCCATATAGTGAGTGCTCCCATGATATAAGGGCCGGAGTCTGCATCTCGGCTTTTAACTTACTTTCAAGAGTCCCAAGGATTCCCAACCTCCTTGAGGATTCCATTGCGCTCATTGCTTACAAAGCATCTGTACTTCGGCATCTATGCCGGCTTCACCACTATACTGGCACTATAGTCTATGGCAAATCAATATTGCGATGAACCAGCTGTTTTTTCATCGACAAACTTTGATACTCAGTATCTAATGAATGATAAGCAATGTTACTATGCTTTGCTTGGGTCTACAGTCTACTACTAATTAGTCTCGTGCCTTTTTCCTGTGTGCAATAACTTTAAAGAAAAGTCCTATACTGCTATCTCCTGTTTGAGGGTCCTACTATGAAGTCTAAAGACTCCAGAGCATAAGGTCTAACAATGTTATTGATCTGAACTTGGCTACAGCTTCTCATGTGAGCTGAAGCCTGAAATTTGACTGTATAATCTCTACAGATCATACGTATTGTACATCTCAAAGCATTATACTGTAGTGGTACCCTCATTTAAGATCTTCACTCAGAATATGTGGAGATTTGACAGTTGCAACTTGCTAGCATATTGAAGTAGTACTGGACTCGTGGAGCTGAGAGTGGCAGCTTCATTCCCGAATCCCAGGTTTGAAGGCTTGAGCCTTGGCCGTTCGCCTCTGTCCCCAGTTTTCAATACTCGACTCTCGAGCTCAGCTCACCGTAGATGTCAGTCTGTCTCTGAATTTTCTGTCTTTTAATTCATTATTCTAAGCAGTATCATGATGAGAAATGAGGATCGGTTAGTGGATGATGTCGGACGAGTCAAGACCTTGGTCATGTGCTCAGAGTCCACAGTTCAGATTCTAGATCATGGGCACGGCCTGCAGGCTTCATGCGTGTGTAGTCATGGTAGTTTGGGTATGTTTCAAGTTTCAACCTGGGAAACTCCTTTTTTTCTATTCAAGCTTTTGTTTGACTGCATAGTCACAGAAAACGACTAATGTGACAAAACTAATGTATGTCTTCTCACCATGTTATTATACAGTCAATAAAACGCTCAAAATAACTATCGGATACTTGACTGCAAGAATCTTGTTATCAAGCTCAGTAGTCAAGTCTTTCATGGGCATACCAAACTAGTAGAGCTTGTTTTTCTCCTAGATGATTAGTTCCAAAACATAAATATTATTAATTTGTTAACTTTGTACACCTTACTCAATATCACATGCTTTTTGGGTACCATTTCGACATGTGGAGTAGACATATGAACTATAAACCTTGAAGATCACCTATTTGAATTTAACGTATCCATCCAATTCCTTGACGTTTCTTGTCCATTTATTTCATCAAAATATAGGTAATTCATCTAGTTTTCAAATATCATTTTTTTGCATAGATTCTATTTCATTCCTCATAGCATCTTGACATTCACTATGTACTACGACTCAGTTGGTTAGCTTGACATCCAAAGTTTCTTTGGTCTCAGGTCATTAGGGGAGTTTTGAGCTCCAAAAAGACCCTTTAAGAATTCGTGCAAGATGTCTTTTATATTATTAAAATATTACAGCACTAATACTTTTGACTTGCCATAACTTTTTAATCATATCTTAGAAGTATGTCATCTAACATATCATCGGAAAGCCCTTGTTGAGCGCTTTCCAATGCACCAAACTCCGCTAAATTTGGACTTACCACTAAAAAGTTATGCCATTTTTAGTGTGGAATCAAAATGTGGACTCAAAAAGTTACGTTACGTAGACTTCAAATTTGAGTGTTTCGATTGGTCCATGTGTAAGAAAAATTTAAGAAAAAATATAAAAAGAATCTTTACAAAGGGTCTTTTTTGGCTTTAGAACTCCTTTAATGTCAAGCCTCTCCTTAAAAACCAAAAAGCATTCACTATGTACTACGACATACTTGATTATTTTTGGCTCTTCAAAATCTTGCATTGCACTCATCAAAGACAAATTTACTTCATACCTATTAGGTTGTCTTTGTTCTCTAGTTGACCTACGAGCCTTTTCTGATCCCCTTCCATCTTGAATCTCATCCTATTTCACATCCTTTGTCATCGTCAACTACCAACTAGCTTTGGCATTTTGGATGTAGAGGCTGTAGAACAACTGATCAGACAGATTTGATTCTACTAACAAAGTGCGCAGTTTACCTGACAAAGGATGAGAAAGAAACGAACGCGAACTCAAAACATGTCTATTCGTGACCAACTCGAAAGATACACAAAGGATTCTCGAAATTTATCTTGCAACCAACTCGAGAGATTCATGAAAGATTTGCGAAACAGTTTCTTGTAGAAGCTCGAAACATTTGCAAACAGAATCTTGTCGCGAAATATTCTGTTTCTTGTTCAAACCTCAGATGTCACAAAATTGTCGCGAACAATTCGCGAAAGATTCTGAATTTCTTCTCAAGCTCAAAGTTGCATCTGTCGCAAATAATTCGCGAAAGACAAAAATGTCGCGAAGAGACAAGTGTCGCGAACAATTCGCAATACACGAAGCTGAGATGAAGAGGTGGATTGTCGCGAATAATTCGCAAACAAAATTTATTCGACTCTGAAAACAGAGCGTCTATTTGAATATTAATCGTCGTAAACGGTTAGATATCTACTATTACAGAAATAAAAGGCCAAAAGACTTATAAATAAAAGGCCAAAAGACCTATCCTGTAACAATATAAATACATGTGCACTACTCGTTATAACCAGCTCTCTCAAATACTCAAACTAAAGAGATTCTCAGACTCAATCAAAGACACAACAACGAGATAAGACAACAAGAAATGTATATTGACGATTCAGATTTAGAATTATAAATTCGTTTTTGATCAATAGTTTCTGTTTGTCTTAAGTAAACTCTTAATTTCGCATATTATTTTCGCACGCATATTCAATCAAGGCAAATAATGTTCTATTAGTACATAGATCAGATACAGACCCGATTGAAGATAGTGATATTAGTTTGATTTCTTCAAACTTTCATCATATTCTCCGTGGAAAAATAATTACTATTTTTCCTACAATACTATCAGAGCTTCCAGAATTAAATCTGATACAATGGTATCAGAGCTTACGGGCTTAAATCTGATACAGTGGTATCAGAGCGTACAGGTTCAAAGCTGATACAGTAATATTAGAATGAATCAGAGTTGATACAGTGGTATCATCGCACCCCTCTTAGCATTCTTCATACATCCATCAACAGCCGCTATCTAAAGTAATTCAGAAAATTAGAAGATGTCGTCGATCAGGAATATTCAGGCTAAGGTCACTACGATCTTGGATCTAAAAGGTTTAAACTATTTGATTTGGAAATTAAAGACTTCACTCTTATTGAAGGGCGAAGGTCTATGACAATGAGTAGAACCAATAGAAGAGAAGCCAGTAGCTACTCCTGGCAAATAATTTCGAGAATGGAGTTTAAGAAATGACAAAGCAATAACAATTATTGTGTCTTCAGTGCATGACAATATAATGTTGAATCTTACATCAATTTTGAATGCAAAAGATTTATGGGAAGCATTGCAAACCAAGAATGAGACTCGATCTTGTAATCATATCATGTTCTTGGAAGACCAATTAACTTGCTACAGTGGGACGACAAAGACCTGAACACATTCGTACGAAAGATAAAAGACTTGTTTATTTCCTTGCAAAATTCTAGCATGGAAAATGCAATTGCAAAGAACAAATAGCTTAGTTATTTTCTTCGAGCCCTACCCAGGTCATTCCACACAACTCGAACCTTATTGGCAAAAGATGCGACAATGACACTTCAAAAGGCAATAGATGGAGTCAAAGAGGAAGTAGAAGCTTGTGAACGTTATGACGACAATGGTGATTCCGAAAATGCTCTATTTACTCAGAAGAATAAATCTTCTAAGAAGTCTAAGTTTAAGAGGGAGTTGTCTAAAGAGAATGACTCTAAGACAAATGATCAACAATCTGGAAAATAACAAAAAAATTCTGGTGATAAAAAAATCTGCAACAGATGCAAAAGATTAGGTCACACAGAAGATAAATGTTGGTTAAATCCAACGATTGGATGCATTCATTGTCATAAACGGGGGCAGTAGACTGTTATCAAAATCCGTAGAACAAAAGGGAGCAGAATCGAAGCAAACCTTCAGATTCAAACTATGTCGAAGACAAAGCAGAATGCTCCAGAGTAGCAAAAGACAGGGCAACAAGGAACTCAGCATCCTATGGTAGTGCTGATCTATGTTGTTCATCTAATTCAATTTGAGAAGTAGTACTTGATTCGGGAGCCACATCACATTTTGTTTCCTCGAAACAAATTCTATCTGAGTACAAGAAGACGAACTATTCGAGATTCATTATACTTGGAGACGGTTCTAAGCATGTGGTTGATGGAACTAGTGTACTATGGCTGGACACAAATCAGGGTGACAAGAAACTGGAGGAAGTTCTTGATGTACCTACTCTTGATAAAGATCTTATATCCATAGCTAAGATAGTCGAACAGACATGTCAGTAGCCTTCACAAATCACTCTTGTAAACTGTTTGAGGAAGATTTTGATAACCTGGTTGCTAAAGGCAGCAGAGAAGGAAATCTATATCACCTGAACATTTGAATAAGAATCGCACAAGCCAGTCAAACTTTGGAATAAAAAGATGTACTGTGGCAGAAGAGGCTATGTCACATGAATACAAAAGCCTTGTACCAAGCCAACAAAAGACAGAGAATTGAAGAAGTCAAAATCAAAAGTAGAGATATTCGAACTACCTGCGAATCCAAGGCAAGATGACTAGAATACCTTTCAGTAAGGATGTTTATAAAGCAACTAAGGTACTTGAAATTGTGCATTCAGATATTTTTGGACCATTCGGAGTATTGTCATTGGCTGATGCAAAGTACTTCATAATGTTTATTGATGTCTGTGGACAATCAGATCAACACATGACTCCATTCCATTTGAAATAAGTCAGTACTATACCAATTAAACAGCTTTTAAGTGCTATCTCCTTGGAGAACGACATAAATACTACACAAATCTAGCAATACTATGTTGGTATATGATGACAACTGACTTGTGTGACGGTAGTACTTATCAACACCAAGTTCAGAATAGAATCTATACGTTTATCAAACTGTGTGAAACACGTCTCATATCTTATCATGCACAATTGGTTCATAAGAGACGACAAAAGGCTTGGCATGATCATCATGTCGGGACTAAGGATATTCATGATGGTGATAAAGTTTTACTTTACACATCCTCAAAAGTCCATCATGGAAAGTTGAAATTCCATAGCCAAGGCCCTTATATAGTAAAGAGAATCTTTACGAATGGTGCAGAGCAGTTAGAGAAGTTAGAAGACATACTCCTAGATACAGGGTAGCTGATTACGGAAGTACTATGAGGATACCTTTATGGTGAGTCCTATGTAAATGTACTTCTGGCTTTTTACATTTGATTTTTGTCAATTTTTACTTTCAATTTTTACCTAATCCACCATCCTGTATATCATGTTCTGAATTACTCTTTTTTCACAATGTTTTTGTATGTATATATCTATCCAATTTTTTTCCAAAATACAATACATTTTACACTTGAAACAAAATTCAAAAAAAATACTCCAAGTTCTACATCCGACAGTACAATCGACAGTAGCTTCAAAAGTACATTCGATGAGTTCACATCCGACAACCTACATCCAATGCCACAACTGATATCACATATTTGAGGACTACTCCTAACTATACATCCTATAGATTCACATCCGACAAGTTTGCATCGGACAATTCTACATCCGAAGCCCCATCTATAGATTCAACGATTAGACTGATGATTCACATCCGATGATGGGTCTGACTGTTACATCCGATAATGGTATAATTGACGAACACATCTGACAAGTAGCATTACCTAGATCTGATGATCAAAATTGATGTTCAGATCAGATGACAACATCCAAAGTTTAGATCCGTCGACTGTGACGTCTGACCCAAAAAATGCATATAAATATGTCGGACACCCGTGTCATGTTCACTTCAAACTTTTATAGGAGTGTTCATGTCCAATTGGCAAATTTTCTGGCGACCTTTGCTCTCAGTGATCCGATTCTGGCAATTTTTTGTGCAAACCGACCTTCATTGATCGTACTATCATATGTTCGACACTCCATAGCTACCACACTTCCATCCACCCACCCGACATAAACCCTCAAAGTTTTCACTTTTTTTCAAAACTACGATAAAAAACTTCTATATTTGTGCATTTACCATCCACTTCCACATTGTTTATAGTTTGTTTATAGTTTGTTTGCAGACAAATATGTACAACTGGGCCGACATCATCTCTAGAGGTTTGTTAAGTGCATTGAAGAAAAAGGCCCCGGTAACGACTTTGGGCTACATATTCTTGGACATAGCAAAAAGTCAAACCCAGTTGGACTTAAAGACTGTGTTGACCCCAAGGGATGCTATTGCTAGCCGAGGTTACAGAGCTGCCACAGCCTCTCCGTCAAGGACACCTTCATGACAAGCTTCTGCTGCATCACAGGAGCTAAGGACAAAGAAGCGTTAGGAGAGATCTTCCCCATTGACATTAGGGCCAACTAACAAGAAAACAAGGAGGAAAGTGACCAAAAACAAGCCAGCTTCTGAATCAGAGACTGAATCGGACAAGCAACCACCATCAAAGACAATCAAATTGGTTTCTAGAAAGAAAATAAGAATGCTGGTTATGAAGTTGTGCCCTCTAGCAACAATGAGGATGATGATGGTGAAGAGGAAGGCAAATTGCAAACAAAATGAGCCAGGTCTGTAAGGACATCACCTGCCACCTCCTCACAATAGCTACAACTAATGGATATCAGCAGGCACAGTCACCACAAGTGCATCACCTGCTAATAGATCTAGGTCCCAATCACCAACATAGTCCATGAAAATGAAGACATCACCTTGTATACAACAAGTGATTGATTTTGTGGTACCAATCTAACAGCAACCATAGGCAACAGATTCAGGAGAGTAAGAAAGAGAGTTGCCTGCTATCACACAAGCAAAAGACATACTTGCAGTTGACTCCACTCAAGATGTTGAGGTAGAAGACAATACTCAAGAGACGCAGGCCACAAAGGATATTCAAGAAGATCAAGGGGAGAGCTCAAAGGCCAAGGGTAAGGCAGAAGGCCCCTCTTTTCCAAAACAAGCCGGTTTCATCGATGTAGACTCCCTTGACTACTTTGATGAAGGCGACATTGTGGAGGAGGAGATGGAAAAGGCATCTGAAGAAGTTGCACAAGTCTCGCCACTATAACCTCCACTCCTACCACTACCACCACTACCACCACTACCTCCTCCTCCTTCGTCCCCATTATTACAATTCCCACCACCTCCACTACCTTTGTGAATACACAACTAACCACTCCATTGCCCCTTCATTCCCCCATTCCCCAGTTTTGTTTTCCAACCTACGACCGTCTATCCACCGAGTTTCCCACCCTCCCGGCTTATGGTAGCTTATCCGAGAGAGCCAAGGAATCCTTGAAATGGCATGCTGAGACCTCATGGCACCTTGATTGGTTGGTAGACCAACTAGTTTAACAAGGAGAAGAGCTCAAGTCAACAAAGTAGAGCTGTAGCAAAGAGACGCAGAGTTGCAGACAGCCATGAATGAGGTGCATAAAGAGAAGGCCAAGAGACTGGAGGAGTAATCTCAATTCTCAAATAAGCTCCAGGCTCTACAAGAAGTGCAAGACCAGTTTGAGCGACAGTTAGATCTCCTGACCAAAGAAAATAAAAGATTAATTGATGTGATGATGACGGTCAAGCAATCCATTTGGCTAGAGGACATAAAGGTACCTATTCCACCTTTTGACTAGTGTTTTGATGCATTGTTAACCAAGTACATAATCACTCTTGTGGATCTTCTAAAATCCATTCATGGTCTATAAAGTATTATTCTTTCACATGGTATCAGAGCCAAGTACAAGAGCTTTTAATCATTGATCTATCAAATCCATTTTTAGCAATTTTTGGTGCTAAAAACTAGTCTTCTAAGGGTGAGCTAGAAGCTAGGTTTTGGTGAGGGAATTTGATCTCAAACTTGGAAGGGATCAAATTTTGTACTGTTCACATGTGTGGGCACTTTTGAAACAACATTTAATGCACTACATTCATTTGATCACTGTAAATTCAATTTTAGAGCTTTTGATGTAATTTTTGGTGGGAATCCTAGAATAAGCTACCAAGATTAAGTGCCATTGATTGGATTTGAATTTGATTCTTGAGATCTAATTAATCTAGGCTGAAATCAGGTCCTTTAAACTTTTTTTATAGGTCTTGAAAGTACATCAAAGTTTGTGAGGGAGATTAAGTCAGTTTTTGTCCAAAAATAGCCAAGATTGGCAAGATTTGTTTGAAAGTGGATTTCACATCATCTTATCTTCATTCCAACTTTGTGAGGGAGTGATTTGTGAAGTCGTTAGCACGTGTGAACTTCACCACACACCCTACAAGATCTTACTGAGGTGTTGTGATTGCACAAGATTGATCAAAGAACAATATGCTTGAAAAATCTAAGGCAAGAGCACAATGGCATACATCTGATGAAAAAATCTAACTCTTCACTATGAGAAATGAATGTCAGAAATATTTCTAAGTGTTCAGTATGGGAAAAAGAGGCTTCTCTCGAGTAGAGAGAGAACATCATACATAGAAAACTCGGGTAGAGAGAGAATGAGTCCAAAACACCAAAATCTCAATATTCACAAATATGGCAAAACATGCCCAGCTTTCCCTACATGAGAGAGACTCGAATTCCTACAGTGGAGTTGCATGGAAAGTCCACTTAACTGAACTTACTCACCTACCAGAGATCCACATGTGTAACTGCATGCATGTATGTTGCATGTACTGCATGTCAACTCATAAAACTGTCTCGACATGTGTAGATCATAGAAACTACTTTGCATGTTGCATGCATTGACTGCATGTGGCTTGCATGCATACAGTAAAACTTTGCATGCTATCTAAACATCTGCATGTAATCATAATTGAACCTATCTAACTCAAATCCGAGCTACACTAGAAGGATATGTGCTCAATTCACACTCCTTTTATGTACAACATGAATTTTAGTGAAAATCACCATGGACATGACCCCAAACTTGAGATAGGAAAATAATATTTTAATAATCTTCACACTCCTCCTTAAAAATTATGTTCCTATCAACATAGATTTTGAAATTAGGCCAAGGTTTGACCTCATCTTCATAAATACATTCTTGAGTAGAAGCTTGGTGAGAAGATCTGCAACACAATCTGAAGATGAAACATGCTCCAATGAGATCTCTCTCCCAATGACTTTTTCTCTTACAAAATGATGAGCCACTTCAATATGCTTGCTCCTTGCATGAAAGACTGGATTATTTGCAAGAGCCTGAGCAAAAATTTTATCATTCTTGATAATTGGTAAATCTTCATCTGCATAACACTTTAGCTCCAAAAGTATCCTTTTGATCCATAAAACCTCCTTTGTTGTGGTTGTAAGAGATTTGTATTCAGCTTCACAAGAAGATAAGGAAATAGTTGCCTGCTTCTTTGATAGCCAAGAAACCAATTTTTCTCCAAGAAATATAGTGTAAGCACTTGTGGATTTCCTATCCAACTTGTCTCCTGCAAAATCTGAATTTGAAAAAGCAATCAAAGTCAGATCTTCTCCTTCATAGAATAGTCCATAATCCAAGGTAGAACATATATACCTCAAGACTCTTTTAGCCAACTTCCAACGATATAACTTTGGATCCTGCATGTGTTGACTTAGCTTATGAACACAAAAGCTTAGATCAGGCCTAGTCACTGTTAACCAAATAAGTGAGCCAATAAGACTCCTATAAAGAGTGATGTCCTCAAAGGATTTTTCATCATCTTTAATAGGAACTTTTACAATGTGCTCCATAGGTGTATCTATGCCTTTACAGTTCTCCATCTGGAATTTCCTGAGCATGGAAAGTGCATATCTACTTTGGCTTCTAAATGCATGACATTTCCAAAAATCTATTTCAAGGCCTAGAATATAGTAAAGAACTCCTAAGTCCTGCATCTTAAACTCAGTACCAAGTGCATGCTTAGTTTCTTCAACTAGCTTCTCATTGTTTCCACAAAGAATGATATCATCTACATAGATGAGAAGAATAATTACAAAGTTATCTACAAACTTATAATACAGAGAGGGGTCATATTCACTTAGACAAAATCCGAGTGATATGAGATAGGAATTGAGCCTTGCATACCAAGACCTTGGTGCCTATTTCAGTCCATATAGACTTTTGAACAAAAGATAAACTTTTGATTCATCACCTTCCTTAACAAAACCTGGAGGCTGCTCCATATAAATCTCCTCCTCAAGCTAACCATTGAGAAATGCATTAGAAACATCAAGCTGGAACATACTCCATTTGTGAAAACATGCAAGAGAGATCAATATTCGAATTGTTACCATCTTTGCAACTGGTGCAAAGGTATCTTCATAGTCAAGACCTTTAATCTGTGAGTAGCCTTTGGCACAAAGCCTTGTTTTATACTTATTGATAGATCCATCATGATTATACTTGATTTTGAATACCCACTTACATCCAATCACATGCATGTTGTTTGGTGGCTTCACAAGCTCCCATGTGTTATTTGACATCAAGGCTTCAAATTCTTGGGTCATTGCTTCAACCCACTCCTTGGATTGAAAAGCTTCTTGGACATCCTTAGGCTCTTCATCTGATATAAAAAGTGCATGATAGAAAATTTCACCTTCCACTTGCCTTCCTTCTTCATCATATGTGAGCCTCCTTGGCTCAGATCTTGCTCGGGTAGATCTTCTAAGTGTGGTAGCTTGAATTTGCTCCTCCTCAAGCCTCGGCCTCACCTCTTCTTGAACAACATCAAGATTGATGATTACAGATCCTCTCGTAGACCCTTGGTCTCATAAGCAATATCTGAAATAGTTTGTACAACTTACCAACTCTAGATCCTCTAGCAATAACTTCATTTTCTCTTGAGATTATACACTTGTCAACTTGAAACTTGACATCCAATCCACTATCAAACAACTGTCCTACACTAATGAGATTCTTAGTCAATCTAGGTACATACAGTACATCATGTAAGCACAAAGATTTTGATGATGATGCATGCAATGGAATGCTACCTATTCCGTCAATCCTACACTCTACATCATTAGCAGTATAGATTGACCTTTTTTCACCTAGATATGGCATGAGATTAGTGAAAGAGTTCCTAGAACTAGACATATGGGAACTAGCCACACTATCTATCCACCAGACTTCTTCATTCTTAAAAAGAAAAGATGAAAAAGTAGACATCATTAATGAATCCTCTCTTTCACTCTCTACACCCTCACACTCATCCTCATTAGTAAGGTTAGATTGCTTCGATTGGTTGTTCTTCTTGAAATAATTTGATGCATAGTGTCCTTTCTTGCCACAGAAAAAACACTTGATCTTTGACAACTTCTTCTTGCTACTGGATGTTGCAATTTGTGAGGACTGATCCTCACCACCTTCTTTGGCTTTGTCCTTCTTGAAGTGTTGTTGTCCTTTGCCCTTGCCTCTTGACTTGCCTCTGATGAAGAATGCTTTGTCATCTCCACCATCTTTCAATGAAAGTTTGTTGATCCTTAGCATCTTGTTCTCTTGCCTGCTTTATTCAACAATGAGAACACCTTGCAGTGTCTCCAAGGATGGAAGATCCTCTCTGACGGCAAAAGTCTGCACAATATTGTCATACTCATCTCTAAGTCCATTTAGGACTACTTAAACAAGTTCAGTGTTCTTAAGAGCATCACTAATACCAGCTAACTCTTGATGAAGATCCTTAACTCTCATGACATATGATGAAGCACTCTCATCTACTCTATGATAACTTAGAAATATTTGGTTTCTAAGTGTAAGCAATTTATAAGTATTTTTGATTTCATAGATTGTTTTTAGAGTATCCCAAGCTTCCTTGGCAGTGGTGCATGTACTGATCTCTCTTAACACTTCATTGGTAACATTCATTTTTATAAAGGGCAATTCTGGTTCTTTTGTGGAATGCTGCAGCTTCATTAGGTGTAGCAGGTTCTTCTTCAGCTCCACTCACAATATCCATTACATCCTATAGAGTCAACAATAATTCCATTATGATCTTCCACATTGCATAATTGGAAGTTGTTAATCTCTCACTGTGCTCTAAGAAATGTGAAGCAGATGAAGACATCTTCTTGGTGAGAAATTCTAGTAATGATAAAAAATGGAGTTGAAAGGATGTTGCTTGCTATCTCAATCTAGGATCTAACACAGATGTTGATCCACCCTATGAAATCTAGCAACAGATATGAGAACAAATTCTCAATACAGAAAATCAATCTATCTTGAATTTGGATCTTGCTTCAGTCACAAAAGAAGAAGCACATGCAAGCAAGAAGTCTATCCCTCCCAAGAGTTTCAATGTACTGATAAACTCTCTAGGAACTTACTTTCAACTCAAACACAATAATATGTGTGAAATGAAAGGTCTAAGACCTTAGAACACTCACTTATATCCAATTCTACTTGATTGACAGTGAAAATTGATGAAAATGATGAAAAAGATAGATGCGTGCTCACTTTGGCATATCCCACGAGTTGAGTACCCTCTCAAACTCTCTGATTGCCTAAAAATCTTCTAAAAACAAATCAAATTGATTTAGAAACAAGAGCAACACATTCTACTCTCCAATACCTATCCAACAAGCTATAGAACATCAAATTTCGATCAATCCTTGAGAAGTAGCACTCATTAATGAGGGCTGATTTCACACTTGTGAGCTCTCTATCCATACAGAGCTCCACTGGATCAAATCAGCCTTGATCTGATCCACTTATGGTCCACAGATTGCATGTTTCTCAGCGAGTTTGAATCCCTCTCCAAAATCCGAGTTCCTGCAAGCAAAAACATTGCTCAAAGGGCTAGATTTGATCGATCTAGATTTGATCCACCATTTGTTCTCTCTCTCTCTCTCTCTCTCTCTCTCTCTCTCTCTCTCTCTTGTGAAAAATTGCCTATATTGGCAAATCTAGCCATGTAAAATATTGTACATTTTGTCTATATTTTTTGTTTGACACTTGTATGGCCAAAGTGCCACATGGCAATCTACACCTAATGTAGGCTAGCTCGAGTCAAGAGGAGTGGTTGTGTCCATTTGGTAGTGATTCCTACTTTGTAGGATCTAGACCTTGATTTATGATGAGATTTCTACCAACCATGCACCTACCAAGCATGACTCTAGTATCTAGGCTAGGGTTTCATTTTAGGGCAAGAAAGTTGAGTCATCTTCCTTATTACATGCTGGATTTTCACCTAACTTAGCAAAGGAAGTGAGTTTTGCTATGTATTCCATCTCTCCATTCGGACATCTATGGACCTTTCGATGTGATCTCAGTAGGAGGGTCGAAGTACGATATCACCTTCATGATGACTACAATAAGTTCGCCTGAGTCTACTTCATACACAACAAATCAGATGCACTGGACAAGTTCACATAATATGTGAATTGGGCAGAAAGATGCACAGGAAAGAGGATGAAACTGGTGGAGAGTACATCTCAAACTGATTCACTAATTTCTACAATGATCGAGGAATCCTTCACAGAAGGACTACATCCTATAGACCGCAATACAATGGTGTTGCAAAAAGAAAGAATAGGACTCTCATGGAAGCCGCAAGGTAAATGATGGCCTATTTGAAGGCACCAAGAGTGCTATGGGCTGAAGAAAGTAGCTACAGCTGCCTACATCCAGAACTAGATAGCCAAATCTGGTGTTCCTCACATGACACCACACGAACTCTTGTGGGGTAGAAAGACCAATCTGACACACATTCGGATTTTTGGCTGTGCAGCTTATGCACATATTCCTGATTAGCTTTGGAAGAAGCTTGAAGAGAAGGTTGAATTAGGATACCTCGTCGAATATGACAACCATTCGTCATACTACAGGATTTACATGTGTGATAACTTGAGCTGTATTTTACTGTCACTAAATCCCAGATTTCATTGCAAATCCAAGCACATAGCAATCCAGTATCATTTCATTTGGGAGAAAGTTTTCTCAGGGCAAATGATCCTTCAATACTGCTCCACAACATAAATGGTCGTAGACATCTTCACCAAAGCACTTCCCAGGATTAAGCACCATAAGTTCTTCAGCATGCTGAACCTGACGAAGATACCAAGGCACCAACCGTGATCTTAAGGGGGACTATTGGAAATTAAGCCCACAGTTGCCTCCTTGGTGAATGATAACTTAGATAGCCAATTACTTGAAGAGCATCTACAACGGACTTCCGGCTGATCGCCAGCAAAGGGTAACCAATCCCATTATAATTTTAAGTTCAAATGTTAAGTTTAATAACTTGAAGTCATTGAAGACTTGGCCATCTTCAAGGACTTCCACAAAACTTGCATTTAGAACAAGTCTGCAGATTTACATCATTTTCGAGACAGTCTATAGGAATGAACTATGTTCGAGACAGTTTCGAGAAAGCTTCACGAAATGTTCGAGAAAGTTTTACGATAGTCCAAAAGTTCAACTATTTTAAGCACCCTCAACTTTTTCACGAAATGTTCAACACATCTCCCTTGTCCCATCACTCTTGAGCTAAGTCCATTCTAGAATTGATACATAGTGATCTGTGTGACCCTATGAGTACTCCCTCTCTGGGTTCAACACTATATTTTATCACTTTTATCGATGACTATTCAAGATTCACCAGTATTGTGTTCATCAAGAACAAGTCTGAGGCATTCAACTATTTCAAAGAATTCCAGCAATTTGCTAAACTCAATGCATCACAATCAAGAATGTCAAATGCTCAACTACCCAAGAATTTTTGGACTGAAGCAATCTCAACAACTTGCTATATGTAAAATTATTCAAGCACTAAAGCAGTTGACTCAAAGACTCCATTTGAAGTCTATCATGGATACAAACCAGGTTTCAAGCATCTTTGAGTGTTTGGTTCCCTTTTCTATGTGCAGATTCTTTCTAATTTGAGAAAGAAACTTGCCCATGTTAGCTATAGAAGTATCTTCACCGGATACTTGACATCACACAAAGCCTATCAGATATACGATGTCGAATCAGGCCGAATCACTCTCAGTCAAGATGTCGTCTTCCTTGAAGATAGATTCTACGACTTCAAGAAGAAGAAGCCAATGCAAGAGTTCATTCCAACAACTCTCATTACCATCGACAAGCCTCGACCTATGACTATTCCAACAACAATCGAAGATACCCATGTCTCACAACAAGGTGAATCATCATCTTAGCAACCGACTCTTGTTCGAAGGTCTGCTCGACATCGACAAGAGCCTCATCATTATATCCCTCAGGCATTCATCATTTATGATGAACATGTCTCAGTTGCAGAAGCATTGTCGAGTTCAAACAAAGACAACTGGCGTACAACCATGAACACTAAGTATAATTCATCGATGAAGAACAAGACCTGATGTCTTGTCAAGCCTTATCCTTATGCAAAAATTATTGACACTAAATGGATTTTGAAGTTGAAGCTTAATCCAGATGGTTTGACAGCAAAATGGAAAGCTCAACTAGTCATCAAAGGATATGAACAAAGTTATGGGATTGACTACACTGAGACATTCAGTCTAGTAGTAATTCAGTCAATTCAATCATTACTTGTTATTGTAGCTCCTGAAGATCTGGAAGTTCACCAAATGGAATTTCAGACAACATTTCTAAATGGATACATACAAGAAGACATCTATATCTATCAACCCGAAGGTTACGTCCTTCAAGGCCAAGAAAACAAGGTATGAAAACTAAAGAAAGCTCTTTATGGGCTGAAGCAAGCTCCAAAGGCCTGGTTCGATAAAATCAATCGATTCTTGTTGCAACACAACTTTACTTCAAATTCTACCAACTCTAATGTTTATCTCAAACACAGAGGCCCAAGCTATATTATAATAGCTCTACATGTTGATGACTCTTCGATCATCAACAATTTGAATACGTTACTACAAGAGACAAAGTCTTTATTGTCGAAGATATTCGAAATGACTGATTCGGGCCTCGTGCATTACCTTCTTAGAATCAAGATAACTAGAGATAGAGAAAATAGAAGGATTGCAATAATCCAAGAAAGGTATCTAACCAGTGTACTCTACAGGTATGGCATGGAAAATTGCAAGTTGATTGACTCGCCTATGGATCCAGAATTCAAACTGTTGAAGGAAATGTGCCGACAACTGAAGCAGAGAAGAAGGAGATGTGCAAATACCCCTATCAGTCCATAGCTGAATCGATCATGTATGCCATGGTATGCACACCGATCTTGCCTATACAGTCAGCAAATTGTCACAATATATGTCGAATCTTGGCCTACATCAATGGAAAGCTCTACTCAAGCCACGAAGCACTATGTAGGCCTTGGCATTTTGCGAGTAAATTTTTTGCGAGTTCTTTCTTGGCATCATTCAACAAAAAGATAGAATATGGTGTGCCACCCTTTTTATGCTACTACTTGAATGTTTATTATTAAGAATGTGGTTTGGTACATAGTTAAAGATCCCACTAAGTAAAAAAATAAATAAATAATAAATTTGCAGCCTACCCAGATAGCACGTCGGAAAAAAAATGATGATATAATGGAGATACAAAGGATGCTCTAACTCTTAATGTTTGACTGGGCTGGAGATGTGGACACACGAAAATCCACATCTAGCTATCTATGCCTTTTGGCAGGAGGACCAATTTCATGAAATAGTCGAAAGCAGAAATGCATTTCTTTGTCTTCCATAGATTTCGAATATATCCTAGCTACCTTTGTATTAAAGGAGATCATCTCTCTCAGAAGATTGCTTTAGGATCTGATGTTCTCTCAGACAAACTATATTCTATTGCAACAATCAGAGGTACATTGCTCTATCTTTGAACCCACAAAATCACTCTAGAACTAAATGTTGGGATTCGAGACAATGCACGTCGTGATAGTGAGAAGCGAGCGGAATCCTCAGTGCATGCAACCACATATATTGTATTCAGATCAAATTTGAACGAATCGAATTATGTCTTAATCACAAATTGAAGTCATTGGATCGAAAGAGTAGATTCCATAACCATGCACAAATTCACTGAGTTATAGATTTAGATATTATGTGCGAAAGCTTAAAGCATCTAGGATCGGTGATATGAACAACGAATTTGACTTATGATATCAGTCACATGAGTAGTTTAATCTATGAATAATCTATCTGAATATTCATAAAATAAGCATTCATTCACTGCATACATGACTCAGATTATGGAACGAATATTGTATAGTCGAGAATGACATTGCAAATTAGATTAAGGCACTACTTGCTATTGTCAGTCGTGTTTGCACAATATATGAGTTCGTTGAAGATCTTGCCCAGTCGTGACGATGGTACAGTTGAGCTACCTTTGGTTTGACTCAAATTGAGACAAAAAGAGAGCTAGGATGGCTCTGCATTATATTAAGATGAATGTCTCAAATGACATCTTAAGAGAAATTGGTGCTTGTACTAATGCCAAAGATGCTTGGGATACTCTCAAGTCTATCTATGAGGCAAAAAATACTTCTAGACTTCTAACACTAAGAAACCAAATTTTTCAAAGTGTACAGAGAAGTGATGAATGTGCTTCAGCTTATGTAATGAGAGTTAAAGTCCTCCATAGAGAATTGTCATGCATAAAAGACTCCATCAACCAAAATGAACTTGTTCAAGTCATACTTAATGGGTTAAAGGAGGAATATGACAACCTTGTTCAGAGTTATGCCATTAAGGAGGAGCTACCAAGTTTGGAAGCACTCCAAAGTGGGCTCATTTCTGAAGAATCAAGACAAGAGTATAAACTCTTGAAAATGGAGAGACTGTCTCTCAACATTGATGGTAAAGCTCTCTTTACCAAAGACAAGCACAAGACAAGAAGTAACAATCAACACCAGTCCTCTTCAAGCAAGAACAATCTTATTTCCAAGGAGAAAGGAGAAGAGGATGAGTCCTCTCAAGCTTCCACATCCAAGAAGAAGAAGAAAAACATCAAGTGTTCTTTTGTGGCAAGAAGGGGCATTATGCCACCAATTGCTTCAAGAAGAAGAGTCAATTCAAGCAAGCCAACAATTCTAATGAAGAGAAGGAAGATGCTCATGCAAGTGATGGAGAGGGATCTCTTATGGTCTCGAGTTTTTCTTCATCACCTTTCAAGAAGGATGGTTCGTGGTATATCGACAGTGGAGCTTCTTCACATATGTGTAGCTCCAAGCATTCTTTTTCATCCATGTCACCTTATGAAGGAGCCAAGAAGTCCATCTACACAGCAAATGATCATGAGTGTGTTATTGAAGGCATAGGGACCATTCCCTTAAAGCTTTCATCATCAAAAGTTCTTTCTCTGTCTAAAGTACTTTTTGTTCTTAGGTTAACAAAAAATCTTATTAGTGTTGGGCAATTGTTTGATAGTGGACTAGATGTGAATTTCAATGTTGATACATGTACAATCAAGAAGCATGATGAGATCCTTGCATTTGGGTCTAGATATGGTGGAATCTACAAGCTTGATCCAAAAGAGTATGCTAACTCTTGTGATAGTGCTTTTGTTTCTCATATGTCTTTGGAGGAACTATGGCATAGAAGGTTGGGGCATCCTAACTATAATTCTATGGTGTCCATGGTCAAGAAAGCCAAAGCTATTGGCTTGCCTAATCTTATCTCCAAGAATTTCAAGCCATGTGAGGCTTGTGCCATATCTAGGTCTCATAAGAAGCCTTTTTCAAAGTCATCCATCAAGACTACACATCCATTGGAGCTCATACATTCGGATGTGCACTTCTCATCTTCAAAGAGCAAGGGTGGTGCTACTTGCTTTGTAACTTTCATTGACGATTTCACTAGATTTACTTGGGTATATCTTCTAGCTTCAAAGTTCATGGTGTTTGATTAATTCCTAAAGTTCAAAGATCTAGTTGAAAAGCAATTTTCATACAAAATCAAGATTCTTAGAAGTGATGGAGGTGGTGAGTACACTTCCAATAAATTTCATGATTATTGTGAGCTTGAAGGCATTAAAAGGGAGTTTTCTTGTGCATATACACCATCTCAAAATGGGGTGGCTGAAAGAAAGAATAGAACATTGTGTGAATGTGCCAAAACCATCAGAATTGAGGCATCCTTGCCAAAAGACTTATGGGGTGAGGCTATCAATTGTTCAAACTATCTTTGCAATTGACTCCCTCATGTTGCACTTGGAGGAAAGTCACCATATGAAGCTCTTTATTTGAAGAAACCTAAGGTTGAACACCTTAGAGTATTTGGATGCATTTGCTTTGTCCATATTCCCTTGGAAACGAGAAAGAAAGATGATCCTTGTGCAAGCAAAGGAATAATGGTTGGATATTCATCCAACAAGAAAGCCTATCGAATCTACATGCTCTCTACTTCTAAAGTAATTGATAATAGAGATGTAGTTTTTCATGAAGAAGAAAAGTCCAATCTTGGAGGGGCCAAGATCAAGAAACCTCAAGATATAGAGGAGTCGAGATTTGAAGATGGAAGTCCTCAGATTTTCACTCCTAGAAGATTTATGAGGGAGAGATCCGAGCCCAAGAGGCTTACTTATGATGACAAAGGAAAACAAGTGGATCTTGATTCCACTTATGCTTATTTTGTTTCTCACGAGGAGCCCAAAGATGTTCAAGAAGCCCTCAATACCAAGGAGTGGTATGAGGCCATGAAGATTGAATATGATGCCTTGATCACCAACCACATATGGATTTATATACAATAGGTGATTACTTGGAAAATTAATACTACTTTTTCATATCACTCTCCACGTTTATTGGCCTATAGATTTAGTATTCCTTTATTGAAACCCAACAAAATTGTCTACATGTTGAATAATTTTATCCAGCTTCAATGGGAGACCAATGAGGTCATTTTCTAGATCCTCTCAACGTCCCCAAACTTTCAGAGATACTTTTTGGGTGTAAATACATATCCATGATGCTGGAGTATTTCTAGAAAGTCATATAATTTGCATTAGAGAAAATATGAGCTCAAAATGGGTCCTTTAAGAAATTTAACTTTAGAGAGAAGCTACGTAGAGAGAGAATGCAAACCGATAACTTTTGGTTGCCATTTTTTGAGTATTCGGCTTTGCCCGACGTTTAACTACTATGGTTAACTTCAGACATTAACTAGTTAAGCATGAGATGTAATAACTTCTCTGCATGCTCTCTACATGAGTATCGTTGTAAATCTTGGTGTGCTCACTGCAAAAACTGAAGCGAGAGTATTATGAGCACTTTTGGATTCTTTGTATGCTTACATTAAAATATGAGGCGAGACGATTTTTTGAATGACATAGACATTGCAAAAGTAAGGTACGCTAGATCTATTCAGTTTGACTTATTGTAGTTTTAAGCATTTACGTATTAATGCTTTCAACAGTGGCCAATGTTATGTTTGCATATTGCACTTCCAATGGAATGCACTCCATTTATCAAGAAAAATTGGAAAGTGTAAAAATTACAGCAAATAAGGATCCTAAAACACTTGAAATGATGAGGGAAACAATAGATTATGATTTCATAAGATTAGCACAAGTTGAACCATCAAAATCCATCAAAAATCTATGCTTGAACCTCACTAAATGGCCCAAATCCTTGAAGAAGGCTTCACACGTGTGAAAGTAAGGCCTCCCACAGTCTGAGTACTGTACACCAGACCTACATTCAATCCTATAATCATTAGTAATCACAAGTACTCAAACAATTATGAACATAGAGAGCAATTGCACCATTATGAGAGAAAAATCATGAAATTGCTTGATTGATTTTGGTGAGATATCATCACCTATATATACATGATCCATCACGGTTTTGTGCAGGTATGAGTAGCCCTAAACCTATCCCTAATGCTAATTTTGGTGGATATTTCATCCCTACCAAGTTAGGGTTGGAATCTTGGAGATCCCTCAACAATGCAAAAATTACCAAAAATAGCTCCTATTTTTTCTCCCTTGTATCTAAGCATAATTTGGACTCATTCCAAAGGTTCTAACACTTAGGTATACTTGAGAACATCCTTATGAATGGAATCCTATGCTATTTGGCACGTGTGACAAGCCACATCATGACCATCTAACTATTTACAAGTCATATGACCAAAACTAGTCAAGCTAGAATTGTGAATTTTTAACACTCCTCCTCACTATCTAGCTTGGTTCAATCATTGCTTTACTAACCACTCCAAGTGATGATCTGAACTTCATAAAAGGTGTCTTTTGAAGTGGTTTAGTAAGTAGATCAGCTACACATTCATTGCTTGGAACATGCTCCAAAGCAATCTCCTTGGCTTGCACCATTTCTCTCACAAAGTGATGGCATATCTCAATGTGCTTAGATCTTGCATGGAAGATTGGGTTAGATGCAAGGTGTTGGGCTGATATATTGTCATTGTAGATGATTGGTGCCTCCTCTAAATCCATGATCTTTAGCTCCACCAATAATCTCTTGATCCAAAGTACCTCCTTTGTAGTGGTTGTCAAAGCTTTGTACTCGGCCTCGGTTGAAGATAGAGATATAGTTTCTTGCTTTTTTGAAAGCCATGAAACCACACCTTCTCCTATGAAAGTTGAATAGGCACTTGTTGATTTCCTATCCCTCTTGTCCCCTGCAAAATCTGAATCACTAAATGCATGAAGGTTAATCACATCTCCTCTATATAGAATCCCAAAATCCAATGTACCCGAGATGTATCTTAGAATCCTCTTAGCCTTTTTCCAATGGATATTCAATGGCTTTTGCATGGATTGGCTCAACCTACATACACTAAAGCTAAGATCTGGTCTAGTTATAGTTATCCACATTAAGGAACCTATAAGTTGCCTAAACAAAGTGATGTCCATGAAGGATCTTTCATCATCTTCATTTGGCACTTTTACATCTTGCTCCATTGGTGTGTCAACACTTTTGCATACTTCCATCTTAAACTTCTTCAAAAGACTTTGAACATAGTTTACTTGACTTATAAAGATAAAATCAGACCCTCTAAGTAGTTCTATGCCTAAGATGAAGTGAAGACACCCTAGATCTACCATCTTGAACTCTAAGGATAGATCTATCTTGATTTTTTCAATACCATCAACACTATTTCCACTAATGATGATGTCATCTACATAAATGAGTAAAAGTACAATACCAACATCATCAAACGTAATGTAAAGAGTGGGATCATATTCACTTTGAACAAAAGAAAGTGAAATAAGATAGCAATGTAGTCTTGAATTCCAAGATCTCGAGGCTTGCTTCAAGCCATAGATGCTTCTTTGGAGATGGCATACTTTGTTCTCCATTCCATGCTTGATGAACCCTTGTGGCTTCTCCATATAGATATCCTCTTCCAAAAAACCATTCAAGAAAGCTTTAGAGACATCCATTTGACATAGAATCCATCCAAAATGTGATGCAAGTGCAATGATTAGTCTTATTGTGACCATCTTGGCCATGGGTGCAAAAGTTTCCTCATAGTCTATCCCTCTCTCTTGAGCATAACCTTTTGCAACTAATCTTGCTTTATGTTTGTTAACACTCCCATTTGCATTCAACTTAAGCTTGAAGACCCACTTGCATCCTATTACATTCCTTTGAGGTCTCTCAACAAGCAACCAAGTTTCATTCTCAATCAAGGCATCATACTCATCCAACATAGCTTTATACCATTCTTTGGAGTTCAATGCATCTTCAACATTAGACGGTTCTTCAAAACTAGATAAAGCATAAGAAGTGGATGAGATACCCTCAACTTGCTGTCCTTTGCCTTGATATGTGAGCTTTGATGGTCCACTTTTGCCCTTGAAGATCTCCTTGGTGTGATAGGTGGGTTTGGTGCTTGCTCCTCCACGAGCTCCTCCTCAAAACCAAGATCTTGCTCCTCGGCCATCTTCTTCTTGATTGTTGGAGCACTTGAGCCTTCTTCAAGCATATGCATATGGTGTTCATCAAAGATGACATCCCTTGAAACAACAAATTTGTTCAAGGATGGGAGATAGACTTTGTAGCCCTTGCTTGAGCTTGCATATCCAAGCATGATCCCTCTTGTGGAAGATGGATCCTCCTTGGTTCTTGTTTCCAATGGCACATGCACATAACATATACACCCAAAAACTTTCAAGTGATTAAGATTGGGTTTCTTTCCATACAACATCTCATAAGGAGTTTTGCCTTCAATTGCTTTGCAAGACACCCTATTCATCAAGTAGTTTGCACATACAAGAGACTCACCCCAAAAGGATTTGGGCAAACAAGCATCTAATCTTAAAGCCTTAGAACATTCACATAATGTTCTATTCCTTCTTTCAGCAACTCCATTTTGTTGAGGAGTGTAAGGACAAGAAGTCTCTTTCTTGATCCCTTCCTCCTCACAAAAGGCCTTGAACTCATTGGAGATGAATTCTCCACCATTGTCACTTCTAAGAATCTTGATGCTATGATTATGATGCTTTTCCACAAACAACTTGAATTTTACAAAAGTATCAAATACTTGAGACTTGAAGGAAAGTAAGAACACCCAACAATATCTTGAGTAGTCATCAATGAAGGTTAAAAACATGGATGAACCTCCATTAGATTTGGTGCTAGCAATGTGCACATCCGAGTGTATGAGTTCAAGAGGATGAGATGACTTTGTGATGGAGTTAGGAAACACCTTCTTATGTGCCTTGGATAAGGCACAAGCTTCACAAACCTTGTCTTTCTTCCCAATAGACCTTGGTAGGCCTAAAGCATACTCCTCCTTGATCATAGCCTCCATGGAACCCGAGTTGACATGTCCAAGTCTTTTGTGCCATAAAGTAAAGGTAGATATCTTGCTCTTCTCGGCCAACATGACAACATTAGTATCCACAAATGCATCCAGCTTATAAAGTTTGCCAATTATAATGATGGAATGTTCAAAGTAGTTGGCCAACCACACCATATAGTTGATTTATACAAATCAAAAAGTGGTGGGCATAATTACAACGATTGCAATAATATTTTTCTTTATATTCAAAATGTTCTAAAATACATTATTCAAATCTATAAAATAGACGAACATCATGTAAATGGAAAGATTATTATTGTAATGAAATTAGAGGAATCCGAAATCATCAAAGGTCAAAAGTTGGAACGACTGAGTGTCACTTTGAAGAACAAAATATCAGATACCGATGATCAAACGTTTCAGAAAATCACATATGGTGGTTGGCTACATTCCAAGTATAATTTTCAATTTTCAATTTGTTTTTTTAAGTGTCATTATTGACATTGAATACATTGTCTTTTTTTATTAACATGTCATGCATTACTTGCTTCTCTATAGGTCTTGAAAGAGGACCATAAAATACTTTCATGGATACGTCACATACAGATTATGGCGAGATTATAAATAGACATTTGAAGGGTGAAAAACTTACAGTCGAAAAACATGGAAGTGTTCAAATCCAATGGCACGTTGCAGCCGATTTGAAAACATTGAAATGTATGTATAATGTCTCTCATGGGGCAACATCAAAGCATTCATGTCTTTATTGCATGAAGGATTGCTACAATATGGATTTGGGACGACCAAGGAGCATTTCATAATTCAGAAAATGAATATTTAGTACAACTATTCCAGTGGTTCTACATAGGAGCACAATTTAGATATCAAGCTAAGAACTCGCCAAACGTTATGATGTTTCATAAAGCATTCAAATTCATAAAAAAAGAGAAATCTCTCTCTCTCTCTCTCTCACACACACACACACACACACACACACACACACACACACACACACACACACACACACACACACACACACACACACACACACACACACACACACACACACACTCACACAACATAACAAGATTCAAATCCAACAACTAGTAAGTCCAAATAACATCAAGATCACAATAAAACATGAGAGCTGGAGCAAGAAAGAAATAACAAAGACATCCAATTGCAAATTGGTAGAGTTTTCACCTTCTTGATTGAACATGAAAAATGAGCTACAAAGTATAGTGAATTCTAGGGCACTTGTCCTCAATGCCTATTGGCCAATTCCTACCTCCCTCCTTATTTGAATTTGATTTTGAGGGAGAAACCACTTTTATTCACTAATTTGACTATTAGGACCTATGACATTTCATTCCCGCAATTTGGCCTAAATTTCTTCTATTAACTTCTAATCAATCAAATAATTATCTGATCATCGGGTTGGACTTACACCTGCAAGGTGCCAAATCCCTCTCACTTATTCACTGCTAATAATTAATTAAGGTTGCCTTGATATCCGCAAAGCCTCCAGCAATATCAATATTGGTAGATTGTTAGCATCCTTGTCGAGTTGGTTGGAAATTGGTCTCTAGTTATAGTTTATAAACTAAATTTATGCCCTTATTTTCTCAACGTTTATAGATAGTACCTACATAGATAGATTTGACTTTTAAACCTTTAGTCCTTCAACTAATCAGACATTATTATAGTATCAAGTGACTCTAGCATGTGTGTTCTAGAAGGTGGTGGTTTTTTTTTTAATATTCTTTGGACTAGTGGAATTTCTCAAATGAATTTCCTCATAGATATTATACATTTGAATCGTATTTTTTTTTAAACCAACAACTATAGACGCCATACCTAGTCCAATTGTCAAATATGGCACTCATCTAAACAGATTTTCTATTTTCTCTTATTTATATACAATAGGTGCACTCTCCAATTTTATTGGCCTATAGATTTAGTATCCCTTTATTGAAACCCAACAAAATTGTCTACATGTTGAATAATTTTATCCGACTTCAATGGGAGACCCAATGAGGTCATTTTCCATATCCTCTCAAGCTCCACAAACTTTGAGAGAAACTTTGTGTGTAAATACATATCCATGATGCTGGAGAATTTCTAGAAAGTCATAACATTTACATTAGAGAAAATATGAGCTCAAAATGGGCCCTTTAAAAAATTTGACTTTAGAGAGTGTTCAGAGATTCTCTGAATCTATGAACACGATTTTATTGTTTCTTTTACTTCTTCTTTGTTCTTTTGTAGTTATAGTTCTTACGGTTCTTCCTCTTATTAGAACAATTACAAAACAGAAGCGTTACTTAGATAACGTGTATTTTCCAGCCTGTCAGTGGGAGTCACGGATCCGATACTCAGATACATGCATGAACCAGCCATGTAACTAGACATAGCTCAAGAAGATCAACGTTCTAAAACAGTGAGCAATCCTACCACTATCTACTAAATTAGAAAGTGATCAAGAACAAGATTAACTACTGAAACAAGAAACAAGAAACTAGATTCCTAACAACATTTTAACAGTCTAAGAATCAAGAAACACTCATTTCTTGATGCCTAGATTGCTCAAGAACAATCAAGAACTGGAATGTAAGAAAGTATGCAAGATCTACACCACTATTCCAGCCTATTTAGTTCACTTGATTGCTGATTCCTACCTTATTCCACAAACAAGAAATGAATCCTAATCCACAACTAAGCAAGAAACAAGAAAACAAGAAACTAGTTAATCTACAATACAAGAAAATCAAGCATGCTCATAGAAACTTCACTCAAAAACATTGCCATGAACAAGGAGCTTAGCAATTATCAAAAACTCATGGAGGATCTTCTTTATTTGCTCAAGAGAGCTTGACAATACATTCAGATATCTCTCACAAGAGAGGGGAGCCCTTAAATAAGCAAGAAGCCTTCCCATGTGGAGCCCAAGTGGCAATTCCACCAAATTAGAAATTACATGTGGAATTTGCCCTTCCACTAAAGGTCACCATCAAAAGGTGGCTCACTCTAACTAATTTAAGGGGGGTCTACATTTATTTACAAAGCCTAGGAAATATGACTAGCTCCTACATGGTCGTTCCTTCTCTGGGATACACCATGTAGGCTCACATAGATATTTCACTGTCATCCTAGCTAGTAATTTCTCGGCTCTCATCTTCTTCTGCTCTCCTCCTTCTGAGACCTCCTCGGTCATGGGTGAGAGATATTCTGTGTCTTCGGCTTGGCTCGGCATCTGGGGATTCTCTGGAATCTGCTAACATTATCCACCCCTATACTGTTGCAGGACCCACTGCAACATCGGTGATGTCTTTCCGCTTGGCACTTGGAAAAGCGTGGATCT
Source organism: Diphasiastrum complanatum (assembly GCA_029204225.1). NCBI lineage: Eukaryota > Viridiplantae > Streptophyta > Lycopodiopsida > Lycopodiales > Lycopodiaceae > Diphasiastrum > Diphasiastrum complanatum. The sequence continues at coordinate 62,463,822 of CM055096.1, forward strand.
TCGTTCGCTTTCGTAAAACCAGGTGCTTATTATCCGCAAAATTTATTTTTTTTTCAAAATTGGAAATCTCTTAATTGGCCACTACATTTTAGCCTTCCTGAGAACTTCTTGCGAGTCCTGCTTGCCTCGAGCTATACGTCCCATTTTACAGGATTTATTAGCGATATATAGAAGGTCTTGATGGCCTGTGTAGAATGCAAAGATCTGGACTAATAAATAATGTCTTAGTTGTTGCACAGCATAAACCATCGCCAATGTTTCTCTCTCGGTGGTTGTATAGTTTACTTCAGCAGGAACCAGTTGCCTGCTCAAAAAACGTATTGGGAAGTCTTTGCCATACTCGTCCGGTTGCGCAAGAAGACCTCCAATGGCATACTTACTTGCGTCAGTATGCACATGGAACTCTTTCGTGTAATCTGGCGAGCGGAGTATGGGAGCCGTGGTGAGGGATGTCTTCAACTCCTCAAAGGCCTTAATTTGTTCTTCGGTCCAGCGAGGATCTACCACAACTATATTAACGAGGCATGCCTTGCCAGCATAGTCGATTATAAAGATTCGATAATAATTTGTATGACCGAGGAAGACATATACTTCCTTCATTGTTGCAGGTAAGGGCATTTCCACTATAACCTTGATTTTTGATGGGTAGGTAGAACCACCATCCTTTAAAATTATATGCCCGAGTACGACCCCATGGGTGAACCATATTTGGCATTTATCTCGGTTTAGTGAGATTCCAGATCTACGACAGCGAATGAAGATTTTCTCTAGGGCATCAAGGTGCGTAGTTGTGGAGGAATGTACACCTAGATCGTCGAGATAAATCTCCACGATCCGATGTAACAGATCTTGAAAGGCCAGTTGCATGACCCTTTGGAACGTTGAAGGGACGTTGCATAAGCCAAAAGGCATAACGTTATAAGCATAGACCCCGTTCTCTGTCGCAAAGGCAATTTTATGTTTATCTTCAAGGGATATTTGAACAAGGAAATACCCGCTGAATCCATCCAAGAAGTTGAAAGCTTCAGATCCTGCCATTTCCTCTAGGATTTGAGTCGTTAAAGGCAAGGGAAAATGGTCTTTCTTCATAACCGCATTAAGGTTTTTGAGATCGACATAGATGCAAAGCTTGCCGTTTTTCTTGGGTACAACCACAATGGGTGATACCCAATCAGTATGTTGAACTTCATAAATGAAGCCAACATCCAACAACCTCTTAATATCTTCGTCGATCCTCTCATGATAGACAGGGTTAGATCGATAGGGTTTAGCTCTAATAGGCTTAGCATTGTCTTCTAAAGAAATCCTATGGACCACTATTTCAGTGGGATCCCTTTCATTTCTGTATAATTCCATGCAAAGACATCCCTGTATTTGCGAAGTAATGTTTCCAGAGCAGAAAGTTGGGTTGATGACAAATGTGCACCGACATGAACTATTCGATCTATCTCCTCGTCAGGATCTTTAAGGTTTAGTGGAATTGTCTTAGCAGGTCCTTCAAATAAATTGGAACTTGGTGTAGGTTCCCGATGTGGCTATGGTAACTGGATAATAACATCATCCAGTGTAAAGTCTTTGAACTTCTGTGGAAGATCAAAAGGTGGGTCGACAAAAGGTTCGGGAACTTTGGGGATCATCTGAGTGATTCACTACCGGATGTGGAAGCTTGGTCGGATTGTTTGGTTTTCGTCCCTTTTGACAAAAGCTTACTTGGTTGTTTAAGCTTCTCACGCATCTATTTTTGATGCTCGGTTTTCGCTATCAATAACTTTAGGTTTTTGTAACCAAGTTTTTTGTGATTTTTGAGTGGGCGGTGTTCGTGCCTCACTTATCATATCATCGTCGATTGTATCCCAGACTTCGTCAAGATACACATCCCATGTATATACTTTGGGTTTGGGCTTGTGTGTTGGGTACCTTGGATGTCAGTTGGATGTGAGCCAACGATCCTAGTGTCGTTATCTCCTTAGAAATTGATTTTGGTGGATAAGGTTGTGCATCTAGATATAGGAGTACATGTTCATCCGTCATGTCATCATCCATGGAAAGAATACCTTCTTCCGAAACATGGGCGGTAGAGACACTAGGTTCTCCTAGGCACCACGCTATAGGAATCGGGTCAATCATCATAAGTGGGATGATGGGTGTGTCAATGTCTATAGAGGATGGGAGAATATCCACATCTGTTGCAGCAGTTTCGATACGACATCGATTGGAATCAGCACAGTCCACAGTGGCTAGTGCATGACCCCAAGTTATTATGTCCGTGGATCTTGTATAATGATCTTCTGGTTCTGACGCGAGGTTGTCGGTCAAAAACTGACGCGAGATCGTCGGTCGAATTCTGACACGAGGATGTCGGGTGAGATCTGACGTGAAGCATCAGTCGAGATCTGACGCGAGGTCGTCGGTTGAGATCTGACGTGAAGCATCGGTCGAGATTGGAACGGAAACTGTCGGTCGAGATCTGACGCGAGGTCATCAGTCAAGATTTGACACGAAGTGTCGGTCGATATGTGAGCAAATGTGTCGGTTGACATGTAACTCAAGACATGGCAGGATTGTTCTATAGTGGCTCGGTCGAGAGTTTATGTGTAGCGGTCCGGTCCAGACAAGAGTCATGGCTTGGCTTGGGAAAGAGCATGAAGTGTCGGTTGAGAACTGAGCTTCGTGCTATTCAGGACGAAAGTGGTGAGCTCTGTAATGGAGGTGTGGAAATGAATCCTAATCCACAAACAAGAAAACAGAAAACTAGTTAACCCACAATACAAGGAAATCAAGCATGCTCATAGAAACTTCACTCAAGAACATTGCCTTGAACAAGGAGCTTAGCAATTATCAAGAACTCGTGGAGGATATTCTTTATTTTCTCAAGAGAACTTGACAATACATTCAAAGCTCTCTCACAAGAGAGGGGAGCCCTTAAATAAGCAAGAAGGCTGCACATGTGGAGCCCAAGTGGCAATTCCACCAAATTAGAAATTACATGTGGAATTTGCCCTTCCACTAAAGGTCACCATCAAAAGGTGGCTCACTCTAACTAATTTAAGGGGGGCCTTTTACAAGTAGAGGTGAGGAAGTCCTCCAAATCCAAGGTAGAGCCTCCAAATGTCCTCCAAGCAACCTGCAAGCTTCAAGATGCTCCCCAACTCCAAGCTAGGATGCCTCCACTTGCAAGTAAGGATCTCTCCTCCACCTGTGTCCCTACTCTTTAAACACAAAGATAGATAACAAGCTGGCCTCATGTATTCACCACCCAACCATAGCTAGATCCAAGCTCCAAGCAAGACCTATCTAGCACCCCCTTGCTAACCATAAACAAATCACAAGCATACCACAACACTCCATAGCATACTCAAGATCCAAACCCTACTTATGTCGCATACCATAAGCAATATCCAAACCTCAAGCATACTACCACAAGAAAGCACTCTACACACTAGTAGCAACACTAGAGCATAAGCCAAGCAAACAAAAGAGATCTCCCCCCTCCCAATGGGCGCCCTACTACCCTCATATAGATGGCCCATGGACCCCTCCAATGCACTATGGAGTTTCATGCTCATCCAATGAGAGAGAGAGAAGCCTAGGGGAGTTAAAGAATCTCCAAGAGTCTCCATAGGCTTATGGAATGTCAAGAGACTCCTTCCATAACCTATGACTCTTTGAATGTCTTTCTTGTGGGAGTTGGAAACTCAATGGACACTTTAGAAGGGCGCTCTCCTACTAGATCCCATTGCCCAAGTTGTGCAAGTATACTTTGGTCCTAGACCAATAAAGTGATATGGTTCAAGTTTGAGGCCCAAGGTTTAGAAATAGTCATCAATGACTTTCTAACACCTCTCTAGGTTCCATACCTCCATCCAAGGCACAGACACCTACCTGCCCTTAACCAAGGACACTAGTACCTTAATCTAAGGCACCTACCCTTAGTACTAAGGGTACCTCTTATCCAAGGGTCACGTGACTCCATACCTCCAACTAGGGTATAGTCACTTGTCTGCCCTTATCCAAGGGAACATACCCTTATTCCTAAGGGTACCTTGCCATTTAGCGCCCAACACTAAATGGACTATTAGGGGTCTGAAGTACTGCTAGTTACATAGGTATGTAACATTCCTTCCCCCTAAACTTAAAATTTTCCTTGTAGGAAAAAATTTACTAAATTCTTCTGGAGATCAGCCTCATTTTCCCAAGTATCCTCCTCTTCTGATTTGCCCCTCCACCTGACTAAAAATTTATGAAGCACTCTACTTCGTAGAGTCCTCTGCCAACTATTAACAATCGCCTCGGGTTCAGGTGGTCCACTCATGGACTCATCACGAAGAAGTTTCACTAGATCTTCCATATGGACCAGGGTCTCCCCAACTCCCAACGAGGGTTTCAACTTACTAACATGGAAAACATGATGAATTCCAATGTTAGCTGGAAGGTCTAGTTTGTATGCAACCTTGTTTATCACTTGGATAACCTTAGAAGGATCGCAATACCTAGGCGCCAACTTTGCACACTTAATAGTTTTCAAGCCCCTAGAGTGACTAGGGACTCTCAAAAACACCCAGTCATTGACCATGAATACCTTGTGCTTCCAAGATAGATCAGCATAGTGCCTTGTCCAGTCCTGGGCACTTCTTATGCTATCTTTATCCAGCTGTAACATTTCTGCATATCCGCAAGAAAATCAACTGCGGCTTGCACCCGTAGGTTTTTCATGCCAACACTAATTGGTGATCGAGGTTGAAAACCATACATAAGCATGAAAGGGATGAATCCGATCGCTGAATGTTTTGCACTATTTTATGCAAGTTCCACCAGTGGAAGGTATTGTTCCCAATCAGACTGCCGATGGCCCACATATGCTCAAAGCATACCCTCCATCGTCTGATTGGTCCTTTCCGTTTGACCATCTGATTCCGGATGATCTATAGAACTCAAACTTAAAGCTGTTTCCAACTTTTCAAATACTGCTTGCCAAAAATTCCCAGTGAATTTTGGGTCACGGTCACTGACAATATCGCAAGGCAGCCCATACAGTCGAAAAAGCTTCTCAACAAATAGTTGAGCTAGTTCTGAAGCTTTAACAGTAGTTTTCATTGGGATAAATTGAGCAAACTTCGTAAGTCTGTCAACAATGACCCAAACCGAATCGTGGCCCTTTCCTGTACGTGGAAGCCCGACCACAAAATCCATAGATATACTTTCCCACTTTCCGGTAGGAATATCTAAAGGATGTAATAGGCCACTAGCTTTTAGCCTCTCTGCTTTATTTAACTGGCACTTAGTACATCTAAGTACATAGGCCTCTACCTGACTTTTCATCTTAGGCCACCAAAATTGCCTTCGAACTAAGTCAAGTGTTCTTTGTATATCCGGATGTCCTGCGCATGGACTATCATGACACTCATGCAAGATTTGGGCCCTTACAGTGTCATTCTCCGGTACACACACCTTTCCTTTACGAAACAAAATCATGTTTCGAATTAGGAAATCTGTTTCAGTCTTTCCCTGATTCAAGGAATCTTGCAAACCTGAATCGACCCCCGAAAGTTCTTGTTGCCAATACTTTCAAAAAAAAGGATCAGACTCATATAGTCTTTGAAGAGACTGAAACAACTCTGGTTCTATAACAGTAAAGCACAACTGATTAATAACCGGTAACCAACTTAAAGCATCCGCTAGAGTATTTGACTTCCTTTACAATGACGTATAGAAAAGTCAAAGATTTGCATCAGCTCAACCCATCTAGCTTGCCTCCCCTTTAAATCTGTAGCATCACAGAAATATCGAAGAGTCTGATGATTCATCAAAACTTCAAATCTGGCTCCATACAAATAATGTCGTCAAATTTTCAAGGAATGAACAATTGCAAACAGTTCCTTCTCATAGGTACAATACCTAGACTGAGCAAGATTGAGTTTTTTGCTTTCATAAGCCACAGGATGTCCATCCTGCATCAAAACAGCTCCAATAGCATAATCACTGGCATCGGTCCTAACCACAAAAGTCTTATTAGGATCGCCAATGATTAGTATTGGTGCCGAAGTGACATTTTTCTTAAGCAACTCAAAACAATTATTCATATCCTTCGTCCACACCACTAGTGGACTCTTAGCCCTCCGGCTTAGCTTCTTATAGCCTTTCAAGGCCTGGGTAAGGGGAAATGCCAATTGAGCAAATTGGAAAATATGCCGATGGAAAAATCCCACAAACCCCAAGAAAGACTTGATTTTTCGAACTGTGGTGAGAATAGGCCAATCAATAACCCTCTAGATACGATCAGCCTCAATCTCCACCCCCCGTTCGGAAATCTTATGTCCCAAGTAGGACAATTCCTTAGCAAAAAAATCACACTTAGACTCCTTGGCAAAGAGCTTTTCCCTTCTTAGAATGTCCAAGACAATCCTAAGATGCTCTCTATGTTCCGCCAAATTCTTACTAAACACTAGGATATCATCTAGGAATACCACTACGAATCTTCCCAAATATGGCCTGAACAAATCGTTCATCATTTGTTGGAAAGTTGTCGGTGCATTGGTCAAACCAAAAGGCAACACCAAAAATTCATAGTGACCAAAGCGAGTTCAAAACCCGATTTTTGGTATATCTTCTGCCTTAATGCGTATCTAATGGTAGCCCGATCTTAAATCTATCTTGGTAAAGTACCCAGCACCACCAAAATAGTCTATTAGATCATCCATCTGCGGCAGTGGATATCTATTCTTAACGGTTACCTTGTTCAATTTCTTATAGTCGACGCAAAACCTTATATTCCCATCCTTCTTGGCCACCAGAGCCACTGGTGATGCCCAAGGAAACTTACTAGGTTGTATCCACCCCTTTTTCAGGTAATCATGTAATTGCCTATTTACCTTAGGTCAGTTTTATGATCAATTCTCCTTTCTGGTGGTAAACCTATAGGAAGGTCTAAAAAAACATCATTGAATTCCTGCGTAAGTTCATTATAGGCTTCAAATTTTGTAGTGTTCTCACTGGGTATATTCATGGCATTTATGTTAAGTTGCAGCAAATGATATCATCATGAAAACATAAATAAACTTTTAAATCAGAATTCTTCATAATAGAATTAAGTTCATGTTTAGAATAAGGGTTAACATTTTTAGTGTCAACACTTAAACTAGCCTTGATCTTACTTAAAGAATTCTCATGCATAAAAGATAAAGATTTTTCAACAAAATCAATTCTTAAAGATTTGTTCTTATCAAAATGCCATTGTTGCCCAAGAACAATATTTACATTAACTAATTGAACGGCATGGAATTCTAGTTTTTCAGAATAATCCTGAATGTGCAATTCTACATCAGGAACAATAAAATCCATCAAATTAGAATTACTTCCTGATGCCATTGTCACACGGTATTTTTTCTCACTTTTTCTGGTAGGAAGGTCTGGCGTCTGCACCAAATTTACATTAATAAAGTTATGAGTGGATCCCGTGTCAAAAAGAACATTAACAACTTGATCATTAACTTTACCTTTAATGCAAATAAGGTCATTAGGACCAAAAACTAGAGAACTAGGGAAACAAACATCCATCTCATTACTTTGAGATAGATTACTTGAGGTTGAAGCTTGTTTTTTGACGCAATCACATGCAAGGTGACCCTCGCCATTGCACTTGAAACACAGGTTCTTCTTACGAGCTTCAGCTTTATCATAACCACCATGATGGTTTTTAAAAAATTTCTTGGCTTTCTTAGGATAGTTGGAATTGGGATGTGTTTCATTAACAACTTCCCTATCCTTCCTCTTAAATTGTAAACCTTTTTTCTACTCATTAGGCTGTTGACCCCTAGGTGGCTTAGGTGTGTCATCAAAGTATTTTGTAGCTCTAATAGCATCTTCTAGGGTTTTTGGATGGTTCCTACGAACATCCACTTGATAATCTTTTGGTACCCATCAATAAACATTAATATTTGTACCTTAGACGGAATATCACTATAAAGTGGATTCAGGTACTCATGAAAATCTTGAATAAACTGTTCCAAACCTTTATTCATGGTTAGATGACTCAACTTTTGGAAGTGTTCATAGTCATCTAAAAGTGGTAGAAAATAATCCCTAAAAAGCTTCAAAAATCATCCCATGTACAAGGTTGATTGCCCTTTGCAACTAAGTCATCCCACCAAACTAAGGCTCTTCCTTCAAGGAACATAGTGACAGTGGATAACTTCTCAGATTCAGGGAATTGGTTCATGGCAAAGTATTTGTTCCAAACATTTAGCCAAGGACTTACCACTTGTAAGTTCCTATCTTTCTTCTCCTCCTTAAACACTTTTATAGGAGGTGGAACTACATGCTTCTTCTGATTGGCTAACCTAGACTCTAAGTCTTGGTTTCTTTGATTAGTTTCAAGAAGCTGCTTATTAGTGGCTTGAATTTGTTGGTATAAAAGTTCAAGAGCTTGTGCTACATTGGATGGGTTTGATAGATCAAATGTTGGGTTTTCATTGGTTTGATCCATTGGGGTTGCTTGTGTGTTTTCCTATTATGCAAATACAACAACAAATGCTCAAATTAGAATGATAGAAATACTTCAATTGTTACATCCAATGCAAATAAAAAGCATTTACTTCTATTCATTCAATCTTATTATTTGTAAGCTCAATCCAAGCCTACTATTTGCAAGCTTAATCCAAGCTTAAGAGGAAAACAACAACAAGTTACATTTGCCTTAATCAAAAGCAAAAATGAAAACCAAATCTTTATGTAAACTTCAATTAACTAATCCAAGCTAATGTTTATATAAAGTTCCCATTCTCATTCCAATTCCATTTGTCATTTCAAAAGCTACCAAAGTTTTCACATTTCTCACTATTCTAGATTTCCAAAACCAAGAAACTAGTGTCTAGAAATGGATAACTAATGAAGCTTTATGAAAACTTCAATTTTCAAATCTGATTTTCAAATTTACAGGTCTGAAAATCAGAACTTCAAAAATGACAAAAAACAGAATTTCAAAACTTGTTTTATGCACAAAGTTACACTACCATTCCCTTCCTACATTGCCATCTTCATGAAACTAGGAGATAGAAAGGTGTAACTAATGAAGTTTGAATGAAAACTTCACTTTTCAGATCTGATTTTCAGATTTACAGCTCTAAAAAACAGAACTTTAAAATGAAAATCAGAACTTCGAACACTTCATTTATGCAAAAAAAACACTAGTTTTGATCAAAACACATAGCTAGAATCAATCTTTTTGCAAAAAAAAGTTTGTGTATGTAGAGGAAGACTTCCTCTAACCACCCCACAAATCTTTTTTCAGAACCTATTAAAAACCCAAAGCCCACTTTAAAACTTCTCTAACATGATCAAAAATCAGCCCCTAAACAATTCTATAAGCATCACTACTCTCTTCCAAAGAGAGCTAGATTCATTGGGTACTTCAACTACAAGCTTCCTACAACTAGAAAAGCCTATAATCTTTCCCAAAAAAAATTTAGTTGGTGATCTTAATAGAACTTGAAGAAGGTTAGAAAGGTTACCATCCTTTGTCTAGCTCTGATACCACTTTTACAAGTAGAGATGAGGAAGTCCTCCAAATCCAAGGTAGAGCCTTCAAATGTCCTCCAAGCAACCTGCAAGCTTCAAAATGCTCCCCAACTCCAAGCTAGGATGCCTCCACCTACAAGTAAGGATCTGCAAGCCTCCAAGGATCTCTCCTCCACCTGTTTCCCTACTCTTTAAACACAAAGATAGATAACAAGTTGGCCTCAAGTATTCACCACCCAACCATAGCTAGATCCAAGCTCCAAGCAAGACCTATCTAGCACCCCCTTGCTAACCATAAACAAATCACAAGCATACCACAACACTCCATAGCATACTCAAGATCCAAACTCTACTTATGTCCCATACCGTAAGCAAGATCCAAACCTCAAGCATACTACCACAAGAAAGCACTCTACACACTAGGAGCAACACTAGAGCATAAGCCAAGCAAACAAGAGAGATCTCCCCCCTCCCAATGGGCGCTCTACTACCCTCATATAGATGGCCCATGGACCCCTCCAATGCACTATGGAGTTTCATGCTCATCCAATGAGAGAGAGAGAAGCCTAGGGGAGTTAAAGAATCTCCAAGAGTCTCCATAGGCTTATGGAATGTCAAGAGACTCCTTCCATAACCTATGACTCTTTGAATGCCTTTTCTTGTGGGAGTTGGGAACTCAATAAACACTCTAGAAGGGCGCCCTCCTACTAGATCCCATTGCCCAAGTTGTGCAAGTATACTTTGGTCCTAGACCAATAAAGTGATATGGTTCAAGGTTGAGGCCCAAGTTTAGAAAAATAGTCATCCAATGACTTTCTAACACCTCTCTAGGTTCCATACCTCCATCCAAGGCATAGACACCTACCTACCCTTAACCAAGGACACTAGTACCTTAATTTAAGGCACCTACCCCTAGTACTAAGGGTACCCTTTATCCAAGGGTCATGTGACTCCATACCTCCAACTAAGGTATAGTCACTTGCCTGTCCTTATCCAAGGGCACATACCCTTAATTCTAAGGGTACCTTGCCATTTAGTCCCCAACACTAAATGGACTATTAGGGGTCTAAAGTACTGCTAGTTACATAGGTATGTAACAGGTCTACATCTATTTACAAAGCCTAGGAAATATGTCTAGCTCCTACATGGTCGTTCCTTCTCTGGGATACACCATGTAGGCTCACATAGATATTTCACTGTCATCCTAGCTAGTAATTTCTCGGCTCTCATGCTCGGCTCTCAGCTTCTTCTGCTCTCCTCCTTCTGAGACCTCCTCGGTCATGGGTGAGAGGTATTCTGTGTCTTCGGCTTGGCTTGCATATGGGGATTCTCTGGAATCTGCTAACAGAGAGAAGCTACGTAGAGAGAGAATGCAAACCAATAACATTTGGTTGTCATTTTTTGAGTTTTCGGCCTTGCCCGACGTTTAACTACTATGGTTAACTTCAAACATTAATTAGTTAAGCATGAGATGTAATAACTTCTCTGCATGCTCCCTACATGAGTATCGTTGTAAATCTTGGTGTGCTCAATACAAAAACTGAAGCGGGAGTATTATGAGCACTTTTGAAATCTCTGTATGCTTACATTAAAATATTAGGCAAGACGTTTTCAGAACGACATAGACATTGCAAAAGTAAGGTACGCTAGATTTATTCAGTTTGACTTATTGTAGTTTGAAGCATTTACGTATTTTAGCTTTCAACAGTGGCCAATGTTTCGTTTGCATGTTGCACTTCCTATGGAATGCACTCCATTTATTAAGAAAAATTGGAAAGTTGTAGAGAATGTTGCTGCAATAGTTAGAGAATTGAGAATGAATTATCATAAGAATATAGATTTGTGGGTGGATGGATCAATTCATCCTAGAGATCCAACTACCAATTTGTGTCCAGATTTCAAGTCCGTATCTCATCTTCTCATATTTGTATGCAAAGGAAATAGCGGATTACTTGGATATGGTCAAAGGTTGTGTGATATTGGAATGCATATTGTATCTTGTCTTAATCAGAAATTCCAGTTTGCTCATCAACAATTGCAACGTGCTAATCAACATTTGCTTATTATATGCAACACACTAGTGCTGAAAACATTGCACTCAAGCATGTTATATCAGAGTTGAATGCTACATTCATTAGTCTTCCGGGCTCAAACCAAGACATGTTAGAATCCTTGGAAATGTTGTAATCCGACAGTTTAAAATATGTTGTTGATATACAAGTTATCAAAAGACAAAGATGAAAAAGAAAAGAAAGAGATTATTGACAAAAAATATTGATGACTTACCTACAAATAGCCGCAATTAGAAGAAAAGGATTCAAACATTCAAGTATGTTTTCTTATAAACTGTCTATTTGATTTGTATTTGTCATTTAAGTTTGATTTGCATTTGATAATATGAATTAGAAATTTACTAAACATAATTTGAGTTTTATATGGTTTTTGCAAATCATGTTTGGTGGCAAAGAACTACTTAACAAATCGTTCATGCATTGGAGAATCTTGAAGTCATGCTCTACAAAGAAACTTAGCAAAGGCAATGATAAAAAATATCCTCGGTTTGAAAAAATGAAAAAAGAAATTGCAGAGACTGTTTTGAATAACGTTCAAACTTACTTGAATGCAAATGTGAGACAAGATGCATGTGATGATTCTAGAATTAGCAGAAATGTGTTTTTTTTAGAATAGTTAAAGAAGCCTTTTCTCAAGTGATGGTTAAAAAACTTATCTTCCTCGTCCATATCGGGTAAGATTAGCAAGAAATTATTCTACCCATAAAAGGTAGCGTCCTGGACAGTCCATGTTGTACCACCAAACCATGCTTTTGGCCCACAAAAAGATCATCTTCAATGGCCCTTTATTTAGGATATATAGACATGAGCAAAAAGAAAAATCTATAGTTTTTAGATCCATATGAAAGGAGATTGTTCCTTCATGACAATACCACGCATCTCAAACTTGGAGATGATGAAAATTGAAATTAAAATAGATTATATATATATATATATATATATATATATATATATATATATATATATGTTTTCCATTGTATCATGAGGATCTCTCTTTTCTTATGAATTTGAATGCTTTATGAGAGATCATAATGTTTGTCGAGTTCTCAGCTTGATATCTAACTCCTATGTAGAACTACTAGAATAGTTGTACTAAATATTCATTTTTTGAATTATGAAATGCTCCTTGGTCGTCCCAAATTCATATTGTAGCAATCCTTCATGCAATAAAGACATGGATGCTTTGATGTTACCCCATGAGAGACATTATACATACATTTCAATGTTTTCAAATCGCCTGCAAGGTGCCATTAAATTTGAGGACTTCCATGTTTTTCGACTGTAAGTTTTTCACCCTTCAAATGTCTCTTTATATTCTCGCCATATTCAGTATGTGAAAATATCCATGAAAGTATTTTATGGTCCTCTTTCAAGACCTATAGAGAAGCAAGTAATGCATGACATGTTAATAAAAAAAAGACAATGTGTTCAATGTTAATAATGACACTTAAAAAGAAAATTAAAAATTGAAAAGTATACTTGGAATGTAGCCAACCACCATATGTGATTTTTTAATTGAACACTAAACGTTTGATCATCGGTATTTGATATTTTGTTCATCAAAGTGACACTCACTCATTCCAACTTTTGACCTTTGATGATTTTGGATTCATCTAATTTCATTACAATAATAATCTTTTTATTTACGTGATGTTCGTCTAGTTTATAAAATCGAATAATGCAGTTTAGAACATTTTCAATATCAAGAAAAATACTATTGCAATCGTTGTAATTATGCACACCACTTTTTGATTTGTATAAATCAACTATATGGTGTGGTTGGCCAACTACTTTGAACATTCCGTCATTATAATAATTTCATGCTAATCTTACCCAATATGGATGAGGAAGATAAGTTTTTAACCATCACTTGAGAAAAGGCTTCTTTAACTATTCTAAAAAAAAGTAGAATAAGCATTTATGCTAATTCTAGAATCATCACATGCACCTTGTATCACATTTGCATCTATGTAAGTTTGAACCTTATTCAAAACAGTCTATGCAATTTCTTTTTTCATTTTTTCAAACCAAGGATTTTTCATCATTGCCTTTGCTAAGTTTCTTGGTAAAACATGACTTAAAGATTCTCCCATGCATGAACGATTTGTTAAATAGTTCTTTGCCACCAAACATGATCTGTAAAAAACATATAAAACTCAAACTATGTTTAATAAATTTCTAATTTGTATTATCAAATGCAAATCAAACTTAAATGACAAATACAAATCAAATAGATGGTTTATAAGAAAACATACTTGAATGTTCGAATCCTTTTCTTCTGATTGTTGCTATTTGTAGATAAGTCATCAATATTCTTCGTCAATAATCTCTTTCTTTTACTTTTCATCATTGTCTTTTTGATAACTTGTATATCAACAACATATTCTAAACTGTCGGATCACAAAATTTCGAAGGATTCTAACATATTTTGGTTTGAGCCCTGAAGACTAGTGACTGTAGCATTTTACTCTGATATAACATGCTTGAGTGCAATGTTGTCAGCACATACATTGCATTCTCCCTCACTGCCCACTACTTCTCTGCATGCTCAATCGATACGTCCACACCCAATATCAATTCAATGCACATAAAAGCTTTCTCCTTCATAGGAAAGCCCTTTAGCGCATTCAATTGATATTGGATTTCACATATCATTTCAACGTGAAGAAGGCAGTTCACCTGTGAGGGACCACACTCTTGTGTGTTCAATCAATACATGGCATGAACTAAGCAAACAGCAAGGCTCAACTCAAGCGAAGTTCCTGTGCATGCTGTTGTCGTGGACAAAGAGCACCACCTCCTCCTCCTAAGTCCTCCACCACCACCACCACCTCCCCCTCCACCTCCCCCTCCACCTTCATCTCAAAGATAGCAATGACAAAATTTTACAGCAAAATGAATCTCAATCAATCCTAAAAGTGATGGAGGATGCACAAATAAAAGATCTAGATCCAAACTATAAGCTAGAATCAAGACTAGTTACCAAAACTAGCAAATTTGGCATTTAACTCCACATTAGGCACATAGATTTGATCAAATGAACCAAAGTAAAGTACAGCAAGCTTCTCAGACCTGTAAATAGGTACCTTCCAAACCAAGCAATTAATGCATAAGAACACTCACATCCAATAGCTAGAACTCGCCACCAAAAGACAATGATGATAGAAGTGGAAAACCTTGACTTTTTTTGATAATTTGATGGAGATCCCATCATGTATTTATATATTTCAAGTTCGGATCTGAGCATATTAGGGTACCTCTGAACTTATCATACCCTAACCCTAACATCTACCCTAATAGGTCATTGTATCCACCCTAGCTTGGGGTCAAGATCTTGAGATCCAAAAATAATGAAAAACATGCTATTTTTAGATCCTAGAATTTCTCTAGCCTATCCAAACACATTTTTGTCTCATTTCAAAGATGCTATCACAATGTAATATGAGGAATGAACTTATTGGAAATCATCCTATGTGATTTGGCACATGTGACATCTATATACATGGCCATCTTGCCAAGTACAATGCATTGTGAAATTTCAATACTCCTCCTCACAATCTAGCTAGATGATAACATAGCTTTACTAATTAAGCCAAGGGCTGATCTAAGCTTCAAAAAAGCATTCTTTTGAAGAGTCTCTATCAATATATCACCTATGCATTCTTCACTTGAACCATGCTCCAATGAGACCTCCTTAGCTTGGACCTTTTCTCTTACAAAGTGGTGAGCAATCTCTATGTGTTTGCTCCTTGCATGGTAGGTTGGATTGGATGCTAGGTGTTGGGCTGAGAAGTTGTCATTGTAGATGAGTGGAATGAAACCTGATCTGATCACTTTGAGATTCTCAAGCAACCTCTTGATCCATAGTACTTCCTTGGTTGTCGTTGTTAGAGCCTTGTACTCAGCCTCGGTTGATGAAAGAGATATTGTTTCTTGCTTCTTTGATAGCCAAGAAACCACACCTTCTCCAATGTAAGTTGCAAAGGCACTTGTTGACTTTCTATCCTTCTTGTCCCCTGCAAAATCTGAATCACTAAAAGCATGCAAGTTAATGGATTCACCTCTATAAAGGATTCCAAAATCTAGTGTGCTCGAGATGTATCTCAATATTCTTTTGGCACATTTCCAATAGATAAGTAATGGATCTTGCATTTTTGACTAAGCTTACAAACACTATAGCAAAGATTAGGTCTTGTTATGGTTATCCACATTAAGGAGCCAATAAGTTGCCTATAAAGAGTGATGTCCTTGAGTGATGAAGGAATAAGAAGAAGTACTCCCCTCGGCTTGCTTACCCTTGTCCTTGTATGTGAGCCTTAATGGCTCCATCCTTGACCTTGTGGATCTTCTTGGTGTGCTTGGTGTTCTTGGTTCTAGCTCCTCCTCATGATCAAGCTCCTCCTTGATCTCGGGTACCTCTCTACCAATAGAGTGGTTAGATGAATCATCTTCAAGCTTATGCATTCTAGTCTCATCAATGATATCTCTAGAAATGACAACCTTTTCAGAAGAGGGAATGTAGATTTTGTAACCTTTGCTTGCATTGCCATAACCTACCATGATCCCCTTCATGGATGATTGATCCTCCTTGGTTCTTTTGTCCAAAAGGACATGTACATAGCAAATACATCCAAACACCTTCAAGATTTTGAGATTAGGCTTTTCTCCATACAATAACTCATAAGATGTTTTACCATTTATAGAGCTACATGGAACTCTATTACATAAGAAGTTAGCAAATGTGAGAGCTTCTCCCCAAAAAGACTTAAGTAGGCATGCATCTAATCTTAGAGCTTTAGAACACTCACATCGAAAGTCTTTGAACTCATTGGACATATATTCTCCTCCATTATCACTTCTAAAGAACTTGATCTTGTGATTATGATGCTTTTCAACAAAAGTCTTGAACTTTACAAAACTCTCAAAAACATGTGCTTTAGAGGAAAGTAGATATACCCATCCATATCTTGAGTAGTCATCTATAAAGGTGACAAAGGTTGTAGCTCCACCATTGCTCTTTGTGCTAGCAAAATGCACATCCGAGTGGATCAACTCGAGAGGATGACTTGTCTTTGTGTGAAAAAGGTAACGTGTGTGCCTTAGCCAAGGCACAAGCTTCACATACCCTTTCCTCCTTTGCCAAAGATCTTGGAAGGCCGAGAGCAAGCCCCTCCTTGCACATAGCTTCCATAGACTTGGTGTTGATGTGACCAAGCCTCTTGTACCCACAAGTCAAATGTGGTCATCTTGGTCTCCTCGGCTACCATCACAACTTGGTTAGGATTTACAAAAGCATCAAGCTTAAATAATCTCCCAAACCTTGTTCCCCTTGCTATGATCATCCCACTCTTCTTGATGTTGCATACATTAATAGAGAACTCCACAATGAAACCATGATCTAAAAGTTGGCCAACACTAAGCAAATTCTTAGTAATGCTAGAAATGAAGAGAACACCATCTATCTTAGTCTTCTTGGAGGACCCTAAGCATAAGGGAATGGATCCCACACCTTCAACTTTACATTCATGATCATTTGCTGTAAAAATGGACTTTATAGCACATAATCATGTGCACTCTCCTCACTTCTTCTCATGCTTTGCAAAATCTAATTTCTAAGCCTAAGGACTCTAGAAGTGTTACTAGATTCATAGATGGATTTTAGAGACTCCCAAGCCTCTTTAGCACCAGTGCATGCTAATACTTCTCTCAACAAATTATTGCTTACATTCATCTTCACACAGTGAAGTGCAAGCCTAGATCTCTTCTTGTATCTAGCTAACTCCTGTGCACCTAGAGGTTCATCTTCATCTTCAATCAGAAACTCATAAAGCTCTGGCACACCATGAGTGACTCCATCCTAACCTTCCTAATAGCATAATTAGTATAATTCAATCTCTCAGTAGCTTCTAGAAGGTATGCACCAATAGATCCCATCTTACTAGTGAATTCTACACACAAGAAATGGATTTGATTGACTTTGAAACTCACAAAGGTTTCACACTTTTAGTGTTTCACACAAATTTGATTTCTAGTCCAACAAATGGACATAAAATCGTAGTTCAATCATGTGAAGATTATTAAAATATTATCTTCCTATCTCGAGTTTGGGGTCATGTCCATGGTGATTTCCACTAAAATTCATGTTGTACATAAAAGGAGTGTGAATTGAGCACATATCCTTCTAGTGTAACTCGGATTTGAGTTAGATAGGTTCAATTATGATGACATGCAGATGTTTAGATAGCATGCAAAGTTTTACTGTATGCATGCAAGCCACATGCAGTCAATGCATGCAACATGCAAAGTAGTTTCTGTGATCTACACATGTCGAGACAGTTTTATGAGTTGACATGCAGTACATGCAACATACATGCATGCAGTTACACATGTGGATCTCTGGTAGGTGAGTAAGTTCAGTTAAGTGGACTTTCCATGCAACTCCACTATAGGAATTCGAGTCTCTCTCATGTAGGGAAAGCTGGGCATGTTTTGCCATATTTGTGAATATTGAGATTTTGGTGTTTTGGACTCATTCTCTCTCTACCCGAGTTTTCTATGTATGATGTTCTCTCTCTACTCGAGAGAAGCCTCTTTTTCCCATACTGAACACTTAGAATTATTTCTGACATTCATTTCTCATAGTGAAGAGTTAGATTTTTTTATCAGATGTATGCCATTGTGCTCTTGCCTTATATTTTTCAAGCATACTGTTCTTTGACCAATCTTGTGCAATCACAACATCTTAGTAAGATCCTGTAGGGTGTGTGGTGAAGTTCACACATGCTAAAAACTTCACATGGTATCAGATCTCCATGCTTTGAAGAGGTGAGGGTGTATACATCAGATCATCAGTGTTTTTGCTTGCAGGAACTCGGATTTTGGAGAGTGATTCAAACTCACTGAGAAACAAGCAATCTGTGGATCATAAGTGGATCAGATCAAGGCTGATCTAATCCAGTGGAGCTCTGTACGGATAAAGAGCTCACTTGTGTGAAATCAGCCCTCATTAATGAGTGCTACTTCTCAAGGAATGATCCAAATTTGATGTTCTATAGCTTGTTGGATAGGTATTGGAGAGTAGAATGTGTTGCTCTTGTTTCTAAATCAATTTGATTTGTTTTTAGAAGATTTTTAGGCAATCAGAGAGTTTGAGAGGGTACTCAACTCGTGGGATATGCCAAAGTGAGCACGCATCTATCTTTTTCATCATTTTCATCAATTTTCACTGTCAATCAAGTAGAATTGGATAGAAGTGAGTGTTCTGAGGTCTTAGACTTTTCATTTCACACATATTATTGTGTTTGAGTTGAAAGTAAGTTCCTAGAGAGTTTATCAGTACATTGAAACTCATGGGAGAGATAGACTTCTTGCTTGCATGTGCTTTTTCTTTTGTGACTGAAGCAAGATCCAAATTCAAGATAGATTGATTTTCTGTATTGAGAATTTGTTCTCATATCTGTTGCTAGATTTCATAGGGTGGATCAACATCTGTGTTAGATCCTAGATTGAGATAGCAAGCAACATCCTTTCAACTCCATTTTTTATCATTACTAGAATTTCTCACCAAGAAGATGTCTTCATCTGCTTCACATTTCTTAGAGCACAGTGAGAGATTAACATCTTCCAATTATGCAATGTGGAAGATCATAATGGAATTATTGTTGATTCTATAGGATGTAATGGATATTGTGAGTGGAGCTGAAGAAGAACCTGCTACACCTAATGAAGCTGCAGCATTCCACAAAAGAACCAGAATTGCCCTTTATAAAAATGAATGTTACCAATGAAGTGTTAAGAGAGATCAGTACATGCACCACTGCCAAGGAAGCTTGGGATACTCTAAATACAATCTATGAAATCAAAAATACTTATAAATTGCTTACACTTAGAAACCAAATATTTCTAAGTTATCATAGAGTAGATGAGAGTGCTTCATCATATGTCATGAGAGTTAAGGATCTTCATCAAGAGTTAGCTGGTATTAGTGATGCTCTTAAGAACACTGAACTTGTTTAAGTAGTCCTAAATGGACTTAGAGATGAGTATGACAATATTGTGCAGACTTATGCCGTCAGAGAGGATCTTCCATCCTTGGAGACACTGCAAGGTGTTCTCATTGTTGAAGAAAGCAGGCAAGAGAACAAGATGCTAAGGATCAACAAACTTTCATTGAAAGATGGTGGAGATGACAAAGCATTCTTCATCAGAGGCAAGTCAAGAGGAAAGGGCAAAGGACAAAAACACTTCAAGAAGGACAAAGCCAAAGAAGGTGGTGAGGATCAGTCCTCACAAATTGCAACATCCAGTAGCAAGAAGAAGTTGTCAAAGATCAAGTGTTTTTTCTGTGGCAAGAAAGGACACTATGCATCAAATTATTTCAAGAAGAACAACCAATCAAAGCAATCTAACCTTACTAATGAGGAGGAGTGTGAGGGTGTAGAGAGTGAAAGAGAGGATTCATTAATGATGTCTACTTTTTCATCTTTTTCTTTTAAGAATGAAGAAGTCTGGTGGATAGATAGTGTGGCTAGTTCCCATATGTCTAGTTCTAGGAACTCTTTCACTAATCTCATGCCATATCTAGGTGAAAAAAGGTCAATCTATACTGCTAATGATGTAGAGTGTAGGATTGAAGGAATAGGTAGCATTCCATTGCATGCATCATCATCAAAATCTTTGTGCTTACGTGACGTACTGTATGTACCTAGATTGACTAAGAATCTCATTAGTGTAGGACAGTTGTTTGACAGTGGATTGGATGTCAAGTTTCAAGTTGACAAGTGTATAATCTCAAGAGAAAATGAAGTTATTGCTAGAGGATCTAGAGTTGGTAAGTTGTACAAACTATTTCAGATATTGCTTATGAGACCAAGGGTCTACGAGAGGATCTGTAATCATCAATCTTGATGTTGTTCAAGAAGAGGTGAGGCCGAGGCTTGAGGAGGAGCAAATTCAAGCTACCACACCCAGAAGATCTACCCGAGCAAGATCTGAGCCAAGGAGGCTCACATATGATGAAGAAGGAAGGCAAGTGGAAGGTGAAACTTTCTATCATGCACTTTTTATATCAGATGAAGAGCCTAAGGATGTCCAAGAAGCTTTTCAATCCAAGGAGTGGGTTGAAGCAATGACCCAAGAATTTGAAGCCTTGATGTCAAATAACACATGGGATCTTGTGAAGCCACCAAACAACATGCATGTGATCGGATGTAAGTGGGTATTCAAAATCAAGTATAATCATGATGGATCTATCAATAAGTATAAAGCAAGGCTTTGTGCCAAAGGCTACTCACAGATTAAAAGGTCTTGACTATGAAGATACCTTTGCACTAGTTGCAAAGATGGTAACAATTCGAATACTGATCTCTCTTGCATGTTTTCACAAATGGAGTATGTTCCAGCTTGATGTTTCTAATGCATTTCTCAATGGTTAGCTTGAGGAGGAGATTTATATGGAGCAGCCTCCAGGTTTTGTTAAGGAAGGTGATGAATCAAAAGTTTGTCTTTTGTTCAAAAGTCTATATGGACTGAAATAGGCACCAAGATCTTGGTATGCAAGGCTCAATTCCTATCTCATATCACATCGGATTTTGTCTAAGTGAATATGACCCCCCTCTGTATTATAAGTTTGTAGATAACTTTGTAATTATTCTTCTCATCTATGTAGATGATATCATTCTTTGTGAAAACAATGAGAAGTTAGTTGAAGAAACTAAGCATGCAGTTGGTACTGAGTTTAAGATGCAGGAGTTAGGAGTTCTTTACTATATTCTAGGCCTTGAAATAGATTTTTGGAAAGGTCATGCATTTAGAAGCCAAAGTAGATATGCACTTTCCATGCTCAGGAAATTCCAGATGGAGAACTGTAAAGGCATAGATACACCTATGGAGCACATTGTAAAAGTTCCTATTAAAGATGATGAAAAATCCTTTGAGGACATCACTCTTTATAGGAGTCTTATTGGCTCACTTATTTGGTTAACAGTGACTAGGCCTGATCTAAGCTTTTGGGTTCATAAGCTAAGTCAACACATGCAGGATCCAAAGTTATATCGTTGGAAGTTGGCTAAAAGAGTCTTGAGGTATATATGTTCTACCTTGGATTATGGACTATTCTATGAAGGAGAAGATCTGACTTTGATTGCTTTTTCAGATTCAGATTTTGCAGAGACAAGTTGGATAGGAAATCCACAAGTGCTTACACTATATTTCTTGGAGAAAAATTGGTTTCTTGGCTATCAAAGAAGCAGGCAACTATTTCCTTATCTTCTTGTGAAGCTGAATACAAATCTCTTACAACCACAACAAAGGAGGTTTTATGGATCAAAAGGCTACTTTTGGAGCTAAAGTGTTATGCAGATGAAGATTTACCAATTATCAAGAATGATAAAATTTTTGCTCAGGCTCTTGCAAATAATCCAGTCTTTCATGCAAGGAGCAAGCATATTGAAGTGGCTCATCATTTTGTAAGAGAAAAAGTCATTGGGAGAGAGATCTCATTGGAGCATGTTTCATCTTCAGATTGTGTTGCAGATCTTCTCACCAAGCCTCTACTCAAGAATGTATTTATGAAGATGAGGTCAAACCTTGGCCTAATTTCAAAATCTATGTTGATAGGAACATAATTTTTAAGGAGGAGTGTGAAGATTATTAAAATATTATCTTCCTATCTCAAGTTTGGGGTCATGTCCATGGTGATTTCCACTAAAATTCATGTTGTACATAAAAGGAGTGTGAATTGAGCACATATCCTTCTAGTGTAGCTCGGATTTGAGTTAGATAGGTTCAATTATGATGACATGCAGGTGTTTAGATACCATGCAAAGTTTTACTGTATGCATGCAAGCCACATGCAGTCAATGCATGCAACATGCAAAGTAGTTTCTATGATCTACACATGTCGAGACAATTTTATGAGTTGACATGCAGTACATGCAACATACATGCATGTAGTTACACATGTGGATCTCTGGTAGGTGAGTAAGTTCAGTTAAGTGTACTTTCCATGCAACTCCACTGTAGGAATTCGAGTCTCTCTCATGTAGGGAAAGCTGGGCATGTTTTGCCATATTTGTGAATATTGAGATTTTGGTGTTTTGGACTCATTCTCTCTCTACCCGAGTTTTCTATGTATGATGTTCTCTCTCTACTCGAGAGAAGCCTCTTTTTCCCATACTGAACACTTAGAATTATTTCTGACATTCATTTCTCATAGTGAAGAGTTAGATTTTTTCATCAGATGTATGCCATTGTGCTCTTGCCTTAGATTTTTCAAGCATACTGTTCTTTGATCAATCTTGTGCAATCACAACATCTTAGTAAGATCCTGTAGGGTGTGTGGTGAAGTTCACACATGCTAAAAACTTCACATGGTATCAGAGCTCCATGCTTTGAAGAGGTGAGGGTGTATATATCAGATCATCATCAGTCCAATTGTGGGCATGATATGGAAGGGTAACATACATATCTCCACATAGAAGATGCATAGGTTGTTGAGGCCAAATTTCATGGACATAATGAAATTCCACATATGTTGATCCTATTCCCACATGTGAGGCATAGGAATATGTTACCTTGTGCATAATTCCAAGAGCCATTAAGGCAAGAAGTAAAGCTTTTTCAAGTGAGAAGCAAATTTACTAGATTCTAGTTTTTTTCAAGAGGTGAAATTTGGCTGGCCATAGATTTGTACGAGACTTTATGAGGAGCCAAAGGAAAAGTGAATGTATTGTCCCACATGTGTGAAATAGGTCAGTCCAAGCCTCAAGCTTATTGCATATACTCCAATTTGCAGCGCATTTGGTAAGAACAATTTAAAGAGATCTTGTGGATTTTGCATCAAGCTTGTGTATCTCTCTCTTTGCATGCATTTTGGTGAATCCATTTAGACTAGTATTATAACTTTGCTCTTTAGTCTCTATCCATACATCAGGATGATTTTTACACATGTGAAGACTAGTTGATCATTTACTTTTGTTTTAGATTGCTCTTGCTTACATATAAAAATAGGATCAATTCTAGCTTGCATTTGCTGATAGAATTGTTAGTGGTAATGCAATCAACCACTGATGTAGATTAAATAGATCTATTTAAGGTCCTAATTCTACTTCATTTCAACATGGTATCAAAGCCAAGTACAAGAGGATAAATGTTGATCAAGATTTGCATAAAAAAATAGCAAGTTTTGAGATAAAAAAATAGTTTTGAAAGGGCGAGCTTTAACAAGTGCTAACATTGGAAATTTGTAATAAATCATTGGTTTTGAGTCTTAGGTTTCTTCTTCACATGTGTGGAAGTGTCCAAGGACAAAGAGGAGGCTATTTCTTTGAGTTGATCTCAAACGAGCATGTTTTGTAGATTTTGATGAGGATTTTTGCACTAGTTATAGAAAAATCTATAAGGATTTCAAATCTATTGGTATATTTGAGAATGGAAAATCAAATATAATGTTTTGGCCTGACTTTTAGATGGCAGAAAAGTAGGTTTGATTAGAGATCAAAACGTGGAGAGTGGGATAGAACTTGTGTTGCTTATAGGGTCAAAATTCTCAATTTTGTGTGTAGAATTGACATGTGATTGTATGAAGCTCAAATTAATTCTAGTCAAGATTTCTTTGTGAGAGTGTGAGGGCCAACTTGTGATCCCATTTAGTTTATAGAACATGGAGGATTCCATATTTGAGTGTACAATCTTGGTTGAGATCTTGGTGAATCTTTAGATGTCAATTTCTTCAAATTGTTCAAGCTAGTCAAGATTGGTAGATAACTAGGACATAAATCGGTATCAAAACTTATCAAATAGAATCCAACTTTTAAGGTTAGAGTCTTTGGATTTGAGTGAGTCCAACAAGAGAGTTTGGATCTGATTTTTGTGTGTGTTTTGATTCAATTTTTGTGAGCCTTAATCTTTGTGATCTAGGCAAGGTCCGTTTTCCAAGGTGACTAGACTTTGGTGAAGATTGATTTTAAGATTTGTGATCTAGATCTTTTGTAGATCTTTCTAGATTTTTGATGTGTTCAAATCTAGTTTCTTGAGGGTCACAAAATCAATTTGTGGAGTCATTTCACAAGTGTGTACTTTGTGTACAAGAAGATTTTTGAGTGAAGATTGATTCTAAGATTTGTAATATGGTGTCCAATTTTTATTCAGCAAGATTCAAAGGTGAAATTTGTTAGAAAAAAGTGTTTAGGACCCTAAATGGATCTAAAAAAGATCCTCAAGAGTAATTGGCTACTTGTTCAATCAATCTATTGCAAAACTGGCACTCAAATCTTGATCTAGATTGGCAAATTTGATCTAATAAAGCAAGAACAATCAAATTTTGATCAAAACACTTGATGAAGGCTTCATACATGTGAATTATAGTATATCCTATGGCCTATTATCAGATAATTGAATTCACTAGTTTTAGATTGCATTCACATCAAAAAATCACAACACAAATGGTGGCAAAACTTGAGATTGATAAGGGCTCCAAAATCACGATCTCTCTCACATTGAATGAATCTTCTGCAAGTACAAGAGGATCCTATCCTCTGCCAGCTGAGTATGTTTAGCATGTGTTCAA
Source organism: Diphasiastrum complanatum (assembly GCA_029204225.1). Classification (NCBI taxonomy): domain Eukaryota; kingdom Viridiplantae; phylum Streptophyta; class Lycopodiopsida; order Lycopodiales; family Lycopodiaceae; genus Diphasiastrum; species Diphasiastrum complanatum. The sequence goes on from CM055096.1 coordinate 62,488,974, forward strand.
GAACCAAATTTTTATTAGGTTTACTACTCAAGTAAATTTGACCTAACCATTAGGTATACCAACTATAGTAGTTAGATCAACACCAACTTCCTTGATGTTTGGAGGTAATCAAAATTTCTATTTAACTCCTGTGATTAGGATGTAACTAGCCTACACCTATTCCTCACATGTGGAAATATGATCACACACGTGGATTACAAAATGTACAATAGACTATATGTTTATCAAGCTTAATATTTGCCAATTTTCACAAAAATGAGCCTTGGTGGATATATAGTGGGGCTAGCTCCCACATGACAAGTCACAAAGAGTATTTCTCTCAAATATTGTTAAATTCACACCTGTGGACTATCCACAACATGTACTTGTGATCTCCTAAGGTGTGTAGATGCACCAAGATCAGGACTAGATTGAGATTCAAGATCTATCTTAGATTCTATGGCAAAAACACACTACTACATGCATTCAATCACTTCCAACTCTCACTCACACGTGTGGGAAGTATCCAAAAATTATTCTAAGTAAAAACAAGCTGCGGGTAGAGAGATAAAATCATCATGAGCTCTTAAGTAGAGAGAGAAAGCTAGAAAATCACTAGTACTCAAAATCCACTCAATCTGATTTTGCACATTCACATAGAGATCTATTATTTCTCTCGGCCACTCCATTTTAAGATGGAGAATAGGCACAAGAGAACTATATTTTGATGCCTTCAAGCTCACAAAAATCATGAAATTTATTGGAGATATATTCACCACCTCCATCACATCTAAGAGCTTTAATCTTGAATGAGAATTGCTTCTCTACATAAGCTTTGAAAATAAGGAAATGATCAAACACCATAGATTTAGAAACAAGAAGATATATCCAAATGAATCTTGTGAAATCATCAATGAAAGTAACAAAACAAGTGGCTCCTGCCTTGCTTATAGTTGATGAGATGCACATCCGAGTGAATTAACTCCAAAGGATGCTTGCTTTTGATAGAAGACCTTGCAAATGGCTTTTTGTGAGATTTACCAATAGCACAAGCCTCACAAGGCTTGATCTTCTTGGAGAATGACTTTGGCAAGCCAATAACTTTGGCCTCTTTGATCATAGAGAGCATGAATTTGTAGTTGGGATGTCCCAACTCCTATGCCATAATTCCTCCATAGAGAGCTTGTTTACAAGAGCAACATTACAAGCATTTACATATTCATTTGGATCTAGTTTATAGATGCCTCCAAATCTAGATCCTAATGCAAGTATCTCATCATTCTTCTTGATAGTGCAAGTATCAACATTGAATTTTACATCAAGGCCATTATCAAGCGATTGGCCAACACCAATGAGATTCTTAGTAAGCTTAGGCACATAAAGAACTTTAGAAAGAGAAAGAACTTTAGAGGATGTAAGCTTTAAGGGAATGTTCCCTATGCCTTCAATAGGACATTCAAAATCATTTTCAGTGTATATTGATTTCTTGGCTCCATCATAAGGTGCAATAGAAGAGAAAGAATCCTTGGAGCTACACATATGTGAAGAGGCTCCACTATCAATATACCATAAGCCGTCCTTCTTGAAAGGAGTGGATGAGAAGCTAGAGACCATAAGAGATCCCTCTCCATCACTTGCAATAGTGTCTTCCTTCTCATTGGTGATGTTATGTTGCTTGAGTTTGATTCTTCTTCTTGAAGCAATTGGTGGCATAATGGCCTTTCTTGCCACAATAAAAGCACTTGATCTTCTTCTTCTTGAGCTTGGATGATGAAGCATTAGAGGATTCATCTTCCTCCTCATCTTTGTCTTTGGATTTGGCTTTTGTTGAAAATTGTCACTTCTCACTTGACATTGGTTATTGTATATATTGATCAAACATTAGAATAATGTTGATGATCTGATTTCACATGTGTGGAGCCTGTTCCCACATGTGAAAGGATGTACTTTTCATACTTGTACATATATAAATTGATTTTGTATCAATCTAGTTAGTGTGAACATGATATGGCTAGTTTTTTAGTCAAGTTGGCTAGTCACCTAGAAATTAGCCTTTCCTTGCATGTGCATAAGTAAATGCTCCCACATGGCAAGTGGATGTTCACACGTGTGTATAGAGTACTAGAAGATAAGACTTGACCATTTTTCTTAGATCCTATTTTGTAGGGAATATTCCTATATTCTAGGAGACTAGCTTTTTGGATTTTAGCCATATTCTAGAAGGTCCACTTTTGGATAAGGATCAAGAATGGATCAAATGGATACATTTGAGTGATGTGGCACTCTTCACACGTGTGAAGACCTGCTGGACTGTACCAGACTCGTGGATGTACTTGATCCATAAAAGGATCATCATTTTGCTAAGAAGATTGATGAGACTTTTGCATTCTACACTTTTGTGAGATTTCTAGTCATTTGTCTTGTGATTTCTATGAGTGATTGCTATCCAGGACTATTGTACTTGTTGTTTCAAGTGCAGGCCTTACTGTGGACAGTACTCGACACGTGTGAGGCTGCTCTCACTAATTTATGATGTGTTGATCCATTGCTCTTGCTTAAATCCATGTGTAGTGAATCTAGATCAAGATCTAATGTGTAGAACTTGATAGATCCATTGATTAAGCAACCAATAACTCTGATTGTTAAGTACAATCATTATTGTCCTAAAAATTGTAAAATTTATCATGGTATCAGAGCTAAGTCAGAGAGTGATCATTGAATCATAAATCTTGTAAAGATCATTGGCAAAATTTGTTTTTGGCCAATACTAGTGAGGGCGAGTTCATCTAGAGTGATAGCTTGAATTCATTTGGATCAAAATGACTTGGAGGCTGTGTATGTACTTTTCACATGTGTGAAACTGTACAACTACTTTCATTTCAAGTTATATTGTGTTTTTTGGTCCCAAAATCACAATACTAGTTCATTTTTTTGCTTTTTGAAGCATATTATTGATCTAGATTCAATCTAGCTAATGCCTATGACCAAATAGAGTTTTGGATCATTGAAGCATTTCTTTTTAGAGTCTAAGTTCAGATCTTAGAGGCTGATTTGTTCAGATCCTTAGTGAAGTGAAATCTCTAAGAAAAGTGTAAAGCAATTTTTTTTGTGAGAGTGAAAGCTAGGAATTTTTGGCAAGATCTTTGTGTATCATTCAAGCTTGTGTGCTAGTTTGATAGAGACAAGCCTATAGGCATTCTTGTAAGCTTTAGGCCCTTCATAGATCTTTTCAAATTCAAAAATCTTTGTGATTTTAAGAAGAGCATTCATTCTACAATGTCATCCATGGGTGAATATTTGATGGAATCAAGTGAGAGACTCACTTCCACAAATTATTCCATTTGGAAAGTGAGAATGGAATCACTCCTAGTGATCCATGATCTATTTGACATAGTTCAAGGAGTTGAGAAAGAGCCTCAAACTCCCCAAGAACAAGCCAAACACAAGAAGAGAGCAAGATTAGCTCTACATTGCATAAAGTTAAATGTATGCAATGACCTCTTGAACGAGGTGTCTTCTTGTACCTCATCCAAAGAGGCTTGGGATTCATTAAAGAGCATCTATGAATCCAATAATACTTCAACAATCCTCATGCTAAGAAATCAAGTTTTCCAAAGCATGAAAGGAAGTGGAGAGAGTGGACAAGAGTATGTCCTTAGGATCATTAACAAGGAATTAAGTGCAATAGGAGAGAAGATCCAAGATCAAGAGCTAGTACAAATAATCTTAAATGGCCTAGGTGATAAGTTCACCAACTTAGTCCAATCATTTGCTATTCAAGACACTCTTCCATCCATTAAAAAGTTGCACAATGTTCTTATGGCCGAGGAGAGTAGGCTTCTACACCTCAAGACAAGAATGGATGGCATGTCACTTAATGGAGGAGAGGAGAAAGCAAACTTTACATCCAAAAGCAAGAAGAGGCAACATCCATTCAATAAGAATCAAGGCAAGGAGGCCAAGATGAAGAATGGAGAATCTACTTCCAAAGGCAAGGTGAAGAACAAGGCAAAGCTCAAGTGTTTCTTTTGTGAAAAGAAAGGACACTTTGCCTCGGAATGCTACTTGAAGAAGAATCAACAAGAAAATGGAGATCAAGGGAACATTGCTAAAGAGGAAGAAGATGAGGATGGATTCAGTACATCCTTGATGGTTGCATCTACACCAACTTCAAGTCAAGACACATGGTGGATAGATAGTGGGGCTAGTTCCCACATGTCTTCTAACAAGCATCATTTCTTCACTCTTCTATCTTGTAATGACTCTAAGAAGTCAATATACACTACTAGTGATCAAACATGCAAGATAGATGGCATAGGATCTATTCCTCTTTGCTTGGGCACATCTAAAAGGGTAGATCTAGATAATGTTTTGTATGTTTCTACCATTTCAAGAAACTTGCTTAGTGTAGGACAATTAATGGACAATGGACTAGATGTACACTTCAAGAATGGAGTTTGTTCCATCTTGAAAAATGATAAGTGCATAGCTAGAGGCATTAAGCAAGTTAGACTATTTAAGTTGGATGCTAATGTTGCAAATGAAAGTGTGAACTTGGCTAGGGAGGAGCTATCTCAAGTGGAGCTATCCTAGTCTTCAATCTATGGAGTCAATTGCAAGCAAGGAACTAGCTCTCGGCCTACCAAGAGCCTTCAAGAAGTGTGGAAAGATGTGTGAGGCATGTGGCCTTGCAAAGTCACACAAATCTTCTTACAAGAGATCTTCATCAAGATCTACCTCTCCCTTGGATCTCATACATTCTGATGTACATAGTTTTTCACATGCAAGTAATGGAGGTGCCTTGATGTATGTAACTTTTATAGATGATTGTACTAGATTCACATGGATTGAGTTACTATCAAAGAAAAGTCTTGTTTATGAAGCTTTCATTAAGTTCAAGTCTCTAGTAGAGAAGCAACTTAGTACTTCCATCAAAGCACTAAGATGTGATAATGGAGGATCGTACACCTCCAATAAAATGAAAGATTTTGTGAGATCAATGGCATAAAATTGCAATACACTTGTTCCTACACCCCCCAACAGAATGGGGTGGCTGAGAGGAAAAATAGGAGTCTATGTGAGTGTGCAAAGTCTTTAAGACTTGATGCATCACTTCCCATCTCATTTTGGGGAGAAGCTATAACATGTGCTAATTACTTGTGTAATAGACTTCCTAGTAGTGCTATAGATGGGATCTCACCTATCAAGCCTTGTTTGATAAGAAACCCAATGTAAAAGATTTTAAGATCTTTGGATGTATTTGTTAAGTTCACATCCCTTTGGAGACAAGAAGGAAGGAAGATGCTACCTCCTTCAAAGGGATCTTTGTTGTCTATGGAGAAAATAGCAAGGGCTATAGAATATATGATCCTATATCCAAGAAAGTAAAGGTAAGCAAGGATGTACTTTTTGATGAGTCACAATTTGCTAAGAGCTTGTCAAATGGATCTAACCCATTGTGCATTGAAGATCTTGACAAATCCGAGGAGGATTTTGACAAACCCGAGGAGGATCTTGACAAACCCGAGGATAGAGACATGGATCCAAGTCAAAAGGGGCCGAGAAGATCATCAAGAAGCAAGGCCGAGCCCACAAGGCTCACCTAAGGGAAAGCAAAAGGAAGACTCTACACCTTCTACCTCTTACTCCTTCTTAGCTACATGAAGAAGATCATACTTGGAATCTTGTAAATCTTCCAAGAGGGAAGAAACCGCCTGCATGTAAGTGAATTTATAGAATAAAGTACAATCAAGATGGATCTATTAGTAAGTACAAAGCTAGGCTTGTTGCTAAGGGATTTCTTCAAATAAAAGAATTGGATTATGAAGAAACATTTGCACCTGTAGCTAAGCTTGTAACTATTAGATTAATCATTTGCATTGCTACTTTGTTCAAGTGGGATCTCTACCAAATGGATGTGACAAATGCCTTCTTGAATGGCTTCTTTAAGTGATAAAATAGACTGCATCTCCTAAGGATGGATTTCTCATTGGACCACAGAGATCGCTATGTACAAGATCTAATATATGCTTTGTTTTGATGGAATGTGATTTTGGAAACTTGCTTCTAGAGTGCTTCCCATAGATGCATGATTCACAAAAGAAAGATTTCCTATCTAATGAAGATGGGAAATTCAAACCATCAACTAAACTATCACAAAGCATATAAGAAAGTGATCTTGTATTTATGTGTCCAAATCGATTATGCCACAAAACAGCACTGTCGTTTACATTTTCATTAGAGATACTAGATAATGCAAGATTTCTGACTCTAGTGCATGTAGTCTGAGTAGTATCTTCCTCGAGTATTGTACACTGCTCAGATGAGAAAGTGACAGTGTAGCCCTCATCAATTATCTTAGAGATTGATAATAGGTTCTTTGACAACTGAGGAACGTGAAGGACGTTAGGAACACAAATGGACAAATTGTTGTTGAAGCTGATCTTCACGGCTCCTTTTCCTTCCACGCGTATGGTGCTAAAATCTCCGAGGTAGATAAATTGGTCTTTGTTGTAAGCTGTGTACTCCGTAAACCATTCCTTGCGAGAGGTCATGTGTTGGGTAGTGCCACTGTCCAGGTACCAGCTATCACAGTTTTCGTTGCTGCTATAAGCCATTAACAAGTGTGTGTCTTGCTCCTTGAATTCGGCCATGTTGGAGGAGTCTGGCTGTTGTTGTTGCTGCTGCTTCTTTGCCTCATTGTAGATCCTGATGCGAAACTCCTTGATATCGTGATTAGCTCTTTTGCGGTATCTGCAGAAAAGCTCTTGCGCAATCCACCATGCTCACCTTGAGTGTGAGGTTTCCGCTGTTGCTGTTGCACCTGATTCTTGCCCTTGGAATGATCTTTCTTTTTGGTGTATAGAGCCATGGATTTGTCTTTGATGGACAGGCTGCTAGTCTTTCTCTGCATTTCTTTTTGAAGAAGATGACCAATTACCTTTGGAAGGGTGGGGTCAGGTTGTGTGGAGATCATCACCACAAAGTGCTCATAGGACTGTGGAAGAGAAGAAAGCAAGGTTATGATGGCATCCTACAACTGATAACTGATCTAACATGGACTTGAAGTTGTTGATGTGAGAAGTGATGGCAGTAGAATCAGACATGCTAAGAGTAAAAAACTTCCTTCTAAGATGTAATATCGTGGTTACATCGTGAGTGTTATAGAGACTTGATAACAAGTCCAGTGCTTCCTTAGAGGTTTTGCACATGGTAACGTGAGATATTTGGGAGTCGGCCAGATGGAGTGTGATACATGTTAAGGCCTTCTGATCTATGATCTTCCAGGTCTTTGCTTGATCACCATCTTTTGGTTTCAGGTCTGCACCTTCTACTACATCCCAAAGATTTCTATCTATCAACATCATTCTAAGTTTCAACTTCAAATGTAGAAGTTAGAACCATTGAACTTGTCAATGACTCTAGCTTCAATGAGTGATGAAGATGAAGAACTACCTATATGAGACATGATAACAATATACACATAGTCTCTCGGTTTATTTGGACTAAGCTCTGATACCAATCTGATGGGACAAGGGAGATAGGAAGAACGAGAATGGAGAAGAGAGCAAGAATATTGCGGAACAGCTCTCCCGTTCTAATCGGCTGCTGGGTGCAAAAATAGTCTTATAGACAGCTAAAGATAATCACAGCCTTATGCATCCTGATTGTCCAACAGGATCTTCAAATTAATTCATACTCTAAAAACAAGAGTATAGTCCACCGAAGAGATTAGAGATGGTTTGTGTGTGGTACTACTAAAATCAGATTCAATGTGAAGTATAGTTCTAAAATAAATAGAAGAGCAGTGTAATATCACGAGTTCCTCAGGAATCAAAGACGGCCATCGTCTAATCAGAAACTGAGGAGCTGTAGACGTCCGTGTTTTGATCAGGGTGAGTATACAAGCGTGATCAAATAGTGATGAAAGTGCATTCAATCACAACATGCATTCATCTACATTGTACACAGATAAAATGTGTTGTTGCTATATTACATTGAAGCACTATACAAATAGCAATTACAACCAAGATTGACGGCATAATTGGGAGGCTCAAATGATGCATCTCATGGATGGAGCAACCAACAATCTGTGCTTGGATGATCTATTTATAGATTTCATATATGTATTAACTACAATAAATGATTGTCACCTAATTAGGTAAGTCGCTTGTACTTGGAAGTATATGGCTTCTGTGACAACTGTACATAGTGTATACTGTCAACGCATAGGGAATGTTGACGTGGACGAAGGCGGTGCAAATTCTCTCGCTTCACTTTATAAGAGAAGTGGATTTCTCTCACTTCGCAAATTTGGGAAGTGGATGGGAACGCTCCTCATTCAAAGTAGATGACCTTTGGCATTTTTGTCTCTCTTTGGAATTTTGCGAAAAAGACAAAGGTGCCCTTAAAAAAGTGAATGTGTCTTTAAAATAGTTCAACTTGAAAAATGGATGGCCTTCGGGAATTTTCTCTCTTTGCGAACTTTTCGTGAAGAAAGTTGAAGGTGTTAAAAATTATTTGAACTTTTCAACTGTCACAAAATTGTCTCGAACATTTCACGAAAAAGTAGAGGGTGTTTAAAATCGTTGAACTTTTGGACTGTCACGAACTTTCGCGAACATTTTGTGAAGCTATCTCAAAACTATCTCAAAAATAGTTCATTTCTGCAGACTATCTCGAAAACAATGTAAATCTGCAGGCTTGTTCTAAATGCAAGTTTTGTGGAAGTCCTTGAAGATGGCCAAGTCTTCAATGACTTCAAGTTATTAAACTTAACGTCTAAACTTAAAAATTATAATGGGATTGGTTACCCTTTGCTGGCGATCAGCTGAAAGTTCGTTGTAGACGTTCTTCAAGTAATTGGTTGTCTAAGTTATCATTCACCCAAGGAGGCAACTGTGGGCTTAATTTCCATCAAAGAGACTTGCCTGATATGTGAGCTTACTGACAGACAATAAATTCTTTGTCAGTTTAGGTACATAAAGTACATCCTTAAACAATGTTGAATTACCATTTGGAAGATGAGAACGTATCAGTCCTTGGCCTTTAATCTGATGTGTACTGGAGTCACCAAAGTAGAATATAATTCGAATCTACTAGCATGAGTTCTTCGAATAGGAACTGACATGGAGTCATGTGTTGAGAAACACCGAAATTGAGATACCATAAAAGGGCATCTCTACTTTCTTGATCTTGTACCATCAATAGTGTCGGGTCTTTATGAGAGGTTCTGGCAGAATCAGATCCTCCATCATGTTGCTACATCTTCTTGTTTGCTTCAGTGTGCTTGAGAACTTGGCAATCCTTGATGTTGTGATTGGTTCTCTTGCACTACTTGCAGAAAAGATTGGTTTTCAATTTTTGATGATATTGACTGTCTTGTTGTAGTTGTTGGCTTGAATCGGTCTGCTCAACTTTAGTCTTCTTGTCCATTGAAGTTATCTTCCTTTGGGACTATTGCTTATCCGAATAGAGGGTGACTGTCTTCACATTCGACATGGATAAGCTTTTTCTTCTTACTTCTTTCTACAATAAACTTGTTGTCAAATTTTGCAGAGATAGGTTAGGAGCATTGTTCAAAAGCAATACTAAGTTGTCGTAATAAGGAGGAAGACTACATGTTAGCATCTTCATCCAATACTGGTGAACCTATTGCAGCTAGCTGGTTGAGCAACTGTTTGAATTCGTTCAGATGATCAGTGACTGAGATTCTGTCACTCATCTTGAGCAACAAGAACTTCTTTCTCAATAAGAGATGAGTCAAAACATCTATCATTTTGAATAAACCAACAAAAGTGTCTGCTGCTTTTTTAGAATTGGAACAATTTGCTACATGAGATATTTGTGAATATTTAAGATTTAGAAGTACAATGGAAAGTGCTTTGCAGTCCTTAGCTTTGCAAGAGGTCAACTCAGCCGGTTTGGCTATTGAACCATTGACATATCCCCAAAGTTTTTTTTCAATTTAAATTTCCACATGTGGAAATCATCTCCGTTGAGCTTATTGATCAATCGGATCTCTGAAGATGTACCTTCCATGATGAACAATATAAAAAATCATTATGGTGTATGAAAGCATTCATTAGTACAAACACACAAAAATAAAATAGAGAATATGTGTATTAGTTATTGAATAACAACGATCAGACCATGATCTTGTGCTGAGAATGGTTCACAGTAGTAATGGACTATGTGTTGTGATCCTACAAATTGAATGGTATCTCTATTTCTTGAATTACTTTCACTCTCTCTAATGATCTGTGAGTCTGTGGAATCAGATAGTCTTATACAATGGAGTTCACAGAGAAAATTTGATTCACGCTTCCTCTAATTGATAATTGAATCTGATTTAACAATGGTGGATATTTTCATCATCATCATCTGTTTCTCTTATTGTGTATATAAATAAATCAGATGCGGCGGTCGTGAAGATTACAACTGTATCATTAGAGTAGATTGTATATGTAACAGTCATGAAGTGATATAGTTACTGCATACATCTGTCACCCTCAATTCGAGTCAAACCAAAGGCGGTTTAATTGTACCATCGTCACGACTGGGCAGGATCTCCAACGGACTCATATATTGTCCAAAAGAGACTAACAATTGCAAGTAGTGCCTTAATCTAATTTGCAATGTCATTCTTGACTATATAATATTCATTCCATAATCAGAGTCGTGTATGCAGTGATTGAATGCTTATTTGGCTTGTAGGTAAATTATCTATAGATTAAACTACTCGTGTGGCTGATAGCATAAGTCGAATTTGTTGTTCTGATCACCATTCCTAGACACTTTATGCTTCGCACATAAAATCTAAATCTATAACTCAATGAATTTGTGCATGGTTATAGAATCTAGTCTTTCAATCCAATGACTTCAAAGCTATGATTAAGTAAGACAAAATTTGATTCGTCCAAATTTGATCGGAATACAAAATATGTAGTTGTGTGCACTGAGGATTCCGTTCGCTTCTCACTGTCGCGATGCGCATTGTCTCAAATCTTGACATTTAGTTTTAGAGTGATTTTGTGGGTTCAGAGATAGAGCAGTGTAGCTCTGATTGTCGCAATAGAGTATAGTTGGTCCAATTTGAGAGAACATCAGATCCTGAAGCAATCTTCTGAGCCAGATGATCTCTTTTACTACAGAGGTAGCTGAGATATATTCAAAATCTATGGAAGACAAAGAAATGCATTTGCTTTTGACTATTTCATGAAATTTGTCCTTTTGCCAAGAAGCATAGATTGCTAGATGTGGATTTTCATGTGTCCACATCTCCAATTCAATCAAAGTCAAAATAAACATTAAGAGTTATAGCATCCTCTCTATATTTCCATTATATCATCATTTTTTTTTCCGGCGCGCTATCTGGGTTGGCTGCCAAAAAAAAATTGAATTCTTTTTTACTTAGTGGGTTCTTTAACTATGTACCAAACCACATTCTTAATAATAAACATTAAAGTAGTAGCATAAAAAGAGTGGCACACCATGTTCTATCTTTTTGTTGAATGACGCCAAGAAAGAAACTCGCAAAATGCCAAGTCCTACATAGTGCTTCATGGCTTGAATGTATCCCAATGTTCCAGTGATGTAGGCCGAGATTCGACATATATTGTGATAATGTGCTGATTGTATAGGCAAGATTGCTGTGCACACCATGGCATACATGATCGATCTAGCTATGAACTGATAGGGGTATTTGCACATCTCCTTCTTCTCTACTTCAGTTGTCGGGCACATTTCCATCGACAATTTGTATTTTGGATCCATAGGCGAGTCAGTCGACTTGCAATTTTCCATGCCATACCTGTAGGATACACTGGTGAGATACCTTTATTGGCTTATCGCAATGCACTGGGCCTGAATCAGTCATTTCAAATTTCTTTGACAATAGAGACTTTGTCTCTTATAGTAACTTATTCGAATTGCTGATGATCAGAGAGTCATCAATATATAGAGCTATTATAATATAGCTTGGGCCTCTGTGTTTGAGATAAACATTAGAGTTGGCAGACTTTGAAGTAAAATCATGCTGCAACAAGAATCGATTGATTCTATTGAACCAGGCCCTTGGAGCCTACTTCAGCCCATAAAGAGCTTTCTGTAGTTTTCATACATTGTGTTCTTGGCCTTGAAGGACGTAACGTTTGGGTTGATAAACATAGATGTCTTATTGTATGTATCCATTTAGAAATGTTGTCTGAACTTCCATTTGGTGAACTTCTAGATCTTCGACAGTTGCAATAACAAGTAATGATCAAATTGTACTACTAGAATAAATGTCTCAGTGTAGTCAATCCCGTAAGTTTGTTCATATCTTTTGATGACTAGTCAAGCTTTCCATTTGGTTGTCAAACCATCTGGATTAAGCTTCAACTTAAAAATTTACTTAGTGTCAATATTTTTGCATCAAGATGAGGCCTGACAAGACATCAAGTCTTGTTCTTCATCGATGAATTATACTTAGTGTTCATGGTTGTACGCTAGTTGTCATTGTTTGAACTCGATAATGCTTTTGCAACTGAGGCAGGTTCATCATAAATGATGAATGCTTGGGAGATATAATGATCAGGCTCTTTTCGATGTCGGGCAGACTTTCGAACAAGAGTCGGTTGCTGAGATGATGATTCACCTTTATGTGAGACATGGGTATCTTCAATTGTTGTTGGAACAATCGTAGGTCGAGGCTTGTCGATGGTAATGGGAGTCGTTGGAATGAACTCTTGCATTGGCTTCTTCTTCTTGAAGTGATAGAATCTATCTTCGAGGAAGACGACATCTCGACTGACAGTGATTTGGCCCAGTTCGACATCGTAGATCCAATAGACTTTGTGTGATGTCGAGTATCTGGTGAAAATACTTCTATAGCTAATAGGGGCAAGGGTCTTTCTCAAACTAGAAGGAATCTGCACATAGAAAAGAGAACCAAACACTCAAAGATGTTTGAAACTCAGTTTGTATCCATGATAGGCTTCGAATGGAGTCTTTGAGTCGACTGCTTTAGTGCTTGAATAATTCTACAGATAGCAAGTTGTTGAGATTGCTTCAGCCCAAAAATTCTTGGGTAGCTGAGCATTTGACATCCTTGAATGTGATGCATTGAGTTTAGCAGATTGCTTGAATTCTTTGAAACAGTTGAATGCCTTAGACTTGTTCTTGATGAACACAATACTAGTGAATCTCGAATAGTCATCGATAAAAGTGATAAAATATAGTGTTGAACCCAGAGAGGGAGTACTCATAGGGTCACACAGATCACTATGTATCAATTCTAGAATGGACTTAGCTCAAGAGGCTTGCCTGATCTATGAGCTTACTGACACACAATAAATTCTTTGTCACTTTAGGTACATAAAGTACATCCTTAAGCAATGTTGAATTACCATTTGGAAGATGAAAAAGTATGGATCCTTGGCCTTTAATCTGATGTGTACAGGAGTCATCGAAGTAAAATATAATTCAAATCTACTAGCATGAGTTCTTTGAATAGGAACTGACATGGAGTCATGTGCTGAGAAACACCGAAATCGAGATACCATAAAAGGGCATCTCTACTTTCTTGATCTTGTACCATCAATAGTGTCGGGTCTTTATGAGAGGTTCTGGTAGAATCAGATCCTCCATCATATTGCTGCATTTTTTTCTTTGAACATTTGCAGAAGAGCTTGGTTTTCAATTTTTGATGCTATCAATTGTGCTATTGTAGTTGTTGGCTTGAATCCGTCTGCTCAACTTTAGTCTTCTTGTCCATTGAAGTTCTCTTCTTTTGGGACTATTGCTTATCCGAATAGAGGGTGATTGTCTTCATATTCGACATGGATAAGCTTTTCCTTCTTACTTTTTTCTACAATAAACGTGTTGTCAAGCAGACATAGGTTAGGAGCATTGTTCAAAAGCAATACTAAGTTTTCGTAATAAGGAGGCAGACTACATGTTAGCATCTTCATCCAATACTGGCAAACCTACTGCAGCTAGCTGGTTGAGTAATTGTTTGAATTTAATTAGATGATCAGTGACTGAGTTTGCGTCACTCATCTTGAGCCACAAGAACTTCTTTCTCAAAAAAGAAATGAGTCGAAACATCTATCGTTTTATATAAACCAACAAGAATGTCCGTTGCTTCTTTTAACTAGAACAATTTGCTACATGAGGTATTTGTGAATCTTTAAGATTTAGAAGTACAATGGCAAGTGCTTTGCAATCCTTAGCTTTCCAAGTGGTTAGAATGTCAGATTCAACTAGTTTGGCTATTGAACCATTGACATATCCCCAAAGTTCTTTTTTAATGAGTATCATGGTGTTTTGGCCGATCGTTCCTCTTCCTTGAGAGTCTACGGACAATCTGCCTTGGTCAGTATTGTTTCAAGTATCATAGGACTATGCACACCTTTGCATTTGAGCATGTTGAAGTCTTCAATGATCTTTTGAGTGTATTTTTGTTGGTGAAGATACAACCTACCACCTTCAAAGTCTCTCACGATCTGCAAGCCTAGATAGATTTTAGCTTCTCCTAGGTCAGCGATCTCAAATATTTTAGAAATGTCTCTTTTGACATCTGAAATTAACTTATCTCTTCTTGAGAAGATAAGTGTGTGATCAACATAGACAACTAGAATGATTATTTCATCTTGGACATGCTTGATATAGACATTTGACTCAGCAAATAGAGGTTTGAAGCCTAAGAAACGTAGTGCTTCATCCTTCTTTCTATACCATTGTCTTGCTGCTTGTTTCAGACCATAAATGCTTTTATTCATGGGACATCCGTATTCTGGATATTATTGGCTTACAAAACCAAGTGGTTGGTCCATGAATAAGTCTTCTTCCAATTCTACATGCAAGAAAGTAGTCTTCTCATCCACAATATGGATTTTTAGATCATGAGCCACTGCATACGCGAATAACAAGCAAATTGATGTATGTTTGACTACCGGTGAGAAAGTATCAGTGTAGTCGATCCCATATGTCTGTGAGAATCCTTTAGCAACTAACCTTGCTTTGTATCTGATGTTTTCTCCATCAAGACCTGTTTGATCTTGTAGATCCACTTGCATTTGACTGGTTTCCTTCCATCAGGAATAGGTGCAAGTGTCCATACATTGTTCTTATACATGGATGACATTTCGTCCTCCATTGCCTGAATCCAGTGATCTTTATCTGGTCCAACAACAGCTTCCTCGAATGTTTGAGGTTCGTCAGAGAATCCACAAAATTCGATGGCTATGTTAAAAACATCTTGACTGTATCTTTCTGGTGGTTTTCGTTGTCTATCATATCTTCTCATAGGTGGTTGCGAGTTCGATTCTGTAGGTTTCGAGTTTGATTATGATTTGAGCTTTTTAGCTAGAATTCGAACTGGTGATTCGAGTCTATCAGGTACTCAATCTTGACCTCCCTCTAAATTTGGTAATTCTCTTTCATCTTTTGCTTGTTTTACTTCTGTCGTTGTTGGTAGCTCATAATAGTTTTTGAGAATTTCATAGCCGATTAGATCACTGTCTGCTATGTATTTTGTCTCATCAAATATGACATCTCAAACAATTTTTATCTTGCCAGTTTCGGGTACATAGACACGATAATATGATGAATGTAACTCAAATCTTACCAGAAAACCTTGTTTTGTCTTTTCATTAAGTTTCTTTCTCAGCTTATTTGGTATGTGCATATAACTACGCATCTGAATGTCCGAACATGTGCTAGATTTGGCTTCATCTTCCACCATATCTCATGAGGAGTTTTATCCGGTATTTGAGATTTCAGAATACAATTTTGAAGATAATTTGATGTAGCCACTGCTTCTGCCACAACTGTTTTGGCGCTTTCGCATGAGCCATCATACACCTTGCAGCTTCCATAAGTGTATGATTTCTTTGTTCAGTTATTCCATTGTGCTGAGGTGTGTAAGATGCAGTCTTCATGTGCATAACACCTCGATCAGTACAGTAAGCCTTGAATTCATTGGAAATGTACTCACCTCCATGATCTGTGCACTCTTATTGCCTGTCTACTTCTCATCCCAATTCATATACTCAACGAATTTCTCGAAAGCTTCAAATTTAGTACGAATAAAGTATACTACAGTGAAATTGTTGAAGTCATCAATAAATGTTATGAAGTACTTTGCATCACCCAACGACAATACTTCGAATGGTCAACAAATATCTGAATGCACAATTTCAAGCACCTTAGTTGCTTTATAAACATCCTTACTGAAAAGTGTTCTAGTCATCTTGCCTTTAAGACAGGTTTTGCAAGTAGTTCGAATATCTCTACTTTTGATTTCGACTCCTTGAATTCTCAGATTTTTGTTGGCTTCGTACAAGGCTTCCATGTTCATGTGACATAGCCTCTTGTGCCACAATATATCTGTTGATTCCTGAGTTTGATTTGCTTGTTCTATTCTTGTTTGAATGTTCAAGTGATATAAATTTCCTTCTCTATTGTCTTTAGCAACTAGGTTATCAGAATCTTCCTTGATCAATTTACAAGAGTTCTTGTGAAGGTTACTAACATGCCTGTATCGACTATCTTAGCTACGAAGATCTTTATTAAGAGTAGGGACATTGAGAACTTCCTCTAGTTTCTTGTCTCCCTGATTCATGTCCAGCCATAATACACCAGTTCCATCAACCACATGCTTAGAATTGTCTCCAAGTATAATGAATCTCGAATAGTTCGTCTTCTTGTGCTCAGACAATATTTGTTTCAATAAAACAAGATGTGAGATGGCTCCTGGATAAAGTATTGATCAAAAATGAATTTTTATAATTCTGAATCTGAATCATCAATATACATCTCTTATTGTCTTATCTCACTGTTGTGCCTGAGTTACAACGAGTAGTGCACATGTATTTATATTGTCACAAGACAGGTCTTTTGGCCTTTTATTTATAGGTCTTTTGGCTTTTTAATTCTGTAAGAGTAGATATCTAACCATTAAGGAAGGAGAGCCTATTCAAGTTAGTCTTAATGGTTTGTTGGGTGCTCATGATAACATTGTACAAAGTTTTCCTATTCAAAAAACTTTGCCAAGGTTGGTGGATCTTCAAGAGATCTTTATCAATGAGGAATATAGGCTTCAAGCAAGAGGTGGATCTACATCGACATCTCAAGATGAGGAGGCCATGTTCATAAAGGGCAAGTTCAAGGGAAACTGCAAGAAAAAGTGGTCTAAAGTACAAGATCATGGTGAGTCTTCTTCTTTTGGTAAGAAGAAAGATAGGCCTAAGTTGAAATGCTTCGAATCAAAGGTCATTTTGCAAGTGATTGCTACAAAAAGAAGTGAGATCAAGGAGACAAGCAAGGTAATCTAACTCTTGATGAGAATGGTATTGATGCTCAAAATGCAAATGATGATGCTTTTGTTGTCAGAAATGGTGAACTTCTGCAACTTTGTCGCAGCACGAACAAGAAACGAAGGTCGAACGAGAACAATTCATGACAGTCAACGTCCCTTGACTCGAAGCACAAACGATTTGCAAATCATTTGTAAATCATAAGCACACCTCCAGGATCTCAAACCACAAAGGGACGCAAAATGAAAAACTACGAAAGAAATGAAGAGAACAAAAGCAAACGGGAGATTACGAAAAAAACAAAAAAGAATCTTCCACGCTGCCAGCTGGCAGCTCAACGGGCTTGGAGTCGTAGACTTCATGCCTAGGTGAAACGAGTGGCAATGACAGGGACTAACTGATTAGTTGATTAGTGTTAACTAGTCTTGTGATTTTTGCATTTAGCCATCTTGTAAACTCCACACTGTGGAGGTATAAACGATCCTTTCTGGATCATAAAAGATATAGACTTGTAAGAGACAGAGAGAGAGATGTAGCGAATAGAGCAAAAAAAAAAATACTAGAGTTGTGCATGAAAGTCTGCCAATGAGCAGAACATAGCGAAAGAGTAGAGTGTCATTCCGCCGATGAGCGAGACACTAATGATCTTGTTCTAAAATCAAACTGATAATACAGTCACTCTATTTTCGTGCATCTCCTTGTCTTGTGTTGTCTGTCTTGATTGCTAGAACAAAATGTGTTCTGTGATGTGTAGTCGAGTGTCTAGGTTCTTGTGAAAGCTTTCGTGCAAAAGAAAATTAAAAGACACAAAATCGTTCACAAATAAGAAGACAAAAACAAAAACAAAAATGAAGAAGAAACAATTTCAACTTTGCAAAACCGAACATCATTTTCTCCGCTTCCGCAACATGGTATCAGAGCTCACAGGTTATCACTATTGACATCCCAGCAATGATTCTTTTAGACAACACAATATGGCTACAACAATCCAAACAAGAGTGGCAATCAGTCTTGATGGCACAAATTACAGAATCTAAAAATTCAAAATCAAAACACTTTTGAAGGGCGAAGGCATCTGGTCGTTGACCGAACTCTCAGAGGTGCAGCCTCCAGAGGGAGACCCCAGGAGCGCTGAATGGATAAAAAAATATGAGCACACAATGGCGATCATTGTTTCGTCCATAAATGAAGATCTACTCATGCAGATTGAAGACTGCGAAAGTAGCCATGCAGCGTGGAAAAGATTAAAGCAGAAGTATGAAGTGAGGACTGCAGCTTCAGTCATGCACCTTCACAATTAGCTGCAATCGATACGATGGGATGGCAACCAGTTGAATCAACATGTTGAGAAGATCACAACGATCTTTGCTCAACTCACTGCATCAAGACATGAGCACCAGGTCCCAGACCATAGCAGCGGATGTACTTCATGAAATCTCTATCGATGTCCTATCAGCCACTGAGAATGCTCATACTGAGTCTACTAGATATGACATTTGACAAAGCAGTCAGTCTTGTCGCTGATGAGAGACTGATGAGAGACAAAGAAAAGAGAAGTAGTGGTCAAGAGAAGGCTCTCTTCACGAAAGGAAAGAAGGAAAACAAGAACAAGCCAAGATTCGAGAAGACCAAATTCTCAAATCAGCAATCTTCTTCCTACAATCACTGCCACAAACCAGGCCATACGCCCAACAAATGCTGGTTCAATCTAGCAATACCTTGCATGCACTGCAAGAAGAAAGGGCATTCTGCATACGATTGCAGATTCAACCCAAAAAAAAAGAACAAAGCTGAAAAAGCTAACGTTGTAGAGTCATCAAAGGATGTTGACAGAGGTGACGAAACTTTCACGATACTCGATGAAGCTTCAATGAGCTACATTGAACATGACTACGATGTAGTCATTGATTCAGGAGCAACATCTCACATAACCTGCAACAAGAAGATCTTGATCGACTTCAGAGAGCTCAAAAACAACAGAGCAGTGATTCTAGGCGATGGGAGCAGACACGATGTCAAAGGCATCGGCAATCTACAGCTGCGAACACTGTCAGGCCAAGCAGAGCTACCAGGAGCACTCTTTGTGCCCTTACTCAGAAAAGATCTGCTATTTGTTTCCAAGATGACAGATCTTGGCATTCGAGTTTTGTTCGACAGCAACACTTGCCGCATGATCAAGAAGATGACGAACAAGTTGCTAACGGTCGGATGTAGAGAAGGAGACCTCTACCGGGCCAAAATAATCAGCAACTCTGATAGCATATTAAATGCAATCAACTCTGGCATAGGAGAATGTATCATCTGAACATGCGGAGCCTGTATGACATGAGCAGAAACGACATTGTCACAAGTCTGAAGATTTCAAGGCCCGAAACTGAGTTTTGCAAAGCCTGTCAGAAAGGCAAGCAACATCGAAATCCATTCACACATGAATGAAGAAGAGCCAAGGAGATTCTTGAGCTCGTCCACTCTGATGTCTGTGGATCGATAAAGACGGATTCACTCTCAAGTTTGAGATATTTTCTACCATTCATAGATGATTACAGCCAGATGACCACGATCTACTACTTAAAGAAGAAATCCGAAGTGTTTGATTCCTTCAAGAAGTTCTTGGCATTTGCAGAGCAACATAGCTCAAAAAGGATACAGGTCCTTAGATCTGACAACGAAGGTGAATACAAAAGCAAAGAATTCTCAAAATTCTGCGAAGGAAATGGGATTGAACACCTGTTCACTCCTGCATACACACTAAAATACAATGGCGTAGCAGAAAGAAAAAACAGAATGCTAGTCGAAGGAGTCAAATGCATGATGGCACAGGCTCAATTGCCAGGTCATTCTGGGCTGAGGCAATAGCTGCAGCTGTACACCTGCAGAACAGATCTACAATGACAGTGCTGGAAAACAAAACACCATACGAAATGTGGATAGGCAGAAAGCCTGATCTGTCATACATACGAGTGTTTGGATGTGCAACATACAAGCACATTCCAAAAGAAAAAAAGAAGCAAGCTAGATGACAAATCCGAACAAACAATCATGGTCGGCTACTCGAATGGAACACATGTGTACAGGCTCTACAACCCAACCACAAAGAAGGTTGTTTCGAGTAGAGATGTGAAGTTCGATGAGTCCACATTTCCTGGATTGAGGGACAAATGAGGCCATGAGATCTTCACATTGCTGCCTATTCAAGAGCGAGATTGAGGACATCCATCAAATCATAATGCAGAGCCGTAGACTCTAGAGTAGCAGGAAGCAAAGGATCAATCCCACGAACAAGAAACGTTCGAGCAGCGACGAAATGAACCTAGAAGGTCAACGAGACAAAGAAGACCTCCAGACCGCTACTCTGAAAATCTTCAATGGAGCGAAGACACGCAGTTTGAGTACTGCAGCTTCACTGAAGAGCCAACAACATACCAAGACGCTATCCAGAGTCCAGAGGGAGAATTCTGGAAGCAGGCAATGTCAGAGGAGATCAAGTCGATGAGACGAAACGAGGCATAGACATTAGAACCATTGCCAGAAAACAAAAAAATAGTCGACTACAAGTGGGTGTACAATAAAATGATGACATCAGATGGCACCATTGGCCACTACAAAGCAAGGCTTGTCATGAAGGGCTACACACAGAGATATGGTGTTGATTATTTCGACACATATTCGCCCATGGTCAAGATGACAGGCATAAGGCTACTCCTTGCATACGCCACACAGAACAATCAGAAATTCACCAGATTGACGTGAAAACAACCTTTCTCCATGGAGATCTAGAGGAGAAAATCTTCATGAAGCAACTTGAAGGCTATAAGGACCCCGACAATCGACAATATGTCTGTCGGTTGTAGAGATGCATTTATGGTCTAAAACAGACATCATGAGACTGGTTTAAAAAGCTTGATGGTCTTCTGAAGTCTCTAGAGTTCATTCCTACTCAACCAGACTGCAATGTCTACATTAAAAGAGTAGAAAAGGATTTTGTGATACTGACCATTTTTGTGGATGATTCGTTGATGATAGGAAATTCCTTGATATTGATCAAGGACATGAAGAGTCAGATTTTTGAAAGCTATGAAATCACAGATCTTGGAGAAGCAATGAAATGCCTAGGGCTGGAAATCAAAAGGGATCGAACAAAGGGCAAAATGCACTTGAGTCAGTCAGAATATGATAGAAAAGTACTAAAGCAGTACCACATGATGGACTGCAAAAGAAAGGCCACACCAATGATAGCTGGAGCCAAGCTCACGAAACAAGATTGCCCAAAAACAAAAGAGAAAGAAAAGAAGATGACAGGTATACCCTACCAGAGTCTAATGGGTAGTCTGATGTACCTCACAATTTGTATCAGACCTGATCTAGCTTTATCTGTTTACGCCTTGAGCCAATTCTCTTCCAATTCTAGCCTAGCACATTGGCAAATGGCCAAACAAATCCTACAATACCCGAAGGGTATCTAGAATATGGGATTAACCTATAGAGCTGAAAATGAAGAAAAAGAATTCGAGATGCATCACTACAATGATGTGAGCTGGATGAGCTACAAAGATGATAGCAAGTCCATTATTGGAGGATGTACAATAGCGTGCGGAGCTACAATCAGCTGGATATGCAAAAAGCAAATCTTGGTGGCTCAATGCTCTTGCGAAGCTGAATATATCGTAGCTTCAAAGGTGGCGAATGAGGTAGTGTGGCTGTAGATGATGCTGGAGGCAATCAGGATACCACAAGAAGGGCCAAGCATGATGAAGATGGACTCTCAGAGAGCCATCTATCTGTCCCAGGATCCTGTCTTCCATTTAAAGACAAAGCACATATCTTTGAAGTACCATCACATTCGAGCATTAGAGGAGTTCTAAATCCAAAAAGGACCCTTTGTAAAGATTCTTTTTATATTTTTTCTCAAGTTTTTCTTACACATGGACCAATCAAAATGCTCAAATTTGAAATCTACGTAACATAACTTTTTGAGTCCACATTTTGATTCCAAACTAAAAATGGCATAAATTTTTAGTGGTAAGTCTGAATTTAGCGGAGTTTGGTGCATTGAAAAGCGCTCAACAAGGCTTTCCAATGACATGTTAGATGACATACTTTTGAGCTACGATAAAAAAGTTATGGCAAGTCAAAAATATTAGTGCTAAAATATTTTAATAATATAAACTATATCTTGCACAAATTTTTAAAGAGTCTTTTTGGAGCTCAAAACTCCTCTAATGATTTGATCTCGAAAGGAGAGCTCCAGGTCCAGTACATAAAATCTGAACACATGATTGCAGATATGCTCACGAAATTGCTCGACAAGCCACTCTTTGCCAAGCAAAGAAAGGCAATTGTATTAAACGTACAAAGCTGCAAGGTTCAAGAGGGAGTGTCAGAAATGGTGAACTCCTGCAACTTTGTCACAAAACGAACAAGAAATGAAGGTCGAACGAGAACAATTCGAGACAGACAACGTCCCTTGACTTGAAGCACAAACAATTTGCGAATCATAAACACACCTCCAGGACCGCAAACCGCAAAGGGATGCAAAACGAAAAACTGCAAAAGAAATGAAGAGAACGAAAGCAAACAGGAGATTATGAAACAAACAAAGAAAAATCTTCCGTGCTGCCAGCTGGCAGCTCAACGGGGTTGGAGTCGTAGACTTCATGCCTAGGTGAAACAAGTGGCAACAACAGGAACTAACTGATTAGTTGATTAGCGTTAACTAGTCTTGTGATTTCTACATTTAGCCATCTTGTAAACTCCACACTGTGGAGGTATAAATGATCCTTTTTGGATCATAAAAGATATATATCTGTAAGAGACAGAGAGAGAGAGAGAGGGGTAGCAAATAGAGCAGAAAAGAAAAAATTAGAGCTGTGCATGAAAGTCTGCCAACGAGCAGAACAAAATGAAAGAGCAGAGTGTCATTACGCCAATGAGTGAGACACTGACAATCTTGCTCTAAAATCAAACTGATAATATAGTCACTCTATTTTCATGCATCTCCTTCTCTTGTGTTGTTTGTTTTGATTGCTAGAATAAAATGTGTTCTGTGATGTGTAGTCGAGTGTCTAGGTTTCTGTAAAAGCTTCCGTGCAAAAGAAAATTCAAAGGCACGAAATCATTTGCAAATAAGAAGACAAAAATGAAAACGAAGAAGAAACAGTTTTGACTTCGCGAAACCAACATTTTTCCTGCTTCTGCGACATTTGTGATGTCTACATATTTGAGTTCTATTTTGGAGATATTGATCCATGGTGGATCGATAGTGGAGCAAGCTCACACATAACTTTTCACAAAGAGTATTTCACTTCTTTGTTGGCATATGGAGATGACAAGAGGGTACGACCAATGATGGTGAGTGTGCAATCAAAGGGATCGTCACAATTCCTATTTCTCTCTCTACAAATAGGAAAGTTCATTTGAAGGATGTTTTGTTCATTCCGTCTATTACTAAGAACCTACTTAGTGTGAGTCAAATGCTAAGCAATGGTCTTAAGGTTGAGATTGATGGAGATGCTTGTATGATCAAAAGGAAGGATGTCTTGATTGCAAAAGGTAAAAGGCAAGGGAATTATTGAAACTAGATGCTTGTGTTATTGCTAACCAAGTTAGATGTGTGGCAAGTGAGCAAATACCTATTCAAGAGGTTTGGCATAAGAGGATGGGGCATCTCAACTACAAGTCATTGGAGGTAATGGCTAAAAAACAAGTTGTGATTGGTCTTCCAAGTTCCTTAACTAATATCCATCATGTTTGTGAGTCTTGTGCTTTTTCAAGGTCACATAGACTACCTTATACTAGATCTACATCTAGATTTACAAAGTCTTTCAAGTTTTACATTCAGATATTCATGGAATTACTACAATTAGCAATAGTGGAGCTAAGATGTATGTAGCATTCATTGATGATTTTAGTAGATTTTGTTGGATCTATCTACTAACGAGCAAAGATGAAGTGTATGATGTCTTTTTTAAGTTCAAGAATGCAAGAAAGAACCAGTTTTCCACAAGGATCAAGTGCTTGAGGAGTGACAATGGTGGTGAGTATATCTCAACCAAGTTCAAGGCCTTTTGTGATGAGCATGGGATCAAGAGGGAGTACACAACTCCAAGGACACCACATCAGTGGTTGAGGAAGAATAGGACTTTATGTGAAAGTACCAAATCCACGTGGTTAGGAGCTAATCTTCCAACCATTTTGGGATCAAGCTTTGTTGTGTGCTAACTTTCTATGCAATAGGAGGCCGAGTGCTATATTGGATGAAAGGACACCTTTTGAGATGCTATTCAAGAGGAGGCCGAGTGTCAAGTTTTCTAGAACTTTTGGATGCACTTGCTATGTCAATATAACTCTTGATGATAGGAAAAAGGAGGATCAATCTTCAAGGAAAGGTATATTTGTTGGATATAGTGAGGTGAGTAAAGCCTACAATGCTTACATTCCTACTACTAATAAGGTGATTATTGGTAGAGATGTCATTTTTGATGAGGGGAACATTCCAAAAGTGTCTTCAAGTAATGATGATGTGAATGGATCTAACAATCTTGATGATGATGTTATGGATTCTACTTTAGATGGTGATGATGAAGGACCTTCATCAAATAAAAATCCAAGGAGAACATCAAGGGAAAGACAAATGCCTTCAAGAATCACATATGATGAGAAAGGTAAGCAAGTGGTTGCTGGAACAAACTTTGCTTTCCTAACTTCTTTTGATGAACTTACATGTGTAGATGAAGCAAGGAACAAAGAGGAGTGGATCTAAGCAATGGATCTTAGTATCAAGCTCTTGGATGGGATCTATGGCAATTGGACATTACAAATGCATTTTTGGATGGTGATCTTGAGGAGGAACTGTACATGGAGCAACCTGAGAGCTATATTTTGTCTACAAAGCCAAATCATGTGTGTCTTCTACAAAAGAGTTTGTATGGTCTTAAGCAAACACCAAGGAGTTGGTATGCCAAGCTTAACACTTTTTTACTCTCTAAAAGGTTTGTTATGAGTGAGTATGATCATTCACTTTATTATAGGTTTACTGGAAATGATGTTACCATCTTGCTAATCTATGTGGATGATATCATCTTGAGTGGTGGAAACAATCAAGATGTTGATGATATCAAGAGTGCTCTCAAGAAGGAGTTTGAGGTGCATGATCTTGGTCATTTGCATTACATTTTAGGAATAGAAATGATTAGATCTTCTCAATCTACTTTCATTTGTCAAGAGAAGTATGCTAATTCTATTCTAAAAAAATTTCATATGGTAGATGCAAAGTCTTCCGATACACCTATGGAGTCAAATGTAAAGCTAACTATAAGAGGTAATGAAAGATCCTTCAATCCTAGTGAAGAGCATTGGAAGCTAGGAAAAAGAGTTTTGAGATACATCATGGGAACTCAAGATTTTAGCATATTGTATGAGGGATCATCACCTAACTTGTTTGGATTTTCAGATTTGGACTTTACTAGAGATCAAATATATACGAAATCCATAAGTGCACATTGTATTTCCATAGGTGATGGAGCTATAGTATGTAATATATTGATAATGATTAGCGCAAAAGTTTCACCATCCTTTAATTTTCATTTGGAGTCAGTTGTGTCATCTTCAAACTTCAAATCAATTTTTGTGACAACATCCCATAGCTCATTAGCAATCAGCAAGGTCTTCATCTTAAATTTTCACAAATAATAATTGGATCCATTTAGCTTGTCTGAATCCATATGGAAGTTAGTTTGTCGATAATTCAATGACTTAAGAATGAAAAATAATATATGATAATGTCAAGACATTGTTACCATGCAATGCTTGATTGGAAATATATAGAACTGATTTGATACCAAAAATTACTTCTCTAATACCATGTTGGGTATCAAATAGAAGAGCTCTGATATCATGTTGGAAAACGAAAAGGATGTTTGACAGAGAAAAGATTGCATTCTATAGATGCACCATTGGGGTTTGTAGAATAATCCTTCTCCTAATGTATGACTACGCCTATCAAGCACAACTATTGCCACGTTTGGTGCATTGGAAAGCACTTGAGCTTTCCAATGATATGTTAGATGACATACTTCTAAGCTACAATTAGAAAGTTATGGCAAGTCAAAGTTAATAGTGTTATAATATTTTAATAATACAAAAGAGATCTTTGCACAAATTCTTATAATGTCTTTTTGGAGCTCAAAACTCCCTTAATGGCTAATCCATTGCCAACTATGATAGAGTAAGTCTTATAATAAAGATTTGTAAAAAAAAAAATCCTATTCAATAACTTTATATTTATCTTTTATATTAGTATTAAGAGCTGTAATGGCACCAATCTCCTGTCTTGTAATTTTGCCTTCCTCTATATTAGAAAGGGCTTGTATGCCTCTCTGATCGTATAAAATAATCTCTGCATCCTCAGCAACTTGAAAGGATGTTAGGGTAGGAGCAGGATTCTTTACATCACTCTCAAGCTCAGGCACAACAGCTATGCCATTCTGTATAAATGTTTTGATCAACTCTTACTGCAATCTATATACATCGTCGGAATTGTACGGCTCGAGTGAACTATCACAAACCAGGTGAATGAGTAATTAACTAACAATCACACTAACGAAATAAAAATTTGAGTCAATAGAACAACAAATGAACAAAATCTAACTTTTTAATATCTACATCGATTTGTAGATTGTACCACTCGAAAAAGAGCTTGGTATTGTACAGGACAAACCAAGCACAACTAAAAGCATTCTTTTGTTGTACACACTGCAGATATTCAACAAAAAATATTAATATTATGACATACAATTTATTCATCTTATGATGATAGATTTAAAATAAAAAGATGCACATCAGCAGATAAATTGTATATACCTTGAGAGATTCAATAGTTATCCCCAATAGAAGTCACCATTGTTGGTATTTCATGCACAACATCATGAAGTAGAGAATCAAATTCTCTATGTGTATTTTCAGTTGAGTTTATTTTTACACATAGAAAATTTGATATTCCCTCCTTATTTATTTTTATAGAAAGAATATTCAAGCTCCAATGCCGACCGCAACAAGTAAAATATAATTTAGAATCAATTCTGACATTATTATAATGATCAAAATAAAAGGAATCAACAACATATAGCAAAGCTTACTTATTTTCGTATGGAATCAAGTAGAATTTGGCCACAAGATTGCAATTGATGAAATATACAGCACTTTCAAAATTGGCCTCTTTTGCATTCACAGCACCCATGAAAAATGGAATGACAACAAAAATGATTCCCTTCGAATCCATGCTAATACTATGCTACAAATTTTTTTGGTCGGCTTCAACAATCACATCTATGATTTCTGAAGTTTTATCTTTAAGCTCTGTACAGAATTTGGGACCTAATCTATAGCTTCTATTTGAATCTGGAAGGAAAAAGTCAAAATAATTTCTGAGCATATCAATTTTATTGCCTAAATAAGCCTCGTATTGATTGTAATGGTCACAATAAAAAAAAAACTGATTGGGATGTAATGGGATTTTAACAAAAAGGTTATGTACAGGTTTTGAATCTGATGCCCCAACAATACTAATTTTTCAATTATTTTATCAAACTCCTCTTGGTTTATCTCCGTCTTCGGTGAAGAAACCTTTTGAGGAACTGGACGGATAATAGGAGGAGATGATAATTCTGCTTCTGAATCAGAATCTGATTTAGAGGACAAAAAGATCCGGAGTCGCTTTGCAGGGACTACTTTAGGAGGAAGAGAAGCACCCGGCCTACAAGATCCAACTTTCTTAGGAACATCCTGCTTCCTTTTCCTCCTTGAGGTAGTTGGCAAGTCATATCTATCCAAAGGTAGGTCTCTTGAGGTACTGGCGTTATCCACATGAAGACCTGAATACCGGTCCTGAAGTCATTTGAGAATAACGAAATCTTTAGGCATGATGGTAACACGCTTACCATGCACTGCCAGAAGATTGGAATTCTCAAAGAACTAGGACAGAAAATCTTCTGCAGCACCTTGTAAGGCCTGCATGGCTGTCACGACAAAATGAATAGAGTCAGAGTGACATTTCTAACAGATCGGCCGAAATGAGCTCTAGGCATCAACAATTCAGTTGATCTTTGTTTCTGATCTCCCTCAACAAGACCTGCTTCCTGCCATGTCTACAGCCAGTACCAGGGGAGACACGGACATGGGAGGGCTATACAGAGGTTACGGCACGAGCAGTGGCCTTGGTCCT
This sequence comes from Diphasiastrum complanatum, assembly GCA_029204225.1. NCBI lineage: Eukaryota > Viridiplantae > Streptophyta > Lycopodiopsida > Lycopodiales > Lycopodiaceae > Diphasiastrum > Diphasiastrum complanatum. Next base: position 62,517,471 of record CM055096.1, read on the forward strand.
AGCCATCATGGTCAGATATTAAAGAAGAACACACAAAAAATTGTGAAAGATAAGACAAAAAAAAATTGCAGAAGAACGGACAAAAAGATTTGCAGACGAAAGGAGCTTGAAAGGCTGAGTATCGGTTTCCAGTGCAAGAAGAAGAAGTGATGTTCCGCACTCAAAAGCAATATCGAAGATATCGCAGTATCGGTCATTCTGTATACGGGGGTGATGGCGGATACTAGGAAGCTGTTGGACGTGCTTGAGATCGATATTCGGATGTGAAAATTGAAAATTTACGAGAAAAAATAAAAAATTTGTGGGTGTATTTATAAAAAAAATTTGCATGTGTGAAAAACTAACCTGGAACATGTGGCGTCCTTTCAGTGGTCCACATGTCAATCTGTACAATAATTATGACTCATAGATGAGAGTCACGTGGGTATTTGCCACGTGCATGAATTTGACCCAATGGTGCATGTGTCAATTCGTACAGTAATTATGACTCATTGATGAGGGTCACGTGGGTATTTGCCATGTGCACAAATAAGATAGAGCCACATTTCATTCCGCACATGACAACTATCGCATCAATCAATTTCTGTACAGAGCAATATTTTTCAACCAATTAGAAAATGACACATGTCAGTCTCATTCATTTTTGTGCTTCATATCAATTCCAAGCGCAATTGTCAATCTCATTAGCCTATGTTGGTACCTCCATGCTTGAAATCAATATTACTTTCTAGGATACCGCTCTCAAGTGCGGGTTTTCATTACATTTTTCTCTGGCCAATGCACCAGCGCTCCAAACCGATACGAGAAGCCTTTTTGACACACTTGATGTTGGGGCTATTCCCAACATATTGTAAGTAAATAATATCGGCCAATAAAATGTGTTGCGAGGGCACAACATCCTGCGCGTATAAGCCCATGGCCCAATGAGCACGCAAGTTGAGTTGTAAATAGAATAATAGACTTGGGCCTCTTTGTAATTAAAATAAAACTTGAGGCCCAAAGTCATTTTTAAAACTTAGAAGTCTATTATTTTAGAGTTGGGTCCAAATGGAGACTCACATGAATCATGTGAAATCCAATGTACTTTTTTAAGACATTTGGATCAAGTTGGATCCAAGATGAATGGATAGGATTAGTGTACATATTAGCCAATAGTATTTTGGGGCAAGGGCCTTCCCATTTATAAAAAGACACCTCATGTACTCTATTTTTCATGCTTAATGAGAAGGAGGAAACTCTACCATTTTTGGAAGAGAAGCATCCTCATTTGCTATTCAATGCTTGATATTGCTATTGTTGCTTTCTAATTGCTTTCAAATTTATAGTTTCTTGGTTTCCATAGCTTATGTTTCTCCTTTAGCAAGTAAAATGAGCATTTGAGCTAACCTCCACTCTCACTCTCACTCTCTATCTCTCTCTTTCTCTCTTCTCCTCTCAACCTCTTCTATTCATCTCCTCTCTTTCACCCAAAATCAAGATGAAGGTTAGTTTAGTGGAGTAGAGTTAGGGGTGTGTAGTGTTAGTGGTGGTAGAGTTAGAGAAAAAGTAGAGAACAAACTAAAAGTAGCATCTATTCATAGTTAGGCACCTATCCAGTGATCTAACCCTTGTTGACAGGTGGGAAGGCTACTACTACGCGAGATCTTTGATCCTAGAGTGGCGCCGTTGCCAGGGATAGATTTCCAGTTATTAGTATAGCTACATTTTAGATATTTCTTGCTTTTTGAATTAGTTCTAGGTAGAGTTTTGGGTGTTTAGAGTTAGTTTTCTGTATTTTTCTGTGTTTGGACTGTTCACAGCTAGTGCAGGAGGTGCGACAGGGTAGAGGAGGCCCTGAACAGCCTCTAAGTGCTTGACATCCAAACCAAAACCTGAGAAAACCCAAAAAACACACCAATCTGCATTTTGGAGGGAAAAAGAGCCTAAAATCTCATTTTTAATATTTCCAAAACCAGTGAGAGTTAACCCTTGCATGACTGCCAGCAACTCTAGGGTACTGTCTCAGACCTGCATAGAAGTCTGTGAGACTTAGTTTTGCAAAAATCAGAAAAAATCATCATAAAAATTCAAGAAACCCTTGTAAAAATCCAAAAAAATACAAATCTTCACTGGAACTCTCGTAGAGCTCTCTGAAGTTCCATCTTAGTGAGACCAGATCACAGAGAAACTTGTGAGAGTTACTTCACTATCTAAGTTCCTGTGCAAGATTTCTCAGTGGAAAAAGACGGGAAAGTACCAAAGAACTCTTGTAGACAGTAAAATTTTCAGTTCTAGTGGGCAAGAACCCTCGTAGAGAATTTTGAAGTTCCATCTCAGTGAGACTAGAACACAGAAGAGCCTGTGAGAATTAGTTTGATTCTAGTGAGCACAAAATTGGATTTAAGTGCTAAAACATCACTAAAAAATGAAGATCCAACAAATCCTTCTAGAGAGAACTCTCGCAGACCATTTCAATCGATTCAGAATGTCAATTTCCATCAATGATGAAACCTGCGAGAGTTAGTACTGAGAATTGGTGAAGATCAAACCAAAATAGTGGTTTTGAACCCTCGCATATAGTGAAATTTTCACTTATTACGAGAGTTAACTCTCGCAGAGAATTTCAGGGTCGGATCTGAACTAGATTTAGCTCCTATGATTCTTGCGAGAGTTACTTTCCAAGGATCTGAGAGATATCAAGATTTTTTATCTGCAAAATAGTTAAAGAACCCTCGCACAACCAATCCTCACACAAGAGAACCCTCGTAGACTAGATCCGTGGAAAGATCTGCACCAGTTCCAGCTACTATCAAAATCTCAGGTCAATCGGTGCAAGGAGTAGAAAGTATCAAGGAAAAACCACCGTACAAGACCTAAATTTCACTTCTGGCCAATCAGATTGGTCAAATCCATAAGATCCAGAGTGCATCCCATTGTACAAGCAAGATCCAACTATCTTGGACCCCACCATCAGATGAATCTAGGATCTGGACAATCAGTAACAAAAAGGACAATGAATCAAGCACCACACCTTCCCAGATTAGCAACTGTGCAACAAGAGGCAAAATTGGAACCAGTGCCAATGGATCCAATGGGCCAATCCGTACCTGTTGCTCCCTTGCAAACAGTACGGAGGGCACCTCGGATGGAGATACCAAAATACGATGTATCATCAGATCCCATCCGCTTCCTCCAGATCTACGAGCAAGCTTGTGAAATCTATGGCGAATGGACACCTGCAAAAAAGTTGATGTTGTTCCCCATGTCCCTATTGATGGTGGCTCAAGATTAGTTTTTCAACCTGTCAGAGGAAGAGAAATCCACATGGGAAGCAGTTAAAGCGGATCTCATCACGCGTTTTAAACCAAGAAAATTCCTAGAAGACCCATTTCTCCTACTCAGCAAGGTTAAGATGGGAAAAAGAGAAAGGGTTAGGGACTATATTGAATGGGTCAAACATCTACGATCCAAGTGCAGTGCAGCCCTAACTCCCAATTATGTGGTGATCATGTGGTTCCTAGCAGGATTACCATGGAGCATCAAGAGAGAACTGAAACAACGGGAGCAATACGCTACTCTACAAGAAGTTATGAAGGATGCCATCAGGGGAGAGGATGAGGGATTAGACGACGAATATCCATCCACCCATACTCCTACTCCCTCGATAGCATCATCATCATTAAATGCTTCTATTTTATCCAGAGGACTGTTGTTGGATCAGATGACAAAATTACACAAACAGCAGATGGAACAGCTTACGACACAGTTTGATAGAAAACTAAAAGCCTAACAAGGAGCTGTAGCAGCAATGCCAAATCAACTGGAACAAAACTAGCTACAGTATCCCCGATGAACAAACCTACGGTGTTCAGTGTGCACACAAAACCATACAACAAACGAGTGCCCAGCCCTAAAGCAAAGTATGAGACTAACACATGATTTTGCCATTTGTGCAATGCAACATCGCACGATACCGTATTTTGCCCATTTAACCCTCGGATTGTTCAACAGAAGAGAAGTCCTTATCAGACTTCTTATCCATATCATGAAGGATGTAGCACCGAGGTACAGCGCCCTGAATCAGCAACAGCGTATGGCCTTACCTGCACCACCGAGGCTAGCCAATCAACAAGTGGCCCACGTAAACTTGACAACAGCAGAACCAGAATTGCCAGTACCACCTCAACCTAAGTAGCAACAATGGTATGGACCAGATGAACCATTTATGGACCCTGCCATAAATGAATGTCAAGGAGGAAGAAATTACGGCTGCTATGGATGTGGCGAAGGACACAGAATTGTGGAATGTCCTTACAAGGGACAATATACATCCTTCTACCGAGAATGCGATTATGGACATTGCTACCAAGAATATTTCCATGTCCCTGTGTTAGCCATTACACGAGCACAGAAGAGGAAGGAAGTGGCTCTCTCACCACCACCATCAGTCACTGATGACCAACCCTCAACTTCAATGCCATATTCAAATGTGAGGAAAGAAAGGTGACAATACTAGAAGATACGGCACTGGCTACAGAGAGCACAAGTGGAGAAAAAAGAACAAGAAAGGGACAACCCTATGGAACCTCCTATTGATGACGAATGGGAACCACACATGGGCTCACCATTGCGCATTGATCAGAACAATCGGTTGCATCATCATGACCCACCTTTTCACATGGTGGAGCCCGAGGAACCACGCACTAAAAGGCTCACAAGCTTACTGGCGAGCCGTGTTAGTTTACCCCTTGGGAAATTACTGCGGATTGCGCCACAAGCTAAAAGCCTTTTGACTGAATGGGCCAAAAAGTATGCGGAGCCAGTAGCGCCTGAACCCATATATTGTACGGGATTCCACAAAGAGACAAGTAACATCTTCCACATCGGGACAGCGTGGGAAAGTGAGGAACACAACATCACCCTGCCAATCAAACACAAGAGATTCGAGGACGAGGCAATAGTAGTAGATGGAGGATCAGGTGTCAATTTGATCTCCACTACTTTATATCAAAAGTGGGGTTTACAGGGGTTGAATCTAGCAAGATTCACCATCAAGCTAGTGGATTAATCCTGTGTAAAACCAGAGGGTGGTTGTCGATATCCCTGTAAAAATAGCGGGCATGCATTTTGTGATAACCTTTGTAGTAATGGATATACCTGAATCTCCAACTGCATATCGTGTTTTACTGGGAAGACCATGGTTGAAGACTGCGCAAGTAATACACAACTGGGATATGGGAAAACTCACCTTTGAAAACAAAGAGCAAGCTGTAAAGGTCGACCAAACCACATGGGTGGTGAAACCTATTGCACCCAAGGCTGATGACGGATCATCCACGACAGATCACACAATAGTTTGCCCAGGCCAGCCAAATGTAGTCACTATGATTCAGAGATGGTTGTTGTGAGATAGACGGATGCATTAGCAATAATTGACTGCCAAAACTGTTCTCCCACGTGCACTATTTTTCATATCAGTGGATTTGTCCTTGTTGTCTTTCTTCAGAACTGGTGTGACATTCGCCTCGTGGTTGCGAATATCAACATCCACTGTAGCTATAGCTTCTTCGGGTAGATCACTCCATCAGATCACCTGGTTGTATTGTTGCTTCAACTAGTTCTTTTTGTTCAGAGGTGTCCTTGGCGGATCTATCCTCGAAACTTTTGCCATAGCAGATTTTTGTGGCGGTTGAGCTGGGTCTTTCTTAATTCCGTAACGATTTGAGTCCATGTGTTGTAGGACCTTCTCATCAGTTAGCCCAATCTCCTTATTATAAGTCAGAGCATGTTGCCACGGAACTAAATCATCGTCCACTGGGTTCTCAATAGATTTCGCTAATAGCGTGATACGTTTATCATATTTACTCCAAATGTAATTGGTGTATCCATGGTGTAACACTTGGGTGAAGATGTGCTGGGTTCAGGACACACCATACCCTTGGTGGATGGAGCAGTCCCCAAGGTGAGTCGATACTACCGTTGCAACCCGAACTACACGGAACTGATCAAGCAAAAATTGTAGAAGCTGTTAGATGCAAATTTCATTTATGAAATCAAGCACACTGAATGGGTATCGCTGATAGTTATAGTACCCAAGAAGAATGGAAAAATGAGAATCTATGTGAATTTGAAGGCGCTAAATACAGTCACCAAAAAGGATCATTTTTCTTTACCCTTTACGGAAAGTGTCCTTGACAGAGTAGCTGGGGCAGAAGCCTAAGATTTTTAGACGGCTTCAGCGGTTACAACCAGTTGAAGATAGCATTCCAAGACCAGCATAAGACAACATTCGCCACGGAATGGGGAACCTATGCCTATAAGGTGATGCCATTCAAACTTTGCAATGCTCCAAGCACTTTCCAGCAAGTCATGCAGACAACATTCAAAGAGTATTTGCAGAAATTTCTGGAAATTTTCTTGGACGATCTGTGCGTGCATGGACCAGACTTAGAACACTTATCCAATTTGGAGAAGGTACTACAAAAATGTCGCAAATTTCAGATCTCCCTGAATCCAGAAAAATGTCAATTTTGGGTTATGCATGGCTTGATTCTTGGCCATATAGTGTCTAAACATGGGATCGCCATAGACCTATCGAAAATCAGGATCATTGTTGATCTACCACCACCAGGAACGATTCGCGACTACATGTTTATGGGTCATGCTAACTATTACAGGATTTTCATTTTAGATTTTGCGGAGTTAGCCCGACCAATTTACAAACTCACAACGGATCCACATTGGAACGAGAAAGCCCTAAAGGCTTTCCAAAAACTTAAAGATGCATTGGTTTCAGCACCAATCCTATGTCCACCCAATTGGTCCATTGAGTTTCATGTGCATACGGACATATCAAAGTATGCAGTTGGAGCAGTTTTAACCCAGCCAAGAGAACACAAAAAGAATTTTCTGATCCAATTTGCAAGCCGACAGCTTAGTAATACAAAAATAAATTATTCGACCACAAAGCGGGAAGAATTGAAATGATATATGTAGTTAAGAAGTTTCGGCACTACCTGATGGACACACACTTTGCTTTTTATACAGACCATTAGCCCTTGATCTATCTCGTTAACAAAACCTGCAACACAAGGAGAATCACTAGATGGCTACTTCTGTTGTTAAAGTTTGATTTTTGGATAGTAGTTCGCAAGGGAAAACAACACTACATGGCAGATCATGTGTCGCATATCAAAGGGAAGGAGGTTGCACTCCAACCCGACGATGAGCTGGCCGATGCTGCCTTATTTTACGTAGACACAGTACCGGAGTGGGCTGCCGACATAGTTGAATATCTAATGCGGGGCCAACCAGACAGATCACTACCAAAGGCGGATCAACAAAAATTGATCTTGAAAGCTAGACCTTATCAACTGATTGCCATCCAATTGTACCAAAGAGGACCAGATGGAATTCTTCAATGGTGTATTCTTCCTCATGAGGCCACCCAAATCATTTCGCTTTCACATGAAGGCATGGGTGGAGGCCATTTTGCATTCGACATTACAGTTCGCAAGATCCTGCAATCAGGATGTTGGTGGCCAACGATTCATAAGGATACAGAGGAATACCTGAGGAAGTGCGATGTGTGCCAAAGGGCAAGGAGACCAACAAGATTGAATTATGACCTACTACACCCGGTCTTAGTCCAAGCACCATTCAGAAAGTGGGGATTGGACTACATTGGTCTGATTCACCCTACAACAAGAAGTACCTAGGCTCAATACATAATCGTGGCCACCGACTATCTCACCAAGTGGGTTGAAGCCAAGGCAGTAAGAGTAGTTGATGCTAGGACCACTGCCAAGTTTCTCTATGAAAATATCATTATGCGCTTTGGATGCCCAGTGGAGATAGTCAGTGATCGCGGAAGTCATTTCATCAATGAGACCATCAAAGTCCTATTGGAAGAATTCTTCATGATCCATAGAACTAGTACGCCTTATTATCCTCACGGTAATGGGCAAGCAGAATCATCCAATAAGATCCTGTGTAGCGTGCTCACAAAAATAGTCGAAGCTAGCAGATCGGATTGGGAACACAAGCTGCATGCTGCTCTGTGGGCATTTAGGATATCATATAAGAGAAGCACTGATCAAACGCCATTCCAACTGGTATATGGTCAGGATATTGTAGTGCTAGTAGAGTTTTTAGTCCCTTCATTAAGGATTGCCACAACGCAACGTCTTGATGAATCCAGGTCTCTAAGATTACGTCACAAAGCTCTACATAAGCTTTGTGAAACACGCTTACTAGCTGTGCATGCACTGGCAGCTAAAAAGAAAAGACGCAAAACATGGCACGATCGCAGGTTACAAAAGGAGGATCTTCGTTCCGGAGATCTAGTCCTGCCTGATGTATAAAACCAAGGTGATCAAGGGAAAATTAAAATTCACAAACGAAGGTCTTTATTGCTTTGCGTGCTATTCCAGATGCCCACCCAGATTGGGTTGTTATACAAGTTGATGTCATGAATGATTTCAATTCCGTGTTTCGTAGCATCATCTTCAAGAGCTGCGTGATGCCAGTGAGCGTTTTCATTCTCTCATTCCTTTTGTTCATACTTTCTATGCACGTGAAGCTCCACTATACTACAGTCATACTACTTGCTTGGGAGATGTCATTGTCATTCCTTCCGCAACTGGCACCCATCAAGAGGATCCTCTTGGTGGCCCTTTGTTCGCTCTTGCTCACCTGTGTGCCTTGTGTTCAACCTCTACAAGTTTATCTTCTTGTCTTTTGCCTTCCATCGTAGATGACACACAAATTGTGGGGCCATCCAAGGATGTTCTTCCTGCTTTTCTACATTTTAAGGAACAATTATCATTGCTCAGGCTTTCTATCAATTTATCAAAGTGTACAACATGGTGCCCGTAGGGTCTGCCTTTCGGATTTCCTATTCCAGAGAATATCCTCACACTTGAACATTGTATCAAAGCTTTGGGAATACCTATCAGCTCAACCGCTCATGTCAATTCAATGGTTCAGCAAGTTTTACAACAACAAATTTAGCATTATGATTTACTTCCAAAATTGGGCAACGTGCAAGTCGCATTCACCATTCCAACTTGTTGTTTTGCTCAACGACCTATTATTTGCTTCATTGTGTTCCTCTCTCTTCAGATATTATGCAGCTTCTACAAGGCTTCGATAATTTCTTATTATAGATTTTGGGAAGCTTACTTGCAACAGATTCTTTGCAACATTCCAATAGCATATTGCTCAAGCATAAAATATTTGTGTCTACCTCTTCGAGTGGGCTGGATTTATCTTCTGCAGCACAAGCTGCTCCAGCTACTTATTTGAGAAGTTTGCTTCTGCAATGTGATTAGAGATTTATCATAAGGAGAAGGGTAGTGGGTGTTCTAGGGCCTACAAATGATGTCTTGATTTGAACAGGATCAAAATCTGTACAACCATCTAAACTAACACTTGTATCAATAAAAAAAGTTTCTATATCTATAGGCTTGGACATGTAAGTAGAAGGGGCAGCATCCGAATCGTCAGAAATATTTAGCAAAAAAAAAAAACAAATGCAGACTAAAACTCTACAAATCTACATTTTTTATTGTGTATTTGACAATCATCTACAAACTTGAAATCATTATGCAACTTGGTGAACATTCTGTCTTTAAGTATGTCTTTCACACGTGTGGAAACTGGTCGATAGGACACGTGTCATTTTGTGATTCGCTGATTATATTCATCCATACAGATAGTGATTGATGCGACAGTTGACACGTGCAGAATGACAGGTGGCACAATAGGATTGGTGCACGTGTCATTGCCCACGTGCCATCATCAATGAGTCATAAGGATGAGTACGGATAGACACGTGGACCATTGACATGATGCCAAGTGTTTCGAATAATTCAACTATCATCGCAAATTTTTAGTTTTTTTCTTGCAATATCAATCTCAAGTGCGTCAAAAAGGCTTCTTGTATCGATTTTGAACATGGGTACATTGGCCATAGAATTATGGACCTCCACACCGTCACTCACTCTCAATACGGGCTTCGATTCCACACTTCCACAAAAGTCCTCACCTATACAAATATCCACCCTACTTGACTCTACAGTCAATGTAGATGGAGGTTAGCTCACTTGTATCATCCACATATAAGGTGATGATAATAAAGGATTGTTGTACTAACTTGGAATAGACGTTGCAATCAACAGTGCTTGGTTTAAATCCTTGTTCAATGAAGAATGTGTTGATCCTCTGAATCCAAACTTTGACAGACTGTTTCAAGCCGTACAGTGCTTTGTGGAGTTTACAGACATGATTTTTCATACCTTCCAAAACGTATCCTTCAGGCTAGATCATGTAGATATGTTCTTGTATAACTCCATTCAGATAGGTTGTTTGTACATCAAGTTGATGCACTTTGAGGTCGGCAGCTGTAGCATAAGACAACTAATGAAAGCAAGAAAGTAGGAACTTGAAAGCAAATGGAGAGCAACAATAGCAATAGCAAGCATTGAATAGCAAATGAGAATGCTTCTCTTCTAAAAATGGTATAGTTTACTCCTTTTCATTAAGCATGGAAATATGGTACAAGTGGTGCCTTTTTATCAATGGGAAAAGCCCTTGCCCCAAAATCCTATTGGCTACTTCTAAAATATAAGCTTTAATCTATACCAAATGATCAGTTTTTGTCAGGAAAAGATTGCTTGAAGATGGATGTTGAGCATATGCATGAAAAAGAAGGTTTTTCTAGATCTAATTGCCTATACTTTGACCTTATTGACATTGCCGGAGGTGGCCACAATATTGACGATGATATAGTCATTGAGGAAGACAAAGTTAATGTGTAAGTTTCATATATTGAATTGTACTAATTGATGTTTTAATCCAAATTTTATATTGGAGCTCACATTCCTTTTCATTTCAGGCATAGGCTTTCAAATTGTCAAAGTAACCTGAAAGACCATTTTTTCCATGACACATATAAATTATCAATTCAGTTACCGAATGAAAATCAAGATGTTGAAATGAATATGGATCATCAGGATACAATGTTCCGGGAGACCATAAATCTAAATGATTTATCTTTTCCTCCCTGTATGGATCACATCATAAGTTGATAGTTTGGATTCTTTTGAATTTCTTGCTAGTGCAAAGCAATTGAGTTCAAATATATGAAAATATCTTAAAAGGCCCATCCACAACTCCAAGGATATATATTCCAAGAAATATAATCCCATCTGCAAAATGTAGAGAACTGAAGTACATAAAAGTTTTAAAGCGAAGCTAACAAACAATTGCCGATTAGAACTAAAAGATACCAGGATGACTAGAATTTTATTTTTTCGTCTGTCCGCAAGTAGTAAAACTTGCTTCGTACTTAGCTGCAATTTGACGATCAGACTCAAGATTTATCATTTTTTCTAACAATAAGTATAGATTAATTTTGCTGTACTCAGTCAGTCGGTTGACCATGCACTAACTGTCGTACATGTCATACAGCTACTGGATCTTTCTCTTTCATACGATACAAATGTGAGTTTAATTTCAGTCAGCAGCAATGACCATTTAGAGGATGATCTTCCATTAAAATCATGACAATATACATAACTAGAGTAGCTGAAAGAGCACTTGGGGTTACTCTTTCATTGTTCTTATATTGTACTTAAAGTTGGTTTTTGAATTACATATATATTGTACTTGGGTTTCTTAAGTAGAAAAGCTGAGTAAGTACTAAGAATGCATTTTCAAAACTGAACAGTGAAAACTTTGTACTTTGAACGATGATGTTGAGTTGAGTTGCGGAATGACATCTGATTTCTGATTTATTGCACAGGTCTGGGAATTAATGGCTCAACGAGTAGCAGAGTGCGTTCTGATCTTCTGCTTCAAAGTTCAGTGCAGAAGAAATTGCATCCTTTAAAAGTAGAGAGTAGATTATTACTGATTAGAGTTGATTAAGCACTGTGATAATAGAAGACTCGAGTCAGAAGATAGCAAGTTGACAGCAATGGAGAGCTTAAAAGTCATAGCTAATATTTATTGCATTTTGGAATTTCGAGTGTATGCATTATTTATATTCCAGAATCATTCTTGCGGTGTTACTTTCACGAGGTATCATGGGCTGTGCGCTCTAGAGATACTATTTTCTCTTGTAAGGATCTATGGGACATTCAAGTAATGAGGGTCGATGAGAATACAAGCGAACCATTCATGAAAGTAATAAATAGACTATGTGAAAGAGAAAATGATTTGGACTGATTGGAGCTGCAGAACCAAATCACATACCATTCAGGTTTGAAATGGATTCGATTGATCAGCATCGAGAGGTGGAACCGTGAAACAAGTCATAGGCATTGGGCAACTTATTAACAAAATTGAAGATCCATCTTCGTCTGCGAACTTCAATATTTTAACTTTAAAGCCTCCAGAATTCTCATGTACTTTGGGTTTCAGAAAAGTAACAGTATTGTGTGATGTTTGCTTGCTCTTTCTGTACGTCCCGAATTTGTGTTCCGTGGTACGGAGCAGGCGTCTATGGCAGGAACGTGGTCGGCTAGAATAGCGAAAGCTGAAGATCTTTTAGGGGCTTCAAGATCGATGATACGGTAACTTTTGATGTGTAATCTAATGCTCCAGAGTTTTGGGCGGTTGTGGGTGTTTCAGATGATAATCGAGATGCCCACAAGCTAAGATATTCGCAGAAACAACTACCGATTAACTGCTAAAAAACGGCTAAACAATAATCAAGTCTCAGCTAGTACCTACACGTCAAGAAATTTACCCGTGCAGGCTATACCTGCACCTCCATGACTACTGAGCAAACCATTTGAATTTCAGACCTGTAGGATGCTATGCCGGTGTCTGTTTCGAGACATAAACGAAACGGACTCTGATAGTACAGACACATACTCCGCTCACGTCTCAGTTATCCTCTCAACTTCCAAGAGCGCCTTATCACTCTTATGACACTGGGAGCTAAATAGATTATATAATCTATTCATGGAATGCTGAGAGTTGTACTAGCCCGTAGTCATTAATTTGAAGACTGTGGAAAGGACGTTTAGACGTTAACTCGGAATTTGCCATTACAAAAAATTCGAATCAGCGATCGCCGTTGCTAAACTATTCTGACAACAAACGTTCGGAATTCATGAAGCTATCAAATCTACAGATCACCCATCTTCCATCCATCCGTCGCGTTCCATGTTCCATGACTCAGGAAAGACGAACGTAGCTGCCAAATAAAAGCATGGTAATTGGTTGCCGTATTCAAGAATAAATACCAGCTTGAGTATTGAACTGCACGCAACCAGACCTCACAAAATGTACAATAAAGAGGAATAGTGCAACGTTGGAAGAAACATTTTTCTCTGCTGTCTTGTTTTTCTCTGTTGACTTGATGGGAAGCTATAGCTGTGTATGAGCTCTTTGCACAAACTCCAAAAGAGCTGTCATTTTGCAGTTTCGATACACGCATGCAAAGAATAACACTGAATTGAGAGTGAAGAAAGATTAATCATGGACGACAACGAAAGCAGTGCTTATTAAGTTACAGTCGATACAATTGCAGTACCAGCTTGATGTTTGGAGTCAAAGTAAACTATCAATGGTCGACAACTCAGAAACTCGTGTACGCAACACAGAAGTAAGCAGAATCCATAATAACCATATGATAAGCTACAGAACTAGTACACAGACGCAAGTAGCTGATTATAGAATGAAAATCTAGATTGAGTTGCAAGTTGCAACAAAAAATAAATGTTGATAGAATGTTTGATGGTGGAGTACAATTTCACAATCACCATAGTCCATGAAGCTGCATGATCGAGGGCAGCGATAAGGTATGCCGTATAGCCTTTACCCATCCTCCAATACCGCAAACTTCAAAGTACTTATCGTAGAACGCCGTAGATCAGAAGTTGGAGACGTAGCTGCAAAAGCCACAGATCAGAAGTCAGAGACGTAGCTGTAGTGAGTCCTGAAAGCTCAAATCCTGAAGAATTATAGTCCAGCAGTCGAGAGACAAAGACAATTGAGAGCTACAGGGGAGATTAAAGTCGAAAGGCAGACCCAGTTTCCGCCGCCGTTGCAGAAATACGGAGTGAGTAGGTAACAGTTGTAACTCTCTTTGGTTTAGTGTTTAGTCTACTTTGTAAAAGCTGGTACAAATTCCCAACCCAATCCAATGTCCCTCCATAAATACAAGTTACAAGGGCCGTTCTGGGTTCAGTCTCTCAGATACTTTCGATCATATCTGTCTATTACTCTCGAGTTCATCACCTGAAACAGCACTGGGAGTCGGAGGGACAAAAAGTCACGAAATGCTTGCATTTCAAACATCATAACACAAAAGTGACAAAACTTTCTAGGCTGAGGCTTAGTCCTGCAATTAAAGGGTTTGTTGATCAAGACATTCCTTTCCTCTATTTGAGGTCAAAATTTACTCAAAAGTTCATGTAATGGATTTTTGGTGATTATTCTGCTTATTTCTGAACATATTAAAAAGCAGAATAGTCACCTGTTTTTAAAAAAAAATTAATGCAGATTTTGCTTGTGTCTGCCACGTGGCAGCATCGGATGGGTCTCAAATTTTTTCATTGCTGATTTTGCTTGCGCCTGCCATGTGGCAACAAAGGATTGGTGTAAAAGGGTTCAAAAATTCATTATGTAATGGAATGGGACGCCCGGTTTGGATTTCCAAAAATTTTTAGGCTCGGCCCCTCCGGGCCAAGAGTTCATTCGAACGACTCCCATTACCATCAACAAGCCTCGACCTATGACTGTTCCAACAACAATCGAAGATACCCATGTCTCATAACAAGGAGAATCATCATCTCAGCAACCGACTCTTGTTCAAAGGTCTGCTTGAAATCGACAAGAGCGTGATCATTATATCCCTCAAGCATTCATTTGTTATGATGAACCTGCCTCAGTTACCGAAGCACTGTCGAGTTCAAACACAGACAATTGGCGTACAACCATGAACACTAAGTATAATTCATCGATGAAGAACAAGACCTGATGTCTTATCAAGCCTCATCATGATGCAAAAATTATTGACACTAAGTAGATTTTTAAGTTGAAGCTTAATCCAGATGGTTTGATAGCCAAATGGAAAGCTCGACTAGTCGTCAAAGGACATGAACAAACTTATGGGATTGACTACACTGAGACATTCAGTCCAGTAGTGATTCAATCAATTCGATCATTAGTTGTTATTGTAGCTGTCGAAGATCTGGAAGCTCACCAGATGGAAGTTCATACAACATTTCTAAACGGATACATACAAGAAGACATCTATATTTCTCAACCTGAAGGTTACGTCCTTCAGGGCCAAGAACACAAGGTATGAAAACTACAGAAAGCTCTTTATGGGGTGAGGCAAGCTCCAAGGGCCTGGTTTGATAGAATCAATCGATTCTTGTTGCAGCATGACTTTACTTCAAATTCTACCAACTCTAATGTTTATCTCAAACACAGAGGCCCAAGCTATGTTAAAATAGCTCTATATGTTGATGACTCTTTGATCATCAGCAATTTGAATAAGTTATTACAAGAGACAAAGTCTCTATTGTTGAAGAAATTCAAAATGCTAGTGCATTACCTTCTTGGGATCGAGATAACTAGAGACAGAGCAAACAGAAGGATTGCGATAAGCCAAGAAAGGTATCTAACCAGTGTACTCTACAAGTATGGCATGGAAAATTGCAAGTCGACTGACTAGCCTATGGATTCAGGATTCAAACTGTCGAAGGAAATGTGTCCGGCAACTGAAGCAGAGAAGAAGGAGATGTGCAAATACCCCTATCAGTCCATAGCTAGATCATTAATGTATGCCATGGTGTGCACACAGATCTTGCCTATACAGTCAGCACACTGTCACAATATATGTCGAATCTCGGCCTACATCACTAGAAAGCTCTATTGAGAGCATTGAGATACATTCAAGCCACGAAGCACTCTGCGGGCCTTGGCATTTTGCGAGTTTCTTTCTTGGCGTCATTCAACAAAAAGATAGCACATGGTGTGCCACCATTTTTATGCTACTATTTCAATGTTTATTATTAAGAATGTGATTTGGTACATAGTTCAAGACTCTTAATGTTTATTTTGACTTTGGTTGGGCTGGAGATGTGGACACACAAAAATCCACCTCTAGCTATCTATGCTTTTTGGTAGGAGGATCAATTTCATGAAATAGTCGAAAGCAGAAATGCATTTCTTTGTCTTCCAAAGATTTCGAATATATCCCAGTTACCTATGTAGTAAAGGAGATTATCTGACTCAAAAGATTGCTTCAAGATATGATGTTCTCTCAAATCGGACCAACTATACTCTGTTGTGACAATCAGAGCTACATTGCTCTATCTTTGAACCCACAAAATCACTCTAGAACTAAATGTCAAGATTTGAGACAATGTGCGTCGCGACGAAGTGAGTGGAATCCTCAGTGCATGCAACTACATATATTGTATTCAGATCAAATTTGAACGAATCAAATTCTGTCTTACTTAATCACAACTTTGAAGTCATTGAATCGAAAGACTACATTCCACAACCATGCACAAATTCACTGAGTTGTAGATTTAGATTTTATGTGCGGAAGCGTAAAGCGTCTAGGAATGGTGATTAGAACAACAAATTCGACTTATGCTATCAGTCACACGAATAGTTTAATCTACGAATAATTTACCTGCAAGCATGAATCTATCTGACCATGAATAAAATAAGCATTCGTTCACTGCATACATGACTCAGATTATGGAACACATATAATATAGTCGAGATAGTCAAAGTAGTCAAATAGTCAATGTGGCCGAATAGAAAATGTTCGAGGTGGCAGATAGTCGACTTGGAAGAATAGCTGAGTTGTCAAAAGTCAAAGTGGTCAAAATGTTCAACGTGGCGAATGCCATATAGTTTTGAGGTGGCCGAACAGTTTTGAGTCATCGACTCTATCATGAATTTTTTTGTATTTCTGCAGACTATCAAAAAACAAGTGTAATTCTGCAGAGAACACGACTGTACAAATATGTACAACAGCTAGAAAATGAATCTAGATTAGAAGAAAGATAGGGATGGAGAGGATAGCAACCCAAAACCAAACACATTGAAGTTCAATTTCATGTTCTTAGAGTCAAAGTTTTGAATAAGGTTGTTGAATTAAGTTGTTGTCATACTGATAATATGTTGGTTGATATTTTAGCTAAACCTCTATTGAGGGAAAATCATGTTGTCATATGAAATCTCATTGAACTTCATTTAGTATCCTAAGAGTCAAGATTAAGGGGGAATGTTGGAGTTAATCTTCACTCCTACTCACCTGAATTCATCTCCTATACTATGTAAATATTCTCTCTCTACAACAGCATGCAGCCTTACTCGCACAAGTTGAATAGTCTATAAATACATCGACCTTGAAATAGAGTAGGATCGCGACTTCGACTTACCCGATGTTGACTTCATCGACATCAACTCAAGCACAAAAGGTCAACTACTCATCCGACTCCCTTGAAGTCCGTTGACTGTCACCACTCAATAGGAAGCTTTCGCTCTTCTCTATCCAATACAGACTACGTCACCGTTCACTATGCAGTAAATGCATCACTTCATGATTGTTAAGTATACAATTTACTCTAACCATATAGTTGTAGTCTTCACGACCTCCGCAACTGATGTATTTATATACACAATAACAAAAATAGAAGATGATGTTGAAAATATCCACCATTGGTGAATCAGAGTCAATTATCAATTAGCGGAAGCATGAGTCAAGTTCCTCCGTGAATTCCATTGTATCAGACTTTTTGATTCCATAGAGTAAGAGATCATTAGAGAGAGAGAAAATAATTCAAAAAGTAGAGATACCATTCAATTTGTAATCTGGTTAGTAGGATCACAATACATAGTGCATTACTACTGTGAACCATTCTCGGGGATAGGGTCGTGGTCTCTGATCGTTGTTATTACAACATCTAATACACATAATCTCTATTTTCTTTTCGTGTGTTTGTACTGATGAATGCTTTCTAATAATTTCTTTCTCTATCGCTGATACTCGTTCCTACGACTCATTTAGAAATATCTAACTCAAAGAAAGCATGGTTGTCATAGATGCCTAATTGTATCTCTCCCTTCATGATTACAGACAACCATGTTAGCTCGGTTGATTCAAACGACACTCTATGTTCTACATGAGATGTTTTTGGACGAGTTTGCAGTTCCACCTATACAAATCAAGGGAACTCTTCAGCTCATTACCTATATTCATAGGGTACAGACATTTCTAGAGACAGACAGATGACACATACAGATTACACTATTATCTTCACATTGTCTTCATGATCAAGGCTATAGATTATCATGGTTCTCTCAAGCATCTCACCTCCTACTTAAGTCATTTGGTATCTCCATTACAGAGCTTCCTTCATACACTCATCAATATATCAGACAATTTCTCTATCGAGTATATATCTAGAGTGGACTTGGAGTCTCCAGTTAGGGGTTAAGCCAACTTTCTATCAGACCCATTTTCTGAAGCTAGATGTAGTAGGGATCCCATTCCTACCACGCTACTTGGAATTAGGACTATCACATTGTCTCACATTCACACTAGGACAACTCGGAGTGTCTTCTCACCAACTAGCTATTGAGATTGGGAGGTTCCATGGTATTCCTACAGAGGAGTAGATTTGTCAGCTATGCTCTCTAGGTGAGGCGGAGTCCAAGGAGCATTTTATCTTTAGATGCCCTATATACTATGAGATCAGAGAGAGATATCACTATTTGTTTTGAGACATGCCTGCCACTTTACACTCTCTTATAGACTATGAGTACCCACGGTGTGTCGCTCTCATGATAAGAGAGATGCTCATATTGTGACGATATCTATACAGGACATCCCAGCATTTTACGTTCAACCATTGATTACTTCTTTCTTTAGTAGGCGGAGATCATGTGACCTAATGCTTGAGGATGATGATGACTATGATGATGATGAGGATGATAGCCACTTACATGCTCACAAGGATCAGAGACAGTGTACTTGCCACCATCACTTTATTGCCATGATCATAGACCTCCTATATAGAGACGCACTACACATGCTCATGCTTATAGACGACGCCAGCGGGTTCCAACGCTTGCTCATATTGCAGCTCACATTACATCTTTCTACAACATCAGCACATGCATGACATCATGACATGGATACATATTATTATTATGCACACTCTCATTTTCACATTTATCTTAGTTTGTACTAGATGTTTTTTTATTACAGCTTCAGAGACGTTTTATGCACTCACGAAAATGAATCCATTCCATTACTCGAGGAAACTAAACAAAAATACAAGCCACAACCCTCAGGAATTGCAATCACATTCGATCTTCTACAGTTTTAAATCACATTACCTTTCCATACTGTTTTGAAGTTATCTGAGATCTTAAGATTATAACCAGAGAACTACATCAACCAGATGAGGATACCGAAATAACTCATCAATCAGAGATTCCAAGGCCGACCCAACAGGTTGATGCTATCTTGTTTCAAACAAGGAAGGCAAGAGGCTGCATCACCTTACCTATCAGCCATAAAGATCAAGCTACTATATCGATTATCATCGATAGCGGGTCAGAAGTGAATATCATATCGTTATCACTTGCTAAGTGATGGGGTGTTGCGGGCCTATTGTTCCACAGTGTGAAAGTACTGTACTTTAGGACCATAAATGGATCTACAAAAGATCCACAAGAGTGATTGAATGCTTGCTTAACAATCTATCAAAAAACTAGACATAAGAAAGTTGATTTAGATTGGCAAATTGACAAACAACAAGAATTAACAATCAAAAGCATTGATCAACATTGAAATCCAAGCCCACACATGTGTACTACAGGCTGTAGTACGGCCTTCAACCTGAGAAACAAGTAGAAATTGATTTAATTTCATTTGGATCACAAAAACTCAATGTACATAGTGAACTAGCTTGAGATTGCCAATGAGCTCCAAAACTTTTCTATCTTCTCACTATGGGAGCTTGGAATACATAGCAAATTCGACTTCCTTATTGAAGTTAGGTGGATTTCCAGCATGTGATAAGGAAGTTAACTCACCCTTCTTGCCCTAAAGTGAAACCCTAGCCTAGATCCTAGAGTTATGCTTGGTAGGTAGCTAGTTGGTCAAATTTTCACCTTAAACTTAGGTGTAGGTCCTATAAAGTAGGGATGACCACCAAATAGACATGACCAACTCTCTTGACTTGACCTAACCTACATTAGGAGTGGGTTTCCACGTGGCATCTTGGCCTTACATGTGTGGAACCCAATTATACACAATATTTACAATGTTCTACATGGTCTTTGATCAAGCTAGATTTGCCAATTTTTGGCAATTCTTCACGCTCCTCAAATTTAGCTTGATCTATTTACAACTCTCTTGATATATGAATGAGAGATTTTAGAAGTCTCTAAAAAATCCAGCTACAAACAAGGAACTTTTGAGACTCCAATAGAGAATGATGTCCATGAAGGATCTTTCACCACCTCTTAGAGGATCCCTTACAAGATGTTCCATAAATGTGTCTATATACATGTAGCACACTTCAAAACTAAACATCATGCCAAGCCATGGATTCCAAGGCATTTTGTGCACTTGAAGATACATCAATTAGAATATCAAGTGCATAAATAATGTTTCCAAAGACAACCTGCCTTGCTTGATCCATATGGTTGAGCCTTGATGGCTCCATCTTGATACTCAAGGTTCTTCCTGGAGTCCTTGGGTCTTGAGCTTGCTCCTCCACTTGACTTGATTCCAAAACATCAATGAATTGAATAAGGTGTTGATCCAAAGGTGCTTCTTCAAGTTTACAAATCTTCCACTTTTGAAAGATCACATTTTCACCATTGACAACTTTTTTGATGGAAAACAAGTAGCTTGAAGAGCAAAACACTACCATTATTCCTATCATTGAAATAGGATAATCTTTGGTCCTTACATTGGAATGATCATGCTCAAAGCATGTGGAACCGAAGATTTCCAATACAAATGATGTTCCATCTTTTATGACACTATTCAAACTATTACAAAAATAGTTATCCAATGAAATTGCTTTATCAACAACAAATGGAGATTTGAAAGCATCTAATTTCATTGTCTTGTCATAAAGAGTACTAAACACCATAGATCTTAAAGATAAGCAACAAGTCACTCCATGTCTACTAATACTATCGAACAAGTACTCAAAGATAGTAGACTCTCCAATGCTCACCACCCTTGCAAGATGCACACTTGAATGGACAATTTGCATTCAATTTGATGACTCAGACATTGTCATTGAGGACTCCCTTGAAACTCTCAATCTTTGAGGCTGATCCTCAAGATCTTCCTCCTTTTGATGCTCCTCCTCAATGCAAGCAAGATCACACTTTGCCAAGATCTCCTCTTGAGTGATCTCCTCCTTTGCCAAGCTCATTCTTTCAAAAGCAACACTAGCTTCCAACTTAAACAATCTTCCATGTTTAAATCCCTTTGCAATGCAAAACTCATTATTCAATATGAAGCAAACACCATGCTTAAAGTGGACATCCAAACCACTTTCTAAGAGTAGACCAACACTAAGCATATTCTTGGTGATTGATGGTACAGAAAGGACATTTTCTAGATCCATGCATTTTGAGGAATCTAGACACAAAGAGATGGTGCCAACACCATCTATCCTACACTCTTCATCATTTGCAGTAAAGACAAACTTTTTAGCAGTATTGATGTAAGGTTGAGAAAAAATCCTTTTCACAAGACGTGTGGGAGCTAGTCCCATTGTCGATCCACCAATTGTCTCTTGAGTTGCTATTGCTCGTTAGTGAGGATGTAGATGCCATCAAGAATACATCTACTTCATCCTCCTCCTCCTCCTTTGCAAGGTTTCCTTGTTTGTCCTCTTCCACTTGTGCTCTTAGCCTCTTGTAACATTCAGATGCATAATGCCCCTTCTTTCCACAAAAGAAGCATTTCTGCTTTGACTTGTCCTTTGAGCATGATGCATCATCCTCTTCTTTGGCCTCCTTTGGATGCTTCTTCATTCTATTGGTCTTCTTTTTGCCCTTGAATGAGAAATTGGCTTTCTCATCACCATCCTGCAACGACAAGGAAGTCATCCTAGATTTTGCATGGAGCATCCTACGCTCTCTAATACACTATGAAGTTTTTCTATAGTTGGCAAAGTGTCTTGGATGGCAAAACTTTGGACCAAATTTGCAAAGTCACCTCCTAGACCATTAAGAACAATTTGTACAAGCTCTCCATCATGAATCTTCTCTCCAATGAAAGCCAACTCCCTATTTAGAGACTTGATTTTGAGTACATAATCATGTGCACTCTCCTCACTTCTTTTCATGCTTTGCAAAATCTGACTTCTAAGCATGAGAACCCTTGAAGTGTTACTAGATTCATAGATTGATATTAAAGACTCCCAAGCCTCTTTAGCACTAGCACATGCTGATACTTATCTCAATAGATCGTTGCTCACATTCATCTTCACACAATGAAGTGCAAGCCTAGATCTCTTCTTGTATCTAGCTAACTCCTGTGCACCTAGAGGTTCATCTTCATCTACAATCAAGAACTCATAAAGGTCTTGGAGCACCAAGAGTGACTCCATCCTAACCTTCCAAATAGCATAATTTGTAGATTTCAATCTCTCACTAGCTTCTAGAAGGTATGCTCCAGCAGATCCCATCTTACTAGTGACTTCTACAAACAAGAAATGATTTGATTGACTTGAAACTCACAAAGGTCTCACACTTGCAATGTTTCACTCAAATTTGATTTCTAAACCAACAAATGGACTTATAATCACAGTTCTATCACTCCCTCACAAAGCTGGAATGAAGATAAGATGAAGTGCAAACTACTTTCAAACAAATCTTGCCAAGAAATGAATTTGATTGTCTCTAGAAAGTCACTACGGTCGCTCTCTTGTAGTTTTTCACTGGAATTAGATTTCTAATCCAACAAATGGACTTATAATCTCAGTTCTAGCACTCCCTCACAAAGTTGGAATGAAGATAAGATGATGTGAAATCTACTTACAATCAAATCTTGTCAACTTTGGCTATTTTTGGACAATAACATGTTTAAATCTCCGACACACTTTTTGTACTTTCAAGACCTATAAAACAAGTTTAGAGGACTTATTTAAGTCTAGATTAATTAGACTTCATGACCCTATGTCAAATCTAATCAATGGCACTCGATCTTGGTAGCTTATGCTAAGATTTCCACCAAAAATTACATGAAAAGCTCACAAATTGAATTTTTTTGGATCAAATGAATACCATGCATTAAATGCAGGTTCAGAGGTGCCCACACATGTGGATAGTATGGATTTGGGCCCCTACCAAGTTTGGGATCAAATCTCCTCACTAAAATAATGATTCTAGCTTGCCCTCTCAATACTAGTTTTTAGCACCAAAACTTGCTAAAAATGGATCTGCATTAGATCAATGGCTTATGCTCTTGTACTTGGCTCTGATACCATGTGAAAGTACTCTACTTTAGGACCGTAAATGGATCTACAAAAGATCCACAAGAGTGATTGGATGTTTGCTTAACAATCTATCCAAAACCTAGACAGAAAAAAGTTGATCTAGATTGGCAATTTGACAAACAACAAGCATTAACAATCAAAAGCTTTGATCAACATTGAAATCCAAGCCCACACGTGTGTAATACAGGCTTTAGTATGGCCTTCAACCTGAGAAACAAGTAGAAATTGATTTGGTTTCATTTGGATCACAAAAACTCAATGTACATAGTGAACTAGCTTGAGATTGCCAATGAGCTCCAAAAAATTTCTATCTTATCACTATGGGAGCTTGGAACACATAGCAAATTCGACTTCCTTCTTGAAGTTAGCTGGATTTCCAGCATGTAATAAGGAAGTGAACTCACCCTTCTTGACCTAAAATGAACCCTAGCCTAGATCCTAGAGTTATGCTTGGTAGGTAGCTAGTTCGTCAAATTTTCACCTTAAACTTAGGTGTAGGTCCTATAAAGTAGGGATGACCACCAAATAGACATGACCAACTCTCTTGACTTGACCTAACCTACATTGGGAGTGGGTTGCCACATGGGATCTTGGCCTTACATGTGTGGAACCCAATTATACACAATATTTACAATTGTGAAAGTACTGTACTTTAGGACCATAAATGGATCTACAAAAGATCCACAAGAGTGATTGGATGCTTGCTTAACAATCTATCAAAAAACTAGACACAAAAAAGTTGATCTAGATTGGCAATTTGACAAACAACAAGCATTAACAATCAAAAGACTTGATCAACATTGAAATCCGAGCCCACATGTGTGTACTACAGGATGTAGTACGGCCTTCAACCTGAGAAACAAGCAGAAATTGATTTGGTTTCATTTGGATCACAAAAACTCAATGTACATAGTGAACTAGCTTGAGATTGCCAATGAGCTCCAAAAATTTTCTATCTTCTCACTTAGAGAGAGGGAATACATAGCAAATTCGACTTCCTTCTTGAAGTTAGGTGGATTTCCAGCATGTAATAAAGAAGTTAACTCACTCTTCTTGACCTAAAATGAAACCCTAGCCTAGATCCTAGAGTTATGCTTGGTAGGTAGCTAGTTGGTCAAATTTTCACCTTAAACTTAGGTGTAGGTCCTATAAAGTAGGGCTGACCACCAAATAGACATGACCAACTCTCTTGACTTGACCTAACCTACATTAGGATGGGTTTACCATGTGGCAACATGGCCTCACATGTGTGGGACCCACTTGTGTACACAATTTATACTATTCTACATGGTTTTTGATCAAGCTAGATTTGCCAATTTTCGGTAATTCTTCACACTCCTCCTCAAATTTAGCTTGATCTATTTACAACTCTCTTGATAGATGAATGAAAGCTTTTAGAAGTGTCTAAAAAATCCAGCTACAAACAAGGAACTTTTGAGACTCCAATAGAGAATGATGTCCATGAAGGTTCTTTCACCACCTCTTAAAGGATCCCTTACAAGTTGTTCCAAATATGTGTCTATATACATGCAACACACTTCAAAAACTATACATCATGCCAAGCCATGGATTCCAAGGCATTCTGTGCACTTGAAGATACATCAATAAAACTATTAAGTGCATACATAATGTTGCCAAAGACAACTTGCCTTGCTTGATCCATATGATTGAGCCTAGATGGATCCATCTTGATACTCAAGGTTCTTCTTGGAGTCCTCGGGTCTTGAGCTTGCTCCTCTACTTGACTTGACTCCAAACCATCAATGAATTGAATAAGGTGAAAACAAGTAGATTTTACAATCTCTACTTGAAGAGAAAAACACTACCATTATTATTATCATTGAAATAGGATAATCTTTGGTCCATACATTGGAATGATCATGCACAGATCATGTGGATCCAAAGATTTCCAATACAAATTATGTTTTATCTTTTATGACTCTATTCAAACTATTACAAGAATAGTTATCCAATGAAATTGCTTTATCAACAACAAATGTAGATTTCAAAGCATCCCATTTCATTGTCTTGTCATACAAAGTAATAAACACCATGAATCTTAAAGGTAAGAAACAAGTCACCTCATGTCTACTACTACTTTCCAAAAAGTATTCAAAGATAGTAGACTCTCCAATGCTCACCACCCTTGCAAGATGCACACTTGAATGGACAATTTGCATGCAATTTGATGAATCGGCCATTGTCATTGAAGACTCCCTTGGAACTCTCATGCTTTGAGGATGATCCTCAAAATCTTCCTCCTTTTGATGCTCCTCCTCAATGCAAGTAAGATCACACTTTGCCAAGCTCATTCTTTCAAAAGCAACACTAGCTTCCAACTTAAACAATCTTCCATGTTTAAATCCCTTTGCAATGCAAACATCATTCTTCAAGATGAAGCAAACACCATGCTTAAAGTGGACATCCAAACCACTTTCTAAGAGTGGACCAACACTAAGCATATTCTTGGTGATTGATGGTACATAAAGGACATTTTCTAGATCCATGCATTTTGAGGATTCTAGACACAAAGAGATGGTGCCAACACCATCTATCCTACACTCTTCATCATTTGCAGTAAAGACAAACTTTTTAGCAGCATTGAAAGAGTGTAAGGTTGAGAAAAAGTCCTTTTTACAAGACATGTGAGAGCTAGCCCCACTGTCAATCCACCAATTGTCTCTTGAATTGCTATTGCTTGTTAGTAAAGATGTAGATGCCATCAAGAATACATCTACTTCATGCTCCTCCTCCTCATTTGCAAGGTTTCCTTGTTTGTCCTCCTCCACTTGTGCTCTTAGCCTCTTGTAGCATTCAGATGCATAATGCCCCTTCCTTCCACAAAAGAAGCATTTCTGGTTTGACTTGTCCTTTGAGCATGATGCATCATCCTCTTCTTTGGTCTCCTTTGAATGCTTCTTCTTTCCATTGGTCTTCTTTTTGCCCTTGAATGAGAAATTGGCTTTCTCATCACCATCCTGCAACGACAAGGAAGTCATCCTAGATTTTGCATGGAGCATCCTACGCTCTCTAATACACTATGAAGTTTTTCTATAGTTGGCAAAGTGTCTTGGATGGCAAAACTTTGAACCAAATTTGCAAAGTCACCTCCTAGACCATTAAGGACAATTTGTACAAGCTCTCCATCATGAATCTTCTCTCCAATGGAAGCCAACTCCCTATTTAGAGACTTGATTCTGAGTACATAATCATGTGCACTCTCCTCACTTCTCCTCATTCTTTGCAAAATTTGATTTCTAAGCATAAGAACTCTAGAAGTGTTGCTAGACTCATGGATTGATTTTAAAGACTCCCAAGCCTCTTTAGCACTAGTACAAGTTGATACTTCTCTCAACAAATCATTGCTCACATTCATCTTCACATAATGAAGTGCAAGCCTAGATCTCTTCGTGTATCTAGCTAACTCCTGTGCACCTAGAGGTTCATCTTCATCTTCAATCAAGAACTCATAAATGTCTTGGAGCACCAAGAGTGACTCCATCCTAACCTTCCAAATAGCATAATTTGTAGATTTCAATCTCTCACTAGCTTCTAGAAGGTATGCTCCAGCAGATCCCATCTTACTAGTGACTTCTACAAACAAGAAATGATTTGATTGACTTGAAACTCACAAAGGTCTCACACTTGCAGTGTTTCACTCAAATTTGATTTCTAAACCAACAAATGGACTTATAATCACAGTTCTATCACTCCCTCACAAAGCTGGAATGAAGATAAGATGAAGTGCAAACTACTTTCAAACAAATCTTGCCAAGAAATGAATTTGATTGTCTCTAGAAACTCACTAAGGTCTCTCTCTCGTAGTTTTTCATTCAAATTAGATTTCTAATCCAACAAATGGACTTATAATCTCAGTTCTAGCACTCCCTCACAAAGTTGGAATGAAGATAAGATGATGTGAAATCTACTTACAATCAAATCTTGCCAATTTTGGCTATTTTTGGACAAAAAAATGACTTAATCTCTTTCACACTTTTTGATGTACTTTCAAGACCTATAAAACAAGTTTAGAGCACTTATTTAAGTCTAGATTAATTAGACTTCATGACCCTATGTCAAATCTAATCAATGGCACTCGATCTTGGTAGCTTATGCTAAGATTTCCACCAAAAATTACATCAAAAGCTCACAAATTGAATTTCTTTGGATCAAATGAATACCATGAATTAAATGCAAGTTTAGAGGTTCCCACACATGTGGATAGTACGTATTTGGACCCCTACCAAGTTTGGGATCAAATCTCCTCACTAAAATCAAGATTCTAGCTTGCCCTCTCAATACTGGTTTTTAGCACCAAAACTTGCTAAAAATGGATTTGCATTAGATCAATGGCTTATGCTCTTGTACTTGGATCTGATACCATGTGAAAGTACTGTATTTTAGGACCATAAATGGATCTACAAAAGATCCACAAGAGTGATTGGATGCTTGCTTAACAATCTATCAAAAAACTAGACACAAAAAAGTTGATCTAGATTGGCAATTTGACAAACAACAAATATTAACAATCAAAAAACTTGATCAACATTAAAATCCGAGCCCACACGTGTATACTATAGGCTGTAGTACGGCCTTTAACCTGAGAAACAAGTAGAAATTGATTTGGTTTCATTTGGATCACAAAAACTCAATGTACATAGTGAACTAGCTTGAGATTGCCAATGAGCTCCAAAAATTTTCTATCTTCTCACTATGGAGAGAGGGAATACATAGCAAATTCGACTTCCTTCTTGAAGTTAGATGGATTTCCAGCATGTAATAAGGAAGTTAACTCACTCTCCTTGACCTAAAATGAAACCCTAGTCTAGATCCTAGAGTTATGCTTGGTAGGTAGCTAGTTGGTCAAATTTTCACCTTAAACTTAGGTGTAGGTCCTATAAAGTACGGATGACCACCAAATAGACATGACCAACTCTCTTGACTTGACCTAACCTAAATTAGGATGGGTTTCCGACGTGGCATCATGGCCTCACATGTGTGGGACCCACTTCTGTACACAATTTACACTATTCTACATGGTTTTTGATCAAGCTAGATTTGCCAATTTTTGGCAATTCTTCACATGTTCTACATGGTCTTTGATCAAGCTAGATTTGCCAATTTTTGGCAATTCTTCACACACAGAAATATCGGCTGAATTTAGCTACCCAAACTTCAACTGAGCCATATGGACATATAAATGTCATATCCATTAAGATCGCAGGTCTTAAGTTACAGTTGATTGCGTGGTATTAGATCTCCCACAAGAAACGTTTGCCTATAAATTTTTATTAGGAACTACATGGTTAACAAATGCTGAAGTGATCAAGATTGAAGAAACAACTCATCATTTTTGGAAATAGAGATCAAAGAATATCAATGGATTACACTGGTAAAGCAAAACCAATATGGGAAGAAGATGAATGTTCCTCTACAACATGTGAAGAAACCAATGGCTTTCCAACCATCCGAGGACATTATGCACAATCTACCAATATCATTAATTGGGGACATGTGTTAGCAACCATTGACTATGTAGATTCTCAAAGATGCAACAATGAAATATTGCCCGAATCTAAGGGACCAATAACGATCACATCTAGAAGCATAGATCAACCAATTATGGATTCTTTTTATGTTTCTTATATAGATGCTAAGCTTATTCAAACAAATGGCTACCAAATACGTCGATTAATGCACCTATAACAATTACAGATGTTCAAGATATCATGCTAACTATGATTGACAAAGCCCAACTGATGAACAAATACTTCATTATCTAGATCCACAGTCGTCCTACCTTACGAGAATACCAAAAGAGATTAAGATGCCATCAGCTTTTGCACATATAGATGAATCCACTCTAAAATATTTAGTGCAGCCTAGTCAACGAGAGCGCAAAAATTTAGAAAAGCTCTTAAGGAATTACCGTGATGTCTTTTCATGGACTATAAAGAGATGAAGGGTATACTACCTGATATAACAGTACACTCTATTCCATTAGAAAATGATGCAAAGCCAGTCCAAGTGAAGCCTTACCGCTGTAATCCGCTTTACAGAGAGAAAATTAAAGAAGATATACAAAGATTACTAGTTGTAGGTTTCATTAAAGAAATTGAACATAAAACATAATTATTGCCCATAGTAGTGGTTCCCAAGAAGAATGGTAAATTATGGATATGTGTGGACCTAAAAGAGTTGAATAAAGTCACAAAAAAGGACCACTTCCCTTCCATGCAACGTTGGTCGTATAGCAAGATGGCTACTCATCCTTTTAGAGTTTGACTTTAAAATTATCGTTAGGAAAGCAACATTTTCTTGCTAACCATTTATCTAGGATAGCATCAGCCGAGAAAGTCATAGAACCTATAAATGATGATCTACCAAATTCCTATCTATTCCAAATCGATGCTACAGCTAGATGGGCCGAAGAGCTAGTCTCATTTTTATCAACCAGAGTAATAGAACTATGTCTAAAGTCGATAAGCATAAACTGATTTTGAAATCTAGACCTTACCTTGTAATTGCTCGACAATTGTATAAAAAAGGTGTAGATGGAATAATCAAGAGATGTGCTAATGAGGAAGAAGTAGAACAAATAGTTTCTTTATCGCATGAAGGTGAAGGAGGAGGGCACTTCTCATTTGACAGTACCGCTGAGAAATTTTTTATTAGCTGGATATTGGTGGCCGACGTTATTTAAGGACACTTATGCACAAATCAAAACCTGCGATATTTGCCAAAGAATCAAAACTCCTCAACGAGCTGGTTTTATGTCTTTAACTTCAATAATTGAAGGAGAAGCATTAAGTGGGGAATTGATTTTATAGGATTGATCAGCCTAGCCGCCCGAGGTACTCAATCCAGGTATATCTTAGTGGCCACTGACTCTGCTACAAGTTGGGTAGAAGCTAGAGCAATGAAACAAGCTACTGCCAAAGTTACAGCCAAGTTTTGTATGAAAATATTATCACCCAATTCAGTTGTCCAATTGACTTAGTGAGTGATAGAGGCATTCAATTCCTCAATGACATTGTACATAACCTCCTAGCCCATTGTTTTGTAAAGCATTACAAAAGTACCCCATACTATCCTTGATGCAATGGGTTAGCAGAATCTTCAAACAAGATCATCCGCCGAATTCTGACCAAAATAATTGAAGACAGCTGAAACGATTGGAAAACAAAGCTATATTCCACTATTTGGGCTTTTAGAACCACACCGCGTAGATCCACGGGGATGACCTTTCAGTTGGTTTACAACCAAGAGGCGGTAATGTCGGTTGAAATTATCATTCTATCTCTAAGAGTTGCATATTCCAAACAACTTGGTGAGGAAGCAATCATCAAGCACAGATTTCTAAATCTTCACAAACTTTGTGAAACTTGGTTATAAAGCTATCACACACAACTCATAAACAAACGCAGACAGAAGGCTTGGCATGATAATCATCTTCGATTGAAGGAATTGGCTGAAGGAGATCAAGTTCTACTCTATCAAACTCAAATGATTAAAGTAGGTAAACTCAAATTCCAAGGCCAAGGACCTTCTGCGATCACCATTTGTACAACTGCAAACATTAGACAGGATTCCATTAGACACTTTAGTCAATGGATTTCGATTGTGCAAATTCTACCATGAAACAACAATTTCTTTCTGTATATATCTATCTATTCTTCCGGAAATAGGTAATATATTTCTTGGTTTTATGTAAGCTATTCATAGCCATGCCTTTCCAAGAAGTATATCCTCATACCCTCTTCTTTGCGACAAATTTTTTCTAGACACAAACATCTTCTCTATCCATTGCACAACATTTTTTTAATGAACATTTTTTTCTTTTCAATGTTGCATCTTTCTTATTCCAATAACCCCCCTAGTGTATACTTACAAGTTCATTCCATTTTTTCAAACACTAGTCTGTTTGATGTTCCACTAGCTGTTCTATTCTAACTACTTCTTTCACACTTGTCATACCACAATGTTCTGAGGGAAGGAGAGACAAAGAGAAATCTTTGTGCCTTGAAAATCATGAATCAGCTCCAGACATACGTCAACAAGTTCCTACAATAGTCACGGTCAATGAGAATTCAGCTAACAGTCAAGCGCTCGCAAAGAACCGCATTAACCGAGAACAATCAACTGTAGATCATCGTAAGGAACCGCATTAATTGAGAGCAACTCACATATCGCCACAAGAATATACCACATCAATGGAAGCCCAAATCAACCAAAGTTCACACATGCAACGTGTCAATCAAGGGTCACATCAACCAACAAATATATCAGCCGAGGGATTCATCGTCCGACCTACATAAGATAACCGTTCACAAATGTACTTCTACTTCACGAGTTTTTTTTTGACTGAGCACTGATTCTCCTCATTCTCTGATGATCTTCGTGCATGATTAACACTCTGGCACATATGTTCGATCAATCTGTCACTACCCTGCTATTACAATTATACTTGTTGGCTAACTTTACGACTAGACTGACCAGAAGAGCACCAAAAAGATTGAAACAATTCACAACCTAAAACACACCAAGGCAAGCAGTGATCACATGACTACTGCTATTATTTTAAGTTTATGGTAGGGAGCATTGTTGTACCTGACAACCTAGGCCTAATAGATATGTAGGAGATGCAACAGTGGTATGCGGAGGCACAACCAATATTCTAAAGGCTGGAGTTTAAGATCCCTCTGACCCACAATTATCAGAGCCATTGTCTTATGACTATAGCTTATAATCGATACAGCCCTACTTTGAAGGAAATCTCATTGAAGCTATCGAGGAACAGTAGCCACACATCATCATTCCTCTGGCCACCAAAGACCTGATGGAGTTCGGGTTTCCATAAGGACCAATCATAATCACGAAGAAGTTGAAGGAGCTAGATAGCACTCAACATCTCCAATTCCTGGATACCATGGTGGACTAGTACAAGAATAAGGATGGCTACGAGCAAGGACCTAGCAGCAACATGTGCATATCTGACCAAGTATACGCACAAGTAGAGGTCAAAGGTAAAACGCATTCCCACATGTTAGTCTTTTTGCTGCTAGCAGAATCACTTATGCAAGGAATCACTCTCTCCAACTGGGCCAGCACAATAGCAAATTTTCTGCATGAAGGAATCAATAAGAAGTAGACCTTCACCACCTTTGGGTACTTGCTTTTTGACATTATGCAATCACAAATCCAGTGCCATGACCTGAAGGTAGTCTTGTCACCTTTAGGCAGTTGCAGATGATAACCGAACCAGATGTAGCTGCTCAGGAAGAGGAATAACCGAAAGCGTCTACGCCAACCACGAGGTCCTTGAAGAAGATCACACCTCAGAGGAATAGGTTTGGACTTCCACTGAAGGATTAACCGATGGACAACAACTAATAGTGAAACCAATTTGCAAAAGCAGAAGAACCAGATTGACAATCAAAGAACCTGGCTGATAGAGACAAATTGATGTTGTAGAGGGACCTGCAACAAGGTTGGCGAATGGCAATGTTGGTAGATTTTCTACTAATATCACAATCATCCGAAGGAGTATTTCTGGTACCGATTGATCTGAGTTCTTAAAGTAGCTAGACTTGTAAGTTATAGACCCAACCATGGCATCTTGTTGTGTAAGACCATGAGTTGAGGACAAACTAGTTAGATACTTGAGAGTTAGTTGGATGTGACATGAGAGTGGAGAGCCAAAAACAATATTCAATTGTAGAAAGCGTCAGCCAAGAAACAAAATGGTAGGTAAAGGAGAGAGAAGATAGGTAGAGAATGAACATGCTAGAGATCAGTCAGTGGATCAGGATTGGGCAATCCAGAGAAGGATAGCCAATTTAATATGTTGATGATCAGACTAGTCACGAGTGGAGTTGTTGTGTGAATGCACATTTGATGTATAGAGTTTGTAAAGAAGCTATTGTGATTGGAATGAGGATTCCTGAAATACTTCTTATCAATTATGTGTACTATCAGTTGCATATAATTGTGTATTGAGTGTTTGTGATATTTTGTTGTTAATTGAGGTGAATTGTAAGTGAGAGTAAGAATTTATCTACTGTATAAGTGTGAGATTGTACATCTGAGATCATAAATTTGTTGTTTGTGAATGGAAAATTTGTAACATCTTATCTGAGTTACTCATGATGACAGGCCGAAGTTATAATGTTGATTGCTTAGAATAAGTTGTTGAATTATGCTTGCCATGTTCCACTTTCTATGGGAATGCCGATGAATTGAGGTCTGCTAGGAATAGCAATACTTTCGGTTTCTTGAGTAGAAGTGATAGTTATTTGATTGGTATGTTCAGGTTCTAAGAAGGTGCTTGTGATTGAGTGGAGAGTTCAGCATTCGTAGGAAACTGATTAACCGAGAGGAGAAAAAGTAGCGAAGAGCAGCCGCCACGCTCTACTCCAGATGGCACAATGGCTGCATGCCACCTTCTTGTACACTCATCTACATAATTGTAAATTATATATAAATGACTATTGCAATATAATCAACATGCCATATTCTCATGCCCCTGAATTAGACATAGACACTGCATATGCTTTCATACATCAATTCTTTCTTTCAGACTGATAGTAATAAGTTGATAGCTTTTACATAACAAAGTTAGCTTCTTGAGCACGCGGTTTCATCTGCTATTGTCTTGTTCTCATAGCATCAATCTAATGTGTATTCCCATACATTAATCTGAATCAATCATTGTCTTTTATTGTATTCAGAGTTCTTGTCAGAATTGTATGTTACTTTTCCGTTTATTGTCTAACTTTCTTACTGCTTTGTTTGATTGTCTGCTCTTCTGCTTCCACATAACTGCAATTAAGCTCTATTTTGTGTTCGTCTATTGATATAGTAGTGCACGCACCGAGGGAATCAGTCAACCACCGCTGTCGTGTGACAATAGGATCGTTCCAATCCAATTGTTCGACCCATCCATCATAAATTCTTCCATTCCCCGACATACCACACGTGGCACATCTACGCCAACAATTTTTTGGCAACTTTGTCGATAAAAAATGGATTGATCGTGACATTTTAAGTTTTGGCGTGGCATTGCCACATGTGGTACTGCCATACCAAAATAGTTTTTTGAATTTAAAAAACAAATGAGAGCCAAACATATTTTTGTGGGTGGAGCCACGTGTGACAAAGGCAAACAAAGTTGTTATTTAACCTCATTTTCTTGGGACAAGTAGTCTGAATATTTGCTACGTGTGGCAATAGTATCAATATTTGCTACATGTGGCAATAGTATCAAAAACTTGTCTAGAGATTTGCCACACGTGACAATATTTAAAAAAAACTTTCCTAGAGGTTTTCCACACATGGCAAACAATTTAAGTATGTTTTTTGAGATAAGTACAAGTATCTTTCTTGGGAAAGTAATTTGCCATACATTGTAATGTGTAGAAAATTTTGATTGAACAATTGGTAAAAAAATGTTTCTTGCAAATTTTAGATTCTTAAAATTTCATGAAATGTTGTCAATGAATTTCACTATAAAAACTACGATGTGTTTTCATATTGATCATACTTAAAATATAATGCTAATTGGCCCATTGAGCTAGATGGTGGGATGAGAGAAAGTTGTCTATTTGCAAAGATGAAATAGTAATTGAACGATTGCTTTAAATGCTTACAAGCACATGGTACAATATTGCCCGTGACTTTCATAGATGTTCAGTAATGAGAATATTGCTAAAAGGAAAATATTTTGGAACCATACAAAAATTATCAACGTATGCCCACTAATTGTTTTCCTTTGGTCAATCAATTTTGATAAATCAATTTTGGAACCATACGAAAATTATCGACGTATGCCCACTAATTGTTTTCCTTTGGTCAATCAATTTTGATAAATCTTTGATAAGCTTTTCCTATGCTATGTAGGTTATGAACTAGATTGAAACCATTTGATTTAAAATGAATCTGATTAATAAGTGATTGCGAGATATAACTCAAAATGAACTTAAGGTATGCAACAACGTATAAAGATGTAAGGGTTTAAAAAACAATACATGTATACAATTATGAAAACTATTATTTTATCACAAAAATGATTGTGACATATATAGTTTATTCATCATCACAAGATTCAAATTCATAAGCCAATACATCTCGCAACTCATCTTAAGTTGAATTTTATCATCACTATAGTAATTGGACCCTCTCTCAATATTGTCGTTTGTGTCAGAATCATTTGATTTATTTCTAGTGTTCTCAACATTTAAAGAACTTGGAGATATTTCTATATCCTCATCAACTATGTTTGTGTTGTCAATATTCAAGTCCTCCAAAAATATGCCTCATATATATCTTGAATGGTTCCTAAATACTCAAGCTCTCCAAAAATTGGACTTTGGACTCGTGCACTCTCTTCGACTTTCTTGATTGAAAAGGGCCATGACAACACAATCATAAGTGCACCGTTTCATATGAATTCATTCAACGCAATGATGGCGACCATATGCCCACATTGCACTATACTTTCTATACTGCCACATATAATTCATAATTAAAATAATAATCAATCATCGTACAAGCACATTATATGTTACTAAAAAAAAAGTAATAGACAAACCTTCCAATCACATCCTCTTGCAAATTCTCATTCCATGTCAAATATGACTTGCCCCTTTGATCTTGCTTGTTGGAGTGTGTCAACCATCTAGTCTATGGTGCTCAACATCATGTGAAGGTGCAGCTTGACCCCTACGCCTATTATGTCGATGTCTATTTCTAGCCAACACTCTCTTTTTTTCTCTTGTTTATATAATTCCAACCACTTATCCATTACTCCAGAACTATAGAGCATGAAAGTAAAAAAAAAATTCTCTAAGAAAAGGTGTCATTTTCTTAAGAGCACCTCTACCTTGAGGTTTTCCACCTTTTACCTCATTGTTTTCGTCATCATTCCATAGTTGTGGAGTAGGAGATTCTTGCACTAACCACTCCTCTGCCATGCTTCCCTCTGGACTTGCCTTTTGACACCCAAATTTTTTCAAAACTTTCATGAATCTCTCCGAAAGAAACATCCACCTACAAACAGTTTAGCATGATGGACCACAAAAATCAAAATCATATGTACACAATTCACTTGTTTTTGTACCATATCAAGCAACGTGATAGATCACAAATTTCTTTAATGGACAACCATAAAAAAAAATCGAGATGTTAAAGCCCATTTTTTAAATTGTAAAGATCTAGAAAGCAACTGTACTAGGTATATAATTTTGAATATGAATTCAAATACACGAAGCTCTAAATATTTACAAAGTACAATTGAAATTTACATTGACAAGGATTGAAGCAATAAAGCAAGTTGGTGTATAACTTAAAGGCTCTCTAGGATTTGGGCATGACCTCTTGACTTCAAAGAGAGTAAAGTACAACTTGACATATGTGCAAGTGTTTTAAGGTGACCCTAGACCACAAAGAGAGGAGAGTAAGTCTTGACCATGCAAGTCTTTAAAGCAAAACTCTAGTTGACCTCAAAGAGAAGAAAGGAGAATATTTTAACCATGTGAGTGCCTAAGTTGAACTCTTCATCTGATAAAGTCTTACCCAAAATGACATTTGTGCAGTTGTTTCAAGTTGAATTCCTACCTCAAAGAAAGAAAAGGAAAGGAAGTCTTGACATGAAAGTGTTTTAAGTACTATGGAATGGCCCTAGCAAAGGCCATTTTGCCCGGCAAGGATTTCCAGAATTTTTTTAGGTGATGCTTTTGCTTGAAGTCGTAAAATCTACGTTTGAGGAAGATGACATCTCGACTGACAGTGATTCGGCCTTCTTCGACACCATAGATCCGATAGGCTTTGTATGATGTCGAGTATCCGATGAAGATACTTATGTAGCTAACAGGTTCGAGCTTCTTTCTTAGATTAGAAGGAATCTGCACATAACAAAGAGAACCAAACACTTAGAGATGCTTTGGACTTAGTTTGTATCCATGATAGGCTTTGAATGGAGTCTTTGAGTCGACTGCTTTAGTGCCTGAATAATTCTGTAGATAGCAAGTTGTTGAGATTGCTTCAACCCAAACATTCTTGGGTAGCTAAGCATTTGACATCCTTGATCATGATGCATTGATTTCAGCAAATTGCTTGAATTCTTTGAAATATTTGAATACCTCAAACTTGTTCTTAATGAACACAATACTAGTGAATCTCAAATAGTCATCGATAAAAGTGATAAAATATAGTCATCAGTAGTGTCGGGTCTTTATGAGAGGTTCTGGCAGAATCAGATCCTCCATCCTGTTGCTACATCTTCTTTTTTGCTTTAGTGTGCTAGAGAACTTGGTAGTCCTTGATGTTGTGATTGGTTCTCTTGTAGTACTTGCAGAAGAACTTGGTTTTCAATTTTTTATGCTATGATTGTGATGTTGTAGTTGTTGGCTTGAGTCAGTCTACTCAACTTTAGTCTTCTTGTCCATTGAAGTTCTCTTCTTCTGGGACTATGAATAGAGGGTGATTTTCTTCATATTCGACGTGGATAAGCTATTCCTTTTTACTTCTTCCTACAATAAACTTGTTGTCAAATTTTGTAGAGATAGGTTAGGAACATTGCTCAAAAGAAATACTAAGTTGTCATAATAAGGAGGAAGACTACATGTTAGCATCTTCATCCAATACTGGTAAACCTACTACAGCTAGCTGGTTGAGCAACTGTTTGAATTCATTCAGATGATCAGTGACTAAGGTTCCTTCACTCATCTTGAGTGACAAGAATTTTTTTCTCAAAAAGAGATGAGTCGAAACATCTATCATTTTATATAAATTAGCAAGAATGTCCATTGCTTCTTTAGAACTGGAAAAATTTGCTACATGAGCTATTTGTGAATCTTTAAGATTTAGAGATACAATGGCAAGTGCTTTGCAATCCTTAGCTTTCCAAGCGGTCAACATGTCAGGTTCAACCGGTTTGGCTATTGAACCATTGACGTATCCCCAAAGTTTGTTTTCAATGAGTATCATCTTCATTTTGAATTTCCACATGTGGAAATCATCTCCGTTGAACTTATTGATCAATCGGATCTCTGAAGATGTGTTATGGCCATATTCGGTTAAGGACCTGGAATAGTCCTAATATGGTAGGCCGGCCCTCTAGTGTTTGAGATTATTGGTCACGCCGTGATTTAATTCCATGTCAAGGCCTGTTTGTGACTAATTACCTTGAGAGGATCCAGGCACTCTAATTGAGACATATGGAGTATTGCATGTCTGTGTGACGGATATAGGCAGGAGGACTGCATGAAGAGATGTGATCTATTTATAGTTGACCTGCATGGGGATTGCATGGTTTCATGCACAGGACTCTACTCTCTATATAATGAGGTAGGGATTCTTCCGTCGACATATTGGGTTTAGGTTACAAGTTTCTCTTTTCTCCTCTTGCTTCACATGGCATGGCTTGGGGGCTAGATCTAGGTTTGATCTAGGATTGATTGGGCGGTTTGGCTCCATAGTCTCTTCTATTGTGTTCTCCTATCCTCATCTTAGGGGCAATCCATCAGGGTCTTTACATTGGTATTAGAGCCCGACTAAGATGCAGTCTTGGATAGGAGTTGGAGACAAGTCTACATCAATTTGGAAGTTTAAGCGCTTGGATTTACATCCTGGTTGGAGTGTTGTTTTTTCTCAAGAGAATTATGGAGTTGGGTTCACAAATTCTGGATATGTAGCATACTTTTCAAAATTTATGGTAGAGTGCACTTCTACATGGATTTTTTGGAAGATTGATTTATCAAGTCTCCTGTAGAACACCTTTGCTCCACAACTCCAGCCAACTGCTACTACAGCCATGGAGGTCGACACAACATTAGTCTAGAAGGAAACATAGTCGGATGTTGTTGTGTAGATTATTTCAGATTCTTCCACACAAGCCAACTCTTTGGTAGTCGTCCCACTTGGGGACGGATCTTCTCAGAAGCCAAAGAGCCCCGCATCCACAGATGACGAAGACACACTCTTTGACACCCAGATGCAAGACAAAGATAAAGGGGTTGATGAGGAGGCCATAGACGTGGATGAGGACGACAAAGAAAATCTTTACAGATGGTACCATCAATTTTTCTTATTCCAAGGATATTGTTGGTAAAATCCATGCCTATGACTTGCACATCCAAGACAACATGATGCAGTTGTTCCAACATATGGACGAGATGACCAGCAACACTAAAATGTTGGCTGAGAAGATTGAATCTTTGGAGGAAGACAATAAGTTGCTGACCAAGCAAAATCGCTCTTTGGGCTGAATGCTACAGCAGGCAACCCAAGAAGTAGATGTATATAAATTGAACAATAAGGCATTAAAAGCCAAGTTTGCAAAACTACAGACAAATTTTGATTCTTTGACAGTTGAGCTTAATAAGATCTAGGCAGAAAGGATCACTCTGCAGACCACTTTGCACGATGAGAGCATGAAGCGAATAAAGACAAAAACCGCCTTACAACTATGCAGCAACTCTAGATCAATCCAGATAGATTCTTTGAAGCTGCAGTCCCTTCAAGACTAGATGCTCAAAAAATTTTGAGCCAAGTTTATACTCCCTCTCGAGAATGACAAAGCACTCATCGAAGAAGAACTTTTCGAGCTGAAGGAGTTATTTGTAGAGACAACAATCTACTTTGGGCCAGTTGCACATGACAAATATTTGCAGGCCTTGGAAAACATCAAGAATCTGTCAAAGGAGCTCCAGGCAGCCCAGAATTGTACAAGGGTGGCCGACCATCTGGAGTATGTAGAAGCCTGTATAAGGATCTCGGACCTTTAGAAGGAGGTAGAAGACCTTAAACATTAGCTCGAAGACCAGAAGCTCGTTACAAACATCCACAGACAGGATGTTGTTGACGCGTAGCCTAAGCAAAGCGATCGAAAAGAAATTAGTCGAAGGTATGTGCAAAACGTTTTCAAATTTTTTCTAAACGATTCTAGAAGTGGAGTCCTTGCCATCTTAACATCGAATTGCAATGGCATGTCGATTATTTGATGCTACCAGGCTCAGTAGGCATGACATTCGAGGACTCGCAGACAGTATGGGAAATAGAAGATTTCCTCTAGTTATGGGACCAACTTAGCATAGAGCAAAAGGGTTGTCTATGTTGCACCATAATCCATGGAAAATTTAAAGTTTCTCCATTTGGGTAAGCTGAACTGTATATAGGCTCAACATTCATGTATGCTCTAGAGTACATTTGGATAAAGGAGTACTAGTTTTTGAAGCATACTGAACACCATACATTTTTGCGTCGGGGATATTGTAGATGGTTTTGTTCCGATAGATTTGGCATTGTTGCTACAGCTCCTTGTAAGGCTTTCAGTTTCTGATCAAACTGCAAAAGGAAAACACAATCAAGCACATTAGCAAGTAGTGAATTGCAATTGAGGATGCTTCTCTCCAAAATTTGGTAGAGTTTCCTCCTTCTCATTAAGCATCAAAATAGAGGACATGAGGTGCCTTTTTAAAAATGGGGAAGGCCCTTGTCCCAAAATACTACTGGCTAATATGTACACTAATCCTATCCATTCATCTTGGACCCAACTTGATCCAAAGGTCTTAAAAAAGTACATTGGATTTCACATGATTCATGTGAGTCTCCATTTGGACCCAACTTAAAAGAGTTAACACTAAGTTTCTAACTTGACTTTGGGCCTCAAGTTTTATTTTAACTATAAAAGGGCCCAAATCTATTATTCTATTTACAACTCAACTTGCGTGCTCATTGGGCCATGGGCTCATACACACAGGATGCCATGCCCTCGCAACATATTTTACTAGCCGATATTATTTATTTACAATATGTTGGGAATACCCCCAACAGGACCCACGGCCTGAAGTAGTGCCAGTCCCTCGACACTCTGCCGGTTTAGTACAAAGTCTTCTTGGCCCACCTCTGGTGAATCAGGTAGCCGATACGTTGGGAATACCCCCAACAGGACCCACGGCCTGAAGTAGTGTTGGTCACTCGACACTCTGCCGATTTAGTACAAAGTCTTCTTGGCCCACCTCTGGTGAATCAGGTAGCCAGTGACATCTTCCATAAAGCTTATTCAGTCTATCTTCTTCAATTCCTTGAACGTGTGAAGGGACTTGTGGACTCTTGTTAGCCAGCTTTGGTCGACCCACACTTGGAATCTACATGTCCAGGAATCGCCAAGGAATGCAACTTAGTAGTAAACTCGAACTACTGGAAGCTGATCTTCCACTTTCTTTTGAGGCTAACACCTTATTTGGATCAAAGAATATGGTGGGAGAAAATTATTCCACTTCGTTTCGATTCCCATTAGATACTCTAAGTCTCGGATGTAAGTGGCTGATGGTATTTCTCACTGGATCACCTGCTCGGTGTCAGAGTTGTCAGAAGATGAGGAGGCCATGTTAGCAGTGATAGTTAAAGTGCAAAAAAGTAGAAAAAACGGTGGAAAAGGTAAAAAGTGATGGAAACAATGGATAACAAGAGTTGGATGGCAGTAACAGCAGTTCAGAGTATGTAGATGATGGCTTGTAAGAAGTTTGGTCGCATTCGGAGAACTTGGAAAATTTGGTCAAAATTTTGAGCAGAGATTTGCTAGGAAAGGTGACAAATGACTCAAATTCAGCCCTTATATAGCGGAATTTAGAGTGCATATTAGGTGGAATCCATTTTCCCTTACTCAGTTCCACCCAAATTTTGGCAGGGACCTTCTTCACAAAATTCTATGACCTCAGAGAAGTGTTCAAGAGTTCAGAAGGTGATTTGACTTCCCTGCGCAGATTCTACGAGGGTTCAAGTAGTCTGCGAGTGTTCAATCCTCGCAAGAAGTGAATGCTCACACAACTTTCTCTCGTGGTAGTATTTTCAAGATCAGACCATGTAGACAGACTAATTTCACTACTCTGATTCAATTTATGTCCCTTGTGAAGGTTGGCTTGATGATCTTGATGCTCTGCAAAGGTTCTGAATATTATGCTTCTTGGAACCCTCGCATACATTAAAAAATAATGTTTTTTCCATCAATAACTCTAGCAGAGATTTTCATAGATGCATTTGGGTCAAATCTAGTGACTTTCCAAGTTTCAAGAGCTATTTCCTAGGGGATCTTCAAAAATCAAGAAAAAAAATGCTCTTTTAGAGTGTTTTTTGACGAGATGTTGAGATTCTCTGACTTTTAACTTTTGCAAACTGGTAATCTGCTACATCCATATTAGACCTGACTGTTAGTAACTCTCTGGAAGTTCTAATAAGGCTCTATTGGCATCACAGCATCCTGACCATATACCAATTGGAATGGTGTTTGATCAGTGCTTCCCTTATATGTTGTCATGATGCCCATAGAGCAGCATGCAATTTGTGTTCCCAATCCGATCTGCTAGCTTCAACTATATTCGTGAGTACGCTACACAGGATCTTATTGGATGATTCTGCTTGCCCATTACCGTGAGGATAATAAGGCGTACTGGTTCTATGGATCATGAAGAATTCCTCCAACAGGACCTTGATGGTCTCATTGATGAAATGACTCCCGCGATCGCTAACTATCTCCACCAGGCACCCAAAGCGCACAATGATATTTTCATAGAGAAACTTGGTAGTGGTCCTAGCATCAGCTACTCTTACTGCCTTGGCTTCAACCCACTTGGTGAGGTAGTCGGTGGCCACGATTATGTACCGAGCCTGGGTACTTTTTGCTGCAGGGTGAATTGGCCCAATGTAATCCAATCTCCACTTTTCGAATGGTGCTTGGGCTAAGACCATGTGCAGAAGGTCATAATTCAATCTTGTTGGTTTGCTTGCCCTTTGGCACACATCACACTTTCTCAGGTATTCCTTTGTATCCTTATGAATCATTGGCCACCAACATCCTGATTGTAGGATCTTGCGAACTATAATGTCGGGTGCAAAATGGCCTCCACCCATGCCTTCATGTGAAAGTGAAATGATCTGGGTGGCCTCATGAGGAAGAATACACAGTTGAAGAATCCCATCTGGTCCTCTTCGGTACAATTGGCCGGCAATCAGCTGATAAGGTCTGGCTTTCAAGATCAATTTTCGCTGATCCGCCTTTGGTAGTAATTTGTTTGGTTGGCCCCTCATTAGATATTCAACTATGTCGGCAGCCCACCCCGGTACTGTGTCTACGTAAAATAAGATAGCATCGGGCAGATCATCATCGGGTTGGGGTGCAACCTCCTTCCCTGTGATACACAACACATGATATGCCTAGTAGTGTTGTTTTCTCTTGCAAACTACTATCTGAAAATCAAACTCTAACAACAGAAGTAGCCTTCGAGTGATTCTCCCTATGTTGCAAGTTTTGTTAACGAGATAGAGCAAGGGTTGATGGTCCGTATAAAAAGCAAAGTGTGTGGCCATCAGGTAGTGCCGAAACTTCTTAACCGCATATATCATTGCCAGTGCTTCTCTCTCTGTGACTGAATAA
The DNA here is from genome assembly GCA_029204225.1 of Diphasiastrum complanatum. Classification (NCBI taxonomy): domain Eukaryota; kingdom Viridiplantae; phylum Streptophyta; class Lycopodiopsida; order Lycopodiales; family Lycopodiaceae; genus Diphasiastrum; species Diphasiastrum complanatum. The sequence goes on from CM055096.1 coordinate 62,561,403, forward strand.
TTCATTTTTGTATCACTGAGCTGTCGGCTTGCAAATTGGATCGAAAAATCATTTTTGTGTTCTTGTGGCTATGTTAAGACTGCTCCAACTGCATACTTCGATGCGTTTATATGCACATGAAACTCAATGGACCAATTGGGCAGAAGTAGTATTGGTGTTGAAAACAATGCATCTTTAAGTTTTTGGAAAGCCTTTAGGGCTTTCTCGTTCCAATGTGGATCCGTTGTGAGTTTGTAAATTGGTCGTGCTAACTCCGCAAATTCTAGAATGACAATTCTATAATAGTTAACATGACCCATAAAGATGTAGACCTCGTGGATCACTCCTGGAGGTGGTAGATCAACAATGATCCTGATTTTTTATAGGTTTGTGGCAATCCCATGTCTAGACACTATATGGCCGAGAATCAAGCCATGTGTAACCCAAAATTGACATTTTTCTGGATTCAAGGAGATCTGGAATTTGCGAGATTTTTGTAGCACCTTCTCCAGATTGGATAAGTGTTCAGAGTTTGGTCCATGCATGCATAGATCGTCCAAGAAAATTTTTAGAAATTTCTACAAATACTCTTTGAATGACACCTGCATGACTCGCTTGAAAGTGCTTGGGGCATTGCAAAGTCCGAATGGCATCACCTTATAGGCATAGGTTCCCCATTCCGTGGCAAATGTTGTCGTATGCTGGTCTTGGGGTGCTATCTTCACTTGGTTGTAACCGTTGAAGCCATCCAAAAAACGGTAGGCTTTGGCCCCAGCTACTATGTCAAGGACACTTTCCATAAAGGGCACTTTCCATAAATGATCCTTTTTGGTGACTGCATTTAGCGCCTTCAGACTCACACATATCCGCATTTTGCCATTCTTCTTAGGTACTATAACTATCGGTGATACCCATTCAGTGTGCTTGATTTTGTAAATGAAATCTGCATCTAACAACTTCTGCAATTCTTTCTTGATCAGTTCTGTGTAGTTCAGGTTGCAGCGGTAGTAATGACTCACCTTGGGGACTGCTCCATCCACCAAGTGTATGGTGTGTTGGACTACTGTTGGTGGAATGCCCTTCAGATCATTATGATTATTGGAAAAACAATTCTTGTACTCCACCAACAATGATCATAGTCTTTTGAATTGTGTGGGCGTTAACTGCTCTCCCACGTATACGATCGTTTCTTCTTCACTTGGCTCGGCAAGGTTCATGGGTTGCGTTCGTGCAGGTCCTTTGAAGACTTGTTTAGTTGGTGTCTGACTTTGATCAGGTTCTTGCTGGGCTTGCGACATCATAATTACCACGTCGTCCAAGGTATAATTCTTGAAGGTCTCAGACATCTCGTGAACTAGTGTTTGTCAAGATTCCTCCTTCAGAATATTAATTTTAGATCGGCTGGCTATCTTTTGATTTTCTGTCATCTGAGAAGAGGATGACGATGTATCAAAGTCCATACTAATTGACTTCAAGAAATTCAACACCTTATTTTTGTCTCTTTTTGTCATATCGGTGGATTTGTCCTTGTTGTCCTTCTTCGAAACTGGTGTGACATTCACCTCATGGTTGCGAATATCAACATCCACTGTAGCTATAGCTTCTTCGGGTAGATTACTCCATCGGATTACCTAGTTGTAGAGTTGCTTCAATTGGTTCTTCTTGTTTGAGGGTGCCCTTTGTGGATCTATCCTTGAAACTTTTGCCATGGCATATTTTTGCAGCGGTTGACCTGGTACTTTCTTAAGTCCATAACGATCTGGGTCCATGTGTTGTAGGACCTGCTCATCAGTCAGCTCAATCTCCTTGTTGTAAGTGAGAGCATGTTGCCAAGGGAATAAATCATTGTCCACTAGGTTCTCAATAGATTCCGCTAACAGCCATGTTATGTTTATCATATTCATATCCAAATGTAATTGGTGTGTCCATGGTATAACACTTGGGTGAAGATGTGCTGGGTTCAAGATCTGATTCGTATTGACATGGTTGGCAATCAATCGTTGTAATACATTCATCCATCTCACGACATCCATCTCTGAATCGTAGTAACTACCCTTGGCTTGCCTTGGGTGATCTATCATGTGATCTGTCATGGATGATCCATCATCAGCCTTGGGTGCAAGTGGTTTCACTGCCCATACAACCTGCTCTCTGTTCTCAAAGGTGAGTTTTCCCATACCCCAATTGTGTACTCTTGCGTAGTCCTCAACCATGGTCTTCTCAGTAAAACACGGTATGCAGATGGAGATTCAGGTATATCCATTACTACAAAGGTGATCACAAACTGCATGCCTGCTATTTTTACAGGGATATCGACAACCACACCCTTTGATTTTACACAGGATTGATCCAATAGGTTGATGGCAAATCTTGCTGGCTTCAACCCCTATAATTTCACTTTGGTACAAAGTAGTGGATATCAAATTAACACCTAATCCTCCATCTACTACTGATGCCTCATCCTCGAATCTCTTGTGTTTGATTGGCAGGTTGTTGTTGTGTTCCTCACTCTCCCATGCTGCTCCAATGTGGAGGACGTTACTAGTCTCTTCATAGCCCGTACAATATATGGGCTCTGGCGCTACTAGCTTCGCATCCACTTTGGCCCATTCAGTCAAAAGCTTTTAGCTTGTGGCGCAATCCGCGGTAATTTCCCAAGGGGTAAACTAACACGGCTCACCAGTAGGCTTGTGAGCCTTTCAGTGCATGGTTCCTTGGGCTCCATCATGTGGAAAGGTGGTTCATGGCAATGCAATCAATCGTTCTGATTAGTTCACAATGGTGAGCCCGTTCATGGTTCCCGCTCATCATCAGCAGGAGGTTCCATATGGTTCTCATTTTCTTGCTCTTTTTTCTCTGCTTGTGCTCTCTGTACCTAGTGCCGTATCTTCTGGTACTGTCTCCTTTCTTCCCTCACATTCGAATATTGCACTGAAGTTGAGGGTTGGTCATCAGTGACCGATGCTGGTGGTGAGGGAGCCACTTCCTTCCTCTTTTGTGCTCGTGTAATGGCTAACACAGGGGCATGGAAATGTTGCCTTTCCGGTGGCATTCCCGCTGGAACTGTTGCTCATTGTATTGCAATGAATTTCAATGGTGCACTAGTCCCAGGTCTCAATGGACAATTCTTGAAGCAGTGTCCATAACCGCATTCTCGACAGAAGGATGTAAATTGTCCCTTATAAAGACATTCAGCAATTTTGTGTCCTTCGCCACATCCGTAGCAACCGTAATTTCTTCTGCCTTGATGCTGAGTTTGAGCTGCATAGGCTGCAATATATTCATTTATGACAGGATCCATATATGGTTCATCCGGCCCATACCATTGCTGCTACTCAAGTTGAGGAGGTACTTCTACTACTGTCAAGTTTACGTGGGCCACTTGATGATTTAGAAACTGATTTCTAAGGAGATTTGGAAAGAGATGATGAAGATGAAGAAGAGGAAGAGGAATAAGAGGTGGAAGAAGAGGTTGGTGTTGGAGAAGCTACTGGCTTTAGAATAGCCCTCACTTACTTTGGAGGAATCAAGGCAACCCTAATTAGATTATTCATTTATTAGTAGTTAATAAGTGAGAGGGATTTGGCACCTTGCAGGTGTAAGTCCAACCCGATAATCAGAAAGTTATTTAATTGATTAGAAATTAATAGAAGGAATTTAGGCCAAATTGCAGGAATGAAATGTCATAGGTCCTAATAGTCAAATTAGTGAATAAAAGTGGTTTCTCCCTCAAAATCAAATTCAAATAAGGAGGGAGGTAGGAATTGGCCAATAGGCATTGAGGACAAGTGCCCTAGAATTCACTATACTTTGTAGCTCATTTTTCATGTTCAATCAAGAAGGTGAAAACTCTACCAATTTGCAATTGGATGTCTTTGTTATTTCTTTCTTGCTCCAGCTCTCATGTTTTATTGTGATCTTGATGTTATTTGGACTTACTAGTTGGTGGATTTGAATCTTGTTATGTTGTGTGTGTGTGTGTGTGTGTGTGTGTGTGTGTGTGTGTGTGTGTGTGTGTGTGTGTGTGTGTGTGAGAGAGAGAGAGAGAGAGAGAGAGAGAGAGAGAGAGAGAGAGAGAGAGAGAGAGGATTCCATCCTCACTTTCCAGGCAGAGTAGTTTGATGAACTCAACCTATCATTAGTTTCTAACATGATCCCACCATTGGAAGCCATGAATATAATGATTTTTCAACTTTTAGGCTCTGTCCTAATACACCTAACACTCACTTTCCTCTCAAAAAATGATGGATAAGGAGATCTCATAAGATCTAGGACCCTAAAACACTTCTATCTTGAACCTGGCTGGTTTCCAAGCATAGAAAGGAAGATTGAAACACATGCCACACTTTGCACACACTAAGAATGGATTACAAACTCAAACCAACCTGAACACACTCTTTCTTAAGCTCCCAAACTTTCCAACAAGTGACCTAATCAAGTTATGATCTGAAGAGTTACTTGCATTCTTAGAAAATACACAAGACTAGGTTGCCAAGAATACCTAGAACTGAATAAACATGATCAACACACTAAGATATTGATTCAACCTGTAAAACCACATGTAAACCACACTTCTAATAGTTTATAAACTCTAGCAAATGATAAATACAAGCTTTAGAGGTGAATGAAATAGCACACTTAGTGAATCACAAGACTAGCTTTACTAGCTTGTCAAATCTTGGTGTTTAGATGTAGATCTAAGATCACTTCACATGAGAATGTTCCTCAACCTGTTAAGAACCTGAAAACACATTTGCATAATGGTTGGAACCTTCCAGCAAATGCTTCAATCAAATTACATAAGGAGAGTTACTTACATGCTCAACAAAGTACACCAAAATTTATGCAAAAAATTGTTGACAATCTGTTCACCCAAAAGGGGATCTTTCATCCAAGTGGGAGCTTTGCTCAGCCTTTTTGAGAAATAAAAAATCACTCAAAGAGTATTTGTCATCCACTTAAGGAGAAGTTTCATCCAGTTAAGGAGAGTGTTCATCCACAGAAGTGGAGTCAACAATACATTGAACAGAACATTGTTACTATTGAATATGCACAAGCCTCACAATCAACAAATGATTAGGTGTTATGATCTGATCCAAAATAGCTTCTTTTTAGCCTTTGATCTTCAATAGACCTAAAATATGCTTTTGATCCACAAGTTCAACTCACAAAACAAAGGTTAGTAAGATTTGATCAACAGTGCAATGCATAATCATGCTAGAACTTGATCAAACATCCAAATATCACCATAAATGAAAACCTTACTAAAAATAACAGCCAACTAGCTCTGATACCATGTGAAAAGAGAGGATCTTGAATGGATCCAAACTCCCAAAATACTTGGCTAAGATCTTTGCACAACAAGCTACAAAAGCTAGAAATGGCAAAGCATCCTAATGTTACCTTTGATACACATGAACTTGACAAAGCATTCAAGAGACAAAAGAAACTAATAAAAGGTACTAATGGCAGCCAAAAACAGCAGCATACCAGCCCTACAACAGTAGTCTACCACTTTTGGAAACCTCTTAAGATCATACACAAAAGCTTGAAGACAATACACAAAGCAATGCTCTCAATGGAGGAAGAAACTGTGAAAATGATCTATTGATCTCTCTCAACAATACAATAAGTTTCTCCAACCTGTTCTCCATGAATTTCACCCTAATATAGGTGAGAGAGATGACTCTCTCTCCTCTCTTTAGAACTTAGGACCCAATTTTAGGGCACCAATAGCCTAAAATATCCAATTTTGGCCTATATGTCCAAATAACATGATTTTGGTGTCATTTTGAAGGTCCTGAAGTTTGGGACTTCTTTAATATGAAATATATACTAAAAATAAAAGTATCTAGGCCTCTTTCACATGTGTGAAATGTTAGATCCAAAACTATGTACAAAAATTGCCAATTTAGGCCTCAAACTAGCTAGGAAATGTTGACAATTTTCACAGTATTAGGCATCTTTGAATATATATGACCTCTAAGCAAGGCCAACTAGATCCCCTCAAAATGCATATTTTGCCTTTTCTAAATGATCGTGTTTAGTTTACATTAAGTAATCTAAAAAAATTAGAATTTGAACCATGATTCGTCAACCATAATTCATCGGATTTTAAATCCACACTCGACAATAAGAGAATAGGCACAATGTTTCTATTCTCAAATCATGGGTTTTCAAGAGGATATTGAATGTATGGTAGATGCACTACCAAAAGTAACAATCAGTTTGATAAAGTACGCTCTTGAACGGTGATTTTGAAAGGACTTTGATTCACTAGTCATATTAAGTTTTTGCAATTACTTTTGGCTATTTGCTTTTTGACGTTAAGCTTTCAAAAGGCCGAATTTCCTCAATACTTGGTGACAAAGCAATCGAAAGTTTTTGCTATGGTAGGGGAGTTAAATACTGGTTTTTTCTTGTCAAGAGCTTCTTATAATCACTTTGGGATTATTCACTTGTTTGATAATTGGCTATGTAAGGGGAAAGGCCCGTGGGCGGGGGGCTTTCCCCTACGTAAATAACTGCAGGTTTTTTTTTAAAACCTTTTTTTTTATTTTTAGAAAGTCAACTTTCCAAAAATAGTAATTTTGGATTTGTTCGACTTTTAAAAAATAGCAACTACACCTCACATTTTGGTAAGGTGATTCTTAAAATTTTTAAAAATAGTAAGGTACCTTACAAATGTGTAAGATACTTATTGTCAAAAGTACAAAATTATGTTATTTAAGGCAAATTGGCCTAACTAAGACTAGAAGGCACTTTTTTTTGTCATCCTTGGGCCAAAATGACCCCTGAATCTAGCTGCTCAGAGCCAATGTCGGAGAAATGCATTTTGGGGAGTTTTCATCACCATTTCATCGAGCGGAGTGTGGGGGACCTAGTGATGGCCTACATTCACCGTTTGGATATCGTAGGGCCAAATTTGGGGCAATTTCTGACTAGTGAAACCTGCTACAAGGTGGTACAATGAGGCATTATCACTTCTTACTTACTTATAACAGGGTGTTTGGAAGTGGTAAATGCGGTATGAGGGCGAATGATAGCGGATTTGTGTGGAGAAAACTAGTTTTTTGAAACGAAAGTGTAGTTTGACATCCGATGACTACTCATCATTGACGATAATTTTGAGAGGGCAAGCAATCACAAGTGAGAGGCGGGCATGGTATGCCGGTTATAGGTGAAAAATTCTTGTGATGAGGTTCAACTCTTGGGGTTCGAACCGACCAATGTCGGGTGACATTTGGGGGAACGCTCTCACAGGCATGATCAGCCGCTGGCAGTGTCGAGTAGGGTGATAGCTGCATTGACACACGCATTTGCGACTTGGAAATTTTCTCGTTTGGAGAGAAATGTGGGCTAGCTTGGAGGTACACACATTTGGCGGTCATGGGTGAAATAAGTGCGAGGTAGTATCAGTTGGAAGCCATGGGCATGATAGCGAACTTGAATTGGATGAACTGTGTGTGGGACACGCAGGAGATGAAGAATGGGTCAGTCATCACACTTTGGAGACTCTTGGTGAGTGGTGAGTGTGATGTTTTGCGGTATTTGCAGTTGGTAAGTCAATTCAAATCAATTCATTGTAGCTATAAAGCAGTGTATCAGGTTTGTCATCGAGGAGATACACTTCAGCTGCCAATTTGGACAAGTCAAATCAATTTGTCGTATCACTATTGCATCAAGGATGCAGATTCCAGTGATGGCAAAGTGCAGGTCGTTTAGTTTGGGACATGGAAGATCTTACAGTCATTGGAGTGAATTGGCATGCACAATTTGTCAAGAGGGACTTGATGGAGGCTTTGGAGTTCGCATCTCAGTGTATTCTCAAGTTTTGGTTTGGATGGCATTCATGAGCAGCTTTGGAGCTAGCTTTGGGGGAATACAGGTGGGGCACTACAGGGTAGATGCTCAGATATTCTAGATCAGAGATAGCATTGGGATTCCTGATAGGGATGGACTGTAGGATGACATGATGATATCAAGGTGCAGCTATTTCAAATTAGACTTGAGTCATTGGTTGGGACATGACTTACAAGGAGGATTCATGATGGAATCAAGAAGCTGCAAATGCAAATGGGCAAGGCATGAAGCTTTGTGAGCCAACTCTAGGATGGAGAGCTGATAGACATCGCACAGTTGGGTGTGATGGGAGCAAACACTGTGGTAAGTGTTTTGCTGGAGATCTACTGGAGGGGACACTGATGGTGAGGACTTCATGGTATACTTATTTGGGAGTACAAACCAGCCATTAGCATTGGCATCGATGGAGAGGTATCTACCATCAAGGGCGTGGATAAGCTACCTATAGCTTTCATGTAGTTGGCTGTATTTGTAGGAGTCTAGGCTTCGTACAGGTGTTGGAACCTATTTGGTTCAAATTCTCAGTGGATGAGATCAGGGAGAAGCCTAGAGGAAGTCACTTAGAGCCATGTACCTCAGTATGATCAGATTGAGAGACTATGATCTCGGGATCTCGTGAGCGGCGACTCAGGGATAGGCTTGCGTTGGCATGATGTCAAGTGGCACATAGCCAGGGAGAGCGAGCGGCATTGCTAGGAGCCACGAGGAGCAGGTACTGCTTTGTAGATCGGCTTGTCTAGCAGGATGGTGACCAGGTTTGAAGACACCAGGTGAGCATAGTATGTGGATGACGAGTCCATTGGGGTGGCACTCAGGGAGATGCTACAGTTGCTCAGGTAAATGTTAGACTTACTTTTCACAATGTCTCTTTGCATACAAATTTTTAGAGTTGTTACTTTTTGTAAGTTAAATTTTCCCTCATGTTTACATAAGAGAAGGGACTCTAGAGACATTTAGGGTGTTCAAGTAACTCTAGAAGGTATATGTTCTCCTTAATATCATCATAAAGGTTACTCAAAGGCCATCATTCCCAAGCTGGAGTACATAAACATCACACATGCCATGCAGATGCATGCATGCAGCAAGAAAAATACTCCTTACTTTCCCAATTATTACTCTCTTGTCTCTCATTCCTCTCAAAGTACTAATCTCCCCTTATTTGCGTGAATGAATGAAAATCTATGCAGCTTGCTGGCTGGCGTTTGAAAGCATAGAGCTTTTTTCCAGTTGCTATGATACCTCGAATATCTGATGTATTGGAATTATTTAGTAGTTAGTACATGCAGCAAACGGTCTGTAATTTGCTGATCATAGTATGAAACCAGGAGCTGGGCTGCAATAGATAGTGCTCATAGAATCATGAGAACGATCGAGCTGCACTGTAGGACGTGGAGCATTGTAGGTTGTTTGCAGGATATTCTTTTAATCATGATAGTGCTGACAAGTGCTTCTGCAGTGTATGGTGCGCGTCTACTGCCTGAGCCATTGATCCGCACTCAGCTTTTGCCTCCTGTGGCAAGCGTGATCAAGGAAGATGATGCATGTAGCTTTGATTTTTGCAAACACGGATTTGAGTGGTCTAAGCGCTTAATTCCAACTGGTCCAAATCCTCTTCATAATCGGTAATTCTTACAGCTTGGATAGACGTGATATAAGCACTCGACATGTGCAGGGGATCTGTTCGTTTAGGGATGAGCGGCCAGGTATGTTCGGCGGAACAACTAATTCGGAGGGTGGGATGCTGGCAGTTCAACGGGATCAGTGGCCCACCTATAGCCAAACGATGGCCAATCAAGAACAAAAATTCTCTTCTCTTGCTGATCTGCTTTGTGAGCTTGATCATTGCAAGATTGCCCTCCGGAGTGCAACAGCAGACATTCAAAGAAGAGTATGATTTTGTAAGAGTTGCGGCCGAGAAAGAAGAATGTTGCAGGACCTTGGCGCAGAAAAACGGAATATAACTCGAACGAGAAGCTCTAGAGTCTAAGGAGCTGCTCAAAAGTCGGCCATCAGTAGTTGTGAGATGAGTGGGTTGGTTCTAAGCACCTAACCTCCACCATTTATGTGTGTTACAGTCAGAAATGGCGCTGATGTTGATCTTCTGCTATCCATTGCGGAAAAGGGCGCAGAAGCAGAAATACTTCAACGCAACAACTAAAGGCTTGTCATCTCTAGTCTTGTAATTGTGAATTCCGTAAACATAGCTATCTAGAATGTAAAACAGCTATATGAATATTTGTGGCTTTGCTCCTGTCAGGGACGATACCACAAAGAACGATCAGCTGCAGCTGGATACTGGATTAAAAGTCCCTTGGACGGAAGAACCCTTAAATGTTGATAATTCCAGGCTATAACTAATTTCCACTAGATTTTATTTCACCCTCGCAGGTCTTATAGGTTGCTTGTTTATGCGTTTCCAGTTCAGATATAAAGTGCATATTTTCCAGTGAACTCCAGCTATCAGATCCAAATGAAGCTTTGCATGATAAATAATAACTCCTTGCAAATTTGCAGTTTATCAGATCATCACCATGTATGTCCCAATCGGCTCTTTTTCAAGTGCTATTCTATCTGAGTAGTAGTTAGGTAGATCACAGGTAAATAACAAGCTTCTAGCCAGTCCACGTCAGGTATTGAGAACCCAGGTACTAGGGAGAAACCGCCAAGTATTTTAAAACTACCATATGCATGTTGTGCTTATTTGGGAGTTAAGTTAGAGCCATTTCATGAATGCTCGTTTGCTTTCCATAGTAGATATCAAATACCTCTAAGCTCAGCGGACAAGAGCAAACTGTAGGGATCAGGACAGCCACTGGTTCGAAGCTACAGTCCCTTACTTGTTTATCGGCAGGCTAGGGGTTACCCTTCAGCTTGGTTTCTTCTCCTATGAGAAAGAACTGAATTCTCTATTTTCCCAGCAGGATAGCATCTACCATGTTTAAGTAACATGTATCCGAAAGCGTGATATAAGATCACACTTTATCTTTGGTAGTCTAACAACTGGCCAATGGACAAAACAATGTGTCAACAGTGTTCATTACTCATTCTGCTTTAAAGCTATAAAGAAGTTGTATTTTGTACATAGCAAAATAGGAAGGAATCACAGAAGCTTGCTGCTCGCTATTAAACTGAGATGACTATCATAAAAACCTTGCTGTTACTTCTTCAAGGCTTGTTGCTTTCATGAACACTTCTTGTTGGATAATTAAAGGGCAAATTGGACAGGTAATTGAAAGCTATCAAGCATACAGGAAATGCATCTATTGAGAGATCATCACTCGCGTATTGCTATATTCACATGACATAACTGATTGTGAGTGACTTGATATAATTAAGTGTCAGGTACCACTAGCTCAGCATACAGAAGAGCGAATGCACTACTTGACATGAATGGAAGCAGCAGCTTGCTTTGCTTACCACCCTATAGCGTCAGTTACGAGTTCTCAGTTGCATAATAATTAATTTTTTGGATCTAGATTGCTAGAGACTATTTTAAACAATTATGGGCAAATTGCTCTTGCAAGGTTGAACTTTTAATCTGTTTCTGCAAAACACATGTGACTCGTGCGATTGTTGATCAGAGTAATGCAAAACCCATGTCCGATCTCCTCTTTGCCTAACCAATATTTTTTCAGCCAGCAGATTGATATAAAGGAAAAGGGGGTTATAGCATATGTACGAACGAGTGCCTAATTACTTCAAGAATTATATGATAGATAAACTGATGATTCTCATGCTGAGAGCTAAAAGAGATGATAAACATCAATCTTCTATAGGTGCCAATGTCTATGAGGGACTTGCACGGACAAAGATGCTAATTCCATTCAAGCTTGGAAAGATTAAAGAACATGTTGAAGGACAAGAATTTGAATTTAGCGCACGTCTATTCTAAAATATGAATTTGTTTTTGGAGTTTAATTTATTTGAAGATCAGAATTTCATTGTATGTTGTGGTTCACACAAGATTGTTGACACATGGAACCAAACTCACAGTTATTAGCACCTTATAGCTGGTTGATTTTAAAATATGCGCAACTTATCTTAAAAAACCTTCAAAAGGTATTAGATGTCGGACTTTGTGTAGCCTGAAAACAACAAACTGTATTCATTTATAGTTTTATATTTATTCCAGTTTCTGATCGCTACCAGAAAACAAAAATCATGTTCATACTAAAATTGAGATCTAGGTGTGCATGATGCTACTGATTTCTGAAACCTCATTTCTCTAAGATTTGTTATATGCTGGAATAAAGTAGAATATCAAAATGCTTTGATTGCTTGACATGCTGAAGTTGAAAAAGTCTACTAAGCAATATAACATCGTTCACTGATCACAGAATTTTGGACATTATGGTCCCCCCTACATAGCTCCTCTAAAGACCCACCCAGCCAAAGTAAAATTCCATCTATTTGGAGGATCAACTATGGCACAATTTCTCGTATAGCATAGAAAATTAGTAAGGGAGGAATCTTAAGTAAATTTATGGAATAAGCTGCTTGAGCTTATTCTGCCCACTAAGGCTCCCTTGGCGAGCCCTGCAGGGTGAGCCAAGAGTGCCACATGCAGAATGGGCCTTGGTGGCTCATTCCATTTCGATTATGTATTATGGAAGGTGGCGGGTAGAGGACATTCTACCCAGTTCGACTTTCCAAATTTTTTAGGCTGAGGGCCTAAGCCTGAAAATTTTGGAAAGTCAACCCCCCCTTCCAAGCCTAAAAATTTTGGAAAGTCGAACCGGGCAGAATGTTCTCTGCCCATTGTTGGATTTTAATGCTCAGGACTAAATCCACTCAGTAATGAACATCCCATCAACACTCAACGAACTCGACTCCATCGAATTTCGACGTACTCGAATCACTCGACTCCCTCATCAAGTCAAATCAAATTCGATATAGGGAAAAATCGATCCATGTACTATCAGACAACTTCAAGGACAACACTGACAGTCCACTTACTTGTACATTAATCACTGAACTACAATCATTAACAAGCCAAGTAAATTTAGAACAAAGTCTGCACCTTCAGCAGTTAGTGATCAAGTTGGATAATCGGGTTCTTATCATCCAGTTAGTACCGATCAAGCCTCTGAAGCTCTATTTTTGTGCCTCACAAATGAGCCCACAACTTCATGCTCATGTACTCTACTTTTGATTAACCAAAGAGTGCATTTTGTCCACACTGCTGTTTTTGTTCATTTGAGCATTGTTACGACGTGTATACATCTTGACACTTGCTGCTACGCTGACACACTTCCGATTCACAACTGTCTATTGTAAGTTTCCGCTACGAGAATCTCATTCCAGATTGAGGGAGAGCAAAAAGAGCGGAATTGTAAATGCGATCAAGCTGCAATGAGGCATCGTGAAACTCTTAATTGGCAAGAATTGAGAGAGGGAAACCAATCGCAGGTGAGATCCAGGCATTATGCCATGTTATACTAGTGAATATGAAGGAATGACATGGGGCTTCTAGTTCAACTTTTCAGAAGTTAGAACCTACCAAGGTCATGGACACTTGGAGCGGCATCTCAAGGTGAAAATCGACGATGGTATTGTCAGATTTGGTGGTTGTGGTTGCTTCACATGCTTTTGCAAGGGATAAACATCACAATTGGAAAGACATTTATACTAGCTTGTTATTGGCGGCAATACAATAATGGCAGTCACAAGGTGAATGATGTTAATGATAAGGTCAGTTGGATGAGCCAAAGAGAAAAGTAAGCAAGCAAATCTAGTAGCTTGGGGAGTTTACCTGTATATAGGCTAAAATGCCACATAGAGGCCAACAGTGAAATTCATGCATTTATCAGATCTATGCCATGTGGCGTCCCCATGCAAAGGGGACCTTTGCTTGTATATGTATAGGCTTTCTCTATAATAAAGATGCTTTTGCTTTGTAAGCTCTTTTGCTTGATGTGAGCTCCTCCATCACTCTGTTACTTGTGGATGTTGTTTATGGTTTCAATGGTTGGCAATCAGTCAGTGATTTCATCTCTAATCTTCACTCTCCACTAGATCGGAATTTCCGCATAGAATGTTAACTCTCTTGCATTGGCATTTGCTCTTTTTCCATACATCCAACTTGGTTAGAAACAACACAAGCATCAAGTTTGAACAATTTACCTTGCCTTTTCTCTTTTGCAATCAATTCATCTTCTCTCTTGATCAAACAAGTATCACCACCAAATTCCACCTTGAATCCCTTATCAAGTGATTGACTCACACTAAGAAGGTTCTTAGTAGTAGAAGGAATGAACAAAACATATCTTGAATTCACATTCCTATTAGTAGAAAGGAAAATAGGAATTGTGCCAATCCCTTTCACCAATTTTGGAGAATCCATTTTAGAAAATCTAGCAGGAGATGAGGCTTACTCCTTTTTCCATTAAGGGAACTCTTGAATCCAAAAGGGCCTTTTGTAAACATGCTTTTTTTTACTTTTCAAAGGTTTTATGTCCACATGGCCAAATGGTGTGTTTCCATGTGTGCTAGACCGTAACGGTAGTGGCCCAACTTCAATTTTGGACAGCCAATTTTGAGATAAACCAATTACACTAAAATTCAAAATGAAGTGGTTGGGAAACCCGAGGCCATGTCCTCACGCATATTTGTCGCGTCGCGTCATGCCTCGCCATTGGAAGGCAGGTGGAGTGAGCACATGTGGAGGAGGAAAATAGAATGCCTCTAGTAAAAGAAGTGTAGCATCTCTTTTCACCATTACGTAGATTATGAAAAACTGCACACTTTTTCTTTTTGGATCACTTCAATCTGAGGCACGGTTAAAAAGTTATGGAAGTTTGAAAATTGATACCCTACTTGATATTGGAGCCAAGCGACCAATGACCTATTCACACTGAACATAATGCTCTGGTCACGTGGCTGAGATATTGTAGCATCTATTTAAACGATTGTGTAGAATGTCTAGTGTAGGTCGGATTTGAGTTAGATAGGTTCAATTATGATGACATGCAAATGTTTAGATAGCATGCAAAGTTTTACTGTGTGCATGCAAGCCACATGCAATCAGTGCATGCAACATGCAAAGTAGTTTCTGTGATCTACACATGTCTAGGCAGTTTTATGAGTAGACATGCAGTACATGCAACATCCATGCATGCAATTACACATGTGGATTTCTGGTAGGTGAATTAGTTCAGTTAAGTGGACTTTCCATGCAACTCCACTGTAGGAATTCGAGTCTCTCTCATGTAGGGAAAGTTGGGCGTGTTTTTCCATATTGTGAATATTGAGATTTTGGTGTTTTGGACTCATTCTCTTTCTACCCGAGTTTTCTATGTATGATTTTCTCTCTCTACCCGAGAGCAGTCTCTTTTTCCCATACAAAACACTTAGAATTATTTCTGACATTTTTTTCTCATAGTGAAGAGTTAGATTTTTTCATCAGATGTATGCCATTGTGCACTTGCCTTAGATTTTTCAAGCATATTGTTCTTTGATCAATCTTGTGCAATCACAACACCCCAGTACGATCTTGTAGGGTGTGTGGTGAAGTTCACACGTGTTAAAAACTTCATAGAAACAAGGAGGATAAATGATCCAAGATGATGGATCATGGTTGGATGCTTATCCACCAAGGAGGCCTATAAAGCCATTATACTCTCTATTTCAAAAGTGATTAAGAGCCAAGAAGTCATATTTTATGAAGATCTACATTCAATCTTGGAAGGGGCCGAGCCCAAGGCATCTCAAATCATATCTATTGAGGATTATCAAGATGTGAAGGGGTCCAGGTTTGAGGAGGAGCCTCCTCAACATATGATTTCAAGGGGATCTTCAAGATGGAGAGCCAAGTCCTTATGGCTCATCTTTTATGGTAAAGAGAGGCAATTTTCAGGTGGTACTCACTTTAACATTCTCACTTATGCTTCTCTTCCATTGCTTGATGCACTATCTTGCTTTATTGAAATTTCTACATCTCAAAGTTCAAGAGTGGCAATACTAGTTTTGTATATTGCCTATTATATGGACATTTTTCTTGTCATTAAAGGCTTAGATATGTTTCCAAAGTTCTTTGAAAGCAAGAGATTGTGTTATCAAAAGTATGCTCTTGGATCTTGTAAGAGCAAGATTGAGTTTGATACTCATAGTTTAAAAAATCATGTTTTTACATATTTTGAGACAATTTATAAACTTCTCTTGAGATTAAGTGAAGCATCCAAAGAGGACACTTACATCCTTGAGCAAGTGTTTAGTCTCAAAAGGATCAAGATTGCATTTGATTTCAAGATTAGATCCATGATGGATCCATTTGCTATGATGGGTCCTTTTGCTGGTTTTCTACTTCATATACATACAAAAGGATCCACTCAAAAAGTTTCACAAACTTCTCAAATGATCTAGTGTGAAGGATTTCAGATCATTCAAGATCCAATCCATGTCCTTGACCTTTGGTTACAATAAGGAGCAAACCAACAATCCTACCAATGTAGAAAAACTAGCATCTACACACAAAATGAGATGCAAACTCTAAGAGATATTGATCAAACATGAACCAAAACATAAAAGATGTTTGCTTTCCATACAATTACAGTACCCTACTATATTTCACACGTGTGAAACCAAAAATAGCAATAAATGATCATTCTACACATAGAATTGCAAGATAACATCATGAGAGTGCACCAATGAGTAGTAGAACCCAGAGAGAACCATGTATAATGATGAAATGAGAGAGAGAAGAGAGAAGATGTGTCTCTTCATGAGTTACATCCTTTTATAGAGTGTCCAAACCCTATTTGGCCACTTGGATTTTCCTCCAAAATGTAAACCCTACTATTTTTGGTCTAGATTCAATGTACCCAAAGTTCAAATTTGAATCTCTCTCAAACTTGACTACCAACTTTTCCACACTTTCAAAAAGTGTTTATTGAATATATTTTAAACTAATATAACTTCAAAAAGTTTCTCTCTAAGTCTAGAATGAGTTTTGGTCTCTTATTGACAATTTACCAAAATATGACTAAACTAGACTAAACTAGTTGAAATCTCTCACATCTAGTACCTTTCCAAACTATCTTTTTGAGGAAGAGTGTGAAAAATTGGCAAAAATCTAGCTTGGAAATTTTATGTCTTTTATGTTTGTGAGTATATTTCACATGTGTGGAGCATGTTCCCACATGTGTAAAATAGTTTATCATAGCTTTAGGGGTTTCATAAAGTTTTATGTCAAGCTTCTTTGTGTAGAGTTGTGATAGGGCCAAAAATTGGCATAGATGGCAAATTGGCAAAATCCACATGTAATGCCTCTATTGAGCCAAAAGTGAGTCATGATGCAATATCGAGCTAGATAGGCACATGAATAGGGTTTTGACACTTGTAATAAAGTAATTTGATGAGTGATGGAGTCAAAGGTCAGTTTTGGTCAAGGGGTCTTATAGGAATTAAGAACTCTTCGGGGTTCAACAAGATTAAGGAGGTGATGATTAGGGGTCCAATAGAATTGAGGAGGCTATGATTCGGGGTCCAATAGAATTGAAGAGGCTATGATTAGGGGTCCAATAGCATGCAAGGAGGGATCTCCACAAACTCTATAGGTACTTCTCCTTATGATCATTATGTAAATGTAAGCTTAAAAGTCTGGAATTCATCCGAATAGATTGAGTAGGCTGCTCGGATCAGGCTCTCGCTCTGCTAGTCATGGAAGTGAGTCAAATCAAATACAAGGTTTGTGAGAATATCCTTGGCTAGGATCAGCTGCTCGGCGTAATTTTTGAGACAAATCATAAAAATGTTCTCTGAATAAGGCCTAGGGAGTTTACGACGATGCAGAGATAGCAAGGAATCATGGGAGGCCATAGTAGAAATAATTTTAGATTGCTCTGATAAGTTTGAAAATTCTGAAAATTTTTGGCTTGAACTTGAGAGCAGGAATCTAAAATGAATCCGTGGAGAGAAGGGTGGAGGTCTATATATAGACTTTTTTGGTCAGGAATTCGCAACTCCTCCCACAAATCGTCCTCAATGTCCACGATTTTGTAATGATAGTCGTGAATTTTGAGACAGTGTTCTGAGGGCCGGCAAATTCCTATAAGTGATTTTTGTGTCTCAAATAGAAAAAATTGACTGACAGTACAAAAGAGTGTCTGATCAGAATTCGCAAGTTACAAAAAAATCGTAAAGATTTTTCTAAGCTTCAGTGAATTGTCTGCGAATTCTAGAAGTCAGTGTTTGATGCAAAAAAACTAACTTTTTTCCATTCTGGAAAGTGTGTCTCTGAGATAGAATTCGTCGAGGGTAAAAATGAATCGTGCAATGTAAAAAATGGGTTAGGCGAATTCTATCTGAGATGGTGTGAGAAAATTCTTCTAAAAATAATGACTTTTGTAGTTTTCTCAGAGAAAGACTGTTTGTATGCCTGATCTAATAGTATCTTGATGGTGTGAACAAGAAAGAGTTAGAATCTAAGTAGAATCATTGTGCTACTGTAATGTGGGTCCTATCAGTTGATAAGGATCAGTTGGCCTCGCCACGAGGCAAGTCGATGAGACACGCGTCCCGTCAACGACAACCTGGGTCATCCATGGGTTGCCTGAGTGAACAACTATATGTACAGTGTAATTTCATTTTGAAAAATACAGTTGCTATGTGAGCTTGTTGTGGAGAGTGTTTTCTGTCTGTGTTACTGTGTAGCATGATCTGTGTTCCTGTTCAAAGCAAATTCTAAGTTGGTATCAGAGCCGTACAAGGAGTGTACACAGTACAACATCGCCGTTGAAGAGAGCTTTAGGAGAATTGTCTTTTGAGAGTTCGTGGTCTATGACGGGTTGAAGACAGAAGGAGAAGCACTGATGTAGAGAGTTTAGCACACAGAAGCTTGGTGAGCTTGAGATTGTGTGAGAATTCAGAGACAGGGGTTGTCGGCTGAATTAGAACCTCAACAAACAGAATTTTGAAATTCCGAAGCAGACTATTTGGTGTTTGCAGTCAGTGTGCATTCAATCAGATACCGTTTGACAAAGAGATTGAAGCATCAGATTTCCAGTAGTAGGGCGACCTCAGAGCAAGAGGATAGGCCTGTCAGAACACTGTGAATTGGAAGCCAAGAATAGATTTGTGTGAAAAATCCTGGTCTGGGATTTGGGAGCACAAAATCAGATATTTCTCTCCATTCTGAACTGTTTTGGAAGCTGTGAGAATCTAGAGGAGGCGCGTTGATCAATTCTATAAGGTCTGAAGTGGCCGTGGATAGCCGCGCTTCATTCATGGAGAAATAAAGAATTCTCTGAGGGCAGCCATAGCTACAAACCTTGGAAGAAAAGAAGAAGGAGAGCTCGGACAACTCGCGCACGACCACCATGAGGGAGACCAGAGCGTTTCCAGGGCGCTAGCAGTTTGAGGAGGAGGACAAAACACGCAGATCAAGTTAAGTCTGTTGGATAAGGAACTATCAAGATCGACGGCTGAGATTGCGCTACCCAGGAGGGATATCCACAGTTGGATCAAAATCGACCATTGGATGGAGTCTGAAGGGTTGTTGAAGAAGGCTAAGAGGATTTGAAATAAATATAGCCATTTAACTTCAATAAAAATTTTCACATTGAAAGTTGAGTTGGGTCGCTTCACAAGTGAAGTGTGAAGTTTCTTCAAGGTGAAGAAACAGTTCAAAAATAAGGAAAATCCCTATTTCTGGGTCCTTTGTCCGTTTTGACCCAAACGAAAGGCTATAACCTCCAAACAAAGGGCACCCGGACTGTACTTGCAAGTACAATACAGCAAAATAGAGTGATTGCAGTGGAGAAAGTGATCTGAGTGTGCCAAAAGTGATTTCACCATTCCACTGGGCACGTAGTTGGGAGTTGACAACTGAGTGCATTTCTGAAGGCGACGCCAATTTGGCTTTCAAATTGGTAGAAAAGCGGCGAGTGGCCTGGTAAGGGAAAAAGTGCAGGTCATTATTTTCAACTTCTGACATCACTGTTGGCCTCGACATACTGCTTTTAGCCTACGACAGAAGTTTCAAGCAGTTTTGCAATGGCAAACATGGGAGAGTCCATTTTGAGTGACAGTACCAAATTGGACGGGATTTCCAACTATGTAGTGTGGAAATTCAAAATGAAAAACATACTGATGGAGAAAGACGTGTGGGAAGTCATCACAAGTGATGAGAGAAGGCTGTCAAATGAAGCGGATATCAAAGTGTTTGACAAAAAGATGAGGAAAGCTTTGACCTTCATTAACTTGTCAGTGAAGGATCACATCATTACCCACATTTGTGATGCTGTTACACCCATACAGGCATGGGATGTGCTAAAAGAGCAATTTGAGACGCCAAATCTATCAAGAATCATGTTTCTGAAGTCAAAGCTGAATAGTGCCCAAATGGAACAAGGAGAGCACATTCAGACGTACATGACCAGAATCAAGACAATGAGTGATGAACTACATTCTATTGGTGAGCGCATATTGATGTGGAGCTGGTGCACAATGCATTGTGCGGCATTGCAAAAGCCTATCAGATGTTTGTGAGTGGAATAGCATCAAGAGAAAGACTGCCAATCTTTGACGAGCTCATAGGAATCTTGATGCAGGAAGAGCAATGGCGAGAAATGGTGAAAGCTAGACGTCAAAATACTGACGATCAGGCACTTGCGACACGCCAAAAACAAGGCAAGGGCAAGGGCATGAATAAGTCTAAACAGCAATTTGCCAAGTCTCAAAAAGATGAGGGATCTTCTAGTAAGACCAAGAAGAAAGACAAGTGCTTTCATTGTGGTAAAAAGGGCCATTGGAAGAGTGAATGTCACAAATTCCTGGCAAAACAAGGCAAGGGGAAACCAAAACAAGCAGGTAACCTTGTCGATGAGGGTGAGATTGAAGACTCTAGCATCTTCATATCTACATTGTCATCTAATCAAGATGATCAAGCGTGGTATATTGACTCGACAGCCACAAGATACATGACAGGAAACAAGAATTGGTTTAGTAGCTTGAAAGTGTTGGATAATGGAACATCCGTTTCACAAGCAAATGGCGATGTGTGCAAGATCAAGGGGATAGGCACCGTTTCAATCATCTACCTGATGGCAAAAGCATGATGATCAGGGAGGTACTTTACGTACCAGGTTTGAAGAAAAATCTACTTTCTGTTGGAGTTATTATTGATCAAAAGTTGAAAGTAGAATTCGCCCATGATCGTTGCTTTGTGAAGGATGTGAACCAAAAGTTCAAAGTTATTGCGGATGGAGTAAGGGAGCCCAATACAAAATTGTACATGCTGAATGCTACAATCAAGGGGTAACATGGACTCATATCGTCCATTCCATCCCAAACTGAGTTGTGGCATAAGAGGCTTGGTCACTTGAACCTAGAAAGCCTCAGTTTGATGAGAAAATTGGAGATAGTAACAAGATTGCCTACCATAGAAGACCACTTGAAATCGATGTGCGAATTATGTGTATATGGGAAGTAGCATTGAGAGAAGTTCAATAAAGATGGTGTTGCAAGAGCAACGAACATCCTGGATTTAATCTACACAGATTTATGCGGGCCTATGAGGACCATGTCCTTAGGTAAAGCCTTCTATTTCATGACCTTTATTGATGATATGTCACGTAAGACGTGGATCTACTTCTTGAAGAAAAAATCGGATGCATTTGACAATTTCAAGAGCTTCAAAGCATTGGTCAAAAATCAAACAGGTAGGAAGATCAAAGTCCTAAGATCAGATAGTGGAGGTGAGTACAAGTCTAATGACTTCAATGATCTTTGTGATCAATGTGGGATCAAAAGAAAATTTACGCAAGCTCACACTGTTAAAATTGAAAACCAATCCATATTGATTTCTTGGCTTTCTACAAATGTTGTACCATGCAAGTATGTAGCTCATTAATGCAAAATGCCAAGTTTGGCCTACATAGAACTCGAGCTACATGGTTATGTATTATCTAGTTTGATAAATGCAACTTGCATATAGTTTGTAGACATAGAATTAGCATGATTATGCTTGTAGAAACTCGTGGCAACTCACATGCATTAATCGTAAGTGATCCATAGTGACATGCAAGGCATGCACAAAGTTTAATGGACACATGCATGATGATTTGGACATTTCTAGTTAGAACTAGTACACTTGTAAAAATTTGGTAGAATTTCATGCATGACAAGTGACAAATGTCACATAGACTCTAGATGTCACTTTAGATGTCATTTTGGAATGGATAGATATGGTTCTACCTCGAGCTACCCTCCATAAATATGTGTAGCTCTCCACACAATGTATGATGAAGAACCAAAGTTTTGTAGCTATCTCATGCCATTTTGGATCTAAACAAATATTGCTTGTTATCTCTCTAGCTTTCTCTCTCTAACTCGTGTTGAGACTAATGCTCATACACTGAAATCTTGTATTTTTATTCATTCTTTGATTCATTGCTATTATATTCTGTTGATTAGCATGCTAAGCCATTTCTTCTGAACTAGATTTTGTTAATCAGTCTAGAATCAGGTTATAGTGCCAATCACAAAGCTTAATTAAGATCAGTCACTCTTGTGGACATTCCTCGCATGTGTGAATTCTGGAAATTTTGTCATGGTATCAAAGCCACATTAAGCTTTGCATGCTAACAACTCTGATTGTACAAGAAACTGAGAGCTAAATCAAGCAAAAAAGCAGTTTTGCACTTTTTCTAACCTTTCTCTGAAGTGTATTTGGATCAAATCGGACTTGAACTGAATTTTTAGACCTCAATTGAGATAGTACAAAATTCTGGAATTTCGCACGTGTGAAAATCAGGGTTTTTCAGTCCCTTTGTTCTCCTTACTTTTAGATCCAAAGATAGCAGTGTTATAGCTTGATGGAAAGCATTTGATCTGTACTTTCCATAGAAATTGAAATCAAATCGATCTGATATTTCTAGCAAGAGTTATAAGCTCTTAAAGAGGATAGGGATAGGTCCAAAATACGAGTGACAGCATTTTGATTTGATTCAATTATACTTTGTTCTGAATCCATTGTTTTGAGCATCCAACACAAGAAACTGTAGATCAAGACTGAGTTTGAAGTATTTGAACACCCTTTGAGCCTTCTGAGTGTCAATAGTGTTTTCTTTTGAAGCATTTCACATGTGCCAAAAGTGGAATTCAGACCAGCCAAAGTGTCTCAAACCACTTTTTGTGTATGATCTAGAAAACTTGTCTTGTGGAATATTTGAGATTCATCTCAAATATAGTTGCAAGTGTTTCACATAGAAGGTAGTTCAACCGTGAAATTACCTATAGTGAAGAGAGCAGCAACTCTAAGTCTGATAGGAACAAGCTCAAACATATCTCAATCCAATAACTAAGAAGTCTTCATTATAATGGCATCTCATGGAGGATATCTTCTAGAAGCCAGTGAAAGACTAAACACTTCTAATTACTCAATTTGGAGGTTAAGAATGGAGTCTGTTTTGATTCTCCAGGATGTTATGGATATTGTGCTTGGTGTTGAGGAGGAGCCTCAAGCACAGGTTGAAATTCCTAAATATAAGAAGAGAGCTAGAATGGCTCTACATTTCATTAAGATGAATGTATCTAATGAAATTTTGAGAGAGATAGGATTTGCACTACAGCCAAAGAAGCTTTGGATGCACTAAAGACCATCTACGGAGCAGAGAATACTTCTAGAATACTCACTCTTAGGAATCAGATTTTTCAAAGTTTCCAAAGAAGTGAAGAGAGTGCATCTAACTATGTTCTGAGAGTTAAAGATTTACATAGAGAACTTTCATGTGTTGGTGTTACCATTAACCAAGCTGAGCTAGTTCAAGTCATACTAAATGGCTTGAGAGATGACTATGATAATCTTGTTCAGTCTTTTGCTATTAAGGAGGAGTCACCTAATCTAGAAACTCTCCAAGGAATTCTTATTTCTGAAGAACCTAGACAAAGCCATAAACTCTCCAGGATGAACAAACTTGAACATGGTGGAAGTGACAAAGCCCTCTTTGTCAAAGGCAAGCAGAAAGGAAGGAGTAAGAACCAATTCTCTCAAGCATACAACAAAGACAAAGCTAAAGATCGAGATCAAGATGGTGAAGAGGATGAAACATCTCATTTATCTAACTCAATAACCAAGAAGA
Organism: Diphasiastrum complanatum; assembly: GCA_029204225.1. Lineage (NCBI taxonomy): Eukaryota > Viridiplantae > Streptophyta > Lycopodiopsida > Lycopodiales > Lycopodiaceae > Diphasiastrum > Diphasiastrum complanatum. The sequence continues at coordinate 62,585,324 of CM055096.1, forward strand.
AGAAAGTGAAGTGCTTCTTCTGTGGCAAAAAGGGGCACTATGCCCTTAATTGCTTTAAGAAGAAAAACCAACTCAAGCAAGCTAATCTCTCCAAAGAGATTAAATAAGATTCTATTGCAAGTGACGGAGAAGGATCACTTATGGTGTCCAGTTTTTCTTCATCACCTTTCAAGAAAGATGGAGTCTGGTACATAGACAGTGGAGCCTCTTCACATATGTGCTATTCAAAGGAGTCATTTGACTCAATCTTACCTTTCAAAGGACTCAAGAGATCTATTTACATAGCTAATGATCATGAGTGTCCAATAGAAGGAATTGGCAACATTCCATTGAAACTTGCTTCTTCAAAAGTTCTTGCACTTTCTAACTCATACATTCAGATGTACATTTTTCCTCTTCTAAAGGTATTGGTGGTGCAACATGTTTTGTCACCTTTATTGATGACTTTACTAGATACACTTGGTTGTATCTACTTTCTTCAAAGGCTATGGTTTTTAATCACTTCCTTATCTTCAAAGCTTATGTAGAAAAATAGTTTTCTTGCAAAGTTAAAGCTTTAAGATGTGATGTAGGAGGTGAATATATCTCCAACAAGTTTCATAATTATTGTGAAGGTGAAGGAATAAAGAGAGAAGTTTCTTGTGCCTATTCTCCATCCCAAAATGGAGTACCAGAGAGGAAAAACAGATCTTTATGTGAATGTGCTAAAGCAATTCGAGTAGCAGCTTCTTTGCCTATTGAATATTGGGGTGAAGCTATAAATTGTGCAAACTATTTGTGCAATAGATTACCTCACAATGCTCTTGCTGGAAAAACACCTTTTGAAGTCTTGTTTCAGAAAAAACCTAAGGTAGATCACGTTAGAGTTTTTGGTTGTACTTGATTTGTTATTATGCCCTTGGAAACAAGAAAAAGAGATGATCCTAATTCTGTTAAAGGGATCATGGTTGGATATGCATCCAACAACTACAATTGAGAGTAGAGATGTGATATTCCATGAAGATCAAAAATACATTCTTGAGAAGGCCGAGTTCAAAGATTCTCACAAAGATACTCCAATCATCACCCTTGAAGATCATCATGGAGAGATGGGGCCGAGATTTGAGGAGGAGTCACCTCAAATTGTTTCACCAAGGAGATCTCAAAGAGAAAGATCCGAGCCTAGAAGGCTTACCTATGAAGATAGAGGAAAGCAAATGGAAATCAACTCCACTACTTGTGCCTATTTTATTTCTCATGAGGAGCCAAAGGATGTATATGATGCTATCAACTCAAAGGAATGGTACCTTGCCATGAAGGAAAAATATGATGCTTTGATGGCCAATAATACATGGGAGCTTGTGGATCTTCCATCCAACAAGCATACCATTGGTTGCAAATGGGTTTTTCGAGTCAAGTATAATCAAGATGGCACAATCAACAAGTACAAGGCTAGGCTTTGTGCTAAAGGCTTTGCTCAAGTATATGGACTTGATTATGAGGAGACCTTTGCCCCAGTTGCAAAGATGATGTCAATTAGAATCATAATTTCTCTTGCTTGTTTTTTCAATTGGCAAATTTTTCAACTAGATATTTCTAATGCATTTCTAAATGGCTATCTAGAAGAAGAGATCTATATGGATCAACCTATTGGGTTCATCCATGATGAGGGAAAATTTTGCTTGCTCTTCAAAAGTTTATATGGATTAAAGCACGCTCCAAGGTCATGGTATTCTCGACTTCACATCTTTCTTGAGTCACTAGGATTTAATCTTAGTAACTATTCCTTCCTTATATGTCAAGTTTTTTGATAAAGATATTGTCATCCTTCTTATTTATGTTGATGGTATCATTCTAACAGGAAGTTGTATCACGTTAGTTGAGGAAACCAAGATTGCACTTGGAAAAGAGCTCAAGATGCAAGATCTTCGAAAAATTCACTATATTCTAGGATTAGAGATTGACTTTCTTAAAGATAAAGCTTTTGTATGTCATCTAAGTATGCTCTTTCAATGTTAAAAAAGTTCAATATGTTGAATTGTAAGAGTATAGAAACACCTATGGAGCAAAATGTAAAGGACTCTAACAAAGGTGATGAAAGATCCTTCGAGGACATCACACTTTTTAGAAGTCTTATAGGCTCCTTAATTTGGCTCACAATAACTAGACCTGACATAAGCTTCAGTGTTCATAAGTTGAGCCAGGCTATGCAAAATCCTTCAGTTTATCATTGAAAAAAGACAAAGAGAGTGCTTAGATATATATCTTCAACTTTTGATTTTGGTTTATTATATAAAAGTAAAGATCTTTTAATTATTGGTTATTCTGACTCGGATTTTGCAAGTGATAGAGCATATCAAAAATCTACAAGTGCTTATGTCATATATCTTGGAGGAAACTTGATATCTTGGCTTTCAAAAAAGCAAGATACTATATCAATCTCATCATGTGAAGCTGAGTACAAGGCGCTCACTACAACAACAAAGGAAGTGCTTTGGATCAAGAGGTTACTAGCAGAGCTAAAGATAATTACGGAAGAAATATACCTATGATCATGTGTGACAACATTTCAACTCAAGCCCTTGCCAACAATCCAATATTCCATGCAAGGAGCAAGCATATCGAAGTTGCACATCACTTCGTGAGAGAGAAGCTCATTGGAGGTGAAATCAAATTGGAGCACATTGACACATCATCTTGCATTGTAGATATGCTCACCAAACCTTTGAACAAAAGTTCTTTCAACAAGCATAGAGCCAACCTTGGAGTTATACCAAGATCCATGTTCAAATCAATATAGATCATTTTTAGGAGGAGTGTTAAAATTGAAAAACAATCCATATTGATTTCTTGGCTTGCTACAGATGTTGTAGCAAGCAAGTATGTAGCTCATTAATGCAAAATGCCAAGTTTGGCCTACATAGAACTCGAGCTACATGGTTATGTATTATCTAGTTTGATAAATGCAACTTGAGTATAGTTTCTAGACATAGAATTAGCATGATTATGCTTGTAGAAACTCGTGGCAACTCACATGCATTAATTGTAAGTGATCCATAGTGACATGCAAGGCATGCACAAAGTTTAATGGACACATGCATGATGATTTGGACATTTCTAGTTAAAACTAGTACACTTGTAAAAATTTGGTAGAATTTCATGCATGACAAGTGACAAATGTCACATAGACTCTAGATGTCACTTTAGATGTCATTTTGGAATGGATAGATATGGTTCTACCTCGAGCTACCCTCCATAAATATGTGTAGCTCTCCACACAATGTATGATGAAGAACCAAAGTTTTTTAGCTATCTCATGCCATTTTGGATCTAAACAAATATTGCTTGTTATCTCTCTAGCTCTCTCTCTCTCTAACTCATGTTGAGGCTAATGCTCATACACTGAAATCTTATAATTTTATTCATTCTTTGATTCATTGCTATTATATTCTGTTGATTAGCATGCTAGATTGTGGATTAGCCATTTCTTCTGAACTAGATTTTGTTGATCAATATAGAATCAAGTTATAGTGCCAATCACAAAGCTTAATTAAGATCAGTCACTCTTGTGGACATTCCCCACACGTGTGAATTCTGGAAATTTTGTCAATACTCCCACTCTCAATGGTGTAGCTGAGCGCAAGAATCGTACAATTGTGGAAAGTGCCAGATCTATGCTAGCTGAGATGAAACTACCAAAAGATTTTTGGTCAGAAGCATGCAATACAAAAATAGAAGTCCTACCATTGCCATACCAAAGATAACACCTGAGGAAGCATTCACAAAAAAGAAGCCAAAGGTGAACCACTTGCAAATCTTTGGATGTAAGGCCTTTGTACACATTCCTAAGGAAGAGAGATGTAAACTTCATGTGAAAGCTATCAAGTGTATATTCCTAGGATATGATGAATGTGTGAAGGGCTATAGATGTTTTGATCCAGTGGAAAACAAAATCCATGTAAGCCGTGATGTTATCTTTGATGAATCCAAGATGTATGAAGACGAGGATGCTGAAAAGATAGACACTTCCAGTGGAAAAGATGGTATAGTGAGGATACCTCCTGATGATGATCCATTCATTGACCTTCCAAGTGATGAATATGAGGATACATCTCAAGATACTACTACTCAACCTCAAGAGACAGGTTGGAGAGATAGAGACAAACCTTTTGTTGCAAGAAGGATGTACCGTGGGATACATTTTCACCAGGAAGCCGATCATCTGACAGGAAGCTCCCTAAGTGGTTTGAGAGATTGTTGGAGAGCTGCAACATGGATGACTTTCCAAGATCGTCTAGCCAGGGAGAGCTACAAAGATCAACAAGAGAGAAGACACAACTTGAAAGGTATGAAGCAAATTATGTTCTCTTATCTAGCATTATTCAAAGCAAAGAACATTTGACCTATGGTGAAGCGCAGGATGATGACATTTGGGTCAAGGCCATGGGAGAGGAGATGGAGTCAATTGCTAAGCATAGCACATAAGACTTAGTAGAACCACCAATTGGCAAGAAACCCATTGGTTGCAAATGGGTATACAGGACTAAGTACCATGCAGATGGAAGTATAGCAAAGCACAAGGCAAGATTGGTGATCAAAGGGTATGCACAAAGTAAAGGCATCGACTATGAGATCTTTGTGCCGGTATGTAAGTGGAATACTCTACGTCTACTTGTTGCTTTAGCTTCACATTTTGGTTGGCCTTTGCATCAGATGGATGTGAAATCTACTTTTCTAAATGGTGAGTTAGAAGAAGAGGTGTTCATGGATCAATCTGAAGGCTTTGTAGCGAAGGGATAGGAAAATAAAGTATGTCACTAGAAGAAAGCACTTTATGGCCTTAAACAAGCACCACGTGCATGGTATAGCAGGACTGATGCCTACTTTCATTCAAAGGGGATGGTGAGAACACATTTTGATCCAAATCTATATGTCTTATGCTTTGATGATATGGTTGCTTTGATTGCTGTTTATGTTGATGACTTGATTATTACGGAAAATGATCAAGAGATGATAGACATGATCAAGGAAGACCTCATGGAACAATTCGAGATGACAGATTTCAACCAAATGCATTATTGCCTTGGAGTAGAGGTGTGGCAAAAAGGACATGAAGTGGGTTTAACAAAGGTGAAGTATGTCAAAGAGTTGCTACACAGGTTTAGGTTGCAGGACTGCAAACCAGTGAATACTCCTATTGAATGAGGTAAAAAGCTTTCTAAGTTTGATGAGTCACAGTCATTTGATGCTACGATGTATAGGTAGTTAGTAGGGAGCTTGATTTACCTTACCACGACTAGACCAAATATATGCTTTGTTGTTGGCATTGTAAGTCAGTTTATGGCAGCACCTACGAAAATGCATTGGAAGGCAGTTAAACGCATTTTGCGTTATGTGAAAGGCACCTCAGATTATGGCTTGATTTACAGAAGCATAATGGTTTACCTGAGTTGTGTGGCTATGTGGATGCGGATTGGGGAGGTGACTATGATGATCGTAGATCCACCATAGGGTATGTATTCCAGTTTTGTGGTAGTTGCTTTTCCTGGTCTAGTAAGAAGCAAAGTACAATTGCTCTATCCACCATAGAAGCAGAGTATAAGGCAATGTGTATTGCAGCACACGAAGCTATATGGTTGAGACAAATCTTGGAAGAAGTTGGCATGAAGCAGAAAAATCCCACGACATTACATAGCGACAGTCAGAGTGGATTCAGCTAGCAAAGAATCCAATGTTCCATGCGAGAACTAAACACATTGAGATTCAGTATCACTATACGTGAGAGGCTACTGAGTTGTGAAATTCATGTTGTTCATTGTAGTAGGAAGAAAACTAGCTGATATTTTTACTAAGCCACTTGTTGGAGAAAAGTTTGATAAGTTTAGATCAAAGCTTTCTGTACTTAAAGTTTGTTAACTTTAAAGCTATGTATATGACTGTATAAAAAGTAGACTCTACTTTAAGGGAGAGAGTTAGAATTAAAGTAGAATCATTGTGCTACTGTATTGTGGGTCCTATCAGTTGATAAGGATCGGTTGGCCTCGCCACGAGGCAAGTCAACGGGACACACGTCCCGTCAACGGCAACCTGTGTCATGCATGGGTTGCCTGAGTGAACAACTATATGTACATTGTAATTTCAAAATATAGTTGCTATGTGAGCTTGCTATGGAGAGTGTTTTCTGTTTGTATTACTGTGTAGCATGATCTGTGTTCCTGTTCGAAGTAAATTCTAAGTGAAAGCACACCAAAAAGTTTGTCAAAATGGCAGGCAGGCAGTAAAGAAAAGTAAAGAAAAAAAGTAGGAAAGAAAACAACTTATACATATCAAGATAAAAACATGGTTCATTGTACTTTCTTAGTCTGCTCCCATTGACCACAGTGTCGAGGAGATCACCTTGAAGGGTTTGGAGTTGTACATATCCATAGGCAAAGTTTTTTTTAATGACGTAAGGACCTTGGCCAAAAAAATTTAGTTTGTCTTTAAAGGCTTTGGCCTGGTATAGCAGAACTTTATCTTCAACCTAGAAGTCTCTAAGTTTCAATGATCGATTATGGCATGCTTTTTGTCGACGTTTGTGGACTTGTTGAGCATGGATGCTGATCCGTCGTGTTTTGCATAGGCGTTTCAGATGGAATAACCTGTTTGCTAGAGTTTGTTGACTATCTAGTTCAAGATTATAAGCCACTCGGAGGGAGGGGATATGAAATTCTACAAGCATTACGACTTCTTGACCATATTCTAGTTGAAAAGGAGTTAAGTTTGTAGCTCTCTTCGGGGTGGTGTGATAAGCCTAGAGAGCAGCATGAAGTTTGAGTTTCCAATCAGATCGGCTGGATTCGATGGTTTTGGTGAGAATTTCACATAGGATTTTATTGGTGGATTTCGCTTGGCCATTGTATCGTGGATAGTATGGGGAACTTTTGCGATGTACCACAAAAATTTTTGAAAGGAGATCTGCTATGACAGTTAAAAAAATGTGTACCCCTATCACTAATAAGTTCTAGAAGACAACCGAAACAAACTATAACTTGTTCATAGAGAATTTTGTGGTAGAATGAGCATTAGCATTGCGAATAGCTCTTGCTTCAGCCCATTTGGTACAATAGTCCGTAGCTACTATAATATAACAAGATTGTGTGTGTCGAGCAACGGGACTAATGGGTCTGACATAATCAATCCTCCATTTGTGAAAAGCTTGATCAGTGGTTACAGGGTGTAAAGGCATGTAGTCGGTCTTCTGAAAGCTTTTTGTGCATTGGCAAACATCACAGGCCGGAAAGAAACGAAGTTGAATGAAAAATGTTCGTCTGCAGCGGAATAAGCTATCTCTCTCTTTCCTCATGCATGACTATGCCTATCAATCTTGAACAAAACATAAGTGATGGAAATCATGTTCAATCTGATTATGTAGCCAAACATTAAGCATCAAAACATCAAACAGAGAATTAGTCATGAACAGCTAGACAAATTATTAGTCGCGAATTACTCGCGAAAAGCTATACTAATAATCAGTCACGAATTAGTCGCGAACAGCTAGACTAATTATAAGTGGCGAACAGTAGACAGCCAGACTAAGCAATTGGAAAGCCAAACAGAACATATAAAAGCATTGTAATATTGACACAAATCTGAATGCAGAATAAACAGAGCTATAATCAGACTAAGTATAACGAAATATACAAGTCAATACTACAGGTGAACACAAAGCAATAGCGGATGTAATCGCGTGCTTCACAAAGATAATCAAGATCGATAAAGGTGATGAACTTATTACTGACAATCCATCTAGAAAAAATAATCAATGAGCAAAAGCATCTACAATGTTTGTCTTTGATTACAAGTCATGTTTCGTTCTATCTTCTGTTTTGTTAAATACTGAGATTCACGTTGGTGAAAATGCAAAAATTGCGACACTCCATCCAATGCCTTAGAAAATTATTTGTAAGGTACCTTCGCTTTTCTATAAGGGCACCTTTGGCATTTGTAGGAAAGTGTCGCATTTTTTTCCTATCATAAAACGTGTGTTAAAACACAGTGTTGCGTTTTGCACATTTTTTGCCTATGGAGATCTTCGAGTAAAAATGCAGACAGTCGCGTTTTCGCTTGTCTTATTTTACATGTAAATAAGTAGACTGTGCAACAACACAAGTAAAAATACAGTAGCATGAATGGAGGCAGATTAGCATAGGATTTAGGAGAGTAAAGGAGATAAATCCAAGATTGTGGAGGTGTCACGTTTTAAAAAATCATAGAAAAAAAACAAAAAAGTTATATTCAACACACAATGTTGCAAATCCAAATGTTACGTGCATAATATCTACTATACATTAAATAAATATACTTGTTTCAAGACATTTCCTCAACAGAAGACATTCACTAATCAATGATTAAATTTTATTTGCAATTTTTAACAAGAATGTTAATGATATTGACAAAATACACTTGTCAAAATATACAGTTAAAATTGATGTACACACAAATTTAACAAGATCCAGAAATATCTTTATCACTAAAACATTCAGATACCTCACCAATGTCAATTTGCTTGAACGAATATGACATTGTCTAATTCATGAAGAAAAGAAGCACATTCAAGCAAACTATGAAATAGAAGTGTGATTTCTTTTAACTATTTAGGAAACTAAGCAATTATTAATACATATTTGTCATTTTTAAAAAATCATCAAAATCTTCAAAATCACGAGTTTGGGAAATTCAAGTAGCTTGAATTTGATACTTACATGTGAAACAACTCTATTTTGGTCCCTATCGCTTGACGTAGTCCATTGAGTAATCATAATTAACTAGCATCACATGAGATAGCTCAAACTTGATGTCTATCAATATAAAAAGTCCCATTTTGGCACTTCTCACATGAGGCTCCTCATAGAGTGATCAACTTTGACGGATTTCATTCAAATAGATTATATTTGATGCCCAATATGTAATTTTTTTTCTTATTACCTAACATGGCTCATCAAGTTATTAGACTCAACTAGTTTCAAATCTAGTATATTTTGTTGCACTAGTTATTGTTGACATTTAATCCCTATCACATCAAACAGCTCAAATTTGCTATCTACCATTAAAGATAGTTGTATTTTTGGCCTTTATCATTTGAGATTGTCCATTGAGTGACAAAACCAGTAGAATAGTGACTTCAAGACATTGAAAAAGCTTGAATTTGGTACCTACCACTTGGAATAGCTCAAATTTGATGTCTAATGTGTGATTTTGATGCTGATTACTTGACATGGCTGATCAAGGGATTAGACTCAACTAGTTTCGAATCTACTATATTAAGATTCATCAACTTTGACCCCTTCTCAATGGGGTTTACCCTTATCACATGAAATAACTCAAAGTTGATGTCCATCATCATAGATAAGTCAATTTTGGACCTTATCACTTGAGAATTTCCATTGGTGGGCTATCGAATTAGCTTTAGGACATTTAAGTAGCTCAAATTCAAATTTGACATTAATCACCCATGTGATGATCTTGGATTTGAAGGGTACTATTTTTTGTGAAGTTTTTAGCACGTGTGAACTTCACCACACACGCTACAAGATCTTACTGAGGTGTTGTGATTGCACAAGATTGATCAAAGAACAATATGCCTGAAAAATCTAAGGCAAGAGCACAATGGCATACATCTGATGAAAAAATCTAACTCTTCACTATGAGAAATGAATGTTAGAAATAATTCTAAGTGTTCAGTATGGAAAAAAGAGGCTGCTCTTGTGTAGAGAGAGAAAATCATACATAGAAAACTCGAGTAGAGAGAGAATGAGTCCAAAACACCAAAATATCAATATTCACAATATGGCAAAACATGCCCAGCTTTCCCTACATGAGAGAGACTCGAATGCCTATAGTGGAGTTGCATGGAAAGTTCACTTAACTGAACTAATTCACCTACCAGAGATCCACAAGTTTAACTGCATGCATGGATGTTGCATGTACTACATGTCAACTCATAAAACTGCCTAGACATGTGTAGATCACAGAAACTACTTTGCATGTTGCATGCATTGATTGCATGTGGCTTGCATGCATACAGTAAAACTTTGCATGCTATCTAAACATCTGCATGTCATCATAATTGATTAATCTATCTAACTCAAATCCGAGCTACATTAGAAGGATATGTGCTCAATTCACACTCCTTTTATGTACAACATGAATTTTAGTGGAAATCACCATGGACATGATCCCAAACTCGAGATAGGAAGATAATATTTTAATAATCTTCACACTCCTCCTTAAAAATTATGTTCCTATCAACATAGACTTTGAAATTAGGCCAAGGTTTGACCTTATCTTCATAAATACATTCTTGAATAGAGGCTTGGTGAGAAGATCTGCAACACAATCTGAAGATGAAACATGCTCCAATGAGATCTCTCTCCCAATGACTTTTTCTCTAACAAAATGATGAGCCACTTCAATATGCTTGCTCCTTGCATGAAGACTAGATGATTTGCAAGAGCTTGAGCAGAAATGTTATCATTCTTGATAATTGGTAAATCTTCATCTGCATAACACTTTAGCTCCAAAAGTAGCCTTTTGATCCATAAAACCTCCTTTGTTGTGGTTGTAAGAGATTTTTATTCAGCTTTACAAGATGATAAGGAAATAGTTGCCTGTTTCTTTGATAGCCAAGAAACCAAATTTCCTGCAAGAAATATAGTGTAAGTACTTGTGGATTTCCTATCCAACCTGTCTCCTGCAAAATTTGAATCTGAAAAAGCAATCAAAGTCAAATCTTCTCCTTCATAGAATAGTCCATAATCCAAGGTAGAAGATATATACTGCAAGACTCTTTTAGCCAACTTCCAATGATATAACTTTGGATCCTGCATGTGTTGACTTAGATTATGAACACAAAAACTTAGATCAGGCCTAGTCATTGTTAACCAAATAAGTGAGCCAATAAGACTCCTATAAAGAGTGATGTCCTCAAAGCAATTTTCAACAACTTTAATAGGAACTTTTACAGTGTGCTCCATAGGTGTATCTATGCCTTTACAGTTCTCCATCTGGAATTTTCTGAGCATGGAAAGTGCATATCTACTTTGGCTTATAAATGCATGACCTTTCCAAAAATCTAATTCAAGGCCTAGAATATAGTGAAGAACTCCTAAGTCCTGCATCTTAAACTCAGTACCAAGTGCATGCTTAGTTTTTTCAACTAACTTCTCATTGTTTCCACAAAGAATGATATCATCTACATAGATGAGAAGAATAATTAAAAAGTTATCTACAAACTTATGATATAGAGAAGGGTCATATTCACTTAGACAAAATCCGAGTGATATGAGATTGAGCCTTGCATACCAAGACCTTGGTGCATGTTTCAGTCCATACAGACTTTTGAAGAAAAGACAAACTTTTGATTCATCACCTTCCTTCACAAAACCTGGAGGTTGCTCCATATAAATCTCCTCCTCAAGGTAACCATTGAGAAATGCATTAGAAACATCAAGCTGAAACATACTCCATTTGCGAAAACATGCAAGAGAGATGAGTATTCGAATTGTTACCATCTTTGCAACTGGTGCAAAGGTATCTTCATAGTCAAGACCTTTAATCTGTGAGTAGCCTTTGGCACAAACTCTTGCTTTATACTTATTGATAGATCCATCATGATTATACTTGATTCTGAATACCCACTTACATTCTATCACATGCATGTTTTTTGGTGGCTCCACAAGCTCCCATGTGTTATTTGACATCAAGGCTTCAAAATCTTGGGTCATTTCTTCAACCCACTCCTTGGATTGAAAAGCTTCTTGGACATCCTTAGGCTCTTCATCTGATATAAAAAGTGCATGATAGGAAGTTTCACCTTCCACTTGCCTTCCTTCTTCATCATATGTGAGCCTCCTTGGCTCAGATCTTGCTCGTGTAGAAAAAATGTGTGGTAGAGCCACGTGACACTTGAAATATGAAAAGTGTATAAAAATTCCCTCATTCAATATTTCTCCACGCTTTCATTAGGATTTCTTGAGGCTCACTCTCACTCTCAAGCTCTCACACTCTCACTCTCAAGGTCTTAATCTCTCATTTCTCTCTCTCTCTCTCTCTCTCTCTCTCTCTCTCTCTCTCTCTCTCTCTCTCTCTCTCTCTCTCTCTCTCTCTCAATCTCTCACATCTCTATCTCTCATTTCTTTTCACTCTTCTACCTCTCTCTTTCTCTCTCTCATTTTTCTCCACTCTTTTCTCTCTCTCTCTCTCTCTCTCTCTCTCTCTCTCTCTCTCTCTCTCTCTCTCTCTCTCTCTCTCTCTCTCTCTCTCTCTCTCTCACACACACACACACACACACACACACATCTTTCACTCTCCAATCTCTCTTTCTCACTCACTCACACACACACATGTTTCGCTCTCCAATCTCTCTTTCTCTTTCACACACTCTTTCATATCTCCTTTTCATTTTTCACACATTTAAAAGTTTGCTTTTCTTTCTCACTCTCTCACACATCTCACACACACACACTTTTTCATTTTTCACATTTGATATCTTTACAAGTTCTTTTCACAACTTCATATTTTTCTCTCAATAGTGATGTCTACTAGCGGTAGTAGAGCATCAAGGAGGAGGCCATCGTGGACATTAGGGGTAAGGTCATCATCAACAGATTGCACAACCTTACTCTTAAATACTTTGGTCACAATTTGTTTAACCCTTGGGAGCAACAAAACCAAGGGGACAAAGACAAGATACTTGATATATTGTCCGTGAGTTTCCACAATCAAATAGATTTAATGACAAATGGGTGAAGATGAGTATGTGTACACATATTTGTCATAAGCGCCAATCATTAAGACGATTATGTAGTAAAGGCAAGAAGAGGCCAGGATGGGCATCTAAAAAAGATTGGGGGAAAGTTATTTATGAATCCAAGCATCCTAATTCCTACAGTGGAGTTGCATGGAAAGTTCACTTAACTAAACTAATTCACCTACCAGAGATCCACATGTGTAATTACATGCATGGATGTTGCATGTACTACATGTCAACTCGTAAAACTGCCTAGACATGTGTAGATCACAGAAACTACTTTGCATGTTGCATGCACTGATTGCATGTGGCTTGCATGCATACAGTAAAACTTTGCATGCTATCTAAACATCTGCATGTCATCATAATTGAACCTATCTAACTCAAATCTGAGCTACACTAGAAGGATATGTGCTCAATTCACACTCCTTTTATGTACAACATGAATTTTAGTGGAAATCACCATGGACATGACCCCAAACTCGAGATAGGAAGATAATATTTTACTAATCTTCACAGTTTCCAAGGGAATATGTGCAAAGCAAGAACCTCCAAAGGCACTACGGTTATCATCCTTAGGCTTCTTGAATTATACTTCATATGGTGTCTTTCTTCCAAGAGCTTCGATACTCCTCAAAGCTTTGATCTTCAATGAGAACTCCATCTCAACAAATGCTTTAAATAATAGGATTTATGGATCCTCCAATACAAGCAAGCTCCCTATGAGTATCTTTCACTCTCCATAATTAGTGGCACTCTCATCACTCTTTTGAGAACTTTGGAAGATTTGATTTCTAAGAGTGAGGAGCCTAGAGGTATTTTTGGCTTCATAAATAGCTTTGAAAGTATCCCAAGCTTGCTTGGCCAAGTTGTAATCACCAATCTCTCTCAAAATCTCATTAGAGACATTCATCTTGATATGGTGGAGAGCCATCCTAGCTTTCTTCTTGTACTTTTATACTTCTTGAAGGACTTGAGGCTCCTCCTCAATCCCAAGTACAATGTCCATCACATCTTGGAGTATCAAGATTGACTCCATTATAACCTTCCAAATAGAATAGTTGGAGGTAGAGAGTCTTTCACTAGATTCCAATAGGTAAGACCCCATAGATGCCATGTAATAGTGAAGACTCCTTGTAATGAGACACTAAAAGGTTGCTTCTCTCTCACTATAGGATCATTGAAAGGTGTACTACCAACTCATACGCAAGATCTTGCAACAAAGTGAGATATGGACCTCACTAGCTTTTCCAATCTCTCTTAATCTAGATCACTCTCACATCAATTGATGAAGTATGGGCTAAGTTTGGGTCAAGCTATCTTTGGCACGTATAAAACACTCCAAGAATCCACAAATCTCTCAAATACAAGCCAATTTTATGAAAGAATGTGGCTACGACCTCAAATTGATGACTAGATCTCAAGAAAGTGTGATTGGCAAGCCTAGAAGTGAGATTTTTGGTCAAACAAGCATAAGAGAGTCATAAATAAAAGTGTCCAACTAGGTTGGGTGCCCTACCCACCTTGATTTAATTGACTATAACTTTTGATTGGGAGATCCAATCACCATGAAGTCAATTGCAACACAGACTCAAATAGCTTTCAAACTAGCGATCAAGCATTAGATTTGGTTCACACATGAAAGAGAACTATAAAATTGAATTCTGTTGTCCTTCACATGTCTGAATAAGAAAATTTGTACAATATCAGAAATGTTTCAATCCTTATGATAATGAACCATTTTGATCAAAAAATGCTTGAGATAGCATGGGAGATGCAAACTACTCTCTCTAGATCTAGATTTTCAAGAAAATTTTGGAACTTTGGATGAAACAGACATCAAAAGCTTAGATAGGCTCTAATACCATGTGAAATTTCACACGTGTGGGAATTCCCTACCTTGTGTGATTGATCTCCTAAGCAAGCTTGTGCACTTGTTGATGGATTCCAGATTGATTTCCAAAATCGGGAGTAAATTTTTTGCGAGTTTTGCGACTTTCTTCCATGACATGCTCCAACAAAATGGTACACATGGTGTGCTCTTTCTATGCCACTACATGATTTTTTAAGAACAAGAATGATGGTTTGATGCATACTTAAAAATGTGACTATCCATCAAATTCTAAATAGGTCCATCACAAAATACTTCGTTACTTTATAAATACAAGTTCACTTTTATTAAAAAAAAATTGTCCTTGAAGTTGTAAAAGTTAGCATGTCGGTGTGCTAGCCTGCAAATTTTTCATTTAAAAAACATGAAGTTTTTTTGAAGAACTTGAAAAAATAGATTTCTTTTGAAGCTGATTCGACTAGCATGTCATTGTGCTAGTCAGCCCTCTGCCTGACGAAAATGTTCGCGAACACGAAAGTCAAGAGACAAGAAGCACGAAAGATTCGTGAACACCTGACAAGAAGACACGAACACAAATGATTCATAAACAAGAATCTTTTGTGGTACAACAGGAGAAAGTCAGACGACGACGACGAACCAAACAATGCAACACAAAAAACGTCGCGAAACCTTTTCTGCCCTCACGCTCCATGAAGAACCAGCAAGATTATGCAAGTACCCAGAAGTACTGATATATGATCTGATAGCATGACGTCAGCAGATACACTCTAGGTCATGGCTAATCTTCCACTCTTGTAATTTTTTGATTAGTTGTAGATGCTTAATTACTCTAATCTAAAAAGTTACACAGAGCGACCATATACTTATTGGATGATACTTGATACACAAGACATATATACAGAAAAGTAGTCAAATGCTAATAAGCAATCAAGACAAAAGTACAGAACAGAAGTCCGCCTGCGTGCGAGACAAGTTTTCGCAATCAGGATCCATAGAGATCCAAAAGTCTGCTAGTAAGCAAGACATTGCTCGTGAGAGAACAGTATTTTCTCTCACACCAACGCACTACGTGGATCTGCATGCAGTGTTTGAAGAATCAGAAAAAATCATTAGATGATCTTGTAGCCATTGTGCACACGTCACTTTTATGATGTATGATCTTGAATGCAAATGTGTCTGCTGTTATTCGTTTGTCTGATTCTCTCATTCGTTTAATTTCGCGTATTGGTCAAAACTTTGTTGAATGCTACATTAATTTATAAACATAGATCAGCAGTGCCTGACTACATTCTGGAGGACTGTAGGAGTGATTCAATTGGCAGTGACCAGCGATCGCATCTGAACTCCATCTGATTCGCAACGAATCGTTTGCTTCGCCTTTGCGACTATTTTGCGATCGCGATTCATTCTCATCAGTGGTATCAGAGTCTGTCTACTTTGACATAATCTGACATAGCCAAAAGGCTATCATGTCCAGGAGGCCAAGCATTCAGACGAACAACCATCAACAAGAGAACAGACTTCAGAAGCAATGGCTTCAATCAACAGCATGCAGAGCAAGATCTACACAATTCTTGATTGTTCAGGATCTAACTTTCTAGCTTGGAAAGTTAAGACATCACTGATACTCAAGGGTGAAATTTTATTCCCCTGGGTAGATAGCATAGAGGAGATGCCTATGACATCAGACAAGGAGCTACGCGAGTGGAGGGAGAAAAATCACAAGGCGGTAGCCTTGCTATCTTCATTTATTGAAGATAGTCTCACGCTTGACCTGGCTACACTCTCCAAAGCTAAGGAGATGTGGGATGCATTGCTCACAAGATTTCAAACAAAATCAAGAAGTCAAATTATGATGTTGGAAGATCAACTGACAGATCTACAGTGGGATGGGAAAGATCTCACTTCTTTCATAAGGAAGATGAAGGATCTATTTCTATCACTACATAACTCTGGAGCAGAGAATGCAGTGTCAACTAAGAAGCAGCTCACATACCTGTTGAGAGTCTTATCCAGATCTTTCCAAACGACGAGAACCCTACTCGCGAAAGATCCTACCATGAACCTTGAAAAGGCAATTGTCAAAATTCGGGAGAAAATTGAGACTAGAGAACATCTTGATCACAAAGGTGGTTTTGACAGGCCCTCTATGGCAACAAAGAAAAATCCAAGAAACAATTTAAGCCTAAGAGTGAGTCAAATCAGAAGCAGGATCATGATCAGCAAGTAGAGGAGACCAGCAAAGGCAACTAGAAGAGCAAAGGGAGGTCGAATCAACAAGGTGGAGAAAAGAAGACTTGCGTGAGATGTAGAAGAGATAGGCACACGATTGATACATGCTGGGTCAATCCCAAGATTGAGTGTATCCACTGCTACAAGAAGGGTCATGCAGCCATGGATTGTTACCTGAACCCGAGGAACAAATTAGCGCAGAACAGATAGGAGAACAACAACAGTTCATGTTATGTCGAGAAGTCCGAGAGCTCAAAAATGGGCAAAAAAAGATCGAACAGAAATTGTTCGACCGCCTATATTTGTGAAGACGTGTGTGCAACATCAACATCTGACACACACGAGGTGATCCTAGATTCAAGAGCCACCTCACACTTTGTGACATCAAGACGAATCATGTCTGATTTCAGAAGTGCCGATCCTTTAAGATTCATTGTTCTTGGAGATGGATCCAAACATCAAGTGAACGGTATTGGTTCACTGTGGCTCAACACCAATGGCAGAGACAGATGACTTGAAGACATTATGTTCGTGTCTACACTATATCAAGACTTGCTTTCTATGGCAAGAAATAGCAGATGCAGAGATGTGTGTGACATTTTCTGATGAAGCATGCAATGTGATTGATGCCAGTACCAGTACTTTGATCGCTCAAGCCAAAAGAAAGAGTAATCTATATCATCTGAAGGTATGCCTACCTGCAGATCAGGTGCATCAAACTCATGATGACTAACCAGACACTCTATGGCACAAGAGACTCTGCCACATGAACTCAATGACACTTTATCAGACCAGCCATCATGGAGCGATAATAGGGGTCAGCATCTCGAATGCAACCAGTTTGACCACCTGTGATGCATGTTTGAAGGGTAAGATGTCACGCATTTCATTCATCAAAGACTCCTACAGAATGACCAAGATTCTAGAGTTAGTGCATTCTGACATCTGTGGGCCTTTCAATGTGATCTCAATAGGAGGCTTGAAATATTATATAACCTTCATTGATGATTATAGCAAATTCGTCAGAGTGTATTTTATTCAGAATAAATCTGAAGCACTTGATAAATTCACAAAATACGTTAATTGGGTTGAAAGATGTACAGGCAACAAGGTTAAACAGATTAGGACAGATTGAGGTGGTGAATACATCTCAAATCGCTTCACTGACTTCTGCAATGATCATGGCATTATTCACAGAAGGACTGCAGCCTGCACACCGCAGCACAACGATGTTGCAGACAGAAAAAAATAGGACCCTGATGGAAGCTGCCAGATGCATGATGGCCTACTCGAACTCTTCAAGGGTACTATGGGCTAAAGCAGTAGCTACAGCCACATACATCCAGGACAGGACAGGGAAGTTTGGAGTCCCTCACACGACACTACACAAGCTATGGTTGGGTAGAAAGCCCAACCTGTCTCACATCAGAATCTTTGATTGTGCAACTTATGCACATATTCCTGATAAGATTTGAAAGAAGCTTGATGAGAAAGCCGGGCAAGGATTTTTGGTAGGTTATGACAACAATTCGTCATAATACAGAGTCTACATGCCAAACACGAACACTGTGAAACAGTGAGAGATGTCAGATTTGATGAGAGCATGACAATGGCCAATGACGATCCTATCAGCTATGAAGTTCTGGAGAGAAAGTACTATGACCTGCCACCAGTGATAGAGGGAGCAGAGGACGAACTCAAAAATGAAGATTTTCAAGTTGTTTCCCATTCAAGTGACGAATCTAAAGATGAAAGATTCAAGAGGCAGCCTATCGCTACAGTTCATGTAAACCAAGATGGTTTCGGACCTAGCAGAGCAGACAAAGGCAAAGGCGTTGTCGTCCTAGGAGGATCTCCTAGAAGGTCGACAAGTCCACGAAGAGTGCCAACAAGATATGTGCCAAACAGCTTTGCTTCTACATCAGAAGAGTTCTGTGGATTCAGTGGCAAACCACAGACTTTCGAAAAAGCGATTGAATGTCCAGAGAAGGACAAGTGGATCCAAGCCATGAACAAAGAGATGGAGTCCATGGGGAAGAATTAGGTATGGACATTGCAGCCATTACCTCATAATCATAAGACTGTCAAATGCAAATGGGTTTTCAAACTCAAGTATGGACCAAATGGAAATGTCACAAAATACAAGACAAGACTGGTAGTGAAGGGATTTTCTCAGAGATATGGTATTGACTACTTTGAAACCTTTCCTCCTGTCGTCAAGCATTCGTCCCTACAACTGTTATTTGCATATGCAGCAGCTTACTCAAATTCACTTTCTGATTATGCATCCAGAATGCATAGAAGTATCTACGGTCTGAAACAGTCAGCTCGACAATGGTACAAGAAGAAGGATCAAGCCCTGAAATCATTAGGATTCAAGCCACTGTTGGCTGATTCCAATGTGTATGTCAGAGTCACAGATGGGCAGATCATCATTGTGGCTGTATATGTGGACGACACTTTGATACTTTGCAAGAGTGAGCAGCTGATTGCTGAAATGAAGACAAACATCTCGAAACATTTTGAGATCGTGGATCTGGGAGAAGCCAGGTGTTACCTAGGCTTACAAATTGAAAGAGACTATGAGGGAGGTAAGCTATACCTTCACCAGTCTAGATACATCCAGAAGATTCTAGAGAATTTTGGGATGCTAAACTGCAAAGGAGCAAATACTCCAATGCTCGCAGGGACGCTGCTGACAAACGATGACTGTCCAAAGATTGAGAAAGAGAGAGAATGTTGACGGATCCCCTGATCCAGAGGATCTGTTGGTTATGATTCTTTTACTTCTTGCTTACAGCTTCTACGGCTTGGTATTTTGCCTGTTACCAGGCTTCATGGCATTCATTAGAAGTCTTCTTGATCTTACAATGCCAAACCAGCCAGAAGGGACAGATTGTCGTTGTAGTATATTTTTTTTGTCCTGCCTGTCAGAGGACTACTTAGGGTCGTCTCTCTTGAACGCACTTACATTCATACATAGATGCAAGCCAAGAACGCTCATTCACATATCAGAGTGCAACCGAAATGAACATTCAGAAGATTTACAGCTATCTACTCCTAACAACGAACTGAATCAGAGCCTAAACTTTACTAACACTGAGCTACACTTGCATGAATTGACAAACCAAGAAATAGAAAACTAATCCATAGCATGTTAGAAGTCCAAGAATCAAGAAACCAACCAGTCTTTTGATTCTTGGACATCCCAAGAATATCAAGAACTGGATTGTAAAGAGATATGCAAGAATTACACCACAGATCCAGTCTATTTAGTTTACCTGAATGTTGGTTTCTACATTAATCCACAAACAAGAAAAGAAACTAATCCACTCTATGAAAGCAACAAATCTAATCCACTCTACAGTCCACAACCACACACAAAAGGAGAGAAAGGCAAGATCATAAATGCATCACTCAAGAAACAAGCATGATCAAGGACCTCAATGGATGCACCAAACTCGTGAAGGCTCTTCTCATTTCAGCATGGAGTTGATGCAATTCACAAAAAGCTCCTCTTCACAAAGAGGGAGCCTCTTAAATAAGCAAGAGAGCTCCTTAGGTGGCATCCTACTGAAATTTCCACATTTCACAAATTACAAGTGGAATAATGCTCTCCACTAGAGGTCACCATCAAAAGGTGGCTCACTCTACTTTCTTTAAGAGGGGTCTACTTACATTTATTACATTTGCCTAGAAATACTAGTTCCTACATGGTCATTCCATCTTCCGGGATTTACCACGAGGCTTACACGGTTCTTGCTTGCCATTCCTAACTAGCATTTCTCGGCTCTCATACTCGGTTCTCAGTATTCCTTAGTCTCGTCTTCTCAGAGACCTCCAAGTTATGATCATCTGAAATTTTGCAGTTTTGTGAGTAAAATTGGCAAAATTTGAAATTGTTCTGATTGCATGCCAGTCATTTCCCTAATTTGTAGTACTATGCTTGCATGCTGATTCTCTGAGTGACTCTAACATGCATGATGGATTTACAATCGATTTGAGTGGTCATACACATGTGCTCTGACAGTTGGGTAACAAATCAGTGATATTGGCTGACAAAGTCTGTAAAACTGAAGTTTACGTAAAAAATTTCGGAATGACGTTTTGTGACTGATGTAGTGTGCTTTGCATGCCAGTTTGACATTGGGTTAGTAACATGAAAAATCAGATAGTATTTCAATTTTTTGATTTCAAGCCTTTTGTACTAACAGTATTTTCGTTAGAATTTTGAATTACGTAAAATAAAGCAAAAATTGAGTCTTCCGAGAAAATCAAAATTGCGGTCATTTTTTCATTATCTATGGAATCAGTTTAGATTAGTGAATTGATTAAACTGAGTTTATTAGTCAGAATTGATCACAGTGTTTCACTAAGTCTAAATTATTTTCTGGTGATAGATAAGTTAAAATTGACAGAAGGAACCGTAATGAAATTGTCGACAGTTTTTACTGTACTATCATTCTTTTAACTTTTGGAGTTGGGAACTCCCATATTGAAAGTTAAAATTTGAATTTTTTTTCCTTTTTGTTGAATTTCAATTTGGTAAAAATTTGAAATCAATTACTTGTCTGATAGTTTTCTAATCGATGTTGATCGCTAGAAATCAGTCAAGTGAACGTTTGTGCAAGATACTTGTTAAATTTGAATTAAAATCGTCAAACAATATGAAATGACCAGATTAAATGACTAGCAATAGTATTCTTTATCTAGACAGTAAATCTGATAGAATACCGTCTAGCTTCATTAACAACGTAGAAATATTGCATCTACTACACATAGATGATGTAAACTCAACAAGAACTTGTCAAAATCACTTATGTAAGTTAATTTACTATTCCAGTCCGTACAACAACTGTACAACAACAGTACTCACACGTGGAAAAGTTGACAACATGATACAAATTGATCGATACAATC
Source organism: Diphasiastrum complanatum (assembly GCA_029204225.1). Lineage (NCBI taxonomy): Eukaryota > Viridiplantae > Streptophyta > Lycopodiopsida > Lycopodiales > Lycopodiaceae > Diphasiastrum > Diphasiastrum complanatum. The sequence continues at coordinate 62,607,097 of CM055096.1, forward strand.
ACCACATTACAACATCAAGTACTTCAAGACAAGACGAATGGAATTGCTCACCAACAATTGTATATTCACACTATATTCACAAGTACAAAGAAAAGAAACTTAAGCACTCAACATGGTCTCGTAAAAGAATTGGCCCAATAATTCTAGAATGAAGCAAAACGTGTCACCATCAAACTTAGAAAGTAGCTATAAAGAAATCGATTATTGCTAATTTAACTCTCTCCCTCAATAATCAACATCTCGTTTGATCTATGACTTATGCTATTCATGGAACATACCTCCATGATAGTATTACACTTCAATATTGACAAAGAAAAACTTTTTAAATAGCTATTTCTATGCCAAGCTTTGTTCTAAATGTCTCAAACTTGTCATTATATAAGGCTTTTGTGAATATATTAGCAAGTTGTAACATCATAGAGCAATGCGTAATATTAAAATCTTCATATTGTAACTTTTCATGCACAAAATGATAATATATGTCAATGTGTTTAGTTCTTGCATGAAACACTGAATTTTTGGCCAATTGTATCCCGTTTGGCTATCACTGAAGATAATAATAGGGTGTGTTTGTTTCATACTAATCTCACTCAACAATATTCGCAGCCAAACAACTTCTTAAGTAGTAGAACTTAACACTTTATACTTAGCTTCTGTTGATGAAAGAGAAATGGTGTCTTGCTTATTACTAGACCATGAAAAATAGCCATTTCCAAAGTTGAAAGCATACCCAATAGTTGACTTCCTATCATCTTTATTGCCATCCCAATTAGCATCAACATAACTTTGTAATCTAGGTGAAGTGTCTTGCTTCCTATAAACCAAGCCAAGGTTGGGTGTGCCCTTCACGTACCTCAAGATACTTTTTGTTGTGATGTTGTTGAGGTGGCTAAACCATATTCTTCTGGTTTTGCAGCATCCAATTTGTAAAGGGCGCAGTTACTATCTCGATGCCCCTTGCCACCACTTTATGTTGTGATCCATATCCTTCATTAGACACCCATCCTTGACAAATTCAACCTTTAGATGCTAATTTGCCATCACACCAGTAGAAAGAAAACTCTTTTGAATCCATGAACATAAAGCACATTGGGAATATTTTTGATCTTACCATCGAGAAACTGCATAGGTACATTGCCGACGTCCTGAATTTGGCATTCCTCCCCATTGGCCTGTGTGACCTTGTCCCCATCATAAATAGGTGAAATTTTTTTGAACCAATCACATTTTCCAGTCATATGCCAAAGCTTTGTTGCAAACTATATTTGGAGGAGAATCCATTTCTAGTGAGTGCTTTGGAGGTATCACCAATTCTAGAGTGTGCTATTGTGATTGCTTGTCAAAATCAAGCATTTTCAAGTGTAGAATGGGAATTTTTGTAATCCAAAACTCAATTTAGGTCAAAATACTTGTAGTAGGACAATTTCTCTCCCTATTAGTTGGATTGTGGCAATTTTTAGTGCATAAGAAAGGGAAAACATCATTCTTCAAGATTTTATTTCAAGTTTCTAGCTTTTGCATGTAAAATGTGAATGATTCAATTTGTGTACTTTTGTGGAAACCCTAAAATTGATTGGATCTCTTGTGTTTGAAGTTGTTGGACTTTTCAATTGTTGCTTGTTTCTTCGACATCCATGAGATAGCTCCATCACCTATGAAAATAGCATAAGAATTTATGGATTTTCTATCCATTTGATCTCCAACAAAGTTCAAATCTGAAAATCTATACAAGTTAGTTGATGATCCTCGATAAACAATGCCAAAATCTCTAGAACTCGAGATGTACCTCAATACTCTCTTGCTTCCAATGCTTCACACTAGGATCACACATAAATTGACTTGATCTACCAACATAATAGCTAACATCAGGTCTTTGCATTTTGGTGATGATATAGTGGATTCTTGTGTATAGAATGCTATTTTTCTTATATGTATGAGTTTTCACGTGTGAGTACAGTTTTTGTACGGCTGTTGTACGGATTGGAACAATAAATTAATTTAGATAAGTGTGATGTATTTACAAAGTCGCTATGTAGAGACAAGTTTGAAAATTTTAGACTAAAGTTTGGCATTGAACTAATATCTTGAAAGTTGTGTAAGTTGTTGTTGAACATGTTTTACGTCTTACTTGTAACATCGTTATGGAGTATACTTTATCTTTGAGTTGGAAGTGACTATGCTATCATGGAGGCACGTTCTATGAGTAGTTTGCTTACTACTAAGTAGATGACATTAATTATTGAGGGAGAGAGTTGAAAAGGCAATAATTGACGTGTGTATCAATTTGATGATTACTTGCCATATTGGACAGCTACTTTCTCTCCTAGTTTTTAGATAGAGGGACGATCTTTCTTGTGCCCCTATTTAGTTAGCCTTTCTTGTACTTGGATAAAGTAGTGTGAATATATAGTTTTCGATGTGTGAGCAATCCTGTGAATTCTTGTCTTGAAGTGCTTGTGGAAGTGCTGTGGTGATTGTGGTGATTAATAACGTTGTTGTCTCCTAGCTTCAAAACATTATTCTTATCACTCAACCAATTAAGTGCCACACAAAAAAACTTTTGATGAAACAAATACTAGTGACCACGCCACACTGGAGTAATTCCACAAAGGAATATTGGACTATTTATAGTCATATTGACTACTTATACTAGAAAAATTATTAAAATCCCAATTGATAGGTATTCTTACCATATCAATCCAATGATTATCGTCAGTGACAAAAAACCTACAGAAATCCAAAAAAAAACATCAATAAAGACATAATCACTGTAGCCAATTGATTATCTAAGTACTCGATAACTACAATTATTGTTTTCTACTTAATAATGGAATTTTACAAATTTGTAACACTTTTTCAAATAGTACAGTAGTTTGTAATCTAGTAACTTGAAACAAATCAAGTTGGTAGCTGATTATATGGGTCTCAAGTATGTAACCTTTGAAATGCAAATACTGAACCTCCGTCTTACACAATATCTCACAAAACTGGCTTTCAACCGAACTATATTAATAGCTTTTTTAAAAAGAAGTTGATTTAGTCAGTTCTCTCATAATTATTACTGAATTCAATTTATAACATACATTGTTACATTACAATAGAAATTCATAATTCTAATTTTCATTATCACTTCATTGAGTTATCGATTATTTGCACAAAACACAAAATTCCATTTTCTGACAGAGAATCAATATCAATACCATGCAAAGCCCATAACCACTTGAAACTATTGTAGACCACTCATTCAACAATCTAGAAACACACTACCACTGATTTCAAGTCCCCAGATAAGATTTCATGCACACACCACATGCATAAGTGTTTCGCTAAAAATATTTGCGTAAAGTTGCCGCCCCCAGGTGGCGTCGGGCAGGCAGGTGGGTGGCACCAGGCGGGCAGGCCGGGCAAGCCCAGGTGGCGCCGGGCAGGCAGCGCCACCAGCGCTAGGTGGGTGGCGCCGGGCAGGCCCAGGTGGCACCGGGAACCGGGCAGGTGGCATTGGGCAGCTTCACACCCACCTGCACACATGTGAGTAAGCAGGTGGGTTCAATTATATATAGGTACTAGTTTATCTCATAGATTTGCTTATGGGATAAACCCTAGTGCCCGACACGTGGCACCAGGGCAAGCAGTTTAAAAAAAAAAAAAAAAACCTCCTTGCCTGGCCCACCCTGACGCATGCGTAGGGTGCTAAAAATAAGAGGAGCCCTTCATATACCATATTATCCATAAATGGACAAAGCATATAAGAGTAAATCCAGTATTTCTTAAGAGACCTTGAGATTTAATTTTTTGATGGAGAGCATCATGTTTGTTGTTATTGGATAGAAGAGAAGGCCCACCAAGCCTATGTTGTGAAGGGCGTGTATCAACTGTTTGGGTGAAGGGTGTAAATCCAAAGCAACTTTCTTAACTAAAGACTTTACTCAATTTGAAGGGTGCTACAAGGTTTTCTAAAATTATAAACTTTCAACTCGAAAGGCTAAAATAAAATTGCATCTCTATGAAAGAAAAATAGGTTGTGAAGAGGTGGGAAGGTTTCAAAATGCAAGCCAAGAGACCCACTATGCACATGCGTGTGTGAAATGGGGATTGAGAAAGACATAAAAATAGGAAACAAATGAGGGGATATGTGTGACTCATAGTCAGTATTGCGAGCTATCATTAGCGAGTGCACCACAAAGCCATCTGCAATGCCTCTGCTGCACAGGCCCCACTCCATCCAAGGGGAGAGAGAGAGAGATTTTTTTTCCCTTATGTCCATCCATCACCATTGGATGGAGTGGGGCCAGCACTGTAGCTGCTCTTGCAGTGCACTCCTTAAGCATTCCCAATATTGCGCGCTTGTGTCTAAAAAGAGCCTAAGCATCTTGTTATAGAGAGGATTTTTCATAGGAAAAAACTACCCTTCAAAGTTCAATCTACAATCTAAAGGAAAAGGCCAAGTGTTTGGGAAAGTTGGCATCTCTTGAGAATGGAATCAACATCTTTCATCGAAAATCGATTTCATAAATATTTACAAGAAGTTGACTTTCAAAAAATCGACAACTTTTTTAAACGCGAGAAATTTTAGGTTTGTCATTTCCACATGGAGTAAATTTTTGTTTAGTAAACTAGGTAGATCCTTTTTTAAGTTACATAAATTTATTGAGTCAATAAAATAAATTTGTGATTTAAATATTTAATGTTTTGTGGGCAAAAAATTTGTGATGTAGGATCTAGAAGGCAAAAACTCTCAAAACCGATACGATAGCTTCAAAACAAAATGCACCAAATTGGAAGGAAACCTCAAGGGGTTTGCCCAACACTCGAAAAGGCCCTTCCTTCATTGTAAAGTCTATGTTGGCACAATGAGGAGGTGGGTGGGTCCCATGCAGCCACATGGAGATGGAGGCTGCCGCCCTGGATCATGGCATGGGTTACAAAAGAGCGAGCGAGAGCGAGAGCGAGAGAGAGGGGGGGAAAGAGATGGCGGAAGAGGAGGGCAAGGGGATGGGAGGAGGGGTGAAGGGGAAGGGGAGAGAGCTGCTGATAGCAGTGGACGATTCGGAGGGCAGCTCCCGAGCTGTGGATTACGTTTTGTCTACAATTGCTGGTCCTGCTGACTCCATCACTCTGCTACATGTACGCCCTGAGCTTGACGACAACGGTACCTTACCCCTCACTTCCCCTTTTCATCTCTTTTGCCTTTAAATTCTGTCATTACTTGTCGATCCATTTTTATACTGGTGATCCGGTGTAAAGAAATCTTTCAATTACAGCAATTGGTCCTCTAATGCGTCATGTGTTGGTAAGGACTTTCCTTTCCTTTAGGTGACGTCGGGAGGTCGAGTCCAATAAGCACAAATGAGGAGATACAACAACCCAGAAAAAAATCAGAGTAGTTAGAGATGATGATCTGTATTTATTGCAGTGGATATGTTCTATGGCGGTCCAGCCTGGCTAGATGAAGTGGAGAAGAAATACATAGAGCGAAGCGAGGCTATACTCAATAGATTCGAGCACGAAGTGAAACAGCATCAGGTCAGAAATCAGAGCCCCTTATTTTGTTCAATCAATTTCAGTACAAGATTATGGCCCGAAAAGCTACTAATTCATTTTGGATTTAGTGAGAAATCTTAGTTCCAGAACTTTTCTGAGACATAAAAACCCAGCCCTAATTCCAGGGCAAAGGGTTCTCAATCACTACCCTTGGGCAAGGGTTCTTAAATCCAGGAAAGTTCGAGGGCCAAGACTTTCCACTCTGTAAACACACCTTATTATTTTTTATGCTCAGAGCGAAATCTATGCTGTGGACCCGTAAAGCACCTGAAGGGCATAAGCCCATGGGCTTTATGCCTGTGAATGCCCTTGGCTCCACAAGCCAGGGTTTTGTGGATATAGTTGCACAAATGTTGAAGCCCGCAGCGCTTAAGCCCAAGACTGATTTCAGGCCATGCAAGTCTGCATCGTGATAACTAGTTTTAAGGGGCATCATAGCATTTAGTCTAGACTATGGATGATGAAGTTGATGCTCTATTACTTTGTGGACTCCACAGAATCAAAGATCGCTCTTCCCTTCTTTGGTTATGTTCATGCACTATCCTAGATTCAACATTGATACATGATTACTGGCCAATATGGAAGTAAATAGTAAATTAGTATCTGTCTGGGAAATGGGTGTCAAGAATAGTTAATATTGACTAACAAAAAGGAAATGGCTTGCTTAGTTAGTATCAACGAACAAATAAGTTCAGACCACACCTTGCGTGCCATATTTATTCTAATTCAGTGACATTTTTAAAGCAGATCAATTGCAAGACTCTCAGTTTGAAGGGAGATCCTCGAATTAAGATTGTGGAAGCCGTCAAGGATCTATCACCGGACCTTCTTATTATTGGGAGCAGGGGCCATGGCAAGATTAAACGGTGCGACTTGTTTTAACTCTAGTTCTGTCCAATTCCTGTCCTATAATGGCACGTGCTCAGAACAGTCGCTATGCCTGAAAGCTCAAACTTTTGCATGTTGTCCAAAGTGTGTTGTGATTTTTATCTCGTTCTGAAAGCTTGTGTTTGTGGTTTGCAGAGTTCTGTTGGGTAGTATCAGTGACTATGCTGCACACCATGCAGAATGTTCTGTACTGATTGTCAAAAGCCCATCAACTGCAGAATCTTCATCAGTTCTTGAGGCTCTGGTTCCTGGAATGGAACAACTTAGTAAAGTAGTTCAATCTGCCCATTGACTTCCATTCTCCTTGGAACTGGCCTTGGGTGATGAGCAGTAGCCTTTTTGATGAAAAGATTTTATGGGTTTCACGTTGCGTTGATTGAAACCCTCTTTGAAATTTTGATTTTAGGTTCGATAATCTGGTTCAACTATGGCTTGAGTTACCTTTTTGTGATTTTTGTGAAGCTTTGTATTTGGAGAGTAGCCAATGTACAAATCCAGGTTGATATTTCCTGGCTCTTTCTTCTTCCACCAAGGGAAGCAGGATGGACAATCTAAGGGGCTTGCCATATTACATTAGTCTCATTGGCCAGGGGTGCTATAAATCACCCATTTATGATATGATAGTCTTGTATAGGGTTTATTTTTACATGGAATCATGCATTTTTGTTTTTGGCAACTTAATTGGTAATAGTTTACGTGAAGATCCTAGGAAAGACTTCTAAGGACCAATTTAGATCTGTGATTGGTTGTATCTCAAATTTTTTTTCTCCATCAGCATCTATGACACAAGATCATAGCCTATCCCCAAGCATATACATTCGGTTCATATATTTACAGTTTTCTTTGTGATTGTTGCTTGCCTTGGGATTTGTGATTTTTAAGTTCTCTTGTGCTCCATGTGTCATATGTTTTTTGGCTCTCTCCTTATCCCACCCATCCACACACTCAGACAGAGATAGGCAGAGAGAGGGGAGAATTCTATATTCTGGAAGCAGAAAAGCCAAAGCTTTAGATAGAGAGATTTAATTGGAAAGAACCAATGGAAGAGGCCCATGACAATAGTCTTACCTTAGCTAATTTGGATTCAAAGGATTTGAATTTCGTGAATTGCGGTTGATTCAGTTATGCTAACTGGCCTTAATGGAAGGAAACAAACCTATAGTTTATATACGTGAGAAAGCAACTATATTAGAAGCTACATCAGAGATAAATTGAGGTACTTGGATCTAAAAGACAATTTATTCAAAGATAGCTGGCATTATACAAAGATTTGGCACAGACCACACAGGGAGGTCCCCTTATGCGTTCGTGTGAGTTATAATTTCTCACACACCACCTGCATAAAATGTGAAACTTCATGATAGTTATCACTTTGATTAACAAGAATTGTCTCACACGCTTAACAGGTTTGGTACAGAAGCGGAAGGCACAGGTATGAAGGATCAGGTGTAACAACCTTTTGCAAACAAACAAAAGTCTCTATGTCAAGCTAAAAAGGAGTTTGCCTGATCAGGTATGAAGAGCAATCTCCTGGGCAGACGAACTTTGAGTACTTAGAATCTCTAGACCTTTCTTCTTTCGTCCTATCTTTATCATTGCCGCTCATGTTTGGAGAAGTCATATATTCGTTATCACTGTTGTTGGAAGGATCCATCTCGTAGTGTGCTTATTGTTGTATCTACTACCATTTCTTTCTTTACAATAAGTTCTAATCAACTCTTTTGGAGTACATTTGGCCTGTGTGTCATGCTAGGCCTACATACTACTATTCCCTCGACATGATGCAGTTCTTTAGACCATAATGCTGTGTGCTCGGGTTCTCTTTGTATTTTGGAGTGACCTCCACTAGCACAATTTTCAACCCCACAATTGCAGTGCCAAAATGGCGGTAGGTTATTTAAAAAAATTAAAAAATAAGACAGATGATTAATTGAATAACACTTAAATTAAATGTAATTTAAAATGTTGTAGCCATTTGTCTGACTGTCTAAATTAAATACAATGCTCTGAAAACAACATTAAATATCTTTTTTTTTTTCACAAAGGACTCAAAAAAAACAATTACTATAGTATTGACCGTGGCAAAATCATCAGTTTCCAACTACATACATACAACATAGTTGCCCATTCCAGAATGGAACACGTTCTGGAATGCGTTCCGTTCCAGAACCTGACTAGATTTTGTTTTTTTTTTTTTAAATACGTATTTTTCTAACAAAGGAATCAAGAGAATACTTTAGCCACTATATGCCATGTTTCAGCCAAGATATACATAAGAGCAGATTTTCAAAAATACTATTCGAAGAAAAGCAAAATTTCAGCTACTTTTGATTGTGTTCAGTAGCAATGCTCCAACAAAAAGAAGAGCATTTTGGAAAGCACGTTTTGTAAGCGTTCCATAATATTATGCAACTGCAAAATTTAGAAGTTGAGTTTTTGCCATATTTTCAGCATAATATACACTAGAGTAAATTTTCATAAATAATTTCGAGGAAAACACAATTATTTTGAACTACTTTCACAATGTTCTGTAGGAACGCTCCAACAAAAAGGGGAGAATTTTGGCACGCTCATTGCATATGCGTTTTGTAACATTGACATACAGTATCTCTAAGAAACCTTAAATTTTCAATAAAAGAAAAAATATTATAACATAATTAAACAATTAATGCAATGCTCTTAAAAAAAATCCATGATATTCTTTGTAAAGTCAACAAAATGTCATGTACAAAAGTGATGTTCAGTTATGACAAAATCAGTTCCTCTGCAAAATCTGAAATCATCAAAGTTATCTAAAATTAAAATCTACTTTTTCAAATCTCTTAATATTCTTGTGGCCACATTGGCATCTGAAACATTGAATGTATATGGCAATTACTAAGATTTGAAAAAGTATGTCCGACACTCATGTGTGTACTATTTACTGAAGGTGGAGATACTAAGCGAGACTTGTAATACTTTTCAAAAGCATCATCAATAGCCTTAATGTTTAATGGGTTACACCAAAACTCATCATCATGATGAAGATCGAGATTGTTTGCATCACGAGAAACATCCACCAAAGGATGTCTAACTTCCTTAGAACCATCATTTGAAGAAGATGGAACACCAAAAAATTTTACAACAGATTTTCCCTTGAACTGTATCGCGTTATGTTTGTCCATCTCAGCGGCCAACGCATCCTGAAATTTATTTTCATCACCAGAAATGATGCGTTGCATTGCACGCTCTTTAATGCCCATGTTATCTCAATCATACCTAAATTCCACCAACAGATAAAATCACTTACAAACAAATAAACATATAGCTAAATGTAAAGCCCAAAATAATATGAACAGAAAACAAAACAAATGACATAATCAAACAAACTTGCTTCATGTATGCGCGAACATCGTGATGACCAGTTATCTTCATGCCACATTCTGCAGGGACTCCAGCATAATTCAGCCTATATATACCAGCAACACGTCCAGTTTTATTGCTAAATTCACCCACAACTCTAGATCGAAATAGCATGCACTTCACCACTTTGATAAAGTACATTTCCCAACTGGAATCCTGCTATACCACTACATGCATAAAGAATGTCAGTACAAATAGAATGATTCTCAAACAAATGATAAACATAATGACAAACAACAGTACAAAATAAGTCAATAAAAGCACATCTCATACTATTTTTGAATCAGTATGATTCTTAATTGGTGTTAAAAGCAAAGCATGAGGTGGCGGCTCATCATTATCCCAAACAGGATGATGCCCAGTTACAGCTTTATAATTCTCCACAACATCACTATGATAACATTAATATTTCATAGGTGGTCGTCTTTTCTCAGGAGCACAATGTGCAATATCCAGCTTGTAATTTTTGGAAGCATCTTGTGAGAACCAAAAACCAAAAAAAAATCCAAATTACCATGTGAAATCTTAAACATAGAATAAAACCTTGTTAACATAATAAATGATAAAAATCATCAAATCAAAACAAATATCTAACATATTCGCCGTATTCATCTTGACGTAGCTCAAAATCAACATCTTTCAAGTTACGGAGCTCCTTTGCACCTCTAACAAAGAAATTATGAGTACAAATCTCATACTACAACCATCAAGAATAGTATTTTGCAGTTGTGGATCAGCAAGCATTTTTTTCTCATCAATAACAAACAACACATCAACTCTTTTCGACATTTACCCAAGCCCATAAATCCAGATCTTCTTATAGCTTCCTCAGCAATAAATGCTGAATTCACATGTGTGGGATGCCCTACACATGTATTTTTGATCTCCTAAGCCCAATAATACCATAAAGATCAGACTAGCATTGGTTGTCAATAGGAAAGTTGATCATACAAGCAATATTATTGTGTTACAAGCAAGATTTGTCAACAAAACATAAGACTAAGCATCATAAATGCCTCTACTCGGCTAGAGAGAGAAAATAGGAAGTAAAAAACTCGTGGAGAGAGAGAGGGCACAAAGAGCTTGTCTCCAAATTTGCATTACACACAAATTTCATCATTTTCTCAATGAGAGTACATCACATATATATAGATCCATGGACTCCTCTCCTACTTTGAGTTGAATTGAAGTTGTGGATCCACCTCTCAAGCTATCTAGACTTATTCAAGCCACTTCACTATGTCTAATTGTGCCACCTAGTCTTTTCATGCATTAGATGTGGCATGTAAAGTACAAATGGCAATTCCTATGGTAGCTCGAGTTTCTACTTCTACCTACCTTGAATATTTTTTTCTAAGATGGGTCTTTACTAAGCCAAAAGAGCTCAATTCATCTTTGGCATTTTTAGGACCCCTACTCACAACATTAGATAGATATTTCAATGTTTTGACACTCCTCCTAAAAATGTATCTAATGTGGATCAAGCATTGATCTTGAGATAAGACCAAGATTAGACCTATGCTTTGAGAAGGCACTTTTGCAAAGTGGCTTTGTGGGAAGATCAGCAATACACGAAGATGTGTCGACATGTTCCAAGTTGATTTCACCTCCAATGAGCTTTTCCCTTACAAAATGGTGTGCCACTTCTATATGCTTGCTTCTTGCATTAAAAATAGGATTGTTTGCAAGAGCTTGTGCCGATATGTTGTCACATTTGATCAAGGGAAGATCATCCTCTTTGATGCACTTTAGCTCCATGATTAACCTCTTGATCCAAAGCACCTCTTTAGTTGTTGTAGTGAGTGCTTTGTACTTGGCCTCACAAGATGATAGAGATATGGTATCTTGCTTCTTTGAAAGCCAAGGCACAAGATTGCCTCCAAGAAAGATAGTATATGCATTAATGGACTTTCGATCCATTTTATCACTTGCAAAATCGGAATCTGAATAGCCAACAATGGTTAGATCTTCATTCTTGTACAATAAACCATAATCTTGAGTAGAAGATACATATCTTAGAACCCTTTTGGCCATCTTCCAATGTTGGATCTTGGGATCTTGCATAAATTGACTCAATTTGTGCACACAATAGCTCAAATCGGGTCTAGGGATAGTAAGCCAAATTAAAGAGCCTATATGACTCCTATAAAGTGTGATGTCCTCGAAGGATATTTCATCACCTTTAATAGGATCTTTTACATGTTCCTCCATGGGAGTATCTATGCCTTTACAATTTTGCATATTGAATTTTCTCAACATTTTAAATTCTTTCCCTAATGCATCTTTGGTTTCTTGAACTAGCATCAAACAACTTCCACTAAGAATAATGTCATCTACATAGATTAGAATAATGACAATATTACTACCATCAAACTTTAAGTACATAGAAGGATCGTAGTCACTAAGCACAAATCCTAATGAAAGTAGAAAGTTGTTGAGTCTTGAATACCATGATCTAGGTGCTTGCTTCAAGCCATAAAGACTTCTAAATAGCAAACACACCTTAGTTTTATCCTTGATAAATCCTTCAGGCTGTTCCATGTATATCTCCTCCTCAAGATAGCCATTCAAGAAAGCATTGGAGACATCAAGTTGAAACAGTTTCCACTTAAAAAATAAGGCAAGAGAGATTATGATTCTTATTGTCACCATCTTTGCTACAAGAGCAAAGGTTTCTTCATAGTCAAGGCCATATATTTGTGCAAAGCCTTTAGCACATAATCTTGCCTTGTACTTGTTGATGGAGCCATCATGATTGTACTTGCTCTTGAACACCCACTTGCATCCTATGACATGCATGTTAGGTGGTGGATCCACTAGCTCCCATGTGTGGTTGGTGATCAAGGCATCATATTCAATCTTCATGGCGTCATACCACTCCTTGGTATTGAGGGCTTCTTGGACATCTTTGAGCTCCTCGTGAGAAACAAAATAAGCATAAGTGGAATCAAGATCCACTTGTTTTCCTTTGTCATCATAAGTAAGCCTCTTGGGCTCGGATCTCTCCCTCATGGATCTTCTAGGAGTGAAAATCCGAGGACTTCCATCTTCAAATATTGACTCCTCCATATGTTGATTGTCTTCAATAACAATAGGCGATAGATTTTGAGGTTGCTTGATCTCGGCCCCTCCTGGACTTTTCTTCTTCATGGAAAACTACATCTCTACTATCAATTACTTTAGAAGTAGAGAGCATGTAGATTCGATAGGCTTTCTTGTTGGATGAATATCCAACCATTACTCCTTTGCTTGCACAAGGATCATCCTTCTTTCTCGTTTCCAAGGGAATATGGACAAAGCAAATGCATCCAAATACTCTAAGGTGTTCAACCTTAGGTTTCTTCAAATAAAGTGCTTCATATGGTGACTTTCCTCCAAGTGCTACATGAGGGAGTCGATTGCAAAGATAGTTTGAACAATTGATGGCCTCACCCCAAAAGTCTTTTGGCAAGGATGCCTCAATTCTAATGGTTTTGGCACATTCACACAGTGTTCTATTCTTTCTTTCAGCCATCCCATTTTGAGATGGTGTATATGCACAAGAAAACTCCCTTTTAATGCCTTCAAGCTCACAATGATCATGAAATTTACTGGAAGTGTACTCACCACCTCCATCACTTCTAAGAATCTTGATTTTGTATGAAAATTGCTTTTCAACTAGAGTTTTGAACTTTAGGAAATAGTCAAACACCATAGACTTCGAAGCTAGAAGATATACCCAAGTAAATCTAGTGAAATCATCAATGAAAGTTACAAAGCAAGTAGCACTACCCTTGCTCTTTGAGGATGAGAAGTGCACATCCGAGTGTATGAGCTCCAATGGATGTGTAGTCTTGATAGATCACTTTGAAAAAGGCTTCTTATGAGACTTAGATATGGCACAAGCCTCACATGGCTTGAAATTATTGGAGATAAGATTAGGCAAGCCAATAGCTTTGGCTTTCTTGACCATGGACACCATAGAATTATAGTTAGGATGTCCCAACCTTCTATGCCATAGTTCCTCCAAAGACATAAGAGTAGCAAAGGCACTATCACAAGAGTTAGCATACTCTTTGGGATCAAGCTTGTAGATTCCACCATATCTAGACCCAAATGCAAGGATCTCATCATGCTTCTTGATTGTACATGTATCAACATTGAAATTCACATCTAGTCCACTATCAAACAATTGCCCAACACTAATAAGATTTTTTGTTAACTTGGGAACAAAAAGTACATTAGACAGAGAAAGAACTTTTGATGAAGAAAGCTTTAAGGGAATGGTCCCTATGCCTTCAATAGCACACTCATGATCATTTGCTGTGTAGATGGACTTCTTGGCTCCTTCATAAGGTGACATAGATGAAAAAGAATGCTTGGAGCTTCCATCACTTGGATGAGCATCTTCCTTCTCTTCATTAGAAATGTTGGCTTGCTTGAATTGATAGCAATTGGTGGCATAATGCCCCTTCTTGCCACAAAAGAAGCACTTGATGTTTTTCTTCTTCTTCTTGGATGTGGAAGCTTGAGAGGACTCATCCTCTTCTCCTTTCTCCTTGGAAATAAGATTGTTCTTGCTTGAAGAGGATTGGTGTTGATTCTTACTTCTTGTCTTGTGCTTGTCTCTGGTAAAGAGAGCTTTACCATCAATGTTGAGAGACAGTCTCTCCACTTTCAAGAGTTTATACTCTTGTCTTGATTCTTCAGAAAGGAGCACACTTTCGAGTGCTTCCAAACTTGGTAGCTCCTCCTTAATGGCATAACTCTGAACAAGGTTGTCATATTCCTCCTTTAACCCATTAAGTATGACTTGAACAAGTTCATTTTGATTGATGGAGTCTCCTATGCATGACAATTCTCTATCGAGGTCTTTAACTCTCATTACATAAGCTGAAGCACATTCATCACTTCTCTGTATACTTTGAAAAATTTGGTTTCTTAGTGTTAGAAGTCTAGAAGTATTCTTTGCCTCATAGATAGACTTGAGAGTATTCCAAGCATCTTGGGCATTAGTACAAGCACCAATTTCTCTTAAGATGTCATTTGAGACATTCATCTTAATATAATGCAGAGCCATATTGGCTCACTTTTTGTACTTTGGAATTTCTTGTGGAATTTGTGGTTCTTCTTCAATGCCAAGTACAATATCCATCACATCTTGTAGTATTAAGATAGGTTCCATTCTAACCTTCCAAGTAATTGGAGGTTGACAATCTTTCACTTGCTTCTAATAGAAAGACACCCATTGAAGTCATAAAGAATGATAGAAATAAAAAAAGGTGGATGAAAGAATTGCTTATCTTCTCACTATAGGAACCAATCAAGGGTACAAAACCAAATCCTATGTAAGACCAAGCAAAAAAAACTGTGAGATAGATCTCACTAGCTTGACAATCTCTCTAAAACCAGATTTGAATCATCAAAAAAGATGAAGTATGGCAAAAGTTATGGTTCTTTGAATTTCACACATGTGAAATACTCCAAAAATGTCAAATTGACTTAAATACAATCTATTTGTATGAAACAATTTGCCTAGAACCTATAAATTTTGTTTGAATCACATATAGATGAGATTGTGCAGCTTCTGGATGATTTTTGTGATCATTCAAGCAATAAATGACATGTACACACGATTTGCCACAGGTCTAGGCACCCTACCTACGACTCTTCAAAAGCTTATAACTTTTGATTGGCTTATCCAATTGTCATGATTTTAATTGCATCAGATTCTACCATTTCTAGCTTTCTAGTGGGCTAATTTGCATTAAATTTGGATCTAAGGTGAGAGAGAACCACCAAACTGAAAATGGGCGGATTTCACATGTGCCAGCACTTGAAATTCCGTACAGTACCTGATCTGGACCATTCAAAGTGGTTTGAAGCTCTAAATCACCGAAAAACTGCAAACTAGCTAGAAAGTAGAATCTAGACAATTCCTAGCATGAAATCTGATCAGATCTGCAAACTTTTTTATTAGATTTGCTTGTAAAACTTAGGTAGGCTTTGATATCATGCTGAATTTACACGTGTGGGACACCCTACACATGTATTTTTGATCTCCTAAGCCCAATAATACCAAAAAGATTAGACTAGCATTGGTTGTCAATAGGAAAGCTGATCATACAAGCAATATTATTGTCTTACAAGCAAGATTTGTCAACAAAACATAAGACTAAGCATCATAAATGCCTCTACTCGGCTAGAGAGAGAAAGTAGGAAGTAAAAAACTCGTGGAGAGAGAGGGCACAAAGAGCTTGTCTCCAAATTTGCATTACACACAAATTTCATCATTTTCTCAATGAGAGTACATCAAATATATATAGATCCATGGACTCTCCTCCTACTTTGAGTTGAATTGAAGTTGTGGATCCACCTCTTAAGCTATCTAGACTTATTCAAGCCACCTCACTATGTCTAATTGTGCCACCTAGTCTTTTCATGCATTAAATGTGGCATGTAAAGTACAAATGGCAATTCCTATGGTAGCTCGAGTTTCTACTTCTACCTACCTTGAATATTTTATTCTAAGATGGGTCTTTACTAAGCCAAAAGAGCTCAATTCATCTTTGGCATTTTTTGGACCCCTACTCACAACATTAGATAGATTTTTCAATATTTTGACAATAAAAAATGAATTTGGTTAAAACATTTTTATTAAGTCAAGTTATTATGGCTGGTTTTGGGTTCCCAAAAACCCTAACTCTAAAAATGTCTAGATAAGAGCATGTGACACCATTTTTGTGGTTATCTTTTTCATTTCAAAAATAAACAAAAAACCACAATCTCCAATATTCATCACAAAAAAACTCGCAGAACTCGCACAAATTTACTCGCAAATTGCCAAATCTCCAAGAATAGAAAGAGAGAGAGAGGAGTGATACATGATTTCCATATGCTTGCTTTGAGAGTGAAATCTTGGAATAAAAAATAGTGCGATTGTGCTTTGATTACCACAATATATATAGTCATTGGTTGGTGTTGTGCAAGGTCGATATCTGCTAACAAATTTCTCAACCAAATCCCCTCCTTGGTAGATTGGTGGCAGCTATGTATTTTGATTTAGTTGCCGACAATGCCACTAAGGTCTACTTTCAGCTGTTCCATGAGATCGGGTCTGGATTGAATAAGAATACAAATCCAGAGGTCGACCTTTTGGTATCAATATCTCTTTCCCGATCTGCATCTGTATAGCCTTCAAAAATATAGGTAGATTGGCTACTTCCATAACATAGATGTTTTGTGGCTTGAACATATTTCATGAGTGCTTTCTAGTGGGTCGACCATGGATTGGATAGGAACTGACTCAGTGAGCTGATGGAGTATGCAAGGTCAGGTCAAGTGCAAAGCATTGCATACAACAGTGAGCCGATTATGGAGTAAAAAGGGTTTTGCTTCATTTTCTTATTCTCTGCCTCGGTTTGAGGACATTGTTCCTTTGATAGTTTTAGACCTGGGTCGAGTGAAAAGAAACTCGATTTGCAGTTGGTCATGCCATATTTCTCTAGCACATTAATTAAGTATCGTTGTTGACTAATGTAAATATGTCTAGTGGGTCGATCTCTACGGATTTGAATTCCGAGACAATAGTGGGCTGTGGGCCCATATCGGTAATCTCGTACTCTTGTGCTAGCTTGCCTTTGACATCCTTCAAAAAAATTCAGATTGTTACTGAACAATAAAGTATCATCAACATACAAAGTGTAGCGCAGACATCCCAAAGGGAGCCGGGAACCACGACTTAGCTTCCCAGCCTTCAACTCTTGTCAGCGTACTTATTATCTCTCCTCATCATTGCTGGTCCAAAAAAAGCCTATAACAATCTTTCCTTTCCACAACAAAAACCTGTCAACTTATTAGGTTCAAAGTTCGCCAGTCTCCTCGTGTGAGTATGGCTAGGTCACCTTGAATTTGCCCCCATTTCGATCAACTTTTATTCAAAATTTGCCCCAAGAGAGAGGTGTGTGATAGTTCCCCTCCACTTATGAAAATAGCTGACCGGACTTAGAGTAGAGTTCTTAGACAAAAAGCCTTTCCAACATTGTACTTCCCATCTGCTAGGATTATGGCTTGATCCAACTTGTTGCCAATCTTTGAAGAGGATCCTAGTCCATCCCCTTTGAGGAAAAACCCAATTGACATTGGATATCACCAATGCTCAGTGAGTTTCAGTTCCGAAGGTAGCCATCCCAAATGAAGACCCACAACTCCATAGAAGATCTCCCCTGAAATTGCCGTTTCCAACTTTTAACTTCCTGCTTGCGTCTAGTGGGCATTGTTGCAAATGAAACTAACCCAAGTAACAAGCTAGCCATCCACCCTTTGCAAACATCGAGTCATTTCGTTGCTGTTCACGTGATAGTACTTGAACTGCGAATCCGCCCCACAGATTTTGTAGTCCTCTTTGTGTGATGGTATCAGCCTTCAAAAGAAAGGTTCCTTCTCGAGCCATCAACTCCTTGTGTCACAAACAATCATGCAAACCAGACAAAGCACGAGTACTAAGACTCACCATGAATACATACAAGCAAGACACTCAGGCAGGTTTACTAACAGGTAACAAAGACAAGGTCCGCCTTTGAGATAGTCCTGCCAAAAGGCCCTTGGCCTGGCCGTGCCCATATAGATCGATCACAGAATCAGCCCACAGAGAACACCCATTCAACTATCTGTGCTTTCACCATTAAGCAGCACATTGCCTCATTCATGCCCCACCAAATCTGCCCGATAGCCCTTATAGCTGAACGATTGGCAGCTATCCCGCACCGGCAGCTAACCATCCGTGCTTTACACCCGAATTCGAGCAGCATCTATGTATCAATGGTTAACCCGTACAGTTCAAATATGTCGCCCCGCACCCCACAAGGAACAAACCGTGCTGTCACCTATCTAGGCAGCACTTTGCCTCCCCTGTCCTACGTGCAGACAGCGCCATGCCCGAACCGTGGGAACTGACCGTGCACTGTGGGCAGCACCTTGCATAGTAATTGTCCTGATGAACCCCAAACAATGGCCATTTTTGTGAGATCCGCATAGCTAACCGGTTAGTTGGCTCTGATACCACATGTAGCGCAGACATCGCAAAGGGAGCCGGGAACCATGACTTAGCTTCCCAGCCTTCAACTCTTGCCATCCAAACCCACTTGACATACAAGCAGCCAACTCGCCAACAACGATCAGACTTAACCAACTGGAAGTCCGGAAACCAACATTGGGATCCAACCTGGCGCCATGCCAGAACGGGGGTCTCGATGTGGGTGACTTCCCTCCAAGCAAGCCGTCCGACATAAATCAAACTTAACCAACTCGAAGTTTCATTACAAACGAGTAACATCCATTCCAAGCAAGCGGTCTGACTTACATCAGACTTGACCAACTGAAAGCTTCGTCACGAGCATTGGAAGCCAACCTGGCACCATGCCAGACTGGACAGCCATAAACAGGAACTTCCATCCAAGCAAGCCATCCAACTCAGCCGATAGGTTAGAGCCCATTCCCCAAGAGCTTAACCCATTCACGTTCATGCAAGGAACACTCAGAACCACAAGCCGCGACAGATATGGACACAACCAGTTCCTAGACCAAATGGTCCCGACAGCATGCCGCTGGCGCCACGGACCGAATGGTCCCGACGGCATACCGCTGGCATCCCGGGATACGACCCTCAACTATGTGCCAAATTAAAAAGTTTGAAGAGGCCTTACAGCTGGCGCTTTTACCGAACATTGAAACCCAGAAGGCAATCAGAGTCAGCTTGAGGAAAATCCTACTTTATTGATAAATCTGAGAAGGTTACATTCCAAGTGTAAGACCGACCCTAGTCTCCAGGGTGCTGGCATGCCAAGGCGAGTGCCAGAACAACATTCCAGCAAGGGAGGCTGAGACTTGGTTGGAGCTCGCCCTGAGTTGCAACCCGCACTCCCCTATAGTATTGGTGGGATTCGCCACCTCCCCTCATACCAAGTACTCTACCTAGGCTGGTAAAGCACATTTTCTCTCTCTAGAATTTACTGATCCCCAGGTTTCCTTTAATCATGCCTAGATCGTGTGAGGTGATTGCACATCCATCCGAGCTCTCTGGACTTCGTTGGAACCGATCAAAGATTTTCAGCCATAGGAACTTGGCGCCGGCTGGATTCTGGTCACAGTGGCGCCGGGAGCAACAGGGGTGCTGCTGGCGCCGGGGCAATGCTGGCGCCGGAAGTAAAGCTTGTAAAGGTAACTTTACAACATCCACCCCACCTTTATAAAATCTGATGTCCTCATCAGATGTCAGATTAAAGTAAAGGTGTCTCCCAATTAAAATTAACTATACATTTAAGCTACTGGGCACAATAATCAATTTACTGGCCACTTTTTATTAACATTGAAACTGGCACACCACAAGTCGAAGTCTCAGTTTGTTCTTTGAAACTTGAAAATATCACTTTGTCTGGGAAAAGCGTTGATTTTATATCGCTTATGTAAAACCCAAGAACCTTATTAACTGGTGACAGAGGCCTTTCTGTGAAATGTTCGCCCCTGTCGCTTCTGACTTTCGACTTTGGAACTCCTTTGAGCTCCTGATTTGTCCTTGATGCACTTTGTGTTGAGCTCCTTGAGCTCCAAATTTGATCAGTTCTGCATAGGTATCAAGGCTCCCTGAGCCAAAGGACTTATCGTTTGATTACCACTTTATGGTCCACTTCGTGCCTTGTTGCTTCTGCACCTTGATTTCTCTCCTTGTCCCAGGCTGATCTTGATACTTTTCATTTTTGGCTCTTTGAGGTAGGCAAAGGTTGAGTACTCCTCAATGCACCTCTCATTTAGCTTGAAGTAGATGTCTTTGAATCAATCCAAATGTAACCATTGACCTCATGGAGAGCCAAGGGGTCGCACCAGTTTGATCCGCATACGAACTATCTCCTCGCGTTCGTTTGAAGCGCCATGTCCGTCACGCAAAACTTGACTTTCACAATTCCATCACTGGGCAGTTGCCTCACAGTCAAAACAAGAAGTGTACATCTAGATTGGCTTCAAGTAGCTCTCTTTGAATCAGACACCTGCACCCAGAGTTTGCACTAGTCCGATCTCAACACGAACTGTCCCTTAGCGTCCGTTCGAAGTACCAAGTCTCTCGTGCAAGACTTAACTTTCACAGTTCCTTCATTGATCAGCTGTCTTACATGTAACACAAGTCAGCATACTTATTGTGTCTCCTCATCATTGTTGGTCCAGAGAAAGCCTATAACAAGCTTTCCTTTCCACAACAAAAACTTGTCAACTTATTAGATATAAAGTTCACCAGTCTCCTTGTGTGAGTATGGCTAGGTCACCTTGAATTTGCCCCCATTTTGATCAACTTTCATTCAAAATTTGCCCCAAGAGAGAGGTGTGTGTGATAGTTCCTCTCCACTTATAAAAATAGCTGACCGGACTTAGAGTAGAGTTCTTAGACAAAAAGCCTTTTCAACATTGTGCTTCCCATCTGCTAGGATTATGGCTTGATCCAACTTGTTGCCAATCTTTGAAGAGGATCCTAGTCCATTCCCTTTGAGGAAAAACCCAATTGACATTGGATATCACCAATGCTCAGTGAGTTTCAGTTCCGAAGGTAGCCATCCCAAATGAAGACCCACTGCTCCATAGAAGATCTCTCCTAAAATTGCCCTTTCCAACTTTTAACTTCCTGCTTGCGTCTGGTGGGCATTGTTGCAAATGAAACTAACCCATGTAACAGGTTAGTCATCCATCCTTTGCACACATCGAGTCATTCGTTGCCGTTCACATGATAGTACTTGAACTACGAATCTGCCCCACAGATTTTGTAGTCCTCTTTTGTTTGATGGTATCAGCCTTCAAAAGAAAGGTTCCTTCTCGAGCCATCAACTCCTTGTATCACAAGCAATCATGCAAACCAGACAAAGCACGAGTACTAAGACTTACCATAAATACATACAAGCAAGACACTCAGGCAGGTTTACTAACAGGTAACAAAGACAAGGTCCCCCTTTGAGATAGTCCTGCCAAAGGACCTTTGCCTGGCCGTGCCCATACAGATCGATCACAGAATCAGCCCACAGAGAACACCCATCCAACTATTTGTGCTTTCACCATTAAGCAACACATTGCCTCAGTCACGCACCGCCAAATCTGCCCGATAGCCCTTATAGCTAAACGATCGGTAGCTACCCCGCACGGGAAGCTAACCACCTGTGCTTTACACCCGAATTCAAGCAGCATCTCTGTATCAATGGTTAACCCGTAAAACTCGAATATGTTGCCCCGCACCCCACAAGGCATAGACCATGCTTTCACCTACCTAGGCAGCACTTTGCCTCATCTGTCCTACGTGCAAACAGCGCCAGGCCCGAACCGCGAGAACTGACCGTGCTTACACCTTGAGGGCAACACTTTGACTCATCAAGTCCCCCATTCTGCCGACCATCCCGACCGTGGATGCACCCGTGCTTACACTATGGGCAGCACCTTGCACAACAGTTGTCCTGATGAACCCCAAACAATGGCCATTTGTTTGAGATCTACATAGCTGACCGGTCAGTCGGCTCTGATACCACATGTAGCGCAGACATCGCAAAGGGAGCTGAGAACCACGACTTAGCTTTCCAGCCTTCAACTCTTGCCGTCCAAACCCACTTGATATAAAGCAGCCAACTCGCCAACAACGATCAGACTAAACCAATTGGAAGTTCGAAAACCAACATTGGGATCCAACCTGGCGCCATGCCAGAACGGGGGTCCCGATGTGGGTGACTTCCCTCCAAACAAGCCGCCCGACATAAATCAAACTTAACCAACTCAAAGCTTCGTTACAAATGAGTAACATCCATTCCAAGCAAGCGGTCTGACTTACATCAGACTTAACCAACTGAAAGCTTCGTCACGAGAGTTGGAAGCCAATCTGGCGCCACGACAGACTGGACAGCCATAAACAGGAACTTTCACCCAAGCAAGCCATCCAACTCAGCCGACAGGTTAGAGCCTGTTCTCGAAGAGCTCAACCCATTCACGTTCATGCAAGGAACACTCAGAACCACAAGCCGCGACAGATATGGACACAACCGATTCCTGGCCCAAATGGTCCCGACAGCATACCGCTGGCGCCACGGACCGAATGGTCCCGACGACATACCGTTGGCATCCCGGGATACGACCCTCAACTATGTGCCAAATTAAAAAGTTTGAAGCGGCCTTACAACTGGCGCTTTTATCGAGCACATAAACCTAGAAGGTAATCAGAGTCAGTTTGAGAAAAATCCCACTTTATTAATAAATTTGAGAAGGTTACATTTCAAGTGTGTGACTATTGTAAAGCTGACTCGGGTGCATCCAGTGTGCCCTGTAAGACTCTAAGGGGTGACGCTCCTCTTGGTCCCAGAGCAAGTTAGAAAGTCAAGTACTGAGCCTCCAACCTGTGGTGAGCCAATCAAGCAGTCACAGGTCATGAGCTAGCTCTGGAGCTCGAGTCATGGCCTAGTGAGTTGTCAAGTTGATTCTGTCACCGGTATGGCTCTCGGGACCCATGTCCGAGAGCCAGACTGATTCTGCCAGGCTTGCCAGACTTAATCAGCAAAATAAAAACTAAGTCCAGAAAAGCGTGCTTTACCAGAAAGCACTATATTCCAAGACAGAGGGGGGGCGCTGAATCACACCAGAACTATAGGGGGAGTCCGGCAGACAGAAACTTGAGCAGCTCAACCAATGCCAGGAACCCAGTCGCCAGGTCTCAACTCCCTCTACCAGCACGAGCCAGGCACAATGCCCAACACGTGTTGGTGGCCCCGAGACCGGTTAGTCTATGTATGAATGTAACCTCTTCCAAATTTAATAAAGTTGATCCTTGGGGATGATTACCATTTCAGTTTTGCCTCCGGGACTGGTCCAAGTGGAAGGACCCTTACTACAACCTTTTTGCGTCACCGGCGCCTAAGGGTCCACGTCACCGACGTGTGGCTTGCTGCTATGCCATTTGGTCAGTTTGTCGACCACTATGCCTTGAGTTCCATGTGTGGCTTGTCTTTGCCTTTGGTTACCTTTTGGAGACGGATTCTGAGTTGGCTTTCGGGTTGGTTGGGATTCCAATTTTCTTAAGTCTGAATGGTTAAGCTTGTTACGTTTCTAAGTTGGCTTTTACGTAAGTGCATGATGGATGAATATTAGACTTAAGCGCGTGTTGGGGAAACCTCTCAAGTCCCAGCGCCCTTTGAGGCGCCGGCGCAACATGTGGTATCAGAGCTGACTAGCCGGTCAGCTACGCAAGTCTCACAGGGAGGACCACTTTTTGGGATTTGTCTGGACAGCCGTTGTGCAAGGTGCTGCCCACAGTGTAAGCGCGGGTGCATCCACGGTCGGGGTGGTCGGCAGAACGGGGGACTTGATGAGTCAATGTGCTGCCCTTGAGGTGTAAGCACGGCCAGTTCTCGCGGTTCGGGCCTGGCGTTGTCTGCATGTAGGACAGATGAGGCAAAGTGCTACCTAGGTAGGTGAAAGCACGTTCTGTGCCTTGTGGGGTGCGGGGTGACATATTCGAACTGTACGGGTTAACCATTGATACAGAGATGCTGCTCAAATTCGGGTGTTAAAGCATGGGTGGTTAGCTGCCGGTGTGGGATAGCTGCCGATCGTTTAGCTATAAGGCCTATCGACCAGATTTGGTGGGGCATTACTGAGGCAATGTGCTACTTAATGGTGAAAGCACAGATGGTTGGATGGATGTTTCCCCGTGGGCTAATTCTGTGATAGATTTGTGTGGGCGCGACTAGGCAAAAATCCTACGTCCGGTCTCAAGGGGGATGTGACTTGAGAGGGATCCTTTGTGTTTGCTTCGATTTGTTTGTTTGTTTGTTGTGTGCTTGCCCGGACCTGAATAACCCCTGATTCCTACTTGGTTCTCAGGTGATTTGATCATGCTTATTTGAGGAGGAGATACTTTGTATTGAAGCTGACTTAATAAAGAAGGAAAAAGAGCTGTGGGGCCCAATGTGCAAAGGGGAGAGCTTTCAAAAAGAGAAGGAAAATAGACTAGTGGAAGTGCACCTCTTACCAGGATGGATGACCACCATGATGAATCGCGAGCATTAGCAGATGGGGAAGAGCAATGCCGAGAATATGGCTCCCGCTTGCACCGAGATGGCACCAGATCCAAATCAAGAAAGAAAGAGTATATGCATGCCCCAGTGGCACCTCCTCAAGAAGAAATTGGCACCCCTTCTGAACCGACACCAAGAGATGAACCCTTGCCAGAGGCGCACCAAGACCTCTTTGATGTCTATCCAGCGCAATGGCGGCTATGCTTAGTGAGGTAAAGAAGGATAGAGAAATAGAAAGGAAAGAATGGCAAGCATCCATGCGAGTCATGAACCATAGTCAATTTGACCTCGCTAGAGAACTGAGAAACGGGCTAACACAGCTCGAAGTCAGGTTTGAGGAGTTGAAAACCACAAGAGGGAATGCAGGGATGCCTCCTCCACTCAGACCAAGGGATACTCCAGCGCGAAACGCAGAAGGCCCAAAGAAGACTGCTAAAGTAAAGCACCGCCTACTTTCAAAGGGGAGCATGACGTTCGAGTTGTGGAGGATTGGTTGTTTCACATGGACCATTACTTCTGCTTGATAAATACCCTGAAGAAAAGAGAGCAGACTTGGCGTTAGCATATTTTGAGGGTTACACAACAAATTGGTACCGAGTGGCAGGGATGCAGTTCCGGACATGGGATGCATTCAAAAATGCGCTACGAGAGGAGTTCATACCCAAAGATTCACACATGAGGCTGAGGGTAGAATTATCATGACTCAAGCAAAAAGGTTCGCTATGAGAGTACTTGAACAAATTCAGACAGAGCGTATGGGTAATTGAAGATATGTCAGAAGCCGATCAGACCCACTACCTCTTGTCTGGAATGCAGACATGGACCCGGGGAGTGATAGACAGCTACATGCCCAATGACTTTAACTCAACTATTCGGGCGGCTGAAATGGTTTGCGATTATGAGATCACGTTGGCACCAACTGCTCCCTCAACGACAACAAAGGTACTAAGTGGATCCAGACTGAGTCCAAGCTTCTTCCCAAATGGGGACTCAACTTCAAATGGTAACCAAGCCTCAGGTAGCGTGAGCAAATTCCCAGCAAGAACAGGGTTTGGCAACCAAGGCAACAACGGAGGGAATACCTTCCAAAGGAGGAGCAACTTTGGCCATGCAGCTAGTCATAGCAATAGCTCACCAACAGTGGGCAGTTCCCTACGCTGCTTTAATTGTCAATAGCAAGGTCACTCGTGGAGGTCATGCCCCAAACCATTGAATAAACAAATCATGGCGGTGATCGAAGTGTTTGATAAGATGGACAGAGAGGCGTCTGATCAAGCGAACGGTGAACAAGACGACGCAATGACCCAGAAGTGGATTTGGCGGAGTCCGACCCGAATGCCTTACAACAAATAGGGGCACTTGCGGCTTATCGAGAACATCTCATGGCGACTCCTACACAAAAGGATCAAAGTTGTTGTACCTCAAAGGCTGCATCCAAGACAAGATCATTCACTTCATGGTGGATCTGGGAACATCGCATAACTACTTGTCAGAAAGTTTGGTAGATCAATGTGAAGAAAATGCGACCCCTATCTGTGTGGAGACCGCCAAAGGCACAATGACAACTTGTAGATTGGCAACCAATTTGCCAGTCTCGCTGGGGACTTGGAAAAATCGATTAGCGTTCACAGTCTTGAAAATGACTGCCTTTGACGCCATCCTAGGACTAAGCTGGTTTAACGAACATGTGGTGGCCTTCCTGGCAAAGGGGGTTAATCTTGTGTTGTTATATAACGGCATAAAACCTTGTGTCGTCAGAGCTATGCCAGGGGATCAATTAGAGATGAATGATACAACTGAAGTTGAGCCAGTGATCCCTTCAAATCTCATTCACCTCTTCAACGAAGGAGAACCAGCAGAAATCAATCAGGTGACACAAACTCAGAAGGAGCCACCGATACCTGCAGCATCCACATTAAAGATAGATCCGAGTGCCGATCTCGAGCTCAAGGAGCTCACCTTGTGCGACCAACGAAAAATCTAGAGTCCCAAGGGACTCATTCAGAGGCGCTACAAACGGCATATCTTAGGCTCAATGGAGCCCAGGTACCTTCCTTTCTATATTGCAACTTTACACAGGTTTTACGTAAGTGAACTAGATCCACACTTTTCCTGTGCTAAGTGCAAAAGTGATTTATTATTTTCTAGAGGTTTGTCTTTTCCTTGGCCAATGAATCAAGCCCGTGCCCTTGTAATTGTGAATAAAGTTCGGCCGATGAATCAGGCCCGTGCCGTGAGTCTTAAGTTCTAGTTTGGCCCTGATGAGGACATCGGCTTTCTCAAACGAGGGGAGGATGTTGTAAAGATGACTCGGGTGCACCGAGTGTGCCCTGTAAGACTCTAAGGGGTGACGCTCCTCTTGGTCCCAGAGCAAGTTAGAAAGTCAAGGACTAAGCCTCCGACATGTGGTGAGCCAGTCAAGTAGTCACAAGTCATGAGCTAGCTCTGGAGCTCGAGTCATGGCCTAGTGAGGAGTCAAGTTGATTCTGCCACCGGGATGGCTCCCGGGACCCATGTCCGGGAGCCAGACTGATTTTGCCAGGCTTGCCAGGCTTAATCAGCAAAATAAAAACTAAGTCCAGAAAAGCGTGCTTTACCAGAAAGCACTATATTCCAGGACAGAGGGGGCGCGCCGAATCACACCAGAACTATAGGGGGAGTCCTGCAGACGGAAACTTGGGCAGCTCAACCAGTGCCAGGAATCCAGTCGCCAGGTCTCAGCTCCCTCTACCAGCACGAGCCAGGCACAATGCCCAACACGTGTTGGTGGCCCCGAGACCGGTTAGTCTATGTATGAATGTAATCTCTTCCAAATTTAATAAAGTTGATCCTTGGGGATGATTACCATTTCGGTGTCGCCTCCGGGACTGGTCCAAGTGGAAGGACCCTTACTACAACCTTTTTGCATCGCCGACGCCTAAGGGTCCACGTCACCGATGTGTGGCTTGCCGCTATGCCATTTGGTCAGTTTGGCGACCACTATGCCTTGAGTTCCATGTGTAGCTTGTCTTTGCCTTTGGTTACCTTTTGGGGACGGATTTTGAGTTGGCTTTCGGGTTGGTTGGGATTCCAATTTTCTCAAGTCTGAATGGTAAAGCTTGTTACGTTTCTAAGTTGGCTTTTACGTAAGTGCATGATGGATGAATGTTAGACTTAAGCGCGTGTTGGGGAAACCGCTCAAGTCCCAGCGCCCTTTGAGGCATCAGTGCAACAGTGACCGACCCTAGTCTCCGGGGTGCTGGCATGCCAAGGCGGGCGCCAGGACAACATTCCAGCAAGGGAGGCTGAGGCTTGGTTGGAGCTCATCCTGAGTCGCTACCCGCACTCCCCTATAGTATTGGTGGGATTCACCACCTCCCCTCATACCAAGTGCTTTGCCCAGGCTCGTAAAGCACATTTTCTCTCTCTAGAATTTATTGATCCCCAGGCTTCCTTTAATCATGCCTAGATCGTGTGAGTGATTGCACATCGATCCGAGCTCTCTAGACTTCGCTAGAACCGATCAAAGATTTTCAGCCATAGAAACTTGGCGCCGGCTGGATTCTGGTCGTAGTGGCGCCGGGAGCGTTGCCGGCGCCGGTGGCGCCAGGAGCAGCAGGGGTGCTGTTGGCGCCAGGGACAATGATGGCGCTGGAAATTAAGCTTGTAAAGGTAACTTTACAACACAAAGTGATGATTATGAAGGAGGTCGAAACATACTTGGGTATCTCGATATGTACATTAGTGAATTCTTCTAGATCTAGGGGATTCAGAGTTGATAATATCTTACCGGACTGTAGATGCATACACCAAAATGGATTGTAGGGCTATTTTTGGTGTTGTGCATTTTTGGATTTTCTAGATATTTTTGCAAATGTTTTCTGAATGGTGTGAGATCGAAAAATGGGATGGTCGAAACTCGATCAAGATCAATGACCAAGGTCAAATGGAACGAACAACAAAAAATAAAAAACAAAAACTGAAAGGTATTCAGGGAAGATAAAAATTGTAGATGGAGTCAGATCATATCTATCATAAAAAAAAATTGCAATTTTTCTAATGGCGAGTAATAGGTAAGTGCGAGTAATTGATGAACAATCCTAATTACTCGCCAAGTATATTGTGAATGATGATCATAACTTACTATATAAAGTGCGAGTAAAAAAAAAGAACCGTTGGCGAATAATAGCATAAAACATTGGGCAAGAAATTAGATAATTACTCGCCGGTCCACCAAATGGTAGATCAAGTACTATACTAGGTTTTGTACAGACAAGTAATTATAAAAACGGGAAATTCAAATTGGCGAGAACTTTGAAAATGGTAGAAAAATCAGATTTTGAAATGGAAATTAATTTGGCTTTACTCGTCGAGTCTCTAGATCCTAGATATGCAGTTTCTAGAAGTATTGTGAAAGTGGAGCAAATGTTGGAGGGAAGCTCAAAAAATTCAAAATGGCGAGTAATTAGATCTTTACTGGTCGAGCTGTCTGATGATGCACCGGAGTCTATTCTGCTCTCGAAATGCAGATAAAAATCACTCCAAAAGCAACGATGCCAAAAAAAATGTTGGGCCCTTTTCGTGCCTCCCTACAGATGTGGTTTTAGAGGGCAAAGAAGGGGTTTATGGATCTCTAACCGGATAAGTATCGCTTATAGTATCAAGTATCGATCTGGGGGCTTGCTAAGGTTATCAAGCTTAGTGTATGATCTAAACGTGAAATAGCCTAGATTTGGGGAAGGGTAAGCCCCAAAGGTGTCACTTTGCAATGGTTGGGAATCAAGTGTACACGTGGCCAACCACAATTAATAACTCATATGTAAATTGTGTTATTTAGGTGATTGCATATACACGAAAAGAAGCGCACGTGATTTGAAAATGATTCTTTTGGTGGAGTGATCTAACTGAATTTTTTGAAAGCATTGAATATTTTCAAAAAATTAGAGATTTTGATTTAAGCACTAGTTCACTCGTGCTAGTGTTTTAGCATTCAATGAACTTCACAATTGGTGCAAGTTGAGAAATTGAAACTCTTGATAGTTGTGAATCGTAAACAACATGAGTCGAATGTACAAATTATTTGTGGTTCTTGATTTCAATTGAAGTTGCGCTAGCAAAGAATAAATATGTACTGATCCAGAGTTTCATGAAGATTAAACTCTACGGAAATGAGCTTAATGTCCAGTTCAAGCAACGAATATTATCTTGATTTTGACAACGCGCAAGTGCGAATCGTGGACCCCATCGCCCATCCCATGCCAGTCAGCCGGCGGGAGCTTCCGCCAGAGTTACAAGCTGCACCCTGTCTCTAGATCCTACTCCAGTCTCCACTCACTCCACTCCAGCATTCTCATACAATCGTTCTCAATCGTGACACGGATGGGACCTCAGTGTCAAGTGCCCACTGCCAACCCTTTCTTATTTCACGAAAGGAGAGGTGGAATGTGTGAGGGCATCATGGTGATCTGTCCTCCATAATCATGGTGGAACTATGACTTCTCCACGGTTGGATGTGTTGTCTCATCCTGCAGGTGCCCCCAAGGATGCATCTTATGAAACTAAATTGAGACGCTCTCATTCGCACTCTTCACTTCAGGTGCATAGTCAAGGATTCGAATTCGACCTGCACCCATACCATGGGCTTTTTTCTTTTTTACCTTTACATGACATGTATAATGTAATCCGGCTGCGCATCCAAGGATGCATATCTATATATACTAAAACTATTTAGGTTTCCGGGCAGCTCACTGACGAGCAGCTGCTTGAACCCAACTCATATTTTTAAAAGCCTGACTATCTACATATACTAAAACTATTTAGGTTTTCGTGACGAGCAACTGCTTGGACCCAAACAGAGAAGCAAATTCCTAAATACAGCTAAGATTTGAGAGAGAAATAGTGGGATTGAGATGCAATGGCGGCGTACCAGCCGGCATAGCTGGTATAAGCTCCCCTGGAAAATTACTTCTGCCTTCGGCGCTCTTGATTTCCCAAGCAACCGCGTGAGCGCAGCGAGCGATCGATCGACCGACCAATCGATCAAGATCAACAAAGAAGAAGGATCGATCGAGAGAGGATCGAGGATCGAGAGAGAGAGAGAGAGACGGCCGAAAGTGGGAAAGGGCGGTACTAAAAGAAATGTCAGCTACAATGGGTGTACCTGAAGCCCGCCTAAGTGGGCGGGCTATATATATTAAAAGAATTTGGGTTTTTGAGCAGCATGAGTTGCCCGGGTGTTTTTTTTACCAATAAACAAAACTAAAAAGAGGCCTCAAGAAGGGTCTAGGCAACGGGTAGGGGGGGGGCACGGGCAAACATGTATAATGCAAGAGTACCTTTTAAATAGAAATAAGTATAAGACTTTCAACCACTTATACATATATTCTTGTTATATTTTACATTAAAAATTTGAAACAAAGTTACTTTTCAAATGGAATTTTAATTTTTTAAATTTGCCATTCAAATGACATGCATTGGAACTTGCAAATGCCAAGCCTGAGGTGCATGAACAAATGAGCACCATTTAAAGTCCTAAGGCATTATGAATAATAAAGTACACCTCATTTTTTTCAATTTCCCATAGGACGGCCCTTAGACGGGGCCTTCCCCCCCACGTGATGCTCTCTATCTTTCTCTCTTTCTACTTGCAAGTACAAAATTTAGCCACACGACATAATGCTCAATGCTCGGAGTTCGTTTGTATTTTGGAAACACCTCCTCCCACAAAATTTTCAAGCAGAGACTTCCATGATCTGCAAAATGCACTATGATAACTGGATTAGTAGCATGTTCTGTAAGAACGATCAATCTGACAGCTGGATTACTAGTGCATTCTGCAAGAATTTGCACTCAGCATTACGTGCCAGCAAAAATTTGCACTGAGCATTACGCAGGGGAAGGCCCGGTCCCGAGGGCCTTCCGTGCAGTTTGGGCAGTTGCCCGAGGGCAACGGCCCCCACAAAGACACGTGATAATAGAACGTTCCTTACTAATCTCCCATTGCACACTAGCATTAGTGTTATGTGCTAATTTTAAACACCACATTGGGAATGGCTCAAGTTTATTCCCCACAACTTCCAAAGTGCCATGTTTTCTCGGGCAAGGATTTCTGTTTCTACTCTTGAATAGCCACTGCAAAATGTCATAAGAATGTCCTTCCTATATATATGCCACCACCTAGCAGCTGAAGTTTCATCCAATCTGATTCTCTGAACTTTGGCATGAATTAGAATCTACATCACCCACGATGGTTAGTAGATGACAACAGTGTGAACCACAATATTACTGTCAGAAATTAACTTTTCTATTTCCATCCATTTACTGAACAACAGCAGCGCCACTCGTTACGTAGATCAAAACTAGCCAATCCTTTGGGCTCCGACTATTCAGGTCACTGAATTTGGACTGTTCAGGGATCTGTGCATTGTCAGGTTTCAGCTGTCGTCAACGATGCCAGAAGTCACACAACTTAGAAAAGAGGACCAATCTGGAATCTTTGAAATAATAAGTTCATCCGCATCAGAGTTGAAGAATGAGGAGTTCCAGCAACAGTTGCAGTTCGGAATTGCGCCTGCAGACAAGATAAAGGCCAGAAGTCCTTTGAACCATAAGAAGGCTTGGGACCCCATCTACTTGTTCACATTTTGGTTTTTCTTGGAGAAGCGTCGATTTGAAATGCATCTGTTTTGTATCTATTCCAAAGGCAGAAAGAATTTTGTGTGTCAATAGAGGAATTTCAAAAGCGCAGAGAGAGAGAGAGAGAGAGAGAGAGAGAGAGAGAGAGAGAGAGAGAGAGAGAGAGCTAATTTGAATTTTGCTGATCAGGCCTCTAGTAGATGGCGGACGTTTCTGTGCGCATATCAAACCCTCGGAGTTGTGTTTGGAGGTCTTGCAACTTCTCCTTTATACGTATATCCTGGGATAAGAGTGACAAGCCCAGATGAGAATGATTATCTTGGAATACTTAGTATTATTTTTTGGACACTCACATCGATCGGCCTTGTCAAGTATTCTTTGATCGTGATGCACGCAGACAATCAAGGAGAAGGTACATGTATTACTTTGACAAGGTTTTTAAGATAGCGATCCAGCATTTCAGCTAACGCATTTGTCATTAAAATCATCAAGAGTGTAAAAGCCGAAATTATTATCATCAATCTCTTAGGTCGCGTTTTCAGGTTGTTTCTTGTAACTTGTGTAGCTATCAATCAGTCGGTTCAAGTTTTCAGGACTTATCGCTGCCGAAATGACTTCGGTGTCTCAGCTTTTTTCCTAAGTTTCTCGCGAAGCTCACCTTTTCCGTTCTTGGCCAGGTGGCACGTTTGCTCTATATTCGTTATTGTGCCAGCATGCAAACATTGGCAAAACTGCTAGCCATGGAAAACAGGATAAAAAACGTGTTCCGTCTGACATAACTACTGCAATGGCGAATCAGAAAGGCAGCGGGGTTCAAGCTCTTATAAAGTCCACACTTGAAGGAAGCAGGACAGCACAGACTCTGTTACATGCTGTGACTATCGTTGGAGCCTGCATGTTGATAGGAGATGGCATTTTCACCCCTTCTATTTCCGGTAAACTTTCGCTGGCAGATATACCAGAGAAGTTTATAATCTTTCTTCTCTCGATTTTTATAGGTCAAGAAGACGTTTTGATCAGTGCCCGCCTCGTCAGTGCTTTCTTTTGACGAAATATGTTAGCCGTAATCGAATTCCTGACGATGCAAAGCTGTTTACCTGTAGTTCTATGTGCATTGTGTATAAACAAGGGATTTTATCAAAGGCCAAACTTCGTTCATATCGTAACATCTCGTATCTTGTTGATGCAGTATTATCGGCACTTGTTGGCATAAAAACAAATGTATCGTCTATCAGTCAGTGTAAGCGGATCATGCAATCTATATTTGATCAATTTCGTGATTTTTACATTGGTTGGGTAAAACGTTACAAAATCCATCAAGTTTCCTTATACCACAATGATCACAACTCAATACAGGCGGAAAAGATCTAGACCCTGTAAAAGTTACGAAACTGGGTAAAAATAGCCACAAAATGCTCCACTACGAAACTGTCACGATGATATGATCTATAATTTATTATTCTATATTCTTGAGTTATGTCAGATAAAAGTTTCAAGAGGATGGCCATGGTTTTTGGAATATGGAGTCGTTTATCGCTGATATATTTTGATCGTGTTTGCAGCTCTGGTTATATGGTGTTCGGCTGTTATCCTGTTTTTCTTGTTTATCCTGCAAAGGTTTGGAACAAAGCGCGTGAGCTTCCTCTTCTCTCCTGTTATGGCGGCTTGGTTAGTCACGACCGCAATTATTGGGACTTATAACATCGTGGTTCACTATCCGACTATTTTCAAGGCTATAGCACCCAATTATATAGTCACTTTTTTCTGGAAAAATGGAAAGCAGGGGTGGTTCATGCTAGGCGGAACCCTCCTTTGTGTAACAGGTGATTGTATTTTTCAAAAAGCTATTGAAAGGGCGATACTTTCTTCGGAAAATATGAAAGATTTGTAGCTTGCTTACACAAATCGCTGACTGGTTTTATTTATTAACAGGAGCGGAAGCCATGTTTGCAGACTTGGGGCACTTCGATAGGATCTCAATTAAGGTAAGAGACGGCATTTATGCTACAGCACTAAGTAGTAAGTCCTATAAGTATGCTCAACTGCTCATAACGTAATTGGCAACCGTAGAATGAGGAGATAAAGGACATCATGATAGACCAAACGTTTCATGGCAGGTGGCTTTTATGAGTATGGTCTACCCATCACTTGTCCTTACATATGCTGGACAGACTGCCTATTTGATAAAGCATCCTCAAGACCATGTTCAAGGTTTTTATAAATTCATTCCAAGTTCCATTTTCTGGCCAATGTTGGTAATATCTACTTTGTCAGCGATTGTTGCCAGCCAAAGTATCGTATCGGCCACTTTCTCTCTCATAAAGCAATCTATAGCTCTAGATTTCTTCCCACGAATCAAGCTGATTCATACTTCGCGGGACAAGGAAGGGCAGATCTACATTCCAGGGATAAACTACATACTCTTGATCTTGTGCCTTGCAGTTGTCTTCTTGTTCCAAGATGGCACACAGATTAGCAATGCTTTCGGTAAGCCTCTAAACCTGAGGCAGCTTATCTTGTATCGCTATGCAAGAATCTATTCGAGAATAGCTTCCTTAAATAGCTGAATAGGTATAGTTGCTCAGCTTTTTTTGGTCCTTCATTAGTTTTTCTCACTCATATTGCAGGGGTGGCTGTGATTATGGTTATGTTCATAACTACAGGCCTTTTCACGCTTGTAATGCTTTTGGTTTTGCATACACCATTACCAGTAGCTTTGATATTCTTCACATATTTTGGCCTCCTTGAGGGACTATATGTGTCTGCTGTATTAATCAAAATAGCACAAGGTGGATGGTTACCATTCTCAGTAGCGATCATTTTGTCGACAATCATGTTCAGCTGGAACTACGGGAGGAGGAAAACACGCGAGTATGAGATGGAACATGAAATGAGCTTCGACAATTTAGATCATACTCTCTCCGATTCTTCAATTCAACGTGTGCCAGGGTTTTGCTTCTTCTGCATTGAAGCGGGATGCTGTTTGCCCCCTATCATAAGTCATTACATAAATAACATGAGATCGTTACACAAAGTCACGATTCTTACAACAATCAGGTACGTTCCAGAGCTGGAATACGTCCCTAAAGAAAAACGGCTTTTGGTTGAACGAATATGGTGCAGGGGCGTGTATTCTTGTGAAGCACAATACGGCTACAAAGACATGATTGACGTAGAAGGGGAGGATTTTATGAGTCGTTTTGTGGAAAGTTTTGGACAAAATATTATTCGGATGAAGCAACAAGAACAATATGCAGTATATGCAGGAGAAGAAGAGGAGCATTGCTTTCCCTCAGAATTTTTGGGCACCAAAATTCCTGATTCAGAAGGTAAATCTTCTCCGGCGACGTTGGCCATAACAAGAAACGAGGAACGAGAGCTGGAAGAGCTGGAAAATGCCAAAATGGCGGGCGCAAGGTATGTGCTTCCAAAGGTTTTATTGAAAACGAGTAAGGAGAGTGGCTGGCTCAATAGAATATTTTTGGGCCAATTGTATAGCTTCATGGAGCACAATAGTAGATCCACAACAGCCGTGCTGCAAGTACCTTATGCGAAATTAGTTGAAGTTGGAATGACGTATGAAATCTAGTTGAAAATTGAAATGTATCACTTATAATGCCAATAATCCACTGAAAATTATTATATTTGGTCTATTTGACTCATCTCATTAAATATCTCAATGCAAGCCAACAATGCAAGGTAACAATGAGTTATAGTACCAAAGTTCAAACCTTGTGCTCTTCCTTTCCGCAATAAATCCAAGAGTTATGTTATGATACTCTTCCACTCCAAGTGAATTCTCACCTTGGAATCTTGAAACCATGAGGCACTTGACTATTTGGCATCTAATGTGATTATGTTGATATATGATACAATTTACTTTATTTAAAAATGTACATTTGTGCATGTAATAAATTTGACTTAAATCATATTTTCCATTTACCATGACTCATGAAATTGATGTTTGCTCATGAACAAGCATAATTGTTGATTTATATATTAATTAGATGCATTCATGCTCAAATCAAGGTAAAATACACATAACACACCTATCGCTTCACAAAGATGTTCCAAAAGTCTTTGCTTACCATTTATTTATCTTACGTAATCTGAATAACTTTGTCCTCACAATAATCAACAATACATACTCCACATGGATGTTTGGCTATGAACTGTGAAAATTATAGATCCAAAACACAACTAATGGATCTAAGATCTTGGGCCAATTTGGTATGCACATCTAGATTTAGTCACAAGGTAGAATTCATCAAGATTAGCATGCTAGAATTGCATAAATCACAGAGATCTGATCATGAACATGAAAATACAGTATGGTACTATCCATGTCTCTACAACAGCAGCAACAGGCTGTCCTTCACGTGTGGAACCTATATCAACCATAAAATCAACATTCTACACATAGAAAACCAAGATATCAAGAGATAAACACATGAGATGGACATAGAAACTCAAGAGATGAATTCTCCATATGAAATGGGAATACAACAATATGCTCTTCACGCTGGTACTACTATTTATAGCTGTCAAAATGTCATTTGGCCACTTGCCAATAGTATGACCTAAAATGGCAGCTTCTAAGTACTTAACCAAAAACCTAGAAAAACTAGTCCAAATGCAATGTACTAAAATTAGCCAATTAGAATGGGTCCAAACACAATCTCATCCA
The DNA here is from genome assembly GCA_029204225.1 of Diphasiastrum complanatum. Lineage (NCBI taxonomy): Eukaryota > Viridiplantae > Streptophyta > Lycopodiopsida > Lycopodiales > Lycopodiaceae > Diphasiastrum > Diphasiastrum complanatum. The sequence continues at coordinate 62,644,297 of CM055096.1, forward strand.
CTTATCTGCTTGCCAAAAATAGTAAAACCACTATTTAGGCCTTTATTGACAAATATGAAACTATCTCTAACTTGAGATTTCATTTTGGCTTCCAAAAATACCAAATAAAAGAACCAAACTAGTTGACAATTTTTAACACTCCCTCTTCAACTAGTTTTAGCATAGATTTAGATAGAACTCCAAGTAAGTTTCTATGCTTCATAAGCAAGTCTTTTTCCAATGCTTTGGTGAAGATATCAGCCATACACTCCCTTGAAAAAACATGTTGAAGTTCCACCTCCTTTGCCATGACTTGTTCTCTCACAAAAGACTTTGCATATACCATATAAAATCTTTTTAGAATAGATTGAGCATACTTCTCTTGACATATGAAAGTAAATTGAGAAGTTCTAAATACCTCGATTCCCAAGTGTGAAAATTCACACGTGTGGGAATGCCCTAATGTGTGAGAATGATCTCATAAGCAAAGCTTTTGCACTTTAGATCAACACTTGATTGAAATCCAAGATCTATGTCAAAATCTACCACATAGGGTGCATCACTCATCAAACCTAAAATTGGCATGTGTAAGCAACCTAACTAGCTCGAGTTTGTCATCCTTGACTTTTGGCCTAATCAACTAGAAACACTTGTACTTGAATTTTTACCAATAAATGCCAAATTGGCCCTATCCACTTATGACACCTAGGAGCTTGACAAACAAACCTTGTCAACCCCATATAGCTAAGATAGATAACTTTTTGTACTTTTCACAATCCTCTATCTAATCTAAAAAAGCATGGATCTTGGAATCATTCCAAGATTGGATCTATGTTTAAAATAGAGCTTGCCAGTTCTATCGCAAAAATTGAAGAATTGCAATCTTCAATCAGTATATTTCAGAGGACAATATATGGCTTACAATGAAAGCGTAGAGTCTCAATGGATCAGCAAGCACAAAATGAAAACACGAAGCTTTTGCACCAGGTGGTGGCACCAGTAAAAGACGTATGAGGGACACAAAAGAGTTCTTGCAAAAGACGGTTGGAAAAGATTTTATTTTCGGAAAATATATGAAATATTTTCTGAAAGGTAAAGATTTGATTAAAATTGTGGAAGACGAAACAAGTGATTCAATTCGCTTGAGAATTGCAAAAAAGCTAGTCGACAAGTTCAAGCCAAATCCAAATGTTAAAGAGATGGTGTACACATGTGACCAAGGAGATGTGAGTCGCAAGGGGTATAGAGCTTTAAAGAAGTATATGAAACGCTCTGACAAAAATGGGTTAAAATGCCATCAGATAATACCTACTTGTTAAATCTGCCAAACTTGCTCTCTGAATTACGAGAGTTTCAACATATTGAGGATTCTTTTACCATAACCAATAAGATCAAAGGACCTCCGACTTGTTTTCATTATCATCAAGGCAACAATATATTCTTAGATTTGGAAAAGGTCCAAGCGATGATGATCCGACATTACAAAGTTAAAACAAATGGTAAGAACATTTCTTGTAGATTTCGATTTTCAATTGTATGCTTCTCTTCAACTGATATGTTTTCGTGATGAAAATTTGGTTTTACAGATTGTGGAGGTAAAGTTATATTTGTTATTAAGTTGGACGAGGCGGAAATCGTAAAAGAGTGTAAACTTGAATGTGTCACAATCACCTTGATGAACTGTGAATTGCAACAGTTTGGCGGAAGTTATTGTAAAGAATTTAGTGTGCAATCCGAAAATCACATATGGTGGATAGCTCCCCTGTATATACCTTCGAAAGTGATCTACATCAGACACTGTGGGTAGCTTAAGAGTTAGACTCCAGAAATCAAAGTTATACTCTTGTATTGAACTCTTTTGGCGTATCTTCGTCCATTTTTAAAAGTTATCATCATCCTGGAATGGTCTTCTGAAGGCCTCACTACAAGCCTTCTTAAATAATGGCCAATTAGTTCGTGCGTTACATTCCTCTATTGATAGCCTATTCTCCCTCCGCTTCCACCACTCATAAGCTGCTTCTTCAAAATGGATTATAGCGAAAGGCGCATTTGGTTGCTTGTACTGTTGTTTTGCATTTTTTCTGTAGCGATGGCTGTTGATGTCTATGTTGAGACGTTTGCCTTCCAAGCTGAGATCAACCAGCTCTTGAGTTTGATCATCAACATGACAGCAACAAGGAGATTTTCCTCATGGAACTGATTAGCAATGCCTTAGATGCCTTAGACAGGTGTTCGGGAGGGAGAGATGAAGGCGAGTGAGAAGGTGAGGTGACGGAGAACGTGAGTGAGAAGGATGAAGAGATGTGTGGAGGAGTAACCGAATGTAGAGAGAGAGAGGAGATAGCGTGGAGAGTAGAGTAGGTTTAGGTTAGGGCCTTAGAGTTAGGGTAGGTTTAGGCTAGGTTAGGGCTGTAGGTAGGTAGGTTCAGGTTTTGTTTTTTTTAATTGAACTTCAAAATGAAGAATTTGAAAAAAAATTTACAAGGGAAGCAAAACTTTAGAATTGGAGAATTGAAGTGCTTCTCTCTCACTTGTAAAAAAAAAATTCCAAAATTTTGACTAGTTTGACCCATCTCCACTAATTTGATCATAACTTACTCAATATTGATCGAAATCACACGAAGTCTCAGTACCTCTGAAAGGCTTACAACAAGCTCTATCAGCCTATAGGACCAGATCAACGATTGAATGTCATTTGATAGGTCAAATCGACAACAGAACAGGTCTGAAAATTTTGAAGAAAGAAAACTAACAAAACTAGAGCTAGGAATCAAGAATTGTCAGAACTCTTTGGATACTAACCCAAATGACCTGACATATAAATCAGATCAAAATAAGACAATGCTCTAAAATGCTATGTATAGAAACTTGAGATTAAAACTCAAATCAAATCTGAAAAATGCAAACAAAGTTAAGTGGAATTTCTAGTCACCTATTTGACAACTTTTGGGAGAAGTGCAATAACTTTTGCATCTCTTATCCAAATGCCTTGTAAATTGATGCAAAATTAAAGCTAAAACAAAGCTCTACAAACTTATTGAGTCAAATTAGAAATGAAAAAATGAAATTGAATGTCGAAAATTGGTCTGAGCAGACATGAAAATTTCAAACAAATTAGCAAAAAGAAAGCTACAAATGCAATAAACTTATCAAATCTAATGAAATTCACATAGAATCATCATGAATTTAGGATCTATGCTCTGATATCATGTGCCAAATCTAAGCAAATAGCAATTACAATGGAAATAAGGCTAAGAGCAACAAAAGTACATAGCATTCAAGATAGCATATCAATAGAAAGCTAGAAACAATGAGATCACAATGGAATTGCATTAGCAATGAAATTAAGAGTACAAAGCATTGTAAATGAGCATGGATTCATGTAGATAGGGCACATGAGACATAGCAATGGAGATCCCTATGACTCACATTCACAAGGAAACTAGAAGCTCTCACTTGCAAATGAGCCAAAAGATCCAAAAATTGATGTCTCTTGCCTAGTTATAGATAATGCTCTTACTTAACTAAACATAACTACCTTGAAGGATAGTTAGCCCTTGTTAAGTATTATTTAGCCTACATTGGGCCCTTAATGGCCTATTATCCTTATTAATTGCTTTGAAGGGCCTAAGGAGGGAACCAACTTGTTCTTAAGGCTAATAGCTCCTTTTGGGCCTACAAAGATTACATTGGATATTATCTTGCATGTATAAGCATGGATGTACTAAAAGTACATGACATGAAAGCTCATTAAGAAGGAAGTTATGCCAGTCATATGGCACAATTGATGAGCTTGGGAATTCAGTAAAGGATTTCATGATTTGGCTCAGGAGAGTGGACTGAATGTCGTCCTTTCAAAAAGTTGAGACAACCAGAAAGTTGTTAACAAGTGAGCGACGACTTGGATTGTGGGATCATTGATAGCTTCTATCAGATACCCGTTGTCAGTTTTGATTGGGATGTCATGGGAGAGAGGGGTCACAAAGGGGTTGATTGTGAAGAATTGAAAAAGATTATCTATGTTAGATATAGGGGTCTTATGCTTTTTTACATCAAGCATCTAGGTGTAGGATGTTGATAGGAATAAATTTGGCATAGATGGCAAATTATGAATTTCCACTTGTAATGCCACTATTGAGCCAAAATAGAGTAAGAGGCTAAACACTTGCTAATTAGAGTGTAGACAAGTGTAAAGTTTTTGTTTGATGAATTCCAAGAGGTCCAATAGGATATAGAGGTGGAACCTTGTGAGGTCCAATAGGAAATTGAGGTGTGCTTGAATATAGTCCAATAGAATTAAGAGGTGCATAGATCAATGATCCAATAGGATCAAGAGGTGACAAAATGTGGTGCAATCATAGTTAAGCATAGTGGTAGCTCGTGGACCTACTAGTATCATTGTACTCCTCATTTTGAAATCAATTGATTTGGTGATTTCATGGATTTTGTGAGTTTTTGGATTTCTAGCTTTCTCTCTCTACCCGAGAGCTCTTGATGCATTTTCTCTCTCTACTCGAGGAGAGCAGCTTGTTTTTACTTAGATTATTTTTTGAATACTTCCCACACGTGTGAGTGAGAGTTGGAAGTGATTGAATGCATGTAGTAGTGTGTTTTTGCCATAGGATTCAAGATTGATCTTGAATCTCAATCTAGTCTTGATCTTGGTGCATCTACACACCTTAGGAGATCACAAGTACATGTAGTGGACAGTCCACACGTGTGAAAATCAACAATGATGAGGTTTATGGCTCGGCGGTGGGAGATTGGTTGTCGATCACCGAAAACAATTCCGACGGTGACCATGGAGTTAGCGTTTATTAGTTGTACGTGGTACCCTAGTACAAGATGTGTAAATGAGATTTCTTCTCATCCCACTATGCATAGCCGTGTAAAGCAAGGCTCATTCCAATGGCAGAGGTAAAAAGTGCCAGGTAAATGCCCATTCCTTGGAATAGGGACCCAGCTGCCTGAATCCATGGTGCGATCAAAGTGTCAGACGGTAGAGGCAAAAGTGGGTGGCCGTAGGTATCTCCCATTGGATAACCTATTTGGTGCTAGTATCATCAAAAGAAGAGGAGATTGTCATGATGTCAGATGGGATTCAGTTATGATGGAGATGAAAAAAGAGAAAAAGGCCATTAAAAAAGAGAAAAAGATGTTAAAAACAGAGGCAAAGGCTTCAAAAACTGAAAGACGATGGAATTCGTGAGAACAAAGGTGGAAAATGTGGCAAGGAGCATATAACAGATGGCTGTGAAGGTTGATGAAGGCGTGTGAAAATTTTTGTTGTGATCGGAGAACCGTTGAAAGTGCAGTGTAATTTTTGGCAAAGCTTCACTGAATGAAGTGCCAAATGACTCAAATTTTGTCCTCATATAGGCGAGAATTGAGTGCATATTAGGAGAAGGATGTCTTTCCTATTTTAGTTTCAACCAATTTTTTGCAGGGACCTTCTTCTCATAATTTTGAGGCCTCAGAGAAGTCTGTGAAGGTTTAGAAAGTGTTTTGGATGCCCTCCGAAGGTTCTTCAGCTTTGCGAAGCTTGAACTCTCGCAATAAGTGAACTCTCACACAACATGCTCTGTATATCAGATTTTCATGATCTGATTATGTAGGCAGATCAAACTCACTTCCATGAGTCCAAAAATGTTGTCTGCGAAGGTTTGTTTGAAGATTTTGATGCCCTGTGAAGGTTCGTTAGATTCAGCTTCTCTGAATCTTTGCAAACACTCCATTTTGATTGATTTTTCATAAGTAACCTTCGCAGAGATTTTTTTGGGTCCAGCTTGGCTAGATCTGACTATGGAAGCTCTTGCGAAGGTTCTTTTGAAGATTTGGTTGCTGGTTCATCAGTTTAAGTGATTTTTGCCCCTATTTTTGGTACCTTTTTCTCGAGATCTGTGCTTCAGATTTGTATTTTTTTTTGAGACTAAGTAGTATCTAATAATAATCTGCTACCTTTTTTATCTCATACGGATCTAGATACTACTTGGATTATATTGGATCTTGTCTGATCTGCCCAGATTCTGTCCGATCTTTCTGAATCTTGATGTCTTTGGTTCGATCTGACTGGATCTACTTAGATTTGATTTATTTTGATTAGATTTGGTTGTGATGACTTCTGATAGGGCTTGATCTGATTCATGTATGTATAGATGGTCATCACCTAGCTAGATCTGTCTTATTAAAGTGGCCAGTACTTGTGGAGTCGGCTACCGTTGATGGGTGTATCAAAGGGCATCCCATCAAGTTGTTCAAGGTTTACGACCCATGGCTTAGGATTTTCTTGACACGATACGAGCCTTCGTTTGTGAACTTCAATTTTTCCTTGATCTCCTTGATTTTATACATGAGGACAAGGTCTCTTGATTGAAGATCCTTCTTGTGTAACCGACGATCGTGCCATGCCTTGAGCCATGATTTCTCGACTGTTAGTACATGTACTGCCAAGATGCATGTCTCACAAAGTTTGTGAAAGGCTTCATGGTGTAGTTGTAGAGATTTGGATTCATCCAGACGTCTGTGTCATGGCAACCCTTAATGACGGCACCAAAAACTCCACTGACATTATTGCATCTTGACCATAAACCAATTGAAAGGGTGTTTGATCAATGCTTCTCTTGTATACTGTTCTAAATGCCCACATCGTAGCATGTAACTTGTGCTCCCAATCAGATCTGCTAGCTTCAACTGTTTTCAAGATGATGCTACATAGGATCTAGTTGGATGATTTTGCCTTCCCATTACCACGAGGATAATAAGCTGAATCGATAGATCACGAAGAATTCCTCCAACATGACTTTAATGGTCATATTGATGAAATGGCTTTCGCGATTGCTGACTATCTCTACTGGGCACCCGAAGCGCAAAATGATATTTTTGTACAAGAACTTGGCAGTTGCTCGTGTTCGCACTACCTTGGCTTCTACCCATTTGGTGAGATAATATGTAGACATGATAATATATCGGACTTGTGAACTTCTTGCAGCTGGATGAATTGGACTGGTGTAATCCAACCCCCACTTCTCGAATGGTGCTTGAGCTAGGATTGGATGTAGAAGAGTTCATAATTCAATCTTGTCGGTCTTCTAGCTCTCTGGCACACATTGCATTTTTTCAAGTACTCATCTGTGTCCTTATGAGTCGTTGGCCACCAGCATCCTGACTGCAAGATCTTGCAAACTATAATGTCAGATGCAAAATGACCACCACCCTTGTCTTCATGCAAAATTGAAATAATCTGGCTGGCCTTGTGTGGAAGGATACATCTTCGAAGGATACCATCTGATTCTCTTCGATATAATTGGCCAGCAATCAGTTGATAGGGTCTAGCTTTTAGAAGCAACTTTTGTTGTTCCACCTTCGGTAAGAATTTGTCCGGTTGGCCCCGCATTAAATATTCAACTACGTCTGCGTCCCATTCAGGTACAGTGTCAATGTAAAACAAGGTAGTGTCTGCTAGCTCATCATCAAGTAGGGCTGCAGTCTCCTTCCCCTTGATTTGTGACACATGATCTACCATATAATGCTACTTTCCCTTGTCATGAAGATCCTAAAATCAAACTCCAACAACAAAAATAACCAACGAGTGATTCTCCCTATGTTGCAAGTTTTATTAACAAGATAAAGCAAGGGTCCATATAAAAATAAAAATGGATGGCCATCAAATAATGTCAAAATTTCTTAATCGCACAAATCATAGCCAGTGCCTCCCATTCCGTGGTTGAATAGTTCATCTCTGAATCGCTGAGCTGTCGGCTAGCAAATCAGATTGGAAAATCCTTCTTTCATTCTCCTGGCTGGGTTAAGAGTGCTCCCACTGCATACTTTGATGCGTCTGTATGCACATGAAACTCTATGGACCCATTGGGTGGTCTTAATATTGGTGCTAAGACCAATGCATCCTTAAGCTTCTGGAAAGCCTGCAAGGCCTCCTCCATCCAATGTGGTTTCATTGTGAGCTTGTAGATTGGTCGTGCTAACTCTGCAAAATCGAGAATGAAAATCCGGTAGTAGTAAACGTGACACATAAACATGTAGACTCTGCGAATCTTCCCTGGAGGTGGCAGATCAACAATGACCCTTATCTTTGACAAGTCTGTGGCGATTCCGTGTCTTGATACAATATGGCCTAGTATGAGCCCATGTGTCACCCAAAATTGACACTTGTCTAGTTCAAGGAGATCTGATATTTGCAGCATTTCTTCAGCACCTCTTCCAAGTTGGATAAGTGCTCAGAGTTAGGCCCATGCATGCACAGATCATCTAGGAAGATCTCCAAAAAATTTTGTAAATACTCTTTAAGGCTTAGTGATGGAATCAAGGAGGTATCCGTCATTGGTCCAGTGAAGATCATTGGTGAGGTCAATGTAAAGCTTTATGGTCTGTTTGGCCTGCTTATGATTGGGTGACGCTTGTTGTTGATCAATCTAGATGCGATACCTATGGCTACAAGAGTAGCCTCAATGACGCGCACCTTGTGTGTTGCTCCCTGAAAGGTGATATAAAATTTGGTTTTCTTTTCCTTCCACGTATTGAAGGCAAGAGTGATGAAATCCAAGTTGATTCTCCCAGAAAAGGCTCTCTCATGAATACCCATTGAGGTAAGCAGAGGCTCCGCAAGGGTCATCCATTGAGTGACCATGCTTGTGCTAGGAAGGATTATGATGTCCGTTGCAGATGGGACATCACGATGGATAGTATAACCTAAAGACTGGGAAGTATCTGTAGAAAACATGATGATCAGAAATGAAATGTAAGACGCGCGAATGTATATCAGAAAGCAATTCAAAAAATTTGGAAGGCTTTGGACGTAGGAAAAATTCGCAAGACAAGTGAGGAATGAATCGAATTCAGCCAACTTATAGGTGAATTTGGTGACTCCATTACACTGAATACTATTTGGCTGGTCAGTTCTGAACAAAAATTTGTCGGCATGTACAGTATTGTGAAAATAGGCTATAAAATTCTTGGCAAAGGTTTCTGGAGACCTGAACCTATCAAGCGAACGTTTTCCAGGGCTGGCAAAGGATGAACCTTGGCCCGGGAGGGTCCTTCACCCAGGTACTATCATGAATGTATTTTTCTAAGATCTGAACCTATGTCCAATCTAATTTTGACATTTTTAAATCATCTAGCAGCTCGGAGAAGGTTCATAATGAGGGTAAGGTGCTCGACGAAGGTTCCCAAAATGGCATATTATTGATCCTTCGCCTAACTAAAAACCTAGATTTTCCCTAGACATGAACCTTCGCCCACTTCAAATTAGACAAATCTGAAGTGGATGTACAGTCTGGAGGCTCAACGAAGGTTTTTGATACTGTATAGGCCAAATTTGACCAAAACAGTGATTTTCTAAGTCATTTTTTATCAAAAATACTGTTCTTCCTTTTTTTCGTGCTGATGACTTTTCTAACTTTTGCTCATCAGTCTTTTCTCAATTTTTCTTTTTTGTCTTTTTTTTTTAACTATCTTTTTCACAAAAAATCTGAACAATCAAATATTGAAAACAACAAATAAAATTAAAAAAAATCCTTGAGATCAGGTTTGTTGATCTGGCGGAGCAGGCTGCCAGAACTTGCATAATTGATTGCCATTCACCGAAGTATCAAATCGTTTTTCATCCAAGTGCTCAAGAATTATTGCGTCATAGTTCAGGATTTCCTTCACTTTATACGGGCCTTCACCAGTAAACTTCAACTTTCCTTTGATCAGCTTGGTTTTGTACATCAGTGCAAGATCTCCTGCTTTCAGATCCTTTTTGTGCAATCGACGATCGTGTCATGCCTTGCGGCGGGCTTTCTCTGTTGCTAATGCATGAACTGCCATCAATCAGGTTTCACATAATTTGTGCAATACTTCATGACGTAGTTGTAAAGACTTATCATCATTTAACCGTTCTGTTGCCACTATGCGTAAAGATGAGATTGAAAATTCAATTGGCATGACAACATCTTGACCTTAGACCAGACACAATGATACAATTGTCCTACAATCAATTGATAAGATTGAGCCTTATGAATTAACTGTCTCTTGTGTACTTTTGTCAAAACGTCATTAGGTTGTCCTAGCATCAAGTACTCATCAATATTCGCTGCCCACTCAGGTACTGCTACTACATAGAACAATGCAACATCTGGTAATTCATCAACCACTTCAGTATTAACTGGTGTGGATTCAATTCGTGAAACATGATCAGCTAGATAATGTTGTTTCCCCTTTTGAACCACAATTCGAAAGTCAAATTCAGTCAATAACAATAACCATCTTGTAATACATCCAGTATTGCATGTCTTGTTTACCAAGTAAAGTAACGACTGGTGATCCGTATAAAATGCAAAGTGTGTTTCCATGAGGTAGTGACGAAATTTCCGAACAGAAAAAATCATGGCTAACGCTTCACGTTCTATTGTTGAATAATTCTTCTCCGGATTTGTAAGCTGTCTGCTTGCAAATCTTAAAGGATAGTCCTTATTATAATCACTTGGCTGAACTAATCCAATGGCATATTTCAAGGCATCCATGTGAACGTGAAATTCAACCATCCAATCTGGAGAACGCAGTATTGGTGCTGAAGTTAAAGCTTTTTTTAATTTTTCAAAGGCCTCTAACACCTCTACTGTCCAAATAGGAATAGCAGTCAGTTTGTATATAGGTCTTGCTAAATCCGCAAAGAAAATAATAAAAATTCGATAGTAGTTCGCATGACCCATAAACACATAAACTCCATGAATTGTTGTTGGCGGTGGCAATTCCACAATAATCTTGATCTTAGAATAATCTGTGGCAATACCGTGTCTCGATATCACATGTCCAAGCACAACTTTGTGGGAAACCCATATGTGGCATTTTTTTTAAATTTAGAGAAATTTCATATTTTGGGGATCTTACAAATACTTTCTCCAATCGATCTAGGTGGTCTGCATCTGTACTATGGACTCCTAGGTCATCCAAGTAAATTTCAAGAAATTTATGTAGATAATCTTTAAAAGCAAATTATATTACTCTTTGGAATGAACTTGGTGCATTATAGAGTCCAAACGACATTACTTTGTAAGCATAGGTGTCCCATTCTGTTGCAAAAGCGGTTTTGTGACGATCTACAGGTGCAATCTTAACCTGGTTATAACCACTAAATCCATCCAGGAAACTATAAGCTTTTGCTCCAGCAAGGCGATCCAAAATGCTTTCAGTAAAAGGTAACGAAAAGTGATCCTTCCGCGCCACCTTGTTCAAGGCCTTGAGATTCACACAAATTCTCAATTTTCCATTCTTCCTAGGAACAATGACAATCGGTGAAACCCATTCGATATGCTCGATCTCATAAATGAAATCAACATCAAGCAATCTCTACAGTTCTTTCTTGATCAGATCCGCAACATTAGGATTACAGCGATAGAACTTTGTAACCTTTGGAATTGCATCAGGTACTGAAGGTATGGTATGTTCAATAACTGACGTCGGAATACCCTTCATATCTTGATAAGTCCATGCAAAGAAATCTTGATACTTAATAAGTAACATGTGGAGTGCTTGATATTGTTCAGTATTAAGTTGTGATTCAACTTGTACAATCTTTTCCGGTTCTTCTGGTTCAGCAAGATTCAATGGTTGTGTCCTAGCTGGGCCATCGAAAACATCTTTTGAGTATGGCACATGTTCTTCGAGTTCATGATGTGCTTTAGGTATCATGATAACCACATCATCCAATGTATAACGTTTAAATGCTTGGGCATATCATGCTGGACTACATCTGCTTGTTCTTTTTTGAAAGGACTTGTCTTAGATCTTCGCTTAGCCTTCTTAGCAGGAATCGATCGTGGAAGTGATGACTTTCGAGACGATGATGTCTTGCTAGAATTCTGACTTGTAGAATCATCCTTGACTTTTCCTTTGCGTTTATCCAGTAGGGGTGGCACATTCTCTAAATCAATCTTTTGAGGGATATTTTCCCATTTCATGACTGTATTATAATGTTGCTTAGCTTGTTTCTTTGTCATAAATCATGTGATCCTGTCTTCCTTCAATATAACTGCTTTGGACGGTTTTATTGTTGGTTCATCAGGAACATTACACACTCCAAATCTGGTCGGATCCATATGATTGAGAATCTGCTCATTTGTAAGTTCTGCATTGCCATCATAAGTCAAGGCATGACTCATAGATATGATATCCTCTTCAATTGGATCTGGTATAGGTTTCGTTGATATCCAAGCTACATTCAGTACATTCAATGGGAACGTGATTGGTGTATCCAAAGTTTGATCCAATAAGGAAATCTTGTTCAAATCTAACTGATTATCTTGTTGACACATATATCCTGCTAGACAATCAATCGTTGCAAGAGCTTCATTCCAATTGACAGTATCCGTTTGAAAATCGTAATGAACTCCCAAATTTTTCTCTGGTCGATCACAAGTATGATCCGTTGTTGATGAATCATCATCCTCTTTTTGAACCACTGGTTTGATAGTCCAAGTTGTAGGATCAGCTTTGACTACACGTTTACGATTTTCAAAAGTGATTTTTCTGGTACCCCAGTTATGAATAACTTGCGCAACTCGTAATTGTGGACGTCCCAATAGGACTCGGTAGACATTTGGTGCTTCTGGTAAGTCCATTACTACGAAAGTAATGACGAACTGTACTCCCGCAATTCTGACAGGTATATCTTCAACCATTCCTTGTGGACAGACTGTCGTTTGATCAGCTAGCTTAATGGCATCGAAGTCTGAGCAATTGTTGGCTCGGTCAAGATGCAATGGAGACCCATTGGAGATTTAATGAATAACAGTCGGTCGAGATGGTATTGAAACCTGATGGAGTCCTTAGCCTCGGTCGAGATGGCTTCCGCACACCCTCGGTCGAGATTGATCTGACCACCGTCGGCGATCGAGATGACTTTCGCACACCCTCGATCGAGATTGATCTGACCACCCTCAGTTGAGATGACTTCCACACACCCTCGATCGAGATTGATCTGACCACCCTCGGTCAAGATGACTTCTGCACACCCTCGCGGTCGAGATTGATCTGACAACCATTGGTCGAGATGACTTCCGCACACTCTCGATCAAGATTGATTTGACCACCCTCGATCGAGATTACTTCTGCACACCCTCGATCTAGATTGACCTGACCACCCTCGGTCGAGACTCTGATGGAAGCTTCCGGTTGATATGGTGACAAAACTTTGACTCAGACGAGATTTGAAAATCCGATTAGGTCGGGATTTTCAAATTCGATTCGGTTGAGATTTTCAAAATTCGTTTTGATCGAGATTTTGTAGGGGAGTTAGCCGAGAGTTGAGCGTTTGGCAACTCGGTCGAGTTGGAATGGGTTTTGCGAGTCGATCGAGATTTGAGAGTTTGGCGACTTGTCGGTTGAGATGTGAGTGGAAACCCTTCGGTCGAGATTGTGAGCTCTGACTCGGTCGAGATGGGACCAGTTTGCAACTCGGTCACGAGGGCTTATGGAGGGCTCGGTCAAGGTGGCATTCAAGAGGCTCGGTCTAGAAGGCATTCAAGAAAGACTCGGTTCATATTTGCATAAAAGTCTTGGTCCAATTTTGAAGATAGAATTTGGAAGGTCATGATGTGCAAGAGCACAGTTGTGCAGAGATGCAAATCGGTTTGACAGATCTAGATAGGTATATCATTTTGGAATGGATCTGGTTGAGAAGAACGTTGCAGCAGGTATGGAGTAAAGATGTGGATGTGCTCAAGTGGCAATGGGCATCAAATGTTAACAGATTCTCTACTTCAGAATCTGTTAAGCTATTGCTTCTTCATGGTTTTCTGGTTTACATGTTATGTTTCTTGTTCTTCTGCCTGTCAACAGAGGTTATGGGCTTTTGTTGATTATTAACCTGTTCATTTCAAGGCCCAAATCAGGCAAAAAGGGACTGATATCGATGTAGCAATGTCTAGTCTGTCAAAGGACGACTCAGGGAAGTCACTCTTGAATTGTATCACATGCATTTACAACCAAACATGTAATCAAATTGTTCAACCTATAGATCAGCATACAATCCAAGTGAACAAATCATGATTATACCCACAACCACGCACAAGGGGAATGGAAGGGCAAGATCATGAATGCATCACTCAAGAAACAAGCATGATCAAGGAGCTCAATGGATGCACCAAACTCGTGGAGGCTCTTCTCATTTGGACATGGAGTAGGTACATTACACAAAAAACTCCTCTTCTCAAGAGGGAGTCTCTTAAATAAGCAAGAGAGCTTCTTAGGTGGCATCCTAGTGGCATTTCCACATCTCACAAATTACAACTAGAATTATGCTCTCCACTAGAGGTCACCATCAAAAGGTGGCTCACTCTACTTTCTTTAAGAGGGGCCTACTTGCATTTATTACATTTGCCTAGAAATACTAGTTCCCACATGGTCATTCCATTTTTCGGAATTCACCATGAGGCTTACACAGTTCTTACTTGACAATACTAACTAGCATTCCTTGGCTCTCAATCTTCGTTTGTCTCGTCTTCTCAAAGACCTCCTCGGTCTAAGGTGAGAGGTGCTCTTGGTTAGCTCTGCTCAAGTATCTTGGGGATTCGTCATAATTAGCCAACATAATTAACATGTAAAGATCACGATTTTAATAAGTATTCTTAGTTGGTGCTTACTATATCTTCGTAAAACATGTAAGTATGATATTCGGTTAATTTGTTTTCAATTCATATTTTGAACAACTCTACATCTTTCATCAACAATAAATTGGAGAGTGACTTTAACCAATTCGTGTAACTTTATCTATGTTGGCATTATCATGTCTCTGGTTAATCTTAGTTAACAATATTGTAACATGGGCCCCGAATGTGGTTAAGACTCGCCAAGGATCAATGTTGATGACCATTTGCTAGGGGCAAGACCTGCTAGCCAAAAGATGGTTTAAATGTCCTAAAAGAGGAGGCTTCTACCTAAAGAGAGTGAGTAGGCCTAATATGTTGCAGTTAATGACAATTGTTATGCTAATGAGTCACCATGTACTCAGTGAGGTGGCAAGTGGAATGTTGTTAGATGATTCTGGTGAAGATTCTTCTAACTAATTCCAGACGCTAAAGAGCCCAATGGATATCAAGTGAAGGAATCAAACTGAGAAGGAGTTCCATAATCCAGATTTATCTAGAATGCCAATACCAGAAGGTCAACAAGTCGCAGATGACGAATGAGTGAAAACAAAGCCCAATACCTCCCCAACATATTTTACGGCGACGGGAACGAAAGAATGGCCGAGTTGGCATAATGACTTATATCTACTTGTAATATAACATCCGACACCCTTAGAAGGTTCTCTGTACTCGTAAGCCAATGGCGAGAGAAGTTGAAATAGATCTATGTTCCAATGGGCCAAAATTAAGAAACAAAGTAGTTGAAAATACAATTTGGCTTATAGCTTTTTAAATAGTCAAGTTCTTATGGCACATGATTTTTGGGTGAACCAAAAACCCTAACCCTAGCTTTGTCTATAAGTAAGGATGTGACACCATTTTTTATTCACTTTTCATTGTCCAAAATAGAGATTGAGAGAGAGAAGCTAAGCCTTCTCCTAACTTTCTTACATTGTGAAGCCCTCCTTTTTTGCTATTGTATGATTGATTGTCAATGAATGAATGCTTGAATGTTATTGTTTAATCATGCTATCACATTCTAGAAAGACAATTAGCTTTGCTTTCATCCATCTAATCCACAAAATCACATATTAGTAAATGTCCAATCTGTTAGCACAACTGTAGGGGGTGAGTGTGAAAAGGGTGCGACGTGAGCCAGTGCTGAAGTGAACATTGGTGATGATGCAAAAAGTGCATCACTCTTACGAATGGCCTTAGGATAAGATTTACAAGGTGCCATTCCAATACGATAGTGTCTCCTTTTTGCCTATCACCTTAAACTGTGTAGAAACACAGTGTCGTGATTCTTTCGTCTTTTCTTCATTTGTGCAAATTTGCATGTAAATATGCAAACTGTGTGACAACGTTAGTAAATATGCAGCATGAATGGAGGCAGATTAAAATGGGATTTAGGAGAGCTAGAGGGAATAAATCCAACACCCCATGCAATCCCATATCGGATAATTATCTCTAGATTTCTAATGCTAACATCTGCTCTTGATTTGGGCTACATGTTCCATGCGTAACAACAATGCAAAAATAATAATAATATTTGTCCAGTATTCGTAATTCATCATGCATTGTGCAAAAATGGACTCTTTTAAGAAGAATGTTCAACACAGGACTCCAAGCTTTGTCTAGATTGTGCCTATTTGGCGCAAGACATTGGTTGCAATTCAAAATACTTTTGTTTTGCCCAAATTTAAACATACAATATATACAAAAATGCTTTGCATTTGCACTGAGACCACAATCGTACATGCATTTCAAGGTCTTCAAATCAGTAGCTAGGTGCCATTCTACAACAAAGCTTTCTCCTTCAACATTGATGAATTCAAAGTTATCCCTTCCAGATTAACTAATGCTCCTGCCACTTTTCAAGCTCTTATGAATCGGATTTTTGAACCTTACCTTTATTTGTTTGTGTTGGTATTCTTTGATGACATCCTGATATATAGCATGAACATGGAAGAGCATGCAAAACATTTGGATACAATTTTAAGTATTCTTCGAGAATACAAGTTGTTTGCAAAGATAACCAAATGTGAATTCGCTCAAGATGAGGTGGAATAATTGGGACACATTGTATTCGAGGAGGGAATCAAGGTGGACCAGAAGAAGATTGAGGCAATCAAGAATTGGAATTCACCTAACAGCATCAGAGAATTGAGAGGATTCTTGGGTTTAGCATCCTATTATAGAAGATTCATTTAGGACTTCTCAAAAGTGACAGCACCGCTTACCCATCTTCTAAGAAAGGATAAGTTTGAATGGAATTAGAAAACTCAGATGGCTTTTGAAGCTCTTAAGGAATCGTTGGTAACATCTCCTCTACTAGTGCAACCCAACTTCAACTTACCTTTCATGGTTACAGTGGACGCTAGTGGCAAAGATTTGGGATCTATTTTGAGTCAATCAGATGGAGTCATCGCCTATGAAAGTAGGAAACTCACCGACAAGGAAGCATCATCTCCTACTCATGATAAGGAGATGTTGGCAATTGTGCATGCCCTCAAGAAATGGTGACACTATTTATATGGTTCTAAATTCTTGATTAAAAGTGACCATCATAGTTTGAAATATTTCTTGAGCCAAAAACAATTAAATGATAAGCAGAAGAGATGGTTGTCACAGGTCCAATCTTATGATTTTAACATTGAATATCTTAAAAGAAAGGACAATGTAGTTGCGGATGCGCTATCAAGAATATGGTCTTTACAGATGAATGCATCTTCAGAATCTATAGAAGAATATGCGACATTCTTGGCGGAACATCAAAATGAAATTTTGGATCATCCTTTAACGGAAGAGCACAAAATGTTGTGGTCAAATTTGAGATTTGGCACAATTTTCACAATAACCGCATTAAGTGCAGATTGGATAAAAGACATTCAAGCAGAGTATATGGAGGATCCAGATTTAAAGGAGATTTGGGAGGAATTGCAAGGATCTAATTCAATTGTTCATCCTCGTTATAAGAAGCAAGGACAAATATTGTTGTATGACAAATCTAGAGTTGGGCTTGCTCCTAAATCCAAGTTCATTCCACAAGTATTATATGAGCTACACTCATCTCCAAGTGCTAGGCAGAGTGGAATGTTGAAGACATATCAAACCATCTAGAAGCTATTCAAATGGGTGGGTATGAAGAAAGCAATATATACGTATGTGCAGGAATGTATCCCTTGTCAAGTGAATAAGGTGGAACATGTCAAGCAACCAAGTTTATTGCATCCGCTATCTATTCCTATACAACATTGGACAAGTATTAGCATGGATTTTATACCTTCTTTGCCAACAACGACTGGGGGATATGATGGTATCTATGTGGTGGTGGATCGGCTTAAAAAATATGCACATTTCCTATCTTATAGAACTATTGATAGTGCAGCCCAAGTAGCACAAGTATTCTTGAAGAACGTCTTCAAATGACATGGAATACCGAAGGAGATAGTGAGTGATAGAGATAGCAGATTTATTTCCACTTTTTGGAAGGTCTTAATGGACAAGTTGGGCACTAAAGTGTGCTTAAGACATCATTTCATCCAAAAATTGATGGAAAAAAAAAGGGTCAACCACCAATGGTTGGAGTGTTATTTGTGACATTTTGTTTCAGATCACCAAACAAAGTGGGTCAACTGGTTGTACCTTGTCAAATTTTGTTATAATAGCACTCCACATGTATCAATCGGTATGACACCTTTCTTTGCATTATATGGCCATGAACCATTACAACCCATTACTGTGGATTTGTCAGAGGTTGTAGTTCCAACAATTGTGGACTAGGTTCAGCACATGAATAATATTTTGAGAGCCAATCGAGAGAGCATTAAAGCAGCTTAGATACGAATGAAGCAATATGCTGATCAAAAATGAACTTTTCGTGATTTTTTTGTTGAAGGAGATTATGTGTATATAAGGTTACAATCTTATAGATACACTAAGCTGAAGAAAACTCAAAGCGAAATGTGAAGCCGAAATCATCCAGTGACAAAGCTGCTGCAGACCAACCAACAACTCTAGCCATCATTCCGAAGCAGGCTGAAGCATGACAAAGTGGAGCTGTCAAGAGGAAAAACAAGATTCTTCAGTCGAATGTTATTCCCTGATCTGTGGGAAATTTATACAGATTGAGAAGCTAACTATTCTCATTATTTGAGGAAGATAAAGCAAATAATATACTTCGCTTCACTAATCCAATAACCAGACCATACCATACTTACAATTATGTAAATATTGGTTCTCTCATTTCCTATGCACTTCTATCCATTCAACAATTGTACATTAAAGAGAAATTTCCAGAATGTACATATGCAGCTCTCTCACTAATTGTCCCTTCTGATGAGATGTCTGAAATCTTGTCTGGCTCCCAGATTTTATGGACCCTTCAAGATTGTGAAGAGATCGGAGAGTTGAATTACGAACTGGATCTACCATCCACAACTTGCATGCATCATGTGTTCCATGTATCTCTTCTAAAGAGGAGTTTGGGAGAACACTTAATTGCAACTGCTACCCTACCACCATTGGATCATATCCACTGTTGTCATGAGTTCTGTTCCTACCATCGTTATTCCAGTTTTGACTCCATCATCTATCACCACCGCTTCTTCCATCCCTCCTCCCATCTCCATTCCATCCACCCAGATTCAGATGACTCCCAAATCTCACCTATCACCCTCCAATGGATGCATATTTTTGATAACTCCTCCCACTCATGCCTCCATTCTCGACACCACCCTCCAATTTCCTTCCATCCCTCTTTATTCCATCTGAACAATCCATTCTCACACCCACTTCCACCACTGTCACTACTCTCACACCACCTGCATAGATTGATGAGAGCAACAAAAACCATTGCCTGATTTCAGCCTTTGTTCAAATAGAGTATAAGCACGCTGATCCTAAACAGCCAAAAGGATCTGGTCTAGCCAGAAGAGCTCATTGAAGACGATGTAGTTGCCGATGTGCAAAAAATTCCACCACCACAGCAGCCAGCACCAGCACACCAACCCTTATCGACCGTGCCAACGGATCTCTATCATACTGCTCTTTCCATCTATTTCAGAACTAAACTTCATATTGATTTTTCAGTAATACCATACATAAACCATTTCTAATCTCTTTGGTGGACGATACTCTTGTTTTTGTGAGTATGAATAAATTTTTAAGATCCCATTGGGCAATTAGAACACTTAAAGCTGTGATTATATTTAGCATAAGTTTTCTATTAGACTGTTTTTGCATCTAGCAGCTCTTGTAACGGGAGAGCTATTCCGCAATATTCCTGCTCTCTTCTCCGTTCACGTTCTTCTATCTCCCTTGTCCCATCAGCTTGATATCAGAGCGTAGCTCATATAAACCGAGAGATTAAGTGTGTTCTATTTGTATTATTATTAGTATGTCTCATGTAGGTAGCTCTTTGTCTTCATCATCCAGCGAAGCTAGAATCATTGACAAGCTCAATGGTTTTAACTTCTATTAAAATTGGCAAAAGCTAACTTGATCAAATCTTGTAAATACCATTATGAGTAGTACATATCATCATTAGACATGTGTGGAGCCTGTTCCCACATGTGAAATAAATGCATTTATCATTTAGATGAGTCATATAGGCTGTACCTACCATTTCATTTGAGATCTAGTGGCTAAAATGGCCAAAATCTAGTTTTCTAGCTATATGCCACTTGGCATTATTTTATTGGTAGGAAAAGCTATTTCACATGGATAGGAGTGATCTCACATGTGCCAAGGACTACTCACATGTGTGAAAACATCAGTAGTAGGTGAGATTCAACTTGTAGTAGATATTTGTGCAAGTCCCTATAAATTAGAAAAATTGCCTAAAATCAAGGGAGGTGGCTATAAGTTAGGATACTTGGTCCGTGTGCCATATTGATGATTATTGGTGGATCCTTTGATGAGTAGGCACTCTCACACGTGCCAAATCAGCTGAGTAAGCATCAGCTCTTGTGTATATATGGTGGCTCATTTGGCCATAATTGACAAGAAAGCTGGTTTTGGTGCATTTCTTGAGTAATCTCTCCATTTGTCTTGTGATTTTATGCTTCTAATGGTTTCTAAGCTTAGTGTACTTCATTATTTGCTGGTAGTCCGTACTCTGACAGGTCTTCACACATGTGAAACCAGCAAGTACAAGTTTTGATCATATTTGATTGTTCTTGTTAGATTTGTTGATGTAGATTTGATCTAGTGCTATCTAATCTTGTGTACATTGGTAGATCAATCTAATCTAACACCCAATCACACTTGTGGATCTGATTTGGATCCATTCTTGGTCCTTTTTGTTGTACTTTCACATAGAACACTAGATAGGTGCCTAACTATGAATAGATGTTACTTTTAGATAGTTCTCTACTTTTTCTCTAACTCTATCATCACTAACACTGCACACCCCTAACTCTACTCCACTAAACTAACATTCATAATGATTTTGTGAAGGAGAAGAATAGAATAGAAGAGAGAAAGAGAGTAATAGAGAGAAGGTGGAGAGAGAGAGAGAGAGAGAGAGAGAGAGAGAGAGAGAGAGAGAGAGAGAGAGAGAGTGAGAGAGAGAGAGAGTGTGTGTGTGTGTGTGTGAGGGTGGAGGTTAGCTCAGATGCTCCTTGTGCTTGCTAATGCAAAAACTTTAACTATGGAAACCAAAAACTTGCAAACTTGAGAGCAAAAGAAAAACACAATCAAGCACATTAGCACGTAGTGAATAGCAAGTGAGGATGCTTCTCTCCAAAATTTGGTAGAGTTTCCTCCTTCTCATCAAGCATCAAAATAGAGGACATGAGGTGCCTTTTTATAAATGGGGAAGGCCCTTGTCCCAAAATACTACTGGCTAATATGTACACTAATCCTGTCCATGCATCTTGGACCCAACTTGATCCAAAGGTCTTAAAAAAGTACATTGGATTTCACATGATTCATGTGAGTCTCCATTTGGACCCAACTTAAAAGAGTTAACACTAAATTTCTAACTTGACTTTGGGCCTCAAGTTTTATTTTAATTATAAAAGGGCCCAAATCTATTATTCTATCTACAACTCAACTTGCATGCTCATTGGGCCATGGGCTCATACGCACAGGATGCCATGCCCTCGCAACATATTTTATTAGCCGATACGTTGGGAATACCCCCAACAGGACCCACGGCCTGAAGTAGTGTTGGTCACTCGACACTCTGCCGATTTAGTACAAAGTCTTCTTGGCCCACCTCTGGTGGATCAGGTAGCCAGTGACATCTTCCATAAAGCTTATTCAGTCTATCTTCTTCAAGTCCTTGGGCGTGTGAAGGGACTTGTGGACTCTTGTTAGCCAGCTTTGGTCGACCCACACTTGGAATCTACGTGTCCAGGGATCGCCATGAAATGCTACTGGAAGCTGATCTTCCACTTTCTTTGAGGCTAACACCTTATTTGGATCAAAGAATATTGGTGGGAGAAAATTATTCCACTTCGTTTCGATTCCCATTAGATACTCTAAGTCTCAGATGTAAGTGGCTGATGGTATTTCTCGCTGGATCACCTGCTTCATGTCAGAGTCGTCAAAAGATGAGGAGGCCATGTTAGTAGTGATAGTTAAAGTGCGAAAAAGTAGAAAAAATGGTGGAAAAGGTAAAAAGTGATGGAAACAATGGATAACAAGAGTTGGATGGTAGTAACATCAGTTCAGAGCTTAGATCTGGGTTCAGAGTATGTAGATGATGGCTTGTAAGAAGTTTGGTCACATTCAGAGAACTTGGAAAATTTGGTCAAAATTTGAACAGAGCTTTGCTAGGAAAGGTGAAACTAGCATAGTTCAACAATTTAAACTATTTCGCAATAGTTTCATCTTTTTTGCATTTCCCCGAATGCAACACTTAGGCACAATTCAAAGTTCAACCATTTTAGGGCACCTTCAGCTTTTTCGCGAAATGTTTGCGAAGAGAGAAAAAATTCTCGAAGGTCATCTACTTCAAGACTTGAACTGTTTTAGGACACCTTCAACTTTTTTGCGAAAAAATCGAAGAGAGAAAAAGCAAAGGTCATCTATTTTGAACAAGGAACGTTCCCAGCCACTTCCCAAAATTTGCGAAGTGAGAGAAAACCACTTCACGTAAAATGCGCAGTGAGAGAATTTGTGATGTCCTCATCCACGTCAACATTCCCTATGGGTTGACAGTATACACTATGTACAGTTGTCATTGTTGATTTTCACACGTGTGGACTGTCCACTACATGTACTTGTGATCTCCTAAGGTGTGTAGATGCACCAAGATCAAGACTAGATTGAGATTCAAGATCAATCTTGAATCCTATGGCAAAAACACACTACTACATTGATTCAATCACTTCCAACTCTCACTCACACGTGTGGGAAGTATTCAAAAAATAATCTAAGTAAAAACAAGCTGCTCCTGTAGTAGAGAGAGAAAATGCATCAAGAGCTCTCGGGTAGAGAGAGAAAGCTAGAAATCCAAAAACTCACAAAATCCATGAAATCACCAAATCAATTGATTTCAAAATGAGGAGTACAATGATACTAGTAGGTCCACGAGCTACCACTATGCTTAACTATGATTGGACCACATTTTTTCACCTCTTGATCCTATTGGATCATTGATCTATGCACCTCTTAATTCTATTGGACTATATTCAAGCACACCTCAATTTCCTATTGGACCTCACAAGGTTCCACCTCTATATCCTATTGGACCTCTTGGAATTCATCAAACAAAAACTTTACACTTGTCTACACTCTAATTAGCAAGTGTTTAGCCTCTTACTCTATTTTGGCTCAATAGTGGCATTACAAGTGGAAATGCATAATTTGCCATCTATGCCAAATTTATTCCTATCAACATCCTACACCTAGATGCTTGATGTAAAAAAGCATAAGACCCCTATATCTAACATAGATAATCTTTTTCAATTCTTCACAGTCACAAAAGCCATATACTTTCAAGTACAACAGCTTACCGAACCAAGTGACAAACATTTAATGTAGTTATAAATGGATGGAATTTATCATCCCAACATAGATACTTGAGATGCTCCATCCATGAGATGAGTGATTTTGAACCTCTCAGTTACGCCGTCATTTTGGTTGTAATTGTTATTTTATTGTGCTTCAGTTAATATAACAGCAGCATGTTTTTCTATCTGTGTATAACGTAGATGAATGTTTGTTGTAATTGAATGCACTTTATCGTTGTTTGATCGCGCTTGTTTACTCACTCTGATCAGAACACGAACGTCTACGACTCCTCAGTTTCTGATCAGACGATGGCTATCTTTGACGCTTGAGAACTCGCGATATCATACTGCTGTTTCCATGTATTTCAGAACTAAACTTCATATTGAATCTATTTTTCAGTAATACCATACACAAACCATTTCAAATCTCTTCGGTGGACTGTACTCTTGTTTTTGTGAGTATGAATTAATTTTTAAGATCCTGTTGGGCAATTAAAATACTTAAAGCTATGATTATATTTAGCAAAAGCTTTCTATTAGACTGTTTTTGCATCTAGCAGCTAATTGTAATGGGAGAGATGTTCTGCAATATTCCTGCTCTCTTCTACGTTCATGTTCTTCTATCTCCCTTGTCCCATCATATTTGATGGACATCGCCACCAAATGGGACAACAGCCCTGGCATCACAAAAAGTTGAAGACCAACTGCCAGTGGCCCAAGTGTATCATAGAGCAGCTCTCCTCGGCGATCCATGGCCCACAAGATTTCAGGCGATCAATCAATTTTGCTTAACGAGCGTCCTTTTTAATGGGCGTCCATAAGTCCTTCTACCTTACCAAGGACAAGGAGAGTACCAAGCAACTAGAATTTATGGGAGAGGTCACAAGATACCTGATCCAGCAAAGACGCACCAAACGCAGCCTCTATTAAGCCACCATAGTGCTGACGGACCAACACTACTTTCTGTGGGCCCTATTGGGGGTATTCCTGTCGTGCATGTAAATAAATAAAATGTCAAAATTAGTAGAAATTAGATGTGAGGGTCATGGCATCCTATGTGCGAAAGCCCATGACTCAATGAGCACTTGTAAATAATCTTTTTGAAATAAACTAGACTTTGGGCCATGTAATTAGAAATAATATTAGAGGCCAAAGTCTAAGTTACTAAGTTTTTGAGTTAGTCCAAGGTCAAATGGTGGTAGGTGGGGTGTGCTTCTTCCTACACCATAGATTAGTTTGTGCTTCTTGTGGATGGTGTGGATTGCAATCCCATCCTTTGCAAGTAGCCAATAGGAAGCAAGGGGCAAGGGCCACCCCAAAGATAAAAAGGCATCATTTGTAACCATTATTTATGCTTAAGGAGAAGGAGGAAACTCTACCATTTTGGAGAGCCTCATTTCCTATTCAGTCTTGCTAATGCTGTTTTGGTTTTTTCCTTTTTGTTCTCTATTTTCATTGTTCTTGTTTTCATTAGTTAAAGCTTTTCCATTAGCATGCATAATGAGCAAATGAGTTAACCTCCATCTCACCTCTTTCTCTCCCCCTTCCTCTACTCATTCTCTCTCTCTCTCTCTCTCTCTCTCTCTCTCTCTCTCTCTCTCTCTCTCTCTCTCTCTCTCTCTCTCTCAATCATGATGTGTGTGTGTGCTTAGTGTTAAGAAGGGTAGTGATAAAGTGAAGTAGTATTAGGATAAAGTAGAAAGCATCTAAAGCTAGCAACTTGGCTGAGTTAGGTCCCTATCTTTGTGTTCTAACCCTTTTCATAGGTGGAGGGCTAGTCACCAATGAACCTACAACATGCTACACTACTGGGTATGCTTTCAAATTTGAAAATGGCTATTTTTTTGTCCCAAAGCTTTTCTTCTTGTGTCTTCTTCTTTTTGAAGCATTCTGTTACAAAGTGCCCCTTCTTTCCACAAAAGAAGCACTTCTGCTTGGATTTGTCTTTCTTTCCTTTGTCCTTTCAGCTTGATGGTGCATCCTCCTCATTGGCCTCCTTTTGACAATTCTTCTTTAATCCATTGGTCTTCTTCTTGCCTTTGAATGAGAAGTTTGTCTTCTCATCTCCGTCTTGCAATGACAAGGAATTTATCCTAGCCTTTGTGTGGAGCATCCTACACTCTTCAGCTACAAGAACACTATGAAGTTTATCAATATATGGCAAAGTGTCTTGGATGGCAAAACTTTGGACTAAATTCGTGAATTCGTCATCTAGACTATTTAAGATCACTTGGACAAGCTCCTTATCTTGAATCTTCTCCAATAGAGGCTAACTCTTTGTTGAGAGACTTGATTATAAGCACATAATCTTATGTATTTTTCTCACTTCTCCTCATGCTTTTCAATGTTTCACTAGGCTCTAGAAGGAAAACTCCAATAGTTCCCATCTTCCTAATGAATAGGAAATGAACATATTTGAAGGGAACATATATGATTGTACTATCTTGCACAAGTTATAGAATCATGTCGAATAAGGTTTTGTATAGTGCTTTCTTCTAAATGCAAGTGTGTATCTGAGTTATGAATATTTGCTAAGCGATGCAAACATGTTACAATTTCTGGCCAATGTGACTCAGCACTTGTGAACGTTACAAATAATGTTGCTGATCCTAGTTGTCTGATCATCTCAAATATGTCCTTTTTTGTTTTGTCAAGGTAATCAGCGTAGCATTCCTAGATCTCTATATCCAATATCAGATTTCATTATTGTGGCAATTTTCGAAGTGTCAAGCATGTCTTTTACTTTAAGAGTACGTCCATAAGTTTTTCCTTTTCGTATACGAAACTGTGTAGTTGATAAAATGAACTTAATTTGACATTTAATACTTTTGTAAAATAGATTTGGAATGTGAGTTGCGAAACGCCTATCATGGTGCATGATTTTCCATTGTGCAATTTGTTGATATGTATTGTTTTCGAAGAGCATTTTTTGTTGTCGACATCCATAAAACAAAGTTGGAAAATTCAATTCTTCACTATCTTTGTCTTGAAATAATCTCAATGGTTGATAACCTTCGGCTGGTGCTATTGAAATGATTTTGTCTTCAAAATCTTGTATTTGTTGTGATGTTAAAAAATTATGTATAAGGGTATCTGAAAACATCTCATCTGCAATTTCAACAAAGTCCGTGGTTTCTTTATTGGAAAAGATAACAGTTGTAGGACTACTTGGTGATATAATATTGCTATTAGTATTTTGTAATCAATATGCAAATTCATTGGCTTGTAATTGTTCTTTCCAATTAGGAAGAATTTGTATGCACAATTTAGTATACAAATTTGTTTTGCAAAGGTCTTGAAATGTTGTCAGTACGATATCAGGTCTAATTAAGCCTGAAGCAAAAACTTATTTATATTCAAGCTTTCGCTTTATTTGTATAGGTATAGTGGAATTCTCATCAGGGAATCGAGGCAGTGTAGTTTGAATCTTATCCAAGTTACTAGGTACGTTAACAACGCTTCCGTGCAAACTAAACTGACCAAAAACTGGGTGCATTTATCGAATTTGTGCAAATGCAAGTCTAGGTGATACTAAGCGTTTTTCCAATTGGTTCAGTTTTTCAACGATTGGTAATTTTTTGTTCATTGATACATTTATTGGGAATAGAAATAGCGGCATTGTTTTAGCCTTCAAATATTTATAACAATTTCTGCAAGTTCGCATTGTATGTTCATTTGCATAAGCGAAATTGTTTTATTTTAATTGTTTTGAATAAAGGCTTATTTCTACTGATAATTGCTTTGTTTGATGCTTGAAATTAAGTTTTCCACTACTACGACATACATGTATAGGTGTGTCTTTTATTTGTCGAAGGTACCTTTGTTGTTCCTTATTTTGAGCAACATTATGATTTGTATCTTGAGAAATATGGTAATGTGCAGATTGATTATTTGGGAGTACATTATTTTGTCTTTTTAAGTATTGTATATATCGGGCAATTGCAGTTATTTGAATATGTGCATGTAAATCAATAATTGAGCAAAATTGTTTTGCAATTTCAATACTAGAGAGATATCTGTTATCATGAATTAGTTGTAAAATTCGTTCACGGTATAAAGTTGTCCATTCAAAACAAGTTCTATTTTCAACATATTGTTGAATATGTGTTCTTGGCATTATGCCATGACAATGTTCTGTGTTTTGTTTTTTCAAGTATTTGATGTGTCTTGTGACTTGTTTTGTAGTCAAACATTCGCTTGGGATTTTCATAGTTTCTAAAAAAGAATTCGCAATTTGCTCAATTTTCAAAGTTTTGTCAGCCATTATTTTGAGTAATTCACGATTCATATGAGCATGCCAATAGAACTTTGTATGTCGTTTTCTTTTCCGGTTTATTGTTTTAGTGATTGGCATGATTTTCGTATTGTATTCAAAAGTTGCCTTTTCAGTAGCAACATTGACACTTGCTTGTTGAGTATTGCAAATAATTGTTTGAGAACTTGGTATTGAAGACAAATACTGTTTGTTTTGTGCATCATACAATAATGTTACTTTTTTGAAATACTAATAGGACATGTTTTTATACTATGCCATATTTCTTCGAGATTGGTTGACAAAACAATGATCAGATTGATGTTTAAAGCCAAATAAGTCAAAGTGTGCAGAAATTCGTCGAGATATACAACAGTAGTGTACTTTATTTGTGTTTGATCTTTGATAAGATATTCTGTCATAGACAATGATAATTTGTGCATATTTCGATCTGTATCAAAATATTTTTGTTGCCAATGAATCGCAATTGGATCTCTTTTATCTAAACATGTTTCAAAATATTGTATAATTGTTTGGAAGTTGATTTCTTGTGGCCTACTTTCGTGTTCTAGCGACATTGCCAAACTCTCAAAAAAGTTGCTTGCAGTAGCCATTTTTGTATCTGTTTAACAAACATGTATTGTGAAATGGAAACTTTTTGGTTTTTCAAAAAGAGGTCTTAAATATTCGATTGTTGAAAAACATATACATTGGAAATTCAATTGTTGATACATTGGGAAAAAAAACTAACACAAATATCGTACAAGCTGATTTTACATAGCGCAATATTATTTTGAATAGAAGATAACTGCTTTGTACGCACTATGATAGAATCAAAGATATGATACAGGATTAGGATGAACCTACATTGGGGGGTTTTAATGTACTACAAATTTACACTTTATATAGTTGAAGAGATTTGCTATAAATTTAAATTTCCAAACCATGTAAGCCAAATTGTCAAAGCAGAGATCATATACCCACACATTGGAAATTGCCAAAGATGCAATTTACTTGAAAAATTTGCATTCCCAAAGCAATAATACAGCCACGAACCACCTATGCAAAAATTGAAACGACTTTCTAACGTAATTGTTGAAAGATGGACAAGAATCTGCCAAATCGAGATCTGTAAGGAAAGTAGTTGTCGTAATTGGTAAGAATTTTATTGGAAGAACTTGGAACTTTTCATGCAATCAGATTTTGTCACTCGATAAGTTAAGGATATCAAATGAAGAAGCTATTAGGGTAAACCAAAGTTTCCAAAAACTTTGCATTTACTATATCTTTGTAACAAACCTGTATTCTAAAACAGAATTTTTTTGGGTTTTCAAATCTAAGTTTTAAATATTCAATTGTAGAAGAATATATACATTGGAAAAAAAGTAATACAGACAATGTAGAAATTTATTTTACAAAAACAAATATTATTTTCAAGCGAAGATTTTTACTTTGAACATACTATAGTAAATTCAAAGGTATGATACAAGATTAGATTCGACTTACGTTTGTAATTTGTAAACTACAAATTTAGACTTACATAGTTTAAAAGATTTGCTTTAAACATACATTTTCAAAGCATATAAGGCGAATTGTCGAAACACATAACATATACACACACATTCGCACAAATTGAAGCAGTTTTGAACAATTTTTAGAAAGATGAACAATATAGTAAATCAAGTTCTATAAGCAAATCAGTTGTCGTAGTTGGCTATCAGTGTAAACAAAAGTTTCGAAAATTTGTGCATTTATTGTAACAGTTTATAGAACAAGAAACATGTACCGTCGGTATTAACAAAGTCAAATACGACCAAAACTAAAAGTATTTGTCAGTTATTAAACATATATAGATACAGATCTGAGTAAAAATAGGCATGCGAGCAGGTATAGAACTGCAATATACAATTTGAACAAAGGATTCAGAAAACCGTATATGGAAAAAAGCGAAATAATTGAAGTGAATAAGAAATTGCATTCTATCAAAAATACGTATATGTACCTTGTGCAAGGCATCTCCACTCCAATAAGATTGTTTTGACCATCAAGTTGATATTTTGCTTTTGTTTCAACAGCCACCATTTTTGCACGAATGGAGATTGGGTCTTTTTCATATGCTGTTGGCAATGATTCAGTTAGCTCCAATATTGTTTGGACCCATTCATCAT
This sequence comes from Diphasiastrum complanatum, assembly GCA_029204225.1. NCBI lineage: Eukaryota > Viridiplantae > Streptophyta > Lycopodiopsida > Lycopodiales > Lycopodiaceae > Diphasiastrum > Diphasiastrum complanatum. Next base: position 62,674,289 of record CM055096.1, read on the forward strand.
AAATACTCACCGCCACAATTTTACCATTGTCATCTTCAATTTCTGTCATAAGCACACCCACCTTTTTCAATAATGTGGTATTATCACATGTACGGCAAAAACATGTCACCCATGATTTTCTAGTGATCTTCTTGGATTGGCAAATCAAACAGACAAAGCCGATCGGTGGAGCGTTTATATTTGTAATTTTCAATGTTCCAAATACCTACATGCATACATTTTTCAGCATTTGTTTCAAGTTTATATATTCAAAGCATGTAACATAAACCAATAACACATGCAACGAACATAAAACATAAATCTAAAATTGTAACACATGAAGGTTTTCGAAGTACACCTCCGTTCCAACAGCTACAGCTTGAGCGACACAATTCTTGGACATCCAACAAAAGCTTTTGAAATGTCAAATCATGGATTGCCACAAAAATTGTATAAGGTTGTACAGTAAGTCGAATCAACCCATTCCTGAGTGTGCCTTGAACATTTTTTAGCATTGTGATAACTCGACGACCTTGTTAGAAAACTTTTTCTAGTTCAAAATATTGAGCACGAGTCGCTTTCCAAAATGAAACCTACCAAAAACCATGTACATGTTTTAAAAAGAGCAAATCCGAACAACAAAATTTGTGGGAAATACAAAAACCTATTATAGCAACTTGAATGAGATTAACAACTAACCGTTTGAATATCATTTGTCGTTTTGCCATCTGCAACTTGTATATTGTACCGTTCCATTTGGAAGCCTTACGCTTGGCCAAGTATACCTATAATAGCAACTGTTATTGTAAATGTGCAATAGTTTGTTTTTTCTTGTTTTTCAGTACCTTATTTCTGCATTCGAAGGCTTCGAATCTTATCAGTAGGCATGAAATTCGCAACGACATCAAATGGTTCGATTTGTGTCACAATATAATTGTGTTCTATACGCAATATGTATTTGGCATCGCCATAATCGTAGTCAGTTTTCAGAACAATGGCAAAGTTCTCAAATCGTAAATACGATCCAATTTGAACTTTAGCTGCATGTTTATCTACAACAGAACCGGGCATCATAGCTGTCACTGTCGACATGCCAACTCAATCAGTCATGTCACACCTAAGGTATGTCCATGTTTGTCCTGGTTTTTTGTTCCCACGATCATAGTTGCCATACCTAGACAGAATAATTCCTTCAAAGGCACAGTTCGTCCAAATTGGGCAGACATCATTTACAACTAAAATGTCAGTTCGAGGCCTTTTCAACATTTGTAATTCTGTTACATAGAAGGAAATGTTATTATCTAAGCGATAAATAGTAGAAGCAATAAAACAGTATTACAAAATCCATCATGCAACTTACTTTAAGTCAAAATATGGACCTGATTTTATTAGTAATAACAGAAAGTGATCCCAATAGATAATTGCAAATTGAAATATCGAAATAACAGAAAGTGATCCCAATATGTAATTGGAAATTGAAATTGTCAAGTATCAATTGGCAAATGATGAATCCCTCAAGGAAAGTATTGAATAGATGTGCCATTGCGCGTGTTTGTATAATTGAATACTGATTGCAATGAATAATTGTAAGATGGAATATTGAAATTGTCAAGTATCGATCAATTGATCATGAATCCCTCAAGGAAAGTATTGAATAGATGCGCGATTGCGCATGTAAAATAACTGCATCTGTCAATGTCGTCTGCTCATCACTTTGATATTCCATTTCTCCTTCGACTGTTGTGATAATGAAACTGGAACTTGTAATGATCAACCCAAAATACAAATATGGAACAAGCAAAAGTTACAAACTATCATGACAAATTTAACATTGCCTAATACATTGAATATGAACGATACATGAAATCATAGGCAAACACTAAAACAGTCCCAAAACTCAGCCAATCCTCTACGAACAAATACCAACCCATATTAGCGACATAGTTCAGTAACACACACGTGGAACTTTATCGAACCATGATTTTTGTACAACATGAAACAAATGCAATGGTTGTTTTAACAAACACGCATATGATGTGCTGTAATTTAGAACATCAAAATCTAGAACTGGAGCAGGGCAAGAAACAAGGATGCTCAAATAACTCAAAATCCATGTACTTGTGAATGAGTAGGTCTGAGATGATAAACCAGTCTACATCTCAGAGGCTACTTCTATGACACTGTAAGACCTCAATTGATCACTACATAAACCATTCCCACATTCAAACAAAATAAATGCGTAACGTCATGTCCATGACATATATGTAGAATCATAGTTAGTGTTTATTTCATGAGCATATATATGGAAATCACGCATAAAATGGGTATAGAGTTGCCTCCCCTCGCTCATTCACAAGAAAAGCATTCAATGGCTGCCTAGAATTTTGGAAAAAATGTGGTGCATTGCATGAGCAATACATTCCCGGATCGGTATTTATGTTGGCGTCCAATACGTATGAATATGGTTGAGAGTGGAGAATGGAAGTGGCTAATCTTAGACAGTACCTTAGAATGTCAGCCCATAAACAATTTCAATCAGCATGTGACTGCATCCAACTGAATATTGCGGCTTTTGATTTGGTCTGCTCATTCACGTTCGAAGTTCAATAGGTGCTAAGATCACTAAAAAAATGGAATTTGAAATCGTTACTGCTCTTCATTTCAAATTGTTGTTAATAATAATGTACATACTCACACTAGCAGACATAGTAGATGATATAACTAGTTATAATAAGGAGTTGTCGGGCCTGAAGCGACATTACTTTATGATGTCCGTCACTCTCTCATATTGCTTGTATTAACATCTTGAGACTCAAAGGTCTCGACCAAGATGTCCCAAGCCTCTTTAGAGGTTTTAGCATGGCTTACATGGATAATTACATTATCCCGTAAATTTAGAATAATGGAGGCTAATGCCCACCCATCACGCATCTTCGATGGTTCAGGTTTCCATTTATGGAAGCTAAAAATGCGAATGCTATTGTTAGAGAAGGATTTACTCTAAATAGTGGAAGGGACTGAACTAAAACCTAACACAAGAAGTGAAGAGACACTTCGCAAGTGGGCCTTTCGATGAGGCGATGGGTTTCGGTCAAGGATGCCGCCATCAGTCGGTGTGGCTTATGACCCTTACCAAACTTAAAGAGGTGCTAATGTTTTGGAAGGTGTATTCTCAAGCTAAAGGCAACTAGCAAGTGAGCTTAAAATACAATGCATTCTGCATTGCTTCTAAAAAAAAGTGTTCTGTTTTAGTCTAAAGTTCGTGAATGCCAATTCACAACTTCACAAAATTTTAGTGTTAAACAAAATCTTTTAAAGGCTTTTTAAGATAGCCTCACAAAACTTTCAATTTCAAATTTATTTTCCTGTAAAATGAAGAGCTCATTTAATTTTACAGGTTCTTTGTTTTTCAAAACTTCAAAGCAAATCACAATTGAAAGGCACATTAAACAGTTTTCTTAAACTTGAATGCCAAATCCTTTTCTATCTATATGCTTTTCAGTTGTTCATTAGAAGACTTCAAAATAAGGACAGTATTTATTGTTCCTTTCAACTCAAAAAGCAAAATTTAGACATAGATAGAAAAACTCCCCTTTGCAAAGGCATATGTGATGAGGCCCGATGACAGTCTATGCCACTACAGTGGACAGCAAGGCCAATGGCACGGTGGGAGGCATAACACCCATTGCCTTAGGCTTCATAGTGCTAGCCAACATCTTGGCTGCTACACCCTTCAATGGGGCTTCCATGATCATTCAGCCCAGCCCTTGCAACATGGAACTTGGGACTTCGTTTCAGGATGCACCTCCGAAGTTCACAGCGGAAAGTTTGAGAGGAGCTTGACTCTGTGTTAGGCAAGGGAGTGCTAATGATATCAGTCACTCAGTTCAAGAAGTGCCCATTTGAAGAGAGGCACAATAGTTCAGCGCATCATGCAGCGGCCTTCGGAACAGCGCATCACCAGACTAGCGCAACATGCAGCAGCCTTCAGAATAGTGCTTCACCAGCGCACCTCTCTGATCGCATCAGATCTTGGAAGGCTCTGATACCATATTGCGAAACGAGAGAGAGAGAGTGAGAAGAGAAATATTGATTGTCGTGAATGAAAGCAATAGCTCTTACATGTAGAGTAGTGTGCGAGAGAGAAAGAGAGGTGTCTCTCTGTGTATGTCACAGAGGTGCGACGGTTGGGGACCCCAAGTGTTCCACGTGGCATATAACAGTCCTTTAGACATTTAGACTATACATTATATTTTACACTTCATGGAGGGACCAAGTATAGGCCAACAGGGAGAGGATTTGTTGTCCGGCATGAAAAGTTTGCTGAGAATTATGGTTTGTACTCTAGGAGTCACTTTACTAAAAGATTTGAAATTTCAATCCTACTCATTATGTATAATACTTACTTTTTATGTCTTCCTGAGTCTATAGCAGACAGGAAACAATGCTTAGATGTTGTTGGTATTGTCATCTTTGTTTGTTTTTTCTCGATCAAGCATCATAGGTGACATGTATTTTGTGCTGGATCAAAGCGCCTAAGCGCCCTCGTCCCTGGAGCCAAGTAGCTTCAAACAAAGTCATCCCATGTCAAAGACTGAATCAGTTTCGAGTTTGTGCAGTTGCCATGCATTATTCTTAACGAACACCTAATTCCTTTCAATTTTCCACACTTCAATCATTATAGAACAAGCATTTGGATTGATTCAATCCGTTTTTTTTTGTCGTTTATTTGCTTGGCTGCTGAGGGGAGTAAGGAAGATGGCACGAATGGCGACATCAAGCACCAAACAAACACCCATTTTGCACAGAGGCTCGTTGTAGAAGCCTTTCTCTAAAAGACTTCCTTCACCAAATAGATGTGCCATAACTTATCGTCAAAAACAGTTAACAGCAATTTCCAATTTGGACTTAATTTCATCAAAATAGAAGACTTTTCAAGACTTTTCACGAGAGAGACAGGAAGGAATGATGGATGGATGGATGGATAGCTTTAGGCATCACTTGATTCTTATGCTTCTTCACCACTCACCCGCACTACCTTTGATGCTACCACAAGCTCTTCACATATCTCATCTACTAATGTCTTTTCCACAAACACATGAGCTCTTTTAGTACAAGGCAGTTGCCGATGATCATCAGTTAGTTTCTTGTGATATTGTCATATCTTTCTGAAGAAAATGGTGTCTCAGAAGCATCGCCTGACCCAATGGTTCATCGGTTCAAAAAGGAATCATCAAATTATGGTACGTGAATGAAACTCTTGGAACCGACTATGATATAGTTGTGTGTAAATGCAATTTCGAGGATCCGGTAGGAGCTAATGTCGGAGGTGGTTCCCTCTATCTCAATATGACATCCGCATCTGCCAAGGAAGACTTTGAGCCAGTTGAAGTTCTGCATGAGCTTCCTGATGAGCTTCTATCCATTCAGTTTGAGGGACCATTTCATTATGACTATGCCTTCTGCTCCCCTCCTATTTGGGGGAGGCTGCATCCAAAACATGTCAAGGAATGGCTGATGTATCATAATTCTTTGTGGCGAGGAAAGGTGCATTACTTCATGTATGATGCGGGAGGGATCGATTCAAAGATTGAAAGCATTTTTCAGCCTCTGATAACACAGGGCTTGATAATTGTTATAAATATAGCAGACACACAAAAGTCTCAAACGTTTTATAACAGCCAACATCTAGCCATAAACGATTGTCTTCAACGTGCTAGATTTGTTGCAAAGTGGACATTCTTTTGGGATTTGGATGAGTATCTTCAGATTCAACTGCCAGCGAACATTTGTAGTATACTTGCAGAAAATGAGGACGTTGTTTGGATTTCCTTCGGCCACTTAGTGTGGAGCAAGATCTATTGTACACAAGAAGAGAGGCCTGACGAATAGGCTATAGAGAGGATGGTGTTTCATCTGGAGTATAGCACATGCAGTGAAAAGGGGAGATCTTCAACTTGTCATGGATCAAAGGGCTTGAGGAAGTGGGCAGCGAATCCACGAGTAGTGTTTGTGGGAACAGTTTATAGAACTTTGCAAGAATGGAATGGCATTGTTTTCAACGCTTCTATCCCTATAGTGGTCTTCTTGTCTGCAATGACGGATCAAACTGTGTGCTTATAAAAATCCTGAATGAAGTTGATGAGTCGCTGGCTTTGGATGGATGGTGGTGGAAGGATATAAGCATGGCCAAAAACAGTAAGAAAGCTCGTATTTCTTCCCAATCCTTGAATATCTTCAATTGAGGTTTGTCATCGGAATCTCTCAGTATCTTAATAATGTGGCAAGATCTTAGAAACACCTACTTACTGAGAAGATAAGTCATCAACTCATGAAAGTAACTTATGATGATCAAGTATTATTTCAATTTTTGACGCACGTGTGGTGTCCTTTTGGCTTATTGTATTACACTTTACAGATCTTTAACTTACATTCTGAGTGATACATTATATTCGAGAACAAGGTGGCTACAAATTGATGAACAAGAACATAATCCAAGGGCCTTGGAAAGCAAACAGTGAAAGATGAGTGATCTTCTTCATCAGGAATTTCAGATTTTGTGGCTTCAAAGACAAGAAAAGATTTATTATAGAACTTTTGGAGGGTAAAGCCAACCTCTGGGAAAACTACCACCCGCAGGCTTTCCCCATTAGAGGGCATAATAGCTGACTGGCAGGGCTTTGTGAAGGAAAAATTCCACATAGTCATGGATATGGTGTTGATTTTCACACGTGTGGACTGTCCACTACATGTACTTGTGATCTCCTAAGGTGTGTAGATGCACCAAGATCAAGACTAGATTGAGATTCAAGATCAATCTTGAATCCTATGGCAAAAACACACTACTACATGCATTCAATCACTTCCAACTCTCACTCACACGTGTGGGAAGTATTCAAAAAATAATCTAAGTAAAAACAAGCTGCTCTCCTCGAGTAGAGAGAGAAAATGCATCAAGAGCTCTCGGGTAGAGAGAGAAAGCTAGAAATCCAAAAACTCACAAAATCCATGAAATCACCAAATCAATTGATTTCAAAATGAGGAGTACAATGATACTAGTAGGTCCACGAGCTACCACTATGCTTAACTATGATTGGACCACATTTTGTCACCTCTTGATCCTATTGGATCATTGATCTATGCACCTCTTAATTCTATTGGACTATATTCAAGCACACCTCAATTTCCTATTGGACCTCACAAGGTTCCACCTCTATATCCTATTGGACCTCTTGGAATTCATCAAACAAAAACTTTACACTTGTCTACACTCTAATTAGCAAGTGTTTAGCCTCTTACTCTATTTTGGCTCAATAGTGGCATTACAAGTGGAAATGCATAATTTGCCATCTATGCCAAATTTATTCCTATCAACATCCTACACCTAGATGCTTGATGTAAAAAACATAAGACCCCTATATCTAACATAGATAATCTTTTTCAATTCTTCACACTCCTCCTAAAAGATTATCTATGAAGATTTGAGCATTGATCTTGATATAACTCCAAGATTAGATCTATGCTTGATGAAAGCACTTTTGCTCAAAGCCTTGGTGAGAAGATCGGCAATACAAGAGGACGAGTTGACATGCTCCAAATAGATTTCTCCTCCAATAATCTTTTCTCTCACAAAATGGTGTGCCACTTCTATGTGCTTGCTTCTTGCATGAAATATGGGATTATTGGCAAGAGCTTGGGCCGAGATGTTATCACACTTGATCATTGGTAGATCATCCTCCTTGATGCACTTTAGTTCCATTAATAACCTCTTGATCCAAAGCACTTCTTTGGTAGTTGTAGTGAGTGCTTTGTACTCGGCCTCACATGAAGAGAGAGATATAGTATCTTGCCTTTTGGAAAGCCAAGATATTAGATTGCCTCCAAGAAAGATAGTGTATGCACTAATAGACTTTCGATCCATTTTGTCACTTGCAAAGTCCGAATCCGAGTAGCCAATAATGGATAAATCTTCACTTTTATAGAGTAGACCATAATCACAAGATGAAGATACATATCTTAAAATCCTCTTGGCCATCTTCCAATGATGGATCTTAGGTTCTTGCATAAATTGACTCAATTTGTGCACACAAAAACTAAGATCGGGCCTAGTAATGGTAAGCCAAATCAAGGAGCCTACAAGACTCCTAAAAAGTGTGATGTCCTCAAAGGATCTTTCATCACCTTTATTAGGATCTTTTACAATTTGCTCCATTGGAGTATCTATGCTCTTATATGGAATTTTTCCAACATAGAGTGAGCATATCTAGATTGGCATATAAAGACATGATTTTCATAAAAAACAATTTCTAGGCCTAGGATGTAATGTATCTCTCCTAGATCTTGCATTTTAAACTCACATCCAAGTGCTAGCTTGGTTTCATCAACTAGCTTGATACAACTTCCACAAAGAATAATGTCATCAACATAAATTAGAAGAATGACAATATTGCTATCAACAAACTTTAGATACATGGAAGGATCATAGTCACTAAGAGTAAATCCTAGTGAGATAAGGAAAGAGTTAAGTCTTGAATACCATGATCTTGGTGCTTGCTTGAGTCCATAAAGACTTTTGAAGAGCAAGCACACTTTGGACTCATCCTTGATGAATCCTTGAGGTTGTTCCATGCAGATCTCCTCCTCAAGATAACCATTTAGAAAAGCATTGGATACATCTAATTGGAACACCTTCCACTTGAAAAAACAAGCAAGAGAAATAAGAATTCTTATTGTCACCATCTTTGCAATGGGTGCAAAGGTCTCCTCATAATCAAGACCATGGATTTGAGCAAATCCTTTGGCACATAATCTTGCTTTATGCTTGTTGATGGTGCCATCATGATTGAACTTGATCCAAAATACCCACTTGCAACCAATCACATGCTTGTTGGAAGGAGGATCCACAAGCTTTCAAGTATTGTTGGTGATCAATGCATCATACTCTTGCTTCATGACATCATACCACTCCTTGGTATTGAGTGCCTCTTGTACATTCTTTGGCTCTTCATGAGAGACATAAAAAACATAATTAGTGGAATCAAGATCCACTTGTTTGCCTTTGTCAACATATGAGAGCCTCTTAGGCTCGGATCTATCTCTCATGGATCTTCTTGGTGAAAAAATCCGAGGAGAGTCTTCTTCAAATCTCGGCCCCATCACATCATGATTGTCTTCAAAATCAATAATTGATGATGCATCCATAGATTTATTGATCTCGGCCTCTTCAAATGATGAGTGTTGATCTTCATGAAAGACAACATCTCTACTTTCAATAACTTGAGAAGTAGAGAGTATAAAGACTCTATAGGCCTTCTTGGTGGATGAGTATCCAACCATGATCCCTTTGCATGCACTAGGATCTTCCTTCTTCCTTGTTTCCAAGGGAATATGGACAAAGCATAGGCATCCAAAAACTCTAAGGTGATCAACCTTAGGCTTCTACAAAAATAAGATTTCATATGGTGACTTTCCTCCAAGAGCTATATGTGGGAGCCTATTGCAAAGATAATCTGCACAATTAATGGCTTCTCCCCAAAAATCTTTGGGCAAAGATGCCTCAATTCTCATAGATTTTGCACATTCACATAGAGATCTATTCTTTCTCTCGGCCACTCCATTTTGAGATGGAGAGTAGGCACAAGAAAACTCTCTTTTAATGCCTTCAAGCTCACAAAAATCTTGAAATTTATTGGAGATATACTCACCACCTCCATCACTTCTAAGGACTTTAATCTTGAATGAGAATTGCTTCTCTACATAAGCTTTGAAAATAAGGAAATGATCAAACACCATAGATTTTGAAGCAAGAAGATATATCCAAGTGAATCTTGTGTAATCATCAATGAAAGTAACAAAACAAGTGGCTCCTCCCTTTCTTGTAGTTGATGAGAAATGCACATCCGAGTGGATTAACTCCAAAGGATGCCTGCTTTTGATAAAAGATCTTGTAAATGGCTTTTTGTGAGATTTAGCAATAGCACAAGCCTCACAAGGCTTGATCTTCTTGGAGAATGACTTTGGCAAGCCAATAGATTTGGATTCTTTGATCATAGAGAGCATGGATTTGTAGTTGGGATGTCCCAACCTCCTATGCCATAATTCTTCCATAGAGAGCTTGTTCACAAGAGCAACATTACAAGCATTCACATACTCATTTGGATCTAGTTTATAGATGCCACCAAATCTAGATCCTATTGCAAGTATCTCATCATTCTTCTTGATAGTGCAAGTATCAACATTGAATTTTACATCAAGGCCATTATCAAGCAATTGGCCAACACTAATAAGATTCTTGGTAAGCTTAGGTACATAAAGAACTCTAGAGAGAGAAAGAACTTTAGAGGATGCAAGCTTCAAGGGAATGTTCTCTATGCCTTCAATAGGACATTCAAAATCATTTGCAGTGTATATTGATTTCTTCACTCCATCATAAGGTGCAATAGAAGAGAAAGAGTCCTTGGAGCTACACATATGTGAAGAGGCTCCACTATCAATATACCATAGGCCGTCCTTCTTGAAAGGAGTAGATGAGAAACTAGAGACCATAAGAGATCCCTCTCCATCACTTGCAATAGTGTCTTCCTTCTCATTGGTAATATTGGCTTTCTTGAGTTGATTCTTCTTTTTGAAGCAATTGGTGGCATAATGACCTTTCTTGCCACAATAAAAGCACTTGATCTTCTTCTTCTTCTTGAGCTTGGATGATGAAGCATTAGAGGAATCATCTTCCTCCTCATCTTTGTCTTTGGATTTGACTTTGTCCTTGCTTGAGGATTGTTGATGTTGGTTCTTGCTCCTCTCTTTGTGCTTATCCTTGGCAAAGAGAGCTTTGCCATCATTATGAGTGAGAGAAAGCTTGTCCATCCTCAAGAGCTTATACTCTTGTCTTTCTTCTTCTGAAATTAGCACACTTTGGAGAGCCTCCAAACTTGGTAGCTCCTCCTTAATGGCATAGGATTGGACAAGATTATCAAATTCACTTCTCAAGCCATTGAGAATGACTTGAACTAGCTCATTTTGATTGATGGAATCACCAATACAAGCAAGCTCTCTATGAATATCTTTTACTCTCAAAACATAACTAGATGCACTCTCATCACTCTTTTGGCTACTTTGAAATATTTGATTCCTAAGAGTGAGAAGCCTAGAGGTATTCTTAGACTCATAGATAGTCTTGAGACAATCCCAAGCTTCTTTGGCTGTTGTACAAGTACCTATCTCCCTCAATATCTCATTAGAGACATTCATCTTAATGTAGTGGAGAGCCATCCTAGCTCTCTTTTTGTATTTTTGAAGCTCTTGAAGAAATTGTGGTTCTTCTTCAAGGCCAAGAACTATGTCCATCATGTCTTGAAGGATCAAGATGGACTCCATCCTCATTTTCCAAATTGAATAATTTGAAGTGGTCAATCTTTCACTTGGTTCCAACAAGGATGAACCCATTGAAGACATTTGAAGTGAAGAAAACTCAAATGATGAATAATAAATGTTGTTACACACTTTCAATAGGATCCAATAATTGAGTACTATCTCCTCCTATGAAAGATCTTACAACAATTTGTGAATTGATTCTCACTAGCTACACAAATCTCTCTAAAACAAGATCTATTTCACATCAAATGATGGAGTATAGGCAAAGTTAGGATCCAACACTCTTAGCACGTGTGAAATACACTAAGAAACCAAATTTGACTCAAATACAATGATATTGCATGAAACAAAATGGCTAAGATCTCAAAACAGTGCCTAGATCACATATAGATGAGATTGGCAAGCATACAACTGTGATCTTGGATCAACCAAGCAATCTCTTGACCAAACCAAATGTGTCCACCCAGGTCTAGGTGCCCTACCTAACCCTCTTCAAAAGCTTATAACTTTTGATTGGCTCAACCAAATGGAATGAAACTGATTGCAACAGAAACTAGACAAAAATAGCTTCAAAACAAGCTATCAAGCAAGATAAATGGATCAAACATGAGAGAGAACTTCCAAACTAAAATTGGATGTTCCTCACACGTGTCTGAGAACCTGATTCCGTACAGTACCAGGTCAGACCCAATCAATGTCCTTTTGATCTCTTTTGATCCAAGATTGAACAAGATAGCTAGGAAAATGGCCCTTGACAACTTCTAGCTCAAGATTGATGAAAATTTTTCACTTAGATGGATCAAAATGCATGGTAACCTTAGGTAGGCTCTGATACCATGTTGATTTTCACACGTGTGGACTGTCCACTACATGTACTTGTGATATCCTAAGGTGTGTAGATGCACCAAGATCAAGACTAGATTGAGATTCAAGATCAATCTTGAATCCTATGGCAAAAACACACTACTACATGCATTCAATCACTTCCAACTCTCACTCACACGTGTGGGAAGTATTCAAAAAATAATCTAAGTAAAAACAAGCTGCTCTCCTCGGGTAGAGAGAGAAAATGCATCAAGAGCTCTCTGGTAGAGAGAGAAAGCTAGAAATCCAAAAACTCACAAAATCCATGAAATCACCAAATCAATTGATTTCAAAATGAGGAGTACAATGATACTAGTAGGTCCACGAGCTACCACTATGCTTAACTATGATTGGACCACATTTTGTCACCTCTTGATCCTATTGGATCATTGATCTATGCACCTCTTAATTCTATTGGACTATATTCAAGCACACCTCAATTTCCTATTGGACCTCACAAGGTTCCACCTCTATATCCTATTGGACCTCTTGGAATTCATCAAACAAAAACTTTACACTTTTCTACACTCTAATTAGCAAGTGTTTAGCCTCTTACTCTATTTTGGCTCAATAGTGGCATTACAAGTGGAAATGCATAATTTGCCATCTATGCCAAATTCATTCCTATCAACATCCTACACCTAGATGCTTGATGTAAAAAACATAAGACCCCTATATCTAACATAGATAATCTTTTTCAATTCTTCACATATGGTACATATTGCAGCAAATAGGAAAGAAAAGAGGTAGGAAGCCATGGCTTCTTCAAGCGGATGGGTTGCTGCAGAAATTGATGAAGACTTGCACAGTCGTCAGTTGGCAGTTTATGGCAGAGAGGCAATGTGCCAGTTGTTTGGATCCAACGTGCTAATTTTTGGTTTGCAAGCACTTGGAGTCAAAATTGGTACGTTGCAGTAACTTCCCAAGTTGAAAGCCTACACTTTAGATGCTCTGTAAACTGCATAGACTTTGTGTCATAGATCTTGGAAATTTCCAGAATTAAAAGGTAAGAATGAACTTGGCGAACTCATATGGTTTCAAATGAATCTGACTGAGCATTTCGGTTTGTCTAGTATCATCCGGATCCGGATGTTTGTAAGGATGACGGTTGTGCTAGCAAGTTCAAGCAGATGAAAATGGCCTAGGAGGTCTGTCACATCTTATCATCTTCCTCTTTGATAAGATAGCATAGTAGAGAGAAAGACCAACACGTCAAGTACATTCTTTACTGATTGATTATAGAAAGAAGGGGAAACTGAACATTGCATAGTGCATGAGAGAGTGGGTCTGTTGCTCAAGGAGATCTATCGCTGGAGGTAGGCCAAAACAAGTGCCAGCAGACATCCATCCCTATCGTGGAGCAAGACAAAGATGAGAACTCAAGACTTCAAACCCTGAGCAAAAGACGCGAGCCTCCTTTGTGTTTGATAATACCTACAATATCCACGTCTCTTCCTACGGATGAGTACAACACTACCTAACAGAAACACATCGTTGTAACAACCATGTTCTTGGATGATCTATTGTACCAATGTTCTGTCTCCTGCTACACTAATCTCTGAAACGTATCAACATGGATGAGTTTAACTATGATTCTAGCTCAATCAGCTATGAAGGTCTTATATAAAATTCATACGATAGGAGCAAACATCTTGAAGCTCAGAAAAAGCAGAAGGGTGTTACCAAAATAGATAATTGTCTGTCAAGATAGCCGTAGTTGGAGCTCCTCGCAACACAATCTCTCTTCAACTGTTCTCTATAGCTATACCTACCCCCTCGCAAGACGATCTCTTTAGCTCCTCTCTGTTGGGAACATGGTTCATAATTCACAGTATACTCTGATGTAGATGCAAGCATCCGCAAGCGTCTATCTCAGTAGTTGGGAACATGGTACATAATTCACAATATACTCTGATGCACATGCAAGCGTCCGCAAGCATCTGTCTCAATAGCAAGATACAGATTGTGCTCTGATACCTATCACCTTATCACCTGCATCATGATCACGACATACCGATTCATGTGGCCTTCACGTGCACGTCCAATATGATTAATAAAAAATATTTTGCCAAACTGGGAAATGGCTTTTGTCCTGAGATGAACGTGATGCGAACACGTCATCAGGTGGTGAAACTATCACAGTATCCCTGAACAACAAGGTCAGGGCCAAAAAGCCTCCGGGGTCCAGCGCCGGTGCTGGACCCCAGAGGCATTTTTTTTGCCACAGTTTGCTAGTGCTTATAATAACACTCTCCCCATTCTATGCTTTATGTCTAGCAAAAGCTTGCAAGCAAAACAACATACAACACCTCAGATAATAAACAACCTCAGGGGTACAGCGCCGGGGAGCCCCAAAGGTTTTTTTCTTGTTAATTTTTCACTAAAGAGTGACTCAATATGCAAAAACAAAAGCCCCCCAGGTCCAGTGCCCGGAAGCATTTCTTTTCTAATGTCGCAAGGAATAGGATGCAGTATTTCATTTAACTTAGGTACTTTATCGTTGTCTTCTATGAACTTATATTTGTTAAGTTGCCACTAAACTTCAACAATTTTTCCATGGCCGTGCATGCTGTGATAATTCTCTCCTGAAATGCATTATTCATGTGCACGTCTTTTTGCATACTTCAGCATCTTTGGCACGAAGTTGTTTCCATTAAAGCTTTCCCAGCAAAGGCCCGTGGTGTGTACCAAAAAAATATTTAGTTGTTGTAAATGTGGACTCACATTTGAGAATAGAGTTGAGTCCTTTTTAGATTCTTTCTCACAATATGTTGGTTGATAGAAGAAGCCGCAAGAAGCAGTCATACTTATTTAAAAAAATCTGTGTGGACTTCAATCTCAGATTAATGTCATGGAGACCAGAACTATTATTTTATAATAGGTGATGACTATCTCATTGTCCTACATCAAATATATCTTGCCAAGCAGGAAACTTTTGCTAGAAAACTTAAATTATACACCCCCAGTTCTGCTTCAACACACATCAACTCTAGTCAGTCTATCATGGACAGATGCTATCTGTAAAAGTGAAATGCATTTGTAGTCTAGATTGGATGCATGATTCTGATAATCTCTCTCTTCCTTGTAGATATTGAATTGCTTTCTAGTTGTTCCTTATGTCATATGAAACCACTGTCATTGGCTACTATGAACACCCACATAATACAACACTATGGAAAAAGATAAAACAATTAACAACAGGATGGCTTACGTTGACAATGAGTGGGTGATGTTGTTGCTAGTAACTCATCTATCAATTTTTTGAGTGTTTGGATAACACTAGGCGGTGTCTAGTTTGCCATGACGCATAACATTACCTTCAGTGCAACCATAGTTACCATCACCCTAAGCCCTAAACCTCAAAAAATTATGCTCCGACAGCTCAACTTATCAAAACATTCTCACTTGATGCTCTAATGTTCTTGAAATTGTTGCATGCAACGTAGTGGGCTAGAAGTTACCTTAAACAAACATCTTTTTAGTCTTTTTTGTGACATATGAGATTGTTATAGACAAACAAGCTCAAAAAACTGATCATTTGTGCTTTGGACCCTAACAAGGTCAGTGGAGCTACATTTCTCTAACAGTCATGTTAGAGAAATGCTGTAACTTTTCTTTATAACACATGTGATTGCTGGTTGGAAGCATTGCCAAAAGCATTAGATTGTACAAGTGAATCGGAGGTTGGTCACTATGCACAATCAAGAATTGTAAAAACCCGCCCAAATAGATTCAATCTCCTTTTAGGTGTTATTGTTGAAAAAAGGTTTTCATACTGGATGCACTTATTTATTACTCTCAAAAATATTCTGAAAGTATTGTGTGTCCCATTACTGGTCCACATTGCCTTTTAAAAGCCAATAACATCTATTCAAAAGAACCACGTGAGATGATACCTGACAAAAATGTGTACATCACACCCCAAACCCTAAACCCATAAAAATACTATTGGAAGAAGGGTCCTCAAGTTTCAGATTTGCTCGCCATTGTACACATTTTCTAAAAAATGCTCGCTGACATATGCTCGCCAAAAAATCGCACCCCAAATCCACTTTTTTGGAGATAATGTCGGTGAAGAGAGATGTATGATTTCATGTTCCAAGAAAGTTCTCATTTTTCAAAAAATGTTGCAAAGGCAGTAAATCACTAAAAGCATGTGAGTTAATGAAATCACCACCACAAACTATGACAGAATCAAGTGTTTCATCATAGTCAATCCCCTTGAATTGAGCATATCCCTTGGCAACTAGTATTGTTTTATAATTGTTCACACTACCATTTTGATTAAGCTTGATCTTAAAGCCCCATTTGCAAACAATAACATTTTGTATCTTTGATGGAGGATCAATAATTTTACAAGTATCTCAAGCAATGCATCATATACTCACTTTTCATTGCATCAAATTACTCTTTTGTTGCTAAAGTTTCATTCACACTTGAAAGAACATCATCAAAGTTAAGGTAGTAATAAGGGCAATAAAAATTATACAATCATCAATTTGTAATTCTCTCTTCCTTGTATTTGAGTCTTGATGGTTGCATTCTTGCTTGAGTTGAAATTTTTGGAGTTTGTAGGGTATGCTTGCTCCTCCTTAATCCCTACTATTTCCTTGATAATAGGCTTGGTAGTAGGCTTGATAATTTTCTTGATGAACCAGTCAATAGTTGTTCATTGAACTTTAGTCTTGCTTGCTCCTTTCTTCTGTGACAGATCTCAATTTTTTTTTCTTTCTCTAAATCACGTGGAGGTATGATAATTTCTCTAGAATTCATAATTCCAATCAAATGTCATTGTAAGAATAAATTTGCAAGAGAAATTATACAATCATATTCAAATAACAAATAAAGCGCAACTGATGTCAATATCAATAACAATATATGCATGTTGTTGCGATCATGAGATGAATCACTATTTGATGATGATGACATCGTCGATGACATATACACACTGTAGCTAGCTACTCTATACCACATCATAAGTAGTCATTATGAGACCGTATGTACTAGACAAATATAATAATATTTGTTTAAGATTATATTTAAATATTTAGAAAAATATTTATTTAACTAATTCCAATTCATTATCAACATTAGGAAAATAATGAATTTAATGAATTGGAAATATAATCCACAAGCAAGTTGGCCCTCTTATGGAATGGATGTGGAATGTCCTTGCTCTCTATCCCTTTTCCTCCATCTCTCATGATTTCTTTGTGGTTGATAATTGTTGGATTTAATTATTGTTAGATTTTCTAATTCGTATGTTTTTTGTGTGAGAGAAAAGGAGAGAGAAAAGGGTTGTGAAAGTACTGTACTTTAGGACCATAAATGGATCTACAAAAGATCCACAAGAGTGATTGGATGCTTGCTTAACAATCTATCAAAAAACTAGACACAAAAAAGTTGATCTAGATTGGCAATTTGACAAACAACAAGCATTAACAATCAAAAGCATTGATAAACATTGAAATCCGAGCCCACACGTGTGTACTACAGGCTGTAGTACGGCCTTCAACCTGAGAAACAAGTAGAAATTGATTTGGTTTCATTTGGATCACAAAAACTCAATGTACATAGTGAACTAGCTTGAGATTGCCAATGAGCTCCAAAAATTTTCTATCTTCTCACTATGGAGAGAGGGAATACATAGCAAATTCGACTTCCTTATTGAAGTTAGGTGGATTTCCAGCATGTAATAAGGAAGTTAACTCACTCTCCTTGACCTAAAATGAAACCCTAGTCTATTTCCTAGAGCTATGCTTGGTAGGTAGCTAGTTGGTCAAATTTTCACCTTAAACTTAGGTGTAGGTCCTATAAAGTAGGGATGACCACAAAATAGACATGACCAACTCTCTTGACTTGACCTAACCTACATTAGGATGGGTTTCCCATGTGGCATCATGGCCTCACATGTGTGGGACCCACTTGTGTACACAATTTACACTATTCTACATGGTTTTTGATCAAGCTAGATTTGCCAATTTTTGGCAATTCTTCACAAGGGTAAGCTACCATCTGGATCTTAGTGTTAATTGTGGATCATCAATGCATGCTGGATTTTGATCTATGCTATCGCTCTCATGGGATTGAACCTCCACGTGACATCTAACCTCGTCTCCTTGATGCTTGTGTGCTTGGATCTTGGGTTGAGGCTAGGGTAGGAAATAGCCCCACAACACCCTTGACCCTAAAAATATCATAGAATTGATTGTAATAGGTGATTGCTTGGATTTGGGATCTGATACCATGCTAAAATAAGAGGTTATGAATCTCATTTGGATACTAAAACATTGAAAAAGCATCAAAGGTTTCATTTATATCCAATAGATAGAAAACTAGCACACAATGCTGCCTATTTTGCATCTAATTTGGCAAGAGCTTTTGAACACCACAATCAAACTAGAATTAATTGATCCTCACATCTTGTCACACATGTGAAAAGTATAGTACTTTGTTCAGATTCGAATCTATTCATTAGACACAAAAAACATCACATTCATCATGCATCAATTCCTCATGAAAGAGCAAACTTGCCAAAATCACCATCTCTTGATAATCTCTCAAAGTATGTACAAAATGAGTTCTCAATCCATATCAAATGATCTCGAATATGAGATTAGGATAGAGTGCTGTTAAAATTGGCAAAAGCTAACTTGATCATATCTTGTGAGTACCATTATGAGTAGTACATATCATCATAAGACATGTGTGGAGCCTTTTCCCACGTGTGAATTAAATGCATTTATCATTTAGATGAGTCATATAGGTTGTACATACCATTTCATTTGAGATCTAGTGGCTAAAATGGCCAAAATCTAGTTTTCTAGCTATATGCCACTTGGCATCATTTTATTGGTAGGAAAAGCTATTTCACATGGATAGGAGTGATCTCACACGTGCCAAGGACTGCTCAAATGTGTGAAAACATCAGTAGTAGGTGAGATCTAGCTTGTAGTAGATATTTGTGCAAGTCCCTATAAATTAGGAAAATTGCCTAAAATCAAGGGAGGTGGCTATAAGTTAGGAAACTTGGTCCATGTTCCATATTGATGATTATTGGTGGATCCTTTGATGAGTAGGCACTCTAACACGTGCCAAATAAGCTGGTTAACCATCAGCTCTTGTGTATATATGGTGGCTCATTTGGCCATAATTGACATGGAAGCTAAATCTTGGTTTTGGAGCAATTCTAGTGTTTTCTCTCTATTTGTCTTGTGTTTTTATGCATCGATTGGGTTCTAATCTTAGCATACTTTATTCTCAGCCTAATGTCCATACTCTAACAGGTTTTAACACGTGTGAAACCATCAAGTACAAGTTTTGATCAATAATGATTGTTCTTGTTAGATTTATTCATCTAGATTTGATCTAAATGCTATCTAATCTTGTGTAGATTGATAGGTTGATCTAATCTAACATCCAATCACACTTGTGGATCTGATTCAGATCTATTCTTGGTCCATTTTTCTGTACTTTGACATGGTATCAGAGCCAACTACAAGTGCATTTAAGGCATTGATCTAAACTGTACCCAAATTGGCAGGTTTTTGGAAACAAGCTAATATTGAGGTAGCGGGGTTGAATGGATAGCTAGAACCATCATATTCGTACCAAATCTTGTTGTGGGCTTCAGGTGTACTTTCCACACGTGTGGGGCCATACAAGAACTATTTTGGACAATAAAATTCAGTTTGGTGCATTTTGAGCTTCATACACCCAATTTTGAGTCAATTTAGTGCATTTTTCAAGCTTTCACTTGCATTGTTTCTATTCCATTGATTTGTTCTTGGTTTAGATCAATCATATAGTTGGATTAAATCTTGTTTACAGTACATTGAAGTTGATTCTCTGATTTTTTGAGTGTACATTGAAGTTGAGAGAGGAAGAGTGCTATAAACCAAAGATTAAGGAGTGATTTGCAAGGGGAGTGATTGAAATCCATTATACCTTCATTCTAGATTTGTTCAAGAGTTAAAGGGCTGAGTCTAGAAGCATTAAATGCTAGAAGACACTCTTGGATCAGTCCTCCAAGTGAAATCTTAGTGAATTTCTAAAGCACAAACACTCATAAAGGCAAAATCTACCAATACAAGGTGATAAGAATCGTTGGCAAGTACTAGGAGAAAAATTTGAGATCCAAGTCACATTGTTCACCCCTACTCAAGTGTGTGAGTGTGTTTTTGACTTTAATTAAAGTCATAAATGTGAGTGAGGCATATGTGTTGTGGTTGATCCAAAATTTTCAAGAGATCCTTCCTTTGTAGAGGGCAAGAACTAGTAACTCAATTCTTGACTTTGGTGGAAAAATTGTCTTATTTATTGTGATCAAATCTTGCTAAGTGGAATTAGCTCTTTGTAAGCACGTATCTTAGTGAGAGAGAAGAATCACATTTCTGAAAATTTGAATTTCATTCCAACTCTAAAGAGGTAGAGTCATTGGTACTTGGTGGAGTCCAATAGGGGTGAATGAATTCAATTTTTTGAGCAAAACTTTGACATTATATGTATGAAACTCAAATAAGTTCTATTCAACTTTCTTTGTGAGAGTGTGAGGGTCAAGTTGTGATCCCATTGGGATTTTAGAACAAGGAGGAGTCCATATTTGAGTGTTCATACATGATTGGGATCTTTGTGAATCTCTAGATGTCTAATTTTTAAGCTTGGTGAAAAAAATATTGACATAGATTGTTATCAAACCATTTCATGTCCATTCCAAATCTCAAGAGTGAGATTCTTTGGGTCAAGAGGGATTCCAAAAGGGGTTATTGGATCTGATCCTTGTGTGTTTGAATCAAGTATACATGTCAAGTTTTTGTGATCTAGCCTTTTTTTGTGAAAATTAGTGGTTTAATTTGTCAAATCAAATCAAATTCAATCCAAATCTCAAGAGTGAGATTATTCGGGTCAAGAGTGAGTCCAAAAGAGGTGACTAAGTTTTTTTTTCAAGTATTTGAAACAAAACCCATACTTTGTTCAAGAATCTCAAAAGTTGAGTGAACTAGTCAAGAGAAAAGGAAAATCTAGGTATCAAATCTTTTCAAATCCATTCCAACTCTCAAGAGGAAGAGTCATTGGTATTTGTTGAGTCCAATAGAGGTGTTTGGATCTGATTTTTGTGATTCGATAGAGTGCTTTTGTCTTAGTGATCAAAGCAAAGATTAGTTTCCAATTGACTAGGTTGAAAGAGATATGATTCAAAATTTGTGGTCTAGATCTTGTGTAGATCCTTCTAGATTGTTGAATGTGTTCAAGTCTAGTCTCTTGAGAGTCACAAATTATATTTTAAAAAGTCATATCACTAGGTTTTACTTTCTCATCATGGCATCAATAGGTGGCAACCTATTGGAGGCAAGTAAGGATCCTAAATGCAACCTTTTTGGCAAGAGAGATCATTTTGTCTCAAGATGCTACAAAATGAAGACCAATCCATCCAAGGAGAACCAAAGCAAGGGGGCCAAGGTGAAGGATGGAGCTTCAATTTCAAAGTGCAAAGGAAAGAAGGACAAATCCAAGGAAAGGTGTTTCCTTTGTGGAAATATGCATGAGGCTTGGAGTCTCACAAGGACTTACAAGATTTGTCTTCAAAAGTCCATCATCACACATTTCAAACCTTTAGAAGTTTTTTCATTTGGAAGTGCATTGTTTGGTTCAAGATGCAAAGATGAATGTCACTTTCATTAATGTCACTTGGATTTATTTCATGTCCTTGGAAAGCATTTTGCTTAGAACTTTAGAAAAGTTCAAATTTATTGTTATGATCCAAGAGAAACCAAGAAAGATTAAGGAGGAGCAATTACAAAATGAAAATAGTTTCATTTATGCTTTCATGACATCTTATGAAGAACTATTTTGCTTTGAAGATATTTTTGTATCTCAAAGGTGGATTAAGGCAATACTAGTTGAGTGTGATGCCTTAATAGATAGCAAAGCATGTTTTCCTTGTAAAATTACACTGAATATGAAGTCAAGGAAATGGAAATGTCTTGATAATGTATTTTTTGTTGGTTTCAATAAGATCATGAATGATGTGTTCGTTCATAATGTTGAAGATTGTAAATTTTCAATTTTAAAGGCAAGTTGTAAACTTCTTATGAGAATAAGTGAAGCATCCAAAGTGGACACTTATATCCATAAGCAAGTAGTTAGCCTTATTGAGATGGAAATACTTCTTGATTTCAATATTAGAAAAATCATGCCAAGTTGTGGTGATTTTTGGACTTATGTTTCTAACATAAGTAATGTTGATGACCATATGAAGTGCACATTATATGATCATGTTTGTTGTGATCATTTTCAAACATGGAGGTCTTGGATTTCCATCAAGGAGGAGCACCAAGAAGATGATCTTAAGCAGTCATCTCGAGGTTCAAGTGTGCCAAGGATTGAGGAGGAGAGTCCTTCTCAACTTATGATTCCAAGAAGAATATCAAGAGACATGGTTGAGCTCATATGGCTCACATTTCAAGGGCAAGAGGATCACATTTCAAGTAGTATACATCTCATGCTTTCTTCTCTTATGTCATTTGGTGAATCAATTTGCTTTAGTGAGACTTTTGCATTTCAAAGTTGGAGTAAAGCAATACTAGATGGTTATTTCATCAAATGTATGCTCTTGAGTCTTGCAAGAGCAAGAGTGAGTTGTCCACTCATAGTGAGAAAAATTGTCTTTTTTCATGTATTGAGGCAAATTGTAAAATCTTTATGAGAGAAAGTGAATCATCCTCTAAGGAAACCTATCTCCATAATGAAGTATCTAGCCTCATTAGATCTGAGATTAGCATGGTAACCAGGCATGAAGATATGATACAAACTCTTTGTTATTATAGCATGCATAATGTTGATAAGCCTAATCCTCGAGATCTTGGTAACATGATGTTGAATCTTTGTGATCCTCATGAGTCAAGAAGGACTCTTTATTTTCTCATGGAGTTGCAGCTATTTTCAAGGAGGAGGAGCTTTTGGATCAACCATATGCTTCAACGATGGAACAAATCAATGAAAGAGGTGCTAGGATGGTGCAAAGCTCTCAAGTTCATCAAAAAGTCAACATCAAAGAGACACTATCATGGATATGGTGATTTCGGATCGACATCAAGCTCATTGGCTGATCTTCACACCTTTGAACCAGCAAGGATCCATATTAGAAGACCAATTCAGCCCATGGAGTCAATCTCAATATCATCATGTTTTTATCAAGTTAGTTTTGAGGAGGAGTGTTAAAATTGGCAAAAGCTAACTTGATCATATCTTGTGAATACCATTATGAGTAGTACATATCATCATAAGAAATGTGTGGAGCCTGTTTCCACATGTGAAATAAATGCATTTATCATTTAGATGAGTCATATAGGTTGTACATACCATTTCATTTGAGATCTAGTGGCTAAAATGGCCAAAATCTAGTTTTCTAGCTATATGCCACTTGGCATCATTTTATTGGCAGGAAAAGCTATTTCACATAGATAGGAGTGGTTTCACACGTGCCAAGGACTGCTCACATGTGTGAAAACATCAATAGTAGGTGAGATCCAACTTGTAGTAGATATTTGTGCAAGTCCCTATAAATTAGGAAAATTGCCTAAAATCAAGGGAGGTGGCTATAAGTTAGGAAACTTGGTCCATGTGCCATATTGATGATTATTGGTGGATCTTTTAATGAGTAGGCACTCTCACACGTGCCAAATCAGCTGAGTAAGCATCAGCTCTTGTGTATGTATGGTGGCTCATTTGGCCATAATTGACATAGAAGCTAAATCTTGGTTTTGGAGCAATTCTAATGTTTTCTCTCTATTTGTCTTGTGTTTTTATGCATTGATTGGGTTCTAAGCTTAGTATACTTTATTCTCAGCCTAATGTCCATACTGTGACAGGTTTTCACACGTTTGAAACCATCAAGTACAAGTTTTGATCAATAATGATTGTTCTTGTTAGATTTATTCATCTAGATTTGATCTAAATGCTATCTAATCTTGTGTAGATTGATAGGTTGATCTAATCTAACATCCAATCACACTTGTGGATCTGATTCAGATATATTCTTGGTCCATTTTGCTGTACTTTGACAAGTGCCATTAGAGTAGATCCTAAACCTAGCTATCAAAGCCTTAGATCATGCATAATTATCCTCTTGGTAGCTCGAGTCAAGTGACTTACAAAAGTAGGTGGCTGACCTCCTAAAAAAGTCCCTATAATCTAGGAACATGATTTATGGACTTAACATAATCATGAAAGTCAGTTATGAATGGTGAGTTGATTACATCTAATCAACTCATAACTAAGTAAACAAGATGAGGACACTTTTACAAATATTATGAATTCGAATATAATTCACTTCAAAAAATATTTATTTAACTAATTCCATTTCATTAAGTTTGTAGCAAGCCTAAAGTCAAGATGGACTATTTTTCAATTTCAACACTCCTAAAAACAATCTATGTTGACTTGAACATGGATCTTGGTATTACTCCAAGATTGGCTCTATGCTTGATGAAGGAACTCTTGCTCAAAGGTTTGGTAAGCATCTGCAATACAAGATGATGTGTCGATGTGCTCCAAGTAGATTTCCCCTCCAATGAGCTTCTCTCTCGCGAAGTGATGTGCAACTTCTATGTGCTTGCTCCTTGCATGGAATATCGGATTGTTGGCAAGGGCTTGGGCCGAAATGTTGCCACACATTATCATAGGTAGATCATCTTCCATGATTATCTTTAGCTCCATTAGCAACCTCTATCCAAAGCACTTCCATTGTTGTTGTAGTGAGTGCTTTATTCTCAGCTTCACAATAGTATCTTGCTTTTTGGAAAGCCAAGATATCAAGTTTCCTCCAAGATATATGACATAAGCACTTGTAGATTTTCGATCTGCTCTATCACTTGCAAAATCCAAGTCAGAATAGCCAACTATAGAAAGATCTTTATTTTTATACAATAAACCACAATCAAAAGTTGAAGATATTTATCTAAGCACTCTCTTGGCCATTTTCCAATGATGAATAGTAGGATTTTGCATAGCTTGGCTCAACTTATGAACACTAAAACTTATGCTAGGTCTAGTTATTGTGAGCCAAATTAAGGAGCCTATAAGACTCCTAAAAAGAGTGATGTCCACGAAGGATCTTTCATCACCTTTGTTAGGGTCTTATACAATTTGCTCCATAGGAGTTTCTATACTCTTACAATCTAAGATATTGAAATTTTTTTACATTGAAAGAGCATACTTGGATTGACATACAAAAGCATTATCTTTAAGAAGGTCAATCTTTAATCCTAATATTTAGTGAATTTTTCCAAGATCTTGCATCTTGAACTCTTTTCCAAGTGCAATCTTGGTTTCCTCAAATAACTTGATACAACTTCCTGTTAGAATGCTATCATCAACATAAATAAGAAGGATGACAATATCTCTATCAAAAAACTTAACATACAAGGAAAGATCATAGTGTGAAAATTGTCAACATTTCCTAGCTAGTTTGAGGCCTAAATTGGCAGTTTTTGTACATAGTTTTGAATCTAACATTCCACACGTGTAAAATAGGCCTAGATACTTTTATTTTAGTATATATTTCATGTTGAAAAAGTCTCAAACTTCAGGACCTTCGAAATGACACCAAAATCATGTTATTTGGACGTATAGGCCAAAATTGGCTATTTTAGGCTACTGGTGCCCTAAATTTGGGTCCTAAGTTCTAGAGAGAGGAGAGAGAGTCATCTCTCTCACCTATATTAGGCTGAAATTCGTGGACAATAGGTTGGAGAAACTTATTGTATTGTTGAGAGAGATCAATAGATCATTGCCATAGTTTCTTCCTCCATTGAGAGCATTGCTTTGTGTATTGTCTTCAAGCTTTTGTGTATGATCTTAAGAGGTTTCCAAAAGTGGTAGGCTGCTATTGTAAGGTTGGTATGCTGTTGTTTTTGTCTACCATCAGTACCTTTTATTAGTTTCTTTTGTCTCTTGAATGCTTTGTCAAGTTCATGTGTATCAAAGGTAGCATCAGGATGCTTTGCCATTTCTAGCTTTTGTAGCTTGTTGTGCAAAGATCTTAGCCAAGTATTTTGGGAGTTTGGATCCATTCAAGATCCACTTTTTGACATGGTATCAGAGCTAGTTGGCTATTATTTTTAGTAAGGTTTCCATTTATAGTGATATTTGGATGTTTGATCAAGTTCTAGCATGATTATGCATTGCATTGTTAATCAAATCTTACTAACCTTTGTTTTGTGAGTTGAACTTGTGGATCAAAAGCATATTTCAGGTCTATTGAAGATCAGAGGCTGAGAAGAAGCTATTTTGGATTGGATCATAACACCTAATCATTTGTTGATTGTGAGGCTTGTGCATATATAATACTAACAATGTTCTGTTCAATGTATTGTTGACAATCTCCACTTCTGTGGATGAACACTCTCCTTTGTGGATGAACACTCTCCTTAAGTGGATGAAACTTTTCCTTAAGTGGATGACAAATAATCTTTGAGTGATTTTGTATTTCTCCAAAAGGCTGAGCAAAGCTCCCACTTGGATGAAAGATCCCCTTTTGGGTGAACAGATTGTCAACAATCTTTTGCATAAATTTTGGTGTACTTTGTTGAGCATGTAAGTAACTCTCCTTATGTAGTTTGATTGAAGCATTTGCTGGAAGGTTTTAACCATTATGCGAATGTGTTTTCAGGTTCTTAACAGGTTGAGGAACATTCTCATGTGAAGTGATCTTAGATCTACATCTAAACACCAAGATTTGACAAGCTAGTGAAGCTAGTCTTGTGATTCACTAAGTGTGCTCTCTCATTCACCTCTAAAGCTTGTATTTATCACTTGATAGAGTTTATAAACTTTTAGATGTGTGGTTAACATGTGGTTTTACATGTTGAATCAATATCTTAGTGTGTTGATCATATGTTGATCAAGTTTGTTCAATTCTAGGTATTCTTGGCAGCCTAGTCTTTTGTATTTTCTAAGAATGCAAGTAACTCTTCATACCATAACTTGATTTGGTCACTTGATGAAAAGTTTGAGAGCTTAAGCAAGATTGTGTTCAAGTTGGTTTATAATCCATTATTAGTGTGTGAAAAGTGTTGCATGTGTTTCAATCTTCCTTTCTATGCTTGGAAACCAGCCAGGTTCAAGATAGAAGTGTTTTAGGGTCCTAGATCTTCTGAGATCTCCTTATCCATCATTTGTTGAGAGGAAACGGAGTGCTAGGTGCATTAGGACATAGCCTAGAAGTTGAAGAATCATTATATTCATGGCTTCCAATGGTGGGATCATGTTAGAAACTAATGATAGGTTGAGTTCATCAAACTACTCTACCTGGAAAGTGAGGATGGAATCCTTACTTGAGTTGAATGAACTCATGGACATAGTTGCAGGAACTAAAGAGAGACCACCCACAGTTTTAGAGAAACAAAGGTTTGATAAGAAGGCCAAAAGGGCTCTTCATATCATTAAAATGAATGTTACGAATGAACTTCTCAAGGAAGTTGGTAATAGTCAAAGTGCAAGTGAGGCATGGAATGCCTTGAAGAAGCTCTTTGAATCAAAGTCCACATCTAGGGTATTGACCCTAAGGAGGCAAATATTTTCTAGTAGACAAAGAGAGGGTGAAAGTGCTCATGCATTTGTCTTGAAGGTTAAGTCCTTAAGTGATGATCTAGCATGCATTGATGAAAGCATAAAAGATGGTGAAATAGTCTAGGTTATGTTGAATGGTTTGCTAGATGAACATGCTAACCTTGTACAAAGTTTTGCCATTCAAAGAGTCTTGCCAAGTGTGGTTGACTTGCAAGAAATCTTATTGGCTGAAGAACATAGGTTGCAATCAAAGCTTGATGGTGCATCCTTGCAAGGTGGAGGTGAAGAGGCTTTCTTCACAAAACGCAAAGTCAAAGGCAAAGGTAAAGGCAAAGGGAAATGGTCCAAAGGTGGTAACTTGGATCATGATGATCGCTCTTCCTCCTCCTCTTCTACTTCTTTTAGAAAGAAAGACAAGTCAAAGTTCAAGTGCTTTTATTGTGGGATAAAAGGTCATTTTGCAAATGAATGTCATAAGAAACAAAGTAATGAAGGTAGCAAGCAAAACAACTTTTGTACTTCTAATGAGGATCTAGATTCTTGTGATTCTCTCATGATGTGTTCTTCAAGTCTAATGTCAAGTGGAAGTGACAAGGATTCATGGTGGATAGATAGTGGATCTAGTTCACACATGACTAGTCACAAGGAGTTCTTTACTTCTTTTATCTCTTATGTTGGAACCAAGAAAGTTGTTCACATGCCAATTGGTGGTGAGTGTATGATCAAAGGTATTGGCTCAATTCCTATTTGCCTTTCTACTAATAGGAATGTAAGGCTTGATGGTGTTCTTTACATTCCTTCACTTTCAAGGAATTTTCTAAGTGTTGGTCAAATGTTAAAAAAAGGATACAAGACAAAGTTTGTTGGGGATGTTTGCTTCATTACTAAGGGAGATGTCTTGATTGCTAGGGGCAATAGACAAGGTAGACTTTACAAGCTTGATGCATTTGTTATGTCTAACAAGAGGAATGAAATGGATGTTGGTGGTTCTCTCAAGTTTCAAAAATCAATCCCTAGCATCAATAAGATTGGTAGATCTTATGCAAAGTCTAAAGAACTTCCTTATGCTAGCTCTAGGTTGAGATATAATGAGCTTCTTGGAGATACTTATTGTTGTGCTAACTTGGCAACTTTTGGTGAATCTATGATCAATGTTTTGGATCCATTGGATCTTGAAGATGGACTAGTGCTACCTACTAGTCAAATGGAGTCATGTGGTGCTAAATTAGTATCGTGTTTGAACTCTTCTACTCATAGATTTCCAAGTCTTGGTGGCTCTTCAATGGAACTACATGGAGAGTGCAAAAATGAAAAAGGTAAGAAGAGAGCTAACTTCATCAATGGAGGTGATGAAAACTCTTCTTTGGAAATGGTTGTTGCTAATGACTTATTTACTCATTTGGAAAGAGATGGTGCTTTGAGCATGATTGAAGAAAAAGTTTCTTTTGTATCTTTATGTGATGAGTCCAAAAAAGTCATTTGTGAAACAAGTGGTATCACATGTATTCATAAAGAAAGTAGATCAAAAGGTTCTATTGTGAGACTTGGTGAAGAAGATCTCAAGTCAAAAGGGAGAGATGAATGTGAAGTGTTCAAAGTAGGATGTACTTTGAATGATGCTTTTGTAAATGATAGTGAGGGTTCATTCTCATTACCTATATCATTGATTAGAAGTCCAGGTTTGACAAGAAAAAGTACTTCAATCATTCTTATGTTGAAGGAACTATGTATTCTTTTCATGGCTTCTAATGTTCGAGATTCTTCCATTTCTTATGATGCAACTATTAAGAGGGAGATTGCTAACTTTTGTGGTGTGATCATTAAGAGGGAGTCTTGTGAAGGAAAGGGCAAAGGAAGAGTGACTCTTGGGAAGATTCAAGGCATGGATCTTACATCTCTTCATCAACTCAAAGGTTGCTATGATTGTGGTGGAGTGTTCATGCATGATCAAGATGGAAAAAGGTTGGATGAAGAAGACTACATGGAGCAACTCAAGTGGCAATCTCTCCAAGGCAAGGAAGATCTCATCGGTGAGCTCATTGAGGTTTGGTTTGAGCTCAAATGGGCTGGTTTGATTAGGTTTGATACTCAACTTCATCTACTCTACTTCATATTGAATAGAGTTGTAGAAATCTATCTTTTGGTTTATGATGGTGACATTGTTTTCACTAACTATAGTGAAAGGTTGAAATCAAGCAATGATGAGATCTTGTGGGATGTTAATCATGTGTTTGAGAGGGAGTATCTTCAGAGGTTCAGATCTGAAGATTTTGATAAATGCAAAGTCCTTGATGTTTTATTGGAAGATCAATGGCGCCAAATGTTCACAGATTCTCTGAATTTGTGAGCACAATTCTTGGATTTCTTTACCTCCTCTTTAGTTACTGTTCTTTATGGTTTTTCTTCTTATTAGAACAGTTACAAGCAGAAGCGTTACTCTGATTTCAATATGGATTTCCCAGCCTGTTAGTGGGAGACACAGTTCCGATGCTCAGCTACATGCAGAAACCAACCATGTAACCACCTGTAGCTCAAGAGGATCAACGTTTTGGAACAGGGAGCACACCTACCACTATCTACTGAATCAGAAATCAATCAAGAATAAGATTAACTACTGAACAAGAAACAAGAAACTAGATTCCTAACATCATTTGACAGTCCAAGAATCAAGAAATACTCATTTCTTGATGCTTAGAATGCCCAAGAAAGTAAGAGAGTATACAAGATCTACACCACTAATCCAGCCTATTTAGTTTACTTGAATGCCAATTTCTACCTTCCATAAACAAGAAGTGAATTCTAATCCACAACTAAGCAAGAAACTAGAAAATAAGAAACTAGTTAATCCACAATGCAAGGAATTCAAGCATGCTCATAGAAATTTCACTCAAGAACATTGCCATGAACAAGGAGCTTAGCAATCATCAAGAACTCGTGTAGGATCCTCTTTATTTGCTCAAGAGAACTTGACAATACATTCAAAAGCTCCCTCACAAGAGAGGGGAGCCCTTAAATAAGTAAGAAGGCTGCCTATGTGGAGCCCAAGTGGCAATTCCACCAAATTAGAAACTACATGTGGAATTTGCCCTTCCACTAAAGGTCACCATCAAAAGGTGGCTCACTCTAACTAATTTAAGGGGGGGTCTACATTTATTTACAAAGCCTACGAAATATGACTAGCTCCTACATGGTCATTTCTTCTTTGGGATACACCATGTAGGCTCACATAGATAACTCACTGTCTTCCTAGCTAGTACTTCCTCGGCTCTCATGCTCGGCTCTCAGCTTCTTCTGCTCTCCTCCTTCTGAGACCTCCTCGGTCATGGGTGAGAGATAACTTGTGTCTTCAGCTTGGCTTGGCATCTAGGGATTCTCTAGAATCTGCTAACAGTATTATTTGATGGCATTTTAACCCATTTCTGTCAGAGCGTTTCATATACTTCTTCAAAGCTCTATACCCCTTGCAACTCACACCTCCTTGGTCACATGCGTACACCATCTCTTTAACATTTGGATTTGGCTTGAACTTGTCGACTAGCTTTTCTACAATTCTCAAGCAAATTGAATCACTTGTTTCATCTTCCACAATCTTAATCAAATCTTTACCCTTCAAAACATGTTTCATATATTTTTTGGCCATAAAATCTTTTCCAACCGTCTTTTGCAAGAACTCTTTTATGTCCCTCATACGTCTTTTACTGGCACCACCACCTGGTGCCAAAGCTTCTAGTTTGTGTCTCTTAGTGTTTTCATTTTGTGCTTGCTAATCCATCGAGACTCTATGCTTTTGTTGTAAGCCATATATTGTCCTCTGATACTGATTGAAGATTTTGCAATTTTTCAATTTTTGCGACAGAACTGGTAGGCTCTATTTTCAAACCGTTTATCTCCTGCTCTAATTTCATATTCATTCCATGCAATGACTTTAAATTGTCATTCATACTCGAGATATGAATGTTTGTCGTATTTGCCAATGTCTCAGCTTGGATTCTTCAAGAATCCATTGCTTGACAATAGCCAAGCAGTCCATTCCGACCATCCCCAACGAACCTTAACAAACTATGTACATCAAAAAATTTAGGAGGAGCATCTACCAGTGGATTATGAGGGTATAAATCGCCTCTTACCCATAGGTCAATATGTTTTTTGCCTTCTCATCTCCAACAATGCATGTCATACGAATTTAAGTTAACACCCCATGCAACTTTGGTGGTCGCATAATCCTTCTCTAACTTCACATGTAAGTGATACTTGGTTGTCATCTTGAAGATGTCGAATTTCCCAAAAGAATCTATGTAGAACTTTACAATATACCTTAATCAAATGGCATCAAAGTTCAATGTGAACTAACCATGATATAAGCTTTATTAGACATATACTAGTTTTCATCCCTAGGGTCCTATTGTAGTTAGGACAATGAAAGGTCGTCCTATACTAACCCTACTCTAGTTGTAATTTGTAACTTACCTATTAGTTGCCTATTATAGTCTATGCAAACAACCTACAATAGTCTATGAAAATGAGACCTACATTTAGGCCTTAACTCTTGCTCACCTTGTATGGTAACCCAAGGTAAAGGTGCCACGTAGGATTGATTAGCACTAGATTAATTATGATTAGAAAACGTGTTTAGGCAAGGAAGAGGCCCTTTTTGAGTCCAAAAAGGGCCCTAATGTGACAAGTGGGAGAATTTTCAAATAAAAGGCCAACCTGCTCAGGGTGCCTCAAAAGGAAAAAAAAAGTTGTCATCTCTCAAACTCTGAAGACAATCCCTACAGAAATGGGAATATCAGAGTGGAAGAACATGCAAGGAATTAGCTCGTCAGAGCTAATAAAAAGTGTTCTTTCTAGAGTTGTAGATGGTCAACTCTCCCTTTCAAAAATGGAGAAGGAATTTCAGAGGTAATATTCATGATTTAAATGTTTATTTTCAAGTCTTTTTTTTTATAAAGCGATTCTCAAGATTTAGAAAGATTTCTAACAATTACATTTTTTTAAATGCAGACATAAATTGTTTAAGAAAGTTCAAGAAGCCCTTGTGACAGGGTTAAACTGTCATAATTTCGAAGAGTGCCAAAGGCTCTATCCTTTGAGCAGCCGAAACGAGGCTTTAAGTCCATTTTTTATTTTGTTTAGAGACATGGTATTTACTTCACCCATGCTAAGCATAGCTTCTTCTTTATCTCTTTATGTTTTATCTGTTATGCTAAGCATAGCTTCTTCTTTATCTCCTTCTGTTTTGTCTCCTATGTTTAGCATAGCTTCTTCTTTTTCCTTTTTATGTTTTATCTCCCATAGCTTCTTCTTTGTCTTTTTATGTTTTATCTTCTATGCTAAGCATAGCTTTTTCTTTTACAATCCCCCGAAGATAAAACAAAGTCCTTTTAGAGCAATTCAAAAGACATATTTTGAAAGCGAAGGCAGAAAAAAAGGACAGGGAAAGATTAGCACGGGATTGCGGAGGAGAATCCTTTAGAGACCTACCTCCCCAAAAATGTCGATGATCAACCATGCTTTTACACTGTTGAAAAGAACGATTGTAGAGAAATTTCAAAATTCTTATAGAAAAGGTCTTACACACTCTGTGTTGCCGATATTCCATATGGATTTCAGATGAAGGAATCATTAAATGATGATTCTCCCTTCAAATTCACTGAAATCCATAGCTTTATGCAAGGGTTTCTTGAAATCACAACATCTCCTATTTGGAGAGCTGTTATTTTTCATTCCTCTTGGCAATCAGCTTCAATACAGAAAGCTTTATTAACTTTCTGTAACGCGGGAATAGAAAATGTTGTGTGGTAAGTCTTTAAGTTTGCAAATTATTAATTTGTATTTTAATTCAAAGTTTTATTTTAAATTTAGTATAAGCAACAATGTTAACTTAAACAATTTGAAATTTTTTATTTACTTTAGCTGTAATGTTCTTTTTCAGGTACAAGCCCAATGTCGAAAACTCGGGAGGAGCGCGACTTTGCAATGAAATAGAATATATAACCATTGGCTATTATTCTTTGGACGTCAAGCGCCCGATGCTTCATTACAACACCTTTGGACTGACAAGTTTTGGCAACTTGTTCCAATATTCAGCCATGACAAAAAAACTTAATAATCCAATGACGGGTTCCTTGGCTTGTCCCTACCAAAAGGCACAACAATTAATTAATCATTTAATTGATATTTTTTCTTACCCAACTGATTGGGTTTTGGACTTATTTAGCGGTAGCGGCACTACAACCGCATGTGCTGTTCAAAAAAGTAGGCATGTTGCTACAGTATATTTAGATTCCAATTTAGTTGATTTTATAAAAATGAGAATGAAATCTCTTTCGGTTTTGCCAGATAAACTGGCTGAGGTAGGAAAGAGTTCAGACAATGAGGACTTAGCAATTCTTTTGTCAAAGAACCCCAACCTCCTGCTAGTGGAAAAGTGGGTGATACAGGGGATTTTGCTGATGTCTTAGTTCAGGACTATAATGTAGTTACAGTTGTCGATAAAATTGTGGAAGAAGTGCCAGTTGACACTGTAGTGGCTCCTCAAGAAAAAGAGAAAGATGTAAATGACCTTGATGATTTCTGGGAGTAATAAATTCTCTTTTATTTTTGGAAACAATTGTGTTTATATTTCTTTCATTTAAACATGAGGTCTATCTTGTATATGCATTATAACAATATGGTCAAGGACATGAGTATTAATGTTGTCTCCAACAGAAATCAAACTATCTCTAGAATGTGCTTACTAGGAAAATAATCTAGAACTAAATTTCCAAAAAGACAAGCCAAAAGAGCTAAGTCCATTCTTGGATTAATCCATGATGATCTATGTGGTCCTATGAGTTGTCCTCTTTGGGCAGAATGGTTACTATAAGCCATGAAGCATACTTGAACAATGTACTTTGCAGATATGGCATAGAGGACTGTAAGTTGATAGACACACCAATGGATCCAGGGTCAAAAGACGTGCCCCAGAACTGATGCAAAATAGAGGGAGATGAGCAGATATCCTTATCAGTCCATAATGGGATCGATAATGTACTCTACTCTATGATCTGCACACGTCTTGATCTAGCCTATGTGGTAAGCACATTGTCACAGTACATGCCCAATCTAGGCCTACAACATTGGAAGGCTTTGCAACGATTAATGAGGTACATTCAAGCGATGAGGCACTATGCTTTGCACTACAATGGAAATACAGATGCACTTACACTAGTTACTAATACAGATTTTGATTGGGCAGGAGACGTTGATACCAAAAAGTCCACATCTGGGTATATTTGTTTCCTTGTAGGAGGACCCATTTCTTGGAACAACATAAAGCATAAATGCATTTCATTGTCCTCCACGGAATCTGAATACGTTGTAGCTACATCAGTAGTGAAGAAGATCATATGGCTTAGAAGATTGCTTCAGAATCTGCAATTTTCGCAAATCGACCCTACCATACTTCAGTGCGACAATCAGAGCTATATAACTCTATCTCTGAACCCACGAACTCATGCTAAAACCAAGCACATAGAGGTTCAATTTTATTTTTTTAGAGAAAAGGTTCAATAAGGATGTTGTACTAAGCTACTATCATGTAGACAAAATGTTGGCTGATATTTTGACAAGACCATTGTCAAGAGAAAAAGATTCTACTTTGGTAGGATTGTTAAGTCTCAATTCAAATTCAGATTCGTAGCAATAAGCTTAAAGAGGAGTGTTGGAATTTCATCTTACTCCTACTCATCCTAACCGCCCTCCTCTTCACTCAAGAAAATTCACTCTCTCAAGCATCTGCAGAAATGGTCTACCTTTTTGACAATCTGCAGAAGTACAGAAAAACTTCAATAGGCAAGACATCACCAGGAACTGTAAGGGTCTAGCCTGTGGTTACTTACAAACCATAGGAGATCAAAATAAGCCGCTAAGTCTTCACTTGTAGTCAACGTGCGAAGACTACAGCTCACTGCAAACCGCACTGGAAGAGTCTCGCCTATGGCTACATACAAAGTGAACGAATCACAACTGCACCGCAAGAGTCTCGCCTACGGTCACCTACAAATGGTAGCTGACCAAATCTGCCAAATCAATGATTGTGGTTGACATGTGGTTTTATCTTCACACTCCTGTGGTCAGGCTGTAGTTGCAACGACACCACATTCTGATGCCACTGATGCGTACGAAAAAGATCCTTTTACTGTACTTCTTCACATCTTCACGATGCACCAATAACCAATCTACAGATCAAGTACAAGGGATATTAATGATCTTTTAATCTGTAAACTTAGAATAATAGAAGATCATCAAGCAACTATATAAGAAACTGAATGATTAGAAAAAATAAAAGATGAGATGATCAATCATTGTATTCATAGAGATCAAACGGCCAAAATTGATCTTTCAAAAGTGTTATGTCCAGGTCTCATATAAGGATATCAAGATAATTCCTAACATGGATAGCCGGTCACTCCAGTTGGGCCTTGGCATTTTGCCAGTAAGTCACCTGCGAGTTTTGCGAGTTTTGATTTCGACGAGCTACTAAAAAAAGAAGGCACATGGTGTGCTATATTTTCTAGAGAGAGAGGGAGAGCATCCGAGTGAGAGAGAGAGAGAGAGAGAGAGAGAGAGAGAGCGGTCCAGCCATCTTGCTTGTTATTCATTAATCTGATCTGATCATGGGTGATCTGTGGACTCATCCAGGTGCATAATCTTCATGGATTGTTCAAATTGCTTCTTCAAGCAATGTGCTTCGTGCAACGTGTAGATAATGCGAGAGAGAGAGAGAGAGAGAGAGCGAACCGTGAGAACCATTGAGAGAGAGAAACGATGGTTCAATGATGCTATAACAACGATTCCTCTCTCTCAACGGTTCTCACGATTCCTCTCTCTCACTCACGGTTCTCACGGTTCCTCTCTCTCACTCACGGTTTTCCGTCTCTCTCACTCATGGTTCTCACGATGCTCTCTCTTTCTCAGATGCTCTCCCTCTCCCTCTCTCAGTCACGGTTCTCGCAGTTCCTCTCTCTCACTCACGGTTCTCATGGTTCCTCTCTCTCTCACTCACTCACGGTTCTCACAGTTCTCTCTCTCTCTCTCTCTCTCTCTCTCTCTCTCTCTCTCTCTCTCTCTCTCTCTCTCTCTCTCTCTCTCTCTCTCTCTCTCTCTCTCTCTCTCTCTCTCTCTCTCTCTCTCTCTCTCTCTCTCTCTCTCTCTCTCTCTCTCTCTCTCTCTCTCTCTCTCTCTCTCTCTCTCTCTCTCTCTCTCTCTCTCTCTCTCTCTCTCAGACGAAAATAAATAGCTCAAAAAGAAACGAACACGAAAAAGAGGCGAACTCGAAACTCGAACGAGAAACGAACTTGAACGGAATGTGTTCGTGTGCAGTGGAATGAGCTATATTACTTCTTCCCTAAGCATGACTACGCCTATCAGAACCATGTCTGGCAGTAAATTTCTCAACCAAAACGCCTCCTTAATAGATTGAGAAGCAGTAATATATTCTGCTTCTGTAGAAAAAAGTGCGATGGAGTTTGCTTACGACTGTTCCATGAGATAGGACCGTCGTTGAAGAAGAATGTAAATCCAGATGTGGACTTACGATTTTCTACATCTTCTCCCCAGCTTGCATCAAAATATCCACTGAGCTGATGAAGATTGTCATTGCTCACATCTCCATAGCAGATGCACTGGTCCATGGTAGCTCGAATGTACCTCATGACTCTTATGAGAGCCTTCCAATGGGTAATGCTAGGATTAGCCATATATTGGCTGAGTGAGCTTACTGCAAAAGAGATATTTGGTCTTGTGCAGACCATTGCGTACATGAGAGATCCAAGTATCGATCGATAAGAATACTCTCTCATTTGCTCCTCTTCCTGCTTGGTCTGGGGACGTTGGTCCTTTGACAAATGCAGGCCTGGATCCATCGGTGAGTGAGCTAATTTAAAATTCATTAAACTATATATGTTAAGAACATTGTGAAGATACATTTGTTGAGTGATGTAAATATGTCGTCTCGCTCTGTCTCTGTGGATTTGAATGCCCAGATAGAAGTGAGCTTCATCCAGATCAGTCATGTCAAACTCTGAAAACAACATCTGCTTGGAATCCTTGACCAATTTGGTATTGTTGCTGAAAAACAACGTATCATCCACGTATAAGGTGATCATAATGAAGGATTGCTGCACTGACTTGGAATAGACGTTGCAATCAACAGTGCTTGGTTTGAATCCTTGTTCGATGAGAAATGTGTTGATCCTTTGAAACCAAGCTCTGGCATACTGTTTCAAGCCATAAAGTGTTGTGGAGTTTACAGACATAATTCTTCATACCTTCCAGAATGTATCTTTCGGGCTGGATCATGTAGATATCTTCTTGTATAACTCCATTCAGATAGGCTGTTTGCACATCAAGTTGAGGTACTTCGAGGTAGGAAGCTGCAACATAAGACAGGAGGATTCAGATCGACGAATGTTTGACTACTAGACTAAAAGTCTCATTGTAGTCGACGTTGGGGATCTGAGTGAATCCTCGTGCTACCATTCTTGCCTTCCTTCGGTCAATTGCTCCATTGGCATTGTATTTGATCTTGAAGATCCATTTGCAATCAATGATATTGCAGCCAATAGGAGCTTCGACTAATTA
Organism: Diphasiastrum complanatum; assembly: GCA_029204225.1. Classification (NCBI taxonomy): domain Eukaryota; kingdom Viridiplantae; phylum Streptophyta; class Lycopodiopsida; order Lycopodiales; family Lycopodiaceae; genus Diphasiastrum; species Diphasiastrum complanatum. The sequence goes on from CM055096.1 coordinate 62,712,698, forward strand.
CCACGTCTGGTTCTTGATCAGAGAGGAATACCCTCTATCCATAGCTTCTCTCCAGAGATCAGTGTCTGGTTGGCTGAGTGCATCTTCGACTATCATCAATTCTTGTATCAAGAGACATGCAGACTTAGGAGTATACCTTGTGGGTTGTGTGTGCACTCGGCTTGATCTTCTGGGAGGATTCTACTTATGAACCACTCTTGGGACTTGTTGCTGGGTAGGAGCAACGTCTTCGTCTGATTTGTTGTCTAGAAGTGGGTCGACAATAGACACGCCTGAGCCAGAAGCTCGGACACTCGTGTCAATGGCCGGTGATAAAGGTTCTTCTGGATCAATATCCTTGCCTTTGATGTTGACGAAGTGATCCTCGATAAAGACTGTATCCCGGCTATACAAGATTTGTTGGGTATCAAGATCATACAGCTTGTATGTATTATCAGATGAAGTGTATCCAATCAGGAAGGTCTTCAGACCTTGTAAGTCCAATTTATTCTTCGTGTCTTTTGGGATCTACGCATATGCAACACATCCAAACACTCTTAGATTCTTCACAAAAGGCTTAGAGCCTGTCCACACCTCGTGGGGTGTCTTGCCTGAGAGGGCCTTGGTCGAACATCTGTTCTGGACGCGGTTGCTGCATCGTCTCCTTTGGGTTTTCCTTCTGCACCTGTAACAACGTCATACAATTCATTAGCCATTAGTACAATTTTCATCTTAAATTTCCATAGATGGTAATTGGCTCCATCAAGCTTGTCCATGATGGGACTGGCTTTCCCTTGGGAATCCATTTGGAAGAATTAGTCTAAGTGATAGGAAAAACTATCAATGACTTAAGTATGAAAATCTAGTATAGAATTACAAAATAAGAAGACAATTACTCTATCGGCTAGTAGAGTCTTGTACTGTAGAAGCTTATTAGGCTACAAAAAAAAAGCTCTGATACCATGTTGGAAGAAGGAGGGAGTGTGAGTGTGAGAGACGAAAATAAATAGCTCGAAAAGATAACGAACACGAAAAAGAAGCAAACTCAAAACTCGAATGAGAAACGAACTAGAATGGAATGTGTTTGTGCGCAGCGGAATGAGCTATATTACTTCTTCTGTAAGCATGACTACGCCTATCAGAAACAAACAGAACGTTAGTGATAGAAATCACGGTCATTCTGATTACGTAGCCAAACATTAACAAAACACCAGAAGAATAATTTGTCGCAAAGAACTAGACAAATTATTAGTCACGAATGATTCGCGAAAGAGTTAGACTGAGCTCGACTGATCATCAGTCACGAATGATTCGCGAAAGGCAAGACTAAATATTAGTCGTCAACAACTAGACTAATAATAACTCGCTAAGAACAGATTACCAGATTGAGCAACAAGAAAAGTCAGACATGATGAAGATTAAGCATAGCAATATTGACACAAATCTGAACGCAAATCAAAGAGCTGTTATCAGATTAAGTATAGCAAAATATACATGTCAATAATGCGGTAGAGCACAAGACAATAGCGGATGAAACCACGTGCTCTACAAAGCTAATTCAATCTGTAAAAGGGAATGAAGCTATTACTGACAATAAAGAATCAATGCGCAAGGCATCTACTTCGTCTATCTCTGATAAGCTTTTGATGCTATATTTACACACACTTGTTCTTGATTTCTCTCAATCAATCTGAATACGCAAATGTTATTTCAGTATATATACACAATGGTACAAGTGTGCAGATGAAGAAAGTACAAAGTGGATGTGCTGTCTGTAGGAAATCGTGGGTGGCTGTTGTCGTTGTCAAGTCTATTAGCACAGTTGCATGGAGTGAGCGTGAAAAGGGCCGTGATGTCACCTTTTGCTGAGATGAACGTTGGTGAAGATTTCACCTTTTCTTCGTCTGTGATTACTTGTATTTATGCAGACAATCGCGTTTTATTCGTCTGTCTTATTTTACATGTAAATATGCAGACTGTGCGACAACGTGAGTTTTTTATGCAGCATGAATGGAGGCAGATTAAAATGGGATTTAGGAGAGTAGAGGAGATAAATCCAACAATTGCAAGTAGATCCAAATATTCTTAGATCTTTGAGACTAGGCCTCTCAACATATAGAGCCTCGAATGGCGTAATTCCTCCAATGCTTGTTTGGTCAATCTATTGTAAACAAATTAGCACAAGTAATTGCCTCACCCCAAAATGGTTTTGGTAGAGAAGCATCTAGCCTTAAGGCTTTGGCACACTCACATAGAGATCTATTTTTTTTCTCGACCACTCCATTTTGTTGAGGGATATAAGAACAAGTTAACTCTCTCTTAATTCCATTAGCATTAGAAAAGTCTATCAATTTATTGGAAGATGTACTCTTGTTATGTACCACAACGGTACAATCTTCAGTGACGACCTCACAAGGGGTAGGACACAGGTGCATTATCAAAATGTTTTAGTGCCATGCGTCACCATCCTAGGTGGTCACATGTCACCAGCGGGACCATGCTTGATGGTGTTGGATTATTCTACTATCAGGAGTCATTCATCCGAATAATCGATCTCTAATCTGCATCCATTCATTATCCAGTTCTACAGTTTTATTCGTGTTTCTACACAGTCTCTAGAAATACTCAGGAATCGCTCAATAGGTGGCTGGCATCTCAGACAACCTCCGACATATCGGATGACTCTGACGAAAGTCAAAGGAGTTGAACATGTCCAAGGATGACAATGACTGTTCCGCCTGATATGAAGCTAAAAACTTGTCCAAACTGCTTTGCAAGTAAATTTCTGGGAAGTCCTAACTGGATGGATGACATCACATTACAGCTAACTGCCAATTGCGATTTATGACCCGATTAGCTATCCTACTGAATGAGCTTTTACTACTTTAGTATAAATAGCTAATCAGTAAAGACTTCTATAGTCTCTAGAAAGTTTTTTTAGAGCTCTATTAGAGTATTGCTATTAGTGCTTATTGCTTACTAGTGGAAGTGCATCAGACTGAGTTTTTAGACCAAATCAATAGGCAATGATTCTCTAAGACAATACAATATGGCTACAACGATATAAACGAGAAAATCAAAACACTTTTGAAGGGTGAAGGCATCTGGTCAGTGATCGAACTCACAGAGGTGCAGCCTCCAGAGGGAGACCCTTGGAGAGCTGAGTGGATAAGAAAAGATGAATGTGCAATGGCGATCATCGTTTTATCCGTTAATGAGGAAATACTCATGCAGATTGAAGACTGTGAGAGCAGCCATGAAGCATGGGAAAGACTAAAGCAGAAATACGAAGTGAGGACTGCCGCTTCGGTGATGCACTTTCACAATCAGCTGTAATCTATGTGATGGGATGGCAACTAGTTGGATTAGCATGTTGAGAAGATCAAAACGATCTTCGCTCAACTCGCTGCATCTGGGTAGGAACACCAGGTCCCAACACCACAACAGTTGATGTACTTCATGAAATCCCTACCTACGTCCTATCAGTCGTTGAGAATGCTCATACTGAGCTTATCAGATATGACATTCGAGAGAGCACTTAGTCTTGTCGCTGATGAGAGACTGATGAGGGACAAAGGAGAAGGAAGTAGTGACCAGGAGAAGGCCCTTTTCACGAAGGAAAAGAAGAATAAAAGACCCAGACCCACATTCGACAAGATAAATACAAAGTCTTAGAGCATAGGCAACGACAACCAACAAACATCCTCCTGTGATCACTATCACAAGCCCCCCGAGACACAAAACCAACAAATATTGGTTTAACCCGACAATACCTTGCATGCATTGCAAGAAGAAGGGACACTCTGCATACGATTGCAGATTCAACCCGAAAAGAAAAAAAAAAAAGTTGACAAGGCAAATGTTGCATAGTCGTCGAAGGATGCAGACAAAAGCGATGATATTCAATGAAGCCTCGACTAGCTACACTGAACAAGACTACGACGTAGTCATTGATTCAGGAGCAACCTCACACATAACATGCAACAAAAGAATCTTGATCAACTACAGAGAATTCGAAAACAACAGAGCAGTGATTCTAGGCGATGAGAGCCGACACTATGTCAAGGGCATCGAAAATCAGTCTCCAAGATGGCAAATCTTGGAATACGAGTTCTGTTCGATGGCAATGTATGCCGGATGATCGAGAAAACAACGAAAAAGTTGTTGACAGTTGGATGCAGAGAAGGCAATCTCTACCAAGCAAGATAATCAGCAATTCTATTAGCATACTAAATGCATCAGAAAACGAAGATCAACTATGGCACAAAAGAATGTATCATCTGAACATGAGGAGCCTCTACAACATGAGCAAGAAGGACATAGTCACAGGTCTGAAAATATCCAGACCTGATACTAAGTTTTGCGAAGCCTATCAGAAAGGGAAACAACATTGAAATCCATTTGTACACGAGGGAAGAAGCGCTAAAGAAGTTCTTAAGCTTGTCCACTCAGATGTCTTGAAGAAAAAATTTGAAGTGTTTGACTCTTTCAAGAAGTTCATGGCATTCGCAAAAAGACATTTCTCAAAGAAGATTCAGATCATCAGGTCTGATAATGGAAGTGAGTACATGAGCACAAAATTTTCAAGATTCTGCCAAGAACAAAAAATAGAACATCAATTCACTCCTACGTATACACCTAAATATAATGGTGTCGCAGAAAGAAAAAACATGACACTAGTCGAAGGAGCCAGATGCATGATGGCACAGGCTTGATTGTCGAGTCAATTTTCGGTTGAGGAAATAGCTACAGATTGTCAAAGGACCAATGTCTTCAGATGAGAAGGAGTAGATGCGTGAGTATCCTCATCATTCAATAATAGGAACTCTTACGTTCGCGATGATCTGTACCAGACCAGGCATAGCTTTTGGAGTCAGCTCCTTAAGTCAGTTTATTTCTAATCCTAGTATTACACATTGGAAGCTCTTATCAGAGTTATGAGATACATTCAAGCTACTATAGACTTATGCATTTGTTATGGAATAGTCGACAACGACAAACTCAATATTCTCAATGGTTATTTAGAAGCAAGTTGGGCAAGATATGTAGACACTCGTAAATCCACTTCTAGATTTATATTGTTCCTAAAAAATGGTCCTATTTCATGGAACAATCGCAAGCGAACTTCGATAGTTCTATCTTCTACTACTGAATCAGAGTATATTGTAGCCTCTCAAGCTACAGAGGAAGTAGTGGTGGAGAAACTTACTTTCAGATGTTTGTCTGAAACAATGTGCTCCGACAACTTTATTTTGTAATAATAAAAGTGCTATTGTTTAATTAGCCAACCCTAGATTTCATTCTAGGATTAAACACATTGAAATCAAGTATTTCTATGTCAAAAACAAAGTTCTTGACAAAGAGGTAGATTTGTAGTACCGTCGAATGCAAGATATGACAACTAATGTTTTAATAAGGCACTAAGCTTGGATGCACACATAAAGTTTTGTGCAGATTTAAGTTTGAAGGTCAAGGCATTCATGGATTTAGATTAAGGGAGAGTGTTGTATTATTCTACTATGGGGAGTGATTCATCAAAATAATCAATCTCTAATCTACATCCATTCATTATCTAGTCTGCAGTTTTATTCGTGTTTCTACACAGTCAGTTGCAAAAATACTCGAAAATCGCTTAATAGGTGGCTCCGACATATCGAACAACCTTCGACATATCGGATGACTCCGACGAAAGTCAAAAGAATCGAACATGTCGAAGGATGATAGTTACTATTCCGCCTGATATGAAGCTAAAGACTTGCCCTAACTGCTTTGCAAGTAAATTTATGGAAAGTCCTAATTGGATGGATGACAGCGCATTACGACTAACTGCCAATTGTGATCTACGACCTGATTAGCTGTCCTACCAGATGCGCTTTAACTGCTTTAGCATAAATAGCTGATCATTAAAGACTTCTATAGTCTCTAGAAAGTTCTTTCAGAGCTATATTAGAGTATTGCTATTAACGCTTACTGCTTACTAGTGGAAGTGCATCAGACATAATTTTCAATTACTCAGAGATAGCTTAGAGTATGTGGTTTCATCCGCTATTGCTTTGTGCTCTCATCATCTGATTTGTACATGCTACTTATTGAATCAATCTATCTTTTTATTGCTTTTGGTATCATGTAAGAATGTGTGCTTCTCTATAGTCATTTGTAACTGATAAATCGCTTATTGTTTCATCTAATCTGCTCAATACTACAATGTTGCAATATTTTATACAACACTTTGGACTCTAAAATGTTTGGCTATGAAATCACTTTAGTACTAATGATTTCAAAGTTAGTTTCTAAAAGATGGAACATGACTTCCTTCAGTATAGCTTTTTTCAATTATTGATAGGTGTAGTCATGCACGCCCTCAATAGTTTGTCCATAGGCTTCGAATTATCAAATCGCCATTCTTTCTTCCAACAGATGGGACCCGCTATGCTATGCCTATATAGTGGTGGGGCTTCCCTTTTGCCATTCACTCAGTCTACCCGGGAGTGAGTGTATGGAGAGCACGTGCAGTAGCCAGGATGTTTCTTTAGGCCAAAAGATGTGTGCTAGGGAGAGCCGAGGGTGATGGCTGGTGGTATGGGATGCTAGTTATCACTGGAGACTTGACTAGAATAGTGGATGTTGATAGCTCCAGTGCACGGGGGTGGGTTGGTAGTGACCCTATCGATGGGCGGATATGGTGTGTTGTCACTAGTATGGGGTGTGCATCAACCTTCAAGGCAATCATAGATCTTGGGAGTTGTGACATTTGGTATCAAAGCCACCAATTCCTTTAATAGGTGAATACATTTACTTGTTGTATTTTCGGTTTGTTAATTCCTTAGAAAATGTGGCTGTATTGAAAGTTCTCTCTAATAACCTTGTTTTCAAGCTAGTTCTTGATAAGGTTGAGTTGGTTTATTGTTTTTTTTGACAATGTGTGTATTCAACTTTAAAGTTTTATGATTCTTAAGGTTAGCTTGGTTAATTTTTAGTTTATATAAAAGCAAGAGTTTTAAAGAGATGTTAGTTTCATAAAAAAAATTTGAACTTGAACTTTCCGTCTGCTTTGTACTTGACAATCAACTACGTTTCTGCTAGCAGGTAATTCGACAATCGTCCATGTCTGGTTCTTGATAAGAGATGAATCCTCTCTATCCATAGCTTCTTTCCAGAGATAAAAATCAGGCTGACTGAGTGCCTCTTTGACAGTAGGCGGCTCCTGAACAAGATAGGCTGCAGACTCGTCAATATACCTGATAGGTGGTCTGCTAGTTCTTGATGATCTTATGGGAAATAGAGGAAGTTGAGCACTTTCATCATGTTGTAGTTGCTGAACTGCAACATCATCATTTTCGGATTCGTCATTGATATGTTGTTCGTCAAAAGTAGATGAGCTTGGACCTTTGATAGGAATAGTCGATTGAGAAACTTGGAAGTTTAATGTGTCGGATGAAACCAAAGAGTCAGTTATATGGGCTGTGCCTTTTCCCTTGAGGTCGGTAAACTGATATGAGTGAGTGGATGGAGAGCACGTGTAGTAGCGAAGATGTTTCTCTAGGCCAAAAGATGTGTGCTAGGGAGAGCCGAGGGTGATGGCTGGTGGTATGGGATGCTAGTTATCACCGGAGACTTGACTAGAATTGTGGATGTCGATAGCTCCAGTGCACGGGGGTGGGTTGGTAGTGACCCTATCGATGGGCGGATACGGTGTGTTGTCACTAGTATGGGGTGTGCATCAACCTTCAAGGCAATCATAGATCTTGGGAGTTGTGACATTTGGTATCAAAACCACCAATTCCTTTAATAGGTGAATACGTTCACTTCTTGTATTTTCGGTTTGGTAATTCCTTAGAAAATGTGGCTATATTGAAAGTTCTCTCTAATAACCTTGTTTTCAAGCTAGTTCTTGATAAGGTTGAGTTGGTTTATTGTTTTTTTTTACAATGTGTATATTCAACTTTAAAGTTTTATGATTGAAGATGGATTCTTAGATCTTTGCATCGACCAGAAGTTAACAAATTTTGGATCTTATAGAATCTTATACCAAGAAAAGTGGTTCCAGAGAGAGAGAGAGAGAGAGAGATAGATAGAGAGAGAGAACCCACCAACCGTACCCACAGCTAGCAAATAGTACATGGCAACAATAATTTGAGCGACAATAACTTTATACAAGTTCATAATCGGCCTATTGGCAGTCAAGTGTATATATTGGAAAAACGAAAACGGAAGTTCCCTTCGCTTGTCAAATTTTTTCATATGAAACTTACCTGATAAAGAATCAAAGGTAGTGGTAATATTAAAAAAATGACCGTATTATCAAAAGCGTCTTCATTTTCTATAGTGAGGTACTCCAAGAGAGATATCAAGCAACCTCAAAATCTATCACCTTTTGTTATTGAAGACAATCAACATATGGAGGAGTCGAGATTTGAAGATGGAAGTCCTCGGATTTTCACTCCTAGAAGATCCATGAGAGAGAGATCCAAGCCTAAGAGGCTCACTTATGATGACAAAGGAAAACAAGTGGATCTTGATTCCACTTATGCTTATTTTGTTTCTCATCAGGAGCCCAAAGATGTCCAAGAAGCCCTCAATACCAAGGAGTGGTATGAGGCCATAAAGATTGAATATGATGCCTTGATCACCAACCACACATGGGAGCTAGTGGATCCACCACCTAACATGCACATCATTGGATGCAAGTGGGTGTTCAAGATCAAGTACAATCATGATGGCTCCATCAACAAGTACAAGGCAGGATTATGTGCTAAAGGCTTTGCACAAATATATGGCCTTGACTATGAGGAAACCTTTGCTCCTGTAGCAAAGATGGTGACAATAAGAATCATAATCTCTCTTGACTTATTTTTTAAGTGGAAATTGTATCAACTTGATGTCTCCAACGCTTTTTTGAATGGCTATCTTGAGGAGGAAATATACATGGAACAACCTCAAGGATTCATCAAGGATAAATCTAAGGTGTGTTTGCTATTTAGAAGTCTTTATGGCCGGAAGCAAGCACCTAGATCATGGTATTCAAGACTCAACAACTTTCTACTTTCATTAGGATTTGTGCTTAGTGACTATGATCCTTCTATGTACTTAAAGTTTGATGGTAGTAATATTGTCATTCTTCTAATCTATGTAGATGACATTATTCTTAGTGGAAGTTGTTTGATGCTAGTTCAAGAAACTAAGGATGCATTAGGAGGAGAATTTAAAATGCAAGATCTAGGAGAGATCCATTACATTTTAGGCCTTGAGATTGATTTTCATGAAGAGTATGCTTTTATTTGTCAATCTAGATATGTCTTTTCTATGTTGAGAAAACTCAATATGCAAAATTGTAAAGGCATAGATACTCCCATGGAGCAACATGTAAAAGACCCTATTAAAGGTGATGAAAGATCCTTAGAGGACATCACACTTTATAGGAGTCTTATAGGCTCCTTAATTTGGCTTACTATCACTAGACCCGATTTGAGCTTTTGTGTGCACAAATTGAGTCAATTTATGCAAGATCCTAATCCAACATTGGAAGATGGCCAAGAGAGTTCTAAGATATGTATCTTCTACTCAAGATTATTGTACAAGAATGAAGATATAACCATTGTTGGCTATTCGGATTCCGATTTTGCAAGTGATAAAATGGATCAAAAGTCCATTAATGCATATACTATCTTTCTTGGAGGCAATCTTGTGTCTTGGCTTTCAAAGAAGCAAGATACCATATCCCTATCTTCTCGTGAGGCCGAGTACAAAGCACTCACTACAATTAGTTTCATATTTTGTTGATAGATCTTACTTGTAACACAATAATATTTCTTGTATGATTAGCTTTCCTATTGTCAATCAATGCTAGTTTGATCTTTATGGTATTACTGGGCTTAGGAGATCAAAAGTACATGTGTAGGGCATCCCACATATGTGAATTCAACACATCTATCCATTGGTGCACTATATTTGTATCTTGCAATCTTGTGTGTAGAATGCTTATTTTATGTTATTTTTGGATCCACACGTGTGAAATACAATAGCTTACTATGTTTGTACGGACAACAACTTCATCATATCATATTTTTGATGTTTGATCAGGTTCTTATTGAGTTTGCATCTCTTTCATAGAGTAAATATTGATTTTTCTACATTGCCGACATTAGTAGAGTTGATCTATTTCTAACCAAAGATCAAGTTTTGGAATTGGGTCTGAAATTCTTCACATGGTATTAGAGGTTGTGTTGCAGGTTATAAATCAAACACATCTTTGTTCAATGGGGTCAATATTGCATGACTCCTCAAAATCTCAACATCCTTAAAATGTCATGCAACATCAATAAATGTGAATGAAATCAATTTGCCCACATCATGCATCCTTAAACACATCCCCTCTAGTAGGGAAATCAGGTCCAAATCGCGATGCACGAATGTGGGCTCACGACCATCTCCCACAATCAACAAATAATCTGCAAACCTCAACTGCTCATCCTTATCGCCACCCTCCACGCCCATGGCACACATGTTCTTTGTCAATTTGTACAACTCCATGTGTTTCCACAAACTCAAACACTTCAGCAAAGCGTTGACAATCTGCGCACGACTAGCACGTAGTACCACTAGTAGAATTTGTCTAAAATCACCCCCGAAAACAACTGAAACTCCTCCAAATGGAGCATCGATACTCAATATATCTCATAGAGATCGATCTACACACTCTATAGCATACTTAGGTGCCATGGGAGCCTCATCCCAAATGGTCAGTCAACATGCCATCAAAAGCATACTTAATGCAGATTGCTTAGAGATGTTGCATGTTGAGCTCTCATTCAATTCCGTCGGAGGAATTTTAAACCGAGAGTGTGCGATTCTACCACCTTTCATCAATAGTGTAGCAATCCTACACAATACAACTGCCAATGCTATCCACCCTTGTGCATGCACGTCTGACAACATGACACTATACAGGTGCATCTTGTCTGTACCACCCGGACCATCTCTGAAAAACGCTTCACCCACTCTCTGAACAACATGCTCATGTACTACATGGTCAAAAATCTTTCACTGATCCACGTTCATGTACACATAGCTCCACGTTCAAGTGGCACTGAAAATGCAATGTCACCACCTGTTGTACGGTACAACCTGCCTATTATCAAAATCTACTCCATGTGAATGCACCGTCACTCCGTTCTCCCTCCGCCTATACGAAACATACCCCTTCACCACCAATGTTTCATCAATGAAATTCCTTGGGTAGTTCTTCGATCATTTTCCATCCTTCATGCGCTAGGCATTTGGAAAAGATGTTCCGCATGGACCATGCATCATAGATCTCATCACTATCTTATATGACTCTGGATCTTCTTCCTTCATAGGAATCTCCACACACACAATATGATCGTAATCCATGATGGTAATGGGTTTGCTCTGCTCCTCCAATATAATCAATAGGTGGGGGTGAGGCAATCCTTTCTTTTGGAATTCTGACATGCAGTCTCCCTATAACGCTCCCAAAAATACCATCGTTTTTTAGCAGGTCAATCAAATGTTGAAGCTTCATGCTAAAATCCCTCGATACCAAATTAGGCCTATCTATAGCTTTCTACTGGAGTCACAACTCTCTCCTCACGTTTAACCAATTTGGGTTCGTCGTCATCATGATAAACAAATCGGGAGAACCCAACTCCCTAACGACGGCCATAGCATCCTGGTATTGCTTATGCATAGGTTGTGGTGAACCGATGTAAGAGGATGGAAGCACTACTCATGCTCCTATGTCGTTAGCTGAATGAGCTCCCATGGCATCAACAATACCACTATGAATCTCTCTATGAAAATTGTGCTGATTCCATCTTTGCCATCATGTCACATGCATACTCTTGTAGCAGCCTTCCACCCAAATGGATCAAATGGATCGGTGAAACATGCTCTGCACAAACTTGTAAATGATAGCAGTAAAACTCTCGAACGGTGACAGCTTTGTGACTACCCTCTAAATGCTCTTCAAAAGCATCAAAAAGTGCACCGTTATGGACATCATCATCGATACGTGTGTCACCTCTGACGTGCAAATGTAAGATTTTCGGATACCACCCATCGGTACCAAATGGAAATAGTAGTGACAAAATGCAATGCATCACATCATATGACGAATGATGTTGTCTGATGAACTGCAAACCATCCTAAATGGAATGCAATATGATGTCACACATTCCGTCCCTCGGGGTCTCGTCAAAAGGCATAAGCACCACAATCTCATTTCTCGTGGGAGCATTGAATTGCCTGCTCACTCTACTCTATGAACAACCTGATACTATGTGGAGACAGATGTCGTTTGTGACGTTCTCCCGCATGATCCGTACAACTTTCTTAAAACGTTGCGCAAATGGACTCACACCCATCATCATGCTCTGGAAGACAGAGACAACATCTCGTCTAAGCTCAGGGTTCAAAGATAATATCTAATCCATCTGCAAATCATCACCATCCATGAAGTAAATCTGCAAAAACGAAGGCCTATCTGATGGCAACAAACCACCAATGTGATGATACAACCACCCAGACACTCGAAATGTGTATGCCACCTATAGAGTTGGAGATGCATCTATTCATATTCACCCCAAGAGATGCAAATGCCAATGAGTTATTGTAACTCTGAATGTTCCCCTCCTAAAATGAGCTCCCGAGTCATCGGAGGACGTGTACAAATGAAGTAGCTCAGAGGGCGGCGGTGGCATCAAAGGCAAACACACCTTGTCTTTTATGCAACAGAAATGGCTATTTTTTTGCGCTTTCCATCACAAGGCCGAACAACAACCACATGCAAACTCCATCCGTCCAAATCATGATAAAGTCAGGAGTGATTTGACCACCTCAAATAACCTACCAACCCTATCTAAAGCTCTCCTCTTCACCTGAAATCTATGCCCCTGTCATTTAGCTCTAGCTGATCTAGACTCTGCCTTTGGAGTCCAATAAGATGGGTGATTATGCAGAACCTCGGGTGTAACACAACGTGCTAGATCACTCCTATCTAAAAATCTATGCCTCAACCTTTTAATCCTAGCTAATCTAGACTCGGCCTCAGGTGTCCTATACGACGGGTGGTTATGCACCTCCTTGGGTGTAATCACCTCTACAAAGTGGAATCTACACCTAAAGACATCAACAAAACTACCTCTCTTGACTCTACTCCTCTCATAGACGAGCAGACCTATGTGATTGACCCTACTCCCAAACTACCTAGTGTAACATCCTCTCCAAACTCTAACCCTCTCACTAACAAGCCAATATCTACTCCAAGAGGAGTGTCATCGTCAAGACTTGAAACAGTGGCTGAACCAAGTACATCCCTATGAACACCCTGCTGAACCTGCTCCAACTCGTGAGAGAGAAGCCTCCTCTTCGCTCTTCTCCTCCGCTCTAATTTACTCTTCCTCTCCGACCTAGACTCCAACTCTAGAGTTCTATACATGGCATTGCCATGCACATGCTTTGGTGTGACAACTCCCCCTGAACTACCCACACCACCAACACTAATGATCAATATGTGCTCAACGCTTTGCAAGTTTGAAACCAAACTTGCGTTCGAACATGTCACCTCCTCAACAACATGAACTACATGTGCAAGCAACAACGCCCTACGCACTACTTGTTGCTTCCTATTCAACCTCCTCCTTGTAGACTGGCTCTCACCCTCCGGAGTGATGTATGTAAGGTTGTTTTGCACACACTCGGGAGTGTCCATGTCATGGAATCACTCCCTCAAATGCAAAACACTTGCAAAAATTGGAACAAAAAACCATCAGATTTTATATCAAACATTGGGAAACAATCAAATACATCAAAAACTAACTTAAGTAGGCTTTAAAGTTGTATTAAGAGAGTGAGAGACATATTAATGGTTTAGGGTTTAGGACTTGAATATCTTCTTTATATGAATTTTGATTTTGATGCTACAAACAGTAGTGAAAGTATTCTGCGATGGTGTTGTCCGAATTTGATGTACTTTACATATTCTGTGAAATAGTACTTTAGGCTTTCTTAAAAAGCGGGTTGTTGTAGCATCCAAAGTCTATTGTGCTTAAAGGGCATTTTTGACAGTTTTTCTTGAAACTCTAGCTGATATTCCTATTGTTTGCTTCTGGTCTTCCCGAATAATGTTTGTTTTGCAGGCCTCTATTTCGACATCATTAAATGTGCATCTTGGAGATATTTGCTCAAAAGCCATAACTCTAATTTTTTGAAACTTGAGATCAGAGAGATTCTTTTGCTTGCATTTTTCATGAATTTCAGTGAAATACTAACAGTTTTGAATTGTGTATAGTTTATGTCGTTAACGATTTTAAAAGGAGGGTACTGTCGAGTAGCATAGGCAGATCATTCGTCATTACCTCCTGTTTTGTACGATATTCCGAGTTTGCTTTACTTGACATACTCCATGAATCTTCCATGGTCTAGCATGCAGTTTTAGGGGCTTGACGATGCTTTTTCCTTTTCTGAAAAGCGTGTTGCTGGGTTTACTTGCTTAAAGGACATTATTGGTGTTTTTTTAAAACTCTAGCTAATATTCCTACAGTTTGCTTTTCATTTAGGAAGCATGAGGGCATGACAATATAGTTAGCAAGCATTGCGGGCGTTTGCAAACGACAATCTCAACCTGGAGTGCTTGAGAAGTTTTCAGAGGGGCCTGATTGGTGATTGGTGTAGTTGGCGTTAACAGGGATTGTCTTCAGGGCCCGATTTTTTATGGCATTGGAACGTGTTCAAGTATTGTACTGGCCTCTGAGTTGTGGGATCTATCATGGATGGATCTATCATGATCCATGATCCTTGTAGTTCTTGCAGTGGTCTCAGTCTCTTATTATGTTGTTCTCATCTCGAATTATGGTCCCCAACTCCTCAAGGGTGGCTCTGAAACTATTGTGGCGGCATTTTTGTTGATTGTCTTTCACCCATTTTTAAAAAAAATCTACAGCTCTTTCCAAGGGTTTGTTTTCTTCATAGAAGATTTATTAGCTTGCTACAGAGAAAGAAAGAAACAAAGATTGAAATCGTAATTGATGGAAGACTTTTGAGAGAGAGAGAGAGAGAGAGAAAAACCCGCTACAATCATTAATCAAGAAAGGGAAAGGTGGCGGGTATCTTGAAAAGGGTCATTAAATAAAAAGAGGGCTATCTTGAATATGCAATGCCACTTGGAGGCTGGACATTGACCAGCATATATACATGCATGCATGCATGGGGAGGAGGGCCATGCATCCTTTTTGCCATACATGCATCCTCCTCCCCATCATTTTTAGCTCAAAAATGTGTATGCATGGGTGAGGGGAGGAGGATGCATGGGGCCCTCACCCATGCGCAAAAGTGTATGTCAGTTTAAGTACATATATATTAGTAAAAAGTGCCCATCGGGCATTGGATGGCCGACGATCTAATTGATCCTCGAAATATTGAGACAATGACCCTCGAAATGTACCTCGGAAATTGAGACACTGACCCTCGAAATACCTCGAAAATACATCAAAAATACCTCGAAAGTACATCGAAATACTTCGAAACACCTCAAAAAATTGAGACACTGACCCTCAAAAATACCTCCAAAAAGTCGAGTCTCCCACAAATTGACAATGACCCTCGAAATGTACCTCGAAAGTTTCGAGTCTCTCCACAAAATTTCGTCTCTTTGCAAATTGTGTCTTGAAAACTTGTAGACCCCAAAAATTCGAGTTTTGAGTCTCTCCACAAAATTTCGTTATCGCCACAAATTGTGTCTTGAAAACTTGTAGACTCCAAAAATTCGAGTTTCGAGTCTCGAACATTTTGAGTCTCAAGATTTTGTCTCTCCACAAATTGTGTCTCGAAAATTTGGAGACTCCAAAAATTCAAGTTTCGAGTCTCAAAAATTTCGTGTCTAGAAAATTTCGAGACTCAAAACCTCAAAAATTGAGACACTGGCCCTTGAAAATACCTCAAAAAATTGAGACACTGACCCTCAAAAGTACCTCGAAATGCACCTCGAAACGTACCTCAAAAAATTGAGACACTATACCACAAAATACCTCAAAATATTGAGACACTGACCCTCGAAATACCAAAATACGTCCAAAAATTCGTCTCTCCACAAATTGACAATAACCCTCGAAATTGGGGCTCGAAAATTTGGAGACTCCAAAAATCAAGTCCAAAACAATTCGAGTTTCGACTCTCCACAAAATTTCGTCTCTCCACAAATTGTGTCTCGAAAATTTGTAGTCTCGAAAATTTTGAATTTCTAGTCTTGAAAATTTTGAGGCTCAAAAATTTTGAATCTCAAAATTTCGTCTCTCCACAAACTGTGTCTCAAAAATCTGGAGACTCTAAAATTCGAGTTTTGAGTCTCAAAAATTTCGTGCCTAGAAAATTTTGAAACTCAAAACCTCGAAAATACCTCGAAAAGCACCTCAAAAATTGAGACCCTGACCCTCAAAAATACCTCGAAATGTACCTCGAAAATACCTCAAAAAATTAAGACACTGACCCTCGAAAATACCTCGAAAGTACATCTCAAAATGTACCTCAAAAATACCTCCAAAAATTCGTCTTGAGTCTCCAAAAATTCGTCTCTCAAAGTGACAATGACCCTCAAATTGTACCTCGAAAATTTAGTGTCTCCAAAAATTGAGTCTCAAAAATTTGGAGACTCCAAAAATTCGAGTTTCGAGTCTCTCCACAAAATTTAAAATTGTCTCAAACATTTGGAGACACTCCAAAAATTCGAGTTTCGAGTCTCGAAAACTGTGTGTGTGTGTGTGTGTGTGTGTGTGTGTGTGTGTGTGTGTGTGAGAGAGAGAGAGAGAGAGAGAGAGAGAGAGAGAGAGAGAGAGAGAGAGAGAGAGAGAGAGAGAGAGAGAGAGAGAGAGAGAGAGAGAGAGGATTTTTTGAGATTTTTTTAATGTTTTAGAGAGAGAGTTCGTCCAATTCAAGTCAAGTTGAGTCGAGTTCATCCAATTCGAATCGAGTCTGCATTTAGTCCAATTCGTGTCTAGAAAAATTCTCTAAATTCGAGGAGAGAGAGAGAGAGAGAGAGAGAGAGAGAGAGAGAGAGAGAGAGAGAGAGAGAGAGTGTGTGTGTGTGTGTGTGTGTGTGTGTGAGAGAGAGAGAGAGAGAGAGAGAGAGTGGATTTTGAGATTTTTTTAGAGCTTTATGTTTTTGTTTTTTTTTAATGGAAACCATCGTCCAAAAACCTAGAGATTCGCTGCAAAATATACTCCTCCAACATCCCTGATTCTGACTCTGATTTTGATTTCGCTTTTGGTTTAGCTTTAGAGAATGGCTTCTACTTTGCTTCCCCCTTCCTCCTGTCTCCGAGTTTGCAAGAAGACGCATTAAAGGAACAGAAACCTCAACACAAAAACAAAAGAGGTGTGGCAAATGCTCCCCATGTCCCTAACGGAATTAGATCATCTTCGCTATTACAACAGGCAGCTGCACCATCCCCCCATGTGCATGCATGCCACAACTGAGAGTCCAAACCCTTTCGCTGATCATCTAAGCCTCCTGCTCCTGCTCTTGGATTGAGAGAGAGAGAGAGAGAGAGAGAGAGAGAGAGAGAGAGAGAAAATGAGTGTGAGAGGTGTAAGGGAGACTCTATGATAAGTAAAGTGAGAGGGTGAGGTGTATATTTATGAGAGGGTGTTTATCGATTAGTTAGAGCAAAAGGGGAGGAGTAGGAGGGCGCATTTTCTTAGGTGTCTTATGGCTTACAAGCCATGTGGAAAAGTAGGTAAGTTACATATTGATAAAGAGGAAGGTAGGTAGCTTAACATTTAATGTTAGCCACTTTCAAGTTGAATATTTCTTGGTTTACAACATTGGGATTCACCCAAGTGTTTTTCATGACATGGGAAAGGCTTTGTATATGTCCATCTTACCTTGCATAATTTTCATCAATTCCTAGGCCCTTTTTTCTAGGGGTTGTCCATCCCCAATCATAGTGGAGTGTGACACAAAGGGTGATCAGTCCTTTGGTTTCTTCTCCCAGTCTTTATGAACTCAATTGAGCCTTCTTTATAGACTTGATTGAGCCTTCTTCAGGTACCGTCTTTAAGCTTTAAGAAGCTTCTTTAGATTCATTCTTCAGGTACTCTTCTTAGTACATGCACATACCCTTAAGAAAAGATTAGGAGTCATACCATAAAATGGTTCATCATTAGATTCTATTTCTAGAACCTGCATATCAAACTGTTAGCATTGATCTACAGTTTCATTTCTTGTCTTCAGGTAATAAGACCTGCATTCATATTTCATCAATTAGAGTAATAAGCTCAAAAAAAGAATGGAATACTGGATAGCCTTTGTTTCTTGGTCAATTTGGTCTATACAATTTTACACCCCTCCGACGCATTAAGCATTGTCCTCAACAGACATTCTCAAATAAACATTTAAAATTTTTGGATATTTTTGGAAGAATTCTTTTTCTATCCATCTTGCATCCGTAGTAGGATAGTTCTTAAACTTGAGGAGGTATAATTTCTCCTTCTTCGTACTTGATTGCCCTCCGACGCATATTTGCACTTTTCTGTTGTTTATGTTGTGCACTTGCGATGGATTGTTGAACCTTTGAAAAGGTGTCTTGATAATCCTGCACAAATTCATCTGAGGCAAATATCTTTTCTTTAGTCCTTAATACAGGAGGCACAATAGGTTTTCCATACATTACTTCAGAAGGCACTTTACCAGTAGAAGAATGAACGGTGTTATTGTAAGCAGATTCTAGTATGGAGAGATAGTGTTCCCATTGAGTCTTTTGATCACTTACATAATTTCTCAACAACTCTATGATGGTTCGACTAGTAGTTTCACTTTGACCATCAGTTTGGGGATGAAAGGAGGAAGAGAATTTAAGGGTTGTCCCCAGATTATCAAAAAGGGCTCTCCAAAAGTTGCTAGTAAATCTCGTATCCCGATCAAACACTATACTTTTGGGTAGTCCATGCAGCCTAAAGATGTGACGGATAAACAAATGAG
Organism: Diphasiastrum complanatum; assembly: GCA_029204225.1. NCBI lineage: Eukaryota > Viridiplantae > Streptophyta > Lycopodiopsida > Lycopodiales > Lycopodiaceae > Diphasiastrum > Diphasiastrum complanatum. The sequence goes on from CM055096.1 coordinate 62,731,668, forward strand.
CAGCTTTGGGTCCCTTAAGCTTTTTCTTACAGGGAATAAAATGAGCTTGTTTGCTAAATCTATCAATGATAGTCCATATCATCTCATTTCCATTTTTGGTTTTAGGGAACCCAGAGATAAAGTCCATGGTAATATGTTCCCAGGGTGCTTCAGGAATAGGCAAGGGATGAAGTAAGCCTGGAGTTTTTAATCCTCGCTCATTTTTATTGTGTTGACAAACTAGACATGCATTTATATAATGCCTTGTGTCTGACGCATGGTAGGCCAATAAAAGAATCTTTTCAGAGCTTCCAGAGTTGAAGGGATTCATCTATGTCCTGCATAGGGTGGACTATGGGTTTCTTGAAGGATCTTGGTTCTAAATGCTATAGGAATACATAGCTTATCTTCTTTGAATAAATATCCTTCTTTCAAAACATAGTCTTTATGACTTTGATTTCTTTCAAGTATTTCAAAGATATGCTGGAAGTCGGAATCACTAGCATACACACTTTTCATAGAAAGAAAATCTTCATGATATGCTAGGGAAATATGGTTGACCTTGGGGATTCTTGATAATGCATCAGCGACCTTATTGTCCTTTCCTGGGTGATTAAGTAGCTGAAAATGGAAAGTGCTAAGGTAATTAGCCCATTTTAGATGTTTTTCTCAAATTAGTTGCTGGGTGAGAAAGTAGCTAAGGTTTTGATGATCTGTTTTAACTAGGAAATCATTTCCTAGAAAATAGTGCTTCCATAACTTAAGGGCATGAATAATGGCCAAAAGTTCTTTTTCATAAATGTCATACTGTACTTCTACCCCTTGAAGTCGTCTGCTTTCAAAGGCTACAGCATGACCTTCTTGGTTTAAGAACCAAAGTTAGTCCTGAAAGCAGTTTTATGGACATCTTCAGGTGCTACTCTGATCTGGTGGTATCCACTTGTCAAATCAATTCTACTAAAGATACAAGATCCATTTATCCTATCCATAATGTCATCTATTCTTGGAATAGGAAAACGGTTCTTAATTGTGATCTTGTTTAAAGCACGATAGTCCACATGCATCCTAAACTCCCATCTTTCTTTTGTACCAAAAGTACAAGAGAGCAATAGGGGGAATTACTGGGTTTTATAAGGCCTTTCTCTAACAAATCATTAATTTGCTTAGAAATTTCTTCTTGTTGAGAATGGCTTACCCTATAGGGAGGTCTATTGGGTATGGAACTTCCAGGAATAATGTCTATCGTATGATCTTCAGGTCTTTCAGGGGGTAAGGACTTTCGTAGCTCATCAGAAAAACAAGAAGAATACTTTAATAAAAAGTCTTTTCTATTATTGTCCAGGGAATGTGCATTTTCATCAACAACATCATCCATACTTTGAACAAACAACAAATAAGAAAATACCGCTTTCTTTAGTACCTTTGATAAAAAAAAAAAAAAATTATATAAAAGCAAGAGTTTTAAAGAGATGTTAGTTTCATGAAGAAAATTTGAACTTGAACTTTTCGTCTGCTTTGTACTTGACAATCAACTACGTTTCTGATAGCAGGTAATTCGACAATCGTCCATGTCTGGTTCTTGATAAGAGATGAATCCTCTCTATCCATAGCTTCTTTTCAAAGATAAAAATCAGGCTGACTGAGTGTCTCTTCGACAGTAGGCGGCTCCTGAACAAGATAGGCTGCTCGTCAATATACCTGATAGGTGGTCTGCTAGTTCTTGATGATCTTATGGGAAATAGAGGAAGTTGAGCACTTTCATCATGTTGTAGTTGCTGAACTGCAACATCATCATCTTCGGATTCATTTAGATAATGTGTATTTTTCTAGGATCAATTGTTTTAGAACCATTGAAAATATGAGTAGTTTGTTCTATGCATAGAGTTGGAATCGAATTCACGATGATTTTAGCTAACTGTGAGTGGGTAGCACAAATCGGTGTTGTGGAACTTTGAAGATTTGCTCAAAGGAGAAAAAAGCATTGTACTATGGTGGGGGCAGAGAATTATTGCTGAAATAAAAGCAATAATTTGACTGAATTCTGAATTTTCTCGAGGAAGAAGTCTCAAGCAACTGTTTGCAATCGATGTGTACTTCATACTCCACCGTTCAACAAGCAGTTTGAAGCAGGTTCTTCCCTGTAGCAGGGCGACCTCAGTTGAAGAGGAAAGGATCTGATAACTAACTGTGAAAAGGAAAACTCCCGCTACTGAGTGTTGTAAACCCCAAGCAAGGGTTTCAGAAGAGAAAACTTCGTTTTTTGTCTCCATTCAACGAGTTTTTTGGAGAAGTAATCTGAAGCTGTTGGGTGCCCTGCGGAGAGTAAATAGTGGCCAGATAGGCGTGGGCGGCCGTGTAAGTTGAAGCAGGTTGGATCAGATTTGGAGCTGGGCGGGGCAATAGCCCTGGAAGGAGACCCATAGCAGAAAATTGGAAGTGTGAGTAGTCGCGCACGACGACCGTGGAGTAAATCATAGCGTGTCCAAGTGTCTAGCGCTACCAAGGAACGCAGTTCAGCGTGTCAGTACAAGGAGATCCACAAGATTTGGCTCCAATCAGATCTCGGTGGATACTGTGAGCATCTGGGCTGTAGGATGTGAAACAATGAAGATTTGTTTGAAGAGGCTTGTAGGTTATGTCACCTTGCAACTTCAATTCAAAAACAAATCCATCAAAGGGCTGACTAGTGAAATTCATTTTGAAGGCCATTGGACTTCATTGAAAAGGTATAGTTAAAAAAGAAGCCCCTAATTTTGGCCTCCTTAAGCCTCTTTTGACCAAACAAAGGGCTGTAGCCTGTTAAAATTGGCAAAAGCTAACTTGATCAAATCTTGTAAATACCATAATGAATTGTATTTTATCATTAGACATGTGTGGAGCTTGTTCCCATGTGTGGAATCTATGCCTAAGTCATTTAGATAGATCATATAGGTTGTACATCTAATTTAATTTTGGAAACTAGTGGTTAAATTGGCCAAAAACTAGTTTAGTAGTATTATGCCACTTGGCACCTTCTAGTGGTAAAAAATGCTATATCACATGGGTAGGAGTGGTCTCCCACGTATGAAATGTCCAACATAACGTTCAGATCCATTGTATATAGATCTCCTAAATTGTAGGAGTTATCTCCTAGATTGCAAGAATCTAGAAGGTCAACACTAGCCACCAATAATGATGTGGCAAATTAGTGAAATCTTAGCCAAAGTGGATATGGATAAGCACTATGAGCTGTCACACACGTGCTGGATATGGCTTAGAGAGAGATTATGAAGATCCATTTGAAGGCTAATCTTGAGAAACATTGATTTGGGAGCAATCTTGGTGTTTTCACTCTCTTAAGCCATTTCTTTGTGGATGAATGCTTAGGATTTTTTAAGTAGATTTATTTTCTGTTTGCAGGCCGTATAGTGGCTGTACTTCACATGTGTGAAGCCTTTGGATCATTATTTTTTGTTGTTCTTGCTTGGATATATAGAAATTGTCAAGTAGAAGCTAGATTTGGATGCTAGTTTTGATATAGATCAAGATTCCAAGCTTCCAACCAATCTTATTGATCATTTGTAGATCAAAATGAGTCCATTACTCTGAAATTTCACATGGTATCAGAGTCAAGTCTAAGAGCTTTGATAATGATCCAAATCTCTTCATTTTGCAAAAAGCATTGGTGCTAGAATCAACTTGAAGGAGGGCGACTCTAGCCAATAGTTTACTTGATGATTTGAAGTTCAAATGAGTGTGTAAAGTTTAAGTGTACTTCCCACACGTGTGAGAGGCTGCTGAAATTGTACGTTCACCATATCTATGTGATTTTTTTAAATTTGTGTAGAATTTTATTTTCCAAGTCTTTTTGAGTTTAAGATCATTGTTGTACTTGTTACTAGTACAAATGGGTTCAACTGGAGTTGTAAAAAGTCTATTCTAACCGCAAGTGATCAAGAATGTAGAATAGATGGAGTGGGAACAATCTCTTTAAGTCTTGGATCTAGAAAATGTACTCTATGTTCCTAATATTACTAGGAGCTTGATAAGTGTTGGACAACTAATGGATAGTGGTTTAGATGTCCATTTTAAGCAAGGTGTTTGCTCTATTATGATGAATGACACTTGCATTGTAAAGGGATTCAAGCAAGGGAGGCTATTTAAACTTGATTCTAATGTGTTTCTTGGAAGTGTGAACATGGCTAAGGAGGAGCTTACACAAGTGGAGCTTTGGCATAAGAGGTTGGGCCACCCAACTTCAAATCTATGGAGATCCTATGCACAAAGGAGCTTGAACTCAGCCTTCCAAAAGCAATTTTAAAGTGTGGAAAGCGTTGTGAGGCTTGTAGCCTCTCAAAGGCTCACAAGCAACCATTTTCTAACTCTTCTACTAGATCTTCTAAGTCATTAGATCTCATTCATAGCGATGTGCACTCTTTTTCACAAGTATCTAATGGAGGTGCATTAATGTATGTATCTTTTATTGATGATTACTCTAGATACACTTGGATTGAGCTTTTGGATTCCAAAAGTAAGATGTTTGAGTTTTTCAATAAGAGCAAGAATGATGTGTTCATTCATAATGTTAAAAATTGTAAATTTTCAATCTTAGAGGCAAGTGTAAACTTCTTATGAGAATGAGTGAAGCATCCAAGGTGGACACTTATATCCAAAAGCAAGTAGTTAGCCTTATTGAGATGAAAATACTTTTTGATTTCAAAATTAGAAAAATTATGCCAAGTTGTAGTGATTTCTGGACTTATGTTTCTAGCATAAGTAATATTGATGGTCATAGAAAGTGCACATTGTATGATCATGTTTGTAGTGATCATTATGAGACATGGAGGTCTCGGATTTTCATCAAGGAGGAGCATGCACATCAAGAAGGAGAATGCCTCAAGGTCAAGCATCTACATGAAATTTGGAAGGAATTAATTTTGGAGGTGCTAGGATGGTGCAAAGCTCCCAAGTTCATCAAAGACGTCAACAGGAAGGAGGCAGTATCACGGATATAGTGATCTCGGATCTTCATCAAAATCATTGGCTAATCTTTGCACCTTTGAACCAGAAAGGATCCATTTTTGAGGACCAATTCAGTCCATGGAGTCAAGCTTAAGATCATCATATTTTTATCAAATTAGTTTTGAGGAGGAGTGTTAGAATTGGCAAAAGGCTAACTTGATCAAATCTTGTAAATACCATAATGACTTGTAACTATCATCATGACATGTGTTGAGCCTATTTCCACGTGTGAAATTTATGCCTAAGTCAATTAGATAGATCATATAGGTTATACATCTCAGTTAATTTGGAAACTAGTGGTTAAATTGGCCAAAAACTAGTTTAGTAGTATTATGCCACTTGGCACCATTCTAGGGGTAGAAAATGCTATATCACATGGGTAGGAGTGGTCTTCCACATGTGAAATGTCTAGCATAAAGTTCAGATCCATTGTATATATATTTCATTTGAGTCAAATGTCAAATGTCCTAAATTGTAGGAGTTGTCTCCTAGATTGTAGGAATCTAGAAGGTCAACACTAGCCACCAAGGATGATGAGGTCAAGGGAGAGTCATCATCAAAGTTGAAAAAGAAGACAAAAAGTAAATGTTACTATTGGCACAAACCTGGTCATTGGGCACATGAATGTTATAAGAAAAAAACTAACATAAAGCAGGGAAAAGTGAAGCAACAGGGCAGCAATATCGTTGAAGATGATGAAACTAGTGTCTTCTCATCGACATTAGCATCCCAGGTAGATGATGGTGCCAGGTGGTTTATTGATTCAGGCGCCAAGAGGCATATGACTGGGAAATGTAACTGGTTCGAGAACTTCTCATGAATCCACGATGGGAACAACGTCACACAAGCTAATGGGGACAAGGTCACACAGGCTAATGGGGAGAATGCCAAATTCAAGACATCGGCAAAGTACGTGTGTAGTTTTCAGACGGTAAGATCAAGAATATTCCCAATGTACTTTATGTTCATGGACTCAAGAAAAGTTTGCTTTTTGTTGGCGTGATGGCAAATCAACATTTGAAGGTTGAGTTTTCAAAGACGGGTGTCTAATAAAGGATATGGATCACAACTATAAAGTGGTGGCAAAGAAGTATCGAAATAGTAACTGTCGTCTTTTCAAGTTGGATGTTGCAAAACCAAGAGAGTATGACTTAGCCACCTCAACAGCATCATAGAAGAATGGGCCACTTGAACTATGGAAGTCTGAGATTGAAAATGGTAAATGCATTACCAGCATTGCAAGATGATTACCAGTCCATATGTGAGGGATGTATAATGGGAAAGCATCACGAAGACATTCAAGAAAGGTGGAGCTGCAAGAGCCAAGAAACCACTTGAACTCTTTCACAATGATTTGTGTCCCAATGAAGACCATCTCGATAGGGAGAGCTTATTATTTTATGACCTTCATAGATGATTACTCCAAGAGGACATGGATATGTTTCTTGAAGAAGACATTTGATGCTTTTGCTCACTTCAAGAAATTCAAGGCTTTAGTGGAGAACCAATTGGATGCACGAATCAAAGTGCTTAGATTAGATAGAGGGGACAAATATAAATCAGATGATTTTGAAGACTTTTGCAAGGAATATGACATCAAAATAAAAGGTACCCAAATGGTACGAAAAAATCATGAAAGATGTGAGAATGAAACTACCAAGAAGAGAAAGAGAAAGTGAGAAGATCGAAGCGGGTAAGAAAAGCTCATGATTGTTACCATGTAAACTATGCCCTAAATTGTACTGCAAACAAAGGTGGGAATGTTTTGAATGGTAGCTCACTGATAATGAAGGATGTATGCTAAAAAGAAAATGATAATACACTAGACATGGCTATGGTTAAGATCTGAGATACATTTGCTACTAAAATACCTGATTTTCTAATAGGGAAAGAAGAATTACCTTTCTTACTTTGTACTTTCAAAGCACATAAAAATGTGTTCAGATAGATTACAAACGCACATGACTGCTATTTTTCTAAGGTGGCCACGTTTATTTTTGGAGCTCTTGGTATACTGACTTCTCTCCTTATGGAGAGGGCAAGCCTTAAGGCAACTTTATACCAGAGTATCCTAAATGTGGATACCAACCTATTCTAGCAGTGCAATTCATCCACTGAATTTTATCTTAATGTGCCTAACAAAATCACTTCGATGTGGTCTACTGACATTGCAAAATGCTATGAGAATATTCCTCTTAATGGTCCTGATGGGCTAAAAATAATAATACGGAGAATGATCGGGTATGCATTCAAGTCTTGTAAAAACAAATAGCTTGCCTATCAATGGAAACCGAGCCTTAAGCAATTTGATTGGAAATGGGTTACCAATCAAACTGATAATTGGACTGTGATTGGCATGGAACCTCTTTGCCAATATAATGATATATAGATTGACAATTGCATAGTAAGATTAGGAAACAGGACTTGGAAACAAGTCAGTGGTATTTCTATGAGTTTTGCCTATTCCCCTACATGGTGTAACTGGTATCTGTCATTCTTTGAATTACATTTTATGAAAAGACTCGCCAGACTTGGAAAGGTGGAATACCTATGTGCCTTCAAGCATACTTTTCGTTATATTGATGATATTTGTTTCATAAACAACACAGATGTTCTTTCATTACTAGACAAGGAGCAACCTCATGTCGATGATAATGCCTTATGGATATATCTCTTGGAGTACCTCACTATAGAAAATGAAGACGCTTTTGATAATACGGTCATTTTTTTAATATTACCACTACCTTTGATTCTTTATCAGGTAAGTTTCATATGAAAAAATTTGACAAGCGAAGGGAACTTCCGTTTTCGTTTTTCCAATATATACACTTGACTGCCAATAGGCCGATTATGAACTTGTATAAAGTTATTGTCGCTCAAATTATTGTTGCCATGTACTATTTGCTAGCTGTGGGTACGGTTGGTGGGTTCTCTCTCTCTATCTATCTCTCTCTCTCTCTCTCTCTCTCTGGAACCACTTTTCTTGGTATAAGATTCTATAAGATCCAAAATTTGTTAACTTCTGGTCGATGCAAAGATCTAAGAATCCATCTTCAATCATAAAACTTTAAAGTTGAATATACACATTGTCAAAAAAAACAATAAACCAACTCAACCTTATCAAGAACTAGCTTGAAAACAAGGTTATTAGAGAGAACTTTCAATATAGCCACATTTTCTAAGGAATTACCAAACCGAAGATACAAGAAGTGAACGTATTCACCTATTAAAGGAATTGGTGGTTTTGATACCAAATGTCACAACTCCCAAGATCTGTGATTGCCTTGAAGGTTGATGCACACCCCATACTAGTGACAACACACCGTATCCGCCCATCGATAGGGTCACTACCAACCCACCCCCGTGCACTGGAGCTATCGACATCCACAATTCTAGTCAAGTCTCCGGTGATAACTAGCATCCCATACCACCAGCCATCACCCTCGGCTCTCCCTAGCACACATCTTTTGGCCTAGAGAAACATCTTCGCTACTACACGTGCTCTCCATCCACTCACTCATATCAGTTTACCGACCTCAAGGGAAAAGGCACAGCCCATATAACTGACTCTTTGGTTTCATCCGACACATTAAACTTCCAAGTTTCTCAATCGACTATTCCTATCAAAGGTCCAAGCTCATCTACTTTTGACGAACAACATATCAATGACGAATCCGAAAATGATGATGTTGCAGTTCAGCAACTACAACATGATGAAAGTGCTCAACTTCCTCTATTTCCCATAAGATCATCAAGAACTAGCAGACCACCTATCAGGTATATTGACGAGTCTGCAGCCTATCTTGTTCAGGAGCCGCCTACTGTCAAAGAGGCACTCAGTCAGCCTGATTTTTATCTCTGGAAAGAAGCTATGGATAGAGAGGATTCATCTCTTATCAAGAACCAGACATGGACGATTGTCGAATTACCTGCTAGCAGAAACGTAGTTGATTGTCAAGTACAAAGCAGACGGAAAGTTCAAGTTCAAATTTTTTTTATGAAACTAACATGTCTTTAAAACTCTTGCTTTTATATAAACTAAAAATTAACCAAGCTAACCTTAAGAATCATAAAACTTTAAAGTTGAATACACACATTGTCAAAAAAAACAATAAACCAACTCAACCTTATCAAGAACTAGCTTGAAAACAAGGTTATTAGAGAGAACTTTCAATACAGCCACATTTTCTAAGGAATTAACAAACCGAAAATACAACAAGTAAATGTATTCACCTATTAAAGGAATTGGTGGCTTTGATACCAAATGTCACAACTCCCAAGATCTATGATTGCCTTGAAGGTTGATGCACACCCCATACTAGTGACAACACACCATATCCGCCCATCGATAGGGTCACTACCAACCCACCCCCGTGCACTGGAGCTATCAACATCCACTATTCTAGTCAAGTCTCCAGTGATAACTAGCATCCCATACCACCAGCCATCACCCTCGGCTCTCCCTAGCACACATCTTTTGGCCTAAAGAAACATCCTGGCTACTGCACGTGCTCTCCATACACTCACTCCCGGGTAGACTGAGTGAATGGCAAAAGGGAAGCCCCACCACTATATAGGCATAGCATAGCGGGTCCCATCTGTTGGAAGAAAGAATGGCGATTTGATAATTCGAAGCCTATGGACAAACTATTGAGGGCGTGCATGACTACACCTATCAATAATTGAAAAAAGCTATACTGAAGGAAGTCATGTTCCATCTTTTAGAAACTAACTTTGAAATCATTAGTACTAAAGTGATTTCATAGCCAAACATTTTAGAGTCCAAAGTGTTGTATAAAATATTGCAACATTGTAGTATTGAGCAGATTAGATGAAACAATAAGCGATTTATCAGTTACAAATGACTATAGAGAAGCACACATTCTTACATGATACCAAAAGCAATAAAAAGATAGATTGATTCAATAAGTAGCATGTACAAATCAGATGATGAGAGCACAAAGCAATAGCGGATGAAACCACATACTCTAAGCTATCTCTGAGTAATTGAAAATTATGTCTGATGCACTTCCACTAGTAAGCAGTAAGCGTTAATAGCAATACTCTAATATAGCTCTGAAAGAACTTTCTAGAGACTATAGAAGTCTTTAATGATCAGCTATTTATGCTAAAGCAGTTAAAGCGCATCTGGTAGGACAGCTAATCAGGTCGTAGATCACAATTGGCAGTTAGTCGTAATGCGCTGTCATCCATCCAATTAGGACTTTCCATAAATTTACTTGCAAAGCAGTTAGGGCAAGTCTTTAGCTTCATATCAGGCGGAATAGTAACTATCATCCTTCGACATGTTCGATTCTTTTGACTTTCGTCGGAGTCATCCGATATGTCGAAGGTTGTTCGATATGTCGGAGCCACCTATTAAGCGATTTTCGAGTATTTTTGCAACTGACTGTGTAGAAACACGAATAAAACTGCAGACTAGATAATGAATGGATGTAGATTAGAGATTGATTATTTTGATGAATCACTCCCCATAGTAGAATAATACAACACTCTCCCTTAATCTAAATCCATGAATGCCTTGACCTTCAAACTTAAATCTGCACAAAACTTTATGTGTGCATCCAAGCTTAGTGCCTTATTAAAACATTAGTTGTCATATCTTGCATTCGACGGTACTACAAATCTACCTCTTTGTCAAGAACTTTGTTTTTGACATAGAAATACTTGATTTCAATGTGTTTAATCCTAGAATGAAATCTAGGGTTGGCTAATTAAACAATAGCACTTTTATTATTACAAAATAAAGTTGTCGGAGCACATTGTTTCAGACAAACATCTGAAAGTAAGTTTCTCCACCACTACTTCCTCTGTAGCTTGAGAGGCTACAATATACTCTGATTCAGTAGTAGAAGATAGAACTATCGAAGTTCGCTTGCGATTGTTCCATGAAATAGGACCATTTTTTAGGAACAATATAAATCTAGAAGTGGATTTACGAGTGTCTACATATCTTGCCCAACTTGCTTCTAAATAACCATTGAGAATATTGAGTTTGTCGTTGTCGACTATTCCATAACAAATGCATAAGTCTATAGTAGCTTGAATGTATCTCATAACTCTGATAAGAGCTTCCAATGTGTAATACTAGGATTAGAAATAAACTGACTTAAGGAGCTGACTCCAAAAGCTATGCCTGGTCTGGTACAGATCATCGCGAACGTAAGAGTTCCTATTATTGAATGATGAGGATACTCACGCATCTACTCCTTCTCATCTGAAGACATTGGTCCTTTGACAATCTGTAGCTATTTCCTCAACCGAAAATTGACTCGACAATCAAGCCTGTGCCATCATGCATCTGGCTCCTTCGACTAGTGTCATGTTTTTTCTTTCTGCGACACCATTATATTTAGGTGTATACGTAGGAGTGAATTGATGTTCTATTTTTTGTTCTTGGCAGAATCTTGAAAATTTTGTGCTCATGTACTCACTTCCATTATCAGACCTGATGATCTGAATCTTCTTTGAGAAATGTCTTTTTGCGAATGCCATGAACTTCTTGAAAGAGTCAAACACTTCAAATTTTTTCTTCAAGACATCTGAGTGGACAAGCTTAAGAACTTCTTTAGCGCTTCTTCCCTCGTGTACAAATGGATTTCAATGTTGTTTCCCTTTCTGATAGGCTTCGCAAAACTTAGTATCAGGTCTGGATATTTTCAGACCTGTGACTATGTCCTTCTTGCTCATGTTGTAGAGGCTCCTCATGTTCAGATGATACATTCTTTTGTGCCATAGTTGATCTTCGTTTTCTGATGCATTTAGTATGCTAATAGAATTGCTGATTATCTTGCTTGGTAGAGATTGCCTTCTCTGCATCCAACTGTCAACAACTTTTTCGTTGTTTTCTCGATCATCCGGCATACATTGCCATCGAACAGAACTCGTATTCCAAGATTTGCCATCTTGGAGACTGATTTTCGATGCCCTTGACATAGTGTCGGCTCTCATCGCCTAGAATCACTGCTCTGTTGTTTTCGAATTCTCTGTAGTTGATCAAGATTCTTTTGTTGCATGTTATGTGTGAGGTTGCTCCTGAATCAATGACTACGTCGTAGTCTTGTTCAGTGTAGCTAGTCGAGGCTTCATTGAATATCATCGCTTTTGTCTGCATCCTTCGACGACTATGCAACATTTGCCTTGTCAACTTTTTTTTTTTTCTTTTCGGGTTGAATCTGCAATCGTATGCAGAGTGTCCCTTCTTCTTGCAATGCATGCAAGGTATTGTCGGGTTAAACCAATATTTGTTGGTTTTGTGTCTCGGGGGGCTTGTGATAGTGATCACAGGAGGATGTTTGTTGGTTGTCGTTGCCTATGCTCTAAGACTTTGTATTTATCTTGTCGAATGTGGGTCTGGGTCTTTTATTCTTCTTTTCCTTCGTGAAAAGGGCCTTCTCCTGGTCACTACTTCCTTCTCCTTTGTCCCTCATCAGTCTCTCATCAGCGACAAGACTAAGTGCTCTCTCGAATGTCATATCTGATAAGCTCAGTATGAGCATTCTCAACGACTGATAGGACGTAGGTAGGGATTTCATGAAGTACATCAACTGTTGTGGTGTTGGGACCTGGTGTTCCTACCCAGATGCAGCGAGTTGAGCGAAGATCGTTTTGATCTTCTCAACATGCTAATCCAACTAGTTGCCATCCCATCACATAGATTACAGCTGATTGTGAAAGTGCATCACCGAAGCGGCAGTCCTCACTTCGTACTTCTGCTTTAGTCTTTCCCATGCTTCATGGCTGCTCTCACAGTCTTCAATCTGCATGAGTATTTCCTCATTAACGGATAAAACGATGATCGCCATTGCACATTCATCTTTTCTTATCCACTCAGCTCTCCTTGGGTCTCCCTCTGGAGGCTGCACCTCTGTGAGTTCGATCACTGACCAGATGCCTTCACCCTTCAAAAGTGTTTTGATTTTCTCGTTTATATCGTTGTAGCCATATTGTATTGTCTTAGAGAATCATTGCCTATTGATTTGGTCTAAAAACTCAGTCTGATGCACTTCCACTAGTAAGCAATAAGCACTAATAGCAATACTCTAATAGAGCTCTAAAAAAACTTTCTAGAGACTATAGAAGTCTTTACTGATTAGCTATTTATACTAAAGTAGTAAAAGCTCATTCAGTAGGATAGCTAATCGGGTCATAAATCGCAATTGGCAGTTAGCTGTAATGTGATGTCATCCATCCAGTTAGGACTTCCCAGAAATTTACTTGCAAAGCAGTTTGGGCAAGTTTTTAGCTTCATATCAGGCGGAACAGTCATTGTCATCCTTGGACATGTTCAACTCCTTTGACTTTCGTCAGAGTCATCCGATATGTCGGAGGTTGTCTGAGATGCCAGCCACCTATTGAGCGATTCCTGAGTATTTCTGGAGACTGTGTAGAAACACGAATAAAACTGTAGAACTGGATAATGAATGGATGCAGATTAGAGATCGATTATTCGGATGAATGACTCCTGATAGTAGAATAATCCAACACCATCAAGCATGGTCCCGCTGGTGACATGTGACCACCTAGGATGGTGACGCATGGCACTAAAACATTTTGATAATGCACCTGTGTCCTACCCCTTGTGAGGTCGTCACTGAAGATTGTACCGTTGTGGTACATAACAAGAGTACATCTTCCAATAAATTGATAGACTTTTCTAATGCTAATGCTATGTGAGTGTGCCAAAGCCTTAAGGCTAGATGCTTCTCTACCAAAACCATTTTGGGGTGAGGCAATTACTTGTGCTAATTTGTTTACAATAGATTGACCAAACAAGCATTGGAGGAATTACGCCATTCGAGGCTCTATATGTTGAGAGGCCTAGTCTCAAAGATCTAAGAATATTTGGATCTACTTGCAATTGTTGGATTTATCTCCTCTACTCTCCTAAATCCCATTTTAATCTGCCTCCATTCATGCTGCATAAAAAACTCACGTTGTCGCACAGTCTGCATATTTACATGTAAAATAAGACAGACGAATAAAACGCGATTGTCTGCATAAATACAAGTAATCACAGACGAAGAAAAGGTGAAATCTTCACCAACGTTCATCTCAGCAAAAGGTGACATCACGGCCCTTTTCACGCTCACTCCATGCAACTGTGCTAATAGACTTGACAACGACAACAGCCACCCACGATTTCCTACAGACAGCACATCCACTTTGTACTTTCTTCATCTGCACACTTGTACCATTGTGTATATATACTGAAATAACATTTGCGTATTCAGATTGATTGAGAGAAATCAAGAACAAGTGTGTGTAAATATAGCATCAAAAGCTTATCAGAGATAGACGAAGTAGATGCCTTGCGCATTGATTCTTTATTGTCAGTAATAGCTTCATTCCCTTTTACAGATTGAATTAGCTTTGTAGAGCACGTGGTTTCATCCGCTATTGTCTTGTGCTCTACCGCATTATTGACATGTATATTTTGCTATACTTAATCTGATAACAGCTCTTTGATTTGCGTTCAGATTTGTGTCAATATTGCTATGCTTAATCTTCATCATGTCTGACTTTTCTTGTTGCTCAATCTGGTAATATGTTCTTAGCGAGTTATTATTAGTCTAGTTGTTGACGACTAATATTTAGTCTTGCCTTTCGCGAATCATTCGCGACTGATGATCAGTCGAGCTCAGTCTAACTCTTTCGCGAATCATTCGTGACTAATAATTTGTCTAGTTGTTTGCGACAAATTATTCTTCTGGTGTTTTGTTAATGTTTGGCTACGTAATCAGAATGACCGTGATTTCTATCACTAACGTTCTGTTTGTTTCTGATAGGCGTAGTCATGCTTACAGAAGAAGTAATATAGCTCATTCCGCTGCGCACAAACACATTCCATTCTAGTTCGTTTCTCATTCGAGTTTTGAGTTTGCTTCTTTTTCGTGTTCGTTTTCTTTTCGAGCTATTTATTTTCGTCTCTCACACTCACACACCCTCCTTCTTCCAACAACGATGTTCACCGATCCTTGGATACAAGGAAGAAGGATGATGCCACTTCTATCAAAGGGGTTACTAATCACCTTGATGTCAAACAACATGTTAGGATGGAGGAGGAGCTTCAAAGTGATCAAGAGCTTGAGGATCCATCTCAAGACCCGAGGATTCCAAGAAGATCCACTCGAGCAAGGGTCAAGCCAGCAAGGCTCGCTTACATTGGCAAAGGCAATCAAAGGGAAGGCATTTCATCTTTCACTTCATGATACTTTTCTTACTTCAATGCTTTGTAAATCAAGAAGTTGGATGGATGCTATGCAAGTGGAGTATGATGCTCTCATGGAGAATCATACTTGAAAACTTGTTGATCTTCCTCAAGGGAAGAAACCACTTGATTGCAAGTGGGTGTATAGATTGAAGTATAACCAAGATGGATCAATAAATAAGTATAAAGCAAGGCTTGTAGCAAAAGTTTATTTGCAAAGTAAAGGCATTGATTATGATGAAACTTTTGCTCCTGTGGCTAAGCTAGTTACAATAAGATTGATCATTAGTCTTGCTACTACTTTCAATTGGAAGCTATTTGATGTTACAAATGTCTTCCTCAATGGCTACTTGGAGGTAGAGATCTACATGTGAGGCAACCCGAGGGCTTCATCATGGAGGGGCTTGAAGGAAAATAATGTTTCTTGAAAAAAGCAAGCACCCAGAGCATGGTACTCTAGGCTAAACTCTTTTCTTATTTCCATCAATTTTGTATTGAGTTCATATGATCCATCATTGTATCTAAGATTTCATGATGGAAAGATCATTGTACTTGTATTGTATGTTGATGACATAATCTTAAGTGGAGATGATCTAGATTGAACAAGAGATGTTGAGATTGTTTTATCTAAAGAGTTTAGGATGGTTGATCTTGGCCTATTGCACTTCATTATAGGAATAGAGGTCATAAGAGGATTGGATTTTAGCTTCATATGTTAATTTAAATATGCCACATCCATCCTAGATAGATTTGGAATGAAGAATTGTAAAGGCATTGAGACTCCCATGGAGCAAATGTAAAAGCATCTATAAGTGGTGATGAAGCATCTTTTGAGGACATCACTCTCTATATAAGGCTTATAGGCTCCTTAAGTTATTTAACTATAACTAGACCTTATCTTAGTTATAGTGTTGGAAAGTTAATTCGATATATGCAAAGCCCTCTTGTGTCACATTGGAAGATGGCCAAAAGAGTTCTAAGATATATCTCATCAACTAGAAATTTTGGCATACTCTACAAAGGGACTAGTCTTGGCTTAAGAGCCTGTAGTGACTCGGATTTTGGAGGTGACAAAGTGGATCGAAAATCTACAATTGAATACAAGATAAGCCAAAAGAAAGAGGATGAGATTGTTAGGCAACTTCAAGAACATATACATATGTAAAATCTCCCCACTCTGATGATTGCAGCTATGAATCCACAAAAGTAGTCATGACTTTCAAATTGAATATTCATAGTTTCACATCTATTATTCAAAAAAATAATCATGATATTTATGATTTCACAATTTTTTTTTATTGAAGTTGTGATTCCAAGTAAGTAGCCATGATTCTCAAAATTGAATATTGACAATTTCATAGTTGCTAACCAAAATAAGTACTCACAATGTTCACAATTTCATATTTACAAGTTCACAACCAATATTCAAAAAAGTTTCACGACTTCCAATTCTATATTCCTTTTGTCAAAATTTGATATTTGTAATTCATGTTTTCTATTCATGAAGTTCACTTCTAATATACACAAGTCTCATGACTAGTAGTCATAGATCTCTATTCAATATTCATGAAAGTCATGATTTTGCTAAATAAAAGAGTTACAATTTTGTATTAACAAAGACACTATTTAGTATTTTAATGATTCATCATTCATTATTTTTTGATTCACTATTATTTCACAACTTCATGATTATTCACAATCATTTAATCTTCAAGGTGACTTTATTTGAAGCTTTGTTGCTCTCTAAGCATACTTCTAGGAAAAACTTTTTCCTATTAAAGTCACACTAGATTTGTGCATGATGCCTTGAGATGTTTTGCTTGCTCATACTCTTGTAAGATCCAAGTGCATTTTTATGAAGATTTGTTGATCTCTTTAACCAACAATATGAAATGAGATTGCTTACAATACTCAAAATGCTCACTCTAAAGTAAGCAAAACGTGCTTCTAATATATGCAAAAAGATGCTTTGGCTCCAACTCAATCACAGCTTTTTAATTTAAAAATTAATTTTTTATTCACATAAACCTGGCCACTGGTTTTTGCCCAAGTTTGTGTGATTGACATGTGTTTCTTTATCCCATAAGTATTTTGCAGTTGCTACAAAAAAAATAAAGTGTATATATATATATCAGAATCATACATTTTCTCTTAAAATGTGTGTGTGTGTGTGTGTGTGTGTGTGTGTGTGTGTGCGTGTGTGTGTGGATTTGAAAGCCGAAAGAAAATTGGGTGCTCACACCTGTGCGTGCTCGAAAGTCTAAAACTATCGAAAAAGCAAACATGCTGCTTGTGTTTGCATGCACGTGCTTCTAACTCACTCGTAGCTATAGTTTCCTTTAAACTCTTAAGGCAAAAGCTTTATCAAACAATATGGACTGACTGGTTTACGGGCTTTGCTTACCTAACACAAAAAGAATAGTAACAACAAAATCTTTGAGGAAATGACATATATATATTGTTGTAGACTTAGTGGCCAAAGGATTGAGAAAAAGTTGTTTTGAGCTTATGTATGAGAAGTAAGCACAAATAACTTGTTTTTGAAGAGGTTCAAAGTTTTAAAACAAAAATAACATGATGCAAAGTGGGAGAGAGTAGCAAGTTTAAAGAACATAAAATGGATATGATGTCAAACTTGAGGAGCAGCATCCCAGTGTATACACACGCCCTGCCTCTAAAATAACTCAAGTACTGCCTATGTACCGTGGGAATACACATACATGTACTCGTCATGTGTAGGAGAACGTCCCACAGCGGAAGGCTGCACAAACATTCCAAATTTTGATCATATAAAGAGAGCATTTTATTCCAACGTGTCTTACGAAAAAACCCCAAGAGCAAAAAAAAAAACAATCAATAATCAAATTACACAAATGGGTATAGGGTAGACTTACAAAGTGGGCTTGAAAATATCCCTTTGCGCCACTGCCCAAGTAAGAAGGCCCCGAGGTCTCTAGTCGCGAACTCTGGAGCTATAGATTGGTTAGCTTGCTAGTGTATTTGTGATGAGACTAATGATGGAAGCAATGGAGAAATATATCATTGTGATTAATTTTTTGTTGATTGGGTGTTGTAGGTTTCTAATTCGAAATTCATGATCTACCACCACAAAAATAACCATGAGATTGATTGCAATAGGTTGTGAAGTGAGGTCCTATACAACAAATAATCCTCTCTCTCTCTCTCTCTCTCTCTCTCACACACACACACACACACACACACACACACACACAAATGATAGAAATATAACTCATGGTTCTAACATGATTAGGGACCAAAAACATATAAAGTACTTATCTATGATCTACTAAATAAGTCTCAAAAGTTGAAGGCACCTTCTTCTTCAACTTTGACTCATCACAAGCTTCCTTGAACAACGTGGAACTCATGGCTTGCAAGGCCACAAAAAGTTGGCCTTGCTAGTTTTTATATGGGTGGATAGGTGGGGCCCCTTGAAGAAGCACAGGACGTGGACGGGTTGTTAATGTATGAGAAAAAAAAAAAACCAACCCTCCCAACCAAAAAAAAAACAAACCAAAGGTAGATACCATGGCGTCTACGCCTCGCTTTCTTCTTCTGCCCACGCTGCTGGTGCTGCTGTCGCCTTCTTCTTCTTCTTCTTCTTCTTCTTCTTCTTCTTCCTTTTCGTTGTTTTGGCATATCCATGCCCATGCCCACCCAGCTTGGTGCTGCTGTTTTCCAAGATGGGACGGAGGTGTTGCTGCTGCATAGATTAAGCAAGAGGTATGTTTTTGTTAGCCGGCTTTCGGATCTGGTTTGCTTTTATGTCATTTTGATCATGTGTTTGCGATTGGCTTGAAGGCGTGTCTTAACTACTCTAATCTCTTTTAGCCGTTATATTCTGGTGGACTGCAAAATTCGTGTTACTGAAAAAGAGCTCTAAAAGCCACTCTCAGGGGGATGCAATTCTCTGGAGCAAAAGGTTGCGTACACATAAAAGCGCGTTTTTTCACCTAGATCTGTGTAGCAAGAAGCATTTATAGTCAGATCTGTGTTATGGTCTGCTCTAGAATAGAGCGCAAGCTTAGCCACTTAGTTTCTCCCTCCTGAAGGTCAACTTGCAGACACTGAAATTCACCTCTTCTAGTAAAGGCCAAAGCTTTGGAAATCTCATATTCCCCTCAATATAAGCACATCCAGATTGAAGATAGGAAATTGTGAAATATGAATTGGAAGGGCAAAATTGGTTGTAAGCAGATATAAAGCTATTGCCTTCAATCCTTAACCATGCCAGAGGTGCTAGCTGCTGCAGCATTGTACAAATCCACTGGGATGGTGAACCGCCGGGCATGTGAGGACCTAAGGTATAAGTTCATGTACTAGTTGTTAGGCCCCAGTTTAGAACTTGATCTGACCCCGGACCAATTGGTTCCAGAGGGCTAATCAACTGTAAGTGACGATGATGCAGGTAAGAATAGCTAGGCATAAGGCCCAAGCAAGGTCCAGTGTGTCGCGAGCGTTTGGCAAGTTGTCAAAGATGCTCTCTCTCTGTCTGTGTCTCTCTCTCTCTCTCTCTCTCTCTCTCTCTCTCTCTCTCTCACCACAGAGCTCTATCTCAAGCGCTCAAGCGTTTTGTGTTGATGGTGCGGATCGGGCAGATGCATCGCTTGTATGCTAATGAGAATCAAGTGAATGCATCGGTTATAAGTTGGTGAGGATCTGGCAAATAGGAGAGGTTCGAGGCTTCATCTATTCTATAAGGTACATCTCTCTGTCTCTCTCTCTCTCTCTCGTCGTGCGTTCGTCATATCTCAACCTCACGCGTTCTATATATGCATCGTTTGTATGCATGTATCATGAGAGGTTTCAAGGCTGCATCACATGAGAGTATTCTATAGATACATGAGAGTAGCAATCGGTTGAGCATGATCTGCCAGTTGAGCATGACCTGGAAACAGCATCAGTAGCAGTTGATGCTGAGAAAAAGGAGAGCTTCATCACCCCCAACGGTCGGTGTTCCAGAGGCTATCTAACAAATGGCAGTTCAAGCACCAGAGGTTTTTGCAGGACGGAGCCTTTTTGGACTCAAATTTTGTTAGAGAAGGTTAGTTAACTAGTTTATGGACCTAGCACCCATCTTTTATGGGCACATGAAGATGCCTTTGTCGTAGTTTTTGTGAGAAATTGGCAAAAATCTAGCTTGGTATTTTTATGAAAGAAGTTTGTAAGTGAATCTCACATGTGTGGAGGATGTTCCCACATGTGGAGAATTGTGAATTAAATTAAAAATGTTAGAACTAGGGGTCTTATGTTTTTTGTATCAAGCAGCTAGAGATAGAATGATTTCTTAATTGTTTATCCCTAGTTTTGAGTACTCTTTCTGGTTCCAAAGGTTGAAATAGCGTTTCAAAACAGGTCGTTTCGTATGGGTCGTTGCAAAAAAATGACCATTGCAAAAAAGTGCCCTTGGGACTGCGCGGTATTACAAAAAAAATTGCTTTTTTTTAAGTCGTTCCAAACGTTGAAACCGCGTTTCGAAACACGGGGTCGTTTCGAACGCGTTTTAGCGTTTGAAACGTGTTTCAAGGAAACATTGCTCGTGAACTTTGGATCTTTATCACTAACAATGTCACTCGACTGTCCATATAACCAAATAATCTTTCAACAATGATTTGGGCTAATTCAAAAGCCTTAGTAGTCGACTTAACTGGTATGAACGTAGCTAACCTAGTTAACCTATCCACTACAACTCAAATAGATTCATTTTGTCGTTGGGTCTTTGGAAGTCCAGTTACAAAGTCCATCAATATACTCTCCCGCCTTTTGTCAGGGATATTCAATGGATGCCACAAACCACTAGCTGTGAGGCGTTCAACCTTAGCTAGTTGACACAGCTTGCATTTAATCATCTATGACTTGGCATATGGCTTGAGTTTTGGCCAATAAAACTCTCTCTTGACCAAGTCTAGAGTCCTGTGTATACTGTTAGAAGTAATAAATGATAATGTTAGTTTCCCATAGGTTACTTTGACCCAAAAGGTCGAGACTTGTGTAACCATGGGTTAGGTTTATTATTTAGACCATGTTAAGTCAGTTTTAGTTGAGTTGGACCCAATTTTGGTCCAGTAGTAATTCGTGGGTCCAAGTAAAGTCTAATTATGTTAAGGGACCCTATCTTGACTTTTGGGGGTGCCCTATAATGAGTAGTGGGTCTTGGAAGGTTCTAGAACTTAGATTTTGGAAGAGTCTAGGCCCTTGGAAGGCCTATTTATATGTACTCTTTGTTCATTTGTAATTCATTCCTTTTCAAGCATTGCTACTACTTTCTCTCTCCTTGAGGGCGCCTAACCCTCTCCCTCTTCTTCTTGTATATGGAGATTGAATGTTAGAAGGATCTTGGCACTTTGATTTCCTACATGGTATCAGAGCCATGGATCTTCTATGCTTGATTTAGGGCGCCCTACCAAAAGAGATCGTCTTCACTTAGGGATCACAAAAATTCAGCACCTTTGCTGATTTTTTGGAGTGAAGATCCGTTTTTTGACTCTTTTCCGTTTTGCAAGAGGGCGCCACACATCAAAGAAGATAACATGATTTTGGGCGCCCAAAAATTAGGTTGTTGTTTGCTGATTTTTCAGGTTGCAGGAAGGCGCCATTAATTATCTTCTTCGGGGCTTCTTTTAGGTCGCCCACATCCGTGTAGGTTTATCCTACTTCCGTTGGTCTGCTGCTGCCCTATTTTTCAGATTTGCTCCTTTGCAGGACAGCTGTTGTTGTCAGAGGCAGTACTCATTAGCTGCGCTCAGCCCCAATCGCTCAAGTTCAAACGGTACTTAGGAAAGACTAGTACTCAAGGATTTGAAAGACTAGTACTCAAGCATTTGAAACCATTGCTCAACACCACTCAGTCCACAGAAGGTATCACTCAAGGTTGGCACTCAGGTCACAGTTACACTCAGATTACAGCTCAGAGGCAGTACTCATTAGCTGCGCTTAGACCCAATCGCTCAACTTCAAACGGTACTTAGGAAGAAATGCTCACTCAGTGGCAAAGACTCACACAACATTTTATTGATAACTCAGATAGGTAGCACTCAGATCGAGCTCCTAACTACAAGCAATTTCTATTCTTCTGATTTGGATGAAAAATCAGCACCCTTGCTGATTTTACAAAGTGAAGATCCGCTTCTTTTTGCTTGTTTCCAGGTGTGGAAGAAGGCGTTAATTTTTTTGTGATGATCCAATCACATTCCGAGGCTGAAAATTGGACAGCATATTACCATTTGTAGGGTGTTGCAACAGCCCTATCTGTGTGTGTATTGTTCACACTTTTTGGCAAGAAAGAAGGGTTCCGGAAAAAGCTTTGTTGGAGGCTAACCTAATTTTTTGCTTGCTGGTTTTTTGAGTTTGTAATGCAATTTTAGGCTGAAATTCTCAGCACACAAGGCTTGTAGGAGGGCGAGTTCCTACATCCATCTAATGTGTGGTTTCGACACATTCCGGTGCTGATTTGTTAGATTTGATACTTGCTGGTTTCTGTGTCTTTTAGGGCACATTTAGGGTTTGAAAAAGTTTATCTTCTTGGCTGGTTCTTATGGCAAGAGATTTGGGAGCAATTCGTACTTGTTCAGGCGAAGATATGTTGGATGACACCAACTATTCTTCATGGAGTTGCAAGCTGAGATTTTGCATCGACATGATGATCAAGATTTTATCAGTAACAAGATCTATCTTATATCATTTGAGATTTTGCAAGACCTCTAAAAGTGCTTGGGAAACACATTTAAAGATGTACCGAATTAAGGATTCATCATCATGCTTTCTCCTCTCTACTTCATCTTCTTTGAAGGTAGAAGAGCAAAGTAATGCAAAGTTTGATCATTGTCTTTCTACAAGTACAAGTTTGCATCGGAATGTTAGTATGGTAAAGCATTCTTCTTCTCTTGAGCCATTTGTTGCAAATGATGGATGCATTAGTGAAGAACTTTATGAGCAAGCTTCTCAAGATAATGTTTTGGAAAAGGCTGAAATCAAGCATTCTTTGAAGCCATTTTGTACTAATGGAGGAGGGGAAAAAATCATGTCAATCAGTACATTGGTTCAAAGTGGCATGTTGTTGGATTTTTTGGGTGTTCAAAGTGGCAAGGTGTTGGTTTTTTTCTTGAAGATGGTGGACACCAGATTCAGCCATGGTTTATTGATCATTTTCAGCCTATGTTACATCGTGAGCATCCTATTATGCATCGGGAACAGCCTGCGGAAGGTTTTTGGACAGCAAGGTCCACATTTGGAACACTTTGGACAACAAAGTGTTGGTGATTTTGTGGCTGTTGGACAGCCTGCTACAGCCTCTTGTTGGTTGTCCGAGTCTTTGCGGGATAGCAAAGCATCTTTTTACCTTTGAGGAAACACACATGCCTCACCAAAATCAGTACCTTATGCTGATTTTCATGTTTTGATGCTTACTTCTTATGATGACGGTGTTGTCTTACCTAGTGTTGGTGAGCAGATCATTGATAGTAAGATTCGGGAGGATGTGATGGTTAAAGAGTATCATACTCTTCTTTATGTTTCTTGTGGTTAGAAGACTTATGGAATCATGTAGGAACCATTGATGGATTGCAAATCCATATTTCGGCTTGTGGCTGGTTTTGTGGTTACCTACTTTGGATGGAGCATGCTTGTCTTCACTCTTCACTTTTCGTATTCTACATCTTTTCTACATCGGGCATGATTGGGGCTGAGATTTCGGCTACTTCGACTACTTCAAGCTGAAGTTTTTTTTTTTTTTGGCGGCATTAAGCTTGGACAACAAGCTACATCTTTTTTTTTTCGGCTACATGGAGTTTTGGGCAGCATGCAACACTTTGCATTTTTGTTGCAATTTTTTATACTTCATGTTAGGAGTAATAAATGATAATGTTAGTTTCCCATAGGTTACTTTGACCCAAAAGGTCGAGACTTGTGTAACCATGGGTTAGGTTTATTATTTAGACCATGTTAAGTCAGTTTTAGTTGAGTTGAACCCAATTTTGGTCCAGTAGTAATTCGTGGGTCCAAGTAAAGTCTAATTATGTTAAGGGACCCTATCTTGACTTGTGGGGGTGCCCTAGTGGGTCTTGGAAGGTTCTAGAACTTAGATTTTGGAAGAGTCCCTTGGAAGGCCTATTTATATGTACTCTTTGTTCATTTGTAATTCATTCCCTTTCAAGCATTGCTACTACTTTCTCTCTCCTTGAGGGCGCCTAACCCTCTCCCTCTTCTTCTTGTATATGGAGATTGAATGTTAGAAGGATCTTGGCACTTTGATTTCCTACATATACCGAGATTTCCTGCACAAAGTATGTCATGACATTCAAACAAAATTTTACGTTTGAGCTGATCATCCTCTGGTACACAAACCTTTCCAATGCCCATTTTGAAATAGTAACCCATCCCGTTTCACGATCTTCTTGTCTTTCTTAGTTAGCTGAGACCCTTGTGAACTCATCCCAACACCGTCCTCATTTCTTCCGGTTCGAACAATTGTCCAACGATGACCAAAATGAGAATCATTTTCTCCTCTAAATAAAAGATATAGATCTATAGAAATCTGGGTGAAAGATTATTTATTCTAGTCATCGATCGGACTAAGAGCATCTGCAATGTGATTAGAGTTGCCTCTTATATAACGGGTTTCATGATCGAATTCTCGCATCAATTTGGCCCATTATGCTTTCCTACCACGAAGATTATATTTGTGTGTGTGTGTGTGTGTGAGTGAGAGAGAGAGAGAGAGAGAGAGAGAGAGAGAGAGAGAGAGAGAGAGAGAGAGAGAAGAGAGATCTTTATTAATGTCCATGAAATACCCTAAGGTACAAAGGACTAATAAACAGGTACATGTCAAGTATGCACGGTGGGACCATGAAAGCTCTACCACCTAAAAGAAACAAGATTCCAAAAGGAAATAGTGACTGGCACAAGCAGAGTCTATCATCATGGTACAATAGATGTCTCTCCGCC
The DNA here is from genome assembly GCA_029204225.1 of Diphasiastrum complanatum. Classification (NCBI taxonomy): domain Eukaryota; kingdom Viridiplantae; phylum Streptophyta; class Lycopodiopsida; order Lycopodiales; family Lycopodiaceae; genus Diphasiastrum; species Diphasiastrum complanatum. The sequence continues at coordinate 62,756,842 of CM055096.1, forward strand.
TGTAAAACGCAAGTAGCATCAGAAAGAGGCCTGCCATGGCAAGCAACCAAGTACTCACGGATCAGACGGTTGCCTAAACGCCTCTCCCACCTATCCAATACCCTCGTTGGCCCATGGGTTACTTCTCCCTGCTTCTGGAATGCAAACAAACCATCAGACAACAAGTTATCACCGTTATGTGACACCCGTTTCAATCTAGAAACATGAAATACAGGATGCACTTTACAAGTTTTAGGAAAATCTAACTTATAAGAAACATTACTGATTCTTTCAACAATTTTCCAGGGTCCACAATAACGCGGGGACAACTTGTAACATTTGCCCATCTTAAGGGTCTTAGAGTCCTTGGGTACTTGGAGAAACACCATGTCTCCTACCACAAACTCTCTAGGCGTGCGATTCTGATCAGCATATGACTTTGCTCGATCCATCGCTTGCCTAATATCAACCTTCGCTAACTCAAGCATTTCATTCATTTGAGTTAGAAAATTAGCCGCACTAGGCACTCTCTGCGGAATTCCTACCATAACAGGGTTTGGCCTAAATCCATAGTTAAGCTCGAAAGGACTCATCTTAGTACTCACATTTTTCTTGTCATTGTAAGCAAACTCCAACAGTGGCAAGTACTTCTCCCACTGAGTTTGCTTATCACCAACAAATGCTCTAAGCATATCCTCTAAGGTCTGGTTGACTCTCTCAGTTTGGCCATCCGTTTCAGGATGCTCCGTACTGCTCATTCTCAATTGGACTTCAAGTTTGGCCATAACTGGAGTCCAAAAGTTTCCAGTGAATCGAGTATCCCTGTCAGACACTATGGATGACGGTAATCCATGAAGACTGAACACATGCTTGATAAACAAATTACACGTTGGAATAAATTGAGCCATCTTAGTGAGTCTGTCAACTACGACCAAGATAGAATCATGTTGTGACTGTGTACGAGGTAAGTTAGTGATAAAATCCATGGAGATACTCTCCCATCTTCCACCTGGTACGTTCCACTAACCCTTTCAGGTTCTCGTGGAGATTTAGCCGACTTTAGTTGGTCGAGAATTTGTTGTAAAATCACCTCCATGGCATCCACCTTGGCTGCCACTTCTTCGATTCTCAAGATTTCTGTGCTTGCACCTCCTAATGGATCCATATTTGCAATGTTGGAGGCTGTCCACTTGTTTAGAAGTCGAAAGTACTGGCAAAAATGAGTTTACAACTCTCAAACCCCTTTTTCCTTGTATTTTGGCCCAAAACTTTGGATTGCTATAACTTTTCCGTGACTTGGACTTTTCCTGAGCGGTCAATTTGTAGTAGGTCGCCCTCCTGCTGGCTTTCCAATGAACCCTTAACAGTCCGATTTAGGCTAGGATTGCCCAATCATCAAGTAATTTCTTCTCAGCTGGTTTTGCACCTATGTATGAGAACCAAATTTTGAAAAAACACCATAGGACTCCGTTTTCTTTGCTGTAAATTGCATACTACAGCCTTTGAGGTCTGCCTAGAAGACTCCCAAAATTTGAGGATGATCCAAGAACCGAGTGGAAAGTTACAAAGAAAAAACTCTCTAGCCTGCCAGCGCCCACCAGCCACAAGAAAGTTCTCGAAATTGCTTGGATTTCGCTACTGGGGTTGGTTCCTGTGACTAATCTACTATGCCTTGGCAATAGGAACAGTTGGCAACAGATCCCATAGCCATCTGAGCTCTCAATCAAAAGTTATGAGCAAAAACCTCCCCTTTCTCTCTCTAGAACGTTTTGGTTTTTGCTGTCCCAAGCTTCCAAAACTTGCAAACCTTGGCTCTGATACCAAATGTTAGACTCCTCTCTGATCTTCTCTTCAAACCTTGCTAATTTCCTGTACATACAAGCATCAAGTTACTTCTAACACAAGATGGAGCTGGCTGCCTTGTCTCCTCCCAGCCTTTGTTGCATAGATTATGATCATGAATGCCTCTCTCTAGGCTCACTTATACACAATCCTCAAGCACCCCTTCCTAAATCTCGACACATGGCCAACTCCAACACAATTGACACTTGCCACTTGGCAATACCCTGACACACAGGCAAGTGAGTAGGCTAGCATGTGTCACTCATCCATTGGACCAAATGTCCCAGTGGGCATGTGACCATGTGTCATGTTTGACCGGTCAACCCTGACATGTGTCATTCACTGGACCAAGTGTCCCAGTGAGCATATGACATGTGTCACGTTGACTAGTCAACTCTCCTTTTTAGGAGGTCAGTCCAGCCACTCCAAATTAATGACCCAATACCCTATACCCAAGCAACATGCAACTCTGAGACTCAGAAACATCATTAACAGCTTTATTTACATTTCTGTTACAAGGGTCACCACATGCCGGTGACTTAGCCATTTCTGTATTTACAAGAAGTACATCTATAAGTAAAAACAGTAAACAACCGGGACAGGGAGTAAAAGTTGTAACAGGAAGCATCCGGAATGTCAGCCTCTCCATCATAATTAGTACTCTCCTGTCGTTGTCTCCGACGGGATAAACACCCTTGTATGCTTAGCTGTATCAAGCTGTATCGTCTAGCCTCGCCATATGCAGGTTTGACATCTCTCGGATCATCAGTACAACACATCTGGGCTCCTCATACGATATCAAGGTAGAGAGTGTGAATGGCTGATCTCGAAACAAGCAATAATATCTCCCTCGGATCTCATAGTAAGCTGGGCATCTGAAGAGAAAATGAAACTCATCCTCTACATCGTGTGTATCACACATACTACAAATCTGAGCATCTCTCGAAATGCCACTATATCTGCCAGTCTCAATGGCTAGCTGGTTAGAGGAAACCTGAAACTGACCCATCACTGTCCCCAGTCTATGTGAGATACTCTCCACCAGATATCCAGGTACTATAGAACACCCAGCAGGATCTCGGGATAGAAAATGTGCCCGATAAAACTCAGTCTTCGCCCCAGATGAACCTTGCCAGGTGCTCTGAAGATATGCCCTATACAGGTGGCCTCGAACAAACTGATGAGTACCAGTTGGTAGATCAATAATATGAATACCCAATGTGGAGAGGAGACGACAGGCCTGGGAATACCACGAGGTGTGTCCCTCAGAATGGAAGTGCTGGGATGGTGACAAAGCTACTGCAGCATAGTGTGTGCCTCCACCCTGAAGTTCCTCCAGTCGCTGTATGAATGTGACAATATGGAACAATGCCTCTAACTGAATAGGGGGGACGACAAACTCCGCCAGTATAATATGATATGGTATAGAGGGCTTAGCCGTATCATCTGAGATAGCATATGAATCTGAAGTCGTGAGATGTGTGCCCACTCGGTGGCCGTCATAGGCCAGCACTCCACAAAGAGAGAGAGAGAGAGAGAGAGAGAGAGAGAGAGAGAGAGAGAGAGAGAGAGAGAGAGAGAGATTACAAAAATACTTAAGAGGTTGGTGATTCGTATACACTATAAACTTACTACCATACAAGTAGTCTCCAAGTACCATTTCAAAATGAGCTGAATAGTGAACAGTTAATGGAAAATGCAAAGAATCTAAAGTTGTGACTCATTAGTCAATTGTAGTCTATTGTCTGTCATAATAGTGTATTGCTAGAATCTGGGTAAACCGTGAAATATCGAGTCTTGACCTAGATTCTAGAGTCTAGACTATGAACTATAATATAAATCTAGGTGACCCTCCTCCTGGTCCTCCTAGTGGAGGGTGGCATCGTAGCCTCCTCATATGCTCCTCCTCCTCCTCCTCCTCATCATCATCATCATCATCATCCCCAGCCTTTGAGGCCTCATCAGAAGACGACCTCTGGTTCTGATACTCACTCTCCTCAATCTCCTTGGTAGAGCTATTGAAGCTGCCCTCTAAATGCTGTTGCTGAGCAGCGGCAGCCTGAGTCCGTCGTGATGCACCTCGAGTCAGAGGTCTTGCACATAGAGATTTGCAACTATTAGAAAGTACCCATTGATGATTGCCCAAAATCGAACTTTGAAGACTCAAGACCCAAGAGGTGACGTAGATAGTAGAATCTAGATAGTACATATACTACAATCTTGAAAGTTGATTGAAATACAAGACTCAAGTAATCAAATTTCAATCACCAAGCAAGGCTCAAGCCTCAAGCCTACCCGATTGTGCAACAGACTTGTGGTGCAAGAGGGCATATATATCCTCCTCCTCTGACCTAGGTGGTAAATCAGAGACCTTGGCAACGTCGATCTCGTCAGGGGTTACCTAAAGTTTAAACAATTCACATATCCACGACTAGTCATTCATTTGTGGCACATGTGACACAAATTCACAAATTACAAATGGTTCATGAATCATCAAAGTTCAAACTAGTCAACTTTCAGCTTTCAAGACTTCAAGTAGTAAGTACCAAGATTCAAGTGATAAGTTTGAACACTAAGCACTCAAGTTCAAGTAATTCAAGCTCAAGCCTCAAATACAAAGTTTCGTAATTACCTGCATGGGTTTTTTGGCCTCCCTCATATTATCTAGAAGGCATAGGTTTGAATGCACAAACACTAGCCTTTTTAATTGCTCTATGGAGAGCCTGTTTCTCTTCTTGGTGTGTATGAGGGAGTAGATGCTCCAGTTCCTCTCACAAGCTGCTGTGGTGCAGTCCTGTTAGAGGACTCTCAATGCAATGCACTGTAGCCTAGGGGAGCAAGCTCCATACTTGTCCCACCAAGAAACTAGCCTCAAGTGGCTGACTCTATCCTGTGTCACGACCCTTTGATATGTGAGGCTCCAAAAAATCGTGAGCTCATCGTTGCAGGCCTGTTGCTCTGCAACGTCTGGTACGACCCTCTGGAGGTATTCAAACCACCCATCCTCAAGCTCACGGTCATGGAACTGCTCTGGACAAGGTTTTTTCCATAAAGGATGCAGCACATGGGCAACAACATGTAAAGGCCTATGAAACCAGTTCCATTTGCTCTCCCACTTTGCCTTTATCTCTTGAACAATTAAAAAAATGAATGTCACTGATTCAGATTGAGAGGTTCAAACTTCAAACTTGAGACTAGATTTGTAAAATGGAAATGAAAGAAATTAGAATTTAGAAGGGCCAAGGGTTATAGTATATATTTGGCAAAACTCAACTCAGTGCAATGATCGAGATGCTCACCCAACCTGTCCATACACTCGTAGAGAAGGCCCATGGTGGACCCCTCTCTATCTGTGAGTCGTAGAACGGTGTGGAGTGGCTGCAACCCAATCGGTCTTGCCTCGTCCCAAAAGTCCGATGACAAAACGATGGTCTCACATCTCCTAGATCGAGACTCAGTTGATCCACTCCACTGTACCCATAGGGTAGCAATTACCACCTATCTGAGGGTGTGGTGTACCTTTAGGAGCCACTCCAAGACTATAAATATGAATGCAAACTTAAACACATTGCACAATTTAAATTTTTCAAATTTTGAACAATCATCGATGCATCAAAGTTCAAACGTCAACGCAAGTGCCAAGAATTGAGATCCCACTACCAGATAAGGCTTAAGCTAGGCTCTAGTTGCTAATTTCTAAAGTTTAAACCTTAAAATCAAACCCATATTCAAGAATCTAGCATTGAGAATGAGACATCTATCATCAAGAATCAAGATTCACAATTCAGACCTCGTGGGAGCCGGTCTAAGGATCTCCAAATATTTGAACCCTCTATAAATTGCGAGGACCTTGGGTTTCTTGGTGACAAACCTCACCAAGAACTATGCAATATCAAGGACGTCTTTCACCCAAGGAAGAGCTGGACACTTATGCTTGAAAATTGAGAGCAAAATCAAGAGTCTCGACTCATCTATGAGTCGTGACCAATCAACACTCATGGCATGTAGAATCTTGAAACTTAAATCTCAAGCAATAAGTTTGTAACTACTAACTAGTTGCTACTAACTAGGATACACTTGCGATATCCGCAATCAGTAGGTTGATGTTATGTGTAGTGCATGAAGTCCAAAAGATAGTCGGATAATTCTCCATCACCAAATCTCCCATAGCTTTGCAATTTGCCGCATTGTTAGTAATGACTTGCACAACATTTTGAGGCCCTACGTCCTCGATCACTTGCGCGATATGTGAGTAGATGTACTCACCTGTAACATTAAACAAATGGCAACGACATTGAGACTACCATCAAAGATTCAGATTTTAATTGAGCAACGGCTCACAGGCATCAAAAACTAAAATGATTAAAATTCTAATTACCAATTAGCAATGACCATTGAAATCCAACAAATGTCATGAACTCTTTACTCACCTGAAACAATGGTGCCAAGTGCCGATGTGTCGATGGCTCTCAAGAACATGGTGCCCACACAAGAAGATACTAGAATTTTAATGATATGTTGTCTCTTGGTGTCACCATTAGTCATGATGGTGCACCCAAATTGTTTCCACGATTCACGAATGGGCTCCAATTCTTTGGTTACATGTTTGAACCTCCCTCTTCAAATGTGTGGTGCATAGGGACTCCATGCTAGGTATCACGGTATGTGGCCCCTAGCAACACTCTCTATCATATCCCCCCAAGCAGGAGTCTTCGCTAGATGGAAGGGGAGGTCACAGCGTTAGAAGAGTCTTCCGATACCCACATCTGCTCTATGCTTGTTGTCACTCCAAAATGATTGCACATAATACTCTCTACCAGTAACACCTCTTCGTGGGGGTCTAGAAGTAGAGGGGCCAGCTACATCTACATGTGGTGTAGATGTGCCGGCCTCTGTCTCTGTCTCATCCTGACCTGAGGTGGATGCATGATACCTAGCAGCTGATCCTATTGCAACAAAAGAAATCAAAGACATTTAATCCCTACGGCGATCAGTCTACAAGTGACAATCACTTTCATCATGCACATTGCAAAATTCAGAATTCAAAAGCAAAAATTTAAAGAATCAAATAACAAGTGTATGATGCTCACCTGCAGTGACCGTCGGAGGAATGATCTCCTCTCTCTGAATTGCTCCTGGTCTCCCAATCATGTTCGATAGCCCTGGAGGTGCCTGTGGGCATGCTCCGATCTCATAGCCACACAAACAAAGGAGGTGTGCTCGAATACGCACTGGACCCCCTTTGTAGCTCACGCAACAATAATTGCACATCCAACGTTTTGTGCTCGAGCTACCATATCCCGCTGCAACTTTGATATGATCCCATATAGGATCTCTATGTCTCACCATGATTGACTCTCATAACTCTCCAATTTCAACTCCTAACTTCTAACTTTGAACTCTCCTAACTTCTAACACTCCTCACCTCTATTGCCTAAGTTGTAACTCTAATCTCTAACACTTGTGAGTCCTAACAACTTTACTAAAGTGTAACTAAAACTAAATTCACAAGTTCACACACACTCCTCTTGCCTAAACTCACACACACACACACACACCTCCTATTCGCTCTCCAAGACTCTCCTAACTCCAAGCTCTTGCCTCTCTCCTTCATTCACCTAATAGTAGTGGCTAATACTACTAAACACCTAAGTTATAACTTCTCCTAACCCCTATTCTAATTTATTTCCTTCAAAATAATGTTTGCCAGTACTCAAGGCATTACAATCTTTCGGAATTCTCAAACCCACAGTCCAACGTGAAATTCTCGAGGAATTTGTTTCAAGTCAGCATAATGTTTGCCTTGCTCTCATGTGCTAATTGCAACATCTTTTGCATACAACGTAGAAAATCGGCTGTTTTTTGAATATGAATAGATCCACTCTCAACATTACTAGGTGAACATGGTTGGAATCCATACCTAAAGATAAATGGGTACAACCAATCACAGATTTATGCAGAAAATTCAGATTTGTTCCACATAACAAAAGGATTATACGCATACTTTGCTAGGAGTCTGGCACGTTAATATGATGGGTCGATGGCCCATGACAAATAAAAAAGTTTCAGAGAAGCAATGATGCAAGTGCGGAGAAACCCTTCAATTTCAGCAAGTTAATATTATGGCGGTGGCTTAAAAAGAGAAAGAAATATTAGCATCTTATGGAATGTGAGGTCCTACAAATCATTCGGATGAAGTTTCAAGTTTTGTCTGTGACGTCATGGCAGTCTTGACACTTCTGAAAAAAAGCTTCATGCACCATTGGAAGCTTTGTTGTCAAAGCCCTTAAACATACAAAACATTCACTAGAATTTCTATTGGACATGTGACAGTGTTGGACTTCTTTAGCTCATTTGGATAAGTTGCAGTCAAATGGGCCTTTGGTGACATGAAATGGATGAACAAGCTTGAGTGATAACTCTTACTATGTCAGCCGTTATCTAGGTTGGTTATCTCAAGGCCAAGAATGGTTCATGAGCCTCCTGTACACATAACATAGTGTACAAATCTTGGGTTTGAATCGTCAAGTATTTAAAAGCTCTCATGCGCTTAGCTTGTCAGATACCAGATGGCAAATTAAAATAAAACTAGAGGCCCAATGTCATTTTTAAACTTAGAGATTACTTTTTAGAGTTGGGTCCAAATTGGGACTCACATGAATCTTGTGATTTCTTATGTTGGAGCCCATGAGTATGTTTCCTCTTTGTGGTTTGCCAAGTGGTTTTATAGTTCAAAATTGTTGGTATTTCCCTGATGTATAACAGTCTCTTTTTTCAAGTCCCTGTTTTCTTCTATTTTATGCCTCTTTTCTTCAATAGGAGTAAGATGAGCAAATGTACAAAATATTTGAAATGTGAAGGTGAATCAATTTGGAAATGAATTATGGTATGGCCTTCCTGCAGATGCATCCCGATGGTTTCATGTGAGGCGCCCAATGTTGGGTCTGCTAGTGGAAAGTTTAGGGACAAGCTCTATGCAACCTCTGGTATGCTTTTGTTTAAGCTGCATGAAGCTGATAATGAAGGGACCATTTCTCATTCAGAAAAAAATTCAGAAGTCGAACGAGTTTTGCATAGCACTTGTTGGGCCACTCGGAATTTTCAGATCAAGATAGCCCTGGTAAATAAAATCTCCACAGCACAGCAGATTTATGCTGCTTTAAAAATACAATGCTATTACAGAGGATGCATGGCTAGAAGGCATTATTTGTTTGTGAGAGACAAAATCATCAAATTGCAGGCATCGTTCAAAAGGATGAGAGCTAGGAAGGAATATCGTGAGCTCTATACTGCCACTCTATCGGTACAAAAGCATTGGCGTGTTACAACTGCCCGCCGTCATCTGCTGCAATCTCTAAGGTTTAAACGAGCTTTGAAGAATCGAGCTGCAACTGTAATCCAAGCAATTTTTCGAGGTTGGTCTGTGAGGTGCAAGTTTCATAGGCAGTGTTCCACAGAAGACAGAAATCAACAGCACGAGCAGGGTTGTGCTGAATCATGCCAAGTTGAGGCAGCAAGAAAAATACAGTCTGCAATCCGATTCTTTCTCTTTAGGAGGAGTTGCCAAGTGAGATCAAAGCATATTACTTTATCTAAGCACAATGACTGTATTTTTTCTCAGCAAACATATGCGACCTGGAGCATGGATCGAGCTTCGTGTAACAAGGCATTTAGTAAGGCGGATGAATCAGAGGCAGCTAGAGTTTCTATCAGAAGGTTTGATACAACAGCCGCTAGCATCATAATACAAAGCCATTTTCGTGGATATCAAACTAGGAAAAGCACAAGGCATTGGCAGATAGCAGCTAAAGTGATCCAGAGATGCTGGCGACAACGTAGATGTATGCGTAGCAAAGAACAAGGGGACAAATCTTGGAATTGGATAGATGAAGAATCTGATCGGACATGGCAGGCATCTGGGGTTTCGATGTCCTCTACTCACGAAGAGCTCGTTACTACTTACGAGGTTTGCAGTTCTAGCAGAAGTAGTGGCCACCAGCAATGGGATGGGAACAGGCTCTTGGAAAATAAGGGCATGCAGAACTCAAATGTTTGCCATGTTACATGTACTCCTAGTTGTCGCCGTCAACTAAGCAGATTGAAGCAGAATGAGCAGAAGCTGCAGAAATATGCACAAGTATTTCTTTTGCATCACTATATAGTTGCACAACAACAGCGGGCACAGTGTGCTCCTCCTTTTCCTCCACACATTGCTCCTGTTTTAACCAACTCCAAGGCATGTGGAAAAAGTACGAGTGATAATGCCAGCAGCTTTCAGAGAAGTGAGAGAATGCAGAAAGTGCCGCTCCTTAGGAGTTCAGTGCCTGAAAGTGGAACAGAAGTCATCTTAGATGTCGCGGCCTTGTTGAGGTCCTTGGAGCAGGTGTATAGCTCATCTGCTTCAATGAGTAAAGGAAGTTCTGAGAATATGGGGCGACTTTCCGACACTGAAATTATGCTTGACGATTGCCATGACTGCATTACGGGCGCCAAAAATCCCAAGGTTTTGTTTCAAAAACAGCATCGCTTAATATCAGCTCTTACAGGAAGAATTGATATTCAAAGGATGGGACTCCCGGATGTACGCACCTTCTTTGCAGTAGTTGTTGCAGTCGTTATATACAGCAGGACCCTTTGCCATAACTTTTTCTTTGGGCCAAAGAAGTTCAATGACAGTATACTACCTCATTCCACCTGAGAAATATTAAAGGTTCAAGATTTGTGCTTTGATTGTCTGGGTCATCTTGATATTAAAAGCTCTGACACTTGATGCTAACTCCTTGAAAAGAGCACAGGACATAATCGGTGAGAGGAGGCCCGATAGTCCATCCATTGTTGGAAGTCTCATACTGAACTATAAGTGATATCTTTCATATTATATTGACTAGTTAGTTAAGATAAGGTTAGCAGGGTATCAAATTCTTTGAACTATCCAACCTTGACATACATATGTTACCTCAAAGATTTATGTTGTAATGGCTACTTCAAAAATGGAGTAGTAATGGCAATTATATAACTTTACAACTGGTGATATGCTGAAGTTGTATCAGATGTTGAGATATTTCTTGCATGCTAGCTTATTAAAGCGTACTTTTCGCTTGGGACAATTTCTCACACGTGGCATTGAAATGGTCTTTTCCTGACTTTTATCTAAGCAGACTTAACTTCGGATAATAAAAGGATGCAACTTATATTGGAGTTTACCGTTATGAAAGCTATAATGGAGAAGCACTTGATTTGTGATTTCTTTGACATTAATTCAGCATTTTGATTAGGCTGCAACTTTATGGAAAAAAAAAAGCTCCCAAGTAATAGCTTATAAATTGGGAATTCCAAGTTCCCACATGGTTGTCTATGGTCCTGACAGCTGCCTGCCTATAACTCTCCCTGATTTATGAACGAAAGTGTCCGCACTGCCAGTATAAGAATCAAGATGCTTTACAAAGTGAAGATGCTCGGAAAGGAAGCCTCAACATGATGATGTTGATGCTGCAAAATGAGGATGATGGTGCAACTATGTAAATTTCAAAGAATGATTGTTGATGATGATTAGCAAAATGATTTCTGAAGGAATACTCTTACGCAGGATGCATATTGGCCAAGAATGCTAAATAAAAAGATCCATGATTTAATGGCTACAACATTCTTTCCAGCCAAACTTAGTACCTTGGTGTTCACGTACGTACGTGTACACACACACACACACACACACACACACACACACACACATACCCACACTTGCACATGCACACATTTATATATATAGATACATCTTGAAATCAATAGACAAATCTTAGCGCATCTGATTCTTCACCTACTCTTGAAAGATGATTATGTGTGTGCAGTTAAGGGTATATAATATACAAGTATACAAGAATGGTTGATGATTTTGGAATTTCTACGCATGTGCCTGATTGAGGGTTTAATACTCTATTGTGGACTACATGAAGATGAGGTTTAATTTGCTTGTAGAGTTTGGCACACTCAGGATCTCAAGTGTGACACCAATATTGATATTCTATAATGTGCAAAGATAAGCATCTTGTTAAATAGAAGCAAATACAAGAAGTATACAACTCATCTGTGATTGGTGCTTGAGCACCAATAAAAAGTGGTAAAACAAAAAGACTGACAATCTGGTCTTTAAATGCAATCTGCCGTTACTAAAATAATGAAATTAAACTTTCGTGATGCCATTTGTTTTGGGCTTGCACATTCACTTATATTTTCCACAAATTGACAAGGCACACACAAAACCATTGCAATACAAGGACAAGAAGAAAGCTGGAAGGCGTTAAAAAATCAGTCCACCTGTTGTTTGGACCGATGAATAAAATCAAAGCTTTAGTGTCTACCACTCCTATCTTGCACATAGTGAACCCTAGCAAACCTTAGACTGATCATTTGCAAAGCTTAATCTTATAGTACCTTCACCTTTAATAGCTTCTGTGCTATTATCACCAAGGTGAACATATTTGCTGGTACTGTAGGATGTATAGGACTCGAAACAGCCAATGAGGTTGGTCATATGCTGAGTGGCACCAGAATCCAGAAACCAAGAACTGTCGCTGGATGCTCCTTGATGGCTGGTCATGAAGGCATTATGATCCGCTTCTTGAATAGGTTGTGGAACTTCTGTAGCTGCATTTGTCACTTGATTTGATTGTCCCTTGCTGTGGTTCTTTGCTTGCAGTATCTGACAGTCTTGAATTTCGTGGTTGTTTTGTTTGTAGTATCTGCAGAACAGCTTCTTCTTTGTCTGCGGATTCGACTGTTCTTTGTGCTATGATGGTTTATGGTCTTGCTTTGATTGCTTCGGGCCTTTCTTCTTCTTCTTCTTAGTTGTGCTCTTGTTGGTGTACAAAGCGTGAGAATCACCTGAGGAACTAGAGGCTTCATTCCTCCGTGTGTCTTCCCACAACAACATTGTAATGACTCTCGAAAGAGTCAGTTCTGGATGTGTCATGATGATCATCACCCAGCTGTCGTATGAGCTTGGCAAGCTTGTTAGCAGCTGCATCACTACGTCTTGATCGTCTATGATAGATCCGACAACAACCATTTGCTTTAGTAGGTTCTTGAATTGGTTGATGTGATTCTGTAGAGAATCACCATTCGCCATCTAGAGAATAAAATTTCTTCCTGAGATGTAGTTTGGAAGCTATATCTCGCACTTCGTATAATGTGCTCAAGATGTCTCAGACTTCTTTGGATGTTTGGGCCTCGGATACATGGCTGATCTGAGTATCCGAAATGTTGAGAATGATCAACGCGAAAGCCTTTCCATCCTTTAGCTTCCATCTGGCGATTGCTGCGTCGTCAGGTTTAGATTTCCCTTCTGCACCTGTAACAATGTCATACAATTCTTTAGCCATTAGCACTGTTTTCATCTTAAATTTCCACAGATGGTAATTGGCTCCATCAAGCTTGTCCATGATAGGACTGGATTTCCCTTGGAAATCTATGCGGAAGATTAGTTTAGGTGCTAGGAAAAACTATCAGTGACTTAAGTATGAAAATCTGGTGCGAAATTACAGAACAAGAAGACAATTACTCTATCGGCTAGTAGAGTCTTGTTATTGTGAAAGCTTATCAGGCTACAGAAAAAGCTTTGATACCATGTTGGAAAAGAGGGATGTGAGAAACGAAAATAGCTCGAAAAGAAATGAACACAAAAAGAAATGAACTCGAAACTCAAAAAAAAAAAAAAAATGAACTCAAACGGAAAGTGTTCGTGCGTAGCAGAATAAGCTATCTCACTCTTTCCTTAAACATGACTATGCCTATCAAACTCGAACAGAACGTTGGTGATAGAAATCACGTTCCATCTGATTATGTAGCCAAACATTAAGCAACAAAACATCAGAAAGATGATTTGTTGCGAACAGCTAGACAAATTATTAGTCTCGAATAATTTGCGAAGAGCTAGATTGAGCTCGACTATTAATCAGTCGCGAATGGCAAGACTAAATATTAGTCGCGAACAATTAGACTAATAATAATTCGTGAAGAGCAGACTACCAGATTAAGCAATGAGAAAGTCAGACAGAATGTTGAAAAACATTGCAATATTGACACGAATCTGAATGTAGAACAAACAGAGCTGTAATCAGATTAAGTATAGCGAAAGATACAAGTCAATAATGCAGGTGAACACAAGACAATAGCGGACGAAACCGTGTGCTTCACAAAGCTGATCACACAATCTATAAAAGGTGATAAACCTATTACTGACAATACATCTAGAAGAAAGAATTGATGCGCAAAGGCATCTACTTCGTCTATCTCTGATAAGCTTCTGTTGCTATTATGCTTGTTGCTTGTTTATCTTGTTACTGAATATGCAGATGATATTCAATGTATACATAATTTTTACAGGTGTATAAAGTGGATATGCTGTTTGTGGGAGATCATGGGTGGCTGCTGTCGTTGTCAAATCTGATTGCGCAGTTGCATGGGATGAGCGTGAGAAGGCCGCGACATCAGCCTTTGTAAAAAATAACGTTGGTGAAGATGCAAAAAATGCGACACTCTGACAAATGCCTTAAGAACGTATATATAGGGTACCTTAAACTGTGAAGGGCACCTTTGGCATTTGTAGGGCAGTGTCGTCTTTTTTGCCTTTCTTGCCTGTGGAAATTCAGTTGCATTTATGCAGACATTCACGTTTTATTCGTCCGTCTTATTTTACATGTAAATATGCAGACTGTGCAACAACGCGAGTAAAAATGCAGCAGCATAAATGGAGGCAGATTAACATAGGATTTAGGAGAGTAAAGGAGATAAATCCAACATGCGGGCTCCAAACATTCAATCAAACCGAGATGATATTGTGCATAGGTCCAAGCACATGTATTCTTGGACCATAACCATCATTCAAATTATAGTACATCATTTATAAAAACAAATGTTGATCTCAAAAAAATGAGATCTCAAGTGTCAAGTCCGAAAGTAATCCAAGGTGACATAGGCCTTTATTAGGCATTGTGGAAGGCCTAAGGATCTTGGATTTTAGCTCCTCCAAGAGAGAGGAAACAAAAACCCTAATTTTGATTTTTATGACCTTTCTCACAGAAATAGTCATAACCTTCTCATATGGTATCAGAATGACTCAAAATTTTGTGTAAATGAAAGCTGACACAAAGTATTGCAACAACATGGACATTGGGTTGTATTTCCATATGGGAATTGGAAGATGAGTCTAGACAAATTTTTCTTTTTTTGAATTTTCGATTCAACATATTCTTGCTGGGATTCATAGAGTTTTGAAAGTTGTTTTTTTTCTCTCTCTCCCTTTTACTATATCCAAACACACACACAATTGTCTTTTACTATACCCTAAACACACACGCATTTTGCTTTCAATGATTTTGATTTTTCATTGTTCCTTTTGCGAGTAGATCTCCATGTGTTCGACTTTTAGTGCGTCAATCTTCTAACTCTTGAATTTGGTTTATTTGAGTGCTTTCATAAGAAGTATAGTATCCACGACTACTTGAATACTTTGGACAAGGTTTTTCTTTTTCGTTTTGATTCTTGAGTTTTCCCAAATATCATGAATGGCTGGTCCCAGTGTATGCTAGCTATTTGCTTCAAAAGTTTGGATTGTCTTTCATGGTTGGAATATTCTTGAACTCCATAGCCTTGGGCTGAAAGATGTAACAAAAGGTTTGTCATATTCGCTGGGGTGATTTCAATGACTTCAACACATCCTTTTTGGATGGTCAAGGTTTTTGTTGAGTTCATTTAATGGGATGTTGGGTCCAATAAGAAATCAAAGAATAAGAATTTTTCCTAACCAATGATCGAAATCCAGAATAAAAAATTTTCAATACCCGAAATCAGATTTTTTTGATACGGGATCGACTCGAAAAATTTGTAATTTTTTGATACTCGAAATTAGAATTTTCCGATACGGGATCAACTCGGAAAATTCATAATTTTTCGATATTGAAAATCAATTTTTCGATACCCAAAATTAGAATTTTTCAATATCTGAAATCAGATTTTTTTGATACCCAAAATCAGTTTTTGTAAAGACTCGAGTTTTTCCAAAGACTTGAATTTTTCCAAAGACTCGAAATATGACAAAGATTTAAATTCTTCCAAAGGATCAAATTTTTTTAAAGACTCGAATTTTTCCAAAGACTCGAATTATGACATTGACTCGAATTTTTTCGAAAACTCAAATTTTTTTGAAGACTCGAATTTTTCCGAAGACTTGAATTTTTCCAAAGTCTTGAATTATGACATTGACTCGAATTTTGCCAAAGGATCGAATTTTTCCAAAGACTCAGAATTTTCCAAAGACTCAAAACTTTCCAAAGACTCGAATTATGACATTGACTCAAATTTTTCCAAGGAATCGAATTTTTCCAAAGGATCGAATTAATCCAAAGACTCGAATTTTTCAAA
The DNA here is from genome assembly GCA_029204225.1 of Diphasiastrum complanatum. Classification (NCBI taxonomy): domain Eukaryota; kingdom Viridiplantae; phylum Streptophyta; class Lycopodiopsida; order Lycopodiales; family Lycopodiaceae; genus Diphasiastrum; species Diphasiastrum complanatum. Next base: position 62,773,078 of record CM055096.1, read on the forward strand.
GACTCGAATTTTTTCAAAGACTCGAATTTTTCCAAAGACTTGAATTATGACATTGACTCGAAATCAGATTTTTTCGATACCCAAAATCAGTTTTTCCAAAGACTCGAATTTTTCTAAAGGATTGAATTTTTCTAAAGACTTGAATTTTTCAAAGACTCGAATTTTTCCAAAGACTCGAATTTTTCCAAATACCCGAATTATGTCAACCTTTTTTATTAAGATACTCCCTGTGCTATTGTTGAACACGGTTAAATTTTGACCCCTACTATGGCCGAGATGTGTGAGATATGTTAGATATTCGAAACGTGAGATGTGCGAGATAGGTCACCATTCAAATCATCGGCCGCCACTTAGATCGGCCGTCATTACACGTCAATGACGGGCACACTTTACTAGTATTTATATAAACCAAAAGTTTACATGTGTGTGTGCATGCATAAAAATTTATATTGAACATTGTCAGTGCGCGCGTTGCCTGCTTCCATGCCATTAAGTGACTTAGATGTGATAGGGCAAGGGCGAAATGGGTGGCATTGTAATGAAGTGATAGGGCCAAGGGCAATGGCAAGGGCAAGGGCAAGGGCGAAATGGGTGGCATTGTAATGAAGTGATACGCCCAAGGGCAATGGCAAGGGCAAGGGCAGGGGCGAAATAGGTGGCATTGTACTGAAGTGCCAACCTCCTGCGGGCTGGGCCCAAGAGAAAATAGAAAACGAGGAAAATCAAAAAGGAAAAAGGAAGGAAGGAAGAGCAGGAGCAGGATGAGGAGGAAGAAGAGGAGGAAGGAGCTATGAAAGAAGACGATGAGGAATCACATACATGGCAGAAAATCGCAGAGGGCTATGAGCTTCTCAAAAGAAGCAGCAGCTTGCGGCAGGAGCTTCACGACCAATTCTCTAACCGCGTTTGTGGGCAGCAGCAACTTTCAATGCAATTCAAACATCATCAATTCTTAGAAACTGTCAAAGCTCAGCCCCACTTAGATGCGGCGGCCTCTTCTCAGCATTTTCAGAATTCAGAAGCTCACGCTATAATGGTACACAATTCTGGTTCCAAAATTGACACCGTTTCTACGATTGCACCGAAGCAGAAGAAGCAGCGAGTGGCAGGCGTTGAATGTGAGAGGCCTGAGCAATCCATGAGTGTGGTAGGTCCCTTTGCCGGAGTTCGTGCCCTTTTTGTGGAGGGCGGAGTGAGCAGGAAAAGGTTGCAGGTAAATTTGCAAAAACTAGATCATTCATGGTTGTCGAGAAAGAAGTCTTTCTTGGCTATTATTTTGTCTAGTTTTGCTCAGGCTTAGAGGACAAGTATTTATCAAAACCATGTAGTCAGGTAATAGTTACATTACACTCGAACCCACTCTCGATTCGAGTCAGCTCAAATTAATAATATTTATTTTTTGTAAGAATATCAAACCGAGTTAGGACAAATGGATTTGAAAAATTATACAGTCCTTTTTTGTTCAAAAGTTTTGACTTAGGAAAATTTGAATTTTTAGATTTCAATAGTCTCAAAAAGTTTTACGGTATCGAAGCGAAGAACGAGGCCAGAAAGGGTCTCATCCATGCGACGAAACTGATCGGATAAGGTATCCTGAGTAGTCTCACTCGGGGTAGGTGAATGTGCCATAATGATAGTGGAAGGAATAGACGAAAACTTGAGAGAGCGGACTCTTGTCGTCACCCCAGATTAGTCTATTAAAACCACTATTATCACAACTAAGAAAGAACAGCAATCGGCAAATGAAAAAAGTGAAAATGAAGGCTGTAAAAATGCGCTGGACAGCCAGGAGGCAAGTGACAAATTGGAATATCAAACGGAGTTGAAATTTCATGAAATTTGGTTGAGGATGGGCGATGGACAGCCTGCAAACAAGGTGTGAAAAATGGCTGCAAACGGAGAGTGACAAGTATGAAGCGGCTGGACAGCCTGCAAACAAAAGTGAAGAGAGGGCTGAAAATGGAAGGAGGAACGGACGAAAGAGATGAGGGAATTGGGCGCTGGAGAGCCTGCAAACAAGCTGGAAATGGGTGATGGAGGGTTGGAACTTGGGTGCCGAAAATAATCTGCCCAAAAAAAATAAAAATAAAAAAAATTTCCGGCCGCCAAATTTAGCGGAAGTACTTCCGCTAACTATCTGCTAAAGCTCCGCCAAGGAAAATGCTCTGATGGGAGCTGGTCCTCCTCCAAACTGTGCTGAATGTTGCTTAAGCAAAAAGACGAAAGCCCTCAGCAAAGAGAGAAAAATCAGCAAGGAAAATGGGCACCCAATCAGAAAATCAGATCTGAAATACTGCAATCAGGAAAGTGCTCTAATAACAAGTTACGAATAGAGCCACAGTTGATCTAAACAAGACTTAACCCTAGAAAGCAGAGATTAAGGAGGCTAAAGAGAGAGATCAATAACATCAGCTGAATAACAAATGACACAGTTTGCCTACTTATAGCCAAGAGGAAGCGCTAAAAGGAAGCTTCCGGTGGCTAGGGCCCAACTGGGAGGGAAAATAGTGCGCCCTCCAAGAAGGCCCCCACTCTCCATTAATATGTCCAAATGGCCTAATAATGAATAATAAGGCCAAAGGCCAACCATATAGTCTAAGTGTCACTAATGAATAAAAAAGGGCCCAAGGCTTGCTTATGCATAAAGTAAAGTAAATGTAAATGGACGCGGCGAATGTAATGAGCCGAGTCCATAACTCCCTCAAGGTTTCTTTCCAATCCGGCAGTTCGAACCATGATTCTATCAAACATTGGTCCACAGAAGCCCACATGGCCTGTGGGACCCATGAAAGACTTATTTGGAACCAGCTACGAAGCCATAGAGCCCATGCGTTTATTCTGGCTTCTGTTGTGGCTACCGAAAACTCGATGTTGCCTTATGTTTATCTATAAATTTATATTAGTTCAATAGCCCACTTGCATTCAATGGCCTTTTTACCTATAGGTAATTGAACAAGTCTCCAAGTCTTGTTCTTCATGATTGAGTTGTACTCATCCATAGCTTTCCTCCAAATATCCTCTTTTTCAGCCTCCCTGAAAGTAGATGGATCCTTCGTTTCCAACATTGCGGCCATATATGCAAAGTGTACTCCCCATCCTCATGATGATCCTCCTGTCGATCCTGATCTTCATGATTTTTTTGAAGTCTAGCAGATCTTCTAGGTCCCCGTGTACTGAAATCTCCCCGTTCCAAAATGGCACTATCCTTGATAGTTTCATAGTACCATCGAGGCAATCTTCTAGTATCTGATGTAGGATGCTTCTTGCCTGATGAAGTAGGAGGTGAATAAGTATCCCATGTACTGGATCTCTTACCCTCCAAGTCATACAACCTATATCCCTTCTCTTGACTATCATATCCTAGAAATAAATAGTTGGTTGCCTTTGAATCCAATTTGCTTCTTGAATCCTTAGGTATGTGAGCATATGCAATACTTCCAAAAACCCTCAAATGCCTTATGTCAGGTTTTTGTCCAAGTACAAGACAGATGCTGACCAGATTGAAGTCTTTTCAAAAGTACGTTCATAAGAGATATGATGGAAAAAGCCAATGAAAGGAAGATGGAATTGATGAAGATTCAATCAAGCCTACAATAGGAACAACTATTCAATCACAGATTTTACATAGAATGCCTTAGAACCAGCATTCTACCAAACCAAAGACGTCCTGAAGAGTTCAACATAGTCGTAACAAAATTGTTGCTTGCTGCTTTCTAGGAAATTGAAGTAGTAGGATGGATTTACAAGAATTTCATCAAATCCTAATGAGCTACTATGTGCTACAAGGGTGGCTACATGCACTATTTCGTACATTGACAAGAACTCTCAAAAAAAAATTCATCGTATAAATGGCCTACTCTACACATCATGAACTCAAATTGTAATACAACTCTTCCTAAAAGCCTACTCGCCCTGCTTTTGGGATCTGAAAGTCATAGTTCTTAAGAATAGCTTTGCTACTATGCAGTACGATTATACATTTCTTGATGGTCCTATTGTATACTCACTAGCTGATTTTGTTGATACCCGTCTAGATGAGTATGTGGTTCTTGTAGATGCATATTTAGGCCAGAACTTATCAGTTGATGCTTATGTTATTATGCCTACGTATGTTGTTCCATTTGTGGATCATATTATTCTAGATGCGGGGTAAGAGTATATTGCTTTAGTGGATACAGGCAGTACACATTCATTTATTAGCAGTTACATTTCCACCAGGATTCGTGCTACACATGTTCCTGCTTCCCAGCCTCTCAGTGTTGAGGTTGCTCGTTCCCATTCTTTTCCCAGTTCTCAGACGATTCAGGGCTTGGATTATCGCATTGGTGATTTTTCTGGTCAGGCAGATTTCTACATCATTTCTCTAAAGCACTATGACATTATTTTTGGTGCAGCCTGGTTCTCTTCACTTGGTGCTGTTGCTGTGGATCTCTCTCAGCAGACACTTTCCTTTACTCATGCTGGTCAACATCATTCACTTGTTAGTATTGATTCCCAGGGTGATTATCAGTTGGTTATCGGGAAGCAATTTATGCGTAGCCTGCCAAAGGCTCAGGATGCAGCTCTTCTTTCCATTCAGAGTACATCAGTTGCTGCTTCACTCTCACCATTCAGATTAGCCCTAAATAAAATATAAAGGGCATCAATTAGCATGTGAAGCAATCGGGAGCTAAACGTATATCAATGTTATGGCTAGAGCATGTGTAAGTGTTAGCACTAACCCCAAGTATTTACAAATGGTATCACTTAGCATGTGAAGCAAATAAGAGTTCAAATAAATCAATGTTATGTCTAGGATAGCACCCAAAATAAGAAAGGACGCATGTAATCTTCAATCATATGGAGTCTACCCACAAAGTTTTAAACCATCAACTTCATTGTGCATAGCGCAAACCAATCGCTACATCCCTACTCCATCAGTGCCCAAGACTAGGTCAACTCACATCCACAAACATATGTCTGCATTAGCTTTCATACATTTCTACAAAACCAATGCACGCAATTTACCTGCTGGTCAAATAGGACCTTAATGGTAAAGGATGCAACAGTTAGCATCTAGTGGATGGATGTGGATACTGGTGCAAACTCCCAGACTTGGGAGTGAGCCCAATATGGTTGGGTATTTTCTAGATTGTGGCAAACTGTATCCTATTTAGTAGGTAGTAGGTACCATGTCAAGTTAGTCCATGGTGAGCCTTTACAATTTCAGTCTCGACTCTCTTATAGTTAGTATAGAAGGGCAGGTAAACAAATTATGAGATACGAAGACACATAGATAAGAGATCTGAGTAGTTTATATCTGTAGAGATATCAACATATTGATCTAATATTAATTCATGAGATACGAAGTTGGCATGTGTTAATCAGAGGCAAGATACTACACCTTAAGCTCATAGATACAAGAGGCAATGGGCATTCTAAAGTTTTATGTCAGGTTCAATCCTTCCTCCAGTTTTAGATTCCATCCATCTAGATGGGAGACAAGCACATAAACTCATACAACGTGTTACTTCAACAGTTCGGTACTTGATTTTTAGATCACGACGCACATTAATGATGGTCTTGAGAAGATTGGTTTTTTCAAATTCCATTACCTACATCAGACATGCATGGTCTTACTCTTGATAAAAAAAAAAGGAAGAGAATAGTGTGTCCTCACAGATGAAGCTGCCCTATCTCTTCAGTGGTTTACCTTTGAGAAAAGAGTTTTTGTTTTCCTTGGTTGATCTTGCTTGGCAAATGGTCTTTAGTTTCAGGATTCCAGTCTAATAGTTTATACAATAGTTTTGGAGTTATTCAAAAAGATTAAGTGATATGTCTACTCAGCAACTTCTAGTACAGCTTCATTGATGACCTACAAGAACCCCTCAGTTACGAATAGAGCCACAGCTGAGAGGCTAAAGAAAGGAAGCTTCCGGTGGCTAGGGCCCAACTGGGAGGGAAAATAGTGCGCCCTCCAAGAAGGCCCACAAAAACTGCATCTGCCAAAGAATAGGCACACCCTAGCAGATCACACACACACACAAAATCAGACATGGTATCAGAGCAGATTCATTAGATACAATGTGTTCGCTAGCATGCGGAGCTGCGATAAGTTGGACCTACAAGAAGCAGACACTTGTGGCACAATAGCGAACAACACGGAAACCCTTCTTTCCTGAAGATGGATTCTCAGAGTGCGATATACTTAGCCCAGGATCCAGTTTTCCATTCAAAAACCAAGCATATACCTCTAAAGTACCATCACATTCGAAATCTGATCTCAAAAGGAGAGTTGAGTGTCGAATTCATAAAATCAGAAGATACGATTGCAGATCTGCTGACCAAACCACTGGACAAGCCACTGTTTACAAAACACAGAAGATCGATTGGAATAGGATAAGCAGAAAGGTTGCATCGTTCAAGAGGGAGTGTTGGAGATGGTGGACTCATGCAATTGGTTGAAGATAATGCTACTGAGGTCTGCTTTCGGCTGTTCCATGAGATTGGGCTTTGATTCAATAGGAATACAAATCCAGAAGTTGATCTTCTGGCGTCGAGATCTCCTGCCCAATTTGCATCTTGTATATCCTTCAAGAATATTGGCACATTGGCTGCCTCCATAACAGATGCTGAGATGTTTTGTAGCTTGGACATACTTCATGACCTTCATGAGAGCTTTTCAATGAGTTGGCCCTAGATTCGATAGGAATTGGCTAATCAGGCATGGACATTTGAACCACTTCCCGAAGGAAAGAAGACAGTCGACTGCAAATGGGTATACAATAACAAGCTGAGATCAGATGGCAGTTTCAGAAGATACAAAGCTCGACTTGTCGCGAAAGGCTACCCTCAGAGATATGATATCGACTACTTCGATACATACTCCCCAATGGTCAAGACGTCCAAGCATCCGACTACTCCTTGCTTATGCTACAAAATACGATCTAGAGATACATGAAATTGATGTGAAAATAGCCTTCCTCCACGGAGAATTAGATGAAGAAATTTTCATGAAGCAGCCTGAAGGTTATGAAGATCCGAATAATCGAGATTATGCCTGTCGGTTGCATAGATGTATCTATGGTCTTAAACATGCCTCACAAGCTTGGTATAAGAAGCTTGATAGTCTTCTGAAGTCTTTGGGCTTCTATCCTACACAACGTGACGACAATGTTTACATTAAAAGGATAGAAGGAAAGTTCGTGATTTTGACAATATTTGTGGACGACACTCTGATGATAGGAAACTGTCTGACGTTAATCAATGAAACGAAGAGTCAGATATCTGCAGATTACGAAATCACAGATCTAGCGACAAAATGTCTAGGGCTGCAAATAGAAACAGACAGAAAGATGAGAGTCATGCAAATGAACCAATCCGAATATGCTGAGAAAGTGTTGAAGCAATATGGGATGATCGATTGCAAAGAGAAGGTAATGCCAATGATAATCAGAGCCAGATTGTCGAAGCAGGATTGCCCAAGCACGGATGAGGAAAGACAGAAGATGCAAAGGATCCCATATCAAAAGTTGATTGGGAGTCTGATGTACCTTACGGTTTGTACGAGACCCAATTTAGCATACTCTGTCTATGCGCTCAGTCAATTTTCCTCCAATCTTGGAATGCAACACTGGCAGATGGCGAAACAAATCCTGCAATATCTGAAAGGCACCTATCATTTTGGGCTAATCTACGAAAGAGAGAATGACTTTGTCCTACAACACTATAGCGATGCAAGTTGGGCAAGTTGCAAAGACGACAACAAGTGTGGATGTTCGATACTATGTGGAGCTGCGATTAGTTGGACGTTCAAGAAGCAGACACTGGTAGCTCAGTCTTCATGCGAAGCAGAATACGTGGCAGCTTCAAAGGTGGTGAATGAGGTAATATGGCTGAAAATGATGTTGGAAGGGATTGGCATACCGCATCAAGACCCCTCCATCATGAAGAAGTGCTATTTATTTAGCCTAGGATCCGGTTTTCCATTAAAAAACCAAGCACATACCTCTGAAATATCATCATATTTGAGATCTGATCTCGAAGGTAGAAGTTTGTGTCGATTTCATAAGATCAGAAGAAATGATCGCAAACCTCCTGACCAAGCCGTTGGACAAGCCTCTGTTTACAAAACACAAAAGATCAATTGGAGTCGGATAAAAAGAGAAAGGTTCCATCGTTCAAAAGGGAGTGTTGGAGATGGTGAACTCAACCAACCTTTTCCGACACATTCCCTGAACAGCCGATAGTTCGGCGCACCATCGACACCGACATCTGAAGATCCAATAGTTTGGACATCTTCCGAACTGTCGAATGCCTACATGAGCTGAGACCCAACTATAGACGAGCAAACTGTCGAGCAATTCGGATCTTAGCTTGGCGGTTGTGAGACATGAAATTGTCACGCTCAGTCATAAGGTACGTTACAAGAGGAGACACGTAGTTAACTGATAGTTTAGCGTAATTCTTTGTTGTAATGATTAGTTAAACTATCTTTTAATCCCATTTGGCAGAAAATAAGTATAGAGCAGAAATCAAATGAAAAATAGAGCGAAGAAGAGAACGTTGTTAGAGAACAACAAAAGAATTGTAAGAGGAGCGTCAGGCCGCCGTTTGCGTTGCACTGCCGACTCACTCGAATACAAGAAAATACAAAAGATGTTCTGTTCTTCCAACAATGTTTCTGCGTTGCATCCATCCTGTTTGATTGATTGATTATTGTGAAAAATCGTCAACTAGTTTGGTTTTTTTTATTTGGCAATTTTGGAGGCCAAAATGAAATTTCAAGTTAGAGATAGTTTGATATTTGTCAATAAAGGCCTAAATAGTGTACAATAGACCTTGAAACATGAAAAACACATTTACGAAGTGGTTCGAGTTTGGACCCATTTTAATTGGCTAAATTTGATACATTGCATCTAGACTAAAATTTCTCGGTTATTGGTGACTTACCAAGAAATTACCATTTAGGACAAGTTTAGGACAATTGGCCAAATGGCATTTTGGTAACTATAAATAGCAGTTCTGCGTGGAGAACATATCATTGTATTCTCATTTTGTATGGAGATGAGTTTCTATGTCCATCTCATTGGTTTATCTCTTGATATCTTGATTTTCTATCTGTAGAATGTTGATTTTATGGTTGAATTAGGGTTTTACACGTGAAGGATAGCTTGCTGTTGTTGTTGTATGGACAGGGACAGTACTATACTATATTTTCATGTTGATGATCAGATCTTAGTGATTTATGCAATTCCAGATTGTTTGATAGTTAGATCTTGGTGCCTTGGCTCTTGTGTTTTCCTTCATGGTATCAGAGCAACCGGATCTGCAGCAAGCTTGTATGTTGGCGCCCTGCCAAAAGAGGAGCTACTCTACTTTGTGATCTGAAAATTCAGCATCTTGCTGATTTTTCCAAGTGGAGTTTGGATCAGCTTTTTTGTCTCTTTTCAGGTTGAAGGAGGGTGCCCATCATGGATCTTGGAGGAGCAATTTTTGGCACCCAAAAATCAGCATCTCAAATCTAATTTTTTTGCAGCCAGTTTTCAGCAAGTCTTGTCTTGAGGAGGGCGCCAAAAAATCTGCTTCTAATTTGGGTTTTGGAACCTTCTTACTTTGTTGATTTGTCAGGTTTGCAGTTTTGGAGGAGGGCACCCAAAATTCAGCAAACCCTATTTTGGGTTAGGAAAAATTTGTGGCTGGAAAATTGCAGATTTTCAGTAGGGCGCTTTCAATAGCCCTATTGAAGTGTGTGTTGATCACACTATTTGGCTTCCTAATTGGGTTTTGGTGTAGGCTTCAATCGAAGCTAACCTAATTTTCAAGAAGCTGGTTTTTGTGTGCAGAAAAACAGCCATCTATCCATTATTTTTTGGGCACTTTGGTTGCAGATTGGAAGACATCTTGTGCTGTTATTTTCGGCTCATTGTTTGCTACAAATTTTTGAGTAGATTTGGCTTTGGAAAGGCTCTCTTTCCTATCTATTACAAGCTGAAATTCTGTTGGAGGTAATGGCTAAAGAATTGGAAGCTATCGGTTCTTTGTTTAGTGATAGAGATCCTACGCAATGATCGAGGAGGGGAATACATCAAGAGTACGTTCGGTGCATTTCTTCGAGAGAAGGGAATTCTACATCAAATGACAATTCCTTATACGCCTCAACTAAATGTTGCCGAGCGAAAGAATCACACACTTTTGGAGAGGGCTTGTTGCATGCTCAAAGCAAAGGGGCTGCATACATAAGCAATCGTAGTCCTACTAAAGCATTGAAAGTATGAACTCCTTATGAAGTTTGTTATGGGAAGAAGCCCACAATCTCTCACTTTCGCGTTTTTGGTTGTACGGCTTATGCTTTTATTCCGGATAAACTGCGTACAAAGCTTGAAGATAAAGGAGTTAAATGCATTTTCGTTGGCTATAGTAGTGAAAGCAAAGGCTATAGGCTGTTCAATTTGAGCACTAACAAGATTATTGCTAGTTGTGATGTGCATTTGGATGAAAAGAATTCATTAGATGTGGCCCCAACTCATATCTTGAAGGGGGACAGCCCATATAGTGTGAATGTTGAAGTTTTTCCAGATTTGGTACCATCTTCTATTTCTGGAGATGGGGCAGCAATCAACCAGTTTCGAACTACCCAACACCTCATCAAGTTTAGAGCCTAATGTTCATCAAGAACCGCCCATTGTTGCTCACAATCAGCCTGCAGGAAGGACCAGTTTTGGAAGACCTTGGACAGCCAAGAGTAGTGTCAGAAGATCTTGGACAACAATGAGCAATTTCGGAAAATCTTGGACAACAAATTGCAAAAAGAGACATGGCTATAGGACAGCCCAAAACAGTCCCACAGTGGCTGTTGGCGACTTTACGGATTAGCAAAGTAAGTTCGTTTTATCATGGAAAGACACGTGCCTCTACAAAATCAGTGGACTATGCTGATTTTTCAGATTTTGCTCTTACATCTCATGGAGATGTTGCAGAAGAACCTGATTTTTATGAGCAGGCCAAGGGAGAAAAATGTTGGGAGGATGCGATGCAAGATGAGTATGACTCACTCATGAAGAACTAGATTTGGGTTCTTGTTGATCTTCCTCATGGGAAGAAGGAAATTGGTTCTAAATGGGTATACAAAATCAAGTACAAGGCAGATGGTACCGTTGAAAGGTACAAGGCAAGGCTTGCATATCTATCTCTCTATTTGTAAGCTTGACCACCAGCTTGTGAGGGTACAAAGCAAGAGCTTAACCACCTGCTCTGCTGAGGAGACTAGCTACGAGCTGACTGAAAGTAGTGGAGTAATGGTAGTAGAAAGAAAGAAAGCTTTATTAATGTCTTTTCCATGCCAAAAGGCATATAAGACAAAAGTAGTACATGTCAAGTATGTGGTAACTAGGAGAGCGTCTAAAGCATCTCCAATGCTGTAATAAAGAAAAAACATCTGGTACAGGCTAAGATAAATACATAAATGAAAAAGCCTGTGCATGAAAATCATATGTATCCATGTCAAGAAGTCAGGGCTATGCTGATGCTGTAGAAGGATGTAATGCGAGTTGTAACATCAGTAAGTGCTGGAACATGCTGGCGTCGTCGATGAGTATGAGCATATGTAGTGCGTCGCAATCGCTGTCAGTCATGTCCACATCAGAACGTGATCTCCTGCGTGAGAAGAAGGATGTAATCTGGGACTGGGTGACTGGGTAAGTATGCTGAACTGCCTGACATAGGTCCTGTCGTAAGAGGGACATCTCACGTAGCATAAGTGCCACACAACGGGGGTCCTCGTATGAGATAAGGGACCGCTGTGTAACATGTGTCTGACGAAAAAGGCAATGATATCGCCCTCTGATCTCATAGTAAACTGGACATGTGAAAAGGAATTGCTCCTCTGACTTGACCATAGCTAATGAGCACAACTGGCAAATCCGCTCCTCTCGCGGGGTGCACTGGAAGCGTCCAGTCTCAATAGCCAACTGATGTGAAGATACTCGAAACTGGCCCAACAGAAACCGAAGCCCGTGAGGCAGTCCTGAGTTGAGGTAGTGTGGCAAAACTGGAAGTCCTGCTGTGTCTAGCTCTAGAAAGTGTGTCCTGTAATAGCCGGGTTTGACCCCGAGCTGCCCCTGCCATGCCCGTCTCAGATATAATCTATAAAGAAAGCGTCTGATGTACTCATGGGTGCCTGATGGAAGGTCTGTGATAGATATGCCAAGTGTGTCCAATAGCTGGGAGGCCTGAGAGAACCATGATAGTCGATGTCCCTGGTCATAAAGGTGTCGTGATGAAGCGAGTGCCATCTGTATGTATCTCTGCTCGTCTGTGGATAACAACATGACACACTGGATATATAGGATAAGCTGGAAGATGGCGGATAGCTGTATGGGTGGAACCGCAAACTCTGTCAGTATAATCTGGTGTGGGACGGATGGCTTAGCCCGTATCATCCGGGATAACATGAGAACCTGCAGTCGTGAAATATGGGCCCAATCCGATGATGTAAGACCCGTACACCATACTTCTGCTGCATATAGGGTTGTGGGTGTAACGAGAGTGTCAAAAAGCTGGCAATTACTCGGGGCATCCCGAATAAACCGTCTGAAACAGAAACGCTCTAACTGGACAAGTGACGCGTGGCCCTTCCCAAGTCTGACGGAAGCTGCCTGTCGCATACCAAAGATAGGGCCTGTAAAGAGTACGCCAAGGTAAGTGTAGGAAGATACAACCTCCAAGGGCTACCTGTTGAAGATGAGTTCCTGGCGTGTCATAAAAGCTCTCGATGTGTTGAAAACCATAACTTTGGTTTTCAATATGTTAACCCCTAGTCCCCATCTACTGCAGAAAGCATGAAGGCTGTCTCGCTGTCGCTGTAATCCCTCTTTGGTAGAAGATAGGAGAACCACGTCATTTGAATATAAAAGTATAGCAATCAAGATACTCCCCAGTCTGCAACCTGTGCCACCACATCCCTCAATGACTCTCTCAAGCTCATCGATATATAGCCCAAACAGGGTTGGAGATAGAGAACAACCCTGTTTAACACCAATAGTGCTCCAGATATGATCTGAGATGCCGATGTCACTCTGAAAACAACCAAGGACTCTCTCATATAGTGCTATCACTGCCAAGATCGTGTCAGTAGAAAAGCCGAGATCATGAAGCCGTTGGATGAGGAGGGAACGTGGAACAGAGTCGAAGGCTTTCCTGAAGTCAACAAAACAACAATAGACCCGCTCTTTCCTGTGTCTAGCTTCCTCAATAATGGCCCGAAGAGTGAAGATATGATTTGTAGTGGAGTAGTGTGCTCTGAAACCCGCCTGGCCCAATGCATGTAATCGCCTGGACTCTGCCTCAGAACTGACTGCTGACTGGAGGATGGTGCCGTATAACTTAGCAATGATGTGCCCAACCATAATGGTGCGATAGTTACCAGGGTCCATGGGGTCACCAGTTTTGTGAATGGGATGGATGATGTTGGTACACCAGGAGGAAGGGAAGCCGGAGACAACTGCTCGATTGAGCAAGGTGGCTAGGGTAGGTGATAATGTGTCTGCAGCATGGATTAGAAGCTCGGATTCGAGGTCATCAATATCTCGGGTGCGACGGGTTTTTAGTCTCTTAATGGCCGTCAAGACCATGTCGGAGGTGAAGAACGCGAAGGTAGTCGGCCGAGGAGAGATGGAGATGGGTGTGTCTGTGGGTACAGTATATAGGGTAGTGGCGTATGTAGTCCAAGTATGAAGGTCAGTGGGGAGGGAGGTGGGGTACGGGGAATGAATTCCCTCCAGAAGGCGCCAGTGGAGGAACTACAAAGGGAATCGACTAGGCTTTTCCCTTTTTGGGTTTCATACACTTGTTTCTTCCGGCGGAGGGTGTGATGGAGAGATCGACGAGCTGCATGGAGAAAATGTGTGTTATGAAGTCTAGCTTGGGTGACTTGGAGATGAAGGAAACGACATTCAGCGTCAAAGCAGGGAGGTCGGATGGCGTGTGACGAAGTGGGTGGGCGTCGATGTGGCTTGGAGGAAAAGGAAGATGATGCAGCATTATGGAGTGAAGTGGTAAGGAAGGTAGCTTGTGTTTCTAACGGTGTGTGGTGTGGGAAACGACGAAGAAATGAGTTGACGGCCTTCTGGTATGTTTGGATGTGGGAATGATCAAAAGTGTACTTGGGTGCGCGGGAGATGAGTGGAGTAATGGGTGGTTGGAGGGTCGGGATGGAGCCCATACTGAAAGATAGAAAGGAGTGATCGGATAGGGTGGTGTGAAGAATTTGGAAATCGGACAGGAGTGGGATAAAAACTGGTGACCCCATGAGATAGTCGACGACACTGTGACCTCCACTGTGTGGGTGGCAAGTGAATCTGCCAGAATGTGGCCAACAAGCTAAGCCATTATAAATGGCCAACTTGTGAGCTTCACCCATCTGTAAAAGGTACTCTCCATAGCTCGTGATAGGGCCCATCTCGTCCTCTGAGGTCCTAGTGATACCAATGTCCTCGCAATCAATAGCTCGTGGACGTAAGATGTCATCCGTGTCATGAAAATCCACCTGTCTGGTAACAGTCCTGGCATTAAAGTCGCCAGTGAGAAGGACATAACCCCGATCTGTGAATCTGACAATGTCTGCTGAAAGATCAGCATAGGGAGAGCCTACAAATGTGGGTAGTCCTCGCTCTGGGCTCTCGTGTGTCTCCATAAAGAAGAGTATATCTCTATTTGTGATAAAGTCGGTAAGATCTCCAGCTGTGGATGGTGAGTGTATGCCGTTGCAGTTCCATACTCCAAGCTGCAAGTGGTGTGGAGGGGGTCCCGGGATGCTCCCAAGCCCGGGGACCCCAATTTCCTATAGGCTGTTTCCAGATAAACAGAGTCTTCTTTTTTGTCTTGGTAAGTCGTGACTGCTCCTTGGAATTTAAAAGTTAAATGAATCATGAAATCACACCTTTGAAATGGAAAACTAGAAAATGTAGATAAGCATGTTTCACTGCCTAAGTTTTGGACATCCTAAAGTAGAGATTGACAAATGGTCTATAGGATCAATATGTACAAGCCTTGTAGTGCTTTACAAATTCTACGGAGACAACAACTCTATGATCATTGATTTACAATTTACAACATGGTCCTCAATACTAGTGTGTGCACCTCATTGAACATTCAAAAATTAAAATTCACAAACATCAGGTAACAAGTTCCAATGTGTGCACTTCATTGAACAGTCAAAAAATTTGCAAACATCAAGTAACAAGTTCCAACTTCCAACATTCATGTATGATGAATCATGTGTGATAATTCATAAACGACAACATTTACTCTTTAACGATAGACAAAAATGCTATTATAATAGCAATAGTCAACTACACAATGCTATATGTAACACACACAATGCACAATGCGCATCAACAATTGAGCAATGAAAGATCAAATGTGATATAAACAATCATAATGCATGTGATGTCATGACCCATGACTCATAACTCATGCTCAATGGCAAGGGCTCACTCTTCATTGGCGAAAGTAGTAATTACAAAGTGTATAGCTTATTGCTCAGTGAAGTATCATGTATCGTGTTATTGAGTACCCTAGCATCTAGTATCTACAATCTAGAGACTAATATCTACTATCTTCACTCAATAATAACTATCGTAGCCTCCTAACTTTGCTTGTAGGTAGTTTCCTCTGCAACATCCTCGTCATTATAGCTGCAATCAACCTCTGCCTCATCATTTAAATTTTCATCCTAATCAACACACTCCTCTGACTTAGAGGTCTATGTAGTTGACGAGTCCAAAGACTCCTCATCCTCAACAACACGGAGCTTGAGGCCCCATCATGTCTCGGCGTCCTCGAGTGTAATGTTGCAGCTCTAGTTGTAACCCCCTACACACAAGAATTGCCAACGATTACAACCTGGCGACTCACACAATTAAGTTATCAACATTAAAGACAAGCTACAATAAACTGATTAATTGGATTTTGAAGATTTAAAATTTTGAATTCCAAAGTTGAAGTTGCAAGTTGTAACCTGTAGTCAATGTGGACTCCTCATGATACATGTTCTCCTCCGCCTGGTCTCTTGGTGGCAAATCTGAAACTTTTGCCACATCGATCTCATCGGGATTGCCCTGCAAAATTGAATTAAAGTTTCAATGTGATTGTAGGGTAGTAGCTAGACAACTTACAACTAGCAAGCTAGTAGGCTAGGAGCTACACAATGCAACTAGTTAGAAGTTAGTACTAGCTTCTAACTCTTGACTTGTCTCAAACCTATCAATCATCATGTGGCATGTCCAACCTGACAAGCAATGATCAAAATTGCAACTTACTTGAATGGCCTCTCTAGTCTTCCTTAGCCTTTGCAACATCCGCATGCACACACACCATCTGTTTAGTTATGGCGTCGTGAGTCTGTTATTCCTCTTCGTGTAAATCAGAACGAACACACTCCAATTCCTCACATGCAACTGTTGTGCAATCTTGTGAGACGACTTGAATCACCATAGTTTGCAACTTGGGGATGTCAATCTCATACTTCTCCCACCATGAGACAAGCCAAAACATACAAACGAGGCAAAACTTTGCGGGTGACACTCAACAAGATCAAGCTTTCTTCACGAAAGGCAAGGGCTAAGGCAAGTCAAAAGGAAAGGGAAAGCCTCCTTCCAAGGATGAGCAAAAGCCCGTTGGAGGTCAAAATGTCAACACTCAAAAGAAGAAAGGGAAGTGCCATTATTGCAAAAGGTATGGGCACTTCATCAAGGATTGTAAGAAGAAGCTTGCAAAAGAGGAGAGTAAAGGAATTGATACTAGTGCTTCACTTGCTACTTTGGAGCAAGAGCTTGAAGCTAGTGGTGATCTCTTCAACCAAGACTATGCTTTTGTGTCTAATATTGCTTCTACTACTACTACTACATCCAAGGATCCTAAAAGATCACTCTTGATTATTGTTTCGGGAACAATGCATGCTGGCTTATTCATTATGGATACCTATGAGCGACGAATTCCCTCTACATGTCTTGTTGCTTCTACATCACAATCATTGGAGTTGGCTGAATTGTGGCACGCAAGGTTTGGGCATCTCAACTTTGCAAGTTTGAAGAAGCTGAAGACATTTAATATGGAAGAAGACATTCCTACTATTGAGCAGCCGGAAGGGCATGTATGCGAGGGGTGCATACTTGGAAAGTTTCAAAGGAAACCTTTTTCAATTGATGGAACTATAAGGGTTCTTGATAAATTTGATTTGGTTCATAGTGATGTTTGTGGTCCAATGAGGACCGAATCCATTGGAAAGTGCATCTATTTTGTGACTTTTACTGATGACTTTTCCCATTTTACATGGATCTATCCTATGAAGGCTAAATCGGAAGGTTTTCAACGTTTCAAAGATTTTCTAGCAATGGTGGAAAATCAGTTTGGGCATTGTTTGAAGACCCTACGCACCGATCGAGGAGGGGAATACATTAAGAATACGTTCGATGCATTTCTTCGAGAAAAGGGAATTCTACAACTCCCTATACGCCTCAACAAAATGGTGTTGCCGAGTGAAAGAATCGCACACTTATGGAGATGGCCCGTTGCATGCTCAAAGCAAAGGGGCTGCCTCACAACTTTTGGGCTGAAGCGGTTATAACGGCAGCATACATAAGCAATCGTTGTCCTACTAAAGCATTGAAAGTATTAACTCCTTATGAAGTTTAGTATGGGAAGAAGCCTTCAATCCCTCACTTTCGCATTTTTGGTTGTACGGCTTATGCTTTTATTCCGGATAAACTTCGTACAAAGCTTGAGGATAAAGGAGTTAAATGCATTTTTGTTGGCTATAGTAGTGAAAGCAAAGGCTATAGGCTGTTCAATTTGAGCACTAACAAGATTATTGTTAGTCGTGATGTGCATTTTGATGAAAAGAATTCATTGGATGTGGCCCCAACTCATATCTTGAAGGGGGACAGCTCACATAGTGTGAATGTTGAAGTTTTTCCAGATTTGATACTATCTTCTATTGCTGGAGATAAGGGGCAACAATCAACCAGTTTCGACCTGCCCAACACCTCATCAAGTTTAGAGCCTAATGTTCATCAAGAACCGCCCATTGTTGCTCATAATCAGCCTGCAGGAACTGTTGGACAGCAAGGATCAGTTTTGGAAGATCTTGGACAGCCAAGTGCGGTGTCGGAGGATCTTGGACAGCAAATTGTAAGAAGAGACATGGTTGTTGGACAGCCCAAAACAGTCTCACGGTGGCTGTTGTCGACTTTGCGGGACAACAAAGTAAGTTCATTTTATGATGGAAAGACACGTGCCTTTACAAAATCAGTGGACTATGCTGATTTTTCAGATTTTGCTCTTATATCTCATGGAGATGTTGCAGAAGAACCTGTTTTCTATGAGCAGGCCAAGGGAGTAAAATGTTGGGAGGATGCGATGCAAGATGAGTATGACTCACTTATGAAGAACCAAATTTGGGTTCTTGTTGATCTTCCTCATGGGAAGAAGGCAATTGGTTCTAAATGGGTACACAAAATCAAGTATAAGGCAGATGGTACCATTGAAAGGTACAAGGCAAGGCTCGTTGCCAAAGGCTATGCTCAGCAAAAGGGGATTGATTATGAGGAGACTTTTTCTCCTACTGCTCGGATGACTACCGTGAGGGTAGTAACCTCTTTGGCTGCCCACTTTGGTTGGCGTTTGCGGCAACTTGACATAAAGACAACATTCCTCAATGTTGATCTCAATGAGGAAGTTTACCTTCAAGAACCTGTTGGTTTTTTGGTTGAAGACCAAGAAGATAAAGTTTGTCTTCTCAAGAAGGCACTTTATGGACTGAAGCAAGCTCCGAGGATGTGGTATCAAAAGATACATGCCTACTTTTGTGATCCAGGGTTTACTAATAGTCCTAGCGAATCTACTCTTTATGTCAAGCATACTTCAGATTATATCATCATTATTTTGCTTTATGTTGATGATATTATTATTACGGGAAGTAATGAGCAGCAGATTGATGCCGTAATACTTGATCTTGGTATGAACCTCAGATTTAGGCCTATTGCACTTTTATGTTGGTCTTGAATTTGTACAAGAAGGGGCTGGAATTTTCATCTCTCAAAAACGCTACATTGGGCAGATTTTGAAGCGGTTCAAGATGGAAGATTGCAAGCCGGTTGCTACACCTATGGAGACAGGCCTGAAATTAAGTAGTCAAGGTGATGGTGAATCATTTGACACTACTTTATATTGTCAAGCTATTGGCCGTCTCATTTACCTATGTAATTCAAGACTGGACATGTCTTATAGTGTCTCACTCGATGACATCACATTGGAAAGCGTTGAAGAGGATTTTTCAATATCTTCAAGGAACAAGAAGTCATGGACTGGTTTTTCCTGCTTGTGATGATGCATGTTTGGTTGGTTTTAGTGACTCGGATTGGGGTGGAGATCAAGACACTAGACGCTCTACAAGTGGACATTGCTTTTTTTATGGAAATTCTGCAATTTCATGGTCAAGTAAAAAGCAGCCCACTGTTGCTACTTCTTCTAGTGAGGCAGAATATAGAGCGATATGTTCAGCCACAACAGAGTGTTTATGGCTGAGAAGACTACTTGTTGACATGAAGTTTGGCGAGCCCTCAGCCACTCTTATCTTGAGTGATAGTCAAAGTGCTATTGCCATTGCACGGAATCCTGTTTTTCATGCGAGGACGAAGCACATCGAGATCCATTATCACTTTGTTTGGGAGAGACTTCATGATGGAGACATTTTACTTGAATATGTCCTACGGAGGATAATATTGCGGACCTCTTCACTAAGGCATTGCCTAGAGTCAGATTTGAAGCTTTATGCAAAGCCTTAAATTTGATACCACGTGTTGGTTTCGTTACATAGTGAAGATTTCAGTTTTTCTGCATTGTCATTTAAGGAGGGTGTTAGAAATAAATGACTATGCTGAAGTTAATCCAGAGGTTACTTTGACCCAAAAGGTCGAGATTTGTGTAACCATGGGTATTTAGTTATTTAGGCCATGTTAAGTTTGTCTTACGTTCAGTTGGACCCAATTTTGGTCATGTACTCACTCGTGGGTCCTTAGGGATCTAATTTTGTTTAGGGGCCCTATCCTAACTTTTGGAGGTGCCCTACATTTAGTAAGTGGTTAACCTTAGGGTTTGGTGGCATTTGGTCACATCCAGGTAGAGTACTTAGATGCTCATTGTGTATTCCATTTTTATGGCGCCCAACCTCTTCTCTCTTGTTTTTGTGGAGATTGATTGATAACTAGATCTTGGTGACTTGACTCTTGCTTTCCTACACATACATCACAAATACCTAGACCCTCGACCCTTCCCTGAGAAGAGATGTGGGTGAATGTGCGACCTTCAGCAAACGTAATCCATAACGTGGAAGGGTCTCCAACATCTTATGTCAAAAATTTGAGCGTCAAAAGTTAAAATATTTCAAAATAATAGTTTCAAACTTGAATAGTTAAACATTGGTTTCAAGTTTGAAGTTTCAAAATTCAACATTGGTTTTACAAGTTACATGTGCCAAAAATCCTGACTGCGGGATTCGTCTTAAGTTTGGCATGTCGAATTACAAGTTACAAATTACAACTTAAAACTATGACACTTTCAAGTTCCAACAATATTCAAATTTACAAAATTCACAAAAGTGGCCACTAGGCCGCCAGCTTAAACTTTAGTGGAAAAAACAACTTAGTATTTACATCTGGCCATTGAAGGACCAGCCTCATGCTCCTTTGCTCAATTGCATATCGCCAATTATGCCAATACATGCCGGCAAGGAGCGATATCATATCCGAAACATCTGCAAGTCTCCTCTTCGTGCCAGGTGCCATAGGATGCTTCGATAGTCACGTGATCTCCACCTGGCTAAGGTCGCCCTACATCAAGCTCAGTGATGCAATTTACGGCTTTCAAATTGGTGTGGTATTGGCTACACACAAACTGATTTTCTAATAAATCTACCAATACCCCACGAAATCGGAAATTTCTCAAATTTTCTCAGCTTTCCACCCAATTGAACCACGGAAATTGTTATGGATGTCATCCATTGCTCTTTGTAGCTCCTCTACAAATCCCATTGCACCAAACAACTGTCCATATAGTGAATTTCAAAACCACCACCAATAGTTTCTAAAAAACCATCAAAACTGCAACTTGCAAGTTTTTCTAATTATTCCATAATTGTCTTATTTTGACCTTTTTGAGCACTTCTCTGAAGATCCAATCGAAGGGGGGCTTTTTTGTCACCTACCATCTTGACTGCCTATACCTCGTACTCCTGAGGCTTTCTTCTGTGCTAGCTTTTCTGGTGAAAGACGTTCACAGTAAGCTCCACTGGATCATGCATACTTGCAACACCCTGCAGCTCTGATACCATGTTCAATTATTGAGGATCTAGTGCAGTATGCAGCTCACAAACACAATCACCATAGCTCAAGCACATTTTAGGATGCTAAGCTTTCAAGCAAGAGAGTCATTTACTGAGATGGACAAGTTAGGTATCTGGATGGAAAATTCTTTAACACAAAAAAATAGGTAGTTTGATCCCTTAGGTTTACCTGGGAACGCACTCATCTTCGTTGAGATTTGGAATACGGAACTACAATGGTAGCCATGCTTCTGCTTCTAGTATTGACTTGAGAGATTTTGTGATGAGTGGTGATATCCTCATCTTCATTGAGACTTATGAGAACCTTGAGTGTGTATTGCCAACTTTTTTTGGTTTCTAATGTGAATCAATTTTTAGATCTAACACTAGATTAGCTTGTGGTCGTGGCTCAGGTGGAGTGTCTTGTTCATAGAGGGACTTTGTGCATCGGACTGATGAGGTTGTCTATAGGGATGAGCACGCGAGATACATATGGTTTAAATTCAAAGGACCAAAGATTGGCTTGGATAGAGATGTTTATCTTGTTGCCAGTTACTTTCCTCCAAACACTTCGACATTTTTGAGAGTACTAGCTCTCCAGATATGGATTTATCAGTGGATATCATTCACTATTCAGAGAGGGGTCGTATTCTCCCAGTGGGTAAAATTAATGCCAAGATGGGATCAAGGCAGTCAGTTTCCATGCAATAGATTAGGGTCCTCTTAGAACTTTGGATAGCGAGGATTTGGGTATCACTAGACTTTCAGTTGACAGAGATGGAATAGTTACTCCTTATGCTAAGCACTTTCTAAAACTTGGGGAAGCACATGACTTGGCCATTTTCAATGGCTTGACTTGTTGGCCTTCTTCAGGTGATTTTACTTGCAGATCACATTTCTCACCATCTCCCACACCACACTCTCTAGTCACTCCTTTCTCTTTTTCCATCTGGGTACCATTCCCTCTTGCACTTCACCATCTTTTCTTCCTTTACATCACGCATTGCATTATATCTTCGACCACTCCTTTGTCCCTCTTTTTCATGAATCATTACACTCTTTGTTGATTCATTTCCCCTTTGAAGAGGACTTGGATTCCCAATCCTAGACTACCTGGTTCATCTCACAAGCTCGGAATTATGTTAGCTTAGAGTCTCATCTCACCGATTACATGCAAAGACAAGCCGATATTAGGACACACGTTGAGCGAGTACTACAATGTGTTATGCAGATCCTTTCCCACTACAATCATTTCTCTATTTCCGGCATCCACTCCTATTGGTTTTCTGTGCAATTCTTTGTTTATATGTCTTATGTGGTATGCATTTGTTCATGTCCTTCATGATGGAGATTGATAATCTTGGTTTGTGCATATAGCTTGGAAGCTGATATCACTACTACCCTACTACTACTTGGCATGTCTCGTTATTATGACTAGCTTGGGCTGATGTATAGCTTTCTTTCGTGTAGCAACATCATGGTGGCGCCTATTCTATGATACATTATCTAGCCTCCTATGGATCCTCTCATATAGGGGTCTAGCTTTATGATGGATCTTCATTGCTTGTCTTTGGTACTCATGGTCCCTTTGGTGGCTTGGGATCTCCCTGGTTAATGGTTCTTCATTTCACAACAAGACTCCTAGCTTATCTTTCGGATGTCCCTCTTGTTCTATTTGGTTGGCTTGATTGAAGGGGATGCTTCATTGATATCAATACACATGATTGTATTCATTACAAAACCAACCTTCTATTGGAAATCATATCTATGATGACAATGATCTACAACACGAGAAGGGTCAACAACATACAAGGTGAACTACATCTTCGAAAGGTGATTAACTCTCAAAGATGGAGGCTCACAATTGTACATTACCTCAAAGACTTGAAAGCAGCTGGACCCTGGTGGCTTGACATAAGTGGCTTACACATTGGAAAATCCAGCAAGCCGATTGGCCAAAATCTACACACATTGAAATCAAGGCGAAGCTCACCAACGTTGTACGAAAGGACGCTTCGAAGAGAAAAATGCAAACTATAATGGCTAGATGAATGATACAAGAGCTCCATAGTGAGATATTCCCAAGATAAAAAAAAACATAATATCTCAATATTATGCAGTAATTTACATGATCTGAGTTCACAGAGAGGAAGTGGAATTGGCCAAAATTGAGTTTGGAAGAATGGGTTTGTCTCCTTCATTATAAAGGAGAAGTGGTGAAAAAATGACATTATCTCATCAAATGTGATAGCCTCCAAACCGTTCAAACAAAGTTTCAGAATTCGTTTGCAACATTATGGCAGTCCGTACATGACTTCA
Organism: Diphasiastrum complanatum; assembly: GCA_029204225.1. NCBI lineage: Eukaryota > Viridiplantae > Streptophyta > Lycopodiopsida > Lycopodiales > Lycopodiaceae > Diphasiastrum > Diphasiastrum complanatum. The sequence goes on from CM055096.1 coordinate 62,796,755, forward strand.
TAAAAATCATCAGCGCACCCTTGAAAGCTTCATTATCGAAGTCTATGTCCAAAGGAAAAATCTACTAGATTCCAGTGTAGACATATAAACGTATTTACTTGCAAGATTATTGTATTTGTAGAAGGATATGTTTTAGTTGGCCCCGTAGATAATTAATTGTAGTGAATGTTACTAAAGATATTCCATTGTATTCTCCCACGTACATCTATACATAGCCTCTATCTATAAAGCAAAGGGGACGGGAACAAAAATTTCAACTTAAGCCATGTCCTACATAGAACATTTCCTGTGGGACACGACATTCAGGCTAAGTACTTGGTAAATTGGACTATGCTGAAGAATTCATGGTACGAGAACAGTGTAATATTTATAGGAAGGCACACCTAAACCTCAAGGCAACTACACAGTAAGGAATTTTATGCTTGAAGTATAAATTACACCCACAAGAAAAATAAATGGTAAAGCAGTTTGTTGTTTGTTAATGGACAATACCAATATACACCTACTTCTATCGTGTATTTTCCGACATTCTAGCAATCACTAAGAGCTCCACAGAGTGACTAAATTAAATATCTTATACAAGATGTTGAATGCTCCAAGATCATTTTTACTTAAGAAAACATGAAGCTATTGTCCCTCCACTTAGATGGAAGAAAATATATCAGCACATCTAGTATCTGATATCTAAATATGGCAGGAGGTGATAAATTGAGTAGATTCAAAGGCTCACATCTGAATTTCAGACATAAGACTGTAGAAATAGATATTATTATTTGAGAAGACTAAGAGCAGTGGCCTTTTGGAAAAGAGAGAAAGCTTCATGAAGAGTGTAAAATGGGTTACCATATCCAGCCAGACCACCACCAGATAAAAGGATGACAATTGCAAATAAGTCTGAGTAAACCTGTAATAGAATCAATTATGAGAATGAAGTACTTCTGAATCACAGACATCATGTAACTCCCAACTATTAGACCACTTCAAATCATTATAGTTAGTATTTGAAGAGACTACCTGAGCCACAGTTGGTGAATCAATATGGTTGTCTCCTTTACCAACCCATATGAGTAAAGCAAAGACTACTGTCACCACAGATATAATGATAACACCCTGCAAAATAGGCTTGCTATATGAGAGAGAAATCCAAAGTGCAGCTGGTAATAGACGGGAAAGACCAAATTTACAGGTCACAAATTTTTCTTAACATGTACTACTTATAAAAGTTTACTGGTCGAGTATCTCCATCTTAGCTGTTTTCCTAACTTCCTAAAAGGCATCTGATATTTTACAAGAAAAAATACTGGCATGTTTATCCCTTTGAAAACAGAGATCGAGTGACGATTCATAAGATCACATATTGAGCCTAGTCGAACAAAATATAGACGGCATTCTGGAGGAAAACTAAAATCATTTCTTGTGCTAATTTAGTCAAACTGTAACACCGCATGTGCAGTGTAACCAAACTCGAAGTGTCAAAAAATTTCTAACTAGCATCTTTTCCTGATTATTATAATATTGCCAAAATGTCTCAAAAGCTCGTGAATGTAAAGTGGAGGCATTGACAAATCTCCATGGAGAATATCAGCTTAAAAACCCAAGGCGAAAAAAGTCATGTTTAGTCAAACACCCGTCAATGCCAAGCAGAGGCAATTGCATCTCTCTCAATGTAGAAAATCAAAAAGCATCTCCAAATTTGAATCAAAAAGCCTTTTCAAAATTGACACAATGGTACTTCCTTTTACTGTCTTCTGGACTTTCTACCCAGTTCAAACACCAAATGCATATCATCAATGTAGCTAAAATCACAGACAAGTTCTATTGTGGAGCTTCAAAATGTGTGCAAGCTTTTCCATGATATAAAGTGTGCACATGTATATAATGGATTTAAGCATTCGGCTTTCCAATCTTAAATGACATCCATCCTTCCTTTCAATGCATTCAACCCTATGCCACTCCTAGCTGAATTTGGCACCATTTCAGATTTTAGAAGTTTTGTTAAGTCATACTGACATGCAAGATCTTGCCAGCTTAAAATAGCTATCCATGTTTGATTTGTTGCATCTACAAAAAGGTTTTTCTTGCAGTCCTCATATGCTATGAGCGATCGAAGTGTGGTGGGCATGTCATGAAACAGGCAGTGGTATCTCCCTCTAATCCCATAGCATATAGGGCATCTGAAAATAAAATGTTCCTCGGACTCCACCTCACTCAAAGAGCATAACCAGCAGATCTGCTCCTCTTGGAATTCCATGGAACTTTCCAGTCTCAATAGTCAACTGATGTGATGATAAGCGGAGCTGCCCCAATGTAAACGTGAGACTGTGCGATAATCCTGAGTCCAAATACTGAGGTAAAACTGGAGCCCTGCTATGTCTAGCTCCAAGAAATGGGTCCAGTAGTAGTCGGGGCTTAGCCCCCAGCTGAGACCACCAAGTACGATCGTCTCGCTGGCAGCCGAGTGAGGGAAGAGTTCACCTCTTCCATCATCAACAACCTTTAATCAAGAATAAAGACTAAAGTATGCCATCATAGCTCGTAGGTGAGTGAACAAAAGGTGCACCCACCTTCTAATTTTGCAACTTGGATCTTCACACAGATCAAAGGTAGTAGCTATAGATGTGACTAACTATATCAAGGCTGGATCACGCCCACCATTGACTCTAAAAGAGGTTCTCTGAAGGCGGATACTGACAGAATTTGTCATACAAATTCTAGATGGAGTTACTAGTCCTACTAGCACTCACATAAACAAGCATAGAGATTCAAGAGAATTCAGATTATAGAAGATTTAAGCAAAGCTCTAACACACTGGAATGAATTGTGGTGGGGCGCCAACCTACATGTATAGTTTCTCTAATCTATGTGAAAAGCTAAAAGTCTAAAGCAAATAGCAAAAGAACAAAAGCTAATTGCTAAAATTACTACCTATATTGGGTAAGGACCCCAGATGTATTTCTAAGTAATAAAACAAGTCCTAATCTAGTAGTAGAGCGCCCACCTGCATGCATAAGCAATAAAAAAACGAATTTATTATAAATAGTAATGGCCCCTATAATAGCACGCAGGCATGGCCAAACTCACACTAAGGGGGGTACCAAATAAACATTAATTCCTAACAATCCCCCTTAATGTTCGCTTTGTCATCTATTACTCGTAGAAGTTTTCTAAACTTCTAAAATATTTTTTTTCCAAGTTCTTTGGTAAAGATATCTGCAACTTGCTCTTCCGTAGGACAATAGATAAGCTCCACTTCACCACTCTAACTCTTCTCTCTGATGAAGTGTTGTTGTACTTCAATGTGCTTTGTCTTGTTTGTGAAAAACTAGATTTTTCGCCAATCTAATACAACTCTGATTGCACACTGAGTATCGTAGGTGAATCTACTCCAATGAGAGATCTTTCTTGATACCCTGAATCATACTATTATCTGACTACAATTACAATCTGACCATCCCTGATCAAAACATAAAGTGTATGCTCTGAACTACTCCTCTGAAAGCCAAGCTCCTCAAAGTATGAGTCAATCCTCGTGTACCATGCCCTGGGTGCCTGCTTAAATCCATATAGTTTTGTCCAACTTGCAAACCTTGTCTTCATGTCCTGCTACTATGTATCCCTCTGGCTGCTCCATGTAAACTTCCTCCTCTAGAAATCCATTCAAGAATGCACTCTTCACATCCATTTGTTGAGTATCCCATCCACCCTATTCCATAATGACACTATCCTTGATAGTTTCATAGCACCATCTAGGCAATATTCTAGCTTCTGATGTAGGATGCTTCCTGCCTAGTGAAGTAGGAGGTGAATAAGTATCCCATATACTTGATCTCTCCTTCCTCTTTCTTTCTCAACTAAGGTCACCCTAGGTACTTATATTGGTGTAGGCGATACATGTGTCGATTCAGGCTCCTATAATGACTCGTCACACAAGATAGGAATTCCTCCATCTTGCTTTCTGTCTTACATAATAGAACTCACGCATACAACCAACAACAATGATAAGTCAAGTAGCCAATAGGCATCGGCAATGATGTGTCTATGCCATCTATGCAAAAGAAACCTAAAAGCAATTACCAAATACAAGTGTCTAAATATGGTAAAACGCAACTTAGACCTAAAACTAGCAAGTGGAACTTCATAAATAGCACATTAACTATTGACTTGACTTCTACTAATTTGAGCCCTTTATTTGTGTATAGGTCTACAAGCCTTTTTTATTCATATTCATTTCATGCTAGGCTTTAGTTGTTGATATGTGATGTTAGACTACTATTCGATTGTCATTTATAGTCTTTTATACTACTTTGATATTATAAATCTGGCATTGTGATTATAATTGATTATCTAACTATTTTGATCTAATTAAGCTAAGAGCTTTTGTATAATCAATCAGCCAAAGAGAATAAGGGCATCGGGACCAATTTAAAATCCAAGGGACCAAATAGGGTTGGGGTTGGCCCCTAGCTAAAGAACTTAATAATAGCTAAAACCTCAATTATTTCAATGATAAATGACTTAATGAATGAAGAGCAAAAGTGCCCAGACCATATGGCCTAATATCAAAAAACAACATTGGGCCCAAGGAGATGTCAATAACATGCTTATAACTCTTCCTTGTCCTCAAAAAGAAAGTGTCCTCACTATCATTAAAATGAAAATGCTGACAACTAAAGTTGAAACTTCGAAATGAGTATTCAAAATAAAGATAACGCTACAAGATGGAAGATGCTAATGCAATGATCGGTAAGGGTCTCTGTCAAAAAATATTTTAGCCTAGCAATAAGGGTGCCAATTTTGCATAAACAAATATGTCATGAAAGCATCCTACAGACACAAAGGGGACATAATGGTATTGTGAAATGTTGATGATGAGCCTACAAAAGAAAATGATGATGCAATAAAGAAATATGAAGAAGAAAAACCATGAACACAGTGATTCCAAACTCTAGACTGATTCACAAAGAAATGTAAATGACAAAGAAAAATTTGTGCTACAATAGATGAGTACCAGTCATTCAAAATATAAGATAGCTATTCAAATACACAGATGGAGCAAGAGCGCTACCAAGAGCACAATATATATGATGTGGCAAAGGAGAGCATAAAGATGTTGTTACAAGCAAATGAATACTATGCCGTTTAGACAGGCCAAGAATGCCAAAATAGAGGCATCAATGTAATCTACATGTCCAAAGAATGTCGTTACAAAGCTTCCCCGAGGAAATAGATGCATGTCCAACAATTTGGGCTAGTAGTGTTGCCTGACAACAAATAATCATCCCATCATGGAAAACTAAGACAGTAACAAGATTGTCAAAAGATCAAGCAAAGCCAAAAGAACAAATTCTACAAGTCGATTGATGGCCCATTGATTTTATGTCATTATTGAAGCAAACCTAAAATAGAGCTCCTTCTTGTTATAGACCACTATTTACACGCATCATGGTTGATCACTAACCATTCGTTGGTCTATTCCATGAGTCTCAAACTCACCCAAAATAGTGGAGCTCCAATAGCAATCACCCCAATGCCCTAGCATGGAATGATAATTAGCATATTGCCTCAATAGCTAGGAGCTTGTTAGCTAGCTTTTTGTCATGTCCCAACTAACTTCACCATTGTGGGCTATGTCCAAGAAAGTCATCCTTGATCCCGTTCATGTGCTAGCTTGTCAAGTTGGCTCATTGGGTGCCATTTGCGACACACCTAACCACACTTGGACAAGACGCCTAAAATGAAGTTCCTTCTTGTTATAGACCACTATTTAAGAGCGCTATATGCCATTCCAATATCTGGTCACCATGCAATGTTATGGTTGATCGTTGATCAACCCTTGATCAATTCAATGAACCTCAAACTGTAATGGGTCCTAACACCACAGTAGGGCAAACACTAACTGATCCACCCAACCTTGCCTACTTCCTGATATAGAGTAAGCCCCTCCTAGCCCAGTGTGAGGACTGGTAGCATGCTACTGCCAAGTGTCGACCACGTGGCACTGACGTGGCCGACTGCACGTCGGGACCCAACTGGGGGCCCTATCCTGCTGACAGGGTCCCTAGGCTGTGTTAGGCCCGCCATTCGTTGGTCTATTCCATGAGTCTCAAACTCACCCAAAATAGTGGAGCTCCAATAGCAATCACCCCAATGCCCTAGCATGGAATGATAATTAGCATATTGCCTCAATAGCTAGGAGCTTGTTAGCTAGCTTTTTGTCATGTCCCAACTAACTTCACCATTGTGGGCTATGTCCAAGAAAGTCATCCTTGATCCCGTTCATGTGCTAGCTTGTCAAGTTGGCTCATTGGGTGCCATTTGCGACACACCTAACCACACTTGGACAAGACGCCTAAAATGAAGTTCCTTCTTGTTATAGACCACTATTTAAGAGCGCTATATGCCATTCCAATATCTGGTCACCATGCAATGTTATGGTTGACCGTTGATCAACCCTTGATCAATTCAATGAACCTCAAACTGTAATGGGTCCTAACACCACAGTAGGGCAAACACTAACTGATCCACCCAACCTTGCCTACTTCCTGATATAGAGTAAGCCCCTCCTAGCCCAGTGTGAGGACTGGTAGCATGCTACTGCCAAGTGTCGACCACGTGGCACTGACGTGGCCGACTGCACGTCGGGACCCAACTGGGGGCCCTATCCTGCTGACAGGGTCCCTAGGCTGTGTTAGGCCCGCCATGGCTATGGACCGTGCTGGGGCACACTACTCACACTGTCTTGCCCTGTTGGTCATGTACGCTGGACACGACCCTGACTGTGGCATCTGACCTATCTGTGTTCTCTAGGGTTCGGCACTGGTTACGAGCTCGTAACACTCCCTCCCCCTTAAGAACCGTCTTGGTCCTCTAAGACAAAGTCAGGAAAAATCTTGCGAAGGACGCTGCCTCTTTCCCAAGTGGCATTCTCAACAGGCTGATCATTCCACTTAACCAGATATTCTCGGTATAGAGTATGACGAGTCTGCGTCTCTCTACTATCAAGAATCTCCTCTGGTTCATGTGGAGGTTGTTGAGGATCCAATGGGAGAACTAGAACACTGTCCCCTACCAGATTGTCTGATCTGGTTAAGGCTTTTCGTAACTGACTTACATGAAAGACTGGAAAAACCTTACTGCTGTGTGGGAGTTCTAGTTCATAGGTGACCTCGCCTAGTCTCCTATTGATGGTAAAGGGACCACAATACCTTGGAGACAACTTAGCACACACTCCTGATTTGAGGGTTTTAGAGTCAACTGGGACTCTCAAGTAGACTTTCTCACCAGTGGAGAACTGCACATCCCGTCTGTGTGGATCTGCATAATGCCTGGCTCGATCCTGGGATTGTCTAATGCTACGCTTAGCATGTTCCATCATCTGGTTTAGGTCTTCTAAAAAGTTTCTGGCTGCTTCAACTTTTTCTTGTTTAAACCCTACAGCTGTGGGTGAGCGTGGCTGAAAACCGTACATCAGCATAAATGGGCTGTATCCCGTAGCTGAATGTTTGGTACTGTTGTAAGCAAACTCTAATATCGAGAGATACTCCTCCCAATTAGTCTGCTTCTTGCTGACGTATGCACGAAGCATATCCTCCAACACTTGATTTACCCTTTCTGTTTGACCGTCCGTCTGTGGATGGTCGGTGGTACTCATATTAAGTTTAGTATGGAGATGATGGAATACTGCCCTCCAAAAATTTCCAGTAAACTTACTGTCCCGGTCGCTGACTATGCCGGAAGGTAGACCGTACAATTTAAATAGCCCGTCTACAAACAACCTCGCTAACTCTGGAGCTCTAACGGTTGTTTTGGTCGGAATAAAATGAGCCATTTTGGTCAGACGGTCAACTGTGACCCATATAGCGTCATTACCCTTTTGGGTTTTAGGCAGGCCTACTATAAAATCCATGGAGATACTCTCCCATTTACCAGCTGGTATTTCTGAGGGATGCAACAACCCTCCTGCCTTTAAACGCTCTGCTTTATTTACTTGACATTTCTGGCAACTGGTTACATACTGGTGGACGTCCTTTTTCATACTGGGCCAAAAAAAATTGCCTACGAAGAAGCTCATAGGTCTTCTGTATGCCTGGGTGTCCCGCGCTAGGATTGTCATGACATTCATATAGGACCTGCTGCCTATAATCCTCTGAATTGGGGACACATACTCTATCTCTATAGAGCAAGTACTCATCCTGAATGGAATACTGTTTCCATTTGAATCCTTGAGTCAACTGACCCTCAACCACTGGGGTTTGCTTGGGTAATACAGGCTCAGAATCCTCAACGTCATCTGACGACGTATACTCGGACTCATCATCATCCTCAACGGAAGCTGCCGTATTCTTGGATGAACTGGCACCAGCCCCGGGAACTGGTTCTGGAGTCTGTAACTGTCTGTTCTGGACTGAGTTCCAGATAATAGAGAAGAATGCATCATGCTGGCATTTCCCTCTCAAGGACTCGAGTAACTCATTACGAATCTGAGTAAAACTCAGCTCGTTTATCATAGGCATTCTGCAAGGGCATCTGCTACTGTGTTGAATTTTCCACGCCTATATCTGATAGACATGTCAAACTCTTGCATCAACTCTGCCCAACGAGCTTTCCGACCTCTAAGCTCAGGTTGATTGCAAAGGTATCTGAGACTCTCATGGTCTGTCAGGACCTCAAAATTGGCACCATACAAATAATGCCTCCAAGTCTTAAGGGCATGGACTATAGAAAAGAGTTCCTTTTCATAGGCACTGTACCTAGTCTGAGCTGGCTCGAGTTTTTTACTCTCGAACGCAACTGGTCGTCCACCCTGAGTTAGCACAGCACCTACTGCAAAGTCGCTAGCATCTGTTTCGACCACAAATGGCTGATTGGGGTCGACGACTTTTAAAACTGGTGCTGTAGCTAAGGCTGTTTTGAGAGCATCAAAGCTCTCCTGTTGTGCGGACTCCCAAATGAACTCCTTTCCCTTCCCCTTAAGGAGATTTGTCATAGGAACTGCTATCTGAGCATATTTCATGACAAATCGTCTGTAATATCCCGCCAGACCAAGAAAGATTTGAAGTTCCAAAATATTCTGAGGTCTCAGCCAACTGAGTATTGCTTTAACCTTATTTGGGTCCATCTTAATCCCATCTGAAGAGATAATGTGACCCAAATATGCTACCTCTTCAACGAAGAATTCACACCTGGATTGTTTAGCATAAAGCTTATGCTTTCTGAGCAGTCGAAACACCTTTCTGAGGTGTTTTAGATGCTCCTTCCTCGTTTTGCTGTAGACGAGGATGTCATCTAAAAATACGACTACAAACTTACCCAAGTATGGTCTGAGGACACTGTTCATCAAGGTCATAAAGGTAGCTGGAGCATTTGTGAGCCCAAATGGCATCACCTTAAACTCATAATGACCGTGACGAGTCCTAAAAGCTGTTTTCGAGACATCTTCCGATTTTATACGGACTTGATGATATCCCGATCTGAGGTCTATTTTGCTGAAAAACTTAGCCCCGTCGAGTTGATCAAACAACTCGTCTGCCCGAGGCATAGGGTATTTATTCTTAATTGTGACTTTATTGAGGGCTCTGTAATCTACGCAAAGACGCATAGACCCCTCTTTCTTTTTCACCAATAGGACTGGTGAGGCCCATGGTGAACTACTGGTCTGAATTTGGCCTTTCCCAAGATAGTCTGTTAACTGCCTAGTTATTTCTTCATCCTCTGTTCGGCTGACCCGATACGGAGGTTTAGAAACAGGTGCTGTACCTGGTACTAGGTTTATTACATGATATACCTCTCTGCTAGGTGGTAAACCATGTGGCAAATCTTCAGGAAAAACATCTTTAAATTTAGACAATAAAGTTTCTAATTTACTGATTTTCTGCTGAATAGAACTGGAAATAGAAACTTCAGGAATAAACTGAAAGTCACATAAGAATACCTGATGGTCTTCGTCTCCGATTAGCTGACAGAGCTCTGAATTGCAGACCATAGGGCTGTTGGGAACATCATGCTCCCCATGCAACTGGATCTCTCGGCCTTTATACTGAAAGCTGAGGGTGTTCTCCTGATAGTTTCTGTGGAGGGAAGGTCCTAAACTGTAGAGCCAATCTCTCCCGAGAACAATGTCTGTTCGATCCAGGTGCATTATCTGAAAGTTTATTTCATCTTGGTACCCCTGAATACCAAGATTTAACTTACTTACCATAGTTTCCCATATTTTTTTATCTTCACCCTTAGCTAATGAAACTATGTACCTATGCTGACTAGGTACTTCTGGTAGTTTAAGTTTTTTAACCAGGGTGTGGTTGATGAAATTATGGGTTGCCCCATCATCAACCATGACTCTTACTGACTGGTTACCAACTTTCCCATGCATACGTACTAGGTCATGCGGCCCAAAGTTGAAGCGTCTCGCTAGCATTGCAGAGGAGGATGAATGTTCTTCCATTTGCTGAGGAAGGTTTGTAGTATGTCTGCATTTCTATCCTTCTCTTCCCCATTAAAAGTAGGAGGTTTTAAATCTTTAAAAACACTGGGGTGAGACCGTAAAGTCTCACCCAAAACTGATGGAAGTGGAGAAGGGGATAACTGAGAAGTGGAGGGAAGGCTTCCTTTCGCGGAACTCAAATTCAAGCTTTTGAGTTCAGCGAACGAGTCGTCCACACTGGACTTGAAATTGGCTAATGCCAACTTCAGTTCATCCACTTCTGTTACCAATTGGAGAAACTGCTCCTTGGTAACCAGTTCGTCGAGTTCTTCGGCGAACTGTTCCTGTTCTTCCACTTCCATGGGTTCCTTCCCTTTTCTGTAAGCCAAGGCTTCTGTTTCAAGTTCGTCGAAGCCTCTCTCCTGGGGTTGATCAGGTCCCTGAGGAGTGGTCATCTTCGGAACTGAAAGAGAGCTACCTTAACTTCTGAAGGAAAAAAGTCTAAAAGACTAATTTACAACTGTACAAGGGAAAGGAAAGATGACTTAGCTGTTTCTGAGGACTGTACTTCCAAAGAAAGAATGAAGAGGAACCCTTTCAGCTCTTTTCCCCAAGATTTCAGACCTGCTGTCCCGAAAAATGCCAGTTTGAAGCTTCAAACGATGCCAAATTTCCCGGTTCTCTGAGGATAGTTGCTCGCTGGTCTGATTGCAACCCAACTGGCTCGTTTACTTCTGATTTGAGACCCAAAAAATATTTCAATTTTTGATTTTGGTGTCTCCCTGCCCTCGCTGGCTGGACAGCCACCTGTCTGGCCCAATTTTCTCAAATTCAAGGCCCAAAACTTGCTTGAAACTCTGATCTGACTTCAAGTAGTGGGTCGCTGGTCTGTGGCAATCTAGTTTGATGTTCAAACTACTGAAAAAATCTTCAAAAACAGTGATGAAAAACTAATTTTTCATCTCCCTGTCCAGCGCTGGCCCTGCTAAGAAAAAGTGTTTGAAAACCCTTCAAATTTCCTTAGATTTCTCTGAAACTTCAGAGGTAGATTTCTAATCCCTCAGCGATGGATCAACACCACCCTTTCTCCTAAAAAATCCGCTCTGATTCCCTGAATCTGATGGCAAAAATCAGAAATGAAGACTAAATTTACAGCGTTGGACCTGCTCTAGAAATTTTAACTAATTTCTCTCTGACCAGCAAGTAAATCCACCAAGATTTTCTCAGTAGGAGACTGTTCCTACAGCGAGTCTCCTCCTCTATTTCTTTGAGCAATCTAGCTACTTTCTCCACTGCTGAAAACTAAGTTCCCTAAGATGGAGATGGCTCTGATACCAGTGTAATGGGTCCTAACACCACAGTAGGGCAAACACTAACTGATCCACCCAACCTTGCCTACTCCCTGATATAGAGTAAGCCCCTCCTAGCCCAGTGTGAGGACTGGTAGCATGCTATTGCCAAGTGTCGACCACGTGGCACTGACGTGGCCGACTGCACGTCGGGACCCAACTGGGGGCCCTATCCTGCTGACAGGGTCCCTAGGCTGTGTTAGGCCCGCCATGGCTATGGACTGTGCTGGGGCACACTACTCACACTGTCTTGCCCTGTTGGTCATGTACGCTGAACACGACCCTTACTGTGGTATCTGACCTATCTGTGTTCTCTAGGGTTCGGCACTGGTTACGAGCTCGTAACACAAACCCACCCAAAATAGTGGAGCTCCAATAGCAATCATCCCAATGCCCTAGCATGGAATGGTGATTAGCATATCGCCTCAGTAGCTTGGTAGCTAGCCTTTTGTTGTGTCTCGACTAAGTTCACCATTGAGGGCTATGTCCACGATGGTCATCCTTGATCCCGTGCATGTGCTTGCTTGAAGTGGACTCGTTTGGTTGCTATTTGTGACACACCTAACCACACTTGGACCAAATGCCTAGCCAACTATGATAGCTATGACCATAACCTATAGACAGTTGACCCTTATGGCAACCGATTTGTCCAGGTTCATGCTAGGTTTGAAACTATCCCCTAGGGTTTCTTTCCCTTGAGTCATTTCTTCTTAATGACAAACTCTAGATGCATCTTTTGTAATGTTTATGTACTTGCTCAAGTGGCATATGTCACCGATTATTCCCCAATGAACTCCATGATGCCTTGTGCTCCTAACCATTAATCAAAAGGTAGTAATAGTGTGTTTTATAGATAAGGTTATAAACATCAATCGCAAAATCTTTAGGGTGACAATTTCAACAATGATTGTCTATAGCTTAAGACATGAGAATTCACTATGGGATTCAATCATTGACAAAGCACATACATACATAGTGTAGTTGTTCAAATTGCCAATTGAACCATAGAGTGCAAGAGTGATAAACATACAACAATCACAACTTTTGTCTACTACGTATCCTTGGTTTCCTCCAAAAACAACACTTTCGTTGCTTTTCCATGTGAGTATCATTATGCAGGGAAGGCACAGACCCCGAGCCTTCTGCCCAGGTACGACAACTCCCTTGGGAAACTGCTCCATCTCGATAGATCACTCGTCTTCCAGTAGCTTTGGCAGTTTGGAATGCTTGACGTCTTTCTTCAACCTGTATATAGGTAAGGTCATCATCCATGAAGATCTTGGTGTCTTTCAACTTGGCTCTTTTCCGCAAGGTTTCTTTACGATACCTAAGTGACGTAAAGCGGAGGACCAAAGTGGTGGTGTCTTTTTTGGTGCGCCATGCTGTATCAAAACCTTCTACATTGTGTCCTAGGGTGGTACATAGAAATCTTTTTGCTTCTTCAATGGCGTTTTGGGTATCGACAATGCCTCGTACCCTAATATTGAGAGCCTTGGAATCTCGAAGTTTTTCTTCCGTAAGAGTAGCGAAAATGAACGATGAAAGAGGGGCAGACTTACTTCCGCCATCGGCTGTCCAAGGTGGGTTGGTACCTTTACCATTGGCGAGAGTAGAAGCCCATGTTCTGGTCGATTCTTTGTGTTGGCTCAACTGCTGTTCCAGGTCTTGTAACTTCGTCATTGTCTCTGCTTGCGGCTGGGAAGCACACTTGTTATCCATTTCTGTCCGAAGTTGTTGGTTCTCTGTGCGTAGATGTATGATTTCCAGTTTCAAGGTTTGCACATCTGCTTTCAGCTCTTTCAATTGGTATGCTAAAAAATTTTCGAAGGATTTGGAGGTCGTGTAATCTGCGTGGGATAGAAAGGGGGTGTCTGGGGCAGCATTGGGAGGGATGGGAGTGGAAGGGACAGGAGATGAAGGAGGGGGGCCGGAGTGGGAAGCGAGGAGAGAGGGGGGGGCTGTTAGTGTGTGGCGAGGGAAGGGGCGCCTGCTGCACAGCAGTATGGGGAAGCTCTTGAACAGTAGAGAGGGCAGCAGCAGGGGCGGAGGAGGTAGAATGGAGGGTGGCAACCGGTGGGGCGGAGGTAGCAGGTGGGGCGGGGACCGCAGGTGGGGTGGAGGCCGCAGGTGCGGAGGCAGTGGGTGGGGCGGAGGCAGCAGGGGAGATATCAGGTGGGACGGAGGCAACAGGTGTGGAGGCATTGGGTGGGGCGGAGGCAGCAGGTGGGGTGGAGGGGGAGAGCTGGAGGGCGACAGCAGGTGGAACGGGTGGGGCAAAAGTAGGGGGGAGGGCGGTAGCAGGTGGAGCAGGTGGAGCGGGTGGGGCAGGGGTAGGGTGGAGGGCAGCAGCAGGTGGAGCGCAGGATGAGGTAGGAGGAGATGGAGGGGGGGGGGGGGGTTGGGGGAGCAAGGGCTCCCCCTGGTTTTACGGGCCATGGAGGAGGGCGCTGATGGACGAGCGGTGGAGGAGGGCGGACTAGGAGGGGAGGATCACCATCGCTGGAGAGAGAGAGAGAGAGAGAGAGAGAGAGAGAGAGAGAGAGAGAGAGAGAGAGTTGTTGATCAAAGGAGCTCTGTGATGTAGGATGCAATTATGCATCTCTGAGTATGCCAATACTAATCTGACCTACTCTAGGCAAGTCTAACTATGCTAGGCTTTTGAGCAATCACCCGGAAGTGCATATGTAGTTTTGTGAAGCACTAATTCTGACCTGATTGGCCAACATTTTTCAAACCTTGTCTTTAGGTCACTCAACTTCTTAGAGCCTATCTAGAGATGTACTTTATGTTTCCAATTACATCCAATGGATTGCTGGACACCACAAGGTTGAATTATACAATGCACGTCTCAGTGCCCAAATAACTATCTAGGAACCTAATAAGTTGCCTATAGCTTTGTCAACTTAAAGAAAGTAGACAATTGGCATTTCTGCAAATAGCATAGGAAACAATGAGATGGTTAGCACAAGTACCTGAATAGCAATTTATTGGGCTAACTAGAGAGCCATTGTGCATGTGCCTTTAAGCATTACCCTTCAAGATGCTAAGGAACGACATTTGAAATTTTGCAGGTATGGAAATCTCGTATGGTTGACCTCGGAGGAAAGGTTTACACTTCAATTTCAAGTGAGGCAGATAGTTGTACTCATGTTTTGGCTGCTGATCAATCCTACCTACAAAAGAGATTGAACTTAGAAGCCCAAAAAAAGACACATCAACTAGTATGTTTTCTTCTGTTCTTATGTGTGATGTTGTCTGCAAGGTTTTAGAAGGTCGGCTTGTCTTTTTTAAGTTGTTCTTGGGATATTTATTTTAGACAGTTAATGGAATTTGGCATTTCATGGTGGGTAAAGCTGATCATTGTACTTTATCTGCTTTGTTTTTTTAGCAGTTCTTTCTAAAATATGACTGGGTTGAAGATTGTTTGAAGAAAGGAAACCTTTTACCTCACGATCCTTATCTACTTCTTAATCCGTCGACGAGCTTTGATCTAACATTTAAGGACGCAGTGAGCGAGAACTGCACACTCGCTTTGATGCCAGCCGAGCCTCTAGTAGGTTCTGGTGTCTCCCATTCAGGCCAGGAAAATAGCTGCCACTACACCGCTCTGGAACAAGGGAAATCTTATAGAAGTGGGTACGTTGAGGTCGAGCACCCTGGAATCGCAAGAGAGGTGAAAATGAGAGAAAAAGCATCCAGTTCCACTGTCCACGAGGAGAGTAAACTTCAAATTCTTCACAATGCACCAGAGCAGGAAAGAGCAGAGGAAACTTCAACTTTGGAGAAGGGACATGAACGCAATTTGCAAAATAACACTGATCCTCCTCTCAACTTAAACTCTCATTTAACTGGTCCTTTGTTGGAGATGTGGCATATTTATGAAGATGTCTTTGCAGATGAATGGCGCGCTTTTACTTACAAAAAGGTTTGCTTTTTCCCTGCATGATTTGAGAATGCCTTTTTTACATTTTGACTCCTTTTTGCTTTCGCTAGGTGACACTTTTGCAAGCTCCCCATAGTACTGGACAGCAAATGGCATGTGGGTATACAATGCTATTAAAGTGCTTGAGACTCTATTTTCAACATCTCAATGTTAAGCTCATTAAACTCATTATGCTGTCATTCTCTCTGGACTCATATAATAAGCAAAATTATCAAATATGTGTGCTATCCTGTGCAATATCTTGGAAAAGGGGTAGTATAGTTTCTAGGAAATGGAGGTAAAACTCATGTGGAAAGACCAAGGGAGTGCACACACCAGTGCCAACAGCAAGAATGGGAGTGCTTTTCAATATGGCAATATGACCAAGACTTCATATAACAAAAATGGACACTTTAAGACCAAATGTCAAAGGTGCAAAAATAATTAGCATGCAAACATTACCAAAGTGATTTTTTTTTGGAATGAAGGTAAACTATTACTTTAAGACGGTTTCCTGAACAAGAAATGCACTATCGTAGTTATGATCAAGATCACGTATTTTAGCGTCAATGAAGCAAAGAATGGCAATATGCAAAGCAAATTTAACAATCTCCCACGAAGAATGGCAAATTAGCAACATCATTACCTAGAGCCCTACAAGCAGTGGCGAAGCCAAGAGGTCTCCCACGAAGAGCTGAAGCAATACCATATTAATAAGTTGCATAATGAGTGTGCATAGGGTATATTATACCCAAAGAGGCCCTAAAATGGAACCTTCTAGGACAATAAACCTAAATTAGGGTCTAAGGAGGGAAAAAGTGCACCTTCCAAGTGGGTCTGCACCCATCCGGAAGGGGCCTCACTCCAAGACCAAGTGTTAATATAATGGGTTTTAGCCCAATCCAAATAAAATAAACAACTTATGTAGTTTAGGCATTTACTCAAATAAAATAATTGCATGTCTAATGTGTGGCTAAATACATGAATAAAAATAACCACTAAGTAATTGGAAATGAATATGAGGCTTATAAGCAGTAGCTTTTTAGGCATTTACACAAATAAAATAATTGTATGAGGTATGGCAAAAAACATGCATAAAAATAACCACTAAGTTATTGGAAATGAATATGAGGCCTACAAGAAGTAGCGAAGCAAGAGTTCTCCCACGAAGAGCTGAACCAATACCAAATCAATAAGTTGCATAACAAATGTGTATAGGGTATACTTATAAGTTATACTCAAAGAGGCCCTAAAATGGAACCTTCTAGGACAATAAACCTAAATTAGGGTCTAAGGAGGGAAAAAGTGCACCCTCCAAGTGGGTCTTCACCCATCCGGAAGGGCCCCTACTCCAAGACCAAGTGTTAATATAATGGGTTTTAGCCCAATCCAAACAAATAAACAACTTATGCTTTTTAGGCATTTACACAAATAAAATAATTTCATGTCTAATGTGTGGCTAATAACATGAATAAAAATAACCACTAAGTAATTGGAAATGAAGATGAGGCCAGCATTCCATGTCATATATGTGCCAGGTATAGGCTCAATAGTCTAGCAGTCCATAACTTGTCCATAGGTCACCTTGACTCAGAAAAACATTGCCCCCAATGTTGGCAAAATAGAAAAGGGACTAGTACCAGCAAAAACAAAGCATCAAGGAATAGGAACTTGTATATGAGCAGGAGCACCCTCAAAAGAAATATTAGTTGCAAGTGAGTGTGCCTGATCCGCAAGGAGAGGAGTATGTTTAAAACATCAATACGCTCCCATGTAGCCTCCTCAAAGGGCACCCATGGATTTTCCCTGTGTTTTGATTAAATTTCTTAAGCAGGTTTCAAACGTAAAGAAAAAATTATTTGAGAGATATTTTAGATTCGTGATTGTTTTCCAAGTTTATTTCAAAAAACTTCTTGGTGTGGTGTAGGCTGTCAACAAGATTGAGAAGCTTCCTTTCAAGCTCAATAATGCAGAAGAGCTGAAGGTTATCGAGGGCATAGGAGGCTCTATCATTGACAAAATTAAGGAAATATTAAGTACAGGGACACTTAAAAAGCTGCGACATGTTAAAGCTGATCCTAAGGTATCTTATCTTCAAAACATAATCTACATTAGGGTTGTGATTTATGAGTTCTTGGAATTGTTTTCAAAATTATAATGGTATCTTGTAGTTGTATCTTATATATGCTTTTTTATTTGTATTGATTTTACCTTTAGGCATCATGACCAGATGCACTCTTGAAATTTTTATACCATAATGCAAACACATCTCAAACATGATATGTTCACACAAAGTGAATTCCCTTGTTTAAGGTTGACTAGAAGATTGCTTGCACATCATTCTGCCAGATAACAAGAGTGGGGTAACTTTTGCTCGAATCACAATTCAAAGGTCTTTAAACAGCGATTATCAAGTTGAACCATTTCAGCCTCTTTTGTACCTATTTACAGTTTGTAATTTGGAAGCTTTTGTTATAGATCTAGGCTGTAGCTATTTTTGTTTTGTTGGCATGTATTTCCAGCCATGTAAAATCATGATAAAAATCTATCCATACTTCTTGGAATAACTCACACCTGAACCTAATCTTCAGATTCAAATCTGAACATACGGGTTTTGAACAAATTCGAATTGTTTTTGACCATTCAAAACAAGCTGATAAAAAACAAGAACTCTAGGAAACCTTTAAGTAGGTCATCCAACCATATATGTCTAGGCAGTGGGAGATCTTTAGTAAATATATCAAGACTTCTTTCTAAATCTAGATATTCTAGAAAGGTTGATGCAAAAAGAGATCTTCTTGGTCTCAAGGGTCGACAAAATACTCGAGACTAATTTTGGGTAAAGATTGTCAAATTGAGCTGAATATTGCATATCACCTGATTCCTCGACTTCCTTTGAATCAAAGAACTTTGACTCCCCTTGAATCAAATTATGAGAACATGATTAACCTTGCCATAACTTTGAGAACTTTGCTTGAAGATTTTGACTCCCTTGGTCTCTTTGAATATCTTCCAAGCACTTGATAAGTAGTTGGGTCCACGTGTGTCAATTCCTTGAATTGAATCCACATCAATTCTCCTAGTATTGTCTTAAGTCACCACCCCTTGTGATGGACTTGACGGACTTAGCTGAACTACTCCCCCTGGATGTCACTTCATGTTTGCATTCCAACAAGTCCCCAACAATGATAGAAATAGAATGTCATCCATGAACCAAACCAAATATGCAAGTAATAGAGCATCCCCAATAGAAAGATAGAACGTATACAATACTTCCTCACACAAAGTAACTGATACTCCCCCTCAAATACTTTCTTACACAAAGTACTTGACATTATCTTCTCCATGGAATCTCTTGCCTCTATCTCACACATAGAGTCACTTGCCCCAAACAACTTTCCAATTTAGAAAGCATCTCATCATGACATCTATTTATTCTGACAATTTGTCATGTGTGTACATCCATCTTCCTTGAAGGAATTTGCTTCATTTAAGAAGACTTCATATTGATTTTCTAAGGCTGATTAATAACCTGTCAATTCATATAAATGAACCCTGTTGTTTTTCTTGAGGCTAAACAACAACCTATACTGTTGATTTTCAAAAGTTAATCAACAACCTTATCTTCCAAATCTTCTTGGAAACAACAAAATCTACCACATGACAGAATATGAACTTAGACAAGAGAGTTTCTACCGCATAAACAAGCTACTATGACTTGAATAGAAACCAAACCGATACAATGTAGAATGACAACCATGATCTATACATCTTATGCAACTCACCTCTTAGAACTTCCACCTTTGTCGAACCTCGACAAAACCTTGTCTAATCTTAGAACGTTTGAAGTTGACCTGCTTCTGTGACACTACGATCGCTGATTGTCTTCTCCTACCATCTCCCTCACCGTCTCTTTTTTCACGTTGTTTTCCTTTTCCTGTGAGTTGACCCTTCCACTTTGCCTTGCAGTTGCATGACCCAACTTACATGTAGCTTCAATGACCCTTGTCAATGTTTTCCTACAGTGATGGCTCTCAAACAATGTTCTTGATCAGTAGCGATCAGACAGTGGCGATAGATCTAATTTTATCACTTTTTTGGATCCTTTCTCCACCTTGCACCCTGATTGCAAACAACTTCTAGTCATAGTGCTGGTCCTGACTCCTGAGACCTCTTTCAGCACACATCAAGGTTCTCTCCCTTCCTAAACCTTAGTGATGGCTATGATGGAAAAGAGCCATATTTTACAAAATGTATAACACGCTAGCTGTACAGAACATTAAAGACAAATGAAGGCATCAACATGCAAGTATGCTCAAAGAACTTTGGTGGCGTATATAAATAAAGAGGTATGCAACGCTTTGCAATCACGTACAACACTACATACTATGCTATTGCAACAACCTTGGCTAAAGAATGTTGTAACAAAGCTGCAACATACTTGCTGGAAATATGCCTATTTTGTAAGTGTTATTTGTTGCACACTTGTATTTTCACTATTTCATCTAGCAAAGGAGCTAACGAAGATAAAGCTTTCCCAAATGACTACAGAAGATTTAGTTCAAACAAGTGTTAGATTCAGTTGTTCAGATTAATTCTTGGAGTTAATAAGTTTTGGCATTGCTTGGATAGCGTGCTAACCTACTCGACTTTTTGAGACTACATAGTTTTGAGACAGTCCAACTAGTTAAGCATCATCGTTGTACTTTGTGTTTGGTGCATCAATAAAGTCTTTGATTCATGTCTCCTCTGCCACATCATCATCATCACTGCCCTCCCCCTCTGCCTCATCATCTGCCTCCTCCTCCTCCTCACTAACATACTCCTCTGAGTAAGAGGTCTCTGTGGATGAGGCCAAAGGCTCCTCATCCTCACCATCACGGGAGCGTGAAGCTCGATCCTAGCTCATCAATCTTGGCTCAGCCACCTCGCCAGTATCCTCGTGGCAGCTGTGGTGGTAACCCGTGCATACAAAAATGGTGAATGATTACAATTGGGCAACGTGCACAATGAGGTTAATAGTTATCAACACCAATTTCCAAAGACACAGCCTTTGTTCAAACTAACTTGTAAGTTCTAAGTTCTAACTTGTGGTCCATACAACAATGCATACACGTCCTTCCCCCCTGGTCCCTCAGTGGCAAATTTGGAACTTTTGTCACCATCAATCTCATCGGAAATGATCTGCATCAAATCTCAATTAAATCAAAGTTTCAAAAGGTTAGATAGTAGATAGTATATACTTGTAAGTCAGATTCCAGAACTTACAAGCTACAGATTTACCGTTGGTGGAGTTACGAGTAAGTTCTAACTAAGTAGCTAGTAGCTACTAGCAATATTGAATAATCAAAAGTTTAAACCACAATTTACCTGAATTGCCTCTCTGGTCTTATGTAGCCTCTGTAGCAATCGCAAGTTGGCATGCACATACACCAACCTGTCGAGCTATGGCGTCGAAAGTCTGTTCCTCCTCGAATCAGAGAAAACACACTCCAGTTCCTCTCACATGCAACCGCTGTGCAATCGTGTGAGAGAACTCGAATTGCTAGAGTCTGCAATATGGGAACGTCAATCCCATACTTGTCCCACCATGAGACAGGCTGCAGCATGTCTAGTGGTAAGAATTTAGAAATTTGACAAGTAGAGTCTGAGTCAAGAGTCAAAACTTTTAATTAACTCCTGAGTAGTGAGGACTCACTTCAAATGAGTTCTAAATTCTAATAGGTCAAGTTAGATTTGAACTCAAGAGTCTCACGTCTAAACACCATCAAGTCATCCATCAATGCATCCTGGTCAGCAGGATTAGGATAGACTGCTTGAATGTAGGTGTTCCATCCATTCCTAAGCTCCCTATCTCGATACTGGGCTGGACTCCTCCACAATGGGTGAAGGATATGGGCCACTACATGTAGAGGATGATGGAACCAATCCTATCTTGATTGCCATCGATCTCGTATCTCTTCTATCCTGTACATTTAACATAGGCAATATGTAAATGACATTTCGCATTTATGATCTCAGAAATTCAAAATTTCAATGAGCACTTGCCAACATCCACTCCACATTGATGATTGAGCGTACATAGTACATACTACATAGTACAAGTCAACTTACTACACATTGCACAAGGATTAAATGTTAGTGACAAGTCAAAATCGTTTAGTACATACCTATCTGATTAAGCAGTAATGACTCAGAGGTTAGAGGTTGGATGAGTATGTAGTTACTAGTATACTTGGTGGGGGTAGGCCTCAAAACCTCGAGCTGTGAATGAGCCCTGAACATGCTCAGCACTCTCAGTCTCTTGGTGACAAACCTCACCAGGAATCGTGCTGTGTCAACCACCTCCTTGATCCAAGGCAACTTCGCTATATCCTCAAATAGGAGGTCCAGACAATGTGCAACGTAGGGCATCCAAAAAATGTTGGGATAGGCCTCATGGACAAGCCTCCCCATCACAACGCAATTAGATGCATTGTCAATTACAACCTATCAGAATTCAAATTTCGAAATAGTAAATACATTGTACAGGTAAAAAGTCTATGTGAGTGATGAGTCTCAAGTCATGACCCATCATGACTCATACACAATGACATACACCCAACTTACAAGTCACAATAGTAATTACATTACAGTTATGGATTCGGCTCATTACATTCGCCACGTCCATTTACATTTACTTTACTTTATGAATAAGAAGGCCTTGGCCCTTTTGTATTCATTATTGACACTTAGACTATATGGCTGGCCTTGGGCCCTATTTGGTCACATTTTTAGGACTTGGTCATATTGATTTGGAGTGGGGGTCCTCCTACTGGGGGGGCACACTATTTTCCCTCCAAATCTCCTGCCTCCCTCTATTTCTTGAATTCCTACTATAGGGTTCATTGGTAGGGTATATATAGGGCAACATTGTAGTCTTTTATTCAGTTGATGATATTGATCTCTCTCTTTAGTCTCCTTAATCTCTCTCGTTCATGCTTTCTAGGGTTAAGTCTTGCTTATGTGATGCTTTCATATCTTAGCTCTAGATCAATTGTGGCTTCATTCGTAACTTGGTATCAGAGCACTTTCTTGAGCATCATCAACAAACAAATTTCTCTCACCGGAGGGCGCCCATTTTCAGCTTGGATCTTCACCATTTTCAGCTTGGATTTGCAGCTTTCTCTCCACTTGTTTTGTAGATTATCACTACCGTTTGGAGGATTGGCGCCCTACTGCTGCCCACCTACTGCCCATTTTTCGGCCCCTACCATCAGCCATTTTTGGGCGCCCTACTGCTCCATTTCTGGCACCCTACTGCTCCAATGATTTGCTGAAAATTTTCACCATTCTCTTTTGGCACTCATCTTCCTCACTTGGCTGTCCATTTTCCAGCCATACACTCCACTACTTCTTGATACTTCTTTCTCTCATTAATTGGTTGCTTTTGCATGCCCCTCTGATCTCTATTTGGTGGCTGCCCGGTACCTCTCCATTTTATTACTGTTTTCAGCACGCTTTCGATTGCGGTTGCGAGGTACTACTTACACTATTTGTCATTTCCCTCTTTTCTTCTTTAGCGGGCTTTGTCACGTCTTTTCATTGGCGTACCTGTTGTGATGACTTATGTCCTCTCCTTTAGTTCGTCCAATTGATTAGCGTCTCGTCTCTTATTTCTTATTTTCCTCATCTTGACACATTCACCTACCCCGAGTGAGAGTCTTTAGGAGAACCTATCCGATCAATTTCGTCACATGGATGATACCATTTATGGCCTCGCTCTTCACCTAGACACTGTTATGACCCACTTTGCCACTATGCAGCCACAAATTGATTCTTTATAGCCCCATGGTCCTGGTAAAGCTCCTGTTCATCCTCCATTTGGGACTCCCCCTCCATTTGGATTTCCGTCTTCTTTTGCCAGTCAGCCTGGTGGTGGACAGTTCCTTCCACCTAACCAACCAGTTTCGTCGCATGGATGATACCATTTCTGGCCTCGCTCTTCGCCTAGACACTGTTATGACCAGCTTTGCCACTATGCAGTTACAGATTGATTCTTTATAGCCCCATGGTCCTGGTAAAGCTCTTGTTCATCCTCCATTTGGGACTCCCCCTCCATTTGGATTTCCATCTTCTTCTGCTAGTCAGCTTGGTGGTGGACAGTTCCTTCCACCTAACCCACCTCCTGGTTTCTTTCCACGTCACACAATTCCTGAGCCATACTTTGCTCGAGATTTTCGTGATAGGGTACAGCTCGCTACCTATTCCGGTTCCTCTGACGGGAACTTATTAGAGAATTGGTTTGCCAAGCTCGACACATTTTCAGATTTACCCTAAGACTGATCCTCAGAAGATCCAGTTCGATGCTTTGCAATTAGATGAATGTGCTGCCACTGGTGGCAGGGTCTATCGAGCTGATCCTAATCGGGAAGGGCTCCATATCTGGCCTACCTTTTGCCGTGACCTCCGTCATGCTATGATTGATCCTCAGTGGCTCAACTGCCAGCGTGATACCTTCCGTAGTCTCACTCAGACTAGTGATCTTGCTTCCTATATAGATTAGTTTACGGAGCTTTCTTATCTTTTCACAGGTCTACAGCCCACTGAGCTTATTTCTCGTTACATTGCTGGGCTTCGTGGTGCCTTACGTTATGATGTTTCTTCCTTCCGTCCTCCCACACTTGTTGAGGCTCTTGCCAGTACTTTACAACATAAGTACTCTGACATCTTTCCTTTCTGCTTCTCTCGACCCCGTCTTTCTGCTTCATCTTTTCCCGCTACGTCCACCTCTACGCCTTCCACTTCTGTTCCGGCCTCTTCCATTGTCCCTTCGTCTACTCGTCCTCCAACCCCTCGTCCTGCTTTTTTCTGAGTTTGCTGACCTTTAGCAGAAGCGTCTTGGCTTTCGTTGTAACAGTCCTGACCATCTTGCCCGTGATTGCTGCCAGCCCCTGCCTACTACTACTGTTGTTTTTTACCATGAGGGCACTACTCCAGATGATTAGAATATCTACTTTCATATTTTTGATGAGCCTGACCTATCTCCTGAGCCTTCCACTGATTTACTTCTTGCTACTTGCCATGCTCAGGTTGCCTATGCTACTTGGACAGGGCGTCCTAGTCCTCGCTCCATTCGGCTACGTGCATGCATTACTGGTCGTGAGTATATTGTTTTAGCTAATACCGGCAACACTCATTCTTTTATCAGCTGTTATATCACCAGTCGGATCCGTGCTTCACCTGTTCTTGCTCCACAGCCTCTCACATTTGAGGTTGCCAGTTCACACTCTTTTCCTAGTTCTTAGATGTTTCAAGAATTGGCATATCGCATTGGAGATTTTTCTGGACAGGCAGATCTTTACATTATTCCTATGGAGCATTATGATCTTATCCTTGGTGTTGATTGGTTTGCATCTCTTGGGGCCGTTACACTAGACTTGACACAGCAGACATTGACATTTGTACATGGTGCAGTTCACGCTCACTTGTTGGCATTGATTCTCAGGGAGACTTCCAACTGATCAGTGGGAAGCAATTTATTCGCAACCTGGCGAAGGCTCATTGTGCAACCTTATTATGTGTTCAGCATGCAGTAGTAGTTCCTCTAGTTTCTACTCCAGTAGTTGTTCCTCAGGTGATCTCTAACTTATTACATTAGTATGCTTTTGTCTTTTCAGAACCTACGAAGCTACCACCATTACGTGACGTGAACCACCATATTGACTTGCATCCTGGTTTTGCTCCTCCTTCTCGTCCCCCTTATCATATGTCTAGATCTGAGTGTGATGAGATTGAGCTCCAAATTACTACCTTGTTAGATCAAGGTCTCATTGTTCCTAGTCACAACCCTTTTGGTGCCCCTGTTCTCCTTGTTAGTAAGAAAGATGGTACCAAACGTTTGTGTATTGATTACCGTGCTTTAAATAAGTTGACTATTCGTAATCAGTACCCTATTTCGCACATGGATGACCTCTTTGACTAGCTCGGTACCTCTAAGCTCTTTTCTAAGATAGATCTTCTTTCTGGATATCACCAAATTAGGATGCACCCTTCTGATGAACATAAGACTGCTTTTCGTACTCATCTTGGTTTATATGAATTTCGTGTGCTTCCTTTTGGTGTCACTAATGGTCCTCCTACATTCCAGAATGTGATGAATAACATCATGCGTCCGCTTCTTGGTCATTGTGTCTTGGTTTATTTTGATGATATTCTTATTTTTAGCCAGTCTCTTGCTGATGAGCATGTTTCCCACCTTTCCTCTGTTTTTCAGTTACTTGTACATCACCAGTTATTTGCTAAGTTGTCTAAATGTTCTTTTGTTGTTGCTTAGATCGAGTTTCTTGGTTTTCTTGTTTGTGATGGGCCCATTCGTTTGGACCCTCATAAGGTTCAGGCCATCCAGGATTGGCCTATTCCGACTGATGTTCATCATGTTCGTATGTTCCTTGGGTTACCCACTCACCTTCGTCGTCCCGTTTCTCATTTTGCCACTGTTGCAGCGCCTCTTCATGCACTTTTGAAGAAGTCTCATACTTTTCTATGGACTTCTGATTGTCAGTTAGCGTTTGATACTCTTCGTCATGTTGTTGTTGATGCCGCCGTTATGTGTTTACCCCAGTTTGATTAGTAGGACGGCCATCCCACTGGACCAAAAACTGAATCTGCCGGCGGCGTCGACTATGGTATAGACGAACCTGTAATATAGCAGCAGGTAAAAATGGAAATAACTCTGGAGCAGTAGGAAACTCAGCATCACAAGGAGCGTCATACTCAATAGCAGCACGTAATAAACTGACATGGAATACATCACAGGCGCGTGTGGAAGCAGGAAGCTATAAGCGATATGTAACTGGACTAAGAACCTCCAAAATGCGATAAGGCCCATAATAACGTGGTGCAAGCTTCTCAGTAGAAGCATGGCCCTGGACAAAATGATGACGTGCAAACCGTAGGCGTAGATAAACCATATCTCCAAGCTGAAACTCAACATGGCGGCGGTGACGATCAACTGAGGTCTGATAACGTTGCTGAACATGCTGTAAATGAGAACTGGCCCGGGTAATAAGCTCTCGAGCACCAAGGTATCCAAAAAGCCCGAGAAGGTAGAACAATCCATCATAGGATACAACAAGAACGGATGGAGAATCGGATGACCCATCGGAACTGGCCGCAAGTGTAATCCCAAAGTACACACCAGGCGCACAAGTGAGGAATAGAAGAAATGCACTGGAACGAGGAACAGGATCTGCAACATCAGTAGCAAGCATCGCATCAATATCCACGTGTAGCTGGGAATGAGTATCAAAGCACATATGAGCAACACTGACGTATATGGCGGCAACATCCCCAAAAACTATCCAAGAGAGGAAGAATTCTCTCAAGGTACCCTGATGGTCTCGGAACACCAGAACAAAGTGGCAACTCAGCATCGGATACCAAGCGATATGGAGCAACCTGAAATGACAGGGAATTTGAAGATCACCCAGACAAACAGTAGCTGGAACGGAGGCAATAACCCAAGCAAACAGGATATGCCAAGCCTGACAATGAGCAACAATCCAAGGAACAGATAGAGAGCCACATGCATAATCATAGAGATATTCGCACCATAGGCGATCAGTAATATGGAAAAACCAGCACCAATCAACAGGTCCAAATGAAAACCAAGCTATATGTAATAACCAGGAATTCCATGTATCCATAGCATCGGCATGGACAGCAGCAAGCCTATATGTAGAAACACCAGGAGACGGAAGGATGTCCGTGTACTCATCTAGAAAGATCCCAGCATATAAATACCCTAGATAAGTAATAGTGACCATCTGGCACATATACTCGGATGAAAAATGTGTAATAGTAAGGGCCAAAGGCGCATGAATCATGTCAGGAACCGTAGAAATATCATGAGACAGATCACAAACCTCAAG
This sequence comes from Diphasiastrum complanatum, assembly GCA_029204225.1. NCBI lineage: Eukaryota > Viridiplantae > Streptophyta > Lycopodiopsida > Lycopodiales > Lycopodiaceae > Diphasiastrum > Diphasiastrum complanatum. The sequence goes on from CM055096.1 coordinate 62,824,358, forward strand.
TAGAGATCCATGGAGTAAAGCGAAAGAAGATACAACCTGATCACCAATAGCGAGGGAACCATCAAACGTGGACCCATGAAGAACCCCATAGAAATCAGCAGGAATATCGGCCATAACAGACTCAAGAGATGGAGATATAGAGACCAATGGAGAAGATACTGCACTAACCACCGAACCAGGAGGGCAATCTGAAGTATGCGCAAAAGCAATAGTAGAAATACCACCAAGGTATACGGCCTCAATATCAATGAAACCAGGAATGACCACTGAATACGATATCTGTGAATCAAGGCATATAGGCGCAAGGCACACAACAACAACCTGTAAATCTGAAGCAGCATCAACCTGAGGAAGAGGACCCACGGATGGTGAAAGTGAAGCAGCAACTGATGTACTCTGAATGGAAAGAAGAGTTGCATCGTCAGCCTTTGGCAGGCTACGCATAAACTGCTTCCCGGTAACCAACTGGAAGTCTCCCTGAGAATCAATGCCAACAAGTGAGTGTGTAACTGCATCAAGTACAAATGTCAATGTCTGCTGTGTCAAGTCCAGTGTAACGGCTCCAAGAGATGCAAACCAATCAGCACCAAGGATAAGATCATAACGCTCCATAGGAATAAAGTAAAGATCTGCCTGTCCAGAAAAATCTCCAATGCGGTATGGTAAACGCTGAAACATCTGAGAACTAGGAAAAGAATGGGAACTGGCAACCTCAACTGTGAGAGGCTGTGAAGCAGGAATAGGTGAAGCACGTATCTGACGAGTGATATAACTGCTAATAAAAGAATGAGTGCTGCCAGTATCAACTAAAGCAATATACTCACGACCTGTAATACGTACACGTAACCGAATGGAGCGAGGACCAGGACGCCCTGTCCAAGTAGCATAGGCAATCTGAGCATGGCAAGTAGCAGGAAGTAGATTAGTGGAAGGCTCAGAGGATAGGTCAGGCTCATCAGAAATATGAATGTAGATATCGGAATCATCTGGAGTAGTGCCCTCATGGTAAAAAACAGCAGTAGTAGTAGGGAGAGGTTGACAGCAATCACGGGCAAAATGGTCAGGACTCTTACAACGAAAGCAAAGACGTTGCTGCTGAAGGTCAACGAACTCTGCAGACGTGTAACGTCGGACGAAAGCAGGTCGAGGAGTCGGAGGACGAGGAGACGAAGGGACAATGGAGAGAGCTGGAACAGAAGGGGCAAGCGTAGGGGTGGACGCAGCGGGAAAAGATGAAGCAGAAGGATGGGGTCGGGAGAAGCGGGAAGGAAGAGTGTCAGAGTACTTATGCTGTAAAGTACTGGCGAGAGACATCGCCCCAACAAGTGTGGGAGGACGGAAGGAAGAAACATCATAACGTAAAGCACCACAAAGCCCAGCAATGTAACGAGAAATAAGCTCAGTGGGCTGTAGATCTATGAAAAGATAAGAAAGCTCCATAAACTGATCTGTATAAGAAGCAAGATCACTGGTCTGAGTGAGACTACGGAATGTATCACGTTGGCGGTCGAGCCACTGAGGGTCAATCATAGCATGACGGAGGTCACGGCGAAAAGTATGCCATAAATGGAGCCCTTCCCGATCAGGATCAGCTTTATAAAGTCACCACCACGTGGCGGCGCGTCCATCTAAATGTAAAGCAGCCAACTGGATCTTATGAGGATCAGTCTTAGGGTAGATCTGAAAATATGTGTCACGCTTAGCAAACCAATTCTCGAATAAATTCCCGTCAGAGGTACCGGAATAGGTAGCAAGCTGTACCCTATCACGAAAGTCTCGAGCAAAGTGTGGCTCAGGAAGTGGGGGACGTGAAAAGAAACCAGGAGATGGGTTAGGTGGAATGATCGGTCCACCACCAGGCTGACTAGCAGAGGAAGATGGAAATCCAAATGGAGGGGGAGTCCCAAATGAAGAAAAAACAGGAGCTTTACCAGGACCATGAGGCTGTAAGGAATCAATCTGTGACTGCATAGTAGCAAAGTCGGTCATAACGGTATCAAAGCGAAGAACGAGGCCAGAAAGGGTCTCATCCATGCGACGAAACTGATCGGATAAGGTTTCCTGAGTAGTCTCACTCGGGGTAGGTGAATGTGCCATAATGATAGTGGAAGGAATAGACGAAAACTTGAGAGAGCGGACTCTTGTCGTCACCCCAAATTAGTCTATTAAAACCATTATTATCACAACTAAGAAAGGACAACAATCAGCAAATGAAAAAAAGTGAAAATGAAGGCTGTGAAAATGCGCTGGACAGCCAGGAGGCAAGTGACAAATTGGAATATCAAACGGAGTCGGAATTTCGTGAAACCTGGTTGAGGATGGACGATGGACAGCCTGCAAACAAGGTGTGAAAAATGGCTGCAAACGGAGACAAAAACGGACGAAAGTGACAGGTATGAAGCGGCCGCACAGCCTGCCAACAAAAGTGAAAAGAGGGCTGAAAATGGAAGGAGGAACGAACGAAAAAGACGAGGGAATTGGGCGCTGGAGAGCCTGCAAACAAGCTAGAAATGGGTGATGGAGGGTTGAAACTTGGGCGCCGGAAATAATCTGCCCCAATTTTTTTTTTTTCCGGCCGCCAAATTTAGCGGAAGTACTTCCACTAACTATCTGCTAAAGCTCCGCCATGGAAAATGATGGGAGCTGTTCCTCCTCCAAACTGTGCTGAATGTTGCTGAAGCAAAGAGACGAAAGCCCTCAACAAAGAGAGAAAAATCAGCAAGGAAAATGGGCACCCAAGCAGAAAATCAGATCTGAAATTCAGCAATCAGGAAAGTGCTCTGATACCAAGTTACGAATAAAGCCACAACTAATCTAAAGCTATGCTATGAAAGCATCACATAAGCAAGACTTAAGCTATGAAAGCAGCACATAAGCAAGACTTAACCCTAGAAAGCAGGAAAGAGAGAGATTAAGGAGACTAAAGAGAGATCAATATCATCAGCTGAATAACAAATGACACAGTTTCCCTACTTATAGCCAAGAGGAAGCCCTAAAAGGAAGCTTACGGTGGCTAGGGCCCAACTGGGAGGGAAAATAGTGCGCCCTCCAAGAAGGCCCCCACTCTCCAGTAATATGTCCAAATGGCCTAATAATGAATAATAAGGCCAAAGGCCAACCATATAGTCTAAGTGTCACTAATGAAAAAAAAAGGGCCCAAGGCCTGCTTATGCATAAATTAAAGTAAATGTAAATGGAGGCGGCGAATGTAATGAGCCGAGTCCATAACTGCACCATACAAATAATGCCTCCAAGTCTTAAGGGCATGGACTATAGAAAAGAGTTCCTTTTCATAGGCACTTTACCTAGTCTGAGCTGGCTCGAGTTTTTTACTCTCGAACGCAACTGGTCGTCCACCCTGAGTTAGCATAGCACCTACTGCAAAGTCGCTAGCATCTGTTTCGACCACAAATGGCTGATTGGGGTCGACGACTTTTAAAACTGGTGCTGTAGCTAAGGCTGTTTTGAGAGCATCAAAGCTCTCCTATTGTGCGGACTCCCAAATGAACTCCTTTCCCTTCCCCTTAAGGAGATTTGTCATAGGGACTGCTATCTGAGCATATTTCATGACAAATCGTCTGTAATATCCCGCCAGACCAAGAAAGATTTGAAGTTCCAAAATATTCTGAGGTCTCAGCCAACTGAGTATTGCTTTAACCTTATTTGGGTCCATCTTAATCCCATCTGAAGAGATAATGTGACCCAAATATGCTACCTCTTCAACGAAGAATTCACACTTGGATTGTTTAGCATAAAGCTTATGCTTTCTGAGCAGTCGAAACACCTTTCTGAGGTGTTTTAGATGCTCCTTCCTCGTTTTGCTGTAGACGAGGATGTCATCTAAAAATACAACTACAAACTTACCCAAGAATGGTCTGAGGACACTGTTCATCAAGGTCATAAAGGTAGCTGGGGCATTTGTGAGCCAAATGGCATCATCTTAAACTCATAATGACCATGACGAGTCCTAAAGGCTGTTTTCGGGACATCTTCCGATTTTATACGGACTTGATGATATCTCGATCTGAGGTCTATTTTACTGAAAATTTTAGCCCCATCGAGTTGATCAAACAACTCGTCTGCCCGAGGCATAGGATATTTATTCTTTATTGTGACTTTATTGAGGGCTCTGTAATCTATGCAAAGACGCATAGACCCCTCTTTCTTTTTCACCAAAAGGCTCTGTTCGGCTGACCCGATACGGAGGTTTAGAAACAGGGGTTGTACCTGGTACTAGGTTTATTACATGATCTACCTCTCTGGTAGGTGGCAAACCATGTGGCAAATCTTCAGGAAAAACATCTTTAAATTTAGACAATAAAGTTTCTAATTTACTGATTTTCTGCTGTATAGAACTAGAAATAGAAACTTCAGGAATAAACTGAAAGTCACATAAGAATACCTGATGGTCGTCGTCTCCGATTAGCTGACAGAGCTGTGAACTGCAGACCATAGGACTGTTGGGAACATCATGCTCCCCATGCAACTGGATCTCTCGGCCTTTATGCTGAAAGCTGAGGGTGTTCTCCTGATAGTTTGTGGAGGGAAGGTCCTAAACTGTAGAGCCAATCTCTCCCGAGAACAATGTCTGTGCGATCCAAGTGCATTATCTTAAAGTTTATTTCATCTTGGTACCCCTGAATACCAAGATTTAAGTTACTTACCATAGTTTCCCAGATTTTCTTATCTTCACCCTTAGCTAATGAAACTATGTACCTATGCTGACTAGGTACTTCTGGTAGTTTAATTTTTTTAACCAGGGTGTAGTTGATGAAATTATGGGTTGCCCCATCATCAACCATAACTCTTACTGACTAATTACCAACTTTCCCATGCATACGTACTAGGTCATGCGGCCCAAAGCTGAAGGGTCTCGCTAGCATTGCAGAGGTCAGCTGGCAACAGTGTTCATGATCTTCATGATACACTTTGATCTCGGAAGCTGCCGAGTCAATGGGAAAACTTACAGTCTGAACAAGATGAACTTGTTTCTTATCTTTTTTATCTTTTTTAGTGAAAGGCCCCTTGGGACACTGTCTAACTATGTGTCCCTTGCCCATACACACAAAGCACAAACGTTCTTGTTTGGCTTTCTCAAAATCTTCTGGTTTTAAGGGCTGTATGAATGAAGGGCGTTTCTGAGGAGCTTCACTTTTAAATTTATCCTCAAAGATGAATATAAAGTAGAGGTCCAGAGAAACTCGCCTACTACCCTTGAGCAAGCTCTCAGATATGCTCAAATCTATGATGATTCAGTGGGTAGGAAGAGGGATAGACAACAGCCCCTTTGTGAGCAGCCTCGGACAAACCCTCTGATTTTCCGATAATCATCCAGATTTTTAATTTTTAAAATTGCTTCTCGATACTGCGAGATATATTGGATTAGGGACTTGTCCATTACTGTTCTTTCCCAGGCTTCCCAGGCTCTATCAAGTTCATTCTCTGGTAGGAATTCTCTTAGGAAAGCTTCTTCAAAGGCTTTTCATGACCGGGGAGTCTGCCCAGTCTCCTGGAGATTTAACCACCACTTATAGGCCATGGGCCCTAAGGAAAGACTGGCCTCAATTGCTTGCAAATGGTCAGGGGTCTGTTTAAGAGCATGAATGTTCTTCCATTTGCTGAGGAAGGTTTGTAGAATACCTGCATTTCTATCTTTCTCTTCCCCAATAAAAGTAGGAGGCTTTAAATCTTTAAAAACACTGGGGTGAGACCGTAGAGTCTCACCCGAAACTGATGGAAGTGGAGAAGGGGACAACTGAAAAGTGGAGGGAAGGCTTCCTTTCGTGGAACTCAAAATCAAGCCTTTGAGTTCAGCGAACGAGTCATCCACACTGGACTTGAAATTGGCTAATGCCAACTTCAAAAAAAAAACTTCTGTTACCAAATGGAGGAACTGCTCCTTGGTAACCAATTCGTCGAGTTCTTCGGCGAATTGTTCCTGTTCTTCCATTTCCATGGGTTCTTTCCCTTTTCTGTAAGCCAAGGCTTCTGTTTCAAGTTCGTCGATGCCTCTCTCCGGGGGTTGATCAGGTCCCTGAGGAGTGGTCATTTTCAGAATTGAAAGAGAGGTACCTTAACTTCTGAAAAAAAGGTCAGAAAGACTGATTTACAACTGTACAAAGAGGGAAAGATGACTTAGCTGTTTCTGAGGATTGTACTTCCAAAGAAAATACAAAGAGGAACCCTCTCAGCTCTTTTACCCAAGATTTCAGACCTGCTATCCCGGAAAATCCCAGTTTGAAGCTCCAAAACGGTGCCAAATTTCCCGGTTCTTGAGTGAAGTAGCTCGCTGATCTGATTTCAGATGTGGGGCTCCAACAAACCGAGTAAAAACCGGAAAAATACAAGAAGAAATCCGAAATTTTGATGTCCCTGCCCTCGCTGATTGGACAGCAACCTGTCTGGCCCGATTTGTCCAAATTTAGACTCAAAAATCCGCTTGAATCTCTGATTTGACCTCAGGTGGTAGGTCGCTGGTCTGTGGCAAGCAAGTCTGAAGCTCAGACTTCTGAAAAACCTTTGAAATATAGAGATAAATTCTGAAATTTGTCCCCTACTGTCCAGCGCTGGACCTGCTGTAGAAATCCTCTTCAAACCTTGCTTACTTTGTATTTCCACTCAAAACTCAAGGAAGGAGGCTGCTCTGACAGCGCTGGTTTTTGCATCAAACTTCCTGACTTAAAAACGCTCCAAAATCCGGAATTTCCACTCCAAAATCGAAGTTTAAACCCTGATTGGCAGCAGGCTGATCCAAATTTTACTGTAAAAACAAGTAATCCTACGGAGATTTCCACCATAGATAGCTGGCTCTCCAGCGCTGACCCTGCTCTATCTATTTTTGCAATATTAACAATAATTGCTATGCACTCTGATGGATTTCTCCCCTGCTGAAACTGAGCTCCCAAAGAAGGAGATGGCTCTGATACCAGTGTAATAGATCCTAACACCACAGTAGGGCAAACACTAACTGATCCACCCAACCTTGCCTACTCCCTGATATAGAGTAAGCTCCTCCTAGCCCAGTGTGACGACTGGTAGCATGCAACTGCCAAGTGTCGGCCACGTGTCACTGACGTGGCTGACTGCACGTCGGGACCCAACTGGGGGCCCTGTCCTGCTGAGAGGGTCCCTAGACTGTGTTAGGCCCGCCATGGCTATGGACCATGCTGGGGCACACTACTCACACTGTCTTGCCCTGTTGGTCGTGTACATTGGCACGACCCTGACTGTGGTATCTGACCTATCTGTGTTTTCTAGGGTTCGGCACTGGTCACGAGCTCGTAACACTGCTGCTACTACTACTGAAAAAAGATGTAATACAAGCTGCAGTGGGCAGTGAAACTGAGATCTGCTGCCGATGTCGAATGTAAGAGGGTCGTCTCCTCGTGGTAGGATGAAGAGGTAATGCTGGGAGGTGCGCTGCCTCTGATCTTTGTGGGAAGTCGTGTCCTCATCTTCGTCATCATCATCTGAATCTGGGACTGGTCGTGAACGTCGTCTGGAGAAAAAGGAGGTAATCTGAAGCTGTGTGTCAGGAGCAATCTGACGCCGAGGCTATAGATCCCGTCGTAATAGAAACATCTCTCGGATCATAACTGCCACACAGCGTGGATCCTCATACGTAACAAGTGAACGCAAAGTAACTGGTGTATCCCTGAACAAGCAATAGTATCTCCAACGAATCTCATAATAAGCTGGGCAAATGAAAATAAAATGCTCCTCAGTCTCTACTGCACCTAGGGAACATAGCTGGCAGATCCTGTCCTCTCGTGGGGTACCCTGAAACCGACCAATCTCAATCTCAAGCTGGTGTGAAGAGACACGGAGCTGACCCAATATGAATCTGAGACCATGTGATAATCCAGATCGTAGGTAAAGCGGTAGAAGAGGAGACCCTGATACATCTTTCTCCAGTAAATGAAGTCGATAAAAGTCGAGTTTGACACCCAACTGGCCATGCCAGGCCCACTCAAGGTGAGCTCTATAAATGAATTGTCAGATGTAGTAGAAGGAAGTGCAGTGATAGAGATACCGAATGTGCTAAGAAGTCTAGAGGCCTGAGAGAACCAAGCCACATGGTAGCCCTGACTCTGAAGATGCTAAGATGAAATGAGAGCAGCCTGAGTATATCTCTGCTCAGAGGACTAGAACGCACTAATGCACTGAATATATGTGATGAGCTGGAGTAAGGCATCAAGGTACATAGGCGGAACCGCAAACTCAGCAAGGATGATCTAGTTACTACTGAAGGCTCAGCCCGAATCATGCGTGAAAGCATAGTGATTTATAATCGCGAGATACTAGCCAGTCAGATGAAGTGAGGCCCGTGCACCATGCAGCTGATGCATAGAGGGCTGTAGGAGAAACAATGGTGTCAAAAAGCCGACACTTACTCGAGGCATCTCGAATAGACTTACGGAAGCAAAATCTCTCCATCTGGGCAAGAGAAGCATGGCCTTTCCCAAGTCTACTAGAAGCTGCATGTCTCATACTAAATATAGGACCAATAAAAAGTGTGCCCAAGTAAGTGTAGGATGGAACAATCTCTAATGGCTGACTATCCTCATGTCTTTGTGTGTGTGTGTGTGTGTGTGTGTGTGAGATAATAGATTGTGTGTGCGCGTGAGTGTGTGAGTGTGTGTGTGTGTGTGAGATTGTGCGTGTGCGTGAGAGTGTGTGTGTGTGTGTGTGTGTGTGTGTGTGTGTGTGTGTGTGTGAGAGAGAGAGAGAGAGAGAGAGAGAGAGAGAGAGAGAGAGAGAGAGAGTATGTGCATTGTGTGTGTGGTGTCACGACTCACGTGTGCATGAGTTTCGTTGTGTGTGAGACTTTTGAGTGTGTGTCTTATGTGTCACACTCACGAGACTTGAGGGCTCAAGTGTGACTTGTGATTAGGGTGAATCCCAATAATTCAAAATTGATTGAAGATTCAAGAATCAAGATATTGAATTGTGATTGGTCTTCCTGCCACCTGGTGCCATGCCGAGGACAAGAGATCCCTTATGGGACCATGTCACCATTGATGCTTCTTACGGTACCTCCAGCACGAAGAGGTGGACTTGTAGATACTGTCACGTCTCCTTCACAGGTGGGCCTGCTCGGATTAGGGCGCAGTTATACCATCAGCGTGGATACAATATAGCCCCTTGCGAGCAGGCACCAACATCATTGGCACATATAGGTGATCGAGCTCGAGCGGAGGAGCATGAGGCTGGTACTTCGATGGCGAGAGGTAAATAGGTTCCACTAAAGCCTGAAGTTTAAGCTTAGTCCTAAGTGAAAAGTCATTTCAAGTTTCAACTTGCACAATGTGAATGTATGTAATTTTCTACTAATTTTGAGTGTTGCTGAAATTTGAGACTTGAAAGATATCAGTTCAAATGTCCAAAATTGTATTGTATGAATTTCCGAGTCGCGACTTTACAATTCGATTTTGCCAAATGAACACCGAACACTGAATTCTTTAATGTTGACATGTCACAACTTACACATTTGTCATTGACACAAGGCGATGGAGAGCCTCCACGTCACTGGTTGTACCTTTTGCAGTTCTCACACCCATCTCTTCTCAGGAAGAGGCCGAGGGTGTAGGTGCCAGTGATGTCCAGCGTGGTCCACCTGCTGACATCGATGGATCTTCGGAGCCACGCAGAGCCCCTGTGCCATCGACGAGGGCTCGTGACCATCTTGGTAGGTCCACACAACTTGGGGCTATTATGTGGGTCGCTATGACCTATGCGACCTCCCCTTTCACTTGGCCAGGTACATACCGCATTCTTGACTCCTGAATCTTTCTTAATTTTGATCAATTTTTTTTAATTTGTACTATGTACATTGTAGTGTCATGTATCATGTATGGCATATGCGGCTATGTCTCTACTTTGCTCTCTAGATTTTGGTTCGTCATCCTTAGATGTCTCAAAATTTGAACTATATGAGTCATGAGTCATGACACATTGACAAGTCACAAGTTACACAATTGACTCTCGACTCAATGGATTATGCAATTTGTTTGTACTTACCGTCGATGATTTGGACTCTCTAGAATGGAGGGACATGATGAGAGTCGTATCCAGCATTGGTTTTGAGTGGGAGGGACTGAGCATGGAGCAGCTCAGGACAAGAGAGCTTGTTGCAGAGCGAGACACTGTCGAGAGGGACTTGGACCCCCATCAAGAGATCGTGGGTTCAGTATGTACTGTATACTTATGGTTCATGAATTGCGATCTAACTGAGTAGTAACTGTTCACCATGATTCATCTATGGCTGTGTTGAATGTTCTGACTTCGAAGTAGTAATTTGAAAGTTGATTCTTGAGGTTCTAAGTTCTAAGTTTCAGCTAGTAGTTGTTTGTCATTACTCATTGTGTTCACTTTCAAACGACAATCTACTATTTAGGTTTGGATGCAACATCATTTCAGATGGCTGGAGACAAGCGCGGGCCACATCCTGAATATATTGGTGTCTTCTTGTATGGGCACTATGTTTTTGAGAGCCATTGATGCCTCTGATGCAGGCACATCTATCATTGGAGAATATATGTTTGGCCACATTCAAAGAGCCATTGAGGATGTGGGGCCAGCCAATGTTGTGCAGGTATAATAACTTGACTGTTACTATTTGTAACTTGAAACTTGCGTCCACTCTCACGTCCCAAACCATGATTTACACATAACATGCACGATGCATGTTGCATCAATGTCCATTTTCCAATGATCATGAATCATGATTTGTAGTTAGTAATAGTTACGAATGAAGCCACAATTGATCTAGAGCTAAGCCATGAAAGCATCACATAAGCAAGACTTAACCCTAAAAAGCATGAAAGAGAGAGATTAAGGAGGCTAAAGAGAGAGATAAATATCATCAACTGAATAAAAGACTACAATGTTGCCCTATATATACCCTACCAATGAACCCTAAAGTAGAAATTCAAAAGTAGAGGGAGGCAGGAGATTTGGAGGGAAAATAGTGCGCCCCCCCAATAGGACGACCCCCACTCCAAATCAATATGACCAAGTCCTAAAAATGTGACCAAATAGGGCCAAAGGCCAGCCATATAGTCTAAGTGTCAATAATGAATAGAAAAGGGCCCAAGGGCTGCTTATGCATAAAGTAAAGTAAATGTAAATGGACGTGGCGAATGTAATGAGCCGAGTCCATAACTCTCCTCAACACAAAAATAAGACCCAACTACCGAAAAGAAACTGGATCAAACAGCAACAAGCCCTGGTGAATCAACAACTAGAGCAACATCTGATGTAGAGGAATCAATAAGTGCAGCAAAAGCACGAGCCTGCTGATCCGCGAGTGATGGTGTATGATAAAAGACATCAACAGGTTTCCATGTGGCCTCCTCAATAGGACGACCATCCCACTAGACCAAAAATTGAATCTGCCAGCGGCGTCGACTATGGTGCAGACAAACCTGTAATAGAGCAGCAGGTAAAAATGGAAACAACTCTGGGGCAGTAGGAAACTTAGCATCACAAGGAGCGTCATCCTCAATAGCAGCACGTAATAGACTGACATGGAATCACAGGCACGTGTGGAAGTAGGAAGTTGTAAGCGATATGTAACTGGACTATGAACCTCCAAAATGCACTAAGGCCCATAATAACGTGTTGCAAGCTTCTCAGTAGAAGCATGGCCCTGGATAAAATGATGACATGCAAACCGTAGGCGTAGATAAACCATATCTCCAACCTGAAACTCGACGTGTCGGCGGTGACAATCAACTGAGGTCTGATATCACTGTTGAACATGCTGTAAATGAGAACTGGCCTGGGTAATAAGCTCACGGGCACCTAATAGAAATGATGCAAGTGTCACAGGTGTATCCTCAGGATGAAGAGGAATGCCAGGTAAAAGAGGTGCATAACCATGAGATAATAAAAATGGTGAGACGCCTGTGCTGGTACTAACAGAGCTATTATAGCTATTCTCTGCTAAACAGAATTGTTGATCCCAATCCTTCCCAGAAGGACAAAATGGCGTAAATAGTCCTCAAGGATCTTGTTAAGGACCTCAGACTACCCATCAGAGTGATAAGCAAAACCCATAAAAAGCTGTACATCCAAGATACGCATAAGCTCTATCCAGAATATGGATGTAAACTTACTATCCCGATCAGAAAGTAGAGTACGAGGAAACCATGCAGGCGGAAAATCTCTAATAGGAACAAACGTGCACACTGCTTTGTTGTGATAGTACTGCGAACTGGTATGAAATGTGCCTATTTTGAGAACCTGTCAACTACCACCATACATGAATCGTGACCACACTGGGTACAGGGAAGGCCAAGGATAAAGTCCATAGATATATGAGTCCACTGGCAATGAGAAATAGGCCAACTCTGGAGCAAACCAGCAGACTTAGCACGGGAGTACTTATTATGAAGACAGAAAGGGCAGGTACAAATAAGTACAACAAGCTCAGATCGAAGAGAGGGCCAATAGAAATGGTCCTTGAGACGAGCATAAGACTTCTGAAAACCAAAGTGAACCCCAATAGGGGACGAATGAGCATCCGACAACAATTGGGAACGGATACATGTTAGCGCCTCTACTCCCTGTCCCAATTATTTACAGTTTTCAGAGACACATGTACGATTTGTAATTATTGTAATTACTGAAATAGCTAAGTCACTGACCTGTGTTGACTTTGTAAACATGTACGATTTGTAATTATTGTAATTACTGAAATAGCTAAGTCACCGACCTGTGGTGACTTTGTAAGTAAATTGTACATAAATTGTAATTAGTTGGCATTGGACCTCAGAGAGTCGTGCTTGGCTTTGGCATGGGGTACTGGGTCATTTATTAGGAGTGGCTGGACTGACCTCCTAAACAGTAGGAGAGTTGACTAGTCAACGAGACACGTGTCATATGCTCACTGGGACACGGTCCAATGAATGAGTGACACATGTCAGGATTGACCAGTCAAACATGACACGTGTCACATGCTCACTAGGACACTTGGTCTAGTGTATGAGTGACACATGTCAGCCTACTCACTTGCCTATGTGTCAGGGTACTGCCAAGTGGCAAGTGTCGACTGTGCATGGAATTGGCCATGTGTCGACGTTAGGAAAGGTCAGGGTTAAGGGGTGCTTGAGGATTGTGCATAAATAAGCCTAGAGAGGCGCATTCCTCATCATAATCTATGCAACAAAGGTTGGGAGGAGACAAGACAGCCAGCTCCACCATGTCTCATGTGCTCTGATGTTTGTACATGCAGGAAAATCGATACGGATCAATATTGTTGATTGCTGCGCACGAGATAAGCTAGGTTTTAAGTCAAGTTTCAGATGTGGAGTCTGAGAATACCCAAGGACCTAGGAATTCAAAGAGAACCATAACGATAAAGACGGTGGTCAGCAATGGAGTAAACCTGATGAGGATGAGACAAAACAGGCGGAGCAGAACTATAAAGATCACGAAAATCAGAACATGTAAGGTATGCGGCGGGTAGATCATCAAACCATGTAGGAACAGTAGCAACAAGTGTATTCAACAAAGCTGGAAGACGAGACAATGCATCAGCAGCAGTGTTAGCACGACCAGGACGATACAAAATAGAAAAATCAAAAGACTTTAAAAACTGCAACCAACAAAACTGACGATCACTAAGATCACACTGAGAAAAGAGATAACGTAAAGACTGGTGATCGATAAAGATAATGGCGCCACTTCTTAAGAGCAAAGATAATAGCAACAAGCTCTTTCTCATGCACACAATAACGTTGCTCATAAGAGCGAAGACGACGCGACTCATAAGCAATAATGCACTGTGACTGGCGAAGCAAAGCACCCAAACCAACATTACTAGCATTAGTCTCAACAATATGGGAGCCTATTGATGTCTTTTATCATACACCGTCACTTGCGGATCAGGCTCGTGCTCTTGCTGCACTTGTTGATTCCTCTACATCAGATGTTGCTCTAGTTGTTGATGCACCAGGGCTTACTGCTACTTGATCTAGTTTCTTTTCGGCAGTTGGGTCTTATTCTTTTGTGCCAGGGAGAGTTATGGACTCGGCTCATTACATTCGCCGCGTCCATTTACATTTACTTTACTTTATGCATAAGCAGGCCTTGGGCCCTTTTTTATTCATTAGTGACACTTAGACTATATGGTTGGCCTTTGGCCTTATTATTCATTATTAGGCCATTTGGACATATTACTGGAGAGTGGGGGCCTTCTTGGAGGGCGCACTATTTTCCCTCCCAGTTGGGCCCTAGCCACCAGAAGCTTCCTTTTAGGGCTTCCTCTTGGCTATAAGTAGGGAAACTGTGTCATTTGTTATTCAGCTGATGATATTGATCTCTCTCTTTAGTCTCCTTAATCTCTCTCTTTCCTGCTTTCTAGGGTTAAGTCTTGCTTATGTGCTGCTTTCATAGCTTAAGTCTTGCTTATGTGATGCTTTCATAGCATAGCTTTATATCAGTTGTGGCTTTATTCGTACCTGGTGCCAACTTTGAGGTCCTGACAGACCATGAAAGTCTCAGATACCTTTGCAAACAACCTGAGCTTAGAGGTTGGAAAGCTCGTTGGGCAGAGTTGATGCAAGAGTTTGATATGTCTATCAGATATAGACGGGGGAAATTCAATACAGTAGCAGATGCCCTTAGCAGAATGCCTATGATAAACGAGCTGAGTTTTACTTAGATTCGTAATGAGTTACTCGAGTCCTTGAGAGGGAAGTGCCAGCATGATGCATTCTTCTCTACTATCTGGAACTCAGTCCAGAGCAGACAGTTACAGACTCCAAAACCACTTCCCGGGGCTGGTGCTAGTTCATCCAAGAATACGGCAGCTTCCGTTGAGGATGATGATGAGTCCGAGTATACGTCAGATGACGTTGAGGATTCTGAGCCTGTATTACCCAAGCAAATTCCAGTGGTTGAGGGTCAGTTGACTCAAGGATTCAAATGGAAACAATATTCCATTCAGGATGAGTACTTGCTCTATAGAGATAGAGTATGTGTCCCCAATTCAGAGGATTATAGGCAGCAGGTCCTATATGAATGTCATGACAATCCTAGTGCGGGACACCCAGGCATACAGAAGACCTATGAGTTTCTTCGTAGGCAATTTTTCTGGCCCAATATGAAAAAGGACGTCCAACAGTATGTAGCCAGTTGCCAGAAATGTCAAGTAAATAAAGCAGAGCGTTTAAAGGCAGGAGGGTTGTTGCAGCCCTTAGAAATACCAGCTGGTAAATGGGAGAGTATCTCCATGGATTTTATAGTAGGCCTGCCTAAAACCCAAAAGGGTAATGACGCTATATGGGTCACAGTTGACCGCATGACCAAAATGGCTCATTTTTTTCCGACCAAAACAACCGTTAGAGCTCCAAAGTTAGCGAGGTTGTTTGTAGACGGGCTATTTAAATTGGCACCTCCATCACAGAGCTCCCCTCAGGCACACATCAATATATCAGACGCTTTCTCTATCGCGCATATCTAGAGCGGACTTGGCGTAACCAACTAGGGGTTAAGCCAGCTTTCTACCGGACTCATTTCTTGGAGCTAGATGCATCGGGGACCCCAGTCATGCCACGCTACTTGGACTCGGGATTGTCACATTGCCTCAGATTCACATTGGGGCAGCTTAGGGTGTCCTCTCATCAGCTAGCTATTGAGACTGGGAGGTTCCATGGTATTCCCAGAGGAGCGGATTTGCCAGTTATGTTCTCTAGGTGAGGTGGAGTTTGAGGAGCACTTTATCTTTAGGTGCCCTGTATATTATGAGATCAGAGGGCGATATTATTGCTTGTTCCGAGGGATGCCTACCACTCTACGCTCTTTCATAGCTTATGAGGACCCACGGTGTGTCGCTCTGATGGTACGCGAGATGTCCATACTACGGAGAGATCTATACGAGACCACAACATTTTATCTCACAGCCATTGATTACTTCATTCTTTACTAGGCGGAGATCACGTGATTTAGTGCTTGATGATGAGGATTATGATCATGACAACGACGAGGATGATGGCCACTCTCATAGTCATAGAGATCAGAGACAGTGTACCTCCTCCCACCATCATGCTACTACCAAGATTACCAGACATCCTACACAGAGGCGTACTACTATTACACATGCACGTGCTCATGCTCACAGACGACGCCGACACGCTCCAGCGCTTCCCCATTTTGTGGCTCGCATCACATCTTTTTACAGCATCAGTACAGCAGTAGCAGCACAGCCTTGACATCCTACTGTAGATACAGATGATTACTATGTGCACACTCTCGCATACATGTCTATTTTAGTTTGCACTAGATGTTTTTCTTTATTACAGTTTGGAGACGTTTTTATACGCTCCCATGGTTACCACATACTTGACATGTACTTCATCAGTCTTATATGCCTTTTGGCATGGAAAAGACATTAATAAAGCTTTCTTTCTTTCTCTCTCTCTCTCTCTCTCTCTCTCTCTCTCTCTCTCTCTCTCTCTCTCTCTCTCTCTCTCTTCGTACCATATAATCCTGGACACTATCCTCTTCTTAGTTAGATTTTTTTTCAGTTATGTTGATTGACGACACTGCTCCGTCTTGAGTCCACTTTACCTAATGTACTTGCTCGTCTTATACGCCTTTTGGCATGGAAAAGACGTTAATAAAGCTTCTTCTTCTTCTTCTTCTCTCTCGCTCTCGCGCGCGCGCGCAAATGCCAGACCCTAAATTGTTCAGGCTCTTTTCCAGGGGATAGATTCGAGCAGTTCCCCGATTCGAATCGGCCCGATTCGAATCACGGTTCATTTTAGAATCGGCGATTTGTCAAACATTGTCATCTACAGAGCTTATCTACTAAGCTTGGCAGGGTCAGTTGGGGGTCAAACCTGACTTCTATTGGGTTCACTTAATGGAGACAGATATATCAAGGATCCTAGTTCTATGACACTACTTGTACCTTAGGCCAGCTTCGTGTCTCCTCGCACCAGCTTGAGATTGAGATTGGATGTTTTTAGGCTACCTCGCGAGAGGATAGGATTGAGGTGGAAACCAAGGAGCACTTTATCGTCATATGCCCAGCCTATTATCAATGTTTCATTGAAGCACGTTTCATTCAATGGAACTCTGTTTCTAACAGACTGTTCGAAATGGATCTTAAATTTAGAGGGGGGAAAAAAAAACCTCCTAATGTGTGTGTGTGAATTGTGTGAGAAAGTTTGGTATATAAAACTTTAGTTTAAACTCATTAGGGAATAGTAGAATTATAGATACTTTGCGAATGTGCATTTTTTGATGTATCTCAATGTCTCATTGAGTCGTCAGTCATCTAAGTTGTGTCGATAATCAATTGTTTATATTGTCATTTGTATAGAGCTATAATCACTATCTAGACACTTAAACAAACAACACTTGGGTTTTCCTTTAATGAAAGGCTAGGAATAAACCCAAGCAAAAATTAAAAAACCCTAAAAACGTTTCACTGTTTCTTTCTTGACAAAGCCGATTCTTTCATGTTTCAAATTTGTTTCAAACACATTGTGAAAAGTCTTTTCGAACGGTTTTTAAAGGTACATGAAAAATTGCCTATTATGAGATTCGTGGGAGATATTATTGTCTGTTTCGAGATACACCAGTCACATTGTGTTCACTTGTTACATATGAGGAGCGACTTTGTGTTGCACTCATGATACAAGAGATGCTTTTACGACAACGAGATCTCAAGCCTTCTGATCAGAGTTCTCCAGAGACATCTCAATTCACACTTCCTTTTTCTCCAGAAGGCGACCACGATCAGACCCAGATTCAGAGGATGATGGGGATGATGATGACATGACCTCTCATAGAGCTCAGAGACAATGCACTTACTGGAGATACATTGCAGCCAAACCTGCTCGTCCTACCATGCGGAGAGGTCCCTCACACTCGATGTTAGCAGCATTCCCAGTTTTACCTCCTACTGCAGCCTGTCTTACATCTTTCTTCAACAACAGCAACAACATTCCCCGCCTCCTGTAGCACATGGTTTGTGGATTTATACCGCTATGCATAGTGTTATGGTGATCCACACACCTATGTTTTTTCTTTTATTTTTTCGTGGGTATTAGTTCTTTAGATTCACATTACATGCATGTTTTTTTTACAACTTCGGAGACGTTTTTCGTATGCTCCCACTTGTACTACATACTTGACATGTACTTATTCATCGTATATGCCTTTTGGCATGGAGAAGACATTAATATAGCTTTGTTCCTTTCTTTCTACACCATAGTATTTGCATATGGAACATGCATGTACGCACGTCATATTTTAAGAATTTGTTAGATACATTTTTTGTTTGAGAATAAAAAATAAAATACCGCCAATAGGCTGCAGATTGGGTGATGTCCTATGAACCCTAAAAATGCAATCCTATAAATGATTCAAAGTGGGGATTGATTTCTAATTTGTAAATGTAGCCTGTTTAGGGAATCGACTTCAAAGTTGGGGAACAATTTGGTTCAGGGGATCCAGCAGTCTCTTCCTTGGCTAAAAGCTTTTGTAGGTAGCCAACCTACTCGTACATCAGTGCTAGGCACCTTCTTACCAATGGCTTTATTGATACAATAATACTTGATAGTGTATTAGCGACCCCTCGGTCCTAGACTAGCCCGACTTTGACACTCATATGGTTTTGAGTACAATATGTACACTACCTTATAAGACCTGTGATATATGTCATGGAGGCACATAATCAAACAGTTAGAAAATACATTCTAACATTTGACATCATATTGTACATGAAACATACAAACTCTTCAACCCAACACAGAAATTGGCAGCCTATAGACCAATGTTTCATCGAAACACGTTTTGAACAAAGAAATGTGTTTGAAACGCCCCGTTCGAAGCGGGCCCGTTTCGAAACGCATTTCTTACGTTCGAAACGCCTATTAAAAAAATGCAAGTTTTTTTGATTGAGGAAAGTCACCATACACAGTTTCTCCTCTTGAAATTGCTTTCTCGAGAGCATTCTCATGAAATTGGATGTATCTACTTGGTACTAGTGTTTCTATGATATGTCTAAACCCCAAAAAACCCATAAAAACACATTTAAGAAAAAAAACCCTAAATTTTTTTCCCGTTTCGAACCTGACCCTCCCGTTTTTCAAATGCGTTTCAAACCCGTTTCGAAACGACGTACGAAACGGACCCATGAAACATTGCTATAGACTTCCTGGGTCTGTCAAGCAGCACAGTAGCCTTCAAAACATTTGGTTGGTAGCATAAGTCATGATCTTTCGGATTCCGATTGGCTTCACACTGCAAACCCTGATTGAGTTTTTTCCTTGATAGAGGAAGGAGTTTTGATGTCTATGCTTTGGTGGCTCGTGAGGCTTATGTTTGTTGGTTGTACAGCTGTAGTGTTATCAAATCTTGAAGTTCACAATTATGAGGTGCACTTTGTGTTGTTATTATGGTCATTAGGTGCATTTTGTGTTGCTATTATGTCCAAGCATTTCATACCCTGAACGTTCATTTTGTAGGTATGGGTTTACTATGGAACTATTTTTGAACTATTTTTATTTGATTTTTGTATACTTACTCTATTTAGCTTCTTAACAGGTACAGACTATACGATTATTTGCATCTGTTTGGGGGATTGGTCCAAAGCAAGCTCAAAAATTTTATGCTGCAGGATATCGAAATGTCAAAGATTTGTTACAAGATAGTTCTTTGACACGTACTGCACGAATTGGAGTTACTTATTTTGAGGATATAGTTTTGCGTATTCCACGAGAAGAAGTTGCAGATGCGGAGAAGTTTGTACAAGCAGTTGTTGAAGATGCTTATGCAGGAGTATGTATTTCATATTTTCCTTTTTCATTAGCAAGATATCTCATCTATCTGCGACAGATGTGACTAAATGTTTCTTTTTGAAAGCAGACATGTGCAAGGGTCACGGGTTCCTTCAGGCGCGGCCATGCGACATGTGGCGATATTGATGTTTTAGTTACTCACTTGGATGGCTACAGGTAAACTATCTTCTTCCTTCTGCAGATATAAAATGAAAGTTGTAACTTCTCAGAGGAATCTTCATCTCAGTGTTGAGGGTTTGGGCTTCAAGTATAAACAGTCCTGATCTGAAAAGGGTAAAAGGTTGACTACTGCTTGACACTTATTGGAGGGCAGCTAGAATTTTATAGTGATCCCCATCTCATAAAGGTTGTCTAACAGAATACTTACATTGAATAGATAAAGTACGACTGGATTTGAGTTTAATAATGCTCAGAACTTTTTTAATGTTACATAAGGCATTTCAACCATGTATGGCTTGTTTAGCCTCGACCTAAGCCACATGTAACTGTAATCTTAACAACAAGCATTTGAAGACTATTAAATCTCCTCCCCCTGAAATTTACGATTCTATTTCTTCTCCCCTTACTCAACAAAGTTCTATGTAGCTCTGCTCAGAGATGATTTCCTGCTGGTGATGCGAAATGCTCTTTGCTTTGCTCCTACAAATGCTGGGAGTTGAGTGTTTGCTCTCTCTCTCTCTCTCTCTCTCTCTCTCTCTCTCTCTCTCAACTTGATGATGACACATGTTGGAGCTTGATTTCTTTGGCTTGCACTTTCTCCCTCACGAAATGATGAGCAATCTCGATGTGTTTGCTCCTTGCATGGAATGTAGGATTAGTTGCAAGTGATTGGGCTGATTGGTTGTCACAATAGATGATAGGGATTTCCTCCTCCATGACATGAAGCTCCACCAATAGCCTTTTGAGCCACAAGACCTCCTTGCATGTTGATGTCAAGGCTTTGTATTCGGATTCTGTGGAAGATAAGGAGATGGTATCTTGCTTTTTGGAAAGCCATGATACTACTCCATCACATAGAACGGTGGCAAAAGCACTTGTTGATCTTCTATTCACTTTGTCACCTAAAAAATCCGAGTCACTACACATTCTATTTCAATGTTCTCTTTGTGGAGTGTTTCCTCTCTTCATTCCTTTTGAAGTTGGGATTTCTTATAGTCTTGCTATCTCTCTTGATGACCAACAGGTTCTTGAAGCCCTTTTCCTTAAATCAAGACTTTCTTCCTCTTTGTTATATGGTCCTATTTAAATGGGAAGAGGATCATTCTTGCATGTTAATCTTTAGGTTTGATGTGTTGCATGGGCTAGTCCACCTTTTTATCGTAGTCAACTTAGATTTAAGATCCTTTTAATCCTAGATATATTATCCAAGCATTGTCCCATTTGAGAAAATATTAATTCTTTTTTTATGATTGTAAGAGTCATCAATCACTTAAAATGCCTTAAGGAGCCTTGGAAAGCATTTCATGTAGAGGGTATGGGCTGAAGGTTGCCCACTAAGAAGAATTTTTATCCTTAAAGGGCAAAGGCACAACCACTATCTTATCATCAAGAATGGCTTGGAGGCTAGACCTGAACACTATTTGAGCTAGTCCTCAAGTAATTGGGGCTTTTTCTTCTACTTCTCTCTTGAAGATTATTCAAGTTGGAATGAAAGATTACTAGTGGTAGTATGCATCAGATTATAGTTGAGTGAGTAACAAATGGATTTGCATATCTTACTGCTAGATTTGAGATTGAAGGGTGTTGATACCTGTTAGATAAGGCAAAATTTTGGAGCAGATGGGGAAGCTTGACGATTGGCCATGATAACAATCAATAGACAAAATCACAAGATGGCTGAAGAACCTGGAGAGCAAGAGAATTGGAGATAGGAGATAGGAAGAACAAGCATTTATGGTAGAGGAGAGGTTTATGCTAGGAAAATGGGCGAGTGTGCCTCTTCCACCTGGGTTGAGTAGATTCTCAAGACCAGGGATTGACAAAGAATTACCCGTTCATGGCCCTTCAGTTAGCTAATTTCACTAAGTGTCAACACGTAGTTCTAACTCCCCACATGAAGTCTTTCACTTATATCAAAGAAATTGCATGAAATTGCTTCAACGATTTAGCGTGCAATACATATTGTCGTGCAAATAAACTATGAAAATCATGTACATCCACTCTGCATGTGAATACCACCATACATTCATTCTATCGAGAATAGTGTAGTGAGCACTCGTCATCCTCTTTCCATCTATAGTGTGCATCAATGCTCAGTGCCTTAGTAAATACATCTACTGTCATATTTTGCATTCGACAATACTCTAAGCTTACCTCTTTGTTGAGTATGTTACTCCTGACATAGTGATATTTAATTTCAATGTGCTTACTCCTAGAGTGAAATCTAGGGTTGGCCAATAAGGCAATGGCAATTTGATTATTACATAATACAATTGTCGGAGCATACTGTTTCAAACAAATGTCTGATAGCAAATTTTTCAACCATACTGCTTCTTTAGTAGCCTGAGAAGTAGCAATATACTCTGACTTTGTAGAAGAACGAGCAATAGAGGTTTGCTTATGACTGTTCCATGAGATAGGACCACCATTGAATCGGCAGTGCTTGGTTTGTAACCTTGCTAAATGAGGACAATGTTGATCCTCTGAAACCAAGCTCTGGCTGATTGCTTCAAGCCATGGAGTGCCTTGTGTAGTTTGTATACATGATTTTCCTGACCGTTGAGCATGTAAGCCTCGGGCTGCATCGTGTAGATATCTTTTTCAATACTCCATTCAGATAACCTGTTTGTACATCGAGTTGATGTCCCTCAAGATTAGCTGCAGTAGCATACGATAGGAGTTTTCTGATCGAGGAATGCTTGACTACAGGACTAAAAGTCTCATTGTAGTTGATGTTCGGGATTTGAAAAAATCTTCTTGCTACTAATCGAGCTTTCCTTCAATCGATACTCCCGTCAACCTTGTATTTGATCTTGAAGACCCATTTGCAATCAGTTTGATTGTTGCTGGCAGTTACGACTAGAGCCACAGCTGATCTAAAGCTAAGCTATGAAAGCATCACATAAGCAAGACTTAAGCTATGAAAGCAGCACATAAGAAAGACTTAAACCTAGAAAGCAGGAAAGAGAGAGATTAAGGAGACTAAAGAGAGAGATCAATATTATCAGCTGAATAACAAATGACACAATTTCCCTACTTATAGCCAAGAGGAAGCCCTAAAAGGAAGCTTCCGGTGGCTAGGGCCCAACTGGGAGGGAAAATAGTGCGCCCTCCAAGAAGGCCCCCACTCTCCAGTAATATGTCCAAATGGCCTAATAATGAATAACAAGGCCAAAGGCCAACCATATAGTCTAAGTGTCACTAATGAATAAAAAAGGGCCCAAGGCCTGCTTATGCATAAAGTAAAGTAAATGTAAATGGACGCGGCGAATGTAATGAGCCGAGTCCATAACTCTCCCTGGCAAAAAAGAAAAAGACCCAACTGCCGAAAAGAAACTGGATCAAGTAGCAGCAAGCCCTGGTGCGAACAACATCTGATGTAGAGGAATCAACAAGTGCAGGAAGAGCACGAGCCTGATCCGCAAGTGATGGTGTATGATAAAAGACATCAATAGGCTCCCAGGTGGCCTCCTCAATAGGACGGCCATCCCACTGGACCAAAAATTGAATTTGTCGGCGGCGTCGACTATGGTATAGACGAACCTGTAATATAGCAGCAGGTAAAAATGGAAATAACTCTGGAGCAGTAGGAAAGTCAGCATCACAAGGAGCGTCATCCTCAATAGCGGCACGTGTTAAACTGACATGGAATACATCACAGGCGCGTGTGGAAGCAGGAAGCTGTAAGCGATATTTAACTGGACTAAGAACCTCCAAAATGCGATAAGGCCCATAATAACGTGGTGCAAGTTTCTCAGTAGAAGCATGGCCCTGGACAAAATGATGACGTGCAAACCGTAGGCGTAGATAAACCATATCTCCAAGCTGAAACTCAACATGGCGGTGGTGACGATCAAGTGAGGTCTGATAACGCTGCTAAACATGCTGTAAATGAGAACTGGCCCGGGTAATAAGCTCTCGAGCACCAAGGTGTCCAAAAAGCCCGAGAGGGTAGAACAATCCATCATAGGATACACCAAAAACGGATGGAGAATCGGATGACCCATCGGAACTGGCCGCAAGTGTAATCCCAAAGTACACACCAGGCGCACAAGTGAGGAATAGAAGAAATGCACTGGAATGAGGAACAGGTTCCGCAACAACAGTAGCAAGCATCGGAGCAATATCCACGTGTAGCTGGGAACGAGTATCAAAGCACATATGAGCAACACTGAAGTATATGGCGGCAACATCTCCAAAAACTATCCAAGAGAGGAGAAGGAATTCTCTCAAGGTACCCTGATGGTCTCGGAACACCAGAACAAAGTGGCAACTCAGCATCGGAGACCAAGCGATATGGAGCAACCTGAAATGACAGAGAACTTGAAGATCACCCAGACAAACAGTAGCTGGAATGGAGGCAATAACCCAAGCCAACAGGATATGCCAAGTCTGACAATGAGCAACAATCCAAGGAACAGATAGAGAGCCACATGCATAATCATAGAGATATCCGCACCATAGGCGATCAGTAATATGGAAAAACCAGCACCAATCAACAGGTCCAAATGAAAACCAAGCTATATGTAATAACCAGGAATGCCATATATCCATAGCATCGGCATGGACTGTAGCAAACCTATATGTAGAAACACCACGAGACGGAAGGATGTCCGTGTACTCATCTAGAAAGATCTTAGCATATAAATACCCTAGATAAGTAATAGTGACCATCTGGCAAATATCCTTGGATGAAAAATGTGTAACAGTAAGGGCCAAAGGCGCATGAATCATGTCAGGAACCGTAGAAATATCATGAGGCAGATCACAAACCTCAAGTAGAGATCCATGGAGTAAAGTGAAAGAAGATACAACCTGATCACCAATAGCGAGGGAACCATCAAACGTGGACCCATGAAGAACCCCATAGAAATCATCAGGAACATCGGCCATAACAGACTCAAGAGATGGAGATATAGAGGCCAATGGAGAAGATACTGCACCAACCACCGAACCAGGAGGGCAATTTGAAGTATGCGCAAAAGCAATTGTAGAAATACCACCAAGGTATACGGTCTCAATATCAATGAAACCAGGAATGACCACTGAATACGATATCTGTGAATCAATGCATATAGGCGCAAGGCACACAGCAACAACCTGTAAATCCGAAGCAGCATCAACCTGAGGAAGAGGACCCACGTATGGTGAAAGTGAAGCAGCAACTGATGTACTCTGAATGGAAAGAAGAGCTGCATCGTCAGCCTTTGGCAGGCTATGCATAAACTGCTTCCCGGTAACCAACTGGAAGTCTCCCTGAGAATCAATGCCAACAAGTGAGTGTGTAACTGCATCAAGTACAAATGTCAATGTCTGTTGTGTCAAGTCCAGTGTAACGGCTCCAAGAGATGCAAACCAATCAGCACCAAGGATAAGATCATAACGCTCCATAGGAATAATGTAAAGATCTGTCTGTCCAGAAAAATCTCCAATGCGGTATGTTAAACGCTGAAACATCTGAGAACTAGGAAAAGAATGGGAACTGGCAACCTCAACTGTGAGAGGTTGTGAAGCAGGAACAGGTGAAGCATGTATCTGACTAGTGATATAACTGCTAATAAAAGAATGAGTGTTGCCAGTATCAACTAAAGCAATATACTCACGACCTGTAATACGTACACGTAACCGAATGGAGCGAGGACCAGAACGCCCTGTCCAAGTAACATAGGCAAGCTGAGCATGGCAAGTAGCAGGAAGTAAATAAGTGGAAGGCTCAGGCTGACGGCAATCACGGGCAAAATGGTTTGGACTCTTACAACGAAAGCAAAGACGCTGCTGCTGAAGGTCAGCGAACTCTGCAGACGTGTAACGTCGGACAAAAGCAGGTCGAGGAGTCGGAGGACGAGGAGACGAAGGGACAATGGAGAGAGCTGGAACAGAAGGGGCAGGTGTAGGGGTGGACGAAGCGAGAAAAGATGAAGCAGAAGGATGGGGTCGGGAGAAGCGGGAAGGAAGAGTGTCAGAGTACCTATGTTGTAAAGTACTGGCAAGAGACATCGCCTCAACAAGTGTGGGAGGATGGAAGGAAGAAACATCATAACGTAAAGCACCACGAAGCCCTGCAATGTAACAAGAAATAAGCTCAGTGGGCTGTAGATCTGTGAAAAGATAAGAAAGTTCCATAAACTGATCTGTATAAGAAGCAAGATCACTGGTCTGAGTGAGACTACGGAATGTATCACGTTGGCGGTCGAGCCACTGAGGGTCAATCATAGCATGACGGAGGTCACGACGAAAAGTATGCCATAAATGGAGCCCTTCCCGATCAGGATCAGCTCTATAAACTCGCCACCACATGGTGGCGCATCCATCTAAATGTAAAGCAGCCAACTGGATCTTCTGAGGATCAGTCTTAGGGCAGATCTGAAAATATGTGTCAAGCTTAGCAAACCAATTCTCTAATAAGTTCTCGTCAGAGGAACCGGAATAGGTAGCAAGCTGTACCCTATCACAAAAGTCTCGAGCAAAGTGTGGCTCAGGAAGTGGGGGACGTGAAAAGAACCAGAAGATGGGTTAGGTGGAATGAACGGTCCACCACCAGGCTGACTAGCAGAGGAAGATGGAAATCCAAATGGAGGGGGAGTCCCAAATGAAGGAAAAACAGGAGCTTTACCAGGACCATGAGGCTGTAAAGAATCAATCTGTGACTGCATAGAACAAAGCCGGTCATAACAGTATCGAAGCGAAGAACGAGGCCAGAAAGGGTCTCATCCATGCGACAAAACTGATTGGATAAGGTTTCTTGAGTAGTCTCACTTGGGGTAGGTGAATGTGCCATAATGATAGTGGAAGGAATAGACGAAAACTTGAGAGAGCGGACTCTTGTCGTCACCCCAAATTAGTCTATTAAAACCACTATTATCACAACTAAGAAAGGACAACAATCAGCAAATGAAAAAAAGTGAAAATGAAGGCTGTAAAAATGCACTGGATAGCTAGGAGGCAAGTGACAAATTGGAGTATCAAACGGAGTCGGAATTTCGTGAAATTTGGTTGAGGATGGGCGATGGACAGCTTGCAAACAAGGTGTGAAAAATGGCTGCAAACGGAGACAAAAACGGACGAAAGTGACAAGTATGAAGCGGCTGGACAGCCTGCAAACAAAAGTGAAAAGAGGGCTGAAAATGGAAGGAGGAACGGACGAAAGAGATGAGGGAATTGGGCGCTGGAGAGCTTGCAAACAAGCTGGAAATGGGTGATAGAGGGTTGGAACTTGGGCGTCGGAAATAATCTGCCCAAAAAAAAAAAAAAAAAAAATCTCCGTCCGCCAAATTTAGCGGAAGTACTTCCGCTAACTATCTGCTAAAGCTCCGCCAAGGAAAATGATGGGAGCTGGTCCTCCAAACTGTGCTGAATGTTGCTAAAGCAAAGAGACGAAAGCCCTCAGCAAAGAGAGAAAAATCAGCAAGGAAAATGGGCACCCAATCAGAAAATCAGATCTGAAATTCAGCAATTAGGAAAGTGCTCTGATACCAAGTTACGACTAGAGCCACAGCTGATCTAAAGCTAAGCTATGAAAGCATCACATAAGCAAGACTTAAGCTATGAAAGCAGCACATAAGCAAGACTTAACCCTAGAAAGCAGGAAAGAGAGAGATTAAGGAGACTAAAGAGAGAGATCAATATCATCAGCTGAATAACAAATGACACAGTTTCCCTACTTATAGCCAAGAGGAAGCCCTAAAAGGAAGCTTCCGGTGGCTAGGGCCCAACTGGGAGGGAAAATAGTGCGCCCTCCAAGAAGGCCCCCACTCTCTAGTAATATGTCCAAATGGCCTATTAATGAATAATAAGGCCAAAGGCCAACCATATAGTCTAAGTGTCACTAATGAATAAAAAAGGGCCCAAGGCCTGCTTATGCATAAAGTAAAGTAAATGTAAATGGACGCGGCGAATGTAATGAGCTGAGTCCATAACTCTGGCAGGCAATTCGACAATTCCATGTCTGGTTTTTGATTAGAGAGGCATACTCTCTTTCCATCGCTTCTCTCCAGAGATCAGAGTCTAACTGACGGAGTGCTTCATCGACAATAGTCGGTTCCTGAATTAGATAGCAGGCAGACTCATTAATATTCGTTGTGTGATTGATCTTCTTGGAGGTGGCGTAGGCTGATAATCATGTTCTTGGTTTTGTTGCTCCTAAGTAGTAACGTCTTCTCAGATTCGCTGTCGAAGAGCTATTCGCCTGTCGGCGTATTTGAACTTGAGACTCGAATTGTTGTGTCGATGGCATGAGTAGTCGATAGTTCATCTGGAACTTTGCTCTTGCCTTCAAGTTGATAAATTGGTCCTCAATAAACATCACATCCTTGCTGAAGAATATCTTCGATGTATCGGGATCATACAGCTTGTAAGTCTTATATGAAGAAGCATAACCAATGTGGATGGTTTTGAGGTTGTGGGAATCCATCTTCTTTCTGGTCTCCTTCGGGATCTGTGCATAGGCGATGCATCTGGACAGTTTGAGGTTCTTCACTAATGGTTTGGATCTTGTCCAAACTTCATAAGGTGTTTAACCTGAGAGGCCTTTAGTCGAACATCTATTTTGAATGTACATTGTTGTGGAAACAGCTTCAGCCTAGAAGCGCTTAGGTAGTGATGCGTGAGCAAGCATGCACTTAGCTGATTTGACTAGCTCATTGGACTGAGGCGAATAAGGAGTGATAAATTGTTGTTCGATGCCTTGGTTGAGGCAATACTCCTTGAATTCGGTTGAGATATACTCTACACCATTGTCAGACCTCAAAGCCTTGATTCGTATACCACTTTCTTTCTCTACTCGCCCCATGAATTTTTTTAAGAGGTTGAATGCCTCTGATTTATGCTTAATAAAATATACAACTATTCGTCTAGAGCATTCATCAATAAAGGTAATAAAAAATCTAGCACCTACCAACGATAAAGTTTGCATTGGGCCACATATGTCTCTGTATGTACAATATCTAACAAATCTTTAGCTACATGCTGGTGCGATAATGCAACTTTGGCAGACAAGGAGTTTGACTTTCCTATCTGGATAGTCGAGATCAAGTACAATAGACTGCTTAGTCATGTTCGATACAGAAGCCTAATTCAAGTGGCCAAATCTAAAATGCCAAAGTAATCCTTTATTGATGTGAACAGAATTATTCAGAGCTTGATTAGTAGCAAAATAGTGACTCAGTTTGTACAAGCACCCATGCCTCTTTCTGAGTGCAAGGATCTTGCCTGTCCTATCGACAACTCTGCACCGATTAGATTCGAATTCTACTCTATGTCCTAGATCAGTGATTCTGCTTACTGAAACCAGATTCGCGGATAGATTAAGTACATAAAGGACTTTAGAGAATAGATTGAACTGATCATTCTGGAAGCTTAATCTTGCAGTGCCTTCACCTTTGATAGCATGTTTGCTATTGTCACCAAGGTGAACATACTTTCTAGTACTGTAAGGCATATAAGATTGGAAACAATCGATATGACTGGTCATGTGTTGAGTGGCTCTGGATTAAAAAAAATAGGAGTTGTTGTTTGAGATGGTTGTTCATGAATGCATCTTCCTCCACTTCTTGACTGGGGGGATGGAATGTTTTTGCAGCTGCATTCGCTTGTTAATTCGATTTCTTCTTGCTATTGTTCTTGGCTTTCAGTAATCTGTAATCTTGAATCTCGTGGTTGGTGCTCTTGCAGTACTTGCAACACATCTTCTTCTTTGTATGTGGATTCGATGACTGCTCTTGACTGTGTCGGCTTCTAATTTGGCTTGAATTGCTTCAAGCCTTTTTTCTTTTGCTTCTTCGAGCCTCTGTTTGCATATAGAGCGTGCGAGTGTGTGTTCGAAGAACTGGAAGCTCCATTCCTTTGATTCTCTTTTTGTAGCAACATAGTGACAACTCTTGAGAGAGTTAGATCTGAGTGTGTCATTATGATCATCACTAGTTTTCGTACGTAGACTGCAGGCTCGATAGCAGTGTCATTATTGCGTCTTGATCGTCAATGACTAATCCAACAGTGGCCATTTGTTGTAGGAGGTTCTTCAATTGGTTTATGTGATTATGTCGTGAATCGCCATTTAACATCCTGAGGGAGAAGAATTTTCTTCTGAGATGTAACTTGGAAGTTACATCCCTCACGTTGTACAGTGTATTGAGGATGTCCTGGACTTCTTTCGATGTTGAGCTTCAGATACGTGGCTGATTTGTGTATTTGGGATGTTGAGGATGATCAACGCGAAGGCTTTGCCATCCTTTAGCTTCCATCTAGAGATTGTTGCATCGTCTGCTTTGGGTCTGACTTCGACACCTGTGACAACATCATACAATCCCTTGGCCATTAGCACGGTTTTCATCTTAAATTTCCATAGATGGTAGTTTGATCCATTGAGCTTAGTCTAAGTGATAGTAATAACTATGTGTGACTTAAGAATGAAATAAAACTAGTGCTATTATCAGAACAAGAAAATGATTATTCTAGGGTAGTTCTCATATATGCATAGGTCTTGATCCTACTTGGGATCCTCCATGACAACTATATTGTGTCTTCCTAGGACCTATATTTCACATGGTTCTTATTTGGGCTTTAATATTTGACATTACATATTTCCCTCCAATTAATTGAAGCAAGGTAGCTTTTGATTGGTTAAAAAATTATACTAAGGCCCCTCATTGGGTAGCTTGTTATTCTGGAGATTGTTCCTACCGTTGCTCAGGTAGAGCTTGAGCCTCAGTCATCTATGATATTCAGGTTATGTTCTTAGGTTATGTTTGTTGTCATTTATGTCTATAGTTCATGATGTGATGCCATAGTTGTGATGCTTGTTCATAACTCGCATGCATGAGTTGTCCACTATTAGTTGACTATAAATTTAGGCTGAGTGTCCCATGCATACACCAAAGTTATTTCAAGGCTAATTTGAGCAGAGTCCCTAACCTCCTCTGGGCTTCCTTGACCTTAGGTGAGAGGCTTATTTAGCTGAGTTAATTAAGGACATAACATAGAAAATGTCTTACATATAAGAGACAGAGCTAAAAATTCTATTTAGGACATGGAGACATGGAACATGTTAAGAAGATTTTTTCCCATTCAGAGTATGAATGAGGTCGTCTGCTTGCTCCTAGAAAGTTGTAGTTGGGAATAAGTGGAAGCCAATTTTATGAATTGTTACCGTTAATACGTTTGTTATTCATGCTAATGTAGGTGCTTTGCATCAGCTCCTCACAATGTTCTGATCTTTGTTCCACATAGGATAGTCATGCTGGCTTGCTGCTGCGATTGGTTCGTATATTGAAAAATGCGGGATTCATTTTGGATGGTCTTAATGTGAATGGCCAAAGTTTAGAGGAAAACCAAGTGAATTCAAAGGTGTGAGTGCTTTCGAGACCCTTCTTTGAAACTTGCAGTTAAAAGGCAGCTTCAGTTGACAAGTTTTGGGTGAATATTTTTCACTGTAAGAAGTTAGAACTAAAACTGGGTCTGTTATGCAGGAATATCAAGATGAGGTGGGTACCTTTATGGGGATTTGCCAGCTTCCACACAAACCGTGCAGACGCTTGGACATAAAGGTTAATTACCACTTCCGTGTATAGAGTCTATATCAAGGCTTCAAACCTAAAACCCTTAACCTAAATTTTATTGCATAAGAGAAGGAAACAAGTGCAGAAATGGTTTGTGATAGACTCTAGTA
The DNA here is from genome assembly GCA_029204225.1 of Diphasiastrum complanatum. Classification (NCBI taxonomy): domain Eukaryota; kingdom Viridiplantae; phylum Streptophyta; class Lycopodiopsida; order Lycopodiales; family Lycopodiaceae; genus Diphasiastrum; species Diphasiastrum complanatum. Next base: position 62,855,996 of record CM055096.1, read on the forward strand.
AGGAATCTGGTCAATTGAACTGTAATTATGTTCTTTATAGTTGCTTTTTGGAGATTTGTCTGTAATCAAAGAGTGAATGTTGGCATAGAAGTAGAATATAGAGCTTAGCAATGTTTTAGTCACTCATTGGGATTATATTGGAAGATATTGCAGGTGTACCCAAAGGCTATGTATGCTTTCGCATTGATCTATTTTACAGGAAACGATGTCTTAAACAGGAAGTAAGCTTCTATTCAGGATAAGCATTTTTTGCATGCTTGTTTTCCCCTTTGTGAATGATCAAATTTATTGCGATGGCCAATACTTTTTTCAATCCCTTGAAAAAGTATTTCTTTCATGCATTGATGTGCTGCCTTCCGGAATGCTGCATTCTGACCGTGTTCCAGAACAAGCTTTCTGATCACGTTTCAGAAAATTCCAGAGTTCCGGATTGGAACGCTGTCCTTTTTTTTTTTAGATTTTGTTTTTGGTTGTGAAACTGTTGCTATTGAGATTGTGACAGGATAAGATACCATGCCCAAATGAAAGGCTACAAATTGAGTGATCGAGGTCTTTTTCTTTCCACAGGGAAAGGAAGCAAAGTAAGCTCTTTCTAGATGATGTTAACTTATTGATTCTGTTTTAGCTTAAGCTTTTCCCAACTTGTTTGGAGTAGATGGTTTTGTAAATTGATCCCTCAGGTTATTGTTTTCCTTGCACACAGGCAAGAACCAGTGAAGTTAGCATACCATGTGAAACAGAGGAAGAGGTATTCCATAAGCTTGGTCTTCCATATCCTGAACCACATGAACGAAATTGGTGATGAGATCAACATCAAGAGCATCTATTGTTGGCTCCAATAGGAAAGGCTTTGTTTGTATAATGATCATCCTAGAAAATTTACACCATTATCACTATCACAACAAAATGCAATCATTTTGATTTTTTCTAACAGCTATTCAATGGTATAGGGAAATCAAAAGACACTCTCAAATATAAGGGTTTAGGGCTTTTCATACAAATTCAAGCCTGAAACAAAGCGCAGGCTTCTAAAATACTGTGAAAAGACATGATTGTAGATCATCTTTAAGCTTAGGGCGACATTTTCCTTTCGATACCCAATTATGTGAACTGTGGAAGTTTACATTGTCTTTCCCATATGTTTGCCTGTATGCTTATTTATACTGGGAAATTTCTTTTGGGAACAGTGAGCATCTATTGTTTTTGTTTACAATTCCAATGGGAATTGCCTCTTTAAAGGCTTTGAAGATAATCATGCTTTTAGGAGGAAGCTATCAAACTGGAAGTGGGTTGAAAGCAATAATAGCCATTTTTTACCTTTTTGGGTCACATTTTTTATGTGGGGAATGAAAAAAATAAAATTTTAATTTTTTTAACGTGCTGTGAAACTAAAAACGATATTCCATATGTACCCATTTTGTATGCTCTTTCTTAGTCAAAAGCAAATTTTGAATGATATGTGTCCTGAGTTTCTTGCTTGCAATAGTATTTCGTGCAAATTTGAGTTTGTGAAATACTTTAGTTTTTACTTTTGTCGATTATACTAAATTGAGTACTTCAAGAATGTTTTTCTCATTGCCCTTGATATTTAATTTACTAATAACATAGTTGAGCAATAGAGACTCCTATTCCATTCTTATCAATTATTGTTACACTTTGAACACTAAAACTCTTCAAGCTGAGCAATTACTCAATCATTATTTGATGTGAATCCAAGATTCACGTGTTAATCTTTTGACACCTTTTTGACTAAGATAATTTCAAAGTTTGAAGTTATGTATTTCAGAGGCTACATTGTTAGATAACATGTGCGTGAGTCATTGAGGGGACTTGAACATAACCTTTTTCTTACAATTGATATAATATCCGAAAAAATGAAAAAACCAAGATTTTCGTTCCGACATTTTTTGGGAGCCTTCCAAACTTATTTATTGATTTATGTTATTATAAGTAGATCATGACACTATGAACTTCAATTTGTCATCGCAATATTGTTGCATAATCCTAGAAGAAAGAATGAATTGACAAACACAATTGATTTTTTTCCAGTAGAAAGAATTGGCAATCGAAAAGGTGGTGGCGGCCAAAATATGCAAGAAACAATAATTTTCAATCAAAAAAGAAATCACAAAATTAAAGAGAAAAAATCTTTGATAGATCCATGTGATGGCATGTGGATGATTCAGAGGTCTTGACGTTTTGGTAGGTTATACAAGAAGAAAATAGTAGACTAGAGGAGTCGGTTTTTTGATTTAGGAGCCCCATAACATTTGAGTCCAATTAGACATGGACTTAAGAGTGTAGAATTAGGTGTATGGATCACACTAGAAATGGAGGATTACAAGCCATGGGAGTTGGGTTAGCCTCATTCATCATGGAAAATGGTTAGAGAGGATTCACTGGAGATGTATTTATGTGATGCATATTGTAATTATGAATTCTTGTGAGTAATATCATAGATTCAAGGATTTTACACTATAAAGAGTCGTTCATTTTGAACAAAATTGTACACTATAATGAAAAGTTACAAAACAACTATTTAGGTAGGAAGTGTGATATCCATACGATTATCGTCACTAGTAAATGCCATGCTACATGACAAATGGTAATCCAAATCATGCCAAGATATGCCCGAAGCATATTTTCCATCGATTGGTTTGATACGTTCAATTTGTCTGTTAAGTTTTGGTTGATTTGATGAGAGATTTTTCAAATTTTCATTCATTTCATCGGTGCAATATATTGGCAGATTGAGTTTTCTATAAGCTATTTTTTTCATTCCCTTAACAACATTCATTTAAGTAATGCAAGATTGACGTTTTTTTGTGTGAAGCCTAGGCAAAATTCTATTTCACAAATTGTTTTTGAGATTGACCACTCACGTCTTACAAATTTTATCATGATTGATCTCAATATCATGATCATATGGCCTAGATATTTAAGATTTTAAAAAAAAAAAGATTACACTCTTACTCTGTAGTATAAATATTTTCATGCCTTAAAGATATTTAAGATGATACGAAGGTCTTCACAATCGTCTAGAATCTAGTTATAAATCAAAGAAAATCATTCATCATCTTGGCATGTGTTTTTTAGACCAAAAGGTGAAACCCAAATCTCAAAGTGGCCATATTTAGCACGAAAATATCTTTGGGTGGATCCTCTTATGTAACCCTTAATTGATAGTATCCTAATCTACGGTCAATTTTGGTAAAATACTTTGCATCATTCAAACCATTCATCAAAAATTCGTCATGGACAAGGGATAACAAAGTTTTATGATCATTTTCTAAATCAAAGTCAACACATAAAGGCATAAGCCTTTGTCTTTCTTTATAACAGATAATACAAGAGCTCCCCAAGGTGATTCAACAAGATATCAAATAGTTTAATTGCCTAATCAAATGGTACTAGGGTGATAGGAAAAAAAATAGATAATGTTCATGTTTTTGAAGTTGAAATCTTGTTTTTTTAAGATAAATCTATTTGATATTATGAGCTTCCAACTAGAAAATATTTTCATGTTCATGCTTATAATTGTGGAATTATAAATAAATGGTAAGACGTATACGAAGAAGAGAAAAAGGAGAGGACCTTGGCTAGAAAGCGGCAACGACATGATAGAAGTAGACACATGGCCACAAGTTCACGTGATGTTCAGCCATTGCCCAAGCAATGCACATAGAGTGGATGCATGGCACACTACAAAAAGCATCAAAGGAGGGACAAAAATATCAAACGCAGAATGGGACTTTGCAAGAGGATGCGAATGGAAGGTATTATTTGTGAGATACTTTATTATTAGAACATTTTTGTTTATAACAATATTTGTTTAATCATTTTTAAACACCATGTTCATTCACCATGATTTATATTTATTATATGTCATGTTTTTGGTTTTATTGTAGGTGATTTAAGTATTTGAACTTTTGATATATTCTAAAATAATAATTTTTTGGGCATTTATCAACCAGATCGACTAAGCAATACATGGTGGTTTGTAGCTCAAGTTGAACCACGAGCACGATGAGTATTTGAGGGTGCGAATGTTGAGAATGAGATGCAAAACCTTCATTTTGAGAGCAGAATAGTTGACCATGAGATTGAGCTACCTAGAGATGTAGTAAATCTTCAAATCATACATGAAGCACTTCCATAGATGTTGAGAATAGAAATTTTAAATAGTTAGAATGATGAAATAAGTTATGAAAGTGAGAGTGATGATGAAAAGCATATAAGAAGAGACGAATTGCAAGATGCTGTTGAAATTGATTCTTGCAATTTCAAATAAAAAGGTTAAATTTCATCTATTCTATATATACATATATATATATATATATATATATATATATATATATATATATATATATATATATATATATATATACATATACATATATATAAAGATATGTTGATGGTGTTAACCCAGTCTACTCCCCTATGTCACACTTAGACCCTACTCTTTGTCAATTCATACAAGCTTATTTTTTGACCCACACACACACACACATACATTTCAAATTTTATTCTCTTTGGTAACTACCGCACGACCATGATTGGACATGTTCTCACGAAGTTATATGGTACCATCCTTCAGTCTGCAGTTAGTATAGAGACAGAGTCCAAGAGATTGCATGCATTGGGACATGCAGGATTTCGAGCCCACTACTCCACATCTGATCACATCTTCATCCTCCGAGCTCTTATCGAGAAAGCTAAATACAGGAAAGAAAAGGTTTACTATTGTTTTGTAGACTTCAAGAAAGCCTTTGATTCTGTCCCACGCTCCTTGCTCATTTCATGATCTAGGCTTCTTGATAGATATCATTCTGGTTGTCATGGCTCTCTATGAGAGAGTTCTGGGCTATTTTCGTCATAGCAGTGGTATTTCCGAACATATTTGGAGTACTATTGGGGTCAAGCAGGGATGCTCTATCTGCTTTAACTCTATGGTATGTGGTTCTGCTCGTTTCATGTATTTGCATTCATCTCTTGTATACATATTAAGGTTATCAAGCGTTCTAGATGATAAATGGGAAGGTATGAATCCGTTGTCCAGTGATGGATCAATGAGGGTTCATACAACATTTTTTTAACATGATTTTTCCTTCAAATACTATGCGCTGTCTAGCGATGGACCAGCGATGAAGCTCACGCTAATATGGAGAGGCTTGTTGAAGATAGATATGTTGTTATCCAGCGATGGACCTGCATTGATCTATCTTGAGAAAGATAATCAAAAAGTTGATATATATGGTAAGCTGTCCAGCGATAAACCAATGCTTCCTTTCACATACTTCATAAAGCATGATAATGATAGTTATGCATCACATATGGTAGGTTGAGACAAGAGCTTCATAATGACCAGTGATGAAGCACTTCCAATCTCATGAATGGTTGTATGGATTCAAACTCCTTATCATAGATATGAATGGATGATAGTTTGGTTTGATAACTATAGTTTACAGTACACTTTACTATCCTTCAAAGGACGGCATGAATGTGTGGTTGTTCCATAAGTAACTAAGGGTTACATACATACTCCAGAAACGAAGCTATTGTAGTATCATGCTATTATACTAAAGATACAACTCAGATGCTGGCACATTCTAATTATGATTAGTATACCTCATGCTGTATAACCGGTTTCGTTATCATACTTGTGAATGACTGCTATCTCAAACGGAATACTACTGTGTGTAAGCACTAACAAATAAAACTTGCTCTCTCTATAGCATCAAATATTACTACTATTTTCATTTTCGATTAGGTTCAGTTTCGAACCATAAAGCTATAAGTGTTTGCACAGGTATGCACATTAAATCATTCGCTTCAAATTTGTATAAGCAATGAATGGTAGGCTCTCCTTAAAGTACTTACTATTGCTTTCACAATGGCTGACAATAATGCTATGAACGGTTTAAGACTAAGGAAGGCAAGAGCACTTGAGGGGACTAAACATGGCATCCTCACAAGAAATCATTGCTACAATCATCCAAGTAAGAGCTTTCCGAACAATTTTCAGATTTTGCAAGCATCACCTATGCTCGAAAAGTAAGGTGTCTCTTCACAAATATATTCCATTCTAGGTGACTGATAAAGATCCTAAACATAGAATTTAGTTGGTTTCTACTCAGTTCGACTATATCACTTCATAAGTAATTAATTTTTCTGCGTTTAATGACACCCACGGTGTCCATGTCCAAAAGAAGTTATACTACTCATCAGCATAAATAGTATTTTAAAACATAGTCCAGTCTTCCCAAACACAAAGACGATTTTATAGCGATAGGCCAAGCCCCTCCGTTACCGTATCAGGACGAGTGCCATGCTGATCAGTTTTTGGGCATTGGTTCGTATCAGTTTATAGCAAAAGTATGAAAAGTTTTCACCATATATGTTGCTTATCCCTAAAAGAAATGGTGTGAACACGTGTGCCGGTGTCAGAGCAAATCCATGCTATTCTAACCCGTGTGACTTAAGAAACATCACGCACTACTGTCCATACTCCTGAGCATATCCATGCTTTCCAGTTGTATCTCACCATAGTCTGATATGACAACCGAATGGGTAATAAATTAGCACAAGCCATGGTTGAATATTGTAGCTACAAAACTTACGTTTATTGTAACTCCATATCCAACCATGATTTTTTGGACTCTTGTATCGGATAGGCTTCATTTTATTGATGAGGTTCTCATGGTTTTTACAAGGTATTAGGGCAGATCTGTGCCATTCTAATCCTTTTGTAAGAACCGTTTGTCTTATGCAAAATCCATGCTGTCCAAGATAATTTGAGGAGAAACCTTGCAAACCACTTTTACTTTGTTGAATATAGTAGATACTTGAGCGTTGCATTTATCTTTACCATTTGCACACGGATTCTTCCTGTAAAAATTCTGGTTGAAGATGTTAGGAAAACTAAGAGTAAATATTGACATCTTCTTCAATTTAGGTAGATATAATCAACGAAAAAATTTATTGAATCTAGTTGCCATGACAAAAATGTCGGATTTCTATGCTGCAAGTTTACCTAGGTAGGGAGTCCTCAAGAGTCTTTTGTTAAAAATTCACAACTCTAGCTTGACTAGTTTTGGTCATATGACTTGTAAATAGTTAGATGGTCATGATGTGGCTTGTCACACGTGCCAAATAGCATAGGATTCCATTCATAAGGATGTTCTCAAGTAGACCTAAGTGTTAGAACCTTTGGAATGAGTCCAAATTATGCTTAGATACAAGGGAGAAAAAATAGGAGCTATTTTTGGTAATTTTTGCATTGTTGAGGGATCTCCAAGATTCCAACCCTAACTTGGTAGGGATGAAAGATCCACCAAAATTAGCATTAGGGATAGGTTTAGGGCTACTCATACCTGCCCAAAACCGTGATGGATCATGTATATATAGGTGATGATATCTCACCAAAATCAATCAAGCAATTTCATGTTTTTTCTCTCATAATGGTGTAATTGCTCTCTATGTTCATAATTGTTTGAGTACTTGTGATTACTAATGATTATAGGATTGAATGTAGGTCTGGTGTACAGTACTCAGACTGTGGGAGGCCGTACTTTCACACGTGTGAAGCCTTCTTCAAGGATTTGGGCCATTTAATGAGGTTCAAGCATAGATTTTTGATGGATTTTGATGGTTCAACCTGTGCTAATCTTATGAAATCATAATCTATTGTTTCCCTCATCATTTCAAGTGTTTTAGGATCCTTATTTGCTGTAATTTTTACATGGTATCAGAGCCTAAAGGCTGAAATGAGCTAAATCCTTGGTTTGCATTCAATTTGATCACAATTTTTGATCTAAATCTTGTGTAGATTGGATCTTAGCATCTAGTATTGATTCTAGAACTCAAAGTGAGTCAAATACATTGGAGATTGGTGTTGTGTGACTTCATTTGCAGGTGTTTAGGTGTCTAAAACCAGAGGCAAAGTTGAATTCAATTCACATTACCAAGATAGCAAGTTTTGCTTGCTCCAAGCATTGATTTCTAAGCGAGTTTTGGAGGTGATTTCATAGAGAAGGCTTTCTAGCATTCAAGGAGAGGGAAGATCAGAGTTTTGGGGACTCTTCAAGGCTGTTCTAAGGTGTAGTAGGCACCTCCTAAAGTGATTTAGGTTCAGTCCAACCATTGCTTGACTTATGCACCAAATTAGATCAATTTTTCATCAATTTTGATCATTTTTTGCTTGTGATTGGATAGTAGATTGTGTTGCATCCTCATTAAGTTCCATTTAGATCTTTTACAAGTGATTTTGGAAGTATATTAGGTTGCTGAAATTCACTCTTGATCAGATCATTTGGAAGCTTTAATGTTCTTTATAGAAAGAGGGGCAATTCTACTAGTATTGTCTACTTCAATCAAGCAAGTGCATTGTTTCTAGTATTCTATGATTTGATTTTGTTAGAGATCATTCTTAGATCTTTATAGGAAGTCTATTACTGATCTTTTCAGGTCCTTAAGAAGTGGGATAAGGTAGACCTTCAATCAAATCAATAGAAGTAACCTTCATTTGTGTCAATTCCTTGATTAGGAGACTAGATGGCATCTATAAATGCATATCTTTTGGATACTAATGAAAGGCTCAACAAAACTAACTATTCCATATGGAAAGTTAGAATGGAATCTATCATGATCATGCAAGATCTGATGGAAATTGTAAATGGTAAGGAGGGTGAACCTATTCATCCTCAAGAAAAAGCCAAATACATCAAGAGGTGCAATGTTGCAAATGAACTCTTAAGAGAGGTAGGAGATTGCACTTCAGCTCAAGATGCTTGGAAGACTTTGCAAAAGGTCTATGAATCCAAGAACCAAACTAGAATGTTAGCTTTGAAGAATCAAATCTATAGAAGCTATCAAAAGAAAGGAGAGAGTGCACATACTTTTGTCCTAAGAGTAAAGGAATTGAACAAAGAGCTAGCCTTTATAGGTGACCCTATCAAGGATGAAGAGCTTGTTCAACTCATATTGAATGGACTAAGCTTTGAATTTGACAATTTGGTTCAGGGATATGCAATTATGGGTAAGCTACCCATACTTGAAGAACTCCAAGGCACACTCATGGCCGAGGAATCAAGAAGGAGCCAAATGCAAGAGAGGATGGATAGGCTTTCCATCCAAGGTGGAGATGACCAAGCTCTCTTCACCAAAGGCAAAGGATCAACATTCAAGAAGTCTACAAAGCTTGAGGATCAAGAAGGACCCCCAAAGGCATCTCCATCAACCACCAAAGTCAAGAAGGACAAATCAAAGGTGAAGTGCTACTATTGTAGCAAGATGGGGCATTATGCCTCGGAATGCTTCAAGAGGAAGCAAGATCAAAGCCAAGCCAACATGAGCAAAGAGGAGGAGGAGGAGAGTTCACATGAGGACTCTCTCATGATGTCCATATTTTCTTCAACAAGCTTCAAAGGAGAAGATCCTTGGTGGATTGACTCGGGTGCTAGTTCACACATGACTAGTAAAAGGGAGTTTTTCTCTTCTCTCTTATCTTATGATGGACCTATAAAGTCTATCTATACAGCAAATGATGAAGCTTGTAAGATTGAAGGAGTTGGTAGCATTCCCCTTTGCTTAGGATCTTCCAAAAAGATCAACATAGAAGGTGTTTTGTACATTCCTACAATAACAAAGAATCTACTAAGTGTTGGCCAAATGGTAGACAATGGTTTCAATGTTGACTTTGCTTCAAATGAATGTTTCATCAAGAAGAAGGGTAAGATAGTGGCTAAGGGCACTAGACTTGGCAAACTTTATAAGCTGGATGCATTTGTGGATACTAATGTTGTCATGTTGGCCGAGAAGAGCAAGATATCTACCTTTACTTTATGGCACAAAAGACTTGGACATGTCAACTCGGGTTCCATGGAGGCTATGATCAAGGAGGAGTATGCTTTAGGCCTACCAAGGTCTATTGGGAAGGAAGACAAGGTTTGTGAAGCTTGTGCCTTATCCAAGGCACATAAGAAGGTGTTTCCTAACTCCATCACAAAGTCATCTCATCCTCTTGAACTCATACACTCGGATGTGCACATTGCTAGCACCAAATCTAATGGAGGTTCATCCATGTTTTTGACCTTCATTGATGACTACTCAAGATATTGTTGGGTGTTCTTACTTTCTTTCAAGTCTCAAGTATTTGATACTTTTTTAAAGTTCAAGTTGTTTGTGGAAAAGCATCATAATCATAGCATCAAGATTCTTAGAAGTGACAATGGTGGAGAATTCATCTCCAATGAGTTCAAGGCCTTTTGTGAGGAGGAAGGGATCAAGAAAGAGACTTCTTGTCCTTACACTCCTCAACAAAATGGAGTTGCTGAAAGAAGGAATAGAACATTATGTGAATGTTCTAAGGCTTTAAGATCAGATGCTTGTTTGCCCAAATCCTTTTGGGGTGAGTCTCTTGTATGTGCAAACTACTTGATGAATAGGGTGTCTTGCAAAGCAATTGAAGGCAAAACTCCTTATGAGATGTTGTATGGAAAGAAACACAATCTTAATCACTTGAAGGTTTTTGGGTGTATATGTTATGTGCATGTGCCATTGGGAACAAGAACCAAGGAGGATCCATCTTCCACAAGAGGGATCATGCTTGGATATGCAAGCTCAAGCAAGGGCTACAAAGTCTATCTCCCATCCTTGAACAAATTTGTTGTTTCAAGGGATGTCATCTTTGATGAACATCATATGCATATGCTTGAAGAAGGCTCAAGTGCTCCAACAATCAAGAAGAAGATGGCCGAGGATCAAGATCTTGGTTTTGAGGAGGAGCTCATGGAGGAGCAAGCACCAAACCCACCTATCACACCAAGGAGATCTTCAAGGGCAAAAGTGGAGCCATCAAGGCTCACATATCAAGGCAAAGGACAGAAAGTTGAGGGTATCTCATCCACTTCTTATGTTTTATCTAGTTTTGAAGAACCGTCTAATGTTGAAGATGCATTGAACTCCAAAGAATGGTATAAAGCTATGTTGGATGAGTATGATGCCTTGATTGAGAATGAAACTTGGTTGCTTGTTGAGAGACCTCAAAGGAATGTAATAGGATGCAAGTGGGTCTTCAAGCTTAAGTTGAATGCAAATGGGAGTGTTAACAAACATAAAGCAAGATTAGTTGCAAAAGGTTATGCTCAAGAGAGAGGGATAGACTATGAGGAAACTTTTGCACCCGTGGCCAAGATGGTCACAATAAGACTAATCATTGCACTTGCATCACATTTTGGATGGATTCTATGTCAAATGGATGTCTCTAATGGTTTCTTGAATGGTTTTTTGGAAGAGGATATCTATATGGAGCAGCCACAAGGGTTCATCAAGCATGGAATGGAGAACAAAGTATGCCATCTCCAAAGAAGCATCTATGGCTTGAAGCAAGCCTCGAGATCTCGGAATTCAAGATTACATTGCTATCTTATTTCACTTTCTTTTGTTCAAAGTGAATATGATCCCACTCTTTACATTAAGTTTGATGGTGTTGGTATTGTACTTTTACTCATTTATGTAGATGACATCATCATTAGTGGAAATAGTGTTGATGGTATTGAAAAAATCAAGATAGATCTATCCTTAGAGTTCAAGATGGTAGATCTAGGGTGTCTTCACTTCATCTTAGGCATAGAAGTACTTAGAGGGTCTGATTTTATCTTTATAAGTCAAGTAAACTATGCTCAAAGTCTTTTGAAGAAGTTTAAGATGGAAGTATGCAAAAGTGTTGACACACCAATGGAGCAAGATGTAAAAGTGCCAAATGAAGATGATGAAAGATCCTTCATGGACATCACTTTGTTTAGGCAACTTATAGGTTCCTTAATGTGGATCACTATAACTAGACCAGATCTTAGCTTTAGTGTATGTAGGTTGAGCCAATCCATGCAAAAGCCATTGAATATCCATTGGAAAAAGGCTAAGAGGATTCTAAGATACATCTCGGGTACATTGGATTTTGGGATTCTATATAGAGGAGATGTGATTAACCTTCATGCATTTAGTGATTCAGATTTTGCAGGGGACAAGAGGGATAGGAAATCAACAAGTGCCTATTCAACTTTCATAGGAGAAGGTGTGGTTTCATGGCTTTCAAAAAATCAAGAAACTATATCTCTATCTTCAACCGAGGCCGAGTACAAAGCTTTGACAACCACTACAAAGGAGGTACTTTGGATCAAGAGATTATTGGTGGAACTAAAGATCATGGATTCAGAGGAGGCACCAATCATCTACAATGACAATATATCAGCCCAACACCTTGCATCTAACCCAATCTTCCATGCAAGATCTAAGCACATTGAGATATGCCATCACTTTGTGAGAGAAATGGTGCAAGCCAAGGAGATTGCTTTGGAGCATGTTCCAAGCAATGAATGTGTAGCTGATCTACTTACTAAACCACTTCAAAAGACACCTTTTATGAAGTTCAGATCATCACTTGGAGTGATTAGTAAAGCAATGATTGAACCAAGCTAGATAGTGAGGAGGAGTGTTAAAAATTCACAATTCTAGCTTGACTAGTTTTGGTCATATGACTTGTAAATAGTTAGATGGTCATGATGTGGCTTGTCACACGTGCCAAATAGCATAGGATTCCATTCATAAGGATGTTCTCAAGTAGACCTAAGTGTTAGAACCTTTGGAATGAGTCCAAATTATGCTTAGATACAAGGGAGAAAAAATAGGAGCTATTTTTGGTAATTTTTGCATTGTTGAGGGATCTCCAAGATTCCAACCCTAACTTGGTAGGGATGAAAGATCCACCAAAATTAGCATTAGGGATAGGTTTAGGGCTACTCATACCTGCCCAAAACCGTGATGGATCATGTATATATAGGTGATGATATCTCACCAAAATCAATCAAGCAATTTCATGTTTTTTCTCTCATAATGGTGCAATTGCTCTATATGTTCATAATTGTTTGAGTACTTGTGATTACTAATGATTATAGGATTGAATGTAGGTCTGGTGTACAGTACTCAGACTGTGGGAGGCCGTACTTTCACACGTGTGAAGCCTTCTTCAAGGATTTGGGCCATTTAGTGAAGTTCAAGCATAGATTTTTGATGGATTTTGATGGTTCAACTTGTGCTAATCTTATGAAATCATAATCTATTGTTTCCCTCATCATTTCAAGTGTTTTAGGATCCTTATTTGCTGTAATTTTTACATCTTTCCCACTGTACTGACTCATGCAGTTTTGTGTTGTGGGATGGTGGCAGGTATCAACTGGACATTTTGAGAGTGGTTATGCTATGTGGTGCTTTACTGTACTGTATTTTACTTTCCAGCTTTACAGTACCTTGTTGGTTTATAAATAAAGGCTTCAAAGGGTTTGGTCTTACTTTGTCGAGAGGAACTATGTGAAATTGTGTATCTCTCTTTCTTCTTTTTCACTGTCTATTACTCCTCAAAACTTAACTTTGCATCTAATTGTAGTATATAGCTATAGTTTGTGTTATTTCTTTTTCCTATGTTGAAGTTTTATAAGACAAACCCAATACATGTAATGAACTAGATTCGGAAACAAGTTCAAATTCCATGATCGATGATCTTTAATCTAAACTTTTCTTTTATGAGATTCTTAGGATCCAATTTTGTTAACATCAAGATGATGTAAAGATATCAAGAATCCATCAAACCAATCTATGCTCTGTATATGTATTTGGCCAAGGGCCATTTGATCTTGCATAATTTAAAGACAATCCTGGGGGGGGGGGGGTTCCCCATCTTGACCCCTCAACAAGTCTCGTGATTGAATGACTTTGTGATTGAATGATGAAATTCTTTGATAAGCCATGAGTTCTTTTTGGATATGTTCATCAATATTTTGTTGACTTCTTTCTTTTAAAAGACACAATGTTAAAGTCAGGACTTTAGAATTTAGGAGAAATTCCTTTTGAGTCTACAGTTTGGTATCAGAGCTAAGGTTTTAGACCTTGTGAATTTCTTGTGAGGTTTTCTATAGATTCCAACCTATCAAACTCTACATCTTTACTCTTGAATTGATTTCCCAGCTGCTATTATTTTCTTTTTTCCTATAAGACTTCTTCAGTACAAGAAAATACCATCGACAACTAAGAAGGTTCTTTTGCTCCTGCAAAGATGGCCAACTCTTCACGAAATACTCCAAGTTTTTCTTCATCGCTATCGCCACTTTCATATGTATCACCTGGATCGACATCTACTTATTTGAGAAGAAGAAAAATTGATGTGCAAGAAAGTCATCGATATGAAAGTAGAAGTAAGCATATCATAGAACTTCATCCAATGTTTAAAAGGCCTTTTGCTTCAAGAAGCAAGTACTGCATGGAAATAATCAAGAAGACAAAGACTCCTACTCAGCATGACGAGGAACCTAACGACAACGAAACACTGGACACCTACTTGCGGAGAACCAAAAGGTCGTGCATATCAAAAACATGCAACCAGAAACTAGTTACGGCCATTCAATCTTTGAAGGCCATAAACATTAATAAAACACTAGAAAAATAATTTGTCATGAACAACTAGACAAATTATTTGTCGCGAATGATTCGCGAAGAGCTAGACTAAGCTTGACTGATAATCGGTCGCGAATGATTTGCGAAAGGCAAGACTAAATATTAGTCGTCAATAGCTAGACTAATAATAACTTGCTAAGAACCGATTACCAGATTGAGCAACAAGAGAGTTAGACAGAATGAAGAAAAGTGTAGCAATATCAACGCAAAATCTGAACGCAGAACAACAGGGCTATTATCAGATTAAGTATAGAAAAATATACATGTCAATAATACAGTAGAGCACAAGACAATATCGGAGAAACCGCATGCTCTACAAAGCTAATTCAATCTGTAAAAGGAATGAACCTATTACTGACAATAAAGAATCAATGTGCAAGGCTATCTCTGATAAGCTTCTGATGCTTTAATTTTACACACACTTCATCTTGAGCTTTGGGTCACTGAATACGCAAAATAATATTCAATATATATACACAATGTTACAGGTGTGTAGATGAAGAAAGTACAAAGTGGATGTGCTATCTCTAGGAGATCGTGGGTGGCTGTTGTCGTTGTCAAATCTGTTAGTGCAGTTGCATGGAATGAGCGTGAAAAGGACGCGATGTTAGCCTTTGCTGAAATGAACATTGGTGAAGATGCAAAAAATGCATCACTCTGACGAAATGCCTTAGGATTTGATTTACAGGGTGTCTTCGCTTTTCCTAGGGCACCTTTGGCATTTTGTAAGGCAGTGTCACCATTTTCGCCTGTCACAAAACACGTGTATAAACATAGTGTCACATTTTTCGCCTTTTCTTCGCCTGTGAGAATTTAGTTGTATTTATGCAAACAGTCACGTTTTATTCGTCTGTATTACTTTACATGTAAATATGCAGACTGTGCGACAACATGAGTAAAAATACAACATGAATGGAGGCAGATTAAAATGGGATTTAGGAGAGTAGAGAAGATAAATCCAATACTACCCCCCCCCCCCCCCTTAATTTCGATCCGTGAATGCCTTGATCTTCAGACTAAGCAATGCACAAAATTTGTTGTGTGCATTAACACTTAATGCTTTCGTGAATATATCTACAACCATGTCCTGCATTCTGCAATACGTTAAGCTTACCTCCTTGTTGAGAATCATGCCCCTGATGTAGTGATATTTGATTACAATGTGCTTACTCCTAGAGTGAAATCTAGGGTCGGCCGATAAGGCAATAGCACTTTGATTATCACTAAAATAAAATTTTAGGGTTGTACTGATATAGATTAACGTCTGACAGTAAATTTCTCAACCAAAATGCTTCCTTAATAGATTGAGAAGCAGCAATGTATTTTGCTTCTATAGAAGAAAGTGCGATACAGGTTTGCTTACGACTATTCCATGAGATAGGACCGTCGTTGAAGAAGAATGTAAATTTAGATGTGGACTTATGATTGTCTACATCTCCTACCCAGCTTGCATCAGAATATCCACTGAGCTGATGAAGATTGTCGTTGTTGACATCTCCATAGCAGATGCACTGGTCCATGGTAGCTCGAATATACCTCATGACTCTTATGAGAGCCTTTCAATGGATAATGCCAGGATTAGCCATATATTGACTGAGTGAGCTTACTGCAAAAGAGATATATGTCTTGTGAAAAATACAGATCCTAAGTGGATCTAAACTCCAAGATCATTGGCTTGAATGCTTGCACTCCAAACTACATAAGCTAGGAATTGGCAACACATTCTATGCTACCTAGAATGCAAAGAACTTGATCAAAAAGCATTTATCACAAATGGAAACTTCCATAAACATCAAGTGCGGCCCAAAATAGCATTATACAGTCCATAATACATCAGCCTATCACTTTTGGAAAGCACCTAAGATCATACACAATAGCTTGAAGACAATACACACAACAATGCTCTCAATGGAGGAAGAAACAATGACAATGATCTATTGATCTCAATGAAGCATACAAAAGGTTTCTCCAACCTGTTCTCCACGACTTCCCTACTATTTATGGATGAGGAAGATGACTCTCTCTCCTCTCTCTAGAAGGTACTTGACCCTAGATATTCCCTATATAGGAAAAATAGCTAAAAATGGCTTATATGACCAAAATACATCAAAATGGTCTCATTTTGAAGGGTATGAAGTTTGACACTTCATCATACTGAAAAAATACAGTAAATAAAAACATTGTGGCCTGGTTCACACGTGTGAAACTCCAGAACCAAAACTATTTACAATTTTAGCCAATTTAGGCCTCAAACTAGCTAGGAAATGTTGACAATTTTCACACTCCCTCTTCAACATTGGATGCTAGTTTCAACATAGTCTTTGAGCACATTCCAAGATTAGATCTATGCATTAAATATAGGTCCTTTCCCAATGGTTTGGTGAAGATATCAGCCACACACTCCTTTGAAGAGACATGTTGAAGCTCCACCTCTTTGGCAATGACTTGATCTCTCACAAAATGGTGAGCAATCTCAATGTGCTTGCTCCTTGCATGAAAAATAGGATTGCTTGCCAAGCTTTGGGCTGAAAGGTTATCACAAAGTATGATTGGAGTCTTCTCTGGTTCCAGCAAGTGAAGATCCAATAACATCCTCTTGATCCAAAGAATCTCCTTGGTGCATGTTGTTAATGCCTTGTACTCGGCTTCGGTGGAAGATAGAGAGATAGTTGGTTGCTTCTTTGATAGCCATGAGACCACTCCATCTCCAAGATAGATTGCAAAGGCACTTGTTGACTTCCTATCCATTTGATCACCTGCAAAATCTGAATCTGAAAATCCACAAAGGTTAGGTGTAGTACCTCCATACAAGATGCCAAAATCTCTAGATCCCGAGATGTATCTAAGTACTCTCTTTCCTAGCTTCCAATGAGCCTCACTAGGATCTTGCATAAATTGACTTAGTTTACCAACCACAAAGCTTAGATCAGGTCTTGTGATGGTTAACCATATAAGAGATCCTATTAGCTTTCTATAGAGAGTAATGTCCTTGAAGGATCTTTCATTACTTCTTGTAGTTAGCTTTACATTTGATTCCATAGGAGTAGAAACAACTTTACAATCTTCCATATGAAACCTTTTTAGAATAGAGTTAACATACTTTTCTTGACATATGAATGTAGATTTAGAAGTTCTAATAATCTCTATTCCTAAGATATAATGAAGTTTACCAAGATCTTGAATTTCAAACTCTCTTTTGAGTGCCATCTTGATTTCATCTATATCTAGATTGTTACCACCACTTAAGATAATGTCATCAACATAGATCAAAAGTAAAGTGATATCATTTTCATTCAATCTAAAGTAGAGAGAATGATCATACTCACTCATAACAAAGTTTTGAGAAAGTAAGAAGGAATTGAGCTTAGCATACCAACTCCTTGGTGCTTGCTTTAGCCCATACAAACTCTTTTGGAGATAGCACACATGATTAGGCTCATCATGTGAAACATAGCCCTCGGGTTGCTCCATGTAAATATCTTCTTCAAGATCACCATTCAAGAAGGCATTAGTAACATCCATTTGCCACATATCCCAATCATAAAGAGTTGCAAGAGAGATTAGGATTCGAATAGTTACCATCTTTGCCACGGGTGCAAAGGTCTCATCATAGTCAATACCATATTCTTGAGCATACCCCTTTGCCACCAACCTTGCCTTGTACTTGTTGATTGATCCATCTTGATTTGTCTTGATCTTGAAGATCCACTTACAACCAATTGCCTTCTTGTCCTTTGGAAGCTTTACCAACCTCCATGTGTTGCTTTTGATGAGTGCTTGATGCTCATGATCCATGGCTTGGATCCATTCCTTCTTTTGAATTGCTTCACCTACACAAGTTGGTTCATCAAAAGAGGTAAGAAAAGCAAAGTTAGAGTTGTCCACCACTTGCTTTCCTTTTTCATCATAGATTAGCCTTGATGGCTTAGCCCTTTGCCTTTGAGTCTTCCTTGAAGTTTGCTTTGGAGTGGCATCTCCATCTTCATCCAAGACATCTTGCACATCATGATGATTAGTAGGCACATCAACATCAACATCAACAACATTGGAAACATTCTCTTCATGAAAGATGACATCCCTACTTATGACAACTTTCTTTGTAGAAGGAATGTACACTTTGTAAGCCTTGCTTACTTCACTATAGCCAACAAACACACCCTTCTTTGATGAAGGATCTTCTTTAGTTCTATCATCAAGTGTGATATTGACAAAACATGTACATCCAAAGATCCTACAATGCTTGACACTCGGCCTTCTACCATAAAGAACCTCATGAGGAGTTTTACCATCCAAGGAAGCACTTGTCCATCTATTACATAGATAGTTAGCACATGCTAAAGCTTCCCCCCAAAAAGACTTAGCAAGATTAGCATGTAGTCTCATTGCCTTGGCACATTCACAAAGGGTTCTATTCTTCCTCTCGGCCACTCCATTCTGTTGTGGAGTCCTAGGACTAGACATCTCCCTCTTAATCCCATGTGCTATACAAAAGTCTTTGAACCTATTTGAGGTGTATTCCCCTCCATTATCAGATCTTAAGCATTTGATCTTTGTATTGAATTGGTTTTCCATTTCATTCTTGAACTTGACAAATGCAGCAAACACTTCATCCTTACTTTTAAGAAGATAGATCCAAGTATACCTACTAAAGTCATCAATGAAAGTTGCATACATCTTTGCCCCACCATTGCTAGTTGTACTAGAAGAATGAATATCAGAATGCACAAGTTGAAAAGCTTCTTTAGATCTAGAAGTAGATCTAGAATAAGCAAGTCTATGAGATTTGGACAAGGCACAATGTTCACAAACACTATTGTTTGCAACAAGACTTTTAGGGAGACCAAGAACAAGCTCTTTCTTTGCCATTACCTCCAAAGATTTGAAGTTGGGATGGCCCAACCTCTTGTGCCAAACTTCTTGTTGTCAATTGCTCCCTAGCCATACATCCTTCATGATTAGAGATCACACATGCATCAAGCTTGAAAAGTTTACCATGCCTCCTACCTTGAGCAATCAAGGATCCACATTTACTTATCAAACATGCATCTCCAATGAACTCCACATCAAGTCCTTTGTCAATCATTTGACTTACACTAAGCAAATTCTTAGTGATTGAAGGAATGTACAAAACATTTTCAAGATTTGCTTTCCTATTTGTTGAAAGGGAAATAGGAATAGTGCCTATGCCTTTGATGTCACATTGACCATCATTTGCAGTGTAGATGATGTTACCTTCTCCCTCATAAGACAATAAGGATGTAAAGTATTCCTTATGTCTTGTCATGTGAGATGAGGCTCCACTATCAATCCACCAAGGATCATTATCATCTATGTTGGCTAACAAACTTGAAGTCATAACAAGTGATTCACATGTGTTATGTTCTTCCTCATCTATTGTAAGATTTCCTTGCCTCTCTCCTTGCTCTCTTTTCTTCTTATAACATTCATTTGCAAAATGACCTTTTATCCCACAATAAAAGCACTTGAACTTTGACTTATTGTTCTTAGTAGAAGAGGAAGAGGAAGAGTGATCATCATGATCAAAGTTACCACCTTTGGACCATTTCCCTTTGCCTTTACCTTTGCCCTTGAATTTGCCTTTTGTGAAGAAAGCCTCTTCACCTCCACCTTGCAAGGATGCACCATCAAGCTTTGATTGCAACCTATGTTCTTCAGCCAATAAGATTTCTTGCAAGTCAACCACACTTGGCAAGACTCTTTGAATGGCAAAACTTTGCACAAGGTTAGCATGTTCATTTAGCAAACCATTCAACATAACTTGGACTATTTCACCATCTTTTATGTTCTCATCAATGCATGCTAAATCATCACTTAGGGACTTAACTCTCAAGATAAATGCATGAGCACTTTCACCCTCTCTTTGCCTACTAGAAAATATTTGTCTCCTTAGGGTCAATACCCTAGATGTGGACTTTGATTCAAAGAGCTTCTTTAAGGCATTCCATGCCTCACTTGCACTTTGACACTTTCCAACTTCCTTGAGAAGTTCATTTGTAACATTCATTTTAGTGATATGAAGAGCCCTTTTGGCCTTCTTATCAAACCTTTGTTGCTCTTGAAGTGTGAGAGGTCTCTCTTCAATTTCTGCAACTATGTCCATGAGTTCATTCAACTCAAGTAAGGACTCCATCCTCACTTTCCAAGTAGAGTAGTTTGATGAACTCAACCTTTCACTAGACTCTAGCATGATCCCACCATTGGAAGCCATGATTCTAATGTTTCTTCAACTTTTAGGTTCTGTCCTAAAGCACTTAGCACTCACTTTTCTCTCAACAAATGATAGATAAAGAGATCTATGAAGATTTATGACCCTAAAACACTTCTATCTTGAACCTAGATGGTTTCCAAGCATAGAAAGGAAGATTGAAACACATGCAACACTTTGCACACACTAAGAATGGATTACAAAATCAAACCAACCTGAACACATTCTTGCTTAAGCTCTCAAACTTTCCAGCAAGTGACCAAATCAAGTTATGGTGTGAAGAGTTACTTGCATTCTTAGAAAATACCCAAAACTAGGATGCCAAGATTACCTAGTAATGAACAAACTTGATCAACATATGATCAACACACTAAGATATTGATTCAACCTGTAAAACCACATGTAAACCACACTTCTAAAAGTTTATAAACTCCAGCAAGTGATAAATACAAGATTTAGAGGTGAATGAATGAGCACACTTAGTGAATCACAAGACTAGCTTCACTATCTTGTCAAATCTTGGTGTTTAGATGTAGATCTAAGATCACTTCACATGAGAATGTTCCTCAACCTGTTAAGAACCTGAAAACACACTTGCATAATGGTTAACACCTTCCAGCAAATGCTCCAATCAAATTACATAAGGAGAGTTACTTACATGCTCAACAAAGTACACCAAAATTTATGCCAAAATTGATGACAATCTTTACAATATGCTCTTCACAATGGAGCTTACAATATGTTCACCCAAAAAAGGGGATCTTTCATCCAAATGGGAGCTTTGCTCAGCCTTTAGGAGAATTACAACTCACTCAAAAGAGCATTTGTCATCCACTTAAGGAGAAGTTTCATCCACTTAAGGAGAGTGTTCATCCAAGAATGGAGATTGTCAACAATAGGATTGAAAAGAACATTGTTAGTATTGAATATGCACAAGCCTCACAATCACAAATGATTAGGTGTTATGATCTGATCCAAAATAGTTTCTTTTCAGCCTCTGATCTTCAATAGACCTGAAATATGCTTTTGATCCACAAGTTCAACTCACAAAACAAAGGTTAGTAAGATTTGATCAACAAAGCAATGCAAAATCATGCTAGAACTTGATCAAACATCCAAATATCACCAAAAATGGAATACTTACTGTAAATAGAAGACAACCAGCTCTGATACCATGTGAAAAATACAGATCCTAAGTGGATCTAAACTCCAAGATCATTGGCTTGAATGCTTGCACTCCAAACTACATAAGCTAGGAATTGGCAACACATTCTATGCTACCTAGAATGCAAAGAACTTGATCAAAAAGCATTTATCACAAATGGAAACTTCCATAAACATCAAGTGCGGCCCAAAATAGCATTATACAGTCCATAATACATCAGCCTATCACTTTTGGAAAGCACCTAAGATCATACACAATAGCTTGAAGACAATACACAGAACAATGCTCTCAATGGAGGAAGAAACAATGACAATGATCTATTGATCTCAATGAAGCATACAAAAGGTTTCTCCAAACTGTTCTCCACGACTTCCCTACTATTTATGGATGAGGAAGATGACTCTCTCTCCTCTCTCTAGAAGGTACTTGACCCTAGATATTCCCTATATAGGAAAAATAGCTAAAAATGGCTTATATGACCAAAATACATCAAAATGGTCTCATTTTGAAGGGTATGAAGTTTGACACTTCATCATACTGAAAAAATACAGTAAATAAAAACATTGTGGCCTGGTTCACACGTGTGAAACTCCAGAACCAAAACTATTTACAATTTTAGCCAATTTAGGCCTCAAACTAGCTAGGAAATGTTGACAATTTTCACATGTCTTGTACAGACCATTGCATGCATGACAGATCCAAGTATCGATCAATAAGGATACTCTCTCATCTGCTCCTCTTCCTGCTTGGTCTGGGGACATTGGTCCTTTGACAAATGCAGGCCTGGATCCATCGGTGAGTGAGCTAATTTACAATTCATTAGATTGTATTTGTTAAGAACATTTGAGGATACCTTTGTTGAGTGATGTAAATCAATCGTCTCGCTCTGTCTCTATGGATCTGAATGCCCAGACAGAAGTGAGCTTCGCCCAAATCAGTCATGTCGAACTTTGAAAACAGCATCTGCTTCGAATCTTTGATCATATCGGTATTGTTGTTGAAGAGCAACATATCATCCACGTATAAGGTGATGATAATGAAGGATTGTTGCACTGAATTGGAATAGACATTGCAATCAACAGTGCTTGGTTTGAGTCCTTGTTCGATGAAGAATGTGTTAGTCCTCTGAAACCAAGCTCTGGCAGACTGTTTCAAGCCGTAAAGTGCTTTGTGGAGTTTATAGACATGATTTTTCATACATTTCAGAACGTATCCTTTGGGCTGAATCATGTAGATGTCTTCTTGTATAACTCCATTCAAATAGGCTATTTGTACATCAAGTTGATGTACTTCGAGGTCAACAGCTACAACATAAGACAGGAGCGTTCCAATCGACGAATGTTTGACTATTGGACTGAAAGTCTCGTTGTAGTCAACGTTGGGATCTGAGTGAATCCTCGTGCTACCAGTCTTGCCTTCCTTTGATCAATTGCTCCATTGGCATTGTATTTGATCTTGAAGATCCATTTGCAATCAATGATATTGCAGCGAATAGGAGCTTCGACTAGTGACCATGTCTGGTTCTTGATCAGAGAGGAATACTCTTTGTCCATAGCTTCTCTCAAGAGATCAGAGTCTGGTTGGCAGAGTGCCTCTTCGACTGTCGTCGGTTCCTGTATCAAGAGACATGCAGACTCAGGAGTATACCTTGTGGGCTGTGTGCGCACTCGGCTTGATCTTCTGGGAGGATTCGACTGATGAACCACTCTTGGGACTTGTTGTTGGATAGCAGCGTCTGATTTGCTGTCACGAAGTGGGTCGACAATAGACACGCCTGAGCCAGAAGCTCGGATGGTCGTGTCAATGGCAGGTGATGAAGGTTCTCTTGGAGGAATATCCTTGCCTTTGATGTCGACGAACTGATCCTCGATAAAGACTGTATCCCCGCTGTACAGCTTGTATGTATTATCAGATGAAGTATATCCAATCAGGATGGTCTTGAGACCTTGGAAGTCCAATTTCTTCCTTGTGTCTTTTAGGATCTGCGCGTAGGCAACGCACCCAAACACTCTTAGGTTCTTCACAGAAGGCTTAGAGCCTTGTAGGAAATCAAAGTGCCAAGATCCTTCTAACATTCAATCTCCATATACAAGAAGAAGAGGGAGAGGGTTAGGCACCCTCAAGGAGAGAGAAAGTAGTAGCAATGCTTGAAAGGGAATGAATTACAAATGAACACTGGGTACATATAAATAGGCCTTCCAAAGGGCCTATACTCTTCCAAACCCTAAGTTCTAGAACCTTCCAAGACCCACTACTAATTATAGGGCACCCCAAAAGTCAAGATAGGGTCCCTTAACATAATTAGACTTTACTTGGACCCACGAATTACTACTGGACCAAAATTGGGTCCAACTCAACTAAAAATGACTTAACATGGTCTAAATAATAAAACTAACCCATGGTTACACAAGTGTCGACCTTTTGGGTCAAAGTAACCTATGGGAAACTAACATTATCATTTATTACTTCTAACACCCTCCTTAAATGATAATGTAAAAAACATAACATGAAGTATGAAAAATTGCAACAAAAATGCAAAGTGTTGCATGCTGCCCAAAACTCCATGTAGCCGAAAAAAAAAAGATGTAGCTGCTGTCCAAGCTTAATGCCACCAAAAAAAACTTCAGCTTGAAGTAGTCGAAGTAGCCAAAATCTCAGTCCCAATCATGCCCGATGTAGAAGAGATGTAGAATACGAAGTGCAGTAGCATCAAGTCGAAGAGTGAAGACAAGCATGCTCCATCCAAAGTAGGTAACCAAAAAACCAGCCACAAGCCAAAATATGGATTTGCAATCCATCAATGGTTCCCACATGATTCCATAAGTCTTCTTACCACAAGAAACATAAAGAAGAGTATGATACTCTTTAACCATCACATCCTCCCGAATCTTACTATCAATGATCTGCTCACCAACACTAGGTAAGACAACACCGTCATCATAAGAAGTAAGCATCAAAACATGAAAATCAGCATAAGGTACTAATTTTGGTGAGGCATGTGTGTTTTCTCCAAGGTAAAAAGATGCTTTGCTATCCCGCAAAGACTCGGACAACCAACAAGAGACTGTAGCAGGCTGTCCAACAGCCACAAAATCACCAATACTTTGCTCTCCAAAGTGTTCCAAATGTGGACCTTGCTGTCCAAAAACCTTTCGCAGGCCGTTCCCGATGCATAATAGGATGCTCACGATGTAACATAGACTGAAAATGATCAATAAACCATGGCTGAATCTGGTGTCCACCATCTTTAAGAAAAAAACCAACAGCTTGCCACTTTGAACACTCAAAAAATCCAGCAACATGCCACTTTGAACCAATGTACTAATTGACATGATTTTTTCCCTCCTCCATTAGTACAAAATGGCTTCAAAGAATGCTTGATTTCAGCCTTTTCTAAAACATTATCTTGAGAAGCTTGCTCATGAAGTTTTTCACTAATGCATCCATCATTTGCTACAAATGGCTCAAGAGAAGAAGAATGCTTTACCATACCAACATTCTGATGCAAACTTGTACTTGTAGAAAGACAATGATCAAACTTTGCATGACTTTGCTCTTTTACCTTCAAAGAGGATGAAGTAGAGAGGAGAAAGCATGATGATGAATCCTTTATTCGATACATCTTTAAAAGTGTTTCCCAAGTACTTTTAGAGGTCTTGCAAAATTTTAAATGATATAAGATAGATCTTGTTACCGATAAAATCTTGATCATCACGTCGATGCAAAATCTCAGCTTGCAACTCCATGAAGAAAAGTTGGTGCCATCCAACATATCTTCGCCTGAACAAGTACGAATTGCTCCCAAATCTCTTGCCATAAGAACCAGCCAAGAAGATAAACTTTTTCAAACCCTAAATGTGCCCTAAAAGACACAGAAACCAGCAAGTATCAAATCTAACAAATCAGCACCGGAATGTGTCGAAACCACACATTAGATGGATGTAGGAACTCGCCCTCCTACAAGCCTTGTGTGCTGAGAATTTCAGCCTAAAATTGCATTACAAACTCAAAAAACCAGCAAGCAAAAAATTAGGTTAGCCTCCAACAAAGCTTTTTCCGGAACCCTTCTTTCTTGCCAAAAAGTGTGAACAATACATACACGGATAGGGCTGTTGCAACACCCTACAAATGGTAATATGCTATCCAATTTTCAGCCTCGGAATGTGATCAGATCATCACAAAAAAAATTAGTGCCTTCTTCCACACCTGGAAACAAGCAAAAAGAAGCGGATCTTCACTTTGTAAAATCAGCAAGGGTGCTGATTTTTCAGCCAAATCAGAAGAATAGAAATTGCTTGTAGATGGGCGCCCTTCTGCAAAGGAGCAAATCTGAAAAATAGGGCAACAGCGGACCAACGGAAGTAGGATAAACCTACACGGATGTGGGCGACCTAAAAGAAGCCCCGGAGAAGATAATTAATGGCACCTTTCTACAACCTGAAAAATCAGCAAACAACAACCTGATTTTTGGGCGCCCAAAATCCTGTTATCTTCTTTGATGTGTGGCGCCCTTCTGCAAAACGGAAAAGAGTCAAAAAATGGACCTTCACTCCAAAAAATCAGCAAAGGTGCTGAATTTTTGTGATCCCTAAGTGAAGACGATCTCTTTTGGTAGGGCGCCCTAAATCAAGCATAGAAGATCTATGGCTCTGATACCATGTAGGAAATCAAAGTGCCAAGATCCTTCTAACATTCAATCTCCATATACAAGAAGAAGAGGGAGAGGGTTAGGCGCCCTCAAGGAGAGAGAACATAGTAGCAATGCTCGAAAGGGAATGAATTACAAATGAACACTAGGTACATATAAATAGGCCTTCCAAGGGCCTAGACTCTTCCAAACCCTAAGTTCTAGAACCTTCCAAGACCCACTACTAATTATAGGGCACCCCCAAAAGTCAAGATAGGGTCCCTTAACATAATTAGACTTTATTTGGACCCACGAATTACTACTGGACCAAAATTGGGTCCAACTCAACTAAAACTGACTTAACATGTTCTAAATAATAAACCTAACCCATGGTTACACAAGTCTCGAACTTTTGGGTCAAAGTAACCTATGGGAAACTAACATTATCATTTATTACTTCTAACAAGCCTGTCCACACCTCGTGAGGTGTCTTGCCTGAGAGGGCCTTGGTCGAACATCTGTTCTGGACGTAAGTTGCAGTGGAGATAGCTTTGGCCCAGAATCTTCTGGGCAGTGATGCATGCACTAGCATACATTTGGCTGATTCAACCAGGGTATGGTTTATCCTCTTGGCTAAGCCATTAGACTGAGGACTGTAGGAGTGATGAATTGCTGCTCAATGCCTTGGCTTTGGCAATACTCCTTAAACTCGATAGAGATATATTCTCCACCATTGTCTGACCTTAGAGCCTTGATCGTCTGTCCAGTCTCCTTTTATGCACACTCCTTGAAGATTTGAAAGTAGTTGAAGGCTTCTGTTTCTTCTTTATAAAGTACACCATAGTCCTTCTAGAAAATTCATCAATAAAAGTTATAAAATACTTTGCATCCTTCAGCGAAGGAATTTTCATCGGGCCACAAATGTCTGAATGTACAATATCTAACAATATGCTGATGGCTTGATTTAAATGGTTTCCTAGTCTGTTTACCAACTAGATAGTCTTGACAGACAGGTAACTCGACTTTATCACGAGGATAGTCGAGATCAAGAACAATAGATTGTCTAGACATTTGTTGTACAACAACATGATTCAAGTGACCAAGTCTATAATGCCAAAATAAACTTTTATCTGCATGAATAGAATTACTGAGAGCCTGACTAGAGGTAGAAAAGCAATGACTTAATTTATACAAGTATCCATGCCTCTTTCCGAGTGCTAGGATCTTGTCTGTCCTATCAACTACTTTGCATTGATCACATTTGAATTCTACTCTATGTCCTAGATCTGTGATCATGCTTACAAAGAGCAGATTCGTAGACAAATTTGGTACATACAGGACTTTAGAAAGTAGCTTAGACTGATCATTTGCAAAGCTTAATCTTATAGTACCTTCACCTTTAATAGCTTGTGTGCTATTGTCGCCAAGGTGAACATATTTCTTGGTATTGTAAGGTGTATAGGACTCGAAACAGCCAATGAGGCTGGTCATGTGATGAGTGGCTCCGGAATCCAGGAACCAAGAACTGTCGATAGATGCTCCTTGATGGTTGGTCATGAAGGCATCATGATCCGCTTCTTGAATAGGCTGTGGAGCTTCTGAAGCTGCATTTGCTGTTGTTCTTCGCTTGCAGTATCCGATAGTCTTGAATTTCATGGTTGTTTCGCTTGTAGTATCTACAGAACAGCTTCTTCTTCGTCTGCAGATTCGACTGTTCTTTGTGTTGTGCTAGTTTCTGGTCTGGCTTTGATTGCTTCGGGTCTTTCTTCTTCTTCTGCTTAGTCATGCTCTTGTTGGTGTATAAAGCGTGAGAATCAGTTGAGGAACTTGAGGCTTCATTCCTCCGCGTGTCTTCCTGCAACAACATAGTAATGACTCTCGAAATAGTCAGTGCTGGATGTGTCGTGATGATCATCACCCAACTGTCATATGAGCTTGGCAAGCTTGTAAGCAGTTGCATCATTGCATCTTGATCGTCTATGACAGATCCGACAGCGGCCATTTTCCTTAGTAGGTTCTTGAATTGATTAATGTGATTCTGCTCCCTTTTCATTGTCTATTACTCGTCAAAACTTAACTTTGCATCTAACTGTAGTATACAACTATAGTCTGTGTTTTTCATTTTTCCTATGTTGAAGTTTTATAAGACAAACCCAATACATGTAATGAACTAGATTTGGAAACAAGTTCAAATCCCATGATCGATGATCTTTGAATCTAAACTTTTCTTTTATGAGATTCTTAGGATCCAATTTTGTTAACATCAAGATGATGTAAAGATATCAAGAATCCATCAAACCAATCTATGCTCTGTATATGTATTTGGCCAAGGGCCATTTGATCTTGCATAATTTAAAGAAAATCCTTCGAGGGGGGGGGGGGGGGGGGTCCCCATCTTGACCCCTCAACAAGTCTCGTGATTGAATGACTTTGTGATTGAATGATGAAATTCTTTGATAAGCCATGAGTTCTTTTTGGATATGTTCATCAATATTTTGTTGACTTGTTTCTTTTAAAAGACACAATGTTAAAGTCAGATGTTTAGAATTTAGGAGACCTTCACTTCGAGTTCACACCTCTTCACTATCTAATATGTGAAAATATTGACGTTTGATCATTTTTTAGTTTTTTTATCACTGTGTTTTGAATATAACAATTGGTTTTTGCTTGGGGGGGAGAGAGAGAGAGAGAGAGAGAGAGAGAGAGAGAGAGAGAGAGAGAGAGAGAGAGAGAGAGAGAGAGAGAGAGAGAGAGAGAGAGAGAGAGAGAGAGAGAGAGAGAGAGAGAGAGAGAGAGAGAGAGAGAGAGAGAGAGATCCCATAAGGAGTGCCAACTAGTCTATAGATAGTGCCATGGTACATGATGGAATGGCCCAAGTTTTGGAGAGCCAAAAGTGGGGATTGGGGGAAAATGTAATGAATCTCGAACTTAGATTTCAAGTTGTGCTATGTCCCCACTCATGTACACAATTTGAGTCAAGCTTTAGACCTTGACATGAGGAAAGAAAATCTCAACCAGTATGGCACATTCCTAGCACAATAATAGTGTCTTGTAACATGACTCTTTATTTTTCATTCCATTTAATTCATAGCATTTTCTCATTTCAAAAATTCAAAAACTACCAAAATATCACCATTACCGCAAGGCCTTTGTCGTACATTCTTTGTTAATACTTGTGGTATGCCACACCATTCATGTTTTCAAATTGCACCAAGTCAACTTAATTATGGCGTAGTTGTGGTATGCCACATCATTCTTGTTTTCATATTGCAACAATTGAACTTAATTGTGCTAGCATCATTATGTACAGTATCTACAAACTACCTGAAATTACACATCCACAGTACTAAACACAAGAGAAACCACTGAAAACTTTGGTAGCTAGTAATTCTATGTTTGCATCTTGCATACCCTCGTTTATCAAGATATATTTATTTGGTCATATTTGCCAAGTATTTCGTGGATATCTATATGGATACCTCTTCTTCGCACTAGAAGATTCTCTATAGCGTGTCAATGCATGTGTGTAAATATATCGCAACCCAGTAGATACTAGCCTTTTGATACCCCTTTCATCCTACACCCACCCAACAATATATGAAATCCAACTTGGGTCCTAGCCTTGTAGTTAGATACTAGCCTTTTGATACCCTTTTCATCTTACACCCACCCAACAATATATGCAATCCAACATATTGCAATCCAACTTGGGTCCTGGCCTTGTAGTTTGAAGGTCAAGACTGCCTAGGATGTTCTTTCTTAGATGACAATTTAGTTGCATGGGATGTTTGTTTTGTCAAAATTTAGTAAAACATTAGGCTTTAAGTTTTAAATATGCATAATGATCTTGTTGAAAAATGTTAACACTAGTTGAATGTTGATGGGTGAGGCATTTCAGCCCCTTCATTGTGAGGTGAGAGGGGGGGGGGGGGGGGGGGGGGGGGGGGGGGGGGGGCGGGCTAGATGATGCAATTGGAATCTCAAAGCTTGGAAGTTTTGTTCAAGTGTTTTGAAGATTTGAAAGCAAACACTTCTATAAAACAAACACTTACATACATACAATTAGATGCCTATCAAAAAGTGTATAATTAGATATAGCCTGATTCTATGATGGACTGCATTCTGCAAAGGATGCATTTCACAAGGCAAACGGCAAGTTGAGGGTCAACACTGAATTGCCAGTAGTACTGTGAGTCTCATCCTAGGGTGTCAGCAAATTCCTAGGCTGTAATTGGAGAGCAGCATCCTGACCGTGCTTGACTTTAGATCTATTTTGTATGCACTAGTGACGTCGTCTACTTATGCCGACTTTATGTTCGAATATTCCTTACTCTCCTTCCACCACTGTTCCTGCTGCCATGCAGCATCGCGATTCGCCGCTCGCAAGGAGCTCAGGAGCTACAACTGTTGCTGAACTTATGGGGAATCGGAAGCTCTCTCTGTCTTTTTGCACAAATATACACAGTACCTCCATATAATAGTACGTTCAAACTTCATAGGAAAGGAGGAGCTTTAAAAATTGTGCATTGTGGAAATTTAAGCAATAAGGGCGCTTAGCCTGGGATTTGTGGTTTCTGATCAGAAATCGGAAGCAATCAATTCATCAAGCTGAAGCTAGTTCATTTTATGTGCTAGGATCGCATCGTATTCTTACCTTTTCCATTGATCTCATTAAAATTTTTGCTTCATGGCTTTTAGCAGACTGTGTTCCGAACCACTATTTTTTATTACTTTGTTAGTACTTCTTTCGATACCGTTCCAAGGTAATGGGTTATCGCCCAAGAAAGTAGGATCGACTCCTCGGCATCTCTCTGAGATCATAGAGATTAGATCTTATACTGTTACAATAAACGGCACTTCCTCCATTGCTCAAGTGAGTGATAATTATGTTTGTGCTACATTAGACTATGACTTTTGCAATCAGGCCTTGGGCCCATGTTTCGGAGTCCGTACAAACGTATTAGATTTGGTACTCTCTCTCTCTCGATCAAATTTTTGTATACCATCTCTTTATTTTGTATACCATCTCTTTATTGCAGTATCTCCAGACTTTTTACACATGACGCCGGTGGATGATTTTAATGTATGCAGGACCTGACGAATGATATTCTCATAAACGCAGTTACAGGTATGACCCTTATTCAAGTTGGTGTACTACTTAAGTGACGGCGCTCTCTCTCTCTCTCTCTCTCTCTCACACACACACACACACACATACACAAGCACACACACACACACACATTTTGATTGCATCTCATCTGATTTTTGGTTTGCACTACTGGATGCAGCCTTGTCTCCATTGTTGAGACTAGGAGGAAGCAAGGCGGATGAACTTATTTACGATATCAACAACAATATCAATCCATGTCCGAGTGGAAGCCTATGCCTCACCATGCATCGCTGGGACCAGTTGAATGCTTTTGTGCAACAAACAAAGTACACCCACATCTCAATCTCCTGCATTCCATTTCCTGCTTCACTTCACACACGTCTGTCACACCTCTTAGTGTTGCACTATCAACTTAGATCACACCAAGTCTCTATAGCTGGAAAACTTAGAATCTTGTGGATGTCTTTGTTGTTTGTTCACAAAAATGAACATGTGCCAGCAATGATTGAGTCTTGTGAGGTGCCACCAATGCATTCACTAAGGTCCATTTCACCCTACATGCTTGGTAATTCCAAAATTTAAAACAAACACATTACCGTCCACTTGTCACTATGTGGCAAATGACATGGCAGGGACCCATTGCCACATGGGGTAAGTCAAATCCATTTTTGGGCCAATCAATGTCCCCTGGCATGTTCAGCCAGTGCTCGGGAAACGTCTTTTGAGTTATTCTTAAAAAACATGCATCATATAGAACTTTCTAGTTTTTTGAAATCTTTTACCCTTAAAAAAAATATGATTGTCAAACATTTTATCATATAGATTTTTGAGAAAACTTGTCGGTTCCATTCTTATACTTTGTCAATTTTCCCGAGCACTGCGTTGCGCTCCCGCCTGCAAGGATTTTTTAACTCTTCAATGCCAATGCATTTCAATTTTGCCCTTTCCTCTTGAAAGGTGATTGATTGAAAA
The DNA here is from genome assembly GCA_029204225.1 of Diphasiastrum complanatum. NCBI lineage: Eukaryota > Viridiplantae > Streptophyta > Lycopodiopsida > Lycopodiales > Lycopodiaceae > Diphasiastrum > Diphasiastrum complanatum. The sequence goes on from CM055096.1 coordinate 62,888,601, forward strand.
AAAAACTTAGAGCTCCCTTCAACCTTTTAACATGAAAAGTTCCATACGTGCATTTCAAAACACAACACCTTAAATAAAATGGACCAATCGCATGTCAAGATTCAAATGGGCCAATCATATTGTAACCCTTCACTTGACGTCAACTCACTTGCCAAGATTCAAAGGGTGGCAAGTAAAAGGGCCAGGTAAAGGGACTTGCCGATATTCTGAAATCACCTTAAGGCTTGATATTACATGAGGATGTTGCATATGAAAAGTAATTTATTTTGAAATATCATCTAGTTAACCTATTTCTAAAATGTATCACACATGTCATTAAGTTCTATTTATGTTTTATGATATTTTTTACTAGAGTCTTGATATGCATATTTTATGACGACACCATTATGTATTTATATTTATACCATGCAACTATGGTGTGGAATGTGTAGTGCAAGAATGGTGTTTGGGTTGAATGCAATGACAGGCAGGATGCAAAACCACTCAGATCCTTGGAACTCCACAAATTGTGAAGAGTTCCTAGAGTACACGGTCAACCAAGGTTACAACATAACTGGATGGGAGTTTGGTGAGTTAACTTTCTTACCTTCAATTTACTTTGATTTAAATTGAGATAACAATTTTGTGAACTAGATTGGAATGGAATTCCAATCCACACAATTTACACAACTTTTTTATGGATCATAATAATTCTTTATTGTAGGTAGAAATTTTGACCTATTTATTAAATCAATTCATCATAGAGAATGTTGCCCGAATTTTCTTCACAACACATTCTGCAATCATTTTAGGCAAGTGTAATGCTACCCACAATTTCCTTACAATGCATATTACAATCATTTTCAATTGAGACTTGTGAAAATTTCCCTTGCTTTTACTAAAGGAGAATTAGAACGAATAGCAGGAGAAGAAGCCTATAGCTTCCTCAACGGATTTAGTGGATATAATTAGGTATAGATAGAACCTGAACATCAACACAAGACTGCTTTTGCGATAGCATGGGGAACTTACTTTTCGAGTAATGCCATTCGGACTGTGAAATGCACCTACCACCTTCCAAAGAGTTATGCAGCATGCCTTCAAGGGATTGATGCCCTTACAAACCATTATAGCCAAAAATCCTTTCGAGAAGTGGGGCACAGACTATGTCGAACTTTCACCCTATCGCCAGAGGAAGTCAAGCCCATTACATTATAGTTGTGACAAATTATTTCACTAAGTGGATACAAGCGAAGGCCGTTAGAGTAGCTAATGTAGCTAGCACAACTAAGTTTCTCTATGAGAACATAATTATGTGCATCAGATACCCTTTAGAGCTTGTGAGCGATCGCAATACTCACTTTTTGTGAGACATGGCCAGAGGAGCAAGCTATCCATGCGCTTCCAAATTGGTTGATCATTCCTATTTCCAGGGGCCAGAGGAACCAAGCCAATTTCCAGTACGTCTTGGAATAGTTCTTCCACAAGCACCAACACTTAGTGGACTCGACAATGTGGCAGACATCTCTTAAATGCAAGGAGTTTTCTTTTCTCATTTATCTTGAATTCCATTGAGACTGTTCCTTGGAACTCTTGTTTTTCAATCCCAACACCCCCTTCCCGAGTTTGAAATAATGAGACCAACTCATGGTGGCTCAAATTGATTATAGAGCAGCCATGACAACATCCCAACATGCAGCATGAGTGGAGGAGTGGCAAGGCACTCAATGGTTGCCCCGTAGCTCACATGTCTTCGGCTTGCTTAAAGATGACACAACTTTACGCGCCAAGGCAATGGAAAGCTATGGACAACTCATCCAAGAATTACGCAAACAACAAGATGAGTTGGAAGCTGAACTACAAGCAATTTGTTCTCTTAGCTATTCCATTCTGTTGAGGTGTGTCAACTTGTGCAAACTGTTGTTTAATATCATGCTCCTTGAAAAAATAAATAAAAGTTGTGGATCAATATTCACCACCACGATCAGATCTAAGTACCTTGATCTAATTAGCACCTGGTTGGTTTTTCACCAATGTTTTGAAGTTGTTGAAACATTCAAATGTGCCAAACCTCTCTCTAATCGTGTAGGTCCAAGTCTTCCGTGAGTAATTATCAATGAAGGTCAAGAAATAAAATCTCCACTAATGGACATTACCTTCACTGGGCCACATAGATCTGACTACTCTAACTCAAGCATCCAATTTGCCCTTGTTGCCCCTTCTTTGTTGAACTTCTCCCTGTGTAACTTGCTTAGTACACACCCCTTGCAAATGGAGTCTTCTTTGTCATCCAAATTGGGTAGGCTTTGTCTCATGTCAATGATACTTGCACAAGAAGAGATTTTACTGGGAGCATGTTTTTACAGCTTGTCTACAATTTAGTAATAGTTGTACAACGAACTATTTACATATGAACATTGAACATGCTTTGAAAAACACCTCCATTTTAAATCAAACATTAAACTAAAATACTGAGAGACTTGGACGGATTTCATTATTCTTTTAAGGCATATTTACAAATTTTATTTTAACGTCATGAATGGCATTTAGTACAAGCTGATAAAAACATAATGTCAAGCAAGAAATATTCTAGTTGTAAAACATCTCTGTTTTGTTAGCCTGTGATATATAAATTCAATACTTCTCATTGTTTTTCTACATTTTTGGTTTGTGATAAGAAAACTCACTTATGGGGACAAAATACATAAGAAAAATGGGCACGAACCTTGATTTAGATTCCCTGGATCGAATTGAGGGTTTACAATTTTTTTGTTTTTTTGTGAACCCTCAATTCGATCCTGGGGATCACTTGGAGTGTTTCTTATGTATTTTTTGTCTCCATAATGAGTTTTCATGTCATGAACTCATTTTTGAACAATTTTTGTATCATTTCGTTCACATGTGCAATAAAAATTGATCAAGTTTTAGAATTGTAATCATTTTCATATAAAGTGTCGAATGATAATATCGGCAATAACTACAATAGTTTACACAACTTGATTACATTTGTCAACATTACAGCAAAAATATTTTTTGTCCAAGACTTCTATATTTTGTATTGAGAACTTTCAATTTTTATGCCCAAAAATGTTTGTTTTGTGACAAAAACTTTGTTGTTTCTTTTAGCATTTTCTAAAATTGATTCTAGTTATGAACCTTAAGTGTTGTTTTTTAAGACTTTTTCACAAAATGTATAAGGAAATATCAATAGAATAAAACTTTTATAAAGAATTTATGGGGTTAGCATTTTCAAATATTTGTCTTTTATGTTGAATGTTTAGAGAGTCATATCAACATTTTGCTGACTTGTTTCGTTGAATTTAGAAACAAATTGAGAGAAGTTTACTACACAGCTTTAGAATTTAATTTAATTTTGTAAGAGATTATATGTTGCTAAGTTCTATTAATCAATTATCATGTAATGTTTCTCAGTATTTTGATTATGTTTATTTTTGCTACTTGTATTATGCAAACTCTCTTTGAAATATACATATTTGCTCTTTACATTGTAGACATGACATTATATTCTTAATGCCAATAAAATTTTATATAACGTTAAATAAATTTATGGTTGCATTTACTATTTCAAATTAAAGTATCCAAATTTTGACATATTTTAAATACATCAAAAAGTCTGAAGTACAATTTATTTTTGTTTGTTTGAAATGTATGCTATTTGTTTTGAGAGTCTTGTTTATGAAATGGTTAATACGAATCATAGTCTCAATTTTGTATGTTATTAAAAATCTAACATCCAAAATTTATTGTGATTATTTTAAAAACATCTATATTTTGGCTGAATTTATTTTAAAATGTCAAAACTTGACCCACATTTTTAAAATCATCAAAAAAGCTAAGTTTTTTGACGGAATCTTCAAATAGGTAACCTCCAACATTACCTATTCAATATGAAATAGCGTTATATATAGCCTTAGCTTCCCTTGTGCATGGCCCCATGCAAGCTAAAAATATTCCCAAAATTGATTTTCATTATTATTAATACTCTACACATGCCCATAGCCATCCTAGCCCATATTATATGTGACTGGGCCCTTGTGCTAGCTCCATATTATATGTGACTGAGCCCTTGTGTTACATTTATGGCCTAGGCCAGAAATAACGAGGAGTAGCCAATAATCTCACGTACTAGATTATCTTGTATCCAAGTACTCTAGGATTATGCCAAATCTTATATGAAGGACGTGGACATACCATTCTCATCTCAATTTGAACTAATTGTGGTCTCCCTTCCTGCCTTGTGTTAAACTAGCCCTTACCCCTTAGTAATTGTACTCTGACTTGTCATGGCATCCCTATGTATAGCAAAGGTGAATACTTGGAATCAATCGATTGTATTTTTTTTGAAAATAACTTCAAATATTAGCAATTTAAATATAGATCTTTTTATTATTACTATTAGTTACTTTCATCATATTTCTGAGGCTATGTAGTTTTTCTCCTCTCCGACCTAACTTCCTTCAGTCTGGTATGGAAATATGATAAACTAGTGCAATGTACTATGTCATGATTGCTTTTATACTGACGTCTAATCAATCTTTTATTATGTTTCAGGAAATGAGAAGGTTGATAATGTCAATTCAGCTAATTTTTCTCCTTCAACATATGCACAAGATGTGCAGGAGCTTCGATCCATTCTAGACGAAGTTTATTGTGACCATCATGATCTCCAAAAACCTCTACTAATTGCACCTGATGCCAAATTCAATGCAACTTGGTTTCAAGAATTTATTCAACTGAGTGGAAGTGGAGTTGTAGATAGGCTTTCTCACCATATTTACAACCTTGGAAAAGGTAAATTGAATAAGCTCTATGTTTTCTTGAGAAACTAATACTAGAGATAGGATACTTTATTGTAGATGATTCATATTGTTTCCTAAGCATTTTTTACAGTTTAGCACTTTATGATTAGTCCTACTTAATTTCACAATTATTTTGTATTATTTTCTCACCATTATAGTGGTTGATAAATAGGTGACATGGTGACACCTGTACACGTAGAGAAGGAGGTATTCGATGGTGATTATCTCAATAAGGAGATTTCTGTTTTTCAAAGTTTGCAAGACATCACAAATACCTATGGACCATGGGCAAAACCAATGGTTGGGGAATCTGGAGGTTTATCCCAAGGAGGAGGCCCAGGAATAAGTAACACTTTTGTGAATTCCTTTTGGTGAGTTTTCTATCGTTATAAAACTGTAAGTGTGGGACTAATCATCCTTGCATTCACCTACTAAAAGTTCTATCTATTTCTGTGTAGTTCCTTTGGCTCTTATCACAAGATGATAACCGATTATTCATCAAATCTCTTGAAGTTATCAATGAGCTATAATCTTTACAAATGTCCACTACTTTTCTCATAATTTTTTGGGACTAATCATCCTTGCAATATCCAGCAAATAGAAGTTCTATCTACATGAATGCATTGCCTTTTATTCTTATCAAAAGATGGTCTTTTGTGTGAAAAAAAAAACAATTTGTCATCAAATCTCTTAACATCATCATTGGGCTTTAATATTCTTTATGAGTGTAGACTACTTTTCTCAAAAAGATCTAGATATCGACCTGTTTGATACCAACTCTGACGAGTTTTTGCTAGGTTGTTGCTGAAGGCTCATGCGTTAATCTTATAGTTTGTTGATTTTCCATAGTCTACTAGCAGCCTGATTGGTAATGTTGTTAACACTCTCGTTGCTGCACTGCACCATGGAGTCTCTTATCATACAATGATTGGCAGGTATCTGGATCAATTGGCAATGGCAGCTACTTTTGATACTGACATATATTGTCGCCAAGCTCTTGTTACAGGCTACTACAGTCTCTTGGATAATACAACCTTCCAGCCAAATCCAGACTACTATGCGTAAGCACACATACACGTTGCACTAGTGCATTCGTTTGATCTGCAGTAGCTGAAGTCAAAATAAATGTTGTCAATTGTAATTTGTGATTAGACCAATTGTTGTGCAGTGCACTACTCTGGAAGCAAGTGATGGGTAGGACGGTACTTTCCGTTGCAAAACCAAATGAAACTGATACAAGTTTAAGGGTCTACGCACATTGCTCGAAGCAGCAAACGGTAACTATCATAATCTCACATTTCATGCGTACTTTTTTGGTAGCTTGTAGTTGTACTAATCAAACAACCCAGAGAACTTGGTTTCATCTGAGAAAATTTGAGCAGATTGTTGTCTTTGACGAGATTGAGATTGGTTCTATTTGTTTACAAGAGTGCTCAACAATGGATTCGCTTTGTAACAGAACTCAATCACGCTATTGCTGATCAATCTTAGCAACAACACCCAGTACTTTGTTGATACAACTGCATCGATTGCAAGCCCCGCACGTACAATGGCGAAATTTAGAAAACAATCGAATAATCTTAAATTCGATTCAGCACAGCCTAGATATGAGTACCATCTTACTTCTCCAAATGACGATCCACTAAGTAGAACAATTTTGCTTAATGGCACTCCACTGGAGCTACAAGCCGACAACCAGATACCCACCCTACTTCCTATCATAAGCAACTGCTCACAGCCCATTTCGGTGCTTCCCGTCTCCATTGTCTTTGTCACCCTACCTAATGTACGTGCTCCAGCCTGCACGGTATCATGAGAGCGAGAGAGAGATTCAAAATCTCAAGTTCGTAACTTTTGTTGGGATATTTTTGTTCATTTTCGCATTTAAACAAAAAGCATTGATATTGCAAATTGTGAGGCTAAATTTAAGGATGCACATTGCTAAAGGTTGATTATCTTGCTAATTGCAATCCACTTAGTGATTTTTCATTTAGTAGTTTTGATTGATATGCTTATGCATAGGAAACTAGATCTCTTGTTGCTTTTCTTATCAATGCTTTGTAAGAATGCTAGGACAAATTTGGCATCTTTACCTAGTAAAAATATGCTATACACTATTTTCTAAGTCAAAATAGAAAGACGTTTTAGTAGAACATTTTTGAACTTGTAATAATCAAAAATTCATTGAGAATGCATATTAGTTACAATCTTATGTTGACATTATTGAAGATCATATATTAATCTGAACATATATAGTAATTAGCTTCCAAAACGACATCACCTTAGTCGTAGTAATGAACTTCGACACAACTACATAGCCTTAATCATAGTAATGAACTTCCAAAACTACATGAGTTTCTACTCCTTTATATAGAGAAAAGCCGGTTGGCTAGGTGGGGGGGACGGGATCCCACTCACGGCCTACAAGTGTGCACAATGCGTGACGTCGTCTACTAGATCAGATTGTTGCCACTTTCCGCTTCTGACAAACTTTGAGATGTTATTAGAGCCAAGTGGGGGTGTCCTTCGCCCTATGCTCGCTTGAGTGGGGGTATTGGAGGATGCAAGCCGCCGCACAATGCGGCTGCTTTTGTAAAGGCACCAAAAAGAATGCATTTGTCACATAAGTAAATGGAGACTAAAAACATCACTCCCATATAAGCTCATAGTAGGCAACATATTGTACCCTTGTCCCTTGGTACTAGCCCTTTTGGAGTCAAGTGGGAAAAGATGGGTGGCTAGGCGGTGGGGATGAGATCCCACGTGTGGCCTGCAAGTGAGCACAATGCACGACGTCGTCTACTGGACCGGATTGTTGTCGCTTTTTGCTTTTGACAAACTCTGAGAAGAAGAGCTAAAAAAGCATTGATAAAAACTTATAAATGCAGCTGAGGCCAAATGAAAAGAGATTTAATGATTCACAAAAACTAGTCACAAAAAAGGAGGAGACATTCACACTAAAAGAATGAGACTATGTAGTGGAGTCAATACACATTTCATTGTGCATGCCATTGCATGTACAACCAATGAGAAAAGGACTATCAGGGGTTCAGAGTTTATTTGTACATTTTACATTCTGTATGAGTTAGTGTGATAGAGCGACAATGCGTTTTCTTCTTCCGCCTTCTTGTGGTGATTGCTTATGGTGAATGCTTGATGTTGCATATCTAATTCTTGACATGGTATCAGAGCAGCAATAGTCCTGCATGTCTGATCAGTGGATACAGCTTGTCACAGGCTCCGCAAGAAAGTCCTTCACAGGAGGTGAAAGCTTGGAGAGATAAAAACGGCTGGAAGAAATCCTTCTTTGGTGTATTTTGCAGGTTTGGAGCTCAGAATCATCAGTGGGGAATGAAGACACAGTCCCGGAGGCATCAAAAAGGCCAGGGCAGCATCAAACAAGTTGAAAATCTGTTGAGTGGGGAGATTTTTACAATACTTCCTAGTTGTTTTGAAAAGCACAGTCCCGGAGGCATCCAAAAGGCCAGGGCAGCATCAGACTGATTGAAAATTTGTTGAGTGGGGGAGATTCTTACAATACTTCCTAGCTGTTGTGGAAACTGCTATTTGTGTGAGAGGTTTGCCAAGAAATCTCTCATTTGTTTGTTTGGAGTACCACAAATCACACTAAATAGTGTCTAGTACTATGATTCAGAGTTAGGAAGCTTCATACTTTTCACATTACTGATCTCTGTCTTTTGAACGATCACACATTTCGAAATCTTTGCAAAAAGGAGGCGGCAAAGCCGTCGCGCTGAAGTGGGAAATCTCGAATATTCTCTCTGAAAGTTCTTATATTCTCTCTACTTTTCATCTTGTCCGTACCAATATCGAATCGACGCGCCAGAGGTAAAAAAAACCAAGAGCAGTCGTACATCTATGTGTCATACTGATATCACATATCAATACCAATATTGGAGCGACGTGCCAAAGGTAAAGAAAATCCAGAGCAGTAGTCCATCCGCGCGTCATACCGATATCGGATCCACGCGTGCAAAAAAAGAATCTCGAGTAGTCGTGCACCCGCGCGTCGTACCGATATCAGGTGTCCAACCAAAAATTTACAGTTTTGTGGTGTGATAAATTTTGTGAGCAAGACTCATCTATCCAGTAATGGCAACTCTAAGCGAGAGTGTCCTTAATGAGTCAAGCAAATTGGAAGGTGCCAGCAACTATGCAGTTTGGAAATTCAAACTGAAGAACATTTTGATGGAAAAGGAGCTGTGGGAGATTGTGACAGGTGAAGAGACAAGGTCAGTGATTGAAGAAGATCAGCGGGAATTTGATAGGAGAAAACAGAAAGCCCAGAATGTCATCAACTTATCAGTTAGAGATGCAATTATTCCCTATATTTCAGATTCAGAAGGACCAAAACCTCAGATCAGATGGTGGCGGTGAGTATTTTTCAATAGAACTTATAAACTTTTGCAAGGATCAGGGGATCAAGAGACAAACCACTACACCCTATTCACCACAACAGAACGGAGTTGCAGAACGGAAAAACAGATCCATTGTGGAGATGGCTAGGGCAATGCTTAAGAGCAAAGGTTTGCCAAATAGTTTTTGGACAGAAGCATGCAACACAGCTACTCATATCTTGAATCGGTGTCCTACGAAGTCTGTGGAGGGTAAGACACCTTACGAGGCTTTTACTGGAAAGAAATCTAATGTTTCTCATTTACGAGTATTTGGTTGTGATGCTTACACTCATGTACCTAATGAAAAACAAAAGAAGCTGGATGCAAAAGCTGTTAAGTGTATTTTCCTTGGATATGATGAAAGAGCCAAGGCATACAGGATGTATGACACAGATGCACAAAAGATCGTGATTTCCAAAGATGCTACTTTTGATGAAATGGGTCAAAATACCAAATAAAATTGACAATTGATCCCTTTGATGATAAAGCTAAAGTGCAAGTGAAGGAAGAAGTTGGTGTCGATATGGAATAGCCAATGGAAAAAGACAGGGTCAATAATTCCTAGGAGAGTGCCTAAGTGGTACTTGTCAGTAACAAGTGATGCTAATAAGGGAGATACTCCCGAATCAAGTGAGCAGGGAGAGCTTATAAGATCAATTAGAAATCGAAACCCTCCTGCAAGATTAGAGATGAATCTAGCCCTAATGGGTTCTATGCTCAAGGCTCAAGAACCAAAAACTTTTGATAAAGCAAAAAAGCACAAGGAGTGGCGTGAAGCTATGGAAACAGAAATGGAAGTTATAACGAAAAATAGGACATGGAACTTGGTTGAGCTACCTGATGGTAAGATGCCTACCACTTGCACATGGATATACAAGATCAAATATGGAGCTGATGGGCAACTCAACAAGTACAAAGCACGGTTGGTTGCGAGAGGATTTGAGCAGCAGGAAGGTATTGATTTTGAGGAAACCTTCGCACCCATAGCTAAGATGGTAACTATATGTTCTATCATTAATATTTCTGTTTTCTATGGTTGGAAGATCCAGCAAAAGGACATTAAATCTACTTTTCTTAATGGAGTGTTGGATGAAGAGATGTACTTAGTACAACCTCAAGGATTTGTTGAGCCAGGTAGAGAGCATCTCGTTTGTAAGCTCAACAAAGCCAGCACCACAGGCGTGGTACTCTTGCATTGATGAACATTTCAAGCAAAGGGGAATGGTAAAGAGTGATGCTGATCCTAACCTTTACATTCTAAGGCAAGACTCAAATATAGTGTTCATTGTGTTGTATGTGGACGATTTGATTATTACAGGATGTAATGAGAGCTTAATTGATGAAATAAAATCAGATCTTTCTAATGCTTTTGACATGAGTGATCTAGGATTGATGCACTGTTGTCTTGGCATTGCAGTATGGCAAAAGGAAGACATGGTCTTTCTTACACAAAGAAAATATGCACAAGATTTGCTTTATAAGTTCAATATACAGGATTGTAAGCCTTTGAGTACACTTATGGATGTCAACATGAAGCTTATTGCATATGATGAATCTGAGAAAGTGGATGCTTATTTGTATAGACAACTGGTGGGTAGTTTGATTTATTTGACGCACACATGACCTGATATTTCTTATGTTGTTGGTGTTGTTAGTCAATTTATGCAAGATCCTAGTCAAGCACATTGGAAGTCTCAGATACATTTGAGGGACATTGAATTTTGGTTCGAAGTATAATCAGCCTGAAGTGCCAATGTTGATAGGTTATACAGATGCCAATTGGGTAGGTAATATTGATGACAGAAGATCTACTAGTGGTTATACATTCAGTTATGGTACAGCTACAATTTCATGGAGCAGCAGAAAGCAACCTACAGTAGCCTTATCATCGACTGAATATCGAGCACTCGGCAATGCTACACAAGAAGCGATATGGTTACGAAGATTGCTTGTGGATTTAGGTCAACCATAGGTGGATGTGACTATATATCTTGCGATAATCAAAGTTGCATTCACCTTGCCAAAATCCAGTTCTACATGCTCGAACCAAGCACATCGAAATACACTACCATTTTGTTCGAGAGAAAATTCTTGATGGAGCCATTGATCTTGTTTTTTGTGAATCTGAAGATCAAATGGTAGATATTTTTACTAAGTCATTAGGTAGATGTAAATTTGAGAGGTTTCGTACTCTATTAGGAATAGAAGAATGTAATTTTATCATTGAGGGAGAGTGTTAGAAATCAATGATAAACTTCATTGTTACTGTTTACGAGGTACATTAATGTTGACAGATGTGACCAGCTGTCATTAATCGTAGGCTAGTCTATTAGTCTACTCGTAGGTTTTCTCTCTCTATCAGGGGTTCAGGGTTTATTTGTACATTTTAGATTCTGTATGAGTTAGTGTGATAGAGTGACAGTGCGTATTCTTCTTCCGCCTTCTTGTGGTGATTGCTTATGGTGAATGCTTGATGTTTCATATCTAATTCTTGACAAGCATGAGTACAGAATAGAATATAAAGCATTAGCCTTGGTTAAAAGTAATGTACCTTGCATATAATTAGCAACTTCTGAAATTTGAGTGTCCTACCGTAGTGGCATAATTTTGCATCTCCAACTCCAAAGCAAATAACAATTTGTAAAATGAAAAAATTATTGCCATAACATACTGGCTTAGAAGTGAATACCTTTACATACTTCTGACATTTTAATGTGCTATTGTAGTGCTACAATTTTGTATCACAAAAATTATATCATATAAACAAATCAAAAGAAATAAATTAATAACATGAGTATCATCAACATGATACTATAGAACTAGGTTGACTTCAAGCTAATTGGCAACAAAAGCCTTTACATGCTTCTAAGATTTCAATACGCTAGTGTAGTGCCAGCTCCCTTCTAAATCACAAACATTATGTTATAGAAAGAAATCAAGAGCAAAAGAAAATAGCATACACACAAGAAACACGCCATCCGAGTAAAAACACCTAAAAGCAACCACAAAAATTAGCAAGTCAATGAGATAAATAAAATTATACAAGTCCTAGGCCAAGCTCATCACTCCAAGCAGATGTAGAAGCTAAGATAAGTTGTGTATCCGTTATGCTACAAAACTTTCTTGGCTTCAAGTTGATTGGCCATGAAAATCTTTACATTTGAGATTTTAGTGCACTATTGTAGCACCGCCGTACCTCTAAATTACAAACATTATGTCATAAAAAAAAAAAAGAGCAAAAGAAGATAACCTCCATATAAGAAACACAATGCTATGAAACCATCTAAGAGAAAACAATTGAAAGCAACAATGAGGATCAAAGAGATGGTGAGATCAATGAAACACAACTAGAAAACTTTGTGTTTATCCACGCACAATATCCACGCAACACTTAGTTGATTTTCTGAAATTTATATTCGCGTGGAACATCCACACGTGGATCATCCACGCTAAACTCATTTTTAAAACTTCTCTGCCAATTTTGCCAGTGCCTATGGTCACCGGTAGTGAAATTTAAATTCACGTGGATTATCCACACACAAAAACAGTTATTGCCTATCACTTTAGGGGACTAAGGCATTAATAATTCCGGTGCATGGAATATCGATGCTTGAATTATCCACGTGTGGATATTTTTCAAAAATTAGCAATTTATTTTATATTTGCGTTTGATAAATTATATTTGTAACAAAGTACTACACAATAATAGTTTTTGTTACTCACATATATACTATATAAGCGAATGATCTTACCAATATGCATACATAGATTACGATAGATTTTTTGAATTTTGTAAATTTGTCCATATAGGATGTAATTGTGTACTATGTAAAGTTATCACTTGTTGAAAGGTTTAGAGATTTCGTATATAGAGTTGTGTGCTATCTACGGACTTTATTGTGTGCTCCATATAGATTCTTCCACCCTCTTACATATCAATTGGCTTGAATGAGCTCATGAAACCCTCTTCAAGTTTAGACTCATACAACAAGTTTGTACCATACTGTACAACAGGGTCGTACTATATTGTATAGATGGCCCATACAAATGGTATCGTACTGTACATGATTTTAGGACATGTTGTACCATACAACAGTTTTGTATTGTACTGTACAGTCGTAATGTAGGTGTTGTGCGGGAGGTCCACCCAATAGGTGTTGTAAAGTAGGTTCGTACAATATGGAGATACAACATAATGTCCTACAATACAGCACAGTTGACGGGCAATTTGGACCTAGATCTTTCTCTAGCCTTCAAAACCTGGATCTTTCTAAAGTTTATGAGGTATCCTCAGTTAGACTCAACAATGTAGGTGATTGCTGCAAAAGTTTAAGGTTCTTATCTAAGGGGAGAGAGAGAGAGAGAGAGAGAGAGAGAGAGAGAGAGAGAGAGAGAGAGAGAGAGAGAGAGAGAGAGAGAGAGAGAGAGAGAGAGAGAGAGAGAGAGAGAGAGAGAGAGAGAGGTTTATATCTCTATCTCTCACCATACGTCTTTTTTTTTTGTTTTTTAATAGGCATATCTCCTCCTTGTTGGAATTCGATGCTCAGCCTCAAATCCATTCATTAATGAGCATCTTGAAAAACCAAAAAAAAAAGGCTCGAATTTTTTAGCAGAAGATCGAAAAATTCAAAATCAAATTTTCTAGAAATTTTCGATACCGGATCAACTCGAAAAATTCTATATTTTTTGAGTCGATATAGATTTTTTGACTCATTGTGTATTTTTCGATACTTCTAAATTTTGATACTGTCGGGACCCAACGACTTTGCGTTGACAGTCTGCCCAATTTGTACATGCATTAACTGTAATGAGGTGGTTGCAATAACTGCAACAAAACGGTTGTTGTAGATATTTAGTAGTTTATCAATCCTAGAATCTTCATCAGAAAACTTCTTCTGATAATTCTTAATTTGATCAATCTTTTTGTAGCCAGCGTTATCACCTCAACGACTTTAAGCTGAAGTTATCACTTCAAGCATTGTACTCACTGTTTGATATCAATTAGAGTGCAAATTGTCAGTCTCACTATTGTGTTGTTTCATTGTCTACGGCCCGGGCCCATAAACCTTAAACCCCTCTATTACAATTTGAAAAGATATAGGCCATTGGGCTGCAAAGTTTGAACTCTGATCACCAAGTCCCGACTGACTCACTGAGGCTTAAATAGTGAATGAATGGGTGCCTTATGAGCCATCTACAGCCTGACCTAATTACGACCTAACTGAGTCTATCTTTATCACTTCCTAGGTTCTAAGACCTCTTACTCTAATCTAGATTGTCTAAAATGAATTAAATTTGAATTTAGGGCTTATTTCATCCTTCTCAACATGGTAGGTCGTAGAACTCAACTTAGAACATGATCAACCAATAATCAAATAAACAACTATTGAATTGTAACGACACTAAGAAGTAAATCCAAGGGGGTATATGCAGAAACTCTCCAGCAATCAATTTGGCTTCATTATCCAAGTTCAAGGGGATCTTGGTTTTCTTCCGGAATCGATTACTTATGCTAGTTAGCTCCGATTTATGCCTTTCATCCTACTTTTGAGATGCCTTCTCCTGCAAATCATTTGTTGGAATTGTAACATTCACTCTTTATGAAGCTATTGGTTCTGATCGTTCTGCTTTCGCCCACTGCGACGTTCTCACAGCCTTATGTTGCAATTGACCATCCGATTGCACTCCTTGTGTTTCTATTCCCACTTGTAAATCCGGTTTAATATGTCCTCCATTGAGGCCATCATCAATAACAACACCTTCATTCAGATGTACTCCATTGGATGAGCTAATTACGGAATCGTTCTACCTAGTCCGTAGTCTCTCCTGATTGAGAACATGTATCTGACATGTATACTTCTACTTTGGTTTCTTCGCTGCATAGGCTTGTTTGGCAATCATCGCAACGTTTTTGAAGAGTCTCTTGGTCTGAAGTCCATTCCGAGTTGCTCACATGCTCTACTATTTCCTCATCAAAAGCTTTTGTCAATGCACAAAGTGCCACTGCCTCCTGTTTATTCTCTAGAACTTCTTTATCATAAGCTCTTGTAGATAGAACTTCTATTGCTACTTTCTGCTCCATGGCAGTAAAATTAACAGCTTCGTGAATAGTGTCCAGAAATGTGTCATGAATCGTCCATATGGATCTGATGTAGTCGAATGGATCGCGGAGAGAGAGAGAGAGAGAGAGAGAGAGAGAGAGAGAGAGAGAGAGAGAGAGAGAGAGAGAGAGAGAAGAAGAAGAAGAAGAAGAAAGAAAAAAAGCTTTATTAATGTATTTTACGTGCCAAAAGGCATATAAGACAGATAAAAGTACATGTCAAGTATGTGGTAATTGTGGGAGCGTATATAAATGTCTCCAAAGACTATGCATAAAAAAGAGCAACGTAACTAAATACTATAAACTGAAGCCAGTAAGTAGGAGCATAGGAAAAGCTGATGTAGAGCATATCATCCTACACTGCAGCTGAAAAAGGATGTGATATGAGCTGCAATCTCAGGGTGCTCTGGAATCTCCCAGTCTCGATAGCCAGCTGATGTGATGATACTCTGAGTTGACCCAATGTGGATCGGAGACTGTTTGATAATCCTGAGGTCAGATATCGAGCTAAGACTGGAAAACTGGTGGTGTTTTGCTCCAAGAAATGAACTCGGTAGTAGTCGGGCTTAACCCCCAACTGACGTCGCCAGGTACGATCGAGGTAAACTCTATATAGAAACCGCTAGATATATTGGTGTGTACCCGAGGGGAGATCTGCGATAGCGATACCAAATGAATCCATGAGAAAGTGTGATGCCTGAGAGAACCATGACAACTGGTACCCCTGAGTCTGAAGATGGTGGGAGGACGCAAATGAAATCTGTGTATATCTCTGCTCTGTATCTGGAAATGCCTGAACTCTCTGGATGTAGGTGATAAGTTGAAAGGCTGCATCTATCTGGATAGGAGAGTGGCAAACTCAGCAAAGATGATCTCATGTGGAGCCCAAGGCTTTGCCCGAATCATGCGAGCTAACATGGTGATCTACAAATGTGAAATGTTGGCCCAATGTGAAGAGGAGAGGCCTGTACACCATACCTCTATTGCATATAAGGCTGAAGGGGTGTCAAGAGTGTCAAAAAGTCTACACTTACTCAAAGCACCTCGAATAGACTTACGAAAACAGAACCTCTCTAACTGAACAAGGGAAGAGTGGCCTTTCCCAAGTCTAGTGATAGTTGTCTCATACTGAATGTAGGACCAGTGATGAGTACCCCCAAGTAAGTGTATGAAGGGACCACGTCTAGAGGCTGTTTGTCAAAAGTAAGCTCCTGACGCTGCATGAAAGCTCGAGAAGTGTTGAAGACCATAACTTTGGTCTTCGTCATGTTCACCCCTAGGCTCTAGCGTGCACAGAAAGTATATAAGCAGTCCAATTGTCTCTGTAAGCCCTCTCTGGTATGAGAGACTAGTATCACATCATTTGCATAAAGGAGAATAGCAATCAAAATAATGCCAAGTTTACAACCGGCTCCGCCACACTGAGAAATGACCCGCTCCAACTCATCAATGTATAGTCCAAAAAGAACTGATGACTTCAAGCCAGGGAGGGCGCCATCTCTTCCAATCTTCTTCTCACCGTATAGTAGAAGAAACTCCTTTGAGAACAAGCTACATATAGTGATTTCGTAGGAAGGGTCGTGGAAGTTCCCTTTCAGCCAAAATTGGTGTAAAAATACTTTTGAAAAGTATCAAAAAGGTTGGGTTGGCAAAAAAGTTTAGGACCCTCAAATCATATATATTTGTTTATAGCATGATCAAGGGTGGTAGCTTTTGATAAAGAAGAGTCCATGAGAGAGAGAGAGAGAGAGAGAGAGAGAGAGAGAGAGAGAGGACCCACCAACCGAACCGCAGCTAGTGAATCCCTTAGGGGGCAGTTAGCTCCCCATAAGGGATAGCTAACTGCCCACCATCCAACCTTTAATACACTATGGTAGATCATAGGACAAACTTGGAAAAGTACTAGTCAAAAGCAGTTTGTTAATGATAAGACAAAGCTTTTCCCTCATAAAACCATTTTTCTGAAAAGCGTCTAGTAAGATTGCTACCTCTTTTATAAAAGTATTGTGATCCAGCAATACATAGCAGAAATAACCTGGGAGATAATTACTTTGTACGAGTTGTAGACTGGCCTATTAGAAGCCAGATGTATGTACTGTAAGTATTGAAAATGTAAGTCTCTTCTATTATCAAACTTTGAAAGCTGATAAACATCGGTGCCATGATTAAAAGTAATCAAAACGTTCAAAAAATTGGTGGTGTTTGCTTCACAAGACTTTTTTGCGATATCAAGAAATTCTAGAGGATAAATCCAGAAAGGGTTATCTGGTACTCTAATCTGATTTTTGTCCATAAACGCATCACTACAGGGATTACTAATGAAGCAAATGTCATCAATATATCTAAACGAGTGAAAGAAAATATTCATATCTTTTCTGAGACCTAACTTGGCCAATCTCTTAATAAATTAAGCTTCAAAGAATGCAAGATACCAGTTACACCAAGTAGGTGAGCATGAAAAACCCATCGGTATACCCCGAATCTGTCTCCAGGTTTTGTTTCCTAACCTGACAATACAATTGTCTATTAGGAAGGCATTCCACAAGCATAAGAGATTTTTATCGATATTGTACCACCCTTCCGACTTTTTATTATTCCATGACCATTTAAAGGCATCCCTTTCTTGTTCCCATTTGAAACTCATAAACATCTTATTAGAATGCTTAACCGCATATGTAATGGATTTATTCATGATAGTTTTCAGCCCATCAGTGCCATCTAAAGGTATGTTTTCATAGCACTTAGAGATATCTGCAACCCATACATTGGTAATCTTTGATGGTAAATTGAGATAAAAATCGATCAAGGACTCGCACTGCCAAAATAAGCATGTATCCACATTTAGGATACCCTTGTATGTTTTTGCCTTAAGGCATGCACCTTCCTTGAGGAATGGTGACAGCATACCAAGAGCTCCTATTAGGAATTTTTGCGAGTTTAGTAAAGCAACAGTCATGCACATTGGAAATCCATCTAAAAGATTCCTTGTGGGCTTTGTACGTACATAGTAGATATGGCAAAGAGTCGTTCCCCATGAAGATGTTGGGTAAAAATTCATTTAGCTTTTCCATGACATAAGTGATAGTTTCTGTAACAGAGTTTTCTTGATCATTAGGAAAGGGGCTGAAGTTAGGGATTATTAAATCTATCTAGGACAAGCTTCCGTACAAGGAATTTACATATGAAACTGGGATTGTGTTGTGCCTTGTCAATGCCATTGATGTAGAGCAGATTTGTGAGCCATAATCTTTTATTTTTAGTAGTTTGTATTTTTGTAGTTGTGTCCTTATTGCCATATAGCCAAGTTCCTTTTTTGATGAATTCCATGGCAATGTTTTTACATAAATTCGCATGCTCCCTTATAGTTTCTTCATTTAAATGTTCATGAGTAGGCAAAAGTTTGATTAACTTGAACCAGCCATCATAAAATTCTGAAGCCACCTCATTCACATTGTTTTTTTATAAGGTAAAATGATTGAGACCCATCTCTAAAGATTTACGTAAAATTGGGCTCTTAACAATATTGCTATCTGTAGAAATAACATGCCCAAATTTATTTGCAACGAAGCTCTTGAATCTATTAAGAAATAAGCATTCACATGAATGTAAGTTTTCTATGTCAAAATCACATAAAACATCATAGGGAAAATACCAATCACTTTTGACACTTGGTATATAAGCCAACCGAACGTAATATCATGAAAGCGTTCATCTACAACAGCGAATAGTCTGAATAAAACATGAGCATAAAAAGTCTTCACATGGATTGCTTCAAAAAATCTATTGCGGTAACATAGATGTAAAAAAGAGCTCCCTGAATCATTGCTAGTGGTCAGTTGTAGACGTATAGTCGTTGAAATGCTGACTTCTCTCCTTTCTTTCCTTTCCCCATTCTGCACACCGATTAATCTCGGTAAAAAGTCGTTTGATAGGTAAGTCACTCTTTGTGCTAATTTGCCCTTCCTTTCCAATAAACCATCTTCTTTTTCCTATCCCGGATGCAGATACTACGGAGTTTGGATTGTTGAGATTAAAATTGCCCATTTTTTTGCTTGTGTTCTGAAAGTATTTATCCTGGAGAGTGAAAAAGCTTGGTCATTTGAGGAGATGCTCTATCCCTCGTACATTTTCAGCATCATCTAGGTGTGATAGGAGTTTGGCAGAAGAATCTTTGGCAAGCTCAATAGAGGCATCAACCATGTACTATCAAATGAAAAGAAAGGTAAGGTGTGCCTTAACCACATCTCTGGCGGGTTTATGTAGCCATAGAAAGAAAGCATTCATTTGGTTTTGGAGAGAAGCACCAGGGAAGAACTTGCCTAGGTTATTCATCATATACCAAATGGCGTGGTCAAACCAAATAATGGATGAATTATTTTGCATTTATCACCACATCTACATTTGAAAAAAGGTCGTTTCTAGTTCCAAATTCTGCTTGGTGAAGGTTCATCCTATTGAAGCCAGTCTCAAAGTGTCCTCTAATTTAGGCCCAGGTTTGCTCAGAAGGGCAACGAGAAGGCTCAAATTTGTTCATGTGAATAACAGTATCAAAGGCTACTGGAGCTTCAAGAGAAGGATTTTTGTGTAAAGTAGCAGACTTACAAACTTCTATCTCTTTTTTAGAGGATGTGACATCAAGATTCAAAGGTCGATAGGCACAGGGGCAAGAAAATTGACAGTGTTCCGAAAGGCTCCAAAGCTTATAGGTGGTAAAGGCAGATTTGAACTCAATAGTTCTGTTGGGTACAAAAGGGATTTGACAGTTTTTGGATTGGCAGAAGTCATATGAAGATTGGTCACCAATATCACAGATATCTTGAGAAAACAATTCAAGTTGGGAAGCACTGTCCTCATCAAGCTCATACAAAAAGACCAAAGGGTGTGGTGAAAGTGGTGCATCAGAGGAGGTATGTGGCATATCAACAGAAGAATTACCATTCTCATTCTCAAGGCACGCAAAGACTTTCCTAATGTGTAAATTAAAAAATCTTTCATCTTCTTCAAATCTTTCGACAAACTCATTTAGCTGGTCATACAGATCTTCCACCATACTCAAAGTATCCTTCTTTTTAACAAACTCCAAATAGATCTTAACCCAGTCCAAAGTCCCCAACAGAGCAGTCAAACACAGAACCTTATCTTCAGGTCCAGCAGAAGAGGAAGTAGCCCTATCAGTGTCAATGATAAAAGAATGCATCATTACAGCCTTTTTTATACAACAAATAAGCGTCTGAATAAAATGGTTAGGTGGAGGTAGGGGCTTTCCATAACCCAAAAGAGCAGCATCTTGAAACCATCTTGTGGACTAAAACATGAAAACAGACCTTTGTTAGCTTATGAACCGGATAAAACGTAAGAGTTTAGTAGTATGCCAACCAAGGAATAGTCGGAGTTACACCTCAGGTGTGCAGAGAGAGAGAGAGAGATACACAATTTCACATAGTTCCTCTTGACAAAGCAAGACCAAACCCTTTGAAGCCTTTATTCATAAACCAACAAGGTACAGTAAAGCTGAAAAGTAAAATACAGTACAGTAAAGTACCATATAGCATAACAACTCTCAAAATGTCCAGCTGATACCTGCCACCATCCCACAACACAAAACTGCACGAGTCAGTACAGTGGGAAAGACAAGTGTCATAGTTGAGCGTTAGTTATTATCCATGTCCAAAAGAAGTTATACTACTCATCAGCATAAATAGCATTTTAAAACATAGTCCAGCCTTTCCAAACACAAAGACAATTTTATAGCGATAGGCCAAGCCCCTCCGTTACCGTATCAGGGTGAGTGCCATGCTAATCAGTTTTTGGGCATTGGTCTGTATCAGTTTATTTTGTTTATAGCAAAAGTATGAAAACGTTTCACCGTATATATTGCTTATCGCTAAAAGAAATGGTGTGAACACGTGTGCCGGTGTCAGAGCAAATCCATGCTATTCTAACCCGTGTGACTTAAGAAACATCACGCACTACTGTCCATACTCCTGAGCATATCCATGCTTCTAGTTGTATCTCACCATAGTCTGATATGACAACCGAATGAGTAATAAATTAGCACAAGCCATGGTTGAATATTGTAGCTATGAGTAAACTTATGTTTATCGTAACTCCATATCCAACCCGTGGTTTTTTGGACTCTTGTATCGGATAGGCTTCATTTTATTGATCAGGTTCTCCTAGTTTTTACAAGGTATCAGGGCAGATCCGTGCCATTCTAATCCTTTTGTAAGAACCGTTTATCTTACGCAAATCCATGTTGTCCAAGATAATTTGAGAAGAAACCTTGCTTTGGGACACCATGGGTGTCATTAAACACAAAAAAAATTACATTACTTATGAAGTGATATAGTCGAACTGGGTAGAAACCAACTAAATTTTGTGTTTAGGATCTTTATCAGTCACCTAGAATGGAATATATTTGGGAAGAGACACCTTACCTTTTGAGCATAGGTGATGCTTGCAAAATCTGAAAATTGTTCGGAAAGCTCTTAAATGATTGTAGCAGTGGTTTCTTGTGAGGATGCCATGTTTAGTCCCCTCGAGTGCTCTTGCCTTCCTTAGTCTTAAACCGTTCATAGCGTTATTGTCAGCTATTGTGAAAGTGATAGTAAGTACTTTAAGGAGAGCCTACCATTCATTGCTTATACAAATCTGAAGCGAATGGTTTAATGTGCATACCTGTGCAAACACTTATAGCTTTATGGTTCAAAATCGAACCTAATCGAAAATGAAGATAGTAGTAATATTCGATGCTACAAAGAGAGCAAGTTTTATTTGCTAGTGCTTACACACAGTAGTATTCCCTTTGAGATAGCAGTCATTCACAAGTATGATAACGAAACCGGTTATAACATGAGGTATTCTAATCATAATCAGAATGTGTCATCATCTGAGTTGTATCTTTAGTATAATAGCATGATACTACAATAGCTTCATTTCTGGAGTATGTATGTAACCCTTAGTTACTTATGGAGCAACCACACATTCATGTTGTCCTTTGAAGGATAGTAAAGTGTACTGTAAACTGTAGTTATCAAACCAAACTATCAGTCGTTCATATCTATGATAAGGAGTTTGAATCCATACAACCATTCATGAGATTGGAAGTGCTTCATCACTGGTCATTATGAAGCTCTTGTCTCAACCTACCATATGTGATGCATAACTATCATTATCATGCTTTATGAAGTATGTGGAAGGAAGCATTGGTTCATCACTGGTCCATCGCTGGACAGCTTACCATATAAATCAGCTTTTTGATTATCTTGCTCAAGATAGATCGCTACAGGTCCATCGTTGGACAGCAACATATCTATCTTCAACAAGCCTCTCCATATTAGTGTGAGCTTCATCGTTGGTCCATCATTGGACAACGGATAGTTTTGAAGGAAAAATCATGTTAAAAAAAATGTTGTATGAACTCTCACTGATCCATCGCTGGACAGTGGATTCATACCTTCCCATTTATCATCTAGAACGCTTGATAACCTTCATATGTATACAAGAGATGAATGCAAATACATGAAACGAGTAGAACCACATACCATAGAGTTAAAGCAGATAACTTCAAGCCAGGGAGGGTGCCATCTCTTCCAACCTTCTTCTCACCGTATAGTAGAAGAAACTCCTTCGAGAACAGGCTACATATAGTGGTTTCGAAGGAAGTGTCGTGGAAGCTCCCTTTCAGCCAAAATTGGTGGGAAAATACTTTTGAAAAGTATTAAAAAGGTTGGGTTGGCAAAAAAATTTAGGACCCTCAAATCATATATGTTTGTTTATAGCATGATCAAGGGTGGTAACTTTTGTTAAAGAAGAGTCCATGAGAGAGAGAGAGAGAGAGAGAGAGAGAGAGAGAGAGAGAGAGAGAGAGAGAGAGAGAGAGAGAGAGAGAGAGTCATGAAGGATAGTGTGTGTGTGAGGAAGATGGTGGATCATCCAAGGACTCCCATTAATATGGCATTGTCTCTTGAATCATAGCTCCAAAATTCACCTTTTCCCATGTGGCAGAGCGTCCAGATCTCTGAAAAATGTGCTCAGGTCCTCCCTCATAAAGTGCTCAGGTCCTCCCTCTAAAAGTGCTCAGATCTCTTCCTATTAATCCTTTCTAAACTATGAGTACTCCCATCCTCCAGAAAACACGCTCAGCTGCATTATGGAAATGTGCTTAGGTCTCTTATCAATCATTTCTCTGATCCTCCTCAATCGGGCCATTGATGTGCCAATATATCTCTCAACTATGAGCGTTCCAAAACAAATAGTAGGAAATCCAGATCAGCAGGAGTGCATGAGGGTTAGGAGTAGTTCTTGGTAGGACTGCATGCATAGTTTATTTCAAGACTCAAATTGAAGGGTGAAGTGTGGGGACTTAGAGTGTAAATGGTAAGTGGAGGTAGGTGGCTTTAAAGTTTTTAGGCTTGGCCCCACATTGATTTCCATTGTCACAAACTGGGGTTTCTCCCCCCAAGCGCAAACATTCTAGGGTAGGGAGTTAGTATATGTCCATCTTATCTTGCATAATATTCATCAATTCCTAGGCCCTTTTTTTTCTAGGAGTTTTCCATCCCCAATCAGTAGTGGAGTGTGATGCAAAAACGGTGATCAGTCCTTTGGTTTCTTCTGCAAATCTTTATAGACTCGATTGAGGCTTCTTTATAGACTTTGGAAAAAGCCTTCTTTAGGTACCATCTTTAAGCTTTAAGAAGCTTCTTTAGTTCATTCTACAGGCACTCCCTTAAGTACCTGCACATACCCTTAAAGAAAAGGTTAGGTGTCATAACATACCATTTAAATGGTTCATCATTAGATTCTACTTGTAGAATCTGCACAACAAACTGTTAGCATTAATCTACAGTTTTCATCTCTTGTTTGCAGATATGGATACCTGCACAAACATTTCATTAGTTAGAGTAACAAGCTCTAATATTCAAATATGTTTCATGGAAAATAGGATAGCCTTTATTCCTTGGTCATTTTGGTCTATACAATTTACAAGAGGCTTGGCTTGTGAATTTATGCATCCAATTTTGAATCCTCATAAGCACATGTGCATATTTTTTGTTCCATTACGGGGTCATTGTTTATTTGATGAAAATTTCAATGTTTTTCTCTAGAGTTGTTGATATGTGGATGGAGTTTTAAGGTTGTCATTTGGGTATGTTTACATTGCTTTTCAAGGTTAATGTATTGGGCCATGGTAAGTGTAAATAATTGTAGTGGGTTACTTTCCTTGCCTAATCTCAGACCACGATCTAGTCAATCTAGCATCAAGAGACGAAGTTAGTTGTCACGCATAGGTTTGTTCCCATGAGAGCGATAGTATAGTTCAGATTTCAACATGAATTGTCCCTTCACCTGTCACGATCTCCCATAGCTTCTTTTCCATCAAAATGTTCTTCAGTTTGAATTTCCAAACTGCATAGTTGTCGTCTCCTTCCAATTTGCTTGACTCATTGAGGACACTCTCGCTTAGAATTGCCATTACTGGATAGATGAGTCCGGATCACAAAAAAATGGCTCAGTCTAAGCACACAACTTGTCTCCAAATTTTATCACACCACAAAACTATATAAATAAATTTTTTTTGTTGTACACTTGATATCATATCGGAACGACGCGTGGATGTACGACTGTTCGGGATTCTCTCTAGCTCGCTTGCGTGGATCCGATATTGGTACGGAAATGCAATGTCGAAATGGCACGAGGATGTACAACTTTTCGGAATTCTCTCTAGCTCGCTTGCGTGGATCTGATATTGGTACGGACATGCTATATCGGAACGGCGCGCGGATGTACAACTTTTCGAAATTCTCTCTAGCTCGCTCACGTGGATCCGATATTGGTACGGACATGCTATATTGGAATGGCGGGCGGATGTACAACTTTTCGAAATTCTCTCTAGCTCGCTCACATGGATAAGATAGAATATAAGAACTTTCAGAGGGAATATTTTAGATTTTTCACTTCGGCGTGGCAGCTACGCCGCCTCCTCTTTGCAAAGATTTCGAAGTGTGTGATCATTCAAAAGGCAAAAATCAGTAATGTGAAAAGTATGAAGTCTCCTAACTCTAAATGGCAGTACTAGACACTGTCTAGTGTGATTTGCAGTACCCCAAACAAACAAATGAGAGATTTCTTGGCAAACCTCTCTCATAAATGGCACTTTTCAATCTATCTGATATTGCCCTGGCCTTTATGATGCCTCCGAGATTGTGTTTTCGTTCTCCATTGATGATTCTAAGCTCCAAACCTGCAAAATACACCAAGGAAGGGTTCCTTCTAGCTGTTTTTGTCTCTCCAAGCTTTCACCTCCTGTGAAGGACTTTCTCACTTCATTGCGGAGCCTGTGATAAGCTGTATCCACTGATCAGGCATGTAGGACTATCGCTGATACCATGTCAATAATCAGGTAAGCAACATCAAGCATTTACCATAAGCAATCACCACAAGAAGGCAAAGGAAGAACATGCACCAACACTCAACATACACTTGCATACTGAATGTAAAATGTACAACTAAACCCTGAACCCTGATTGAGAGAGAAAACCTATGAGTAGAGTAATAGACTAGCCTATGGCTAATTACAGTTGATAACAACTGTCAACATTAATGTACATCGTAAACTGTAACAATGAAGTTTATCATTGATTTCTAACACAACTCACTCACAAACAAAACAAAATACAGATGCTTCCAGTTCTTTCCATCTATGATTGTCATGTTGTGTTTATTTGATTGATTGCTGCAAGGTCTATGATGTGTGGTCGAGTATATAGGTCCTGCAAATTTCGCATAAGCAAAGCAAGAAAGCGCTGCACAAAACAAACAAAAAATCTACAGTTAAAGACCTCATACTTGCTCTTTATGAACATAGTTTTGGTAAATCCGAAGAAGTCATCAATAAATGTGATGAAATATAGAGGCTGACCCAAAGAGGGCACGCTCATAGGACCACATAAGTCGCCATGGATTAATCCAAAAATGGACTTAGCTCTTGTGAAAAAAGTGGATTTTGAATGGATCCAAACTCCCAAAATACTTGGCTAAGATCTTTGCACAACAAGCTACAAAAGCTAGAAATGGCAAAGCATCCTAATGCTAACTTTGATACACATGAACTTGACAAAGCATTCAAGTGTCAAAAGAAACTAATAAAAGGTACTAATGACAGCCAAAAATAACAGCAAAGAGGGCTTCCAACAACAGTCTACCACTTTTGGAAATCTCTTAAGATCATACATAAAAGCTTGAGGACAATACACAAAGCAATGCTCTCAATGGAGGAAGAAGCTGTGACAATGATCTATTGATCTCTCTCACCTCCTACTTGTTCTCCAAGAATTTCAGCCTAATATAGGTGAGAGAGATGACTCTCTCTCCTCTCTCTAGAACTTAGGACCCAATTTTAGGGCCCCAGTAGTCTAAAATAGCCAATTTTGGCCTATATGTCCAAATAACATGATTTTGGTGTCATTTCAAAGGTCTTGAAGTTTGAGAATTCTTCAATATGAAATATATACTAAAATAAAAATATCTAGGCCTATTTCACACGTGTGAGAGGTTAGATCCAAAGCTATGTACAAAAATTGCCAATTTAGGCCTCAAACTAGCTAGGAAATGTTGACAATTTACACACTCCCTCTTCAAATTAACTTGCTAGTTTTACAGCACTACTTTGCTCTAACCTAAGAATTATCTCCATCATGATAATAGATCTCTTCTCAAGTATTCTAATATGTACAATATAATTGATATAGATAATAGTGTCCATGTAGAATGCTTCACTATTTCTTACATCAATTTTACATAGAATGGTGAACAAGATACATGTAAAAGAACATAGAATCATAATGAAAGGATTCGTCCATGTATCCACCTTACTGTAAAACAGTAGCAAACAAGTTGTAAATTAAAGTAATCAACAAGTGTTTACATGCCTCCTCCACATTTCACTATGCCCATAGTGAATGCACCATGTATCTCCATGAATGAACGTCCATCACCACCTTGCCTTTGTAGATCTCCAATCCATGAAAGCCCTTGAGTGAATGAATGCCAAAATGATGTGTTCTCTGCTCCATTTGAATGAGCAAAACTTGAACTTGAAATACTTGAAGTATCTCCACAATATTTGCATACAACCCTTGATCCTACATTGTCAACAATTTGCCAACACTAGGATGCTAGATCTTGAACTTTGCTCAAAAGTAACCATATTGACCACTTCAATGTCTTTCAAGATTTGAATGAATTCATGTACTTGATCATAAAAACCATCAATGATAACTATTCCATCTCCAAAATCCAAAGGATGCAAAACTATGGAACTAGTTTCATTGAATTTTGGCAATTCCAACACATTGACATGACAATGTTCATACATGAGATTGAACAAGTAAGGTAGAGTAAAAGGACACTTCCTTGCTGCTCCAATAACCTTACATAAACCTTCAAGAACCTACAAAAACAGATCCAAAATGCTTTGCCCATGTGGCCCCCCTTTGATGCTTTTGACTAGCTTCCAATTGATACTTGCCTCTTGGTGTTGATGAAGCAATTCAAGATCAACATCTTGATCTTCCAATAAAACATCAAGGACTTTGAATTTATAAACATTTTCAGATCTGAACCTCTGAAGATACTCCCTCTCAAACACATGATTAACATCCCACAAGATCTCATCATTGCTTGATTTCAACCTTTCACTATAGTTAGTGAAAACAATGTCATTATCATAAACCAAAAGATATATTTCTACAATTCTAATCATAGATGCCTTGGGTTCTCCTACCACACTCATTAGGTGTAGAGGGGTAAAGACCTCTCCTTGTTTCTCCTTCCTCATTGGACACGTTAGGTATGGGTGTCCGTACCTGCAATCATGACATAGTGGTACAAAATTGCCTTGTGGCTTGTTAGGACACTCGACAATCCTATGGTTCTCTCCACATCCATAACACTTGATGGGAGCTCTAAATCTTGTACCTCTAAGCTGGTTAGCGTAGATCGGTATTAAGTCACCATTTGCTCCATCTCTGAAATGCACTAGGAGAGAGTCATGTGCTTCATCCTCAGGATAGTAGAGTTCTTCAGTCATGACTTCGACCATGTTCAACTGCTGGGTAGCTGGTTGCAGATTTCGCACTACTAAGCCTTGGATTCTGGGGGCAATGGATGGTAATGCCAATCTAGGCGGCAGTTGGGATAATGCACCTTGACGTTGTACCAACGGGGCATGATTTTGGACTACTGGGTTTCGGAGGTTGTATCGACATTCAGCGGTATCGTGATTGCTCATATTACAGATATAGCAATATCGTGTAGGTCGCTCTAACCTCTGTCTCAACTGTGGGCACTCATATTCCTATGTGGTTTCCAAAGTAGTGTGGACACTAGGTGGATTCTCTCCTTGGATAGGTGTGGGTAGAGCCTAGTTGCAAGCCCTCCAGCTTCTGATCAACAACCGCGATAAGATCAGTGGTGAGCTTTTTAATCAACTCATTGCTCTATGTGTGCAACCTCTCTATGGCGGATATAATGGTATCGGTGCTATTAGCTATAGAGGCGGAGGAATCATCGTGTAGCTTATCCTTACGCTTGGCTTTTCTTTCCTTTCTGTGTCTTCGCTCTTGATTGAAATTATCAGAGTTTGCCGAACTAGTACTTTCACTATCGCCGACTCTTTTGATGGCATCGACGCAGGCTGTATTTGTCTCTTCATTTCATTTGCTACATGATTCCCTTGGGTAGTCCTGCCATGTACCATGTCAGGATGCTATGGTCTTGGATGCTATCAGGATCGCATCCACCGCGCAATCTCTTGATCCTTTCAATATAGTCTCATAGGGACTCATTTTTCTTCCATACAGATTCGTCCAAGTTGCAGGAATGGATATGAGAGGAAGCGGGTGGTTTTGAATCGTGTGATGAATTCAGCTTGTAAGATGTTCCAATAATCTCGTTCATTCTGCTCAAGATTGAAATACCTATCTTTTGTAGTATCGGTGAGGCATAGATTGAAATATCTTAACAGCTCTTGCGGGCTGTCGTCTCCATAGGCCCTACACGCTTGGGTGTAGATATGAAGAAAGTGTTGCGGATTTCCATTGCCATCAAACCTTGGAAGGTCAATCTTGGAGAAGTTTTGGACTGCGTGGGGTACAAACGGACTAGGATTGTCCATTGGGGATGGTTTGGCATTAATCGGTTCGTGGAGTATCTCGATCGGTACGTTGACAAATTCCTCAAGATTGGGGAGATCCAGAGTGGATAATCCTCTACTAGATCTCAGATGCATACAATGGAGCAGAAAGGTGAGGCTATTTTTGGTCTTCTTTTTTTATTGTTTTTGGTCTTTTTCATTTTCTTATTCCTCAGATATTTTTGTAGGTTTTTTCTGTATTTTGTTGATCAGATACTAAATCTGGATGTGGATCAAACCGAAATGAAAATGATCTAGGATCGTGACCAAATCGGGATCGAAACGAAGGTTAGATGGATGCGAAGCGGCATAAATGCAAATCCAAAAGGAAATCGGAAAAAGTAAAATAATAGAAAAATGCACATGGGTTCTGATTGTCAAATGTCCAAGAAATTTTTTGGTTCTCACTGTTGGCGAGTTAGGCACTGGTGAGTCAGATGGCGAGTTAGACAGATGAGTCAGAACTTTTTGACTCGCCGAGCTATCTATTTGGTACAGATGATTATCACAACTATCTGGAAAAGTCAAGAGTCAAATGGAGCAGGTGGTGAGTCAGCAAATAGGCAAGTCAGATAGCCTTTGACTCGTTGGACAGGTACATGGTAGAAGTACATGGTAGATCAGATAATGTACTTGCTACTGTGTTGATGGTGAGTCAAAATATCAATGGTGAGTTAGGCAGTTTGACTCACCGACTTCCAAAATGATGGCTTTGAGACTACTGGTCACTCTGTGCATATGGCGAGTCAAATGGACAAGTAAAAATTTTAAAAAAAAGGGTTGGCGAGTCAAATCTTTGTTGGCAAGTCAGGATGCGAGTCAGAGATTTGACACGCCAAGATCTCAGAACAGAGTTAAGTCACTGGAAAAGTGGCGAGTCAGGAAGGTAAAAAAAAAGTGGCATGTAGGCGAGTCAGAATCTTGTCAAAATGCAACAAAAATTCAAGGAAAATGCAAACAAAAAATTCATTTAAGAGTAGCTTCGCATCGTCTCCCCGAAAACGGTGCCAATATCAACGGACATTTGACAGGAGAAAACAAAAAGCACAAAATGTCATCAACTTATCAGTTAGAGATGCAACTATTCCCTACATTTTGGATTTAGAAGGACCAAAAGAAGGGATACGTTGAAGGCATTGTTTGAGACCATAAACACATCTCGAGTATTATTCCTGAAGACGAAGCTGCACACATTACGAATGGATGATGGTGCAACCATTGCCGATCACCTATTGAAGGTAAAGGAGATCCGTGATCAATTAGTCGGCGTTGGAGAGCGAGTTCAGGATCGTGAGATCGTGCAATTGACATTGAATAGTTTGAGTGAGTGACATTAGATGTTTGTGACAAGTAAAGCCACGCAGGAAAATCTTCCAACCTATGAAGCCTAAGGTGGATTGCTTTTGCAGGAAGAACTTGAGTCATCGCAACAGGGGATCCGATCAAGCTCTTGCAGTCAGAGGACGCGGTGGCAGATTTGGTCGAGGAAGACACCAATCAAGAGGTGGAAACTCAAATCGTGGACCATTCCAACAATTTCAAGAACAATCCAATGATGGCCCAAATCGAGGCAATTGGAATCAAGGGCAAGGTCAAGGACGTGGCTATTCCAGGCAAAATAAGTCTGGAGATTGTAGGTACTACAACAAACCTGGCCACTGGGTTCATTACAGCATTAATGACAAGTGATGAGGCCAAGAATACCTGGTACATTGATAGTGGTGCATCCAAGCACATGACTTCAAGGAAAGAGTGGTTTTTAGAACTCAAGAAAACTCACAATGGTGATGACGTTGGACAAGCCAATGGCCAATTGCTATATGTTAAAAGATTTGGAGTGGTACCAGTGAAGTTAGCCAGTGGGATGATAAAGCGGATAAGCAATGTGCAACATGTACCTAGCTTAGCTAACAATCTACTATCTATTGGGACGATGGCTGATCAACAACTCAAGGTTGAGTTTGACAATGACAAATGTCTTGTAAAAGACATCAAGATTCACTACAAAGTGATTGCTACAAGAGCTAGAGTCGACAGAAATCAACTCTACAAATTGAATGCGATATCTTTTGCTCAAGCCATGGTAAGCACTGTTGATAGTCAAAGTGATCTTTGGCATCGTTGATTTGGTCATATTAGTGCTCAAAGTCTACAGATTCTCAAAAGAGGTAATCTAGTTATTGGATTACCTGATATTTCTTTTGAAGGGAAAATCTATGAAGGTTGCATTTTGGGAAAACAACACAGAGAGAGGTTTCCCAAAAGTGGAGCAAGGAGAGCCAGTGGCATCCTAGATCTTGTCCACAGCTATCTATGTGGATCTATGCAAACTAGATCTCTTAGTGGCTACTATTACTTTAATACCTTCATTGATGATTATAGCAGATGCATTTGGATTTATTTCATAAGCAAGACATCAGATGCTTTTGCTAAGTTCAGAAAATTCAAGGCATTAGTTTAAAAGAAAATTGGATGTTGCATCAAGACTTTGAGATCTGATGGAGGTGATGAGTATTTTTTGACAGAATTTATTGATTTCTACAAAGATCAAGGGATCAAGAGGCAGACTACAACACCTTATTCACCACAACAGAATGGAGTTGCATAACGAAACTTAACAGATCTGTTGTTGAGATGGCTAAGGTGATGTTCAAAAGCAAGGGTCTGCCAAACACCTTTTGGGTAGAAGCTTGTAACACAGCTACGCACATCCTAAATCGGTGTCCTACAAAATCCGAGGAAGGTAAGACACCTCATAAAGCTTTTATTGGAAAGAAACCTAATATTTCTCATTTGAGAGTATTTGGTTGTGATGCTTATGCTCATATTCCTGATGAGAAACAAAGGAGATTGGATGCAAAAGCTATCAAGTGTATTTTCTTTGGATATGATGAGAAGGCCAAGGCATACAGGATGTATGACAGAAATGCACAGAAGCATGTGATTTCTAGGGATGCTACATTTGACGAGATGAGCCAAGGTGAACAATTTGAAGTAACCACTGAACCTTTTAATGAGGGAGCGAAGGTAGAGGTCAGGAAGAAAGTATATTTTGATACGAAAAATTCAATGAAAAAAGACAAGTCTGATGCTGAAATCCCCAAGAGAGTACCTTATTAGTCACGGATGATGCAAAGAAGGGAAATACTCCCGAATCTAGTGAGCAGGGAAGTATGATCAGCCTGAAGCGCCAATATTGGTAGGTTACACAGATGCCAATTGGGTAGGTAACATTGATGACAAAAGATCTACCAATGGTCATACATTCAGTTATGGTACAACTGCAATTTCATGGAGCAGCAAAAAACAACCTACAGTAGCCTTATCCTTGACGGAAGCGGAATATCAAGCACTCAGCAATGCTACACAAGAAGCGGTATGGTTACGAAGATTACTTGTGGATTTAGGACAACCACAAATGGATGCGACTACTATATCTTGCGACAATCAAAGCTGCAATATTCACCTTGCCAAAAATTCAATTCTACATGCACGAACCAAGCACATTGAAATACATTATCATTTTGTTCAAGAGAAAATTCTTGATGGAGCCATTGATTTTGTTTTTTGTAAATCTGAAGATCAAGTGGTAGATATTTTTACTAAGTCATTAGCTAGATGTAAATTGGAGAAGTTCCGTACTCTATTAGGAATAGAAAAATGTAATTTTATCATTGAGGGAGAGTGTAGAAATCAATTATAAACTTCATTGTTATAGTTTACGATGTACATTAATGTTGATAGCTATTACCAGTTATAATTAGCTATAGGCTAGTCTATTAGTCTACTCGTAGGTTTTCTCTCTCAATTAGAGTTCAAGGTTTAGTTGTACATTTTACATTCAGTATGCAAGTGTGTGTGTTGAGTGTTGGTGCGTGTTCTTCCTCCACCTTCTTGTGGTGATTGCTTATGGTGAATCCTTCATGTTGCTTATCTGATTATTGACAAGTCATTCAGTGTCTCGCACGTTGGCGGCCTGATGCTCCTCTTACAAAAATGCTATGTTTTGCTCGTTGGCAGACTTTCATGCATAGCTATTCTTCTGCTTGTTACAGATTCTAATGCATTGATATTTTCTTTTGCTTCACACTTCTATATTAGTCTGTCTGCGTTCATCTTGTATATAGGAATAACAAGACAAGATTAATCCAAACTATATCAATTAAAAGAAGTGCATTAAGCTAATTCTAACGAATTATGGTGTGGTTGTCACTTTCATTAGCCACCTTATGTCTTTGTGTCCAGGCTTCAGTCTGCAAAGGAGTGTGAAGCATGGACTGTCGCATTTTCCAAAATTGGTGAAAATGTTGAAAGTCAGTGGAAAGTGTGTTCTTAGTCATTTGGACTAAGTGTTGTATTTTTTCGGGAAAATGCAAAAATGTCGAAGGTTGGCTAAAACATTCTCTAAGTCATTTTAGACTGTGTCACATTTTTGCAAAGTTGTGAAAAATGCGAGCCTTAGCTGATTTGTCACTTCGGGTCTGTCGAGGACTTCGTTGAGTCAACTTTGGATATTTCGGGCTTTGGCCGCATGGGCAAAGGAGGCGCATCGGTGACTTCGACTTTGGCTTCAGACACTTCGGCCTCGGGGAATGTCAGGGAATGGTTTCAAGAGTTCACCATTTCCAACACTCCCTCTTGAATGTTGCAACATTTATGCTCATCCAATCCCATTGTTTTGTGTCCTTTGTGAACAATGGTTTGTCCAACGGCTTTGTCAGCAAATCTACAACCATGTTTTCAAATTTTATATATTCAACACTCAGCTCTCCTTTTGAGATCAAGTCTCAAATATGATGGTACTTTAAAGGTATGTGTTTGGTCTTCAAATGGAAGATTGGATTCTGGGATAGATGTATGACACTCTGAGAATCCATCATCATGCTGCATGGTTCTCTCTGTTGTATGCCAATTGCCTCCAGCATCATCTGCAACCACACTACCTCATTAGCCACATTCGATGCTACCACATATTCGGCTTCGCATGAGGATTGAGCTACTAGTGTCTGTTTTTTGCATGTCCAGTTGACTGCTGCTCCACACGCTATTGAACATTCTCTTGTTACAGACTTGTTGTCATCTTTGCAACTCGCCCAACTTGCATCACTGTAGTGTTGCAGCTTGAATTCTTTTTATGCTTTCTAGGTCAATCATATATTTGGGGTGCCTTTCAGGTATTGCAGTATGTGTTTTTCCATCAGCCAATGTGCCATGCCAGGGTTAGAATAGAATTGACTTAATGCATAGACAGAGATGGCCAAGTCGGGTCTGGCACAAATTGTAAGGTACATCAGACTGTCGATCAGGTTTTGGTATGGTATACCTTCCATCTTATGTCTCTTCTTCTATGCCTGGACAGTCTTGCTTTGACAATCTGGCTCCAGCCTGTTGAAAATCGAGAGGTTAGTCAGCGGAAGCTCAAGCGGGTGCGCGTGTAGGATCGGAAACGCCACAAACAACAACAAAATATTCAAATTTAACAATTCAGACAAATGCACAATGAAACGATATAGTAGTAGGACTAAAAATTTGCACTCTGATTAATATCAAACAGTGAGTACAATGCTTGAAGTGATAACTTCAGCTTACAGTCGTTGAGAGTGATAACTCTTGTTACAGAAACTCAAATAATTAGAAGAAGTTTTCTGATGAAGATTCTAGGATTGATATCCTACAAAATATCTATAATTACCTTTTGTTGTAGTTATTACAACCACCTCATTACAGTTAATGCATGTAAAAAGTGGGCAGACTGTCAACGCAAAGTTGTTGGGTCAACAAGTATTGAAAAAATGTATAATGACTCGAAAATAATGACTCAAAAAATATAGAATTTTTTGGGTTGATCCATTATCAAAATATTTTAGAAAATTCGATCATGAATTTTTCGAACCTATGCTCAAAAATTCGAGCCTTCTGTTTTTGCTTTTTCAGGATGCTCATTATTTAATGGATTTGAGGCTGAGCATTGAATTTCAACACTCCCCCTTGATATTGATCCTAAAAAGTTTTGATTTTCAAATTCAACATGTCGTTGAATCTGAGATGGTGCTCCTTTGCCAGAGCCTTTGTGAAGTAATCTGTTGTCATTGATTTTGTACTGTAGTAGACTATGGATACCTCATTGCTTTGCACTTTCTCTCTCATATAGTAATATTTGATTTCAATATGCTTGCTTCAAGAATGAAATCTCAGATTGAGAGAGAGAGCTATGGTGCTTTGGTTGTCACAAAAGATGGCCGTTAGATGTGACTGTGAAGGTCGATTTTTGCTAGTAGGTGCCTCAGCCAAATTGCCTCCTTTGTAGCATTCGTGGCAGCAATGTACTCTGATTCAGTTGATGATAATGCTACTCAGGTCTACTTTCGACTATTCCAAGAGATCGAGCCTTGATTGTATACAAATACAAATCCAGTAGTAGACCTTCTGGTATCAATATCTCCTGCCCAGTCTGCATCTGTGTATCCTTCAAGTATGTTGGTAGGTTGGTTGCCTCCATAACTGATTCTAAGGTGTTTGGTTGTCTGGATGTACTTCATGACTTTTGTGAGTGCTTTCCAATGGGTTAGACCTGGATTTGATAGGAACTGGCTTGGTGAACTGATCAAATATGCAATGTCGGGTTGAGTGCAGATCATTGCATACATCAGTGAGCCGATGATGGAGTGAAACAGATATTGCCTCATCTCTCTTCCTTTTTAGCCTCAGTTTGAGGAGATTGTTCCTTTGACAGCTTCAGCCCAAGGTCGAGTGGAAAGAGACTCAATTTGCAGTTGTCCACTCCATACTTTTCCAACACATTTGTGAGATATCTCTGCTGGATGATGAAAATCAGACGGCTAGGTCGTTCAAATTTGATTCCGAGTCAATAGTGGGCTGTGGACCCATATCAATGCATTTCGTTTCCTTCATCAGATTCAGATTGTTACTAAATAATAGTGTATCATCCACATAGAGAGTAATGATGAAGAGAAAATTCGATACATACTTGAAGTAGACATTCGAGTCTACTAAGTTTGGAATGAAACCATTCTCAATAAGGAATGCATTTATTTTGTGGAATTAGGCCCTGGGTGACTGTTTCAACCCATAGAGTGCTTGTGAATTTTGCACACAAGGTGTTGCTTACCCCTCAGCTCGTATCCTTTTGGCTATGACATAAAAATTTTCTCTTCAATGGTCCCGTTGAGGAAAGTCGTCTGGACATCCATTTGATGGACTTCGAGATCTACTGCAGCTGCAAAGGAAAGTAATAGTTAGATCGAAGCATGTTTGATGACTAGGCTGAAGGTCTCAGAATAATTCAAATCTAGAATCTGAGAATAGCCTTTTGCAACCAGCTTGGCTTTGTAATGATTCACAGCCTTCATTCAGCATGATATTTCGCCTTGAATATCCATTTACATGGAATTGGATTTCTTCCCTTTGGCAGCTCAGTGGTTGTCCATGTTTGATTCTCTATCAAAGAATCGAATTCAGTGCCCATTGTTGCTTTCCATTGATCAGCGTTCATGTATGAAGTAACAAGCTGCATCGTTCATAAATCTGGATGGAGGCTGTCTTGAACGATTTGATCTGCTTGGCTGAATTTTGACCCCCTGCCATTTAGGCTCATTTTTCGAGTTTGTATCGATTTTCTAATTTTTGATCCTGGAGTCTTTTTTGATATGTGGATCGAAAATTTCTACGATACTTGTATCAAAAAAATTTTGAGCTTTTCCCTTGTGGTTGATAAATCGATCTTCCACAAAAATGACATCTCTGCTCATGAATGATTTTTCTGTTTCCATATTGTAGAGCTTGTATGCCTTGTGATCTGGAGAGTAGCCAACAAAATTTGATTTTATACTTTTGTCATCTAGCTTCTTCTTGAGATCTTCAGGGATTTGAGCATAAGCAATGCAACCAAACACTCTGATATTCTTGAGAGACGGTTTCGATCTTGTCCACACCTCATAAGGTGTCTTGCCATTCAGGGCTTTGGTGATGGATCGATTTTGTAGATAGGCGGCTGTTGAAACAGCTTCTACCCAAAATTACTTCGCAAGAGAGACATGGGCCAGCATTTTCTTGGCACTTTTGATGAGTGTCCGATTCTTCCGTTCAGCTACACCATTGGACTGAGGTGAGTAGCTCGTTGTGAATTGTTGATGTATTTTGTTGGCCTTGCAAAACTCTTTAAATTCGGTGGAGATAAATTCTCCCCCTCCATCTATTCGTAGAGCTTCGATCTTCCTCTGGGTCTGATTTTCAGCAGATGCCTTGAACTGTGTGAAGAACTTGAATGCCTCTAATTTGTTCTTCAAAAAATAGATTGCAGTCCTTCGGAGAAGTCATCAATGAAAGTTAGGAGGTACAGAGCTCCCCCTTTGGAAGCAGTCTGCATCGGGCCATAGATGTCACTATGTACAAGATCTAGCAGGCCTTTGGAAGTATGAGCTAAGTCATAAATGAAAGGACCTCTAGCATGCTTGTTGATTATACAACTTTCACATAGAGAAGTTGCCTTACACAGAAGGCAAATATTGTACTAGTTTCTAAGTCAACATTTGTTGAATACTATTGAAGTTCAAATGGCCTAATTTGAAATGCCAAAGCATATCAGGTGATTCGAAAGTTGAGGTGTGAAGAGTTTGATTGTTGAAAGAATAACAGTGGATGAGTTTGTAGAGATTGTCACTTCTTCTTCTTAAAGCTAAAACTTTCTGAGATTTGTCAAGGATGGTGCAGCCGTTTGTATCGAATTCAACCCTCTGACTTGAACCAGTGATTCTACTAACTGAGAGCAGATTCTTGGTCAGATTTGGAATGTGGAGAACGTTGACGGCATCTTGACTTCACCTTTCTGAAATTCGATTATGACTGTTTCTTCACCTTGAATCGAATGTGATGAGTTGTCTCCAAGTTGCACAACTCGAGAATGGATGAAAGATTTATAATCCTTGAACTAGTCTTGATGGTGACTCATGTGTTGAGTTGCTCCAGTGTCGAGATACCAAGAATTGATATCTTGTTGTTCTCTGACCTTGGTCATAAAGGCTGCTTCATCTTCCTCTTGCTGTTGTATCAAAAAATTGGTTGAGGCAGAATTCGCTTGATAGTTTCTTCCTCAAATGGAGTTTGGAGGAGACGTCCCTGATATTGTAGAGTGTTGCTAGGATGTCTCATGCATTCTTAGCAGTCTCAACAGCTCTTATGTGACTAATTTGATGGTCTTTAATGTTGAGAGTGATCATGGCAAAAGCCTTGCCATCTTTCAGTCTCCATTTGGTGATAGTTGCTGCATCACCTTTAGGTTTAACTTCTATGTCATCAATGATGTCCCACAGTCCTTTGGATAGTAGTATGACCTTCGTTTTGAACTTACAGAGATGGTAGTTACTCCCGTCGAGTCTGTTGATAAGAGAAGAACTAGAAGACAATCCATTCTGGTTGAGTGAGATCGTTGGTAGAAACAACGATTTTAGAATACTGTTGGTTGCACGCTTGCTAGAATAATATCTTGATAAAGACGAGACTTGATAATTCGCAATAGAAATGCAGATTACTGAACAGCTCGCTTTGATACCATGTTGGGAATCGAGAGGTTAGTCAGCGGAAGCTCGAGCGGGTGCGTGTAGGATCGGAAATGCCAGAAACAACATCAAAATATTCAAATTGAATGATTCAAACAAATGCACAATGAAATGATACAGTAGTAGGACTGAAAATTTGCACTCTGATTAATAACAAACAGTGAGTACAATGCTTGAAGTGATAACTTCATCTTACAGTCGTTGAGAGTGATAACTCTTGTTACAAAAACTCGAATAATCAGAAGAATTTTTTTGATGAAGATTCTAGGATTGATATCCTACAAAATATCTACAACTACCTTTTGTTGCAGTTACTACAACTGTCTCATTACATGGGCTAAGTTATCTTTGGCACGTGTGAAACACTCCAATAAATCACAAATCAATCAAATACAAGCCAATTGTATAAAAGAAAGTGGCTATGACCTCAAAATGATGGCTAGATCTCAAGAAAATGAGATTGGCAAGCCTAGAATTGAGATTTTTGATCAAACAGGCATAATAGAGTCAAAAGTAAAAGTGTCCAACCAGGTTGGGTGCCCTACCCACCTTGATTCAATTGATTATAACTTTTGATTGTGAGATCCAATCTGTATGAAATTGATTGCTACACAGACTAGACTCAAATAGCTTTGAAAGTAGCTATCAAGCTCTAGATTTGGCTCAAATATGGAAGAGAACCACCAAATTGAATTGGGTTGGCCTTCACACGTGTCTGAGCAGGAAAATCCATACAATATCAGAAATGATTCAATCCTTATGATGATGAACCCTTTTGATCAAACTTGCTTGAGATAGCATGAGAGATGCAAACTACTCTCTCTAAATCTTGATTTTCATGAAATTTTTGAAACTTTGGATGAAACAGGCATCAAAAACTTAGGTAGGCTCTGATACTATGTGATAGTTCACACATGTGGGAATGCCCTAATGTGTGTGAATGATCTCCTAAGCAAAGCTAATGCACTTTAGATCAACACTAGATTGAAATCCAAGATTTAGATCAAAATCTAAGGCAAAGAGACAAAGATAGATGCATAGATTGATAACCAAAGTGTTTTCACATGTAAGCGAAGTGCTTCATGAAATAACCAAGTAAATTAAGATCCTCTCCTCAGGTAGAGAGAGAATAGAGCAATTTTTCCTTGGGTAGAGAGAGAAGAAAATACAAGCAAAACTTGATTGCACTCAATATGACTCAAAAACTCACTTAGGGAGAGCCATGCTTGCTTCCTATTGGACTCCTAATCCTAGCCTCTCTGATGCTATTGGATGAGTGATGCATCCATCTTGCAATTCTATTGGACCCTTCATGAGGATTTTTCAATTTTGATTGGACCCTTTGACCAAAGCCAACACTTTGACTTAATCACTCATCAAATTACATTAACACAAGTGTCACAAGACTAACTAGCTCGAGGTTACATCATGAACTACTTTTGGCCAGATTATGGCTTTACATGTGAAATTGACCATTTTGCCATCTTTGCCAATTTTGGCCCTATCAGTACACCAAGATGTTTGACGTAAAAACTTAGTAAACCTCTAAAGCTATCATAGATAACAAGAGCAGTTTCGAAAAATCTTGGACAACAAATTGCAAGAAGAGACATGGCTGTTGCACAGCCCAAAACAGTTCCACGATGGTTGTTGGCGACTTTGCAGGACATCAAAGTAAGTTCATTTTGATAGGCAAGGGAGATAGAAGAACGTGAACAGAGAAGAGAGCAGGAATATTGTGGAAGAGCTCTCCCGTTCTAATCAGCTGCAAAATGCAAAACAGTCTAATAGACAACTTATGCTAAATGTAATCACAGCTTTAAGTGTTCTAATTGCCCAACAGGATCTTAAAAATTAATTCATACTCTGAAACAAGAGTATAGTCCACCAAAGAGATTAGAGATGATTTGTATGTGGTACTACTGAAATCAGATGCAACGTGAAGTATAGTTTTGAAATAAATGGAAGAGCAGTATGATAACGTGAGTTCCTCATGCATCAAAGATAGCCATCGTCTGATCAAAAACTGAGGAGTCGTAGACATCCGTGTTCTGATCAGAGTGAGTAAACAAGTGCGATCAAACAACAATGAAAGTGCATTCAATCACAACAAGCATTCATCTTTGTTGTACACAGATAAAAGCAAGCTGCTGCTATATTACATTGAAGCACAATACAAAATAGCAATTACAACAAAAAATGGCGGCATAATTGGGATGTTCAAATAATGTGTCTCATGGACGGAGCAACCACTAATCTGTGCTTGGACGATCTATTTATAGATTTTCATCCGTGTGTTAATTACATTGAATGCTTGTCACCTAATTAGGAAAGTCGTTGTACTTGGAAGTATATGGCTTTTGTGACAACTATACACAGTATATATCGGGTCAATAATTTAGCATCGTTGACACGGACGAGGATGTCACAAATTCTATCACTTCGCATTTTACGTGAAGTGGTTTTCTCTCACTTCGCAAATTTCGGAAAGTGACTGGGAACGTTCCTCGTTCAAAATAGACGACCTTCGACATTTTTCTCTCTCTTCAGGATTTTGTGAAAAAGGCAAAACTGCCCTTGAACTTATGAAAATAGTTGACCTTCAAAAAATTTCTCTCTCTCTCTCTCTCTCTCTCTCTCTCTCTCTCTCTCTCTCTCTCTCTCTCTCTCTGCATTTTTCGAGAAAATGCGAAAAAGCTGAAGGTGTTAAAAGCAGTTAAACTTTTGAACTACACAACTTTAAACTTTTGAACTATGCAAGTGTCGCATTTCGGGGAAATGTGAAAAAGTCAAAGCTGTTGAAAACATAGTTCATTTCTACAGACTCAAAAGTAATGTAATTCTGCAGACTTGTTCTAAATGCTAATTTCGTGGAAGTCCTTGAAGATGGCCAAGTGTTCAATGACTTCAAATTATTGAACTTAACATCTGAACTTGAAATTATGACAGGATTGGCTACCCTTTGCTGGAGATCAGCCAAAAGCCCGTTGTAGACGTTCTTCAGATAATTTGGCTTTCGAATTTTGTGATTCCTGAAAGTATCAGATGAGCGGACATAGAACCAAAGTTGGTTTCACCTGACCCTAGATCAATGATCAATAAACATGCAAGAATAATCATGAAATAGAAATTAGTCATTCACCAAGGAGACAACTGTGGGCTTAATTTCGAACAGTCTCCCTTAAGATCATGGTTGGTGCCTTGGTATCTTCGTCAAGTTCAACATGTTGAAGAACTTTTGGTGCTTGATCCTGAGAAGCGCTGACAGTGAAATACAACTCAAGTTGTCACACAGAATGGTGGTAGCATTAAACTGAGTGTGATGTAAGTCGTCAAGTAATAACCTGATCCATACAACTTCTTTCGAAGCTTGACATGCTGCGATGTACTCTGCCTTTGTCGAAGAAAGCGCAACTGATTTCTGCTTCCTTAAGTTCCACGAAATCGGTCTCCCTGTCAGATAGAAACAGAACCCGGGGGTAGATTTTTTGGTAGAGACTGGTCCTCCCCAATCTGAGTCGGAGTAGCCTCACAGGATGAGTGGGTCGATAGCATTTCCATCATGACATAAAATGTGGTCTAAACTTCCCTGAATATATCTCATCACTCTCTTTAATGCTTTCCAATGAGAGATCCTAGGATTAGACATGAATTGACTTAACGTGCTAACAGTATATGCTAAATCTAGTCTAGTACACAACATTGCATACATTAGAGATCCGATTAGTGAATGATAAGGGTACTTCGCTAAGTCGAGTACTTCACTATCAGTCAGCACAAGAAGGTTTAGTCAATAGTATACTTGGATCCATTGGGGTATCAATTGGTTTGCAATCAAACATATGAAACTTTTCTAAAATGCCTTTTAGATATGCCTACTGGATAAGATGGATCTTCTTCTGAAGTCTATCTCTAGTAATGTGAATTCCTAGCAAAGAATGAATAACTCTTAAATCAGTCATGTCAAATTCCTTTGACAGATCACTCTTAGTAGTGTGCAGAAGAGAAGTGTCATTGGACAAAATGCATCATCTACGTAAAGAGCTATGTGAACTGAATTGGTGCCTACATGCTTTGAATAAACATTACAATCAACTGAATTGTTTGCAAATCCTAATTGAATGAGATAAGAGTTGATTCTATCGAATTATGCTCTTACGGCCTATTTCAGACTGTAGATTGCTTTGTGCAACTTGCACACTTTGTGCTCTTGGCCTTTGACTTCGAATCCTTCCGGTTGGAAAGTATACAGCTCCTCTTCGACATTGTCGTTAAGAAATGTTGTCTTGACATCCATTTGGTGCATTTCGAGGTCTTCCATGACTGCTAACGCAATCATAGTCCTGATTGACTGCATCTTGACAACATGACTGAAAAT
This sequence comes from Diphasiastrum complanatum, assembly GCA_029204225.1. NCBI lineage: Eukaryota > Viridiplantae > Streptophyta > Lycopodiopsida > Lycopodiales > Lycopodiaceae > Diphasiastrum > Diphasiastrum complanatum. The sequence continues at coordinate 62,932,068 of CM055096.1, forward strand.
TTCTTGATAATCCACCCCTTGGACTTGAGTGAATCCTTTAGACACCAGCCGTGCTTTTCATTTTGCAATGAAACCATCAGAGTTGATCTTCTTCTTGAAGATCCACTTGTTGTCGATAACTCTCTTGTGGGTGGAGAAGTCGACCAGTGTCCAGGTCTGATTTGTCAAAAGTGAGTTATACTCGCTTTCCATAGCTCCTTGCCACTTCACAACATCTTTGAAGTTAATTGCTTCGGCTAGGCTCAATGGTTCTTCTGATGAAGTCCAGAATGATTGAGATGCATACCTCTCAGGAATTGTCTGAGTCCGTGAGGATCTGCAGATGTTGGGTTGACCATGATGTGATGATGCTTCTTCTTGAATTTCTTCAGATCTGTTCGAGCTAGCTTGGTCTGGTCTGATGATAAGTATTGTTGGCTGCTCAGCTTCTGTAGCTCTAGCTACAGGTTCTGTAGAAGGAACATCAACGTTGGAAGAATCCATGCTACGTAATATAGGATAAAATGACATAGCATCGTTTATCGATGGCTGTTTGAAATCATAGTATGTATGCTCTTGAGATATTACATCCCTAGAGACAAATACTACATTGTGGATGGATCATAAACTTTATAAGCTTTATGTTCATCAAGATAGCCAATGAAAATACACTTATTTGTCCTATGATCCAGCTTCTTCTTAAGTTGTTTAGAAATGTGAACAAAACATATACAACCAAAGATTTTTAAATGGTTGACACTAGGCTTGTGCCCATGCCAAACTTCATAAGGAGTCTTGTTGTTGACGGCTTTGGTGCTGGATCTATTCTGCATGTAACAGGTTGTGGCAATAGCTTCTGCCCAGGATTTCGCAGGTAGCTGTGCTTGATGTAGCATGGATCTGGCTGAGTTGAGAAGAGTTTGATTGTTCCTTTCTGCAATCTCGTTCTGCTGAGGTGAATAGGAAGTGGTGAACTGTCTTCTAATACCATTTTCAGCCATGTAGTCGGACATCTCGTTAGAGATGTATTCGCCGCCACCATCAGTTCGGAGTGCCTTCACTTTTGTAGACGTTTGTGTCTCAGCCATGGCCTTGAATCTCTTGAAGCATTCAAAGGCTTCAGATTTGTGCTTAATGAACATGACTGTAGACCATCTAGAATAATCATCTATGAAAGTGATAAAATAGATTGCATCTCCTAATGACGGAGTTGGCATTGGACCACAGAGATCGCTATGTACAAGATCTAATACATGCATTGTTTTGATGGAATGTGATTTTGGAAACTTGCTTCTAGAGTGTTTCCCATAGATGCATGATTCACAAAAGAAAGATTTCCTATCTAATGAAGACGAGAAATTCGAACCATCAACTAAATTATTACAACGCATATAAGAAAGTGATCTTGTATTCACTTGTCCAAATCGACTATGCCACAAAACAACACTATTGTTTACATTTTCATTACAGATAGTAACTAATGCAACTGAATTAGAGAGTTTGTAAAGATTTCCGACTCTAGTGCATGTAGTCAGAGTAGTATCTTCCTCGAGTATTGTACACTGCTCAGATGAGAAAGTAATGTGTAGCCCTCATCAGTTATCTTAGAGACTGATAACAGATTCTTTGATAATTGAGAAACGTGAAGGACGTTAGGAACACAAATGGACAGATCGTTGTTGAAACTGATCTTCACTGCTCCTTTGCCTTCCATGCGTATGGTTCTAGAATCTCCGAGGTAGATAAATTGGTCTTTGCTGTAAGCTGTGTACTCTGTAAACCATTCCTTGTGCGAGGTCATGTGTTGGGTAGCACCGCTATCTAGGTACCAGCTATCACAGTCTTCGCTGCTGTTGTAAGCCATTAGCAAGTGTGTGTCTGACTCCTTGAATTCCATCGTGTTGGAGGAGTCTGACTGCTGCTGTTGTTGCTGCTTCTTTGTCTCGTTATAGATCTTGATGCAACACTCCTTGATGTCGTGATTAGCTCTCTTGCAATATCTGCAGAAAAGCTTCTTGCGTGATCCACCATGCTCACCTTGAGTGTGAGGCTTCTATTGTTGCTGTTGCACTTGATTTTTGCCCTTGGAATAGTCTTTCTTCTTGGTGTATAGAGCCATGGATTTCTCTTTGATGGACAGGCTGCTAGTCTTTCTCCACATTTCTTCTTGAAGAAGATGACCGATCACCTTTTGAAGAGTGAGGTCGGGTTGTGTGGAGATCATCATCACAAAGTGCTCATAGGACTTTGGAAGAGAAGAAAGCAAGGTCATAACAACATCATCATCTTGAATAGAACATCCTACAACTGATAACTGATCTAACAGGGACTTGAAGCTGTTGATGTGAGAAGTGATGGCAGTAGAATCAGACATGCTAAGAGTAAAGAACTTCCTTCTAAGATGTAATCTTGTGGTTACATTGTGAGTCTCATAAAGACTTGATAACAAGTCCAGTGCTTCCTTAGAGGTTTTGCACGTGGTAACATGAGATACTTGGGAGTCGGCTAGATTGAGTGTGATACATGCTAGGGCCTTCTGATCCTTGATCCTCCAAGCCTTTGCTTGATCACCATCATCTGGTTTCCGGTCTGCACCTTCTACCAGATCCCAAAAATCTCTATCTATCAACATCATTCTAAGTTTTAACTTCCAAATGTAGAAGTTAGAACCATTGAACTTGTCAATGACTCTAGCTTCACTGAGTGATGAAGATGAAGAGCTACCTATATGAGACATGATAACAATATACAAATAGAACAAACTTAATCTCTCGGTTTATTTGAGCTAAGCTCTGATACCAATCTGATGGGGCAAGAGAGATAGAAGAACGTGAACGGAGAAGAGAGTAGGAATATTGCGGAAGAGCTTTCCCATTCTAATCAGCTGCTAAATGCAAAACAATCTAATAGACATCTTATGCTAAATGTAATCACAGCTTTAACTGTTCTAATTGCCCAACAGGATCTTAAGTGAGTAAACAAGCGCGATCAAACAGCAATGAAAGTGCATTCAATCACAACAAGCATTCATCTACGTTGTACACAGATAAAAGCAAGCTGCTGTTATATTACACTGAAGCACAATACAAAATAGCAATTACAACAAAAAAATGACGGCATAATTGGGATGCTCAAATAATGTGTCTCATTGATGGAGCAACTACTAATCTATGCTTGGACGATCTATTTCTAGATTTTCATCCGTGTATTAATTACATTGAATTCTTGTCACCTAATTAGGAAAGCCATTGTACTTGGAAGTATATGGCTTTTGTAACAACTGTACACACAGTATATATACGGTCAATAATTTAGCATCGTTGACGCGAACGCGGACGTGGCAAATTCTCTCACTTTGTATTTTACGTGAAGCGGTTTTCTCTCACTTTGCAAATTTCGGGAAGTGACTGGGAACATTCCTCATTCAAAATAGACGACCTTCGGCATTTTTCTCTCTCTTCAGGATTTTGCAAAAAAGCTGAAGTTGCCCTTAAAAAGGCGAAGGTGCCCTTGAAACAGTTTAACTTATGAAAATAGATGACCTTCGAAAATTTTCATTTTTTTGGGAAAATGCAAAAAAGCCGAAGGTGTTAAAAACAATTAAACTTTTGAACTGCACAAGTTTAAACTTTTGAACTATGCAAGTGTCACATTTCGGGGAAATGCAAAAAAGCCGAAGCTGTTGAAAACATAATTCATTTATGCAGACTGGCGCGACACTTAAAGTATTTTTGTAGACTGCCGTGAAAGTAATGTATTTATGTGGACTTGTTCTAAATGCTATTTTCCTGGAAGTCCTTGAAGATGGCCAAGTTTTCAATGACTTCAAATTATTGAACTTAACATATGAACTTGAAATTATGACAAGATTGGTTACCCTTCACTGGAGATCAGTCGGAAGCCCACTGTAGACGTTCTTCAAATAATTTGGCTATCTAATTTTGTGATTCCTGCAGGTATCAGATGAGCAGACATAGAACCAAAGTTGGTTTCACCTGACCCTAGATCAATGATCAATAAACATGTAGGAAGAATCATGAAATAGAAATTAGTCATTCACCAAGGAGGCAACTGTGGGCTTAATTTCCAACACATTTTATCATGGAAAGACACGTGCCTCTACAAAATCAATGGACTATGCTGATTTTTCAGACTTTTCTCTTACATCTCATGGAGATGTTCGGAAGAACCTCATTTTTATGAGTAGGCCAAGGGAGTAAAATGTTGGGAGGATGCGATACAAGATGAGTATGATTCACTCATGAAGAACCATATTTGGGTTCTTGTTGATCTTCCTCATGGGAAGAAGGCAATTGGTTCTAAATGGGTATACAAATCAAGTACAAGGCAGATGGTACCATTGAAAGGTACAAGGCAAGGCTTGTTGCCAAAGGCTATGCTCAACAAAAAGTGATTGATTATGAGGAGACTTTTGCTCCTACCGTGAGGGTAGTAATCTCTTTGGCTGACCATTTTGGTTGGCGTTTGCGGCAACTTGACATAAAGACAACATTCCTCAATGGTGATCTCAATGGTGTACCTTCAACAACCTGTTGGTTTCTTGGTTGAAGGCCAAGAAGATAAAGTTTGTCTTCTCAAGAAGGCACTTTATGGACTAAAGCGAGCCCCAAGGATGTGGTATCAAAAGATACATGCCTACTCTTGTGATCGTGGGTTTACTGATAGTCCTAGCAAATCTACTCTTTATGTCAAATATACTTCAGAATTTATCATCATTATTTTGCTTTATGTTGATGATATTATTCTTACAGGAAGTAATGAGCAGTAGATTGATGCCTTAATACTTGATCTTGGTATGGTTTTTGATACCTCAGATTTAGGCCTATTGCACTTTTATCTTGGTCTTGAATTTGTACAAGAAGGGGCTAGAATTTTCATCTCTCAAGAACGCTACATTGGGCAGATTTTAAAGCGGTTCAAGATGGAAGATTACAAGCCAGTTGCTACACCTGAAATTAAGTAGTCAAGGTGATGGTGAACCATTTGATACTACTTCATATTGTCAAGCTATTGGTTGTCTCATTTACCTATGTAATTCAAGACCGGACATTTTTTATAGTGTCTCACTCATGAGTCAATTCATGCATGCCCCGATGACATCACATTGGAAAGTGTTGAAGAGGATCTTTCGATATCTTTAAGGAACAAGAAGTCATGGACTGATTTTTCATGCTTGTGATGATGCATGTTTGGTTGGTTTTAGTGACTCGGATTGGGGTGGAAATCAAGACACTAGACGCTCTACAAGTGGACATTGCTTTTTCTATGGAAATTCTGCAATTTCTTGGTCAAGTAAAAAGCAGCCCATTGTTGCTAGTTCTTCTAGTGAAGCATAATATAGAGCGATATTTTCAGCCACAACGGAGTGTTTATGGCTGAAAAGACTACTTGTTGACATGAAGTTTTGGTGAGCCCTCAGCCACTCTTATCTTGAGTGATAGTCAAAGTGTTATTGCCATTGCACAAAATCCTATTTTTTATACGAGGACGAAGCACATCAAGATCCATTATCACTTTATTCGGGAGAGACTTCATGGTGGAGACATTTTATTTGAATATTGTCCTACAGAGGATAATATTGCGGACCTCTTCACTAAGGCATTGCCTAGAGAGAAATTTGAAGCTTTATGCAAAACTTCATGACTAAGTTTGAAGGTCAAAACATTCATGGATTCAGATTAAGGGGGAGTGTTAGATTATTCTACTATCGGGAGTGATGCATCCGAATAATCAATCTTGAATCTACATCCATATTTCATTATCTAATTCGGCATTTTTATTCATGTTTCTACACAGTCTGCAGAAATACTCGATAGTTGCTCAACAGGTGGCTCCCGACACATCGGACAACCTCTGACATATCAGATGACTCCGATGAAAGTCAAAGGAGCCGAACATGTCGAAGGATGACAATTATTGTTCCATTTGATATGAAGCTAAAGACTTGCCCTAACTGCTTTGCAAGTACATTTTTGGGAAGTTCTAACTGGATGGATGACAACGCATTACAGCTAATTGCCAATTGCAATCTACAACCTGATTAGTTGTCCTTCCAGATGAGCTCAAATTGCTTTAGTATAAATATCTAATCATTAAAGACTTTTATAGTCTCTAAAAAGTTTTTCAGAGCTCTATTAGAGTATTGCTATTAGCGCTTACTGCTTACTAGTGGAATGCATCAAAGAGTTTTCAGTTACTCAGAGATAGCTTAGAGTACACGGTTTTCATCTGCTATTACTTTGTGCTCTCATTATTTGATTTGTATATGCTACTTACTGAATCTATCTATCTTCTTATTGCATTCAGTATTATGTCAGAATGTATGCTTTTGTAGTCATTTGTAACTGACAAATCTCTCATTGTTTCGTCTGATCTATTGAATCAACGCTGCAATATTATATACATCACTTTGCACTCTGAAATTGTTTGGCTACTAAATCACTAGTACTAATGATTGCAAAGTTAGTTGCTAAAATATTGAACGTGACTTCTGTCATTATTGCTTTGTTCAATTATTGATAGGCGTAGTCATGCATCAGGAAAAAAGACTCATTCCACTACGCTCGATAGTTTGTTCATAGACTTTGACTTATTTAGTCGTCATTCTTTCTTCCAACATGTTTAACAATGATTTAATTTTGTGGTTCTAGTTGAAAGTGCTAGAGCTTAATCTTAATCCTACTCATCTGAATTCATCTCCTAACTTCTCTTGAACGAGTTTTGTTGCTTTCTATGTCTGAGCTAGAATGGGTAGGGGCCTTGGAGCGTAAGCTCCTTTTGTGCTTGATGAGGTTTTTGCCCTTCACAAATTCTTGCTCCTTCTCCTTCCCATGTGGTGTCACTTTCTCCTCAGCCTCTGCTTTGGTTGTCGTCCCCTGAATGCTTTTGATTCATTTCTTCTGGGGTGTGATCTTCTTTGTTGACCTCGTGGCTGGTGTAGATGCTTTCGGTTGTTCTTCTTCTTGAGCAGCTACATCTGGCTCGATTATCATCTGCAATTGCCTCAACTCCTTATCCAGTGGTGGCAAAACTGCCTTCAGATCATGTCGTTGAATCTGGGATTGCATAATGTCAAAGAGCAGATAACTGAAGAAACGGAATGTTTCCAACTACAAAATCTTGCTAGCTTTCAGCCCTCAGCCCGACGAAGACATTCGTGAACTTGAAGATCTGGAGACACGAAGACGAACGATACGTGAAGACAAAAGATCCACGAATGAGATTCCTTTGTGGTCCAGTACGAGAGAAAGGCATATGAGCAAAACGAAACCCGTTTTGCCCTCACGCTCCAAAGAGTACCAAGTAAGATCATACAAGTACCCAGAAGTACAGATATGTGATCTGATGGTATGACGTCAGCAGATACACTTTAGGTCGTGGCTAATTTGCCACTTTTGTAACTCCTTGACTAGTTGCTTAATCACTCTAATCTTAGATTTACATAGAGCGACCATACTTATTGGATGATACTTGACATATAGATCAACAGAATACACATATAGTGTAATGTAATAGTCTGATGCTAGTAAGCAATCAAGACAAAAAATACAGAATACTTGTCCGCCTATGTGCGAAGACAATTCTGTCTAGGATCAGAAGATCCAACTGTCCGCTAGTAAAGCGAGACAATTACTCGTGAGAGAACCACGTTTCTCTCATGCCAATGCATTGCGTGGGTATGCACGTAGTGCTCAAAGAATCAGAGAAAAGAAATCAATAGGTGATATTGTAGCCTCTGCGCACATATCGATTCGTGTTGTGTCTGATCTCGAATGCAAATGTTTCTGCTATTAATCGCGTGTCTGAGTTTTTTCTTGTTCATTCTGAATTCCGCACTTTGGTTGAAACTATGTTGAATGTTGGATTAATTTTATGAACGTAGATCAGTAGTGACTGACTACACTATGGAGGACTATAGGAGTGATTCAGATGGCAGAGTCCAGCGATCACATCTGAACTCCATCCGAGCTGAAGAGAGTCATGACTGATTCGCCTTCGCAAAACTTTCGCAAATCCGACGAATTCATCAGTCAACACACATCCCAACAGTGGTATCAGAGCCCACCCTGTCAAATTTTGACATAGCCAAAGAAGCTATTAGATCCAGGAGGCCAAGCATTCAGACAATCAACCATCAACAAGGAAACAGACTTCAAGAAGCAATGGCTTCAATCAGCAACATGCAAAGCAAGATCTGCACGATACTTGATTCTTCAAGATCTAACTTTTTGGCCTAGAAGGTTAAGACATCTTTGATACTCAAGGGTGAAGAACTCTTCCCCTGGGTAGATGGCACAGAAGAAATGCCTACAACAACAGACAAGGAGCTAAGCGAATGGAGGGAGAAAAATGACAAGCCAGTAGCCTTGCTATCATCTTCCCTTGAAGATAGTCTCACACTTGACTTGGCTACAGTCTCCAAGGCCAAGGAGATGTGGGATGTATTACTCACCAGATTTCAAACAAAATCAAGAAGTCGGATCATGATGCTGGAAGATCAGCTGATGAATTTGCAGTGGGATGGAAAAGACCTCATCTCTTTCGTAAGAAAGATGAAGGATCTGTTTCTATCACTACATAACTCTAGAGCAAAGAATGCAGTGTCAGCTGAGAAGCAGCTCACGTACCTATTGAGAGCCTTACCCAGATCTTTCCAGACGACACGAACCCTGCTCGCGAAAGATCCTGCCATGAACCTCAAAAAAACGATTGTCGAGATTCGAGAGGAAGTCGAGGCCAGAGAACATTTGGATCACAAAGATGGTTCTGACCAGGCCCAACAAAGAAAAATCAAAGAAGCGATTTAAGCCTAAGAGGGAGTCCAATCAGAGACAGGATCGTGACCAGCAAGCAGAGGGAACCAGCAAGGGCAACTGGAAGACCAAAGGGAGGTCAAAACAACAAGGTGCAGACAAGAAGACCTGTGTGAGAGACAGAAGAGACGGGCATACAGCAGATACATGCTGGCTCAATTCCAAGATTGAGTGTATCCATTGCCATAAGAAGGGTCACCAACCATGGATTGCCGCCAGAATCCAAGAAACAAATCAGCACAGAATAAACAAGAGAACAACAATAGTACATCCTATGTCAAGGAGCTTGAGAGCTCAAAGATGGGTGAAGAATGAACGAACATAAGTTGTTCGACCGCCTACATCTGTGAAGATGTGTGTGCAACATCAACGTCTGACACACATGAGGTGATCCTAGATTCAGGAGCCACCTCACACTTCATGACATCAAGACAAATCATGTCTGATTTCAAAAGTGCAGATCCCTCAAGATTCATAGTTCTTGGAGATAGATTTAGACATCAAGTGAACGATATTGGTTCACTATGGCTCAACACCAACGACAGAGACAGACGACTCAAAGATGTTCTGTTCGTGCCTACTCTGCAACAAGACTTGCTCTTTGTAGCAAGAATAGCAGATGCAGGGATGCGTGTGACGTTTTCTAATGAATCATGCAACGTGATTGACGCCAGTACCAATACTCTCATCGCTCAAGGCAGAAGGAAAGGTAACCTATATCATCTAAAGATACGCCTATCTGAAGATCAGGTGCATCAGACTCATGACGACTCGCCAGACACTCTATGGCACAGAAGACTCTGCCACATAAACTGAATGGCACTTTACCAGGCAAGTCATCATGGAGCGATAACAGGGGTCAGCATCTCGAATGCAACTAGTTTGACCACCTGTGATGCATGTTTGAAAGGCAAGATGTCGCACACTCCATTCGTCAAAGACTCCTACAGAATGACAAAGATTTTGGAGCTAGTGCATTATGACATCTATGGACCATTCAACGTGATCTCAGTAGGAGGTTTAAAATATTATATAACCTTCATTGATGATTCCAGAGTGTACTTTATTCAGAATAAATTTGAAGCGCTCAATAAATTCACAGAATATGTGAATTGGGCAGAGAGATGTACAGGCAACAAGGTGCACAGAAGAACTACAGCCTATATACCGCAGCACAATGGTGTTGCTGAACGAAAGAACAGGACCCTAATGAAAGCAGCCAGATGCATGATGGCCTACTCGAAGGCTCCAAGGGCACTGTGGGCTGAAGCAGTAGCTATAGTCGCATACATCTAGAATAGGACAGGTAAGTCTGGTGTTCCTCACACGACGCCACATGAGCTATGGTGGGGTAGAAAGCCCAACCTGTCTCACGTCAGAATCTTTGGCTGTGCAGCATATGCACATATTTCTGATAAGCTTCAAAAGAAGCTTGATGAGAAAGCCGAGTAGGTATTTCTGGTAGGTTATGACAACAATTCGTCATACTACAAAATCTACATGCTAGACACGAACACTATGAAAACAGTGAGAGATGTCATATTTGATGAGAGGAGGACAATGGCCAATGACGATCTTATCAGCTATGAAGTTCTGAAGAGACATTACTATGACTTGCCGCCAGTGACAGAGGGAGCAGCGGACGAACATGAAAATGAAGATTTTTGAGTCGTATACCATTCGAGCGACGAATCTGACAAAGAAAGATTCGAGAGGCAACCTGCCGTCGCAGTTCCTGTAAACCAAGATGGCTCCGGACCGAGCAGAACAGACAAGGAAAAAGACATAGCTGTTTCAGGAGGATTTCCCAGAAGTTTGACAAGACCACGAAGAGCGCCAGCAAGATATGTGCCAGGCAACTCAGCTTCCACATCAGAAGAGTTCTGCGGGTTCAGTGATGAACCACAGACTTTCGAGGAGGCGATTGAAGGTCCAGAAAAGGACACGTGGATCCAAGCCATGAACGAAGAGATGGAGTCCATGAGGAAGAACCAGGTATGGGCGTTGGAGCCATTACCACATAAGCGCAAGATTGTCAAAGACAAATGGGTTTTCAAACTCAAATATGGACCAGATGGGAACATCACGAAATAAAAGACAAGACTGGTAGCGAAGGGTTTCTCTCAGAGATACAATATTGACTACTCTAAAACCTTTTCTCTTATCGTCAAACATTCGTCCCTACGTCTGTTATTTGCATATGCAGCATCTTATGACCTCAGTATCCACATTGTGGATGAGAAGACAGCCTTCTTGCATGGCAAATTAGACAAAGAGGTCTACATGGATCAACCCCCAAGATATGTCTCAAATTCACTTCCTGACTACGAATACAGACTGCATAGAAGCATCTATAGTCTGAAACAATCAGTCCGACAATGGTACAAGAAGAAAGATCAAGCCCTAAAATTATTAGGATTCAAGCCTCTGTTGGCTGATTCCAATGTATATGTCAGAGTTACAGATGGACAGATCATCATTGTGGCTGTGTATGTGGACGACACTCTGATACTTTGCAGGAGTGAGAAGCTAATAACTGAAGTAAAGGCAGACATCTCGAAACATTTCGAGATAGTGGATATGGGAGAAGCCAGGTGTTACCTAGGCTTGCAAATTGAAAGGGACTACGAGGGAGGTAAGCTATACCTTGACCAGTTCAGATACACCCAGAAGATCCTAGAGGACTTTGGGATGCTGAACTGCAAAGGAGCGAACACTCCAATGCTCGCAGGGACGGTGCTGACGAATGATGACTGTCCAAAGACTGAGAAAGAGAGAGAACAAATGCAGCTCACACCTTACGGAAAGCTGATAGGATCACTGGTGTACCTTGCAGACAACACACATCCTAATATTGCTTATGTAGTATTCAAGATGAGCCAATTCCGCACAAATCCAAGCTCGACACATTGGAAGATTGCAAAACAAATTTTGCAATATCTTCAATTAACGAGAAATTATGGCTTGTGTTATTATCATGGTGCAGGCTCTCAAGGACGATTGTAAAAGCATCTCAGGAGGATGCATCATTGTATCAGGAGTAGCAGTTTTCTAGGTCAGCAAGAAACAGACCGTTGTAGCCCAATCATCTTGCGAAGCAGAGTACGTAGTAGTAGCAAAGATGGCCAACAAATTAATTTGGCTAAGGCAGTTCCTGGACGAATTGGATGAATCAAGGAATGAGCCTCTGGTCTTGCAGATGGACAACACCTCTGCAATACACCTAACCAAAGACCCCGTGTTCCATTCCAGAACGAAGCACATTGCGATCAAGTACCACTTGATCAGGGATCTAATTGAGAAGAAGATGCTACAGACCACCTTCATCAGAACGAGAGACATGGTTGCTGATATCTTCATCAAAGCCCTGGACAAAGGACTCTTTGAGAGACAAAGGAGCAGTCTCGAGATCGTAAAGCTATCATGCTTTGAGAGGGAGCTGAAGAAACGAAATGTTTCCAACTACAAGCCTTGCTAGCTTTAAGCCCTCAGCCCGACGAAGACATTCGCGAACTCGAAGATTTGGAGACACGAAGACGAACGATTCGCGAACACGAAAGATCCACGAACGAGATTCCTTTGCGGTCCAGCACGAGAGAAAGGCATGCGAGCAAAACGAAATCTGTTTTGCCCTCACGCTCCAAAGAGTACCAGCTAAGATCATGCAAGTACCCAGAAGTACAAATATATGATCTGATGGTATGAGTCAACAGATACACTTCAGGTCATGGCTAATCTGCCACTCTTGTAACTCCCTGACTAGTTACTTATTCACTCTAATCTTAGATTTACATAGAGAGACCATACTTACTGGATGATACTTGACATATAGATCAATAGAATACACATACAATGTAATGTAATAGTCTGATGCTAGTAAGCAATCAAGATGAAAAATACAGAATACTTGTTCGCCTGTGTGAGAAGACAATTCTGTCTAGGATCAGAAGATCCAACTGTCCGCTAGTAAAGCGAGACGATTATTCGTGAGAGGACCACATTTCTCTCACGCTAATGCACTGCGTGGGTATGCACGTAGTGCTCAAAGAATCAGAGAAAAAAAAATCAATAGGTGATATTGTAGCCTTTGTGCACATATCAATTTGTGTTGTGTCTAATCTCGAATGCAAATGTTTCTGCTGTTAATCGCGTGTCTGAGTTTCTTCTTGTTCATTTTGAATTCCGCACTTTGGTTGAAACTATATTGAATGTTGTATTAATTTTATGAACGTAGATCAGTAGTGACTGACTACACTCTGGAGGACTGTAGGAGTGATTCAGTTGGCAGTGTCCAGCGATCGCATCTGAACTCCATCCGAGCTGAAGAGAGTCGTGACTGATTCCCCTTCGCGAATCCGACGAATTCATCAGTCAACACACATCCCTAGCAATAACCTAACATGGTAAAGGTCCCCTTCTTGCTGATTCCTTCATGTAGAAAATTTGCTATCGTGCCAGCCCAGTGTGTGAGTCTTTGGACAAGTGATTCTGCTAGTAGCAAAGAAACTAACATGGGAATGTGCTCCAGCTTTGACCTCTGCTTGACCCCTTCATGATCTTAGTTCAATTGAGATATTAATATTTAGAAGAACGCTACACCAAAGCCACGAACTAACCAACAATACACTATTTTGAGTAGAGGAGGAGCGCGAGACTCCACTCCACCACCTAGAATAAGAGGCTCACGTTATAACTGTGGACCCCCTAGACACTATTCACCAGATTGTCTTGAACTGAGAAGGGCGTTAGGATATGTACCTCTTTTTGCCAACTGTAAAGGCAAAAGAAAATGTAACTAGAGAATGCCCTCAACCACAACAACCATGACCTAAACCACAGTATGTAAACCCACCTAAGGATGATGAGCCACGACCATCTAAGACTAATACTAATATGATAGTTCAATGGATAGAAGTAGAACCAAAAATATTAGAAGACCAGGACCAGGATTGGCTTGATTTAGAGTTAGAAGTAAATAAAGTTACTACTAGAAGTAAGAAAGATGTACCTACACTTCGTGAAAAGAAGGCAAAAAGGCGAAATCCGCAAAAAATACAACAATTAAAACGCAGAGTAAGAAGCCAAAAAACTTCTTGAAGAAGAAACTAAGAAAATTAAGAAGGTTACATTTGCAGACCCAGTGTGAAAGCCTTACCATGTTTTACTTCCCATTTGGAGATGGCTGTGTCATCCGTATGGGGTTTGTCTTTTATACCTGTGATAACATCCCACAACTCCTTGGCAGTTTTCATCTTAAATTTTCCCAAATGATAATTGGATTCATCGAGCATGTCTACAATCAAACCAGCCTTACTTTGAGAATCCATATGGAAGTTAATCTTTTGATAGTAATCAAAATAGAGATGTGGACAGGCTCTAAGCCTTATGTGACGAACCTACGAGTGTTCGGATGCATCGCCTATGCGCAGATCCTGAAGGAGACGAGGAAGAAATTTGACTTCCAAGGACTTAGTGACTTAGGAATGAAAGAAGAGAGTCTAGGTACATTATCAGAACAAGAAAAATTTACTCTATCGATTTAATAGAATCATGTTTTGAAGAAACTATGTTTTGATACCATGTCGGCCCTGAAACTCGATAAGGTCTAACATCATATTGGTACTCTCAAATATCATGTCTGGGGAAATCTTGCAGCTCGGGAGAGGGAGTGTAGTGAAGATATGATACAGATCATCAGGCTTTGTAGAATGAGCCTTTCTCCTCAGTGCATGAACTATGCCTATCAAATTCAAACTGAATTATCGAGTTGGAGGACTTGGCTGATTGAACTTGATTCTAACTTTGAAATCATCATAATCGATAAGATTGATTACGTAGACAAAGACAAAGTCGTTATACCGTTGATTGCGGAAGCATTAGATAGTTTAGACAATTCTATATGAGAGTTAGGCAGCAGAAATGCATAGAATAGTTAATTAGAGAAGCATACATTCACACTGACATGATTTTGAATGCAATAAAATGATTAGATGGTATTTAGAAAATAGGAAGTAGGTCAGTTGAAATGGAGAGCACAAACCAATTGTGGTGATAACCACGTACTTGAAACTAGCTCTAGTCCCTATGGTAGCTTTAATGATTCGAAGATCATTCGATAGCCTACACTTACTCTCTATCTTGAACTAATAATCAATGTTCATTCTATTCTTTTGCGTACTTGATTATACATTTATTTAGATCTATACACAAATGTGATATGTTGAGCAATGCTGTTTGAAATAGATCTTAGTGGCCATCGTGGTTGTCACTATCAAGGTAGGCGGCAGTAATGGTTGTCGCTATCTAGATAGGCGACGATCATGGCTGCTGTCATTGTCAAATTAGTTCCATAGTGCTAAACCTAGTTTAAGCAAGTAACTAGTTTTATAAGAGTGGTATTACGCTAATTAGACGATTGAAAAATGTCAATTTGAACTAGAGTAGAATTAGCTTGAGGAAGGCTCGAGTGTTCAACTTGATAGTTGTTAGAATCGAACATTCGGGCTTCTGTCGATAGATAGTTGATATTTTGACTGTCGAGACTCTTTTGATAGTTTGATTGTTGCGTAGATACTAATTGTAATTCCCATGTATTTTTGTAGACTGTGCGACGATGCAAGTAAATATGCAGCAACATGAATGAATCTAGGTTAACTATGGGATTTGGGGAGAGAAGGGATAAATCCAACACTTACTCTATCAATCTCTCTCATTTTTCAAATGTTATTTATGCTCAAATACATAGGCACGAGCAGTGCTCATTAAGTAATTAAGCAAGCTTAATTAGACAACATTAGACACTGCTTAATGTCCTTGGAAATTGTGCTCAACAACTGTTAATTAGCTGAGTGTATAGTGAAGCCTAATTAGACAACATTAGACATCGCTTAATGTCCTTGGAAGTCGTGCTCAACAACTGTTAAGTTGAGTGTATAGTGAAGCTGAAGTGAAGGATAGACCGAGATGTGAAGAATGTCTGTCACGCATGGCATGTTGAAAATTTTCGTTCATTTGTGCAGACATAGTGGTAGTAGTAGGTCATAAGGAAAATGGAAAAAATCTGACTCTTAGGTCACATAATTGGAAATCTGATTTTGCCTTAGTTGTGTAGTTTGACAAGTCGGACCCAAAAAATTTGACTTTTGTCTTAAAACTTTGAATCTAAGATAGTCACATCAATTATACAAATGTGAAAAAATTTGGCCTCTATTTTTTAGGGTAGTCACATGATTCAGAATGCGACTACTATCTTAAGACTAAGGCAATCACATAATTTGATAAATGCGAGAAAGTCCAAAATATCCAACCCACCTTTTGATGAATTCCATGTAAGTCTACAAGTCTTTTTTGTACACCAAATTCTTCAGAAAAATACTAGCTCTAGGACACTATTGTGGATATTGGAAAAGTAAACATAGTTGGTAATAAAAAGAGGCCACTAGATGATGTTAGGATCAATTCAGGTTTGGACTGGAATTAATTTCCAACACAATGTGCTAACTTAGTTGTTTTTTAAAGTAGAGGTCCACCCCTTTGTTTAAAGTATATGTACAAGTCTACAAAAAAAATCTAAACCAAAAATAAAAAATTTTGTGGGGAAAAACTGTGAACCACAAAATTCACCTTTGTGGTTAAGTATAAAAGTCTATAAATTGGAAATGTGCACCTCTCTTATGGCCCATCAAGTACTATTTTTACGTCTAGGATTGATTTACTAAATCAATGTACCAATAAAAGTGATGAGAATTTCTTACAACACATTTTGGGTTTTTCTCAACTTTTAAGTATGAAGTGGCCTTTCTAAAGACCTATACTCATGGTGGTACAACAAGACGTAGCTTCTTGGTGACCCTTACCACGCGTAAATAGAACCAAATTATTATACACAAAAATCTGGCTTAATTGTTTCAATTCATTCTTTGCAACATTAGCCAACATAATTGCTTGAGTTATCCTATTACATCATGGACTCTGTGCCATATGATCATAAAGCCCACATGTTTTTCATCGTAAGGGGCCTTATGCCCAAAAAAGAAAAAAGAAAAATCATTGCCAAGGGCCTAGATGCCGAGCTTTTCAACCTTATCCTCAAGCAACCCGTAGGGGACGTTTACCCTAGACATACCCACATTGGAGCAATAATGAGCTTGCAATCCATGCTTTTTACTACTCTCATCTTTACATCTCAAGCTAATTAGTTGATAGTCAAATGCTAGCTAGTTGGTAGAAAAAAAATGATTGTATCTATCATAATTAAAATTATAGTGTAAGTGAACTGTTGTCCGGGCAGCGCTCACGCTGTGACGGCGGGCAGCGTGAACGCTGTTCGAGACCCTTTTTTCTAAACATTTTCCTTCATGTCTTTTTTTTTTTTGGGCAACGGTCGCGCTGCCCCACGGGCAGCCTGACCCTGCCCCGAAAAAAAACATGAAGGTTTTTCAAATTTCCCTCCCTCCCATTTGCCCACCCGCCCAAAACCCTGCCTTTCCTGCCCAAAATGCATGCCCGCCCGCACACTTGCGGGCTCACATTGCTATAATTAAAACTTTAGTGTTCCCCGACCGCTCACGATGCCCATCACGTGAGCTTCCCGGAAACAACATTTTTTTTCATGATTTTTTTTTTTCAGGCAGCGGTAGCGCTGCCCCATGGGCAGCTTGACCCTGCCCATAAAAAAAACTCCCCATTTTTCAAATTTTTAACCCTCCCCTTTGCCCACCACCCAAAACCCTACCCCGCCCGCCCAAAACGCCTGCCTGCCTGCAGACTTGCGGGCTCACATCACTAGTCTATTATAGTTAAAATAATAGTGTTCTCGGGTTGCTCACGCTGCCTGGGTAGCGCTCACGCTGTGACGGGCAGCGTGAGCGCTGCCCAGGACCCTTTTTTTTGAAATTTCCCTTCATGTTTTTTGTCGGGCAACGGTCGCGCGACCCCACGGGCAGCCTGACCTTGCCCAAAAAAAAAAACTCCTTATTTTTCAAATTTTGTACCCTCCCCTTTGCCCACCCGCCCAAAACGCCTGCCCGCCTGCAGACTTGCGGGCTCACATCGCTAGTTATTGCTTAAAACTTAACTACAAGATCATTTAGTAAGTAGAGTCAAACTAGGTAGTGAAAGATATAAAAATTGCTTGTACATTTACAAAAAAAATACGGTCATTATTCATATGTATCAACTACTTATCCCCATGATATTTTCTTTGTGGTTGTGTGTGTGTTCCCAAGTAAGGGCAAGATGAAGGGCCATTCCTCCGCGTAGAACTAGTTGTTTATTTATTTATTTTTGACCTTTATTTTTGTAAATTGTTTTTTACGTGAACCTTTTAGACAGAAGCCACATGTAAATTAGCAATTTTTTTTTTGCATGCACCTCCTGTTTGTTGGAAGGTGCACACAAAAGTTTTTACCCCATAGATTTTATTCTACGACCCGCCTCCACTTCCTTCATAAGAAATCAAAAATTGATTTTACAAAAAGAGCAACACTTTGTTGATGTTCATTGTTAGTGACCAAGAGTCCATATGTTGAGTGTTCAATGACGTCTATGTGATAACAAAGTTGGATGAATTCGTAAAGGCAAAGCCTCAAGGGCCGATGGCAAAAAAATCACCTTAAGACACTCTTTTGCTTTTAACATTAATTTTGTTACCTAGGGCATTATGACGTCAAGCTCATGTGGCTGTAATGCGTTGGGTGGAGCATGCAAGGAGATTATGGTTTTTAAACACCGAAAACACACACACACACACACACACACACAAATGTTATAAGTTTTTTTTTTGCTTTTGCTAAGGTTGCCTATTGCTTATCGAAATTTTCGCCTTTTGCTACTTCTCTATTGGAAGCCTATTCCGTAAAAAAGATAACAATACATTTATGATATTATGCAACTTTACATGGTGGTATGCTAGAAACAATTTTCAATCTCTTGAACATGTCTAAAAATTTTGATGGCATTGTGTGTGTGTGTGTGTGTGTGTGTGTGTAAAACAAATATATATATATATATGTGTGTGTGTGTGTGTGTGTGTGTGTGTGTGTACATCAAATCTCACAATATACTTATAAGTTATACATATATGGGTGAGATTTTGTTTGGTGTCATTAAATTATTGATTGCGGGAAATGTGTAAAAGTTAAAATTTGAAAGAAATACAATTACATTGGTTGGTGGTTGGATGCATGATAATATATGCAAGAAATACCTAGGGTTGAGCATGTGCCACCGGGGCTCCACGTGTGCCAACGTAGTACATAGTATTTTTACTTGCTTACACACACTCTTTTATTTCTATACATGTCCCTCCTCCTGCTTCCTGAGGCCCAAGCCAGGTACACCTACTAGTCCTCACTCACTACTAACTAGCTGGAGCTGGAAAATCTTTGTGTCGTTCTAATGGAAGTGTTTTTCTTTTAGTGAATGGTTTGAGCATTGAGTGTGGAAATGACACTTCTTGTTGACTCTAGTAGTGTCTTGAAAATTGAGGAGAAGTTGTTCTCATTTTGTAATGCCATGTGCTCAGGTTTCCTTTGTATTTTGGGACCACCTCCAAGAGCATAATGTCCATCCACTTTTCTCTCTTCTCGGAATCAATCATTCTCTCTCTAGAATGTGCGTTCTCTCTCCTCTCTATGGAATGTGCATTCTCTCTCCTCTCTACGGAATGTGCATTCTCTCTCTACAAAATGTGCGTTTTCTCTCCTCTCTCTACAGTGGAATGTGCATGTGGCAGCCCGTCATTGGTTGTCCACGTGCACATTCCACCACAAATGTAAAAGAATTTGTATTATAAATGTGAAAAAAAAAGGCTAGTCGGCCGTACGTCCATATCGTATGGCCCCCCCCCCCCCCAAAAAAAAAAACCAATGTCCACCTTCGCACAATGGCATTACGCAGGGGAAGGCCCAAATTCGAGGGCCTTCCTTGCTGGTCGGGGCCTGCCCTCGGACGAGGGCCCTCCCAGCAAGGAAGGCCCTCGGCCGGGGCTTCTCCCACTAAAATGTCCATTTTAATCCAAATTTGTTTTTGCTTCTTGTAATCAAAAGTTGTAAAATAATGATAATATAAGCAAAGCTTCAAAGGGTATCCCAGTGTCGCTAGCATCATAATCGTGGACTCGCTTTAGATTTCAAATTTTGTTTCTCTCTCTACAAAAATAATAAAAATTACTGGCAAAAGAAAAGGGGGCTGGACTGGCTGGACTGGTTGCCTTGTGTGTGTGCTCTTTCTTGTCTCTAGATTCTGAATCTCGTATCGAGTGAGCGAACGTGACAGTTGCTTCTGCTGCTGCTGCATTGGAGTTTGGACTCTGAGTCGTCTCTTCTTCTCCTCGTCCGCGCTGAACAGAGCTGAAAAGACCAGCAATCAGAGAAAGGGAAAAGGTTGGTGGATCGTGATCTGGTTCTTCAGGCATTCAGGCATAGATAGGCAGCTCGCCTACTCCGAGTGCTTCCCGCTGTTGGTGACACACACAATGTGCTGTGGCTGCTGCTGTCGATTCTTGTGAATGTGAGGTGGCGTTTGAGAACTCGGATCCGGCATATCAATGGTTGGATTAGTTGGGTAAATGGATGATGGAAGGCTTAGAAGATGGCGGGTGCGTTCGTACGACCACGGTTTCGGCCACTTATTATTCGCCAGGCGTCATAGAAACAACGTATCTAGTATCAGTACATTTCTGTGTGGTCACTCCCTCATAGCAACGACATAAGGAAATTCTGTTCGAGTCTTTTTGCTGGAGTCTGCATTGGACATGTGCAAGGGTGTACGGAAAGGAGCATCATCCATCTTGATTCACACTTTCTTTACCGCAAATGCACATCTGATTTAGATACTCTCTCACTCCCCAACCTCTTTGTTTTTACAAATTCTAGCACTTTGCCTACGATTTCTTACTTCTCTGATCGGTTTTACTGTGTACCCCTCTTCTTAAGGCACCGGTTTGTAAACGGGATTCCGTATTACATTAGAACGTTCTGAGATTACGATATTGTACTTGGACGAAAGAGCACCTTGAAGTCGAGCTATTTCCACGTTAGCGTGCTTCGTAAATTCAAATGGATAAAAACCTCGAGGAAGCAATAAAACATCTTAAACAATCCGTTAAGGAAGTCCTTGATCGTAGATCCAGTCTTAGAGGACCGGGTTTGATCAGATCCATGGACTTAGGCTTCGCTTGTTGTGCCGCGCAATGATCTTGTCTCAAGCTCTTCAGTTAATCGGTTTCAAAGTTCCCTCCAAGTTTGAATGCACTTTTGCCACAATGTAAGTACGACACATCCAGGAGTCCTATCAACAATGGCTTATCTATTTGTGCGATTTTTTCTGTTTTGCATTATCAATACAAGCTTGGCATTTGTGCTAGTCGTTCTTACGTGATATTGTGACTCGTATGTTACACATCTCGTCTTCTCTGCATTAAAGCTGGCATTGGTACTAGTATAACGAGAAATCAGCTCGTTTCTGCTAAGGAGGTCCCTGAAGAGCTTCGAGACCTGCAACTCTGTGAGCTGTTATGGCAGCATGAGCAGCGGACCTTGCAACGAAGGGGGACAACATAGGCGTGAGAATACATTTGGCAGGATGGTGAAGGACAGAGAGGAGGATTTGGCTTTGTTCCAAAACATGCGCACACGCGAGCACAACTACTTTAATGACGACATCGAAGCTTCCTTATGTACGACGGCTCATCAATCTTGCTTTTTCTCCAATGCTAGTATATATTACATCCCTTCCAATACGGCTCATCCCTTATCCATCTTGCTTTTTCTTGGATGTTAATAATATTTGTCATGTCCCGTCCAATATCGCTGGATCTTAACGTTTTTGCCTAGGTTAGAATCAGGATCTGATTGTGTCTGTTCTTGTTCTCAGCTACCAAATTTGGAGGCATGTCAGGATACCAGATGCTGGTTCCATCAACACCCGCAAGGAAAATGGCCAACGATTTGCTAACTTCAGAGTCAGGGAAACATGATTATGACTGGTAATGTGATTCGGTTTTAGAAGCAACATAACTAACTCTTCAAATGTATGCAAGTAAGGGCTTTTTTTTTTTACAGCATGCGGAAAATGCATAAATGATCTCAGACGTGATTTTGCCACTACAGTACACGATCCACGATTTTCAAAGATTTTTAGAGCCGGACTTGCCTGATTTTGAAGTAATTTGTCATTATAATTGCTCTCAGTCATCTTTTACAACCATACCTAAAACCTACTGGTGCTTAAGTGCAGTAGACTTTTTCTAAAATCAAAGGTTAATTTCTTATTTGACTTGATATGAACCTGCCAAAATAATTTTCATGATTTTAGAAAAAGTTCATGATTTTAGCCAAATGTTTGCAGAGTCTTTAGTGTTAATTGAATTGTTGTCAAAATCCAACACCTTTTAGGTCTAATTGAACCATAATAGTTTTTAAAGCTCATTCTTTGACAAAATAATGGTATTTGGCCCTTCTTAATGGATCATGAAAATTTATGACCAATTAAGACCTTGTCACATTTAGATCCTTTGGTTCCATCCTTGCTGAGTTGGATAATAGTCTCTTGTGTCAATGGAGACCCAAGCTCAAATCCTGTGCAAGGGACATCTCAAAGCCCATATGCTTTGGAACTCGGAAGCTTTGTGCCTCAGAATGAGGTTGTAACTTAATGTCAGATGTAGATATTGTTCATGATCAGTAGCAGTTAAGTTGACGCAACTTGCAAAGGTTCTTCTCAATAAAAACCTGGACTTTAAGTTCCATGGATACCTTGGTGTGTTGTAAGCTCAGAAACCTGTTCTGAGCAATATGGGTCAGAACGTGCAATACATCCTGTACAATATGTTCTAGAATATATTGGTTCAAAACATGTTAAACAAAACAAAAAAATAGTTAAATTTGTTTGTTGAGAAATTTATTCACGTTTTTAAAGCTGGAATTCACTACTTTCTAGAATCTTTGATAGGTCCTTTCCAATGCACAAATTTTTGTCTTGGATACATACTTATGGTTCCCTGTAGTCTTGTCCCACAAATTTTCATAAATAGTACTCCTTGATCTTTAAATTCATGCCAAAACAAACTCATAGGTTGGGTCTGACCATATGCCCAGAGAGTAGTTACTATGGTGGCTCAATGGACAATTAATACATTGCATATTTGGCCCATAGAATTAATGAACCGGTAACGGTTCAGTACGGTTCTCAGAACCGTACTGTGAACCGTATGGTTCAAATTTTTTTTCAGGGCAAGCCGTGTGAAGCGGAATGTGGACCAAAAAAAAAACGTAAATATTTAACAAAGGGTCCGTTCCAACCCAGGTGTCATTCAGCAGATTAAAAAAGTATTGAGCAATGTCTAAATGATTGATGTCCAGATTTTTAGAGATCAGTTATGCGCAACCACTCTTGCCTTGTAATCGGTATTTTTCACTCCTTTGGTATCATAATAGTATTGGTGACAAGTAGTGAGAACCCATACACTTAGAAGGTCTCATGAAGACTTAGAGATGTGAAATCTTCACTCAATAGCCTCACAATCTACAAAGGGGCCAGTGCTAAAGCATCTAAATTTTAGAAACTTCATTAGTAACTCGTATACACATTATGATCCTAGTTCTTATTTATTTTCATTTTATGTTTTGTTTTTATTTTATTTTTAATTAGATTTAATTTATAAATTTTATTTTTGAATCTCATTTTATTTAAATTATTACTATTGTTTCTTTCTTCTTAGTGATTGTCTTTTGCTTCTTAGTCAACACTGGGTCTACCCAAGAGAATCCAGATTCTTTCGAAACCCAGTTAGCACCTTATGCTTGGGTATTGTTTATTGAATTTTTTATTGTTGTTTTGACTTAGATCCTTTGACTTTTTGAGTTGCTCGTATATTGTTTCTAAGGTTTACCTTATGACATCACTGACTTCTCTATATAAATTTGTGAAATTGGATATATTCTAATTTCACAAATAGATATTTTTCTGTCACTTTAGCGGACATGCAAATCCTTAATGAATTTTCATCCAAGTAGTGGCCAGCTGTATGTTCTTATTTGCATATCTTGAGAGGGTGCGCATGCCCCTACAGCTTTATGGCTTCTTCTTCTTCTTCTTTTTTTTTTTTTTTTTTGGCCTATTATTATTGTTAATCACTTGCTTCTGGCTCTCTTAGATATTCTCCTTTCCTCTTCCTAGCTGTAATCTTAAAAAGTTTTTGAGGTTTGTTTGAGTTTGTGATTTATTACCTATTAAGAAGTTGTGTTGTTCCTTCATCTTTTTCCTGGTTCTCTTCTAAGTCTCTACTTTTTATATTTAACGTCTAATTTATAAAATTGTTTTTACTTTAGGTTAATTGATGCTCTACTTCCTTTCTTTTCAACTTTCAATATTTGTCACTCCTTTAGTAATTAAATAAAAATTCCTTCTATAGCTGTAGTCAAGTTTTTCTTGGTTGCGCTTCATTAGATAAATATTTCAATTTTACTTAATGTTCAGGTTTAGGTTCTTGTTCTTGATGGTATCAAAGTTATAAAGTAAGTTTTATGCTTATTCTAGCCTCTTGTAAAGAATTTTGTACATTTGGCTCTTTGGTCATCCTTGTAATTTACCACCAAGAGTCACTTATGCAAATTCTATGAAACCTTTTCCGAAAAAATTTCATGTGATTGACTCTCTCATGGTCCAATTAACTTTGTCTCACCATGTTAGAGTCTAAACCATACTCACATGAAGTTTCTTTTCTTTGGGTCCTTTTAGGATCATGGGCTTTTTGGTTAGTTTTGTGAAAGACTTTCGGTGTGAGAGGGAGTCAAGTAGTGTTACTTCAAGAAGTCATGGGCACTTGATTGCATGCTATTGTCAGTGATCTTTCGAGTGTAACAGGCGGACCTATTTAGGTACCTCACCGCTTTACAGTAGCCCTGTTAAATTATAAAATCCATAGCTAATGTTAAAACTAAATGTTTTACCTCTAGTAAAGATCTACTCATCACAATTTTTACTTCACCTGATCTTGACAAAATTAGTTTGAGCTCTATTCTTAGAAAGCCTAAAGTTATGAATGCACTTCCTCCTTGTGTGAAGAAACTTTGGAATCATCCAGTGGTTGCTTGGAAATATGTTAAAACTATAGGACAAAAAGCCTTTAATTATGCTGATATTGGTAGGAATCTTTCAGAAAAGAAAAAGTTGTCTATCCTTAATAGCCCTTGTTCTTGTGGTGACTCCTTCTATTCGAAGTTTTGTGATCCTTCTTTAGGTCATATTGTTACTGCAGATACATCAATCCTTCCCTCATCGTTTTTGAAAGAGTCCTTTTCTAAAGGCACTAAATTTCGTCCTCCTCTTTCAGTAGATGCTTGCTTGTTAAAATCTACAACTACGAGTATTAATAAGTTCATTTACCATATTGAAGAATCTTTTGGAGTCCATGGTTTGTTATTAGAATGGAAAACTAAAGTTCTAAATTGTGTAACTTTGAGTTTGAAAAAAGTTTCATCTGTCCCATCTTCTAATATTGATACTTCATTTTCTAATGAGGAGGAAGTTCTTCTTCGTAAGTTTCATAGACATTTTGTCATTTTGTATGTGGATAAATGCTCAAACAATTTTGTCTTTGTTTGCAAGAAATTCTATTTGGAATCGTTATTAAATGAAGTCCATTCTCAAGTAGGAACATATAACGCTTGTTCTCTTTCAACTATGAGTGTAATAAAATCTCATCAAGATTTTTGTCATTCTTATAACTTTAATTGTTACCCAAATCTTCCTTTTCTTTGTGCCGCATGGAAATTTCAAAAAGTTCCTAAAAGCCCTAGGTTTATTGCAGCAGCCTATAAAACTACGTTGACTGACCTTTCTAAGTGGCTAAGTAGTTGCTTCAAAGCGTTGCTTCCTTCTATTAATAAGCTTTGGATAAACTTACTTAAGGATGCAGATGTTCCTGTTAGTTGTAATTGGATTTTAAACGAGCTTTCAATGTCATGTGCATTGTGCTAGGTCTAATTCTGAAGACAGTATCTGTTTTAAACATTATGTTTTCTAACTAATTATAGCAAAGATGTTTCAGTCATCGTCAGATGCCTTGGTGTTGTGTAATCGATTGCTTGACCAGATGGATATGTTAATAAGCTTTGCTAGATATTTAATGGAAAAATTGAAAGTTATTTGCTTATGGAAGTTGTCCAAAGTAAAAGTTGTTTTGATGCAATAATACACAATGAACAATATTGTAGCTAAATTTGATTAAGCTGCAAACGTGAGGCTGGAGTATAGAAGAGAATTGATGCAATTTCACATGTGTTCAAACTTCACTTTTGTATTATCAAAAGGAGCTCAAGGTGTGCCTTATTGAAAACTATACAATATACATGGTTTTGATGTACTCATTATTGCAAGTACAGGGTATGGATAGAGACATTTACTTGCTAATTAGTCATAGTCAATGTCACATATCTAAGCAAATGTCATGCTAAATTAATCTAGCATATGTTGTTACTGATTACATTCTATTTAGCATTGTCAGCTGTAAAAGGCGAGAAATCTGTGAGAGTAGATTAGCTACACATTAGATTTGATAGCTGAACTGTAGCCATTGTCCTGAGAATAGTCCCAGATCATCACTCTGTTATTGTTGGTGGAAAACTCAATTTGTTGAGCTTGACATTGTCCAGGGGTGATTTGAAACTTGTTATATCTGGTCTTTCCAGCTCCTGGTATCTAATCTCCAAGCTCCCCCATGAAAATGTCAAAAAGATTTTGATACAGAATGCTTTGGTTCCAAAACTGTTCCAGAATGCTCCTGTTCGTGTAGCAGCATTCCGGAACACTGTGCGACTATGTTTGAAACTATGGGCTGAAGTATGCTGATTATTATCATTGTTACTTGAAAGTTTCAAACAGTTTGAGTTTGCAAATGAATTTGCATATTGGCGTGAAGGCTAAATAGTATTCTAGTTTAGGATGGAAATAGGACCAAAATAGCTATAGGAATGCATCATAGTTCAGAAAGTTTGAGCGCACATTGCACAATCATGAGTAAAAAGTTCTAACATCTGACAAAATGATTTGCAAAGATAGGGGTCCAAAGTAAGCAATGAGTTTGGCAAACACATTTGCAAGTTTGCAACTCAATGCAAATATGTGATAATTATGTGCTGACAAAAGTCGCAATTTCAGATTTGTAGTTTGGCCTGTTGCGTACGACTTGCACAATATAGAAAATTCTTATTAGTTTTTATTGTACCTATATTTTGTCTTTGAGTTTCTGATTTTAAATTTTTCCTTTATTTTAATGACCAAGCATAAAATGTATCCTGTGAAACAAGGACTGGATTGTAATTTTGAATTTGGAATACAAGAAAGACCAAAGTGATGCCCCATGCCTTTGTTGTCAATGATGTACTGATTCTTTCTGTGAAGTGTCTGTTTTGAACACGAAGACACATCTTAGAATGTAATTGAAGTGATTTCTCATAATCAGGAACCTTAAGAAAGTGATATCTGATCCCTCCTCCTGGGAATGTAGGTTAGTTTTCAAATCTAACACACTCTCAAAAAGAGATGATGATGCCATTTTCTGATGGTTGTTGAATCTTTATTGCACGAGTGATTCTCAAATTCCTCAGCCTCAGGGTGCTAAAGCAACTCAAACAAGTCCATGTCTATGTTTCTGATATGCTGAAAAATCCTAGTTTGAGTCTGTGGCTTCTGGTGGCACTAGTACGTGTTCAAATTTTCATTTTGTTATGATGTTGAATTGGTAATTGTTGATTGCAGGCTTTTAACACCACCGGGCACACCACTTTTCCCATCTCTGGACCACGAAAAGCCAAATCCTACTCGATTTCACCAAAATCTGCCAACTCTTTTAGGCTCTTCAACTAAGGCATCTCGGGTAAGGTCACAGGTGACAAATGTTTATAAATTGCTAAAAAAGGATAAAAGGCTTATATGTTGTCTTTTTCTGAGTCTTATATATTGCTATGGTGGAATTGTGTTTCCCACATTAAAAAACAATTACAGGCATTTGCAATGTGCTCTGGACCTAGAAAGTAGTCATTTTTGGCCATACCATAAGTCATGCTAAAACATGTGCTCTATCTCTCTCTATATTCACGAGTTAGCACTAGTTATACTAGTGATTTTGGGATGGAACTCGTATCATGCTGTGTTCCAATTGTCTTAGAGCTGTCTTCTTATACGTGTGAGCTTTTTCAGAAGTGAGTGTATCAGGAATGGCTTTTTTTCAATTTTGATACAGAGGTTGATTTGAATTCATGCTTGTTTATGATATGGAGTGCAGTTGGCAAGTGGTCTGAGCCATTCTTCATCTAAAGTTGTCAGAAGTATTGCAAGTCCTAGACAACCGAGTTCGCCTTCTAGCATAAGCATGATGAATGGCATTTCAGTGATAAGATCATCGTTTGCGCCCATGTCAACTGTGAGTCCTGGCTCAAGACCCTCAACGCCATCTAGACGACCATCCACTCCGACTCCGACAAGGCCATCTACACCAACAGCAAGACCATCCAGCCCAATGAAAAAGCCATTAACACCAACAGCAAGGCCATCTACCCCTACAACAAGGCCATCGACACCATCAGCAAGACCATCGACACCGACAGCGAGGCCATCAACACCGACAGCAAGGCCATCCATCCCATCCACAAGGTCATCCATCCCCTCAACAAGGTCTTCTACCCCAACTGCTAGACCATGCACCCCAACAGTAAGATCATCTGCACAAGCATCCCGACCAACAACACCAACTCTGCGGCGGACCCCAACAAGCTCAGTTGGGTCTTCTGTCAAAGCAAAGCCCAGTCCATGTCTCCTAAATGGCAGTCCAAACATACGTCCAAGCTCTCCATCAAGGAAAATACAACCGATGCTTCCAGCCATGCCTGGACTTTTTTCAGATCCACCACCTAATCTACGAACTACTCTGCCTCAGCGCTCAAGCTCTACCAGCCGAGGTGCCTCTGTGAGCTCAAGGCCGGGGGGAAATGGTTCAGGTCACAAAAGTGATGCAAAAGATGTGATTAGTAGGTCTGGGCAGCGTGCTATTTCGCCTAGTCCATCCAGAGGTTATAGCTCTTCTGCTAGTCATGACCATGATCACTCTAGTTCCCATTCAAGTAGAGACTCAGCTATCTCACCATTTATTGAGAAAGTTGAAACTGCTCGAGCTTTGTCAACTCAATCTAGGATCCACTCAGAGTCTCTAACAAATAGGTTTGGAAGGGCAAATGAAGACACAACAACCTGCAAAATCCCATTAAACTCAAAAAAGCCAGTTAGGCCATCTGCAGCAAAGGAAAGCTCTTTCTTTGGCGGAAGCATTTCCAAGAAATCTATTGATACAGCTGTGCGACATATGGTATGAATTGCCCTGTACTTTACATACAGTCTTTAAATTAGTAATGTGTATCTGAACGAGTCACTTCGTGAACTCACTTCCTCTGTCGTAAGCTTCATGTAGAATGATAAAGGCATCAAGTCCTTTACTCTTGAGTTTGTGTCAAGCATACCCATGTGGCATGTTAGAAAAGCCTACGACAATCTTCAGCCCCTAAAAGGTTCGTCTTTGATTTGTATTATCTGGCTGTTCACAGGATGTTCGCCGAAGTACACCAAGTGGTTTTCGACCTCTTATGTCAAATGGACCTGTTTCTAGTTTTTACACAAGGACCAGTAGCTTACTTCGTCGACCTGGTAGTCCATTGTTCAACCCTTCAATAAGCAATGCCAGTAATTTTGGATCAGCAAATGTTAGTATTGCTGGTTGTGAGGACAAGGTTAGAGATCTTAGTGCCGAAGAAATGCCAAGAGATTTGGATAAAGGAAGTTCTGGCACACAAATTCTTACTCTTGATGAAGAAAATGGCAGCCAAAGCTCTGAAGCACAGAGGTCAAATGAGGTGGATGAGGAACCAGTCCTTGATTGCTCAGAATCACAAGTTGAAAATCTTTATTGTCAAAAATGTCCTCAGTTTGTGATACTAATTCACAGATTTCAGATGCATTTCAAGAAAAAGGAACACATGGGCATGACCTGAGGCAAGATTCCACTCAGACAATTAAGCATTCTGGAGTTAATGGACTGTTGGTCAATACATGGAGAACTGAAGCAGCTAATTGTCATCTTCAGTCAGTGGCACTCGATGGAGCAAGCGGTGATGTGCTTCATCAACACAACGGTCACATAATGAACTATCAGGAAAGTGAACTTTTGGAGCAAAGTGACATGTCCTTCTCAAATCTCAAAGGCTTGACTGGTGGGAGTTGCAACGGACGTTTCAAAGTGGATGAGCTTTCAAACTGCTCTGGTCAAAGGCAGCTACAGACAACAAGTCTTGCCCTGCAACTGGAGTCAAGACTGCGACAAGATCTTGCACTTGAGTTGGAGATCCTTTCATTTGGTGACCAATCGGAAGAAAACAAGCACATCAGCATTAAGTAGGAAAGTCGAGTGGAGCCACAGGTATAGAGAGAGAGAGAGAGAGAGAGAGAGAGAGAGAGAGAGAGAGAGAGAGAGAGAGAGAGAGAGAGAGAGCACTTTATTAATGTTTTGTCGGTACCCGTAGGTACAAAAGACTGATAAATACATCTTAAGTGTGTCATAACCATAGCAGCATAAATATGTCTACATGAATAACAATACTAAGAGGAATAAGACTAATCTATCAGGAAATACATCATCATGAGTCAATACTAAGGTCTCTCAAATAATGACGACTGAGAAACCATAGATAAATAAAATAGCTCTCATAATCAACACTCCTGAAAAAGGATGTGATGGATGTAGTGGTGGTGTCATCATATCGGGAACTCTGTCATCGTGTCCTATGTTTGGAACGAGGCTGAGCATGAGGTCTATGCTGTCGTTGCTGCTGCTCTGTATTTGACAGCTTAGCTTAAACGGTAATGAAACTTCTGCTTTCTTGAGAGAATATTCATTATCAACGTTCAAAGCCGAGGCTTCTTCTAGCCCAAGAGAACGATATGTTTTATTGTGAATTACTGATTGCTTTTTCTCAATTTTTGGTAGTTTGCATCCATTATAGATTTAGCCGATTCAAGACTAATTCTGACTGGACTTTTTGATGGGTAAACAAGCGGCCATACTTGCAGGTTATTTTTAGAGTAAGTTTAAGCCTTCATTACTGGATCTTGGTGACAACATATTTATTGCCAGCTTGGAAAGCCAAATTCTGGACAAAACAAGTTATTTCTCTGTACCTTTTTCCCATCCCCTTTCACATAACCCCAAGTAGTGAGGTTGTAGTCTTCATCACAGGTAATTGCTTGTGTGTTCCCAAATAAATAACAAAATCATTTGCAGTTTCACAAACACCAGCTTCTTTTGTGATGGAAAGCCATACTTGCAACTTATTTTCAAATTAAGTTTAAGCCTTTATTACTGGATCTTGGAGGCAATTTTCACCAACTTGGAAAGCCAAATTTTGGACAAAACAGGGCATTCCTCCGTATCCTTTCTTCCATCCCCTTTCACATAACACGAAGTAGTGATGGTATAGCCTTCAATCACAGGTATTTTGCATCTCAAAATAAAATGATATCTATTGCAATTTCACAGATACCAGCTTCTTTTGTCATGGAAGCAGTTCTACTTCACTCTTTGGCAGTCCTAAAGAGCCTATTTGTGTGATTATTTGAAACTGCCTTAACAACTTTGAAAGTACCTTATCATAAACACTGCATAATTTGCCTGGAATGGAAGATGATCCAACTGAATTTGGAATTTGACAGTCATTTTGTCTTGTCAAGCTTCTATTGTAGCTATCTTATAGTTTTTGCAAGTCAAATACGCATGCTGTACTGTCTTCTTGTACAGGGTTGGGCAGGTTGAAACCGTCCTTGTCTATTGTTAATCCTGTGTGAAGCTTTCTTCAATCATTCCATCTTGTCCATTATTATCAAATAAGATTGTTTTAGTTCTGCGCAACTTTAAGTGCTAGGTCCTGGGGGTGCTGGCCACTTTAATTGGTGTTGTGGTTCTATCCATCATTGTGGATGGATCTCCCATTAGCTGTATAAAGGATAACCTTCCCAGCTGATAAGGTTCTTCATCTAATGGCATGAGAAGGTTTTGTGTGGCCAGCAAACCTACTTGCATGAGTAATCACCATCACTTTTTTAGAGTATGAAGGTAGCAATAAGCCCATATATCAATTTTGCCATGCGAATTGTGCTTAGTCTTAATGTCTTCTTACAGTCAATGTACTGGTCATATTTCTGTTGCAGACAGAACAACCTCGTTAATGTGTACCTAACGCGTTGAGAAGTTTTCTACATTCCATAGGAAATCTTTTATCTAATTATAAATATTGACATTATGTTGAAGAACATTACTTCTTTATTTCATTTCATACATATGGACCAAAAACGTGTGCAAAAAATGTACAGAATGGGCATCTATAGTACTGGTTGTGGTTACTAAAATCTAGAATAAAAGACTGACAAAGTTTTGAAGTTCTGCTGATTTTCCATGACCACATTTTATGACTGCAGGGAAGAATGTGAGCTACAAATTCTGATGAAGCCATGAACTTGCCTTTAGTGGCAGCTATGTTACTAGATAGCTTTGTTGAGAATCTTGCATTTTGTTTATAAGAGAAGGGAGAGAGCCAATTTGGAAAACGAGGACACTGGAAATTATTACTGGTTGCAGAGAATCTACCAGTTATTTTTAAGGAACAGTTGCTGAAAAAAACGTCTATGACCTGGCTCAAGAATCTCAAGGATACAGGTGGTAATTACTCAGCTACCATTACAAAGTGGTGCAAGACACAAGAAGACAAGTTTGAAAGTCAAAGCTACTTTTGCACAAAAAGCATGAGCATGTGTGACAACAATTCTGCACATAAGGCAATCCTGATATTTTGAACATCTCAGCAGAACGTGAAAATGCCACTTTGAATTGTAGATTGGAAACTTTCTCCTAGTTGTTGAACTATGGGAGAACTGACCTATAAAACCTTATCAGTGAAAATTTTCAATGTTTTTGCACGATATCTTTTCAAGCAGGCTTACTCATGGTTGAAGAAGTTACTTATTTGACATAATAAGAGCGCAAGGTACTTAGTGTCATTTTGTTACTTTGATAAAAATGCATCTTAAGCCATAATATTCAGTGAAATTTAGTGTGTTTCTGAGTCTTCATTGGACTGTTGATTAATGCTTTGTCAAGCATCATTGAAGAAAGAAAAGTATGCTTCTATAGCTCTATGTTGCATAAAAGGAAAATTCTAATCATTGAAACATGCACTTTTTGACTCCTAAAATCACAGGAACAAGGAAGCATCATGCACATTTCTACAATCTGCATGTGCGCATGCACGTGTGTGTCTACAGAGTATAGTTGCCTGTTCTGGAATGCGTTCCGTTCCGGAATTTGATCAATTTTTTCTTTTGAAATACATATATTTTTAACAAAGGAAAAAAAAAGCAATAAAAAATACGCTGGAGATCTACGCTGGATATGGAGTCATCTACATTGGATTACTGCAGATGGTTGAGAGATAGATATGTGCGATTGAGACAACCATCCAGTAGATCAGAGTTTGACAGGCTTACTCGTATGGACCGGAGGCTGCTGCATTTCGTATTATGCTGGAGCAACTAGTGGAAGAGAGTGGGAAAACTTACCTTGGGGACTTCTGCGTGGGCTTGATCTGCAAGGCACGGAAAAGAACATAAGAGAGCAAGTAAGACCTGGAATCAAGAAGTTTTTTGCAACTAGAATCTTTGAGTGCAGGCTATAGCATCAGCTGGGTGGTGGCATTAGAGAGCACACAGATTTTTCAGATACTTTGCTTTCACTAAAAGCTGAAGATAGCCTATCTGATATTTGCATGATGGCCTTGCTCTCAGTGACTAATTTTGTGAGGGGATAGATATTGACAAGATTTCCACAGAAAACCCTAGAGATTGCTAGCATATCACGATGCATCCCTAAAAAGAAGGAACATGCAGCCAGCAGGTACTTTGATACCTATTTTTTTAATATAAAAAAAAAAGTACGACCCAGTACGTTCTGAAACATACTTTACGTCTACAGACATTGAGGCAAGAAATAAGGTAAATCCGAACCTCAAGGTAAGGAGACAAGGTGTCAACTAACAAGTCACATTTCATTAACTTGTTTATTTTGTACATTTGTGATAAGTATGTTTGTCTCTGTTTATATACATTGTAAGAAATTCAGATTTTTCATGTACGTAATACAAGGTGCTTACTTTTGCTTGTATTTTGGAGACACCTCTAGAAGCAAATTCAGCAAGCGGCATGGATAACTTATATAGATTGATTCATTGTTATTATGATACAAGTCAAGCTTTGAATACCTTTGTTCTAGTCAATAAGGCATTATTTTGGCATAATAGATTATGAAATTTGAATCATACATTTGTGTTGAACATGTCGAAACAGTCCTTAGCACTTGATCTCGACTATCCAACCAATAAAGTCAACATCTTTGTTTGTCATAGTTGCATTGTCTAAAAATAGACTAGGATTCCATTTAGATCAAGTAATAGGCATGTAGCAAAAGATGTTGTAGATGTTGTTCGTTTAGATATATGTGATCCAATGCAAACTCCATCATTGCTTGATGCAAAGTATTTCAATACCTTCATTGACGAATATTTGAGAAAAACATCTGTTTATTTCATTTAGCAAAAGTCGAAGGCTTTCAATTTTTTTTTGAAAATTCAAGGAGCATGAAAAACTGAAAACTAGCAAAAGAATCAAAGTACTGAGGTCTGACAACGGGGAGAGTACATCTTAACCGAATTCAAGGAGTATTGCCTTAACAACGACATTGAACAACAATTTATTACCTCCTATTTGCCTCAGTCTAATTGACTTGCTAAGAGAAAGAATCGAACCTTAGTCGAAGCGGCAAAGTGTATGCTTGCTCATGCGACACTTCCAAAATTCTTCCGGGCTGAAGATGTTTTCACTTCAGCTGATATCTAGAATAGATGTTTGACTAAAGGCCTCTCAAACAAAACACCTTATGAAGTTTGGACAGGCTCCAAACCATCACTATCGAATTTATTTTGGATGTATCGCTTACCTCAAGATATAAGAAAGAAGATTGACCTCCACAGTATCAAATCTATTTTCATTGGTATTAAATATAAGCTATATGATTCTGTCAAATCGAAGATATTCACTAGTTGGGATATCGTCTTTATCAAAGATCAGTTTATTGACCTCAAAGGCAAGAGCAAAGCTCATATAGTTGAATTGTTGGACACTCGACTCCCGAAGTATTGAACATTTATGTTCCCAACTCGACTGATCCTATAAAAAATCCAAGCTCTTCTCTACCAGACGAACAACTTATTATCAATGAATAAGAAGACGTTGCAGCTCTGTAGCAACAATATAGTAACAGAAACAATCAACCTCAGTTATTTCCCAGAAGATCATCAAGAGAGTTGCAGACCACTAACTTACGATTTCAAATTTTGGATCAAGTATAGCACCAAAAATAACTTTGATCTTGAATATGATAGGCACAGTACATTGCACTTAGAAAAACATATCGTCTCATTTTTTCAACATGGTATCAAAGCATTCCTAAGTTCTGATATCGAGATGCATATAGTATCAAAATGTTTTTTGTTATGATAGTGTAAGTATTCACACTAACTGTCTTTCAATCATTTAATTCATTATATTATATGCATTTACTTGTCTCAAATCTCCACATGGATCCTGAATTGAAAGCTGGTCCTGATCATAGACAAGCTAGAAGGACCAAACTATCATCTGTGGAAATTCAAAATGAAAGTCGTGCTGATGGCCAACAGACTGTGGGAAAATAGTCATTGGTATCAGACTCTTCCCAATGTTAATGAGCAGCCATTTTCGAATGCAATCTCATGGATGGTAAGGCCTTTGTCTTAATCATCCTAAATGTATCAGACACACAAAATGACCACATCATACAAGCGCAATCTTCCAAAGAAGCTTGGTATATTCTCAGCGCACTTTATGAAGTGAGGGATGTCACTTCAAAGCTGCATATGAGGAGGAAGTTGTTCTCTCTCAAAATGTCAGAAGGTGATTCAATTTAGAATCACATTAACCAGTTCAAGACTCTACCAGAGTAGATGGCAATGATTGGTTTGGTCATTGAGGACTCAGATGCTCTTATGACTTCGTTATCTAGCCTACCGTTGTAATTTAAAAATAGGATTATAGTCATTTTGACCCACTCAAAACTTTCACTATCTAGATTCATTACTATGTTGATGCAAGAGGACATTCAAAGCAATGGTGCATTCTCCTCCTCCATTGAAGACTCACATGCTATATACAACAAGAAAGATTCGAAGGAGCAACACAAGAAGAAGAAGGCAGCCAAGAATGACCAAGTTCAAACTCAATCATAACAAACGATCTAGAATCATAATAAGTAACCCATTTAGAAATATAAAAAAGATGTTCTACAAATACTACAAGAGAACAAGTCATGAGATCTAGGACTACAGAATCCTCAAATTCAACAATAACAAAAACAAGCAGCTAGCCCAACAAGCCAATGCAGTAGCAAAAACATTATAGAACCCTAACAATGAAGATGAGCAGAATGCATTCTTGGTGAACCATCAATATGTCCGGCAATATTGGTTCCTTGATTTTTGAGCTACACAACATATTATGACAAGCCATCAAGAATGGTTCCATGACTATTCAGCCTATAATACAAAGAAGTTTATTTACCTCGAAAAGCATCCCATTTCATTGTTTTGTCATACAAAGTAATAAACACCATGAATCTTAAAGGTAAGAAACAAGTCACCTCATGTCTACTACTTTCCAAAAATTATTCAAAGATAGTAGACTCTCCAATGCTCACCACCCTTTCAAGATGCACACTTGAATGGACAATTTGCATGCAATTTGATGACTCGGCCATTGTCATTGAGGACTCCCTTGGAACTCTCATGCTTTGAGGCTAATCCTCAAGATCTTCCTCCTTTTGATGCTCCTCCTCAATGCAAGCAAGATCACATTTTGCCAAGATCTCCTCTTGAGTGATCTCCTCCTTTGCCAAACTCATTCTTTCAAAAGCAACACTAGCTTCCAACTTAAACAATCTTCCATGTTTAAATCCCTTTGCAATGCAAACATCATTCTTCAAGATGAAGCAAACACCGTGCTTAAAGTGGACATCCAAACCACTTTCTAAGAGTAGACCAACACTAAGCATATTCTTGGTGATTGATGGTACATAAAGGACATTTTCTAGATCCATGCATTTTGAGGATTCTAGACACAAAGAGATGGTGCCAACACCATCTATCCTACACTCTTCATCATTTGCAGTAAACACAAACTTTTTGGCAGCATTGAAAGAGTGTAAGATTGAGAAAAATTTCTTTTCACAAGACATGTGGGAAGCTAGCCCCACTGTCAGTCCACCAATTGTCTCTTGAATTGTTATTGCTTGTTGGTGAGGATGTAGATGCCATCAAGAATACTTCTACTTCATCATCCTCCTCCTCCTTTGCAAGGTTTCCTTGTTTGTCCTCCTCCACTTGTGCTATTAGCCTCTTGTAGCATTCAGATGCATAATGCCCCTTCTTTCCACAAAAGAAGCATTTATGCTTTGACTTGTCCTTTGAACTTGATGCATCATCCTCTTCTTTAGCCTCCTTTGGATGCTTCTTCTTTCCATTGGTCTTCTTTTTGCCCTTGAATGAGAAATTGGCTTTCCCATCACCATCCTGCAAAGACAAGAAACTCATCCTAGATTTTGCATGGAGCATCCTACACTCTTCAGCCACTAATACACTGTGAAGTTTTTCTATAGTTGGCAAAGCGTCTTGGATGGCAAAACTTTGGACCAAATTTGCAAAGTCATCTCCCAGACCATTAAGGACAATTTCTACAAGCTCTCCATCATGAATCTTCTCTCCAATGGAAGCCAACTCCCTATTTAGAGACTTGATTCTAAGTACATAATCCTGTGCACTCTCCTCACTTCTCCTCATGCTTTGCAAAATCGTTCTAAGCATGAGTACTCTTGAAGTGTTACTAGATTCATAGATTGATTTTAAAGACTCCCAAGCCTCTTTAGCACTAGTATATGCTGATACTTCTCTCAACAAATCATTGCTCACATTCATCTTCACACAATGAAGTGCAAGCCTAGATCTCTTCTTGTATCTAGCTAACTCCTATGCACCTAGAGGTTCATCTTCATCTTCAATCAAGAACTCATAAAGTTCTTGGAGCACCAAGAGTGACTCCATCCTAACCTTCCAAATAGCATAATTTGTAGAATTCATTCTCTCACTAGCTTCTAGAAGGTATGCTCCAACAGATCTCATCTTACTAGTGACTTCTACAAACAAGAAATAGATTTGATTGACTTGAAACTCACAAAGGTCTCACACTTGCAGTGTTTCACTAAAATTTGATCTCCAATCCAACAAATGGACTTATAATCACAGTTCTATCACTCCTCACAGCTGGAATGAAGATAAGATGAAGTGAAAATTACTTTCAAACAAATCTTGCCAAGAAATGAATTTGATTGTCTCTAGAAACTCACTAAGGTCTCTCTCTTGTAGTTTTTCACTCAAATTAGATTTCTAATCCAACAAATGGACTTATAATCTTAGTTCTAGCACTCCCTCACAAAGTTAAAATGAAGATAAGATGATGTGAAATCTACTTACAATCAAATCTTGCCAATTTTGGCTATTTTTGGACAAAAAAATGACTTAATGTCTTTCACACTTTTTGATGTACTCTCAAGACCTGTGAAACAAGTTTAGAGGACCTGATTTTAGCCTAGATTAATTAGATCTTATGACCCTAAGTCAAATCTAATCAATGGCACTCAATCTTGGTAGCTTATCCTAAGATTTTCACCAAAAATTACATCAAAAGCTCACGAATTGAATTTCTTTGGATCAAATGAATACCATGCATTAAATGCAAGTTCAGAGGTGCCCACACATGTGGATAATACGAACTTGGTCCCCTACCAAGTTTGGGATCAAATCTCTTCACCAAATTCAAGATTCTAGCTTGCCCTCTCAATACTAGTTTTTAGCACCAAAACTTGCTAAAAATGGATTTGCATTAGATCAATGGCTTATGCTCTTGTACTTGGCTCTGAGACCATGTGAAAGTACTGTACTTTAGGACCATAAATGGATTACAAAATATCCACAAGAGTGATTGGATGCTTGCTTAGCAATCTATCAAAAAACTAGACACAAAAAAGTTGATCTAGATTGGCAATTTGACAAACAACAAGCATTAACAATCAAAAGCATTGATCAACATTGAAATCCAAGCCCACACGTGTGTAATACAGGCTGTAGTACGGCCTTCAACCTGGGAAACAAGTAGAAATTGATTTGAGTTCATTTGGATCACAAAAACTCAATGTACATAGTGAACTAGCTTGAGATTGCCAATGAGCTCCAAAATTTTTCTATCTTCTCACTATGGAGAGAGGGAATAAATAACAAATTCGACTTTCTTCTTGAAGTTAGGTGGATTTACAGCATGTAATAAGGAAGTTAACTCACTCTCTTTGACCTAAAATTAAACCCTAGCCTATTTCCTAGAGTCATGCTTGGTAGATAGCTAGTTGGTCAAATTTTCACCTTAAATCTAAGACTTAGGTCCTATAAACTAGGAATCACTACCAGAATGACATGACCAACCCTATGGACTTGACCTAACCTACATTAGGAGTGGATTTCCATGTGGCATCTTGGCCTCACATGTGTGAAATCCACAAAATTTACATTATACTACATGGCTTTTGATCAAGCTAGATTTGCCAATTTTTGGCAATCCTTCGCAGTCTCTACAAAAATTGACACCAAGTCTTTTGCAAGAAGAAGTAAGGAGGAAAAGCTTGTCCACATCAACGAGTACCAAATCCATGACACTCTACTCAACCAAGCAGCAGTACAAGAAGAAGAAAGGCTTCAACGACAAGAAGACAAAGACAGAACAACCAGCAGCTTCACAACCACAACAACAACAACACAACCAATCATCGTCCAAGACCAAGCTATTTTGCAGGTACTGCAAAAGAACCAACCATGATATCAAGGACTGTCGCGTCCTCAAGCATAATGAAGCCAGGAAGAAGATGCAACAACAACAACAAGGCAACTCTGACACAATCAGAGATTCACAAGAAGATGAGAGAGCGCTGATGGTACAAGATCAACCCAGTAGAGATGCCCATCAATGGTATCTCGATTCAGGTGCCTCTCAGCACATGACGCCATGCAAAGACCTCTTCTCTACACTCACAGCTACAGAATCAAAGTACATCTTCTTTGGTGACTCCAGTTCACATCAAGTCGAAGGCCAAGGCTCTATTCGACTACAATTCTTTGATGGCATCACTAGGCAGCTTAATGGTGTACTTTATGTACCCAAATTAACAAAGAACTTATTGCCTATTAGCAAGAGTCATTGATCAAGGCTATAGAGCTTTGTTTACTGCTAGGCGATGTACTATTTTAGATGAGAATTCAAAGGAAATCCTCTCTGCTTATAGAGAAGGAGATTTGTACATACTGAGTCACGATGTTGCACTTTCTGTGAGTTGTTCAGATGCTAATTTATGGCATCAGAGATTAGGACATCTAAACATGCGTTCAATCTTGTATATGCATCATAACAAAATGGTCAAGGACATGAATATAAAAAAGTGATTCTCCGTGGCTGTAGGAGATTCGGCTATTGGACTGACACCACTAGAATGAAATGTATAACCCAAGAAAGAAAATGACAATAGAGTGGTACTAAAGTAGCTCTAGTAGTTAAGATATTTCAGCCCACATTGAGGGCAATCTTTTAGATAGAGGGAGTGTTATGGACATACATTATAGTCCATCCTTCTCTATTTTCTAACAGTATTTTTAACCACACAGTTATATTACATGTGACAGGCCTAGAAACAACATTTACATGGTTTTTTAATTTTGGCCCTAATTTTTAAATTTTACCTTCCCTCCAATTCTATTTGAAGGGAGATAGGTTTTGTCCATTATAAATACCCACTAAGGCTGGTCATTTAGTAGCTTTGATCGTTTTGAGTCTTGGGCTTCTTGTAGGGGTTGTACTATTTTGGAGATCTTAGTTGGAGATCTATCTGAGCTATCGGTATCCATTGATATTCATAGAGTTTCTTAGTTGGAGAATGCTTTGTGAATGCTTTTTGTTGTCTTTTATGCATCATTGATATCAAAATCTATGAATTTGTTCATAACAGCTTTGCATGTGAACTTCAACTTTCTCTTGATTGCCTTGGTTTTATACATGAGTACCAGATCTCCAGAATGAAGATCTTTCTTGGGTAACCGGCGATTGTGCCATGCCTTGCGTCGTACTTTCTCTGTTGCTAATGCATGCACAGCCAGTATGCATGTCTCGCAAAGTTTGTGTAAGGCTTCCAAAGCGCACAATGACGATTTCATATAAGAACTTCGCAGTTACTTGCGCATCAACGGTTTGCATTACTTTGGCTTCTACCCATTTGGTGAAATAATCCGTAGCCACAATGATATATCAGGCTTGTGAACTTCTTGTAGCTGGGCAGATAGGACTATGTAGTCCAATCCCCACTTCTCGAATGGTGCTTGAGCTAGAACTGAATGTAATAGATCATGATTCAATCTTGTTGGTCTCCTAGCTCGTTGGCATACATCACACTTTCTTAAGTACTCTTCTGTGTCCTTATGAATCGTTGGCCACCAACATCCTGATTGCAAGATCTTGCAAACTGTAATTTCAGATGCAAAGTGACCACCACCCATGCTCTCATGCAAAATTGAGATAATTTGGGTGGCCTCATGTAGAGAGGGATACATCTTCTAAGGATACTGTCTGATCCTCTTTGATATAGTTGGCCAACAATCAATTGATAGGGTCTAGCTTTTAGAATCAACTTCTGCTTTTCTACCTTGGGTAAGGATTTGTCAGGTTGGCCTCACATTAGATATTCCACTATGTATGTGGTCCATTCAGGTACTGTGTCAATATAAAACAATGTAGCATTGGGTAGCTCATCATCAACCCGCTCTTTATTTTTGAAGGTGAGTTGTCCAGTTTCCCAATTGTGAACCACTTGCGTGACTCTCAACCAAGGTCTTCCTAGTAAAACGCGATAGGCATAAGGTGACTCTGGAATGTCCATCACCACAAAGGTGATTATGAACTGCACTCCCGCTATCTTTACTGGGATATCTTCAACTACACCTTTTGGTTTTACACAAGACTGATCTGCTAGTTTGATGACAAATCTCACTGGCTTCAATCCTTGCAAACCATTTCCGATATAAGGTAGTGAAGGCCAAATTGACACATGATCTCCCATACCATTGCTACTTCATCCTCGAATCTCTCATGCTTGATCGGCAGGGTGAGGTTGTGTTGTTCTCTCTCCCATCCTGTCCCAATGTGGAGGACGTTGCTTGTTCCTTCACAGCCCATAGAATACAACGGCTCTTTTGTGATTGGTTCCGGCTCTAAATCGATCCAATCTGCCGAAATGCTCTTAACTTGTGGCACAATTCACAAGAATTCTCTAAAGGATAAGTTCATACGGCTGGCCAGTAAACTTGTGGGCACTCCTGATGGCTCACCCATTTGAAATGGTACTTCGTGATGGTGTAGATAGTCATTAAGATTAGTTCTTAATGGGGAGTTAACTGGTGGTGCTAGTGCTTTCGAGGGTAGAGGTGCTACCGGATTTTCTTTTGCTCTTGCCACTTGACATGAAAATTGAATTGCGTTCCAAGACACACATATGCCATTTCGTTGTGAAATCCCAGAGCTAGATGAGCAGGCCAGTCGTCAACAGTACAAACGCGTCCCACAATCCTTTTCCTCATGCTCACTCCTGGGGCATAAGGCTCTTCCGAGTACCCAAACGACTCCACGACTTCATTGAAATCCCAGGCATCACGCACGCCAAATCCACGCAACAATATGGTGCCACTCTTGTGCAAGCACCTCCCAATCCACTCCATGTTGCGCAGAATGGCCTAGCTGTTGTCGATTGTACCATGATCAAGTTCAAAGGTGCACTTGCTCCAGGTATCAATGGGAAATTCTTGTAGCAATGCCCGTATTTGCAATCTTGGCAAAAGGGTATAAACATGCCCTTGTGAGAACATTATGCAATTCTGTGTCCCTCGCCGCATCCATAGCAGCCATAGATTCTAGCACCTTGACGTTGAGGTTGAGTGACATAGGTCGCATAATATTCGTTGATGGCCAAA
The DNA here is from genome assembly GCA_029204225.1 of Diphasiastrum complanatum. NCBI lineage: Eukaryota > Viridiplantae > Streptophyta > Lycopodiopsida > Lycopodiales > Lycopodiaceae > Diphasiastrum > Diphasiastrum complanatum. The sequence continues at coordinate 62,975,176 of CM055096.1, forward strand.
TCTACATAGGGTTCATTCGGATCGTACGACTGCTATTGCTGCTCAGGTTGGGGTGGCATTTCTTGTTCTGTTGCTGTCAAATTCACATGAGTCACTTGATTGTTAGTCGGCCCTGGTGGTGCAGGTAAAGCCATGCGCTGCTGATTATCTTAGCTCCACTATTGGTAATTGTAGTAATTCCATGAATATCCAAATGTACAACTTGAAAAGGCTTTGTAGATCTAGATGTAGATCTAGTATAAGGTAGTCTATGTGACTTTGACAAAGCACAAGACTCACAAACATGATTAATACTAGTTAAGGATCTTGGAAGACCAATCACAACTTGCTTCTTAGTCATTACCTCCAATGACTTGAAGTTGAGGTGCCCCATCCTTTTATGCCAAATCTCTTGAATAGATATTTTCTCACTTGCCATACATCCTTTGGTTAGCAATAACACAAGCATCTAGTTTGAACAATTTCTCTTGCCTTTTACCTTTTGCAATCAAGACATCTTTCCTTTTGATCATGCAAGCATCTCCATCAAACTCAGCTTTGAAACCTTGCAATTGACTCACACTAAGTAAATTCTTGGTAATAGAAGGTATGAACAAGACAACCTTCAAATGAACATTCCTATTCGTAGAGAGAGAAATAAGAATCGTGCCAATTCCTTTGATTGCACACTCACCATCATTGGCTGTATAGATTACCTTCTTGTCATCTTCATATGCCACCAAAGAAGTGAAGTACTCTTTGTGATAAGTCATGTGTGAGCTTGCACCACTATCAATCCACCATGGATCTAACTATTCAAAATCTTCTCAATATTCACGATCATTATCTCATAATATTCGTTTCTCAATATTCACAATTTCACATCAGTATTCACAATGTTCACAATCAGTATTCACAATATTCACAATCACTATTCACAGCATTCACGATCCAAATATCAAAATCTCTATTTCTTAGTATTTGCAATTTCAAATCATCACAAATCACCAATAAAGTAGTCTTCAGGACACATCTCTGAAAGTTCAACCATTTTTTCATCCAATATAGGAGACATTTTCTATATGTCCTGCAAAAGAAAACACAATTACAAAATTATAAGTGGATAAAGATCAAGTGTTCTTGATGAAAACTTATTGATGAATTATATCTGTCACAAAAAAACCATAATCAGTTTGTATGTTTTCTTTGACTGTTGAGGGTCTAAATGATAAGTGAGCACCATGCTAGATGGTGAGTCTCTAACCTCTACACATGATGCCATTCTTGTTGTTTCAAGAACAAATATTGTTGCCATGTATGATCTTAATTCCTAGTATGTCCATTATACAGAGTTTTACTCCTAACTTGAGTCTGGACTTCATTGTTGAATATGCAATCTTTCTCCTGGGTGTTTTGTCTTCTTTGCAAGGTTGTACTGGCAGCCCCATTGTGGAAACATCTATTGATGACCAGATTGCAATCATTTTATATTTCATTCCATTCATTCTTGGTTATTCTCTGTTTTGCATTAATAATGACAGTATTAGCTCTTTTATTGCTCTCTAGTAGGAACGATACCCGTTTATACTACAAATATCAGTCATTTTATTGTTGGTATGTCGCGACAAGAAATCATAGTTTGTATTACTAACAATTGGCTTACCTTTTTTATCATAAGTGAGTCTCAAAGGTTGTTGCATTTCTCTTGATGTCCTCCTTGGCTTTTGATTTGAAGTAGGTCCTTCAACATCAACATCCAATGTAGCATCAATCTCATCATCAACATCAAGAATGTTAGATCCAATGTCCACAACACCACTTGAAGGATCTTTTGGAAAACTTCCCTCATAAAAAATGACATCTCTTCCGATGACCACTTTCTTTGTTGAAGGAATGTAAACTTTGTAATCCTTGCTTACCTCACTATAGCCAACAAATACACCTTTCTTTGAAGAAGAATCCTTCTTGGTTCTATCATCAAGAGTGATGTTGATCTAGCAAATACATGCAAAAGTTTTGAAAAAGTTGACACTCGGCCTTCTACCAAACAATATCTCAAAAGGAAGACCTAGTAAGCTGTAAGAACATCTTCATTGGCTACTCAATGCGCATAAGGCATATTGCATCTATGATGTTGATTCATGTCAGATCTCAGTCAGTCGTGATGTTGTCTTTCTTAAAGACAAGTATCACGATGCAACCGATGCAAGAGTATGCCACAACAGCTCCACCATCCATCGTTAGGCAACGACCTACAACTGTTTAGACAAGGGAGTTTGTCCCAACAACTCTGCTTACCATTGATGGGCCTAGACCCACGATTGTTTAGCCACAAGATGCTATGATCTCAGTCATTCACCAAGGAGAATCATCCACTCAAGCACCTACAGCTCGAAGGTCTGCAAGACAACAACAACAACCTGATCCTTTTGTTCCTCAGGCGTTCATTAGTCACGATGAACCTGCCACGGTTGCAGAAGCTCTATCAATGCCCGATGCAAACAATTGGAAGGCTGCCATGGATGCCCTTTTTCGATCAGGATCATCCTTATCTTGAACTTCCACATGTGGAAGTCATCTGGTTTGAATTTGTTGATCAAGCATATATCTAGGGTTGAATCTTCCATAGCGATCGAGTAGCAGAGATGAAACATAAACAGTTGGAACAGCTCTATAGAGCTAGAATAAATCCTGGATTCTAGTAAGCCAATGAACCTTGGCTCTGATACCACTTCTGTGCGAACAGGCAACGATATTACTCTATGGACAGAAATAGATATCAGCTTTGATACCACTTCTATTAGAAGAAAAACAAGGAAATTGTTATAACCAGGACCGTGGATTACTTGGAGAATGGAGTTATGAGCAGTTCTTTGTGTGTGAAATCAGATTATCAGTGTAGGAGCCATAGACTGCCGTGAAAGAGAGATTGCAAAAGGATTTAGGCATCTGAGACAGCCATGCAATTCTCTAATATTGATTACTTGATATGAAGAGAATGTAGAATTAATTCAGGTGTCAGAGACAGCCATACAATTCTCTTTTTAATAATGTTTGTGTGAGAGGAGCAAGAGTTATCATTCAACAAGAATGCGAAGAGTAGAACAATAGCGAATCTGTATATTGAAGTTGTAAATACAACGATCAGATCGCAATACAATTGCGCTGATAAGCGCGTGATCCTACTAACAGATTCAAGACAATTGCTAAGGTTCTAAAATAGTTCTCTCTCTCTCTCTCTATGATCACTAACTCTGCGGAGTCAAGTACTGATAAAAGACGTTCTCCGCTATCTGACCTTATGTATCATAATTCTCTCTTCTAGAATATGATCGCTCAATTACATGTATATATACATATCAGTTAAAAAATCTTGTACTAATTTAACTTTACAATTACAAGATTGATAACAACTGTTAATCTGATCAGTGGATCAGTTCGTTGATGGAGCGTAAAGGCTTTTTGGTCTGATAGCGAAAGTCCGTGTATTTCGTAGCAGATTGGAAATGCGACACTTCTTGGCCTTTTGGCCGTTGCCTTTACCTGAGGGCAGCCTTCAGGATTTGTAAGACACCTTCGGAATTTGAGACACCTTCGACGTTTGTAGGACATCGCCTTTGTCTGTAGGACAACTTCAACCTATTGTAGGGCAAGTGTCGCCTGTTTTTTACCTGTTGAAAACTGCATGCAAATATGTAGTGTCGGGTTTTTCTTCAATTTTTGCCTGTGTAGAAACCCGTGTAAAACTTGTATTTCGCCTGTCAAAAAACTCAATGTAAAAACAGTGTCGGTTTTTCGCATTTTTTGGCTGTGGAAAAAATGCGAGTAAAAACCAGATTGTAGCGATAATTCATTTTCTGCAGGTTACATTTGAGAGAGTATAATCTAGAGAAGGAAGGAGGGCTGTTGGGATGAGTAGGATTCAGATGGCATGACCGTAATTACAATAACTGATAACCAAAGGAGACGACCCTTTGACAAAAATTGCATGTGACAAATTCCCTCGATATGATGATGAAATTGCATCTGCCATACTAAGAACCTATTTTAACTAGAAGCATTTCATTTTAATTAAAAAAAAAAACCCTCCGTGCTATACCCTTCAAACTAGCATACTTACATACAAACTTAGCTCCTCAAGTTTCTCCAAAAAATTATTTTCATTGTGTTATCAATTTATATTCTATTTCTCAAACATCCACATGCTTTTGATTTAGAGCTTCAACAAATAGCCATAACCTCCACCTATCAAGGACAATATCAAATTTAGTGATGTAGTCTGAGTGAAGATCATCTATTCCCTTACTTTTTAGCAGAAAACCATGCAAATGAGTCTGATGTTGGAATGGTGCCGCGTAGGTTGTTATTTGCTACATAGGTTGTTATTTGACAAATATCTTCCATCATAAAACAAAAGATTGCTCAATTCCATACCTCTTATGTTTACCATCAAGGAGCACTTATAACGCCAAAAAAATCTAGATGAGGGTCTTAAGTGTTGGTTTATGAACGATAGTTTGCTTGGTCTACGATTGATTACGATTGCAGTGGACGTGACGGAAGCAGAACATGAGAGGCGATTATGATAAAAAACGATGTCTCTACCAATAGTAAGAAAAACAATGAACAGTAGTAACTGTGGTTTCAGGAACGTGGATTGACTAGGGAATAGAATCAAAAGCTTGTTATCCCTTTGGGTTATCAGAGTAGGAGTCTGAGATTGCCGTAGTTGTAGGATTGCGAAGCACTAGGCGTCTTGGACAGCCATGCGATCCTCTGTCTCTGATAACCATGTTTATGTGCAAGAGAAACATCATAGACCATGGCTTTAGAAGACAACATATAGATCCAAGAATATCTTGTATAATCATCTATAAAAGAGACAGTTTGCTCCTCCTTTGCTCTTAGTTGATGAGAAATGAACATCAGAGTGCACAAGTTCAAATGATTGCTTTCTTGATACTTGATCTAGGAAAAGGCCTTCTGTGTGATTTTGCCAGCACACATCACAAGGTAGAAGCTCCTTTGACAATGTCTTTGGTAGTCCAACAACTTTTCCTTCTTTGACCATAGATTGCATGGCTTTGAAATTGGGATGTCCAATCTCTTATGCCACAGATCCTCCTGAAGAACCTTGGTCTCATAAGCAATATCTGAAATGTTAGCACTCTCCCTAGAATCTAGTTTGTACAACTTACCAATTCTAGATCCTCTAGCAATAACTTCATTTTCTCTTGAGATTATACACTTGTCAACTTGAAACTTGACATCCAATCCACTATCAAACAACTGTCCTACACTAATGAGATTCTTAGTCAATCTAGGTACATACAGTACATCATGTAAACAAAAAGATTTTGATGATGATGCATGCAGTCAAATACTACCTATTCCTTCAATGCTACACTCTACATCATTAGCAGTATAGATTGATCTTTTTACACCTAGATAAGGCATGAGATTAGTGAAAGAGTTCCTAGAACTAGACATATGGGAACTAGCCCCACTATTTATCCACCAAACTTCTTCATTCTTAAAAGGAAAAGATGAAAAAGTAGACATCATTAATGAATCCTCTCTTTCACTCTCAATACCCTCACACTCATCCTCGTTAGTAAGGTTAGCTTGCCTAGATTGGTTCTTCTTCTTGAAACGGTTTGATGCATAGTGTCCTTTCTTGCCACAGAAAAAGCACTTGATCTTAGATAGCTTCTTCTTGCCACTGGATGTTGCAGCTTGTGAGGATTGATCCTCACCACCTTCTTTGGATTTGTCCCTCTTGAAGTGTTGTTGTCCTTTGCCCTTGCCTCTTGACTTGTCTTTGATGAAGAGTGCTTTGTCATCTCTACCATCTTTCAATGAAATTCTGTTGATCCTTAACATCTTGTTCTCTTGCCTGCTTTCTTCAGTAATGAGAACACCTTGCAGTGTCTCCAAGGTTGGAAGATCCTCCCTGACAGCATAAGTCTGCACAATATTGTCATACTCATCTCTAAGTCCATTTAGGACTACTTGAACAAGTTCAGTGTTCTTAAGAGCATCACTAATACCAGCTAACTCTTGATGAAGATCCTTAACTCTCATGACATATGATGAAGCACACTCTCATCTACTCTTTGATAACTTAGAAAGATTTGATTTCTAAGTGTAAGCAATCTAGAAGTATTCTTGATTTCATAGATTGTTTTTAGAGTATCCCAATCTTCCTTGGTAGTGGTGCATGTACTGATCTCTCTTAACACTTCATTGGTTACATTCATTTTTATAAAATGAAGGGCTATTCTGGTTCTTTTGTGAAATGCTGTAGCTTCCTTAGGTGCAACAGGTTCTTCAGCTCCACTCACAATATCCATTACATCCTATAGAATCAATAATGGTTCCATTCTGATCTTCCACATTGCATAATTGGAAGATGTTAATCTCTCACTGTGCTCCAAGAAATGTGAACCAGATGAAGACATCTTCTCTATGAGAAATTCTAGTAATGATAAAAAATGGAGTTGAAAGGTTGTTGCTTGACATCTCAATCTAGGATCTAGCACTAATGTTGATCCAACCTATGAAATCTAGCAACAGATGTGAGAACAAATTCTCAACACAGAAAATCAATCTTTCTTGAATTTGGATCTTGCTTCAGTCACAAAAAAGAAGCACATGCAAGCAAGAAGTCTATCTCTCCCACGAGTTTCAAAGTATAGATAAACTCTCTAGGAACTTACTTTCAACTCAAACATAGTAATATTTGTGAAATGAAAAGTCTAAGATCTCAAAACACTCACTTCTATCCAATTCTACTTGATTGACAGTGAAAAATGATGAAAATGGTGAAAAAGACATATGTGTGCTCACTTTGGCATATTCCACGAGTTGAGTACTCTCTCAAACTCTCTGATTGCCTAAAACTCTCCTAAAAACAAATCAAATTGATTTAGAAACTCGAGAAACACATTCTACCAATGGAAGATAGAAGGCTGGAGCGCAAACCGCACACTTTCACCTCGAGAAGTGCGCAGGCAAAATTACACAGTAGGGGCCCTGCTGCGATATGCTCACGGGTGTTGGGTTTGATGGAGATGGTTAGTTTGTGGATGAGGAAGGCATGTCAGTCGTATGGCACAACCGTGGGGCCAGGAAATCCTAGGAAGGACTCCACTATTTGACTCAGCAGCATGGACTGGATTATGTCCTTGCGAAATGTTGAAACAACCAAAAAGTTGTTCAATAGATGCATCGCCGTTTGTATGACTGGTTTCGTGATAGCCTCTATCAGGTAACCATGGTTAGTTTGGATCAGAACTCTAATTCTCACAACATTTTCTTATTTTGATTTATTGCATATATATATATACAAAGTTACAGATATCATGTCTAAACTATTCTTTTGAACATGTGTTAGGCACGATGTGATGTTTACAAGATAATTCTAAACTATTTAGTGTAAACTATATAGTCTACAAACATTTCAATGAGTAGTTACTATATATAGTAGCATGTTCAAACAGTTACATAGTCTGCATTAGATTTGGCAGAGGAAGAGCTCCATTTTTAGTGGTACCATTCGATAGTCGAAAGTTTTGACAATCGATAGTGTCGAGGTTGTCGAGTCGAGTCGAGTCAATGTTGACTTGTCAATGTCAATGGTGGTTCGTTGAACTCGAATATTCGTTGTCCAATTGACTTTTGCTTTGCTTAGAATATCCATGTATTTTTGCAAACTGTTTAAATATGCATGTAAAACTGTAGACTATCTTGAAGAATAGTTCATTTGTATAGACGGTTGTAGAGAGTGAGTAGTTACATTGTATTGGAGTACCCAGAAGACAGAATTAGGTGATCTAAGATTAAAGTTTGACAAGAGAATGCCCAAGGTGCCACATATTGGGATAGACATTATGTTAACATGAACAAAATGCTTTGAAAGTTTCAAGCTGGGGATTGAATACACTTAAAATTTTAGCTCACCACTTAGAACCCCAGATAGAGACTTAGGAAAATTCCATTTTTGCCATTTGGTGGATGTGACAATTATTGGAAAGGAAAAAGTTTTGGAAAGAATTTTCCAAGTGTATGAGGGGAAGTATGTCATATTTTTAGCTAACAATAGTTAGCTACACTTAATTTTGGAATAAAATGTCTTAAGTGGTCGAGGGGACTAGCTCGACCCAATATTTATTATGATAATGTGGGGTTAAGGGCCTCATGGTATATTATCATAATCAATGGCTTGGTGAGGCCAAAGGCCCTCGATGGTGGATCTATATGAAACTAGCATTGTGGCCCAATTAGGCGAGGTGTTCCAGCTCACTCCCGTTTGGAAAAGGGGCTTGGAAGGTATAAATATTTCCATAGGCCTCTCCAATGGGATACTTGAGATTGTAGCCATATGCTGTTGAGGTGATCTCTCACTTCTATGTTGAGTTGATGCTAGTGGTCCATAGCTTGGGAGCTTGATCCATCTAATCTAGATTGGTTGGGTTGGTTTATTCCACCATCCATCTCTTTGGAGCTCTCTTTCGAAGTCTTTTTGGAATCATCAACTCATGTAAGTAGTTATCACCCTTAATTCTAGTTGGGTGCAATAATTTGAAAACCATGACATGGATAGTTGAGCTAATTTTTTTTCTTTGAAACTTGGATCCAACATGTGGTTGAAATTCAACCATACAGTTGAGCTTCAAAAACTATTCTATGAGGGTATGTAGACTCATGCTACTAGAAACCAATTTACCATTGTAAATAAATAAGAAAAACAAATCTAGTAGTGATTTATTCATAAGTACTCCAATATACATAAGACTGACTAGGCAAACTAACTATCTATAGTAAATGTTTGACTCTAACTAAACTATTCTAAAAAAAAATCAACCATTAGTCAATTCCCCTTTTAAAAATGAGACCTTGGTCACGGATCACTGATGGTATGGAATGTGCATTCTAGATCATTTTTGTAACATATCGTAATCCACCACAATCATGGTTTAAATTACAACTGCTTAGGCTAAATTTCTTTTAGCTTCAAGATAATATCATTGTATAGATGCATTCTTCAAAGAACATGTGGTACTTCGAGCTGTGTTGACCACTAAACTAAATAATTGCCTAAAAATAAACATGTTTCCTATATGATCGTCATGGAAGTGTGGTGCTTTGATTTGTGTTGACTACAATGATTTAATAATTGCCTAAGAATAAGCACAATTACTATATGCCTGTCATGGAATTTGTGGAACTATGAGTTGTGTTGCCTACTGGACTAAATATTTTCATTTGTGTAGTTGGGTTGACAGCTAGAGTACTAATTATAGTCATGCTTATGATTTGAAATATGAAACTAAAACATGGTTGTATAGAAGGTAGATAGATTAAAGAAACCTAAACGTGTTAAAAAACATGTAGTCCAAAACATGTCACCAAACAATCTCTCTTGGAGTCGACTATGGAAATAGGAATAAGCACTCATTGTCAATCTCAAACATGATGGAATAAGAGCACTCATTGTCAATATCAAACATGATGGAGCCCTCTGCATTAATGACAACATTTGTTGAAAAGTTTGAAATCCTATAAATAGCTTAGTCGCATATATTCTACTTAGATATTGACCATCAAATATGAATCCTGTAAATCATATGTATGGCCAATAACTAGACCACTCTATTCTAAAAATCAATACCTCTAAAACTATGTGCATAGCTTAAATAACAAAATTCATTGAGTGAACCATCTTAAAAATAGATGTGTACATTGTATTTCAAATTACTTATGAGAGATGAATCATACTCATGTTTCTTGAGAACTCACGAATGGGGGGACTACAACTATGGCATTCAATGTGAAGTGAAGTATTTGCAAGTTAGCTAACAATAACTTTAAGGTAATCATCTTGCCAGTAGCTATTTCTTGCAATTGGATCCAAAGATTTTTTTCCCTACATCATTCTGAATAGACTCTTTTTTCCTATTGGGGCTAGAACTATAGAAAACTAAGAACAACCGGCAAAGAATTTGATGAATGTGTAGCAAATGCAACCATATATGTTCAAAATAAAAAAAACTTCTTTGTAGTTTGCATGGAAGCTCAACCATGGTCCTAATTTGTCTTCTAGCTATCAACAAATTCTATGCAAATCAATGCCCAAAAATCGCTAAAAAACTTTAACATAAATAAGATGTTGATGTTTACTAACTCTAACTTGACTACTTGTCCAGCTCTTAGCCCTTTTTGGTAGGATAGAAGGCCCAAACCACAACATCTCATCTTGTCTAAGTTATGAGAATATAAAAGAGAACTATTTGGTGCCTAGGTTTGAGCTCTAGAACTTACTACTTGATTCCTTAAATTATGAGAATGGCATAGAGAATTTTTTTATGTTGGCAAAGAAATTTAGTGTTAAAAATTTAGATTCTTAATGAACATGTGAGGCTTCTTCAAAGCAAGTAAAACAACCAAAATTGGGCAAAGTATCTTCTATGTAGTAACATTGTTAGCTTATTCCAAGAACATAAGGTCAATCATCTTCAAACTAATAAAAAAATAGATAGATCCACTTGCAATTATTAGAACGTAGACAATTTCTTGAATTTTGGATGTGAAGTGGTGGTGCTAAAGAGAATTTTAGTTATTCTAACCCTATGGGTCCACAATATTGATGAACAAATTTGCTATCTTTAAGAACTTTGCTATTTTGATGAATAACTTTGTTGTCCTCTGTGCTTTATTTCCTTGTCTTTCAAAATGTTCCTGGAATTCACATGATGTTTGTACATATAATTTACACTTAAAATTTCATTTTACATTTCATGAAAATCTTATTTTAGAATCTTTAATATACTTCCAAATAAATAGAAGTTCTTTCAACTTTCATGAAGTCTAGACTCCAACATAAATATGAAGGGTTGAATTTTGAAACTTTGGAAGTTTGGAAGTTGAATTTTTGGAGTTAAAACTATAATATTTATGTAAGCTTCATAAGTTGTAATTTGAAGGAAGTTGTAAGTTGGCAAACTTGCCCATTGTGCAAACTTCAAAATTTGGGACAAGCTTTGTGGATGACCCATTGTAAAGTGCCATATCTTTGAAGTTTGTGGGTTGTAAATCTTCATTTTCGATATCATTGTATAGAGCATTAAATTATAAATTTTGCCACTTGCAAAGAGTAAATTGTCAGGTTTCAAGGAAGCATCATGTACTTATTACAACTACCTTACTTAGCTCATGAATTTTAAATCAAATTGTAGCCATTCAAAACCATGGTTTTATACAAGTTATGCACTTCAGTGTGGATGGCCCAAAATTGCAAGTGCCTATCAAATGCAACCAAATTGACTTTTGAAGTGCATGATGGGCATAAATTTTAATATGGCTCCTAATTTTGTCATCCAAATTGACTTTTGAAGTGCATGATGGGCATCAAATTTTAATATGGCTCCTAATTTTGTCACCCAATATCTCAGTGCAATGCCCTCCTCTACAACAAATTTCCTTGCTCTAGTTTGGGGATAGTGTACCCCACCCTATCGTTTGGTCGAATGATTGTAGCTCCTTGTTCTACTTCTATCTAGGGATTGCTAGCCTCAAATTCCCACCTTTCTCTCTTCAACTGGCAATCTCCCCCTCTCCTTTTTCTCGTTCCTTTTCCCTTTTTCTGCATGTGCGATGCACATCTCTTTTTTGATGGTTTGTTATTAGGAAGCGATATTTTATCATGGAATAATTTTCTTCATAATTAGGTCAATCAAGTTGTGAGCACACAAAAGGAATTCAAAGACGCGTCACCACTAAAACTCTTTCACAAGGCATTTGAAAAGCTTGCTTGAGATTAGGTTGGTCTTGGATGGACCAACTAAGAGGCATTGAGTGACAAGCGATGTTGTTGCACAAAGCTTGAGATCTATAATGATTGAGATTAGATTTCTTTGATTGGTCAATCATAGATAAATGCTTTTTTGGCCCTTTGCCCCTTCATCTTGGCTTACCAATGTCATCCATCCGATTCACAAGTGTGATAATCCCATAAGGCTCAAAAAATACTCTACCATCATGATTAGACATGTAATGGCTAGATCTGTGGCTTTATTTTTAAAATGTGCTAAGTAGTGAAGTAGAGAGTCATCATTTACATATAGTTGATAGGTAGGGTTCAAATCTCACCACTTTGTTTGGGTTGTGTGTGTGTGTTCTCTCCAATAATAAAAAAACAATGAATATTATAAGAATCGAATCGAACAACTGAAATTCAAACAATTACTTAGATCGTTCGTCTGACAAGTGGAGTTATATCTAGATAGGTGTCTTAGATAGCCATGAAGAGAGCAAAAATTTAGACATCTGTGATGGCCATGCAATCTTCGAATTAGATGTTCTATGTCAATCAATGGAGCAATGATATCAGGTACAAAAAGAAAAAAAAAATAAGAAAGCATTTGACAATGTTAATGCATGTAAAGAAAAATAAAGAATCTATAAATTAATTGTTGTAATACAATGATCAGATCACAAAAAGGGAATCATGTGACCGATGATGGTTCACAATAGTTGTGCGCTAAGCATTGTGATCCTACTATGTTTATTACATATGAAACAATCCCTCTATATTCTTGAATTATTCTCCCTCTCGTGATATATGATTCTAAGGAGTCAAATAACCTAATACAATTGAGTTCTTACTTGAACTCTAATTCTCGCAATATATTCTTATTTTGATTTATTGTACACACACACACACACACACAAAGTTATAGAGATTGTGTCTAACCCGTTCTTGTGAACATGTGTTAGGCACAATGTGGTGTTTACAAGATAACGCTAAATTGTTTAGTGTAAACTGTAGAGTCTATAAACATGACAATGAGCAGTTGTTGTGTATAGTAGCATGTTTGACCAGCGACGTAGTCTGCATTAGATTTGGTAGAGAAAGAGCTCTATATTGAGTGGTACTGTTTGATACTCGAAAGTATCGCAAGTTGATGGTGTTGAGGTTGCCGAGTCAAGTCGAGTTGAATTGTCGATGTCGATGGTGGATCACTGAAGTTGAATATTCATTGTCAATTTGACTTTTGCTCTACTTCGAATATCTATGTATTTCTGCAGATTGTTCGAATATGCATGTATAATTGCAAATCGTCTCAAATAATAGTTCATTCATGTAGAGAGTGAGTATTTACATTATAATACAGGAGTACTCATAAGATATAATTAGATGAGTAGGAGCAAGATTAAACTGTAATACTCCTCCTTAGGCTTACTACTAGCAATCTGAATAAAAATTTAACATACTAGCTAAGGTAGCATGTTTTTCCTTTGACAATGGCTTTGTCATAATGTCAACCAACATACTATCTATATGATAGTAATTTTATTTGACATCCTTAATTGGAACTTTTTCTCTTATAAAATAAAATTGAATTTGAATATGCTAGTTCTAGAGTGAGTTCTTGGGTTCAGAGAAAGAGCTATGCAGCTCAGATTGTTGTGATGAAGTATTGTTGGTCTTGTTGGATTTATCTCTACTACTCTCCTAAATCCTATATTAATCTATTTCCATTCATGTTGCTGCATATTTACTTGCATTGTCGCACAGACTATAGAAATACAAGTAAACTTCAATAGGAAAAAAATCCGAAAAGGCCGAAGTCTACGACAAAGTATCAATTTTACATTTTCTAATATTTTTTGAAGAGTGTCGCATTTTCCCAAAGAAAAAAAAAATGCGACAAACACTGTGCACTTGTTTTCTCCGAGCACCTTCGACATTTCCTGACACCTTCGACATTCCTTCATAGCCGAATGTCGGATTTCACACTCACTACCGCACTGTGCAAACTAACGTGACAATGACAGCAGCCACCCACGATCTCCTCAAGATGGCACAAAAATTTCACGCCATCTCTTGTACCTACCATCTGTACAAATGTAAATTGTATATAATTGATTATCGTAATCAATTAGATACATTGATGAATTTTGCATTTCATTAGAAAAGACAAACATTGTAGATGCTTCTTATGCATCGATTCCTCCTTCAGACGGATTATCATAGCTTTTACAGTTTGTAGTTAGCTTTGTGAGCACGTGGTCTTGTTCGCAATTGTCTTGTGCTCATCTGCATCACTGACTTGTATTTCGTTACATTCAATATGAATAAAGTGCTGTCTAGTTTTGCGTTCAGGTTTTGGTCAATATTGCAATACTTTCTGCTTTCTATCTGACCTTTTGATTGATTTGTCTGACTATCTACTCATTGCTTCTGCTACCACCATGCATTTATCTCTAAATTTTATCATTGTGTTCGCCTATTGTTGACAATAGTGCATGCACCGAGGGAATTTTTTCTTTTTTTGAACATGGTATCAGAGCGTTTATATCAGAACTCATCTGATTATTTAAGTGGTTTTATGTCAGAGCTATTTCTATAGCCTGATAAGCTTCTCACAGAACCTGATCCTACTAGCCGATAGGATAACTATTTTCTTGTTTTGTAAGTTTGCACTAAATTTTCATACTTAAGTCACTGATAGTTGTTACTATCATCTAGACTAATCTTCCGCATGGATTTCCAAGGGAAAGCCAGTCCTATCATGGACAAGCTTGATGGAGCCAATTACCATCTGTGAAAATTTAAGATGAGAACTGTGCTAATGGCTAAGGAGTTTTATGAAGTTGTTATAGGTGCAGAGGCAAGACCCGAAGCCGACGATGCAACAATCTCTCGATGGAAGCTGAAGGATGGAAAAGCTTTTGCGCTTATCATCCTCAACATCTTAGACATGCAAATCGGCCATGTGTCTGAAGCTCAAACATCCAAGTAAGTTTGGGACATCTTGAGCACACTATATGAAGTGCGAGATATAGCTTCCAAGCTACATCTCAGGAAGAAATTTTACTCTCTCAAGATGACAAATGGTGATTCCCTGCAGAATCACATCAACCAGTTCAAGAGCTTGCTAAAGCAAATGGCCACTATCAGATTTGTCATAGACAATCAAGATGCAGTAATGACACTGCTTTCAAGCTTGCCAAGCTCATATGACAGCTGGGTGATGATCATCATGACACACCCACAGTTGACTCTTTCAAGAGTCATTTCAATGTTGTTGCAGGACGACACTCGAATGAACAAAGCCTCCAGTTCCTCGACTGTTGACTCTCACGACTTGTACACCAACAGAGGCTCGACAAAGCAGAAGAAGAAAGGCCCGAAGATATTGACGAAAGATCAGAAGCCAACACAACGTCAAGAGCAGTCGAATCAACCAACAAAGAAGAAGTTTTCGACGGCAAGCGTTCCAACCACGAGATCCAAGACTGTCGAATACTACAACCCAAAAATAGCAGTAAGGGATAGTTGAATCAAGTGGCAAATGCAGCTGCAGAAGCTCCACAGCCTATTCAAGAATCGGATCATGACGCCTTCATGACAAACCATCAAGAAGCATCCAACAACAGCTCCTAGTTTCTAGATTTTAGAGCCACATAGCATATGACCAGCCATATTGGTTTCTTCGAGTCCTATATGCCTTACAATACCAAACGATATGTTTAACTTGGTGACAATAGCACTCAAGTTATCAAAGGTGAAGGTACAGTAAGATTAAGCTTTGCCAATGATCAATGTAAGCTATTTTCAAATGTCCTTCATGTACCGAATCTGTCTACAATCTGCTCTCTATTAGCATAATTATAGATCTAGGACATAAGGTAGAATTTGAATTTGATCAGTGTAAAGTAGTCGCTAGGACAGGGAAGATCTTAGCACTCAGAAAGAGGCAAGGATACTTGTATAGATTACATCATTGCTTTTCTGCCTCTAGCCAGGAACTTAGTTTTTCTATTCAGATAAATAAAAAGTTTACTTTGGCATTATAGACTTGGTCATTTGAATCATGCTTCTATACAACAAATGTCTAAGCAATCCATTGTTCTTGATATCCACTATCCTGACAAGTATAGTTTAGATTGATAATCAAGTCCTCGTTATCTAGCCACATCTGAATATCAACAATAAGTTAGAAATACCTTTTCCCATCAAATGAAGGTATTGAGAATTTTGGTAACTGGTAGATCACTAGACTAATTTTTGTAGGTTTTCAAAGCCTTCATTCTTGAGCCACTTAATGTTATGACCTTCCGAAATACTTAACCTTAGATTTTGGATTTCATGAGTCAACTAATTTTAGCTTGTGATTTTTAAAATAGTTTAAAGCAATAATCAGGTTGAATCTAGACTCTATTAGTCTCTAAGACTAGCTCATGATAGAATTGCAACAAAATGCATATACCTCAAAGAGATTCTAGCTTCAGGATCTAACAATTAATACAAGCACTTCAAATTATTTAGAAATTTTGATATAGATCAAAATGCACAAGTCAAAAAGATTGATATTTAATACTTGCATCACTTAGAAACCGAGTATGTAGTGTACAAGAGCCAAAAAAGAGAGAGAATTTACATTATAAAATGTATAAATTCTAAGCAAAATTTGGTCTCCTCAAAGTGGAAGCAATAGAATTTTGGCCCAAGAGTATCTAGAAAGGCTATCATGATCAAGCTAAATAGAGTTTATGTCAAGTTGTTAAAGAAGTTTTTTTCCAAGTAGTAGGTATCAAAAATAAAATATGCATAATTTTGAAATAAACTCAAAGCACAACATATCTATCTTATTGCACATATACTTTTCACATAAGACATGTATTGATAAGCTAGTTGTAAAGGCAAAGTGTTCAAAATGTATGGCCACGAGCCAATGACTGTCTACCACATGGCTAGTGCTACAAATGTAGCATATTAAGTTTAAAAAATATGGCATGTTCATATTCATTTGTTGACACACAAAACTCATTCTATCTTTAAACCCTCTTAACTCAAAACCCCAACCCCCCACCCCCCCTCCTCTCTCTCTCTCACACACACACACACTTTTTTTTGTCAACAAAAACAAAATGGAATGTAGTTTATGCAATTTAAGCCATCTTGATGAAAAATACATGGTCTTTTCCTATGTGGTGATGGATTGATAAGCCTCCATGCGTAGGTTCACTTCTTCATGGCATCAACAACTATACCAATGCACATGGTAAGTAGTTTGAGGATTTTTGTAATGAGTTTCATGGAGTGATGTAAAAGATGCTCATGCGCAAGCCTCCAAGCTACAAGCCTAGTAATTCTCTTTTGTTGTAGCCATTAGCGCTATATACTTCAACTCAACAATGTGTGATGATGGAAGTGACAACTTCTCAAAACTTTAAAATTAAAAGATTATTTCAATTGATCATTTTCATTGGAGGTAATTGTTTTGGAATTAGGAATGTGTAGGACCCTTCATGCAGCCTTGCATTTTGACAATTGTATCAACCATCAAAAGCCATTTTGGCTATAAGATACAAGCTTCCTACAAATTTGGGGTCATAGCATACAAGCACATATAATTCAAAAACATCATTTTGACATGCTCCTTTTTTTTTTTTTTTACTTGTATAGATTCACAATAATTATATCATACACATCATTTGAAACTTCGAAAAAATTTGAGAACAAAATTTCACATTGATGATTCAACTTTCAGCCCTTGGAACTTGGAAGCTCATCTTTGAAATCCGTGCCCCTCTCTAAACTATCAAAGGGCATTACGAATTTGAAAGTCAAATGTTTTATCAAATCTTCATTATAAAAAAAAAGCATGACATACAAACTTCATCAACAAACTACAAGGCTTAGGCTACACGTAATGCTTGTGTGAACTTTGAAGCAATGCTTGTACCTACCCCTTACCTACCCAAGCCTACTCTCCACTCACCCAAAAGTGCTTTGGACATAGGTGGAAGTCGTTTTGCAATCAATAAGCCTTAAGGATGCGACGAAAAATCGACAAATACAAACAACCCAATTGTTGAAATTCAGTTTTCACCGCTTCATCGTGAATTTATAGGTTTTTAATATGGGTCAAAATCAGTTGGTTTAGTTATAAATCTTAGGTTTTAAGGTATTATGTTAACCTTTTAAGAGATTCCTTAATATTTTTGTGAGTTTCTTACAAGGTTAGTTTGAAACTTTTCTTTGGTTCATTTATCCTTTTTGAAGTGTCCTAAACACTGAATCCTGAAGTCTAATTATGTCGACCGCCTGAGCCAGGAGCGAAGAGTCTTGTCCAATCTCTCATTCGTCATCGATGAATCATGATCCCTGTACATAATTGGCGCACTTGTGATTGTTTGTGAGCTCTGGGGATGATCCGATGACGCCATCGTTTGCATGCTGTATCGGAAACCGATCATACATTGTCCTGCACCCATCACGATTCGCGCATGATGTTTCCTCAAGACAAAGCACGTGTCCTAGACTCTAGTAATTGTCAGTGTAGCTTTATATTTTTGTGAGATATCAAAATTCAAATCCATCATGTTTCCAAATTTCATATCTCCATGGCTGGACGGTGGACGTTTGGCGTAGTTCTGGTCCTGCTAGGATCTTATCTTGCATTAACATAGGGATTTAACAATAAGCTCATATGTTTGAGAATTAAACGTAAGTTGAATTGCTCGTCATGCAATGCTACTAACAAGTTACACTATGTACTTTGTCGTTTAAGGTTTCTACAAACAAGCACATGCATCTAACATGATTACTTTGCTCATTCTAAGATACTCCCTGTGTTGCTCCAAGGCCCTATAGAGCACAGCCACACTTCAATTCCTCTGTCTTCGCTTGCTAAAAATACGTCGCTCAGCCAGTATGGTAACTATTGTATGATAGAAGACATATGATAGTCGCTATGACAGGTCTGATCGAGTGTGAATACCAACTTAAATATCTATTAACATTATAAAAGTAGACTGTGCCTGCCTTCGAAGTAACATTTGAAACGTCGGATATGCTTCTCATAGTATATTTCTTATCATCCTCACCTGCAAATTGTCATCGAATAGTGGATACATCAACCAGTTCATGCCGTGTCATGCCTTAAGAATGTGGAGCATTCTCAATGCAATCTTTCCTCTGACTCGAGAGTATTCAGACACTCCAAAGTCAGCTTTTCCTCGGATAACGAAAGCAGGGACATGGCTACCGAGCGCCATTGTTGCAATAGTACATTTTGGCTCTACATAGCTATTATTGTGGGGCTAGTTGCTTTTGCTGGTATGATGTCGGGGCTGACATTGGGCCTTATGTCATTGGAACTTGTGGACTTGGAGGTTCTTATGAAATCTGGTGCCTCAAAGGATCAAGTACATGCAGGTGAGTTTCCATCCTTCTGGCAGTTTTGTTCTTCAAGTCTAAGCTCATCACTCCATCCTTGCAGCTACCTAGATTAAAATTCATTCATTCTCCTGGCTTATAATTGGTATGCTAACTTTCCATTTTAAATTCTTATTTCTAAAACTAATGACTTTCATGAAGTTTTGAGTGATTTGTTCAGCTTTTCCACTCGCAAAGATACTAATTGCTATATGCAGTAACCCAGATAATGGTACATCTTCTTAGAGCATTTAAACAGCTAACTCGCTGATCAGTTACGATTCACAATATTTTATACTTTTCAGACTCACACTCACTGCTTTGATTCTTTATTAATAAACCAATATGGAAGTTGTGGAGTGGTAGCGATGGGGAGGAGCCCCAATTAACATGCATGGTGGAGAGAGAGAGAGAGAGCGAGAGAAGAAGAAGAAGAAGAAGAAGAAGAACAAAAGAAGAATAAGCTTTTATTAATGTATTTTCCATGTCAAAAAGGCATATAATACAAAAGAGTACATAGCAAGTCTGTTGTACAAATGGGAGCTTATGAAATGTCTTTAAAACAATAAAGAAAAGCATATGTAGTGTAGGTGCTAATGGCAAAATATATGTAATATAAGAGTATCTGACGACAAATGTAAGTCTAATGATAATGGAATAGAATGTTGTCCTCAAATCCTGCTACTACCTATAAAGAAAGATTTAATGGGGACAATGCTTGGAGGAAGGCCCAATAGGTGTTGTTGACATCATTGAGGAGGTCATCTCTGAGATGCGTGGCTCTTCTTAGTATTATATGTGGCTTTGCAAGCAACATGAGTCTGGGTAGTATGTCATCTCTGATCTGATCTATGTCTAGAAAGGTCATTGTCATCATCCTTGTGACCTGAATCTAGATCTATCTGTGATCCTTTGCGAGAGAAGGACATAATTTAGAGCTCTATGGTAGTATGTCATCTCTGATCTCTATGTCTAGAAAGGTCATTGTCATCATCCTTGTGATCTGAATCTACAAATTTGAGCTCTATGTCAGAGTGACTCCGTTGAACTGGTTGACATAGATCCTACAATAGAAAAAAAATCTCCTTGACAATGAGTGGAACAGAACCTGAATTTTCATATGCTATAATGAACCTCAGTGTGACAAATGTAGCTCGAAGTGATATCTCCCTTTGACCTCATAGTAGACTGGGCATCTAAATAATAAGTGATCCCTAGACTCCATCTTAGATAGAGAACATAGTTGGTAGATCCTCTCCTCCTGCAGAGTACCCTGAAAGTGTCTAGTCTCGATCTGAAGCTGATGTGATGAGACTCATAGCTAGCCCAATATTAATGAGATCTCCTATCCTCTCATGCCCTCCTCCTGCGCGCAGCTCGAATGACAGGTCCTACACACAAGGATTAACAAACGTATTACTATCCAAAATTACAATAATCAGTTCAAAAATGTAATTCAAGTGATAACAACGCCAACCGAGTAATAAGAGCTACATCCTAATTTCTCACCTGCCCTCTGCATGGCCTCCTCATGGAGGAATGTGTCGTAAAAACGTGGGTGACCGGCAGCCCTCTGCATGGCCTCCTCATGGAGGAATGTGTCGTAAAAACGTGGGTGACCGGCAGTAGAAGTTTGGGCGTAGGCGTGTAGGAACAGAAATGCAATAGTTAGCAGCAGAAATATTCAAGGTGAATGATTCAGACAAATTGTGCAAATGAATGATACAGTAGTGAGACAAAAATGCACTCTGATTAATATCAAACAGTGAGTACAATGCTTGAAGTGATAACTTCAGCTTGATTGTTGAGCGTGATTACGTTGGCTACAGATAACTCTGATTGTTACTTAGCTTGATTCAACTAGTAGTATATATTTACAAGTGTCTTAAAAAAATATTTTACAAGCATTAAATGCTATTTATGCAAGTCTTTGTATATGTACAAAGTAGGTAACTGCCCTTGGGATATTTTAGCTGTCCAGCTGTTTTTAGGGTTGATGATAAGTTGGCGACGTCGGTCTGCCACTGTTGCAAAAAACCTGAAGGTAGGCCTGAAATGGACTTCAAGGCATTTTGGTCACTATGTCGCATTTTTTTCGAAGGGGCAAAAAATGCGAGGAAGGCGAAAAAGGCGAAAAAGACTTGTATTTTGTTTCCTTCATTAGATTCAGATCGTTACTGAGTAGGAGTGTATCATCTACATACAGAGGAATGATGATGAAGTAATCTGATACAGACTTGAAGTAAACATTCGAGTCTGCCGAGTTTAGAATAAATCCATTCTCGATCATAAATACGTCGATTTTCTAGAACTAGGCTCTAGGTGACTGTTTCAACCCAAAGAGTGCCTTGTGAATATTGCATATAAGGTGGTGTTGCTTGTCGTTGAGTTCGTATCCCTCTAGCTACGACATATAGATTTCCACTTCGATGGTTCCATTCATCAGAAACGGTGGTCGGTTCCTACACAAAGTAGCAGGCCGGATCATGGAGGCTATCTGGACCCATTCGACCTTCTGGATTGAACTTCGATCCTCTGATGTGGATTGAATCGTTGAGGTTTTGACTCATTATCTGAGTCAGTGTCGCTATTTTGTAGTTGAATCCCTGGATCAGAATTTGGTTGCTCGATCCTTGGGTCGGATTTGTCAACAACTTTTCCCTTGTGGTCGATGAACTGGTCTTCCACAAAAATGACATCTCTATTGGTGAATGCCTTCTCAGTATCCAGATTGTAGAGCTTGTATGCCTTGTGATCTGGGGAATAGCCAATGAAAATCGTTTTCCTGCCTTTGTCATCCAGCTATCTTCTTAGATCTTCAGGGATCTAAGCGAAAGCGAGGCATCCAAACACTCGAATATGTTTGAGTGATGGTTTTGATCCTGTCCACACTTGTAAGGTATCTTGCCATTCAAGGCTTTGGTGCATTAGAGGAGTTTTGAGCTCCAAAAAGACCCTTTAAGAATTCGTGCAAGATGTAGTTTATATTATCAAGATATTATAACACTAATATTTTTGACTTGCCATAACTTTTTAATCGTTGCTCAAAAGTATGTCATCTAACATATCATTGAAAAGCCCTTGTTGATCACTTTTCAATGCACCAAACTTTGCTAAATTCGGACTTATCACTAAAAAGTTATGCCTTTTTTAGTGTGGAATCAAAATGTGGACTCAAAAAGTTACGTTACGTAGATTTCAAATTTGAGTGTTTTGATTGGTCCATGTGTAAGAAATAATATAAAAAGAATCTTTACAAAGGGTCTTTTTTGGATTTAGAACTCCTTTAATGATGGATCGATTACCCAGAATTTCTTTGGAAGAGAGGCATGGGCCAGCATGCTCTTGGCACTTTCGATGAGTGTCCGATTCTTCCGTTCAGCTACACCATTGGACTGAGGTGAGTAGCTGGTTGTAAATCGCTGATGTATTTTGTTGGCCTTGCAAAACTCCTTGAATTCTGTGGATATATACTCTCCCCCTCTATCTGTGCGTAGAGCCTTGATCTTCCTTTGGGTATGGTTTTCTGCAGATGCCTTAAACTGCTTGAAGCTTTGGATTTGTTCTTCATAAAGTAAGTAGCAGTCCTTTGAGAGAAGTCGTCGATGAAGGTTAGGAAATAGAGAGCTCCCCCTATGGAAGCAGTCTGCATCGGGCCAAAAATGTCGCTGTGTACAAGGTCAAGCAAGCCTTTGGAAGTATAAACTGAGTCTGAAATAAAAGGGTTTCTTGCATGCTTGTTGATAATACAGCTTTCGCATGGAGAAGTTGGCTTGCTGACAGAAGGCAGATCTTGTACTAGTCTTTGAGCAGACATTTGCTGGATACTATTGAAATTGAGGTGGCCAAGTCTGAAATGCCACAACATACCTATTGATTCAGCAGTGGTTGTGTGAAGAGCTTGACTATTAGAAGAGTAGCAATGGCTGAGTTTGTAAAGATAGCTGCTTCTTCTTCTTAATGCTAGAACCTTTCGGGATTTGTCAAGAATTGTGCAGCCGTCTGTATCGAACTCGACCTTTCGACCTGAATCGGTAATTCTGCTAACTGAGAGCAGATTCTTGGTCAGATTTGGAACATGGAGAACGTTGGAAAATAACTCGACTTCACCTTTCTGGAATTCGACTCTGACTGTTCCTTCACCTTTGATTGAATGTGATGAGTTGTCTCCAAGTTGCAAAATTCTTGTATGGGTGAATGACTTGTAGTCAACAGTGTCCCATAGTTCTTTGGCTAGTAGTATGACCCTCATCTTGAATTTCCAGAGATGGTAGTTGTCTCCATCGAGTTTGTCAATGAGAGATGAACTAGAAGATGGATCCATTCTGGTTGAATGAGATCGTTGATAGAATCAATGAAATCAAAATACTGTTGGCTGCATGTTTGCTAGAAAGACGTCTTGGTAGATCTTGTCAGTCAACCTTTTTGCCTATCTTGTGATCTTGATCTCGGTGCATCCATTTTCAAAGGGGAGGAGCTTTCAAATCAAAGGTCTTCTTCAAGCATGGAAGGAATGGTGGGATGATCATCAAGGAAGGTGGTATTGGATTTCCATCAAGGAGATCCTCTCATGGCAATGGTGATTTGGCTACATTCAAATATCCTTTGGCTAGTTTCCACACCAAAGGATCTACTCAACAAGTTCTATGTTATTTTATCTTTTTAGGAGGAGTGTGAAAATTAGAAAAAGTTATCTATGTTGAGTTCTAAGGCTGTAAAACTCTTGACTGGACACATTTAGGTGGGCTGGGACCTATTTCTACATGGACCGGCATTTTTCACTCAGTCTTACAAAAACTGGTATATATTAGATATTTCTGACGATTATTGAGACCATTACAAAAGTCTATTGCTTACTATCTAATAATGTGTCTAGCCACTTTAAGGGCGGGCTGGGACCCTTTTCTGGCCCAATATTTTGCATCAAACTTTGTAGAATTTTGTGTCATAGAGATGTTCACCAACTAATTTTGTAATTGATTTTTGTTAAAATTAGCCCGATTTTTGGTGTCAAAAATTTGGCTAGAGGGTTTAATCTCTTTGACTTGTTCACATAACAAGTGGTGCAACACATAGAGAACCTAAATCTGGATTTTAAGTCTAACCAAGTTAGAGTTGAATAGTCTACAATGTAGTCTCGCATAAGATTACAAGTAGACTTGTTAGGCCAAGATGTTTCACTTAATAGAACCTTCAAATGTTGTGGGTTTTGTTATTTAAGTCTCCTTTTGAAACAAATTTGGCTCTATTTTTTTCTACAGTTCAAAGGTGAGATACGATATACCATGATGATAAACAAGTTGGGCTTTTAAGCAAATTCTAGTGTCATATCAGTGTAGTGCCAAGTTTTCTTCGAATACCTCTAGGATAGGCCTAGCTAGTCTTGCAAGAATCACACAAAAGGTGATTAGTTTTCTAAGGTTAAGGAGCCATTACCATGGAGAAAAGAAATGGTGAAGTTCATGAGCTTCATCTTTCATCACACTCATAAGTATAGCTCAAGCAATTCGTAGCCATTTTTCTTTCCTATCAATGAAATGGTGGCAATATAGGTGCATTTATTATACAAAGTGAGTGTTATTATCGTTAGTCTTTTAAGTATAGTGAAGTAATTTTTTGTCAAACTTATCTGCTTTGTTACAGCTAAAATCTATCCAGTGGTGAAGAATCAACACTTGCTCTTATGTACTCTTCTCATATGTAATGCAGCAGCAATGGAGGTACTGCACTAATATTATGAACATTTTTTACATGCATCATCGTTTCCAATAAAGAAACATATGTATCAATAAAACTGTGGATCCTAAGTTGATTCTATTCAAACTATGCAGGCACTTCCAATATTTTTGGACTCCTTGTTACCAGCTTGGGTTGCCGTTTTGCTGTCTGTCACATTAATACTCTTGTTTGGAGAGGTGATTTGATTTAGTTTTGGGAACATGATTACCTTTATATTTGGCCTCTTTAGAAGGGTGTTAGGAGTTGCCTTTTCACGCCTTATTCACAAAATGTGGCTGTCTTTGTGATTTATTTTACTCATTGTTCCTCATAATTTAATGTACATCCATTATCTAATTTCTGGATTTTTAACTTATTGTCTTTGACATAAGGCCTTGTGATATGAACAAAATGATGCTCAGATCCTACCACAAGCCATTTGCTCTCGCTATGGATTAGCAGTGGGAGCAACAGTTGCACCGTTTGTCCGTGTGCTTGTTTGGATATGTTTTCCCATTTCATATCCTATAAGCAAGGTATGTATTAGTTTCTTATTGTTGCAACTATTTACTGAATAACTAGACGTGCATTTAAGTGGGAAGCATGATCATTCTTGTGAGTCAAAGAGATAGATATGAATATCTTATTAGCAAGGGTCTCTATTTTTTTTTTTGTGGAATTGCAATTCAATGAGCAAGCCTAACATTCAACGAGATATATTCATGCTCCTGTTCGTGCTAGTTCTTCATTGTAATTGTTAAGTACAGATATTTATTTGCAGTCTCTATCCCATACCCTTTTTTTTGTAGGGTAGTTATAGGTTTTTTGGGTGTTTGTTTACCTGGGATACTTTTGGCCAACCTACCAAGTATGCATAGAACAAACTACTCATATTTTCAATGGTTCTAAAACAATTGATCCTAGAAAAATACACATTATCTAATTATGTTGAGAAATGAACACTTAAACCAATCACAACATCAAGCTGTTCTAGAGTCCAAAAGAAAATTGTCTAATGTTGCTTTAAGTTACAAGTAGACTTTGACGTCACAATCTATAATAACAGATTAACAAGAATCGCTCTAATCAGAAGAGAAATCTATATCTTGTTCATTGATTACTACGATGACAAATTTTTCTTGTTTAGATGACCAAGAATGAGTACTCTCTCCAACTTGCCCTTTGCATCATCACGTCGACCCCAGTCAATCCATCTAGCTATCATAACTTGAAGCTACTAAAGGAGAATTCACTATAAAGGTATTTGGAGGATTTTTCATAGGCTAGGCTTTGCTACTAAAAGATAATCAAGTGTGGAAATGTTTTGAGGTCTTTTCTTAGGTGAGAACTTTGAACCATAAAATGTTTACAGTTTGAAGTTTGAATGCTAGAATTATGAACTGTGTCACAGATTCTAGCACCAATGAAGTATAAATTGAAATCACATTAAGCAAGCTAACAATCTCCCTGAAAGAACACACACACACACACACACACACACACACACACACACACACACACACACACACACAAATGTATGTATGTATGTATGTATGTATGTTAGCATTAATGACCCAAAGCCCTACAAGCAATAGGAAAGGCCAAAGTTCTCCCACAAAATCATAAGCTGAAGAATGAATGTACGTAGGGCCCATTCATACTCATTAACAATCCCAAAGCAGAAGCTTCTAGGCACATTACCTAAGCTTATGTAAATAAGGTCACAAGGTGGAAAATAGTGCCCCCTCTTGGAGGGTTTGCCCCCTTCTACTGGGACTCCCAATCTAGTACCAAAATAGCAAAGTTGGGGCCCATGGCTAGTCTCAAATATCAATGCATAAAGAAGGGTCTTAGGCTTGTACATGAATAAAAGCACTCATGGCCTAAAAATGAATCAATAAATATAGGGCATGTAATCCATGTTCTCTATGGACCCAATATTCCATAATTTTCTCCCATTGAAAACCATTGCCCTTGATGTGGCCAAGTAAAAATCTATGAACAAAGTAGCATGATTTGTTGAATATGATTAATGTTGGATCCAAGCCACACAAGTGTTCACAGTGACAACCTTAACATAAAGACAAATGGACACAGAGTGCCCAAGAATGCCAAATGAAGGTGTCAAAACATAAGGTTCCAAAAAAATGGCTCCAAACATGTAGATACCAAGCAAGTCATATGGACCAAGAATGCCAGAGAAAAGGCATCAATAGGAACATCCTGGTACCAACTAGAAAAGACTATAAGACGTCTCTGATAAACAATAAAGAAACTTACATGTAGGTCTAACTAGTAGATATTCTAAACTGGACTAGATTGAATGAAAGATGAATTCCAAAACATGTGCTAATATGAATAATAGTCCAAAAGCTAATATAATGTCATCATCATGTCCTAGTGGAAATGAGAAAGGACATAATATGAGCTACAAATAGAGTTGGGGTGTGTTGCTGATGTCATATGTGAGGCTATTGTCTCCTCCTGGTAGGGAAAATGGCTCTCATGGTATGATGTGCAGTTTTATTAGCAACATGAATCTAGGTCATACGCACTCTTTGGTCTCTATGTCGAGGGATGTCTCTATCATCCTCATTTCCATCTGAAGTTGGATCAAGCCTTGATCTCTTGCAAGAAAAGAATGATGTAATCTTGAGTTGTATGTTAGAGTGACTTGGATGAACTGGCTAACATAAATTTTGTAGTAGTAGAAACATCTCTCTGATCATGAATGCAATGGGAGAGGGGGAGGGAGAGCGGGAGAGAGAGAGAGAGAGAGAGAGAGAGAGAGAGAGAGAGAGAGAGAGAGAGAGAGAGAGAGAGAGAGAGAGAGAGAGAGAGAGAGAGAGAGAGAGAGAGAGAGAGAGAGAGAGAGAGAGAGAGAGAGAGAGAGAGAGAGAGAGAATAACACATATTTCACATAGTCCCCCTTGACAAAAGTCAAGACCAAATCCTTTGAATCCTTTCATTTTATAGCATAACAGGTTTAAACGAAGCTGAAAATAACTTACAATACAAAGTACCATAAAGTGAAGCAAGTTTTAGGAGACCCAACCCACCATCCTAGAAAACAAAATTGCACGAGTTAGTTCAGTGAGGAAGGCAGGTGTCATAGCTGAGCATTAGTTGTTATCCATGTCCGAAACAAGATACACTATTAGCTTTAAATGAAATGTATAATAATCAGTCCAATCTTCCCTACCAAATTTTCTTTTTACCACATCGTAGGTCTTGCCCTAATATTACTGTATCAAGGCATTCGCCATACTGATCAATATAAGACAAGTATACCTATTATTATATAACAATCCCACAACATAATACGACAAAGCCATAATCAATCACTACCAGTGGAAAATGTATGGTTTGGCCATAGGAGTTGGTATCAGGGCATATTCATGCCATTCTGTACCCATCAATACCAATGAATCATTTGGCACTCGATGGACTTTATGTAAAATTACTTGCCATTCAAGCTGACCTGGGAAATCCATGCCATTCAAGCCTACCAAACCCCGAACCGATTCAAATGGAATAGATGCACAGAACTGAAAATTATTACATTACTATAGTCGGGTATTTTGTTTTAGTGCAACAATAAGGTGTGTTATTTCTTGTAGGTATTAGGGTACCTCTGTAACATTTTGACCCCTAAGACTAATCTATTAGTCTTTTACGAGTGCGGTAAATACTGAGCATATCTATCCTTTCCAGTGCCACTATAATCACACTATACTCGTAAATACGTAAAGACCTAAATTACTTACATTCTTGTAGGTAAGGTTGTTTATTTGGGGTTTTCTTTGGTTATAAGCATTGATAATACACTAAACAATTCCGTACTAGTAGTGTTTAGTTGCAAGCAACATATTAATGTTTTAAAGAATGCTGTGAAGTATATTGATACAAAGTAGCACAATTTTTAGCTTAAATCGAATGCATAGAGCTTTGCCCATAACCATCCCATCACTCGAAAGCTAGCATATGTAGTTGGGATTTGCATAAAATCATACCTGAATGCGTGTAGTAGATTCTTCCTGAGAGGTAGTCATATTCGTTTCTTCCACTTTGCTAAGCCACACACCCTACTAGCATTATGATTGAAGAGCAATAATCTCAAATTAATGTTGTGCATATTGCATAACAAAGCATCGAGTTCTAAGAGCCATACTTATTTGCCAATGTCTTCCTTTATTGGTAACAAGAATCCGTAGACATTGATCGCATTATGTGTTACCTTATGATATTACTTAGAACTCTTCTTACTTGAAGACAAGCACAATTTTAACCAAAGATGAGTTAGATGTATGAACTTACCTTTCTTGAAAGCTTAGTTAGCAATCCCTTACTAGGCAAAGGGAAAGCCTTAGGTAGTAATTGTGTAGAACAATGAAAACGTGTTGTAGAACATCGAGCCATGGGCGCCCATATAGTGTATGCAAGGCAACACATTCATTCATAAGTACTGATCAAAAAACATGCATATAGAGGCAACGAATATTGTTGGCCACATTTTGCATAATTTTCACATGATATGTGTGATAACTCACTAACAAACCAGCGACCTATAGTTGTAAAAAATTAACATTTTGGAGGGTGCATTTCCATCAAAATGAGCGCTACAAAAAATGATGGAATCCACTAAAAAAATGTGGCCATTACCGTGTGGAACAACGATCTACTGTTGTTGATAGATAAGTGAAAGCATGGACAACAAATGAATTGATTCAATAGCTATGAAAGCAATGTCCAAAATGTAAACCAAATTTGCAATGAAGCAAAGCATTCTTAGCACATTTATGTAGCTCGCTCTCATACCTGGAAGGTCGCCTTTAAGAGCATCAATGATTAAGTTGAAAGCTTTTAGTCCAACGCTCCTCTGTAGGTGTCAAACCCACTTTCTTATCACAATGATTTACTCATTTCAGAGACAAAGAGTGGAAGAGGAAGAAGAGAAGACGAATGAGGGTAGGAGTCCATCGCTGGTCCACCCTCACATAAATACTTATTTCTTGTGGTTTAGAGGCACATACAAGTGTGAATGCCCACCATTAGATTATGAGACCTAATAGAGGACGAATCTTAACCGTGGAACAAGGTTGCTTGAGGTGTAAGTTATTGCCTCTCCCAAGAACCCCCAAAAAACAAAGTTTGAATTTATTAGCATACCTTCTTAGTTGGTGCCTTATAGGTTCGTCCCAAATACTTTAGTGATCTTGATGGAGTTGAAAGAAGATCTTTTAACAGGGATTAGCATAGTCAAATGGAGTCCATGAGAGAGAGAGAGAGAGAGAGAGAGAGAGAGAGAGAGAGAGAGAGAGAGAGAGAGAGAGAGAGAGAGAGAGAGAGAGAGAGAGAGAGAGAGAGAGAGAGAGAGAGAGAGAGAGAGAGAGAGAGAGAGAGAGAGAGAGAGAGAGAGAGAGAGAGAGAGAGAGAGCTCTATTAATATCTTTTTTATGCCAAAAAGACATGTAAGACAAAAACATGTCAAGTGCGAAAATGACCTCTTGTAGATCCTAAAGATCCTGCTGTAAAGAACCAAAAGGATCGACAGTGGCACAAAACCACCAGCTAAAAGCCAAAGATCAACCCACAATAGCTCCACCCTCAAGCCAAGATGAATAAACGTAGGAGATGAGAGGATTCATGTTACAACAAACTGAAATTTGGAAGTGTAGGAGGGAGTTTATGTAGGTACTTATAGCCTGACAGATTCATGTGCATATGCCATGAAAACCCTAGTACATTGCTTAACTCAATTGAAGCTAGCCATCAAACACCATGCACTGCTCTACTTCATAAATGGAGTGTCTGCTCTCTCTCAAGGTTATTAATCACATAATTACCCTTGAATGGAATTTTAACATTGAATACGAGTGAATATCCACATCTAAGATTATTCCAAATCCTCTGTACTGGACGTGGACATAACATTCTTCTCCCTTGAACTGCTTTTGTCCTCATAAGTGGAAATTAGGGAAGCTTGTTTATGCTTTCAACTCTTTCCCTCATTCTCAGTCTGTCATTTTCATCTGATTAAGCACTTAGAGGTAGAACAAATTTTCAGTTTTTATATCTATTTTTGAGTACTTTCTCAGGTTCCAAAGGTACACTAAGTTATATATCTTCCAATTGTGTTAGATCTTCATCAGGTTAAATTCTATTACCTTTGTGTAAACTTAATTGAATTTTCTTACATGAGTGTTCCATGAGCAGTGGATTTATCTTGAAGATCAAGTTCGTGAGGTAAAGAACCAATCTTTTATTAACCAAAATAGTCCACAATATCTAGCAGACAATTTGTAAGCCTGCCTATGAGACATATATGTGCTCAACATTCCTCCATAGTCTAATTAGTTCTTTTAGTCTATCCATTTATCTAGAATGATTAGTAAAAGTAAAAGTAAGAGAGGTCTCAAGTTTATGGAAAACTACAGACAAAAAGTGACATCTAAACCTAGGATCTTTGTCACTAGCAATATCACTTGGTAGTCCATACAACTTGAAAAAACTTTCAACAAAGATTTGGGCTAAATCCAAAGCCTTTGCAGTTGACTTAAGCAGAATGAACGTAGCTAATGTAATTAACCTATCCACAACCACCCAAATAGAATCATTTTGCCATTGGGTCTTCAAAAGTCCAACTACAAAATCCATAGATATACTTTCCAATCTCTTAGTAGGGATACCTAAGAGATGTAATAAACCTCTAGCCTTGAAGCATTCAACTTTACCTAGTTGACAAGGTTTATATTTTATCACATATGACTCAACATCTGGCTTGAGTTTTGGCTAATAAAACTCTCTTTTGACCCACTTCTAAGTTCTGTGTATATTTGGATGACCTGCATAAGGCATGCGGTGACATCCAAAAAAAATTCTTCTTCAATTTGTGAACGCTTTTGGTACACAAACTTTTCCATTTCAAAATACTAATCCATTTCGCACTCCAATTGCAGTATCACTTGCATCAATTCTCACGATGCAAGGTAAATCTAGATCCATGATCTGTAACACAGAAGCAAAAACAATCAAGCTTTTATGTTTCTCAAAACAATGATTTAATCCCTTATTCCATGCAATAGGTTGACTAGGTTGCCCTCTTTTCTTTTATAAACTTAGCCTTTTGTCATAGTATTGAGAGGTACTGCCTCATTGGCTCTAAATAAATCTATGAAAGAATATAGTAAATGCAAGAAAAGGTATAACTCCTTTGACTATTCTTGGTATCAGCCACTCAACTATTGCCCTAATGTTATCTTCGTCCATATTCAACCCAAAAGGGGTGATCTTATGACCAAGATATTTCAGTTCATGCCTAAAGGATTCTAATTCAGATTCCTTAGCATAGAGTTTCCCTCTTATGAGAATCTGCAAGACAGTCTTAATATGATTCACATGCTCCTTATGGTATTCTTAGGTGAGTATAATATCTAGAAATACCACCAAAAAATATGGATGAAACAAATCATTCATCATCTGTTGAAATGTTGCAAGTGCATTTGTTAACTCGAAAGGTATCACTAAGAATTCAAAATGTCTGGACTTTGTCTGAAGACAAGTTTTTTGCTCAACACTAGGATGAATTTTTTTTTTTTATGGCACTCAGTTCTGAAATCAATTTTAGTGAAGTATTTAGCTCGCCGTACACACAACGTCGTCCATCATGGGCAATGGATATTGATTTTTAGTAGCGATCTTGTTTAATCCCTTATAGTCTACATACATCGGAAGCCTCCATCTTTCTGCGCCTTTAGAAGAATAGGAGCAGTCCATGACAACTTACTAAGTTGTATATGTCCCATCTTAAGATAATTTTCTATTTGATTAGTACCAATACAATTGTCTAGAGGTAGGGTGACTACTTGGAATCAATCCTAGTTTGTGGCCTTTTGACCTAGAATGTGGTAAACTATGAGGTAATTCATTTGGAAATACATCTCATAATTGCATTCTATTTTGTTTGGTCCTGATCTAAATTCACCAAGTTAAAAACTTCAACAAATTCCAAAATGGGCATGGCATCATGAAATATCGAAAAATTTCATTACACTTGATGTAAAAACCATCTCAGATGGATGTACATATTTGTCTCAAAATGTGTAACTATTCCATCTCTTTCTTTGAATGAGAGTACATGCTAAGCGGAATCAATATCATTAGATTTCTTAAATAACCATTCATAGCCTAAAATTGCATTTGTATATGCTAAATCCAAAACATAAAAATCAATCAAACAATTTGAAAAATCATGTAAATTAGAATTATGATGACTTTCCCATAAGTAATTGAAAAGCAATAAAAATCTCTTCTCACTCTTGATACACAGTTTCACCACCATACAATACTAAATCAACATTAACTCTAGCATACTCGACATGCAGACATCTCCCTACGGAATTTCCTTTTAGGTAATTAGTCATTCCAATTGGTAAAGTGCAATTATCACAATCATATTATTGAAAAGTATTCAGACAAGGATTAAAAATCATTGAAACCATTGTAAATTAGTGTTGCATGTTTCCAAGACATTCATAGTGATGCAAGAATTATTATTCTACTAAGAAAAACCAAACTATTGATTGCTTTTCGACACACAATCACATCATCTTAGAAAATTTGCAAATTTTTCTTAAAATTGCCAAACTTCCAATGACGATAACTTCAGCTATAGTGTACCAAATTGATCATTAGAGGGCCCAATACAAAGGGATAGGTCAACAAGAGGTTCGGCATCTGGGGATTCTTTGGAATCTGCTAACAGATATGTTATCGCTCTCACGGGATCGAACCTCCGCGTGACGACTGCCTTCATCTCCTTGATGCTTGTGTGCTTGGATCTTGGATTGAAGATAGGATAGGAAATAATCCCACTATAGACTTATATGCTTCATATGGCATTAGACAGTGATCTAGAACATTCAGTAAACACTCATTAGGTATTATGAAGGCTTCATTAAGTTGAGATCCGCAACAGATGCTCAGAACAAGCGAAAATCACGTTTTAGGTCCATTAGGAGGGCACCTTTCTATGAAACTTCGTTGATTCAGTGCACAAGCCTCAAGAAATCATCACAGGAGTTTGATGGTTTGTTTAGGAACACAAAAAACCTACACAATCTCCTAGCAAGCAGATTAGAGAAGCGAAGTTCTAATTTCTAAACGTGTGAAAAGGAATGAAAAATACTAAATTTTTGGACTTCTTTTGACATCGTTTGACATCTATAGCTCGTTCATAGTGTCCACAATTTTTAAGCACTCTCTAAGTATCTACTCTAAGTTTACGACATAGAAATTGATTCTACCAATTGAAAACATCAAGTTTTCAAAAAAAAAAAACCATGTTTTTTGAACAGAATTCAACTTTTTCATACATTTTGATGGATCTTAATCTTATAAAAGTGCAACCAATCCTAATTGTAGCCAAAACAATACTTCTACAAATTAGAAAGTTTTGATTTTGCTCAATTTTGACTCTTATTGTTAGCTCATAACCAAAAAAACATCAATTTTGACTAATTTTAACCAAAAAACACAATCTAGAGGCCATCAACGACATGCTTGGCATGCATTCATCAGATCCCATATTACTGATTGAAAATTACCAACTACTCATTGTGATTATTTATAGATAGTATGTTATGAGAATATCCAACCAAACCTCTACACATTGTGAAATTCCAAGCAATCTATTGACATGAAAGAAGCCCATATCACTAAGTGTTAAGCATGGAGTAATCAAAATCTTGGGAAAGCACTTCCTTGGAGGTTAATTCCACCACCAGGAAGAAAAAGCAGAGAGATACTACCAAAAAGATGCAAAAAGCAATGTCAACTCCACCTTCTAGTCGATGCAAGTGGTAGCATTGATACCGCTATGAAGAGCGCATCCTGTATATCCTGAAGATCCTATTGCAAAGCACCAAACAGGTAGACCATGGAGCAAAACCACCCATCCAACTAGAAGTCGAGGATCAACTCACAATAGCTTCACCCTTGAGCCACAATGAATGAATGTTGGAGAGGAGAGGAGAGGATTCTAGTAACCACAAATTGGAATCTGGAAGTGTAGGAGGACAAGTTTCTATAGGTACTTATAGCCTACCAAATGCTTGTGCACGTGCCATGCAAGCCCTAATACACTGCTAAACTCAACTGAAGTTGCTATTGATACTCCTTAGCATGCATACCATCGTCAAACACCATGCATTGCTCCATATTTCATAAATGGAGTCCATTGGCCCTCCCAAGATTATCAACTAAATAACTAGACTTGAATGAAGTTTTGAGGCGTAATTAATATTCTCGAACACTGGAGTGTCAAATATCCATGTCTAGGATTATTCCAGATTCTCTTTACTACACATCAGTGTAACATCAAGTATGTGGTATTAGTAGGAGCATATGAAACATCTTTGAAATAGTAAAGAGAAAGTAAATGTGAATCTAAGTTCTAAAAATCAAACTAAGCCTAGCTGTACAAAATTGACGCCAAAACAAAAATAAAGGTTTTCTCCCCAAAAGAAAGAAGCCAAAAACATATAAAAAATGCAAGCTCTCAACTCAAGTGCCAAGAAAGTGCTTTGATATCATGTTATGAACATAGATACAACATCACATAATAACTATAAACTACAGATGATAAGCCAAGAATATTGAATGAACATCGACTATAGTTAGAAGTTATTTTTAGCAAGGAAGAGAAATAAGTCTCCTGCTTAGTAAATAGGGCTATCCTCAAGCCTGTTTTTTTCCATTAAGAGTAAACCTAATCATAAGGGTTTCAAGCTTATGCATCTCCCTGCCATTTATAGTCTATTGAAGAGTTGGGTTGTTAATTTTAAGCTAGGTGCACGATACTGTCCAAAATATTATGCTCTTCCAAAAGGCCACAAATAGCCTATGAATAGAAATGATATACGTCCTACAAATCAAGACAAATAAGCCATAATATACCACAACTCTCCCCTATTACATCTTGAATCCTTGCCAAACACATATGCTATATTTGACCGAATTGCAAGATATTAATTTCCATAATTTAGATGCTGTTGTTTGCTACTTTTTGTGATTATTCGCAAGTTGATTGGTTTCACATTGGACCTTGATCTCAATGTATGTAGAATGATGATGTGCTACTTTGTAATATCCTTGCAGCTTCTGGATCTACTTTTAGGAAAAGAGCATGCTGCACTATTTTGTAGAGCTGAACTGAAGACTCTTGTGGGATTCTATGAAAAAGAGGTCTGTTGCTCGACTATCCCAAGGAACAAATATCTTTGAGTAAAGCTAATCCAATTGAAAGTGTGATGCTTATTTGGATGAAGCTTAATTTAGATACTTGTTTTGACTTGCCTATTTATAAATCTTTTCTACTATAGATACAATCTACTTTTAGGGGTAGTCATGGTTATTTATCAAAAAATTTAAATAGGTGTATGTTTATATCTTTATGTACCAACCATGACAACTTTGATTAGTTTTGTTGTTGTAAGAAATTTTGTTGATCAGGTTTCAATTGTTTGGCATGTCACCATATAGTGAAGGACACATGTTGATATAAGCAAGGGTTGCCTAGCCTTTATCGCTTGCATGAAAAGTTTCCTATTCTACCAATCATCCTATTAAATCACTTATTTTCTATTTTCCTCTTTAGTCATCCTCCCTTCTATGCCATCTTTTTTAACAGAGGCTAGTGCTCTCCTTTTCATCTTGCATCTCCTTTATCCTTAACCATATTGGATATCCTTATGCTAGTGCTCAATTCATGCTTTGCTCCCAATGCTCATTGGATATCACATTCTCCCTCACTTGTAATCTCCATGTTTCTTGTGCCATCTTAATGAAATGCCCTTATTTTCAAGGGCACGAATCATGTTCTCTAGAAGGTATTGGTTCTCATGCACTTGATTTGATGATGAGTGCTTGAAGATGCATTTACAAGTACAATATGATGGAGGTCTTCATATTGACTTAGAATGTCTTTTAAGCTTATTACTAGGAAGTGAGATAAAAGAGAGGGCTTTGGTCATGTGGCAAGAAGCTTTGCACCTTTATCACTCCTACGATGCTTACCACTTGGCTCCTTTTGGAGTTTCTCCTCCGTCAAAATTACAAAAATTAGATGATAGGAACCTCTTATGCATAATAATTATACGTATGTAATTTTGTGACAAGGAATTGCAAATATTGCCAACATAATTGATCTAATCAATTATCCATTGTCTGGGTTTGTCGGATATACATTGACACAATTTATTTGTAAGTCTTAGGATCTCTAGAATCTAGAGAAGTATCAGATTATCTTGATTAGTCATATGCTAGTTGAACTTTGTCACATTATGGTTTTTGCTTTAACATAGAGGTGACATCACACACTATATGCGAGTTTGAAGGGCAGTCTATTGAGGATGTAATATTTTGGAGCTTGGAATAACTTTTGTAACCAAGGTGCCCCTCATAGTGATTCGAAACATGCATGCTTTTAGGCCTCAATCGAGGCCCTAGTATACCTTGAAATGACTAGTGAGTGACCAAGTTTGCCAATGGTGTTGGGTGTGTCACGATAGGTGACCCGGTGAGTATACACACACCACCAATCGTGCGATGAGGTGTGTAGATCCAATGTGTTGTTAACCAAGTCAACCCGCAACGCCGACAGACATTGACTATGGTTAGCTGACTTTTCTATTTCATTGGAGAAAGTAAAAAGTTTTTGTTTTTTTTGGTCTTCAAATGGACTAGAGGGCCACTTAGGCACGATGGAGCATGGTGGTGGCAAGTCATCTTTGTTGGAAATAGGATTAATAATGTAATGTAGAAACTTCCTACTTCCAATGCATGACTACGCCTATCAAAAATTGAACAAAGCAGTAGTGATGGAAATCACGTTCAATCTTTAGCAAGTAACTTTGAAATCGCTAGATACTAAGTGATTACGTAGCCAAACATGAAGTATTGAATTTTCAGACAATTTCTATCAGTTACAAAAGCAATACAGATACTGAACGCAATAAGAAGATAGTATTGATTCAGAAAAACAAAATCAGATGCTAATGAGCGCAAGACAATAGCGGATAGAAACCGCACACTCTAAGCTGTTTCTGAGTAACTGAGAATAAGTCTGATAATAAGCAGCTCTGTTGATAAGTAGAAGCACAATAGCAATCTCTAAACAACTCTAAGAAGTGAGCTAGAATGCTCAGGAGTGTTCAAGCTCACAGGCTTGAGAGAGAGAGAGAGAGCTAACTATTCAAATGTTTCTTCTGATAACTTGATGATGATGAAATGTATGAATATGAACAACTATTTATACTAAGAAATTTGGTCGTCAATTGCGATTGCCAGTTGGCTGGTGATCCGCTGGCATCCATCCGGTTTCTTGTCATTGATTGCTGATAAGCGGTGAAATTGGCCATAAATAGTCTGTCTTCATAAATGAACTAAAATTGTAGCTCTGCAAAATGAACTAAAACAGCCACAGGCAACATTGTCGCAAAAAAGCAACAGTGTCGGGATTTTTGCGAAAAACTCGACAGTGCCCTTAAATCTCATTTAGGATTGCCTCACACTTTGCCAGATTCATTTCCTTAACATTTGAGGCACGTAGAAAAATGCAAAAAATATGACACTGTGATTTTACACGAGATTTTTGACAGGCAAAAAATGCGAAAAAGACGACACTGCATTTTCAACGAGATTCCTGACTGGCGAAAAAGGCGACACTATTGTCAACTCCATGTATTTCTACAGACTGTGTAAAAACACTTGTAATTCTGCAGACTGTGTAAAAACACGGGAAAAATCGCAAAACTGGATAAACAATGGATGAAGACTAAAACCGATTAGTCGATTAGTAAGAAGGAGAATAATCCAACACTCTCTCTTAATCTGAATCATTGAATGCCTTGACCTTCAAACTTAGTTCTACACAGAATCTTCTGTGTGCTTCCAAACTTAATGCTTTGGTAAAAATATCTGCTATCATATCTTGCGTTCTACAGTACTGCAATCTGACCTCTTCGTTGAGAACTTTGCTTCTAACAAAATGATACTTCAGTTCAATGTGCTTACTCCTAGAATGAAATCTAGGGTTAGCTGATAAAGCAATGGCACTTTGATTATCACAAAATAATGTCGTCGAAGCATATTGATTCAGACCGATATCTGAGAATAAGTTTCTCAACCAAATTGCTTCCTTTGTAGCTTGAGAGGCTGCGATATACTCTGATTCAGTGGAAGATAGAGCTATTGAAGATTTCTTGCGATTGTTCTAGGAAACTGGACCATTGTTGAGGAAGAATGTAAATCTGGAAGTGGATTTACGAGTGTCTACATCTCGTGCCCAACTTGCATTTGTGTAACCACTGAGAAAATTGAGTTTGTCGTTACCGACTACTCCATAACAAATGCAAAAGTCCATAGTAGCTCGAAGATATCTCATAACTCTGACAAGAGCCTTCCAACATGTTACACCAGGGTTAGTCATAAACTGACTGAGAGAGCTGACTGCATGTCTGGCCTGGTACAGATCATGGCGTACATAAGAGATCCTATAATAGAATGGTAAGGATACTCACGCATCTGCTCCTTCTCATGAATTGTTTGGGGACACTGGTCCTTTGACAATTTGAGACCTGATTCCATTGGTGAGAGAGCTAACTTGCAATTCATCAGATTATATCTGACTAACATGTTGTAGATGTACCTCTGTTGTGATTAATGTAAACCAACTTCTATTTTTTGTCTCTGTGGCTTTGTATACCAAGGCAGAAATGAGCTTCGCCCAGATCGGTCATGTCGAATTCGAAAAATAGCATTGTCTTGGCCTCTTTTATCAGATCGGTCCTATTGCTGAAAAGCAATGTATCATCCACGTATAAAGTGATAATGATAAAAGACTGCTGCAAGATTTGCGAAACAATGGAGATAAAATTATTGGAGAGAAAGGATCAACAAAAAGAGGAATATTAGGCATGCCTATGGTTTGATCTAAAAGAAATCCTAGCTTGTTTTCCAAAGATGCAGCTATGACAGACAGGGAGATCTACATTACCAGAAGGATAGTCGAGATCAAAAACCATGGATTGTCTGGACATGTTCAAAACAAATGCATAATTCAAGTGTCCTAAGCGATGATGCCATAGTAATGCTTTATTGACTAGAACAGAGGTTTTCAAGGCTTGACTAGACTCAGAATAACAATGTACCAATCTGTATAAGTAACTCTGCCTCCTGCCGAGTGCAAGGATCTTATTACTCCTATCAATAATTTTACATTAATCAGATTCAAATTCTACTTTATGACCTAAATCTGTAATTCTACTTATTGATAACAAATTTGTAGAGAGTTTAGGAACATATAAGGCCTTTGATAGTAATTTGAATTGATCATGCTGGAATCGCAATCTTATAGTACCTTCACCTTCAATAGTGTGAGTACTATTGTCACCAAGATGAACAAATTTCTTCGTGCTGTAAGGCATGTAGGAGTTAAAAATCTTGCGTTGATTGGTCACGTGTTGAGTTGCTCCAGAATCCAGAAACCATGAATCATCCAAAAATGCGCTTTGATCTTTGACCATGAATGCGCCTTCGTCCACTTCGACTTGGGGAGTAAACTGTGTTTGCTTGTTGATTAGGTTGTTTGGCTGCGTTCTTCGCTTGGAGAATTCGGCAATACTTGATCTCATGGTTATTGCGCTTGCAATATCTGCAAAACATCTTCTTCTTCGATTGTGGATCTGATGATTGTGCTTGACTTTGAGTCTGTTTTTTATTCGTTGCAGCCTTCTTGGAGCTTTTTTGCTTCTGTCGCTTAGAGCCTTTGCTGACTTATAGAGCCTGAGAGGAGGAAGTAGACGAAGTGTCTTGACTTCTCCTATTGTCTTCTCGCAGCAACATAGTGATAACTCTAGTAAGAGCTAAATCTGAGTGTATCGATATGATCATCACCCAGTTCTCATATGTAGAGGGCAAGCTTGAAAGCAATGTCATAATTGCGTCTTGATCGTCTATGACTGATCCGACAGCGGCCATCTGTTGTAAGAGATTTTAAACTGATTAATGTGATTCTGAAGAGAATCACCAGTAGATATCTTGAATGTAAAGAATTTCTTTCATAGATATAACTTAGTAGCTACATCCCTCACGTCATATAGTGAGTTCAGGATGTCCCAAACGTCTCTTGACATTTT
Source organism: Diphasiastrum complanatum (assembly GCA_029204225.1). Classification (NCBI taxonomy): domain Eukaryota; kingdom Viridiplantae; phylum Streptophyta; class Lycopodiopsida; order Lycopodiales; family Lycopodiaceae; genus Diphasiastrum; species Diphasiastrum complanatum. The sequence goes on from CM055096.1 coordinate 63,016,300, forward strand.
AGCTTCAGCTATGTGTCCAATCTGTGTATCTGATATATTGAGGATAATAAGCATGAAAGCTTTTACCGTCCTTCGATTTCCACTTTGAGTCGTCGTCTTCAGGTTTATTTCTGTACATGTAACAACATCCCATAAGTCGCTGGCGATTAGCAAGGTCTTCATCTTAAATCTCCACAAATGATAATTGGATCCATTCATTTTGTCTGCGATAAGACCAGCTTTACTTTGAGAATCCATCTGGAACTTAGTCTGTCGATTGTATCGATGACGCTAAGATGTAGTAAGAATATCAATTCCCTGATACTGAAAGGTTGAAAGGAACTTAAGAGTGTGATATCAGGGTTGTCCCACACTTTGCCAGAGTCATTTCCTTAACATTTGAGGCACTTAGATGGGATTCCTGACAGGCGAAAAAGGCGACACTGTTGTCAACTCCGTGTATTTCTACAGACTGTGTAAAAACACGGGAAAAACCGTAGAACTGGATAAACAATGGATGAAGATTAAAACCGATTAGTCGATTAGTAAGAAGGAGAATAATCCAACAATCTTAGCCATTACACCTATCTAGCATGTCTGAACTTGTTTTAGCTAGCCTACATGGATTAGCTACCCATGCATGGATGCCACATGCCCCAAAACATGGATGGTAGGTTACTAGCATAAGAGTTTGCCTAAGGTTGGAAGGAGATTCATTCTTTCACCAGCTAGTTGGTTTCTTGAAGATCTTGGACAACTAAGCTCCTTACATATGGTATCAAAGTTTTAGAAGAAATCTATTCTAGAGAGAATAGACGTTTCTTGAAGATCTTGGACAACTAAGCTCCTTACAAATGGTATCAAAGTTTTAGAAGAAATCTATTCTAGAGAGAATGGACAGTTTTAGAGAAGTAGTTTCAAAGCACCACTTTCCTCCTCTCGTGAGATTTTGGTAGTAAGATCATGGGGAAAGGCTTGTGGATTCAATCTAAGGCAGCCAACATCAATTTTATGCTAGGTAGAAAACTTAGTTCTGTAGAGGCAACATCATTTTGCAGGTTTAACATTTTTCTTTTTAGGGCAAAGCACCTTTTCAAGGGCCAAAGCATTCATAACTTCACTAATAGGTATCTAGCTTCAAAGAGACTTTAGAGACACCTTCCCAACACTAATTCGCTACTCAAAAAGAGGTCAACCAAGAAAAACTGGTAACTAATGATGTGTTTGGGATAAAAATTCCATTTTTTGAGCACTTTTCAAGCTTTTGGAGTTGCTGAGTCATAAAACCCTGGCTACCCGAGATTTGGCACAAAGGATCCCCATAGGAGGGCGAGCTAGTGTAAGGGAGCCTTCAGGAAAAAAATCAGGAACGATTGCAAGAAATTTACATTCAATAAGAGGTTGCTCTTTGACTATTCTGGAGGCACAATTCTGAAAACCCTGAACACTGATCCATTGTGTTTGAAGGGTGGGGGGAAACCAAGAACTTAATCAGCATTGTATTGCTGAAAATTGGGCGCACTTTTTGGGCTTTCGAAAAGAGGATATTAGAACTGATTCTTGCAACAAAAGGATATTAGCACTGATTCTTCCAGCAAACTGAGCACATCATTGCTTGTGAATTTTAGTAGTTGTAAGGCATCTTCCAATGCTGATTTTCCAGCAAGTTAAAGCGTGCTTTTGAGCCAAATTTTCAGTACACTTCTGAAGTTATTTAAGGGCTCGTTTTCCCACCTCAGCATCTAAGATTCTACTGAGCACCTGAGATTCTAGTAACTCATCAATGCACTTTTTCAAGCTAGAATTTTGAAAATCAAATCCTGAATCTTCGTCAAGTTTCGACAGGACTTTTCTCTAGGAATCGGAGGTATCTGATGCAAGGCCTTAGAGCTATCTGAGCTTTCAAATTTGTCACACCGTCTTGCATGTGAACTATCACGTTCCAGTTTCCAGCCCACCAGCTCCAACTATTTGCGGAGCGACTTCGAGTCGGTTCGAGATCGAAAGCCAAAGGGTTTTTTTTTCATAAACGAGTTTGGGGAGTGGGCTTTACTCAGAGCCAAAACCTTTATTTAAACTTTCTCTATTTTAGTTTTAACCTTTAAGTTTTACATCCTCGTCTCACAACAATTTAAGCATGTACAGTAGACATTAATAAGTGGCTCCCTTATAGAGGATGATTTATACAATATCTGGAGCATTTTTGTTTGTCTTCTTTGTCAAATGATGAATTTGGATGGGAACGCCACCATATCTTCTTTGGTTAATCCTGCAAGCGGGTCGAGAAGAGCTTGTCATACCCAATCAGTCCCGTCGTAACATTCTCCGCCAAGATGGCCTAGGCATGCTTGGGAGCTTTATTGTTTAAGCTCACGTATGAAGTAAATTTCCTGATATTCTAGTTTAGCATAGATGTTACTATTCTTTCCTGCTTAGTAAACATTTTCTATTAAATTGGTACTGTGACATTGAATGGCCCCATATACAATTGGTCTCGATGGTTACATATAAAGATACTCTATTCTATTCACTCAAGATAACTAATAAAAACATGTACCTCATTAAATTACAAAAAACTTATCTTTCTGGGACTTGGATGTCGATTGCTCAAAGTGTAGTCCTTTGTAACAGTTATAAGTTCCATATACTGATATGCACCCTCTGATTTGTCCAATTTCATGGGTTTTCTGGTCACATGTCATATGCTGATCAGTCTGCAGACATTTGAGCCTTATGGCCCCTGTTATTTCACCCCAAGGCGTTATTGGCTACGACTGTGCAATCTTTCAGCTAAGAACATGTTACCATTATTTTAGAAATGTCTCTAGAAGAGCACTGGCTTAAGGGTCAAAGATCCTTTATCTTGTGGAAGATCTGCCAATGTTGAAATAGGGAGACTGTTGATATACCTAAAGTTCATGAATGATCTGGAAGAAAAAGAGGTGAACCTAGCTAGTGAACAAACTAGTATGTATAGCACGCATACTGACATAAGATGAGCAGATGCTGCAAACAATGTTACTACTGTATACCTACAATTTCTGTCTAAAAGACAGAATTTGTGCTTGGAATAAAAGCTAATATGATTATGATTTAAAAACTACCATTCAGGCTGGAAAAGGTGGAGAACTTACGCACGATGAGACAACAATAATCACTGGAGCTTTAGAGTTAACTGGAAAGACTGCAGCAGATGCAATGACTCCCATTTCAGCAACATTTTCTGTTGATGTCAATGCAAAACTTGACCTGTAATCTGAAGTCTCTCTTCTCTTCTTAACTTTTCAGCTTTTTATAACATTATATTTACGCTCGAGGTTACACTTGGTTCTCGGTTATGTACTCTGCTGTAACCATTGGAAACCCTGCATTTGACAGAAACTTCTGTCTTTGACTTCAGGGAGATGATGAATAAGATTCTGACTAAGGGACATAGTCGCATACCTGTTTACTCTGGAAAGGCTGAAAACATCATAGGACTGATTCTGGTATTTGAATATCTCTATTTTAATCCTCTGTATTCATCTTTGTTCATCCTGGTTACACATGATCAAGGGGGTATAACAATATGAGTATCTCCATTTTGTGAATTGCAACTCCTGTTGGTAGTGTCACTTAAAAAATTGGTCAGAGTGTTAGATTATGTTAGCGATATGAAAACATAGTATAATGTGTTGCCATAGTTCGAGTGTAATAGTTTTTGATTTTTCCTTGGAAAAATTTCCAAGAGAGTTTGAAACTTTAAAGTGAGAATCCTCCCTGGACATATGGAAAAATACAGCATCAGAGCACCGGGTTGAGATCAAGACTTCTATATATGTTAGTTGGTGCATATTTTCTGTATTAAATGCACATGCTGGTTTCCTAGTTTCTATTAGGATGTTTGTCTAATGATTGTTTGGATTTATCTTAAATGACGAAGTTTGGAAGTTCATGACGTGATAATATGATCAGGAAGAATGCATGGATAGCATGAAAGATGGAGTAACTTTATGATCCTGAAAGATACAAAATCAAAGATGGGTTTGGTAAACTTGAAATTCTATTGACATAAGTGATGGCAGTAATACAGGTTCTTTTCTACATTTTTTGATAAGCAAAGCAGTTCCCAAGAGAGTCAATTCTCTACAGGTGATTTCTATCTGATTGTAGAGAAACGTCCGACATAATTGGATGTATTGCTATACCCCAGGAAAATATGGTCATGGTTTGCCATTCGACATAAGACATGTGTCTTCATATCAAACTTTGAAATTTCTCAACTTCACCGAACCTGGCCTGGACACAGACTTCCAGAATAAAAACTCTGATGAGTATGGACTAGGTGTTGTTATATTACTTTCAAGACTCATATCCAAGGGATTGTTGGTTATGTCTTTCCAAGCACTTCAAGAAGTGGTAGGTAAGCATTCAAGGTTTGATAGATTTCCAAAATATTTCTAGGACACACCATGTATTTGCTATTCTTCACTGAGAAGAATACATCATTTAGCAACATATTTTTCACGGCCTTCTGGATCCAGTAACAATATCTAGAAATAACAGAAATGGACAAAGCAGCTTCAGATTTTGTTAAAAAGTTCATAAAGAAGAGAAAGGGAACATTGGTTTAACTTACCTTCACTATCTCTTCCTGCAAGTAAACTATGATGGAGCTGTGTTCTATGTCCAAGTCTTGGCATCTAAAGACATTAGAATCAAGATTTTCTTAGGTATGAAATGCTCTATGCCACCCAATGCAGGAGGTAAGCTTCTGCAGCTTGTGGCTTCTATTTTCACACACAAGGCACTAACCACATTCCTCGTAATGTTATTGGCAATTGAAGTTTCATCAAAAGCTAGTCTTTATTTTGGGACTTCCATCCTTGTTTCCTATTACCTTTGTGGGTGAAAAAGCCACTGACATGTCGTCCTGAAGATAACATTCCTGCTCCGAAAAGTTACGACTTAGTTTTTATTTTAAGAATTCTATCTTTTTTTCCATTTTCTTTGCAGGTGAAGAATCTGCTGACAGTTCGTCCTGAAGATGAAGTTCCTGTCCGAAATATTACAATTCGTTAAATCCCCAGGTAAATCCCATTGAAATTTTATGCACATGGGTACTTTTCATTTGCTGTACTCAAGTATCTGGTTGTGTGGTGCTCTCTTGTGTTGAAAGGCTAAGGTAGCATCGTGTACTACCAACTATTTCATGCATGAAGTATTATGAAACACTAGAAGAAACTCTGTAAGTCATCTCAATGTCATTCATGAACCTTGGTTAAAGGAAATGACCTTGATATTGTATAAGTCTTGCTATTGCAACAAATCTGGTGAGAACAACTCTTGGTTGAATCCTGGAAGTAGTCTATATAGGGGGAGGGAGGGAGGGGGGTTGGGGTTGGGGTGGGGGGGGGTGTTGAGGGGCTTGCAAAGTAGCTATTTGGGGTGATAAAAACATATGATAAAAATTTGGAAGAAGGCACTAACGACTCTGAGTTAGCTTGTAGATTGTTCTCTATTTAGTTTTAGAAATTTATGTTGTGATGTTCAAGGTTTCATAACCGTAATAACTCAATGTATTGTGTGATGATTTATGACTTGAATGTGTTGGGTGTAGTTTCCAATGTCCATATGTGATTATGACAGGGCAGAAAGAGGACAGTTGTTGCACAGTGTACATTGTACATCTTAGTATTTACTTTAGTGTGAAGTTTAACAAAATAGCATACATTTGCTAATGCATCTAATACCATTTCACCACAGCATCACATGGGCTCATATTTGAAATCCAAAGGAATTAATGATCAAAAAGCAACATGAAAATGTGTCAAATAGATTATTGTTCATGGCCTAGTGCAAAGAAGTCAAGTCATCAACTCATGTGGCCTACAAAATAATTAGCTTGGACAAATGTGAATTGAGAATGTTGCCATACAAAGGAACTACTCAACAATGTATCATGTCAACTTGTAAAGTTGGAAAAGATCACTACCATAGCAACGTATAAAGAAATTTCAAACTATGTGAAGTAACCAAGGATGTCCGTACAAAGAGATAATACCTGAGAGACCGGGCACCCCAACTATGCTCAACAAATCACACCAGTAGGTGAAAGAACAATGGAGGATATGTGTTGATATATGTTGTAATAGCACTCTTCAAACTAGGTGCCAAAAATGCTGGAGTGTTGACCATAACTTGCTATATAATTTAGTAAGCAATAGATGTATCTTGATTTCCAAAGGGGGCTCGAACTTTGGACCAAAGAAACTTTTGATGACAAGCTAATCAACTGAGCCAACTTGGTTAAGTAAACAATAGATGAACAAACAACCTTCAAAATGATTTCCAAATAGAGTGCCAAGTAGAGTAAGGCTGTCCATAACGGTTTCCACTATTGCTTAAAAATTTCAGCAAGCAATCGAGAAAGGAAATATGCAAGCACATCTCTAAAAGTGGGCGCTAGCATGCATAGGAGTTTGTCCACCATTTGTACATCCTATAGAAGGTTGAGAAATGTGGAAAATATCTTACAACTAACTTCTACTTCTCAAGATTAATATTTGTGAAGTGCAGCAGAAGCAAGTCATTGTAGGAAAATGAATAACTTGAAAGGTTTAAAAAATAATACAAAACTATATGAAAGTGAGAACACAAACAAAAGCTAGATAATGGATCTAAAAGTGTGTCAATGGTATTTTGACTTTCAAGAATCAGATTTGCAAATTGTAAAGTAGACTAGGAGTGTCTTACCGAAGGAAACGCAATGAATACAAAATTATGAAAGGCATGATCTTGAGTTAGGAATGTCCAATTAATGAGCTGACATGTAAAACAGATTGTCACAACATCTAACCAAAATCTGTTTGCGTAAAACAAAACATTCCCTTATGTTGAACGAACTTTGACCTTCAATATCTTTTATAGAAGACTCTGATTGACAAGCTTGAAACTGTGATGAACTTATTTTTAAGTATAGATTTTAAATATTCACAAGGAATTCGAAATAGAATAATTGCTAAGAAACCAATGCAACTGACAAAACTCCATTCTGATTACAAACAAAAAACGCTATGGCCCAAAATGTGTAGTCAGGCCTAGAGAGAGATAATGGCCAAAGAGAAAAGATCGTCTACAGAGATAAGATGACTATTGAGAGAAGAAAATCAGCAATCAAAGAAGGCAGGAAAGTGCTTTGGTATCATGTTATGGACTCAATTACAAATATCGGCCTTACAAAAATATCAAATAACATCCACAAAGCATTCTCCAACTTCAATTCAAGTCAAGAGTTATCGGTAGAAGAACAATGCAAGGCTCCCATATATATAGCCAATTAGTTTAGTGTAGTTAAGTCCCACTCCTGGGCTAGTCGATTGTGAAGTCCGAAGTGATGGGAATGAAGACTTACAACATAAGATCATGGGAAGACCCGTCAAGACGGCTGAGCTGAGACCAATGACAAGAGACCCCCGACACGCTCAATAGGAACACTCATACCCAGAGAGGCTAGGGTAATATGAGTAGACTGTAGAACCCCCTAGGAAAGAGCGGAATGGAAAAGGGTGATCGACAAGTGAGTCTTGGGAGGGCCACTAAGTCTGAGGAGGCAATACCTTTGAAATCTAGTAATCAACTGAATCAGATTGTACCTTCGGATGAGAGGACGGTGAAAGCGACATAGAATGTGAAGAAATAGATGAATTAGAGTGAACATCCCCTGTATACTATCCCCCTAGATCTAGTTCTTTGTCCAGCACTTCATGATAAAAATTGATATTCTATTTTCACTAGTAGCAGTCCATTGATTGTTATTAATTTGGACTCCAATTCAAGTCAAAGTTGAATTACCACTTCTCTACTCTAGAGATGTTCAGTTCTGATTTTTCAAGAACTTAATCCCAACAAGGCTTCCCTAACCCAAATTCAATGTAAACTAATCCTAGTTAGCTAGGGGTATAGCAAGAGATGGTCTTATCCTAAATAAAAACTGAGGTGTACTCTTCACATTTGAGAACTCTTCAAGCTTTTTTGGTTTGTGTGCCTACAATCACACAAGTGTGCCATATTCTAGTTAGTCTGAATGTACTGAATGGAAATAGTTTGTAATCTCTATTCATTGAATAATGCAAGGATATTCTCATCTCATAAGCATCTTATGTTATTTCCATGCTATTTATCTGGTTTATTTTGCAACAAAATTGTTTTAGTTTAGTTTTGTTATGGCATAGGCACACAGCAATTTCAGGATGAAAGCTGTTGAATTTGCAGCCCATCACTCTAAATTCTTCCTGTTTTTCAAAGCCTTGCATAACCATGCAGTTAATAATCAAATCACAAGAATTTAATTCCATGTGGAATGCCAATCTCATTTAAGATTTAGCAATCAATTCTGGATTAAAGATATCTATTCCAGAAACAAGAAAGGTAGACCGTTATAACTTATAAGTAGCTCATCAATTACTTTCGCCAGTCAACTATTGTAATCACCTTGCACCTGTGCCCTAATATAGGCATGTAATTGCTTGATCCCTTCTCCATCCTGTCTTGTTTGCTTTGATCAAAAGTCTTTTAGAAGTTTGCTTTGATTCACCTGTGATATTGAATGACCTTGTCCAAGATATTTGACGCTTTGTATTCTAATTTGGGTATCTGTAAGTCCAAAAATAACTTAGGAATGCCCCCCATGCAGCTTTTCTGTAACCAGAAATAACTTGTCTTCTGAGCCATCATATTGGCCTTTAAGTATCTGAAATTACTTAAGTTTCCCTGTTCAGAGCATCTTTGTCCTGCGTTGAAATCATATAGCTTAGCTAGTAGCAATATCTCCCAGGTAACGTGATGCCTTCCCCTCCAAACTCAGCCTCCTTGTGTCCTGTTGCAACCTTCATTGCATCACTAAGTTCTTCAAAGGCCTGAATTAACAAGGACGAAATTGAAAGAAACAATTCAAACAGCTTCTTTTGTTTTGGGAAGTCCCTTCATTAAGCTTGGCATTTACTAATACGCTGTTAAAAGCATGTCACAATGTTGTACATGACCTATGGAAACAATCAGAGTGTTTTTTTTGTTATCAGGGTGAATGAAACAAGGCCTCTATATGAGATCTTAAATGAGTTTCAGAAAGGTCACAGCCATATGGCTGCAGTAGTAAGGGAATCGGACAAAGATGCCAAAAACTTGTGCAAAAATCAGGGAACAAAGTCTGAAATGAGATTCAGATCAATGAATAGAACAATGCAAGGCAAGGAGTCTCTCTCTCTCTCTCTCTCTCTCTCTCTCTCTCTCTCTCTCTCTCTCATGTTATATTTTATGATAGATTCAGAGATTTTGTAATCATTGTAAAGATCTATTCAGTCATTGCAGTTTTATGTTTTCAGTACTATTATATTATCACCTATTTTCAAACTGGTTTAGTCAGTTCAGTTTTAGTTTCTGAGACTAAAACTGCAACATTCCCTCAGCATGAATTATTTGAAATGTAATCTTTTCAGTCTTATGTACCTTTGGGTACATCACAAAATATTACTACTGTGTTTCTTCCTTCCATTGTCTTTCTGTAACGTGTGAAGAAGTATTTTCTTGCATCTAATATCAGCTGTTTTTTTTTTTTTCTGAAAAATCTTTGCCATTGCGTTATCTGCTATAACAATCATGCCAATGAAAGTTTAAAAAAAGTGGATGGTCCATCTGTATGGAGTAGCTTGCACATTTTTTTTATCAATAATAAAAATTCGTCCTTCCAATTTTTCGTAGTTGTTCTTGTGCTGAATGACAACATTCACATGCCAATCTTCCATAGACTTTAATTTTGTATTATCAGACTTTGAAAGTAGGTCAATTTTTCATGTCCACGCCCTTACTGAAGTTAGTAAATGATATCAACATGTTACAAATATGTAGTCTTTTGTATGATTTGGTTTTAGTCTAGAGTGCCTGGAGTGTTTCAGTGGAAAAAGTTTCTAAACTGTGTATCTTGTGCCCTGGAGCAGACTTGTCAAGGCTTATCGCACTAGAATTATCTGAAGAAGAGCCTCCAAAAGGAAGTTCACATACCAACAAGGGGCTGTCATCCAACAGGCAGAGATTATCTCTGAAAAAAGATGTTTGTGATAGTGGTTCAGATTCTTCTGTCAGTGCTCAGCGTAGGCAAAAATGGGAGCGCACTGGCTCCAAAGAGATACTGCACCTTAGTCACAAATCTCTAGCAGGTTTCGTAAACAGTCTGGAAGCTGTTGGCATTATCACAATGGAAGATGTGATTGAAGAGCTCTTACAGGTTCTGAACACCATCTCCTCAACACTTAAAGAAAAAATCTGAAAATACACAGTTTGCACAAGTAATCTTGAGTAGGACTAATTGTGATACTAAGGGTTTTTCCAAAACCCCGTGGTATTTCACCAAAGGGTGAGATTAAAGAAGAGTCTACTTGGAATTTAGAAAATCAAAATGGCAACAGTGATGTCTCAGATAAATTCATCAGTCATGATAATTATCTTTAGATTATTAGAACGTACTATTGAGGTTAGAGTAATAGAATGACAGTGAAGAACTGGCCAGCTCTCTCTCTCTCTCTCTCTCTCTCTCTCTCTCTCTCTCTCTCTCTCTCTCTCTCTCTCTCTCTCTCGTCAGTAGACATGTTTGTGGTTATTGATATTATTCCAGTTCATATGCTATCTCAGATGATACGGGCTAAGCCCTCTGTACCACATCATATTATACTGGTGGAGTTTGTCGTCCCCCCTATTCAGCTAGAGGCTTGCAGGTATCAGTTCTGAGGAAAAAAGGGGGGGGGGGGGGGGGGGGGGTTAATTCTCTGATTGTGCTTATCAGCCCGCGCGTTGCAGGCTGGCGCTGGGATTGCCTTGTTAAAAAGGGGGGGGGAGGAGCTATTATTACTTGTACTCCTCTTTGAAATGACAACAGGGAAGGGGAGGCAGCGCGCTTCCCCACGGCCCCATTCACCTTAGTACCATATAGAACATCTTTGAAAGAAAAGTTTTGTGATGCAAAGTTTAGTTAAACTTTGAAAGAAAAGTTGAAACTTAATTCCTAAGTTGAACTATGAGCTCTTTGATGAAAATCTTAAGGGAGCTTATGAACTTTTTAAACTTAAAAGTTGAAACCAAGCCCAATCTTGGAGAAGCTGTCCTTTCAAGTTCGTACCTCTCTCCTTCTCCCTCTCTGTACCTGCAGATCTCAAAGTTTGGAGAGGGGTGTGGTACATAGGAGTTTGGAGGTGGGAGAGGGAACTTAACCATATTCTACAGTTCTTTGGAGTCCATGGGCCATGTGGCACCTTTAGATGGCCCCACATGGTGAGAAGGATCTAGAAAGGACACCTGGGCCTTTCTTGGGCCCCACTTGTCCTTTTTGCATGAGGAAAGGGGAGGGAGAGGGTAAAGGAAGTATGTTCACTTTCCTCTATCCCATTCTCAAAGTTGCTTGTAGAGTTTCTTAGTGCTCAAACTTACTTGTTTTGTTGAGCCCTTCTTCTCTAGTTGTCAGCCCTCCAAATTTGCTCCACTCATGACCCATTGGAGATTCCTTAGGGTAGATGGGGGAATATCTCAATGGATTTTATCACTAGACTACCTAGGACACAATCTAAGTTTGAATTCCTGATCATAGTTGTGGATCAGCTAACTAATATTGCTCTTTTCATTCCAACTAAGGATGTTACAACTCTGCAACGGTCGAGGTGTTCCTGTCAAATGTCACTACCCAAGTCCATTCTCTTAGACATGAACCGTAAATCCACAAGAAGGTTTTGGTCAACAATGTTCTCCCATTTGGGTATAGGTATAGATTTGACAATGAGCAGTAGTGAGCACTTCAGAGAGATGGGTAAACAGAAAGAGCTTACAAGTTTTAGAGGACATGCTTTGAGCATAGCTCAGTGATGCACAAACTAATTGAGTAAACTTTTTAACTCTAGTCAAGTTCGCGTTTAATGAGGAGAGATGTGTCCATGAGGACAAGTCCATTCAAGTATACTTATGGTTACCGATTGGTGTGTCTACCATAAGTACTCCAGGAAGAGTACCAAGCATAGTATTGGCTTGAGGCTGCAAGGCAAAACCATTTCAAGGCTTAGGCACGAGCTGAAAGCTATGGACATGAGCATCATACCTTCGAAGTGTTTTTGTGAGTGCCTTCCAAGTCAAAGGCCATGCACACTACTAAGTGTAAGAAATTATCACCATGATATTGTAGACCATGGAAGGTCATTAATAAAATTGGTGAGGTGGCCTATAAACTAGAATCAAACCTCAAGGATCTAAACTACATCCAGTATTCTATGTAAATCGCTTGCAGAAATGCTTAAGCCTTACATTAAGGTGGCAAGGCTTATGTCACTAGTGGAAAAAGATGTTATGGATCATGGACTAGCATGCATCTTAGATAGGAGGGAGTCAATTGAGGAATCCTATCCTCCAAGGATATCTTGTTATGTGAAAAGGACTTGCCTTGTTCGACGCTACTCGGGAGAGTCATTATAGGCCTGTCAAGCATACCCTAAATTTGTCATCGAGGAACAATGACTTTCATGAAAAGGGTGAAAATGTGAGGCCCCAATCATGGTCCTAATGTACCTTGGAAGGGCCAATGACTAGTTAAGTTTGGTGACCACTCATGGCAGGGACCACAACCCACACTAGAGTACTAGGCACCCAAGTCCTTGGGTGTATCACCATAGGTAAGTCGGCGGTGAATAGGCTCATCATGGACTCACCAAGTCAACCCATAGTTAGGGGGGCAATGTATAGGTTTAGTTCTAAAGGACCATCTAGGCATGGTTGGGGCACTTGGGTGGCTAAAGATTAATTTGGATACATATTCAGGGGTCAGGATTGACATGGCATCGTTGATCACCCATGCATGAGTGCCATGTGTCAAATGACTAAAATCACCTTAGGTAGTGGCAAAGCTAGAGGAATAGTAGGTGGACTTGGTGCTTGAACTGCATGAACACAACCTTTGGTAGGCTTCGTATGAATCGCTCTAGAGTAACATCACCAAGGGAAAAAAACTACTATGCACCAAGAATGATATCATAGTACTTGAGAGGATCAATGTGAAATTAGCTTGCCAAACGAAATCCCCATTTGTCACTCAATGCATTGAAGAATTCGAGGACTAAAGAAAAATGTAGGAACTAGCATGACTTTCTCAAGACCCTCATGTACTAAAAGGTTCAAGGTCAACATCTCCACAGGAAGAGGAAGCACAAGGCAACCTTCAAGTACTATAAGTGGGAAGAGCACTCAAAGAGCAAATACATGAGGGAGAGGACTCTTGTGATCACCCCAACTAGGCTCAAAGAATACCAAACACACAAACAATAGAAGGGAACCATCGTAGAGATGAAAAATCAGCTCTATGCACATAAATTACATTGGAGGTAGAAGAAATTTTGTACTGAGAAATATTTTGTACGATATTGCTTAGGTGCACAATAGGGTTATTTGGCTATGGAAAATGTCACCATTTTTTTTTTCCCTGATTCTTTATAAATTCCAAACTATATCACATAGGTGCATGACAAGCTTAGGGTGGTTAGGGTGCAGTATCCAATATCACAAAACAAAATTGAATCGAATTATTTTTTGTAAAATATTGCTTGTATGTGTGAGAAGCTATTTCGTTGTGGGCAAATGGGCTAGGGAGCACATATTAGATTTCACAAAACCTGAATCTAATCAATGTTGCAAAACGGATCACAAAAAAAAATCTATGTCACATTGCCAACTCAAGCATTCAATTTGTTTGAGTTGGGTTAGGCCGACCTTGGTTCACTAACAACTAGAGTGCCAGTTGATTGCAAGCTACGGTGATAGCTGATAACCACAACTAGGCATCTATCCGAATTAGGGTTGATTATGTGAAAAGTAGCAACCAAGTGAGACCATCTAGCAAGCCTAGGTTGAGTATGGTTGACATTTGGAGTTAATTGTCTAGCTAAGAGGTTATATGACAAACTCCATGGATTGTCAAGCTAACTATTGGGCCATGTTGGTTAATGGGGTTATTGTTACCACCATGTTGGAAGGGAGCAATAGGCATAGAGAGTTGGTCATCAACCTCATCGACAACTATGAACAGATTCATAGATATTGGCATCAATGAAGCATATAGATTAGAATCGAGGCGGCATGACAAGAATAGCTAAGAGACATCACATTAGATCATAGCTACAAGCAATGGACAACAAAACCCCTTCCAAAAATCTGAATTGGCTTGTGTGATGCTTCTTTGATTGTGGTTGGCTCCTGTGAAAGATATTCGGACTAAGAGAATGATCAATATCAGAAGGTAGGAAAATGAATGACAATGTCTCCTACATAATGCATAGAGAAGCCTTAAAAAAGGTAGCTTCTAGACAATAAGATAATGCTTATGCATGAAGTAAATAATAAAAGTAGGAATGACAAATGTAATAAGCCGAGTCCATAATTCAAGGCATCCCTGTGACTTGGGTGAAAAGTGTTTTTGGCTCCTTAGTTTATTGTCTGAGCAAATGCAATTTCTATCATAATGTATTTTCTATCTTTTGGTTTGCAAACTTTTTGACATTTAAATACTATTTTCTAACTTAAATATGATACAATAAGGATAGGAGTTCTTTAATTGCACAGGGAGTAACAATTAAAGCTTGCAAAACACCCAAAAAGAGTCTACTCTAGTTGATGAACAATTTTTAATCTCCTAAAGCTACAACAAGATAGCACACTTTTAGACATATAACAATATAGTCAAATTTTAAAGGTACAAAAAATTCTTTGATTTTATTAGCTTCTTTTGGCATGATGCAAAAAGTCAAGAACTACCTAATAGTGGTCTTACTAATCACATGTGAAATTCCCGCTAAGCCAAATATTTTGTAAAAAAATTTGTGGTGTATTTTTTTGATGTTGTTTGGAATTTTGTAATGGACTAGAAAACTTCAAAAAAAACTCATTTTGGGCAAATGGAGCCAAGAGAATGCATAAAGTAAGTCTTGGAGCTAGTCAAAGTCTCCTTGCACTCCAGCCTGCTTGTGTTGTCATCAAGGTCAGGGTCTTCCTTAACTCAATTAAGCTAAAACTTCCAAAGTGGATCTTGGAGCACAAAGCCATGCTTCCGCGTTGCCAAAAGGGCATTACTCTGAGCCACAATTACCAGAATACAAAAAAGTTTTCAATATGGCACCAAAAATGGGAATGCATGTCAATTTTGAATACACATATGAATGAATATGCCACATAATCATGCCATATTATTGACATTGTCAAGTTTCAGACATAAACAACTTTTTTAACTATAAAATTAGAACTTAAGATGCCCAAAAACAGCGTGTAAATGGTCCAAAGATGATTGGAAAACCTGAAACAGCCTAAAAACTTGAATAGTTTGCTTTTTCTCTTCCAAGATAAATTTTATAAATAACTCAAAAACAGCACAATACGGCATTTGCAGCCATATTTGGGGCCAAAGACGTTTTTCTTTTTGTTTTGGCCTCTGATTCCTTGAAAATGTTTAAACACCATTTTCAACAGGTGTGTTCTGGTAACTATGCTCTGAGCCTCTAATTGGATCTGGATCCATAAAGTCATTTGTCCCACCAGACTCATGAAGTCGGATAGTACAGTCAAATTTTTGTTTTTATAAGCAATATTGTCAGCTCACAAATAGAATTATGGTTCAGTTTTGTGCCTCATTGGACCAGTTTCCCTTGACTAGCAATTTCCTTTGACTAGTGACTGTATATGACGACAAGTTTGCTAAGCTATTGGATTTTCTAGAAGCTTCCATGTGTGTGTGTTACAAAGTTTCCATAGTTTGGAAGTGGAAATAATGTTTAATTTTTGGACTGGTTCTTTTAAGGTGTAGTAGGCTAAGGTCTTAATGTGGCTCAATGGGGCTAATGTACTCAATATCATCTGCTTGGGAGAAACTTGACTACATCCTCTTTTTGTTCGAAATCGATTGACTCTATTTGATGTAATACTATGTCTTTAGCAACTAGCTTCTTTCATCTGGCCATAACTTTTCTTTCATGTACTCATTTTTGCAATATTTATGCATCTGCTAGATTTCAACACTGATCTTCAGTTGAATTTAACTCTAATGTTCACTTTCAGGAGGAAATTTTTGATGAGACAGATGAATACATTGATGTACATGACAAGTGAGTTCTTATTTTCAATAATTAAGAAAAAAAACTAATCAAAGAGATTTTTGTTGTGGAAACCACTTGCTTCGTTAGCTACTAATTTATGCAATATGCTGATTTGAGAAGGAAAATGTCATCTAACATGTACTCTGGATTGCTGCTTTTGATCTCTACAGGATAAAAATCAATATGTTGCTTCCTGAAGCAAATTCTCCTTCCAATCCACCTACAACCACATCGGTTTCATCGACATCTTCATTAGAGAAAAGGTCTTTGAAGACTTCTTCAGTGCCTTCTCCTCAACATTCTCTAGCAACAAATTCACTTTTATCACCAGAGAAACAAGTTACAGGGCCTAAGCCTCCATTGCCACATACTAATACACTGCCATTTTCAGCTCTTACAAGCCTAGGCTCACAAAATCAACATATTGGTTCTCCAATTGTAAGTGTAAACTATGGAAGAAATATGTGGCAACTATATTTCATTTTACTTTCTTAAAGCAGCAAGTTTAGTTCTACATCAAGAAGTTTTTTAAGTATGCCATGAGGGATGCTAAAATTCTTTTTTCTCAATTTTGTGATAGGCGAGGCTTTTTATGTCTTCCTTTTTTAAATAATCATTGCTTCAGCAAGCATTGAGCCCTTTAGTTGTTGAAATAGTTCATTTTCTAGCTACTAACAATGCCTTCTTGTTATAGGATCAGCTTTACAATAATGTACAAGCTTGTGTTATCTAGTTTGCAATACCTTATGTTGTGGGTTCTCTAAGTGGCTATATTCTTCAAGTGTTCTGTTTCAAGTATGCTTAATATGCCAATTTCACGATGTTTCTATTTATTGTTCTCTTATGACTCTCCACATTTGCTACATGAGAGTGTTAATCCTATCTTCTTCTTGAGCCTATTGCACATATGTCATCTTTGGCTCTATAAGAAGTTCCATTCTGACATTAGGTATGTCTACAACTTACGTCGTTCCTTTCATTGCTAGTACATACAATATACTCCTATAGTCCCTCCCACAACCATTACTATTACTTCTAGGTGGTGTTTGTTAGAAGCCTCCTTGTCGAAACCGACCAAGGTAAGGACACAATCAAGTGACGAATGCTCTTTTACTTCCCATTGATAGAGATACTACCATCTCATTCCCATGCATTGGAGCTATAGGCCACCATCAAGCATGCTCAGGTCTCCACTAGGCTATAGTGTACCATATCATTGCATCCTACCTACATCTTAAGGCTAACATATGATCCTCGCCCAACCATGTGGGAAGAGCTATCCATTCTCCAGGTGAGCATGAACGCCAAAATCATAGAGATTCACCTCTATATACATAGTGTAGGTGGGGTCACCTCCACCAACATTATCATGTCCAAACCACGGGTCAATAAACAAGGGGTCGTCGCCCCACACCAATAGAACATCACACATAGCACCCAAACGATCTATAGTTCCAATTAAGCATTTCGTCCTCTTCTTAAAGTGAGTGTCACAAGCCTATAACCAGAGTCAAAATCGTAAAGGGTCAATAGATGCTAGAAACCACAGTCAGGTGTGTGTTTAGATGACACACTCAATAGGTCAGGACAATGTAAATGCCATACGTAAGTTAATGGACCCAACAAATGTTTGGTAGCAGTAAGGCCTAACTTGAGCATAGGGCTAACGTTGGACAAGGTCCTAAGGTAGGTATTTCATGTATACGCAGTTAGGTGTCCTGTGACACTAGGAGAGGTGTCATTGCACTTGGTGTAATGCATGCTAATAGCTTACACTGGCCTAGTTGGGGCACTTTCTATAGAAAGAGAGTGTGATGGCTGGGTGGATTAGACTATGCTAGTTCTACTATGGTTGCAAAGTATCTAACACTAGTATCAAAGCCATTAGATCAATATGATGATAGTACACTACTAAAAGGACATTTACACTCACAATCACACAAGTTAATTTCCAAAGTTTCACCTTTACCACCAGGGATTTTGATATTTTGTGTTGTAGGTTTTTCTCTTTCAGAGAAAATTTCATCATATGTCCATGCTTGTTGCAGATGAAACAAAAATTTGTCTTTTTAGTCTTGATCTAGAACATAAAGTTTCTTCTTCTTCTACGTTTTCCATCAACAGTTTCTTCTCAATCAACAAGTTTTGAAGAAGAGATTAGGTTTGATTCTTCAAAGTTTTAATTTTCAGCGCATTTTTGCATCAGAAATGCAACAAAAAATCAGCAAGATTAAAGCCTGAATTTCAGCGTGTCTTGTGATCCAATATTAGTGCACTTGGCTAGTATTTTTGGGTGCCCTCAAAGGATCAAAATTGAATTGGATTTAGGGAGTGCCAACGACCAGTTTCAAGCAACAAAATTTCCTTAGATCATCTGGCCAAGGACTGGGTTCACTTTTTTTAGAATTTCAGTGTCTCTTGAAGTGGACATCAATGGACCTTGTGACTAGCATAGTGAGTTTCTAATAAACGTCTACAACACATTTTCTTGCTTTCTTCCAACAGCTGTTTCTTGCAGGACATCAGCGAGTTCCAACGCATTTTATTTCAAGTACAGTCATGTCCCATCCAAAGACTCAACCTTGTAGTGCCCCATCTGTATTCCCCAAAGCTAGCTCCAAAGTTGCTCTTGAATGGTTCCAAACCAAAACTTGAGAATACATTGAGATGCGAACTCCAAAGCCACCATCAAGTCCCTCACATGACTGTGCATGCCAATATCTTCCATGGCCCAAACCAAATGATCTGTACCCATTCATCACTGAAACTTGCATCCTTGATGCAATATTGATATGGCAAATTGACTTACTTAGCCACACTGACAGTTGAAGCAAGGTTGCATCGAACCGCGGTTCGAACCTCGAACCACGATTCGAATCGTTCGAACCATTCGGAGCCGGTTCGAACCGGATTTAAAAAAAAACAAAAAAAACAAAAAACAAACTCCCAAAAAGCCAAAAAAAACACGTTCTGAGATTATTATTTTTTTCCGGTTCGATTTGTTTTCCGATTCAAACTTTCAGTAGTGATCAGGACGTGACCCATTATCGTCATATCAGTCAGGCACTGGTCTCATAGTTGGCTACTTGGGTTAGCCCAGTAGCCACATTGATAGGACATTAGCTTGTATAGTGGATTTTGGTTTCGTTATGCTATACTCGAGGGCATGTCTTGGGTTTGGTTGTTTAGGCCATATTGGGCCTTATTCTAGTTTGGTGACACTTGTTGATCCCATGCAGTTTGGGGCTTTTCCTATATGTACAGTGTTTCCTTGTAATCTATTAACTTTTGTTGTGCCATCTTTGAGAGCTTGTGAGGAATGGCTATGGTGATTGATCGATGTGATTTGCATATTACACTAGATTCTATTGGAATTTTAACTTGGTATCAGAGCGGCAGGGTGATGTAGGTATGCACGATCCGGTGAAGCCAACGTTGACGTCTTTCACCAGAAAATCGGCAATAGAAGCGTCTCAGGGGAGACAACTCCATACAGGGTATCGGCAGTCTGGATGGCAGGAGACAACAAAGTTCCTTTGATCGGAGCTTCAGGGAAGTGATCAGAACGATCGTCGTAAGTGGCATTCACGGAAGAATTCTAGAAAAACTTGCAGTTCAGTGGTTTCGGGGAAATCATCGGTGATGACTGTATAGTTCACTGTATGGACAACCGTTCAGCGTAGTGGAGGAGGTAGAGTAGGATTAGATTGTGAATGCGCGGTTTTGTATCGTGATCCAAGCCCCCATAGCATAAAAGTGCAAGTGAGAAGATGAGGTGAGGGCGCAGACAGCGCGCGCGCTCCCACTCAAGTTGAGTGATAGCGGCTGGAGATGATTTGTGAATGAAGGAATCCGATTCAACGCGCTGGTGCATTGTAGACCGTAGAATGGAATCCAAAGAAGATCCATCGCGGAGATTGCAAGGATTACAAGAAGGGTGGGCCGTCAGGTAAAGACTCACCTTTGGATGGGCATGAAAAAGGCCCTTGAAGAGTTGAAAGGTGAAATTGAAGACTCTTCATTAAAACATTTCAACGGAAATGCCTTTGAAGGGACCCGACTTTTAAAGTCACCAATTCTTCATTAAAAAACTTCATTACAAAGTTCCAGTTCATTTTTGCAAGGCATATTTTGAATTTCATCACCATTCCATTGAGCGGAGCGCGGGTGACCTGGTGATGGGCTACATTTGCCATTTGGGCATCGTAGGGCCAAATTTGGAACTATTTTTGGCTTGTGAAACTTGGTGCAGGGTGGTACAATGAGGCATTATCGTTTTGAAATCATTATTGCTTACTTCTGACAGGGTAACAAGGTGTTTGGGAGCGGTAAATGTGGTATAGGGGGCGAATGATAGCGGAATTGTGTGGAGAAAGCTATTATTGGCGACAAAAGTGTAGTTTTGGCAGTGTGACTATTCATCATTGGCAACAATTTTGAGAGGGCAAGCAATCACAGGTGATAGTTGCATGGACACACGCATCTGTAGCTTGGAAATTTCTCGTTCGGAGAGAAATATGGGCTAGCTTGGAGGTACACACATTTTGGCGGTCATAGGTGATTGAAGAGCCAGGTGGAAACCATAATTGGGCAAGATAGCGGACTTGCATTGGACTAGCTGTGTGTGGGACACATGGAGGATGAAGAACGGGTCAATAATCACACTTTGGATGCTCATGGTGAGTGGTAAGGGTGATGTTTTACGGATTTTGCAGTTGGTAAGTCAATATTGATCAAGTCATTGTAGCTGTGAAGGAGTGTATCAGGTTTGTCATCGATGAGATACACTTCAACGCAAGGTTACACCCCGATTCAAACTGGCCGATTCTTTCCGGTTTCTTTCTAGCATACCAAATTTTCAAAAATCATATGGTTTCTTGACTTATGTCAACGAACATCAACAATATTCTCTGGTATCATCAATCCTCCAACTCAACTAGTTCACCTTTCAAAATTAGGTCATCCTTTCTAATAAGGTGTTCTTTTTAATGACATATGTGGATCACAAGATGAACTCTAACTCCAACACTGACTTCGTTTGGAAGATCTAGTTGATAAGTGACTCGGTTGATTTTCTTTCCAACCTTGTAAATACCGCTATATTGTTGAGATACCTTACGACATTTTTCAATTCGAAGTACCTTAGAATATCTATAAAACTAAGCTCTATTCAAAGCGGTATCAATGCTTTCTTTTCCCACTTACAACATTTCCTGCATATCTTGCAAGAAATCAAGTACAACTTGGATCTCAAGACCTTTGAGTCTTACAGAAACTGGTGAATGAGGCCCAAGGCCATACATCAACATAAAATGGTTGCATCCAATGGAAGCATGCTTGGCACTATTATGCGAACTCAATCATTGGGAGATAATTTTTTCCAATCAAACTGCCTTTGGGACACATATGCTCTAAGCATATCCTTCGTAATCTTGTTGATATGTTATGTCTGCCCATTAAATTCCGGGCGATCCAAAAAACTTCATATACTAAGGGTTGTTTCATGTTTTTCAAAGACTGATTGCTAGAATTTGCCAAAAAAATTGGAGTTTTGATCACTAACAATGTCATTTGGCAAGCCATATAATCTGAACAGCTTTTCCACAAAGAAATTGGGCTAGGCTCTCACCTACTACCCAAATAGCATTACAACCCTTCCTGGTTCTAAGGTGTCTAGCCTATAGTCTCATGTCCTGATTCGAATCGGCCTGATTCGACGAGCTCAAACCGATTCGAACCGCCCATCTAGAAATTGAATAGGTCGAATTGGTCAAGTTGCAAATTTTTTTGGTTTAAAGGTATCCAGGCATGAATTTAGAATCTATATTCTACAAATTAGGTTGTATACATAGTACATACTACCTACAATGTACATTAAGCATTCAAGTAATGTTTCATGTCTGATTCAGGATTAATTGGACATATGGTTCTAACAGATTTGGATTGCCAATCTGGAAATTGAAGTTACTGAACTCTAGAGCTAAGAGGACGAGTCTTAGCTGTACAACTAGCTACTATAGTTAGTGGTTCACAAAGTAACAAATACAACTCAAATTGGACCTTAGCATAATCAATTAGTCTCTCCAATCCTAAGGCATCAACAACATAATTTGACTTACCTATATGATTTTGTATCAAATTTAAACTTTTGAATGAGTCTCAACCATCTACTCCTATGGGCTTTAAGGTCAATGAGCATCACATATACTTAAGAGGTTGACGATCAATCATCACTATACTAGCACCATATAAATAATGCTTGTTGTGAAGCGCCAAGGACAAAGTGTAACGTTAACATCTGTCATACTGATTCTTTCATGATTTAAGTGCTTTTCCCTTAACGTATGTATATAAGTGTTGTGTCTTTATTTTACTTTTTTATGTTCTATCCGCCTAGCTTTTCGTCCATCCATTGCTCAATGCTCTATATAATTGGATTACCAAGCACTCTTGGACATTGTATCTAGCATCGGTTTTCTTTATATGGACCATATATCATTGTGGTTTGGTATTATTGTGTTTTGATATATAGTCAATATTTTTACTTTGTGATATTGGGATCCATTTGCTATGGTGCACATTTCGTCTTCCATCAACAACACTCTAGATAGTGGGAACAATATACTTACTTGGTTCATATGCTATTATTGGTTCCTACGCCTAATTCATATGTATTTGCATAATTGCAGTTTCCAAACATTTGTGCTCTCTAGGGTGGCAACATTGTTGTTCCTTTGAAGTCATCCTACAAGTCATGATATGGTATTATTCCTACATTGTTATTGATTTATGGCTCCGATTGGTGGCGTGATTGATCTTTGAACCTTTCTCTAACACCCTTTGTCAGTACTCTAGGATATTTTTGTAGTTTCACTTGGCATTCATAGAGAATGCATTATATTTAGATTCGTTTAAGCTCTCTCAAGAATAATATCATAGCAGTGGTTCATCATAGTAGGCTTGGTTTTGTTCTTGGTCCATTTTTATTGCTTGTTTGCTTCAATGTTTCATCCTTTTGAGATAGGTGATTGGAGTCGAGTGCCCCATGTGTGCTTAGTACTCTATGGTACGATTAGTGTTGAAGAACACATTATAGAACAATTTAAGTTTATGTAGAATGTATGAAGTCTTTGTCATCGAGGATCGATGACTTCTTGAAGGGAAAAGAAATGTTACCCAACATGACTCTAGACCAATTAGTCACTAGAAGGCCAATTGACCATATGACAAGTTGTCAGAGATGATGAGAACTTATCGTTGTGGGCCTAACTATCAGTGCTATATTCATGAATGTGACTTTTGGTAATACTTTATTAGTTATTTATGAGTTTTATGGTCATTGTTGAGCCTCCAACCTTAGCTCGCAGGCTCTAGGGCTTTGGATAGTGTAAATATGCATGTGCTTCCTATGGACTTGTGGATTGAGTGTGGAGCACCACTTAGCTTAGATCAGCTTAATTTTGGCAACTTTTGCTCATCATTTAGTTCGATTATTTCAGCTTAGTATCAACAATTTTTTGTGGACATCATTATAATTCATTGATTATAGTTGTTCTCCAATGCTTTACTGGTATCTCTACATTCTCCTCTCGATTTAGTGTTTGTTTTGGTGTCATTTTGTTTGTAACTAAAAAAACTACTTCTCAAGCTCATAAATTTGCATCTCCTTTTCTTGTATTCTATATGTCAATCTCCAATCAACTTTCTTTCCAATGGCTTTGTTCATAAATTGTTTTCTCATGTATCTTTAAGTCAAGTCCCTTGAAACTTCTAGCTCAATTTTTTTTCTTCTTTCTATTTAAATTTTGGAAGAGTTCCTTCATTGGTGGTTGTACATGATGTCATTTTGAGATGGTTGTTTTGGTATTTACCTTCACTCCTAGAAAAAGGTCCATTGTCCTTTCATTTACAAACAATGAATTTGCCTAGTATAATCAACAAATGGGAGCTAACCATTAATGTTTTGTTTATGTTGAAAATTTCATGAAAGTGTACAACACATACTTTTGGGCATAGATAAGTTAATGATTGTGTTGTTTTTGTAGGGATCACCACTTGTGTACAAGAAATCTCTAAAAGATGGTGAACAATATAACTCAAAACAATAACGTGCAATGCTTTATGGTAGGTGAAATTTAATCTGTGTGAGAAAGACACTCTTTGATGTCAATAATATGAACATCTACAATACATTTGGCAGGGGGTGGGCCTCGAGCGAGCTTGCCCGAGCGAGCTTCTTGTCATTTTGAGCGAGCTTTTTTACCATTGCATTTATCAATTTTCCTCTAGTATCTATCTTTCTCTCTTTCATTTGTGTGCACATTTTTTCTAAATCCATACTCTTATATGTTGATGGTGTGATTATATTCATACTAAATATTTCATAAATTTATAATTCTAAGACTTTTCCAAAAGCTTTTAATTGAAAGTCATCAAAAACAATGTCAATAAACAACATCTCCAAGTGGCAAAAGCTTTCAAATCTTACATGAAATATCGCAATGAAAAGATTACAAAGAGATCTTCAAAGAGGCACTTCAAAGAGGCAATTGACACTCAAAGAAGAAATGCCGAAACATCATCCACCATTAACCACAAGGTAGGAAACCATGCACATTTTCTTAATGTAAATCATGAAGGAAGCTCTCTTTGGTAGATTGATTAGTATCCATGACCATGGGAGTGAACAGTGCTACAAGATGAACAAGTAAAAGCCTAATGAAGCCTCTTCATGTCTTTTATAGCAGTGGACATCGACTTATGAGTGATCTAAAATATGATAAACAATGTCTCGCATACAAACATAATGAAGATATGGAAACAAAAGCAACGGGCCTCTTCATGCCTTCTATAGCAGTGGACATCGACTTACGAGTGGCCTAAAATATGATAAACAATGCCTCACATACAAACATAATGAAGATATGGAAACTAAAGCAAAGAATCGAACATGGGCAAACTAGATCAATATTCAAATGGCTAATCTTGGTGGCAAGTTCTTTGCATGCAACCTTGATGTCAACAAACTTGTGAGCAAATTGCTTCTTGCAAGCCATCTCTGACCGCAAATTCTAACCAACAAGTTTTGGTTCTTGTTGTACGAAGAAAGTGCCAAAAAAACATGTGTTTTTTTTAACTGGAATGACATTCTCTCTCTCTCTCTCTCTCTCTCTCTCTCTCTCTCTCTCTCTCTCTCTCTCTCTCTCTCTCTCTCTCTCTCTCTCTCTCTCTCTCTCTCTCTCTCTCTCTCTCTCTCTCTCTCTCTCTCTCTCTCTCTCTCTCTCTCTCTCTCTCTCTCTCTCTCTCTCTCTCTCTCTCGCGCGTTAAAAGATGTGTGTTTAGGACCTTGAATACATCAACCACGACCTACATGCATGAGAGTTTGCATGCGACCAAATCTATCTTAATCGACTCGGATTTTGATAGGCTATCAACAGAGATTTGGATCTAGGCAAGAGCTCTTGTACACAAAAAGTAGTCATCCATCAAAGACAAGCCATTTCCATGCAGATCCATGAAAAAACTAAGTGTTACTCAAGATTTTAGAGACATACAAACATCCTACTCCCGAGTAGAGAGAGAAAAACCAAGAGCCCTCGAGTTGAGGGGGAATGCAACAAGAGGATTTGACTCAAAACCATTTTCTCTCTCAAATGTGTTAAAGTACAATGAGAGTCCACATCCACATATTGGTAGGTCGAGTTCCTACTCCATAACGTAAGTGGTGACATCTAAATGTGATTGGATCTGTGATTTGCACCTCTCAATTTGATTGGACCTCAATAGCCAATAGGTTGAGGATTTTGACTTATGTTGCACCACTTGCAATTTTGCACTCCTACAATCTAGGACATGTGTCAACACCTCATAGGACTCTAAATGGATGTCTATTTGCCTATGCCTAACCATGCATTTGATTTGTACAAGTCATGAGGAGATTGAGGCCCAACCTCATGATGACACTTGGCATGATTCTACTTGACTAGCTTTTGCTACATTCATATTGCTTTGTAAAACAAGCTATTCTAAGGCATGAATTAGCTAATGCAAATAGGCCTACTGTTCACACATGGGAACATGCCCCACACATGTGTGATTTGCATATGTACATGAAAATGTAAAATAATCAAGCTCAATTTTGCATATTATTGATTCTCTATCTTTGTAACAATGAGATATCATTTTGACACATTCGATCCATTTCACATCATCATCACAATTCTCCTCCTCTCAATACTTTACTAATCATGATTCATTGACTAGTAAAGCACGATACGTGATCATTAACTCAATTTGAACCTCATTTTATGTTTGTTTGCAATTTTTTATGAAAAAAAAGAGTGATAGGAACAAATTAATTTATTGATGATTAAAATAGAGAGTGCATACGCATAACTCAATGAAATTAGTTATAAAGTCCATTGTTTGACACATTAAGTAATGTAGAGTGCTATAATAAACAAAATCGAGAGGGTTTTAATAAACAATAAGTATTGATATTGTAATTGTTTTAACAACGAAACAATAGTATGAGTCATACACAAACTGAAAAAAATAGTACTATGATTCCTGAAACGAATCAAAAAAGGATAGGAGATAAGCAAATAAAACAAAACCTTCTTGATTTTGAAGTTGAGATATCAAAACTATTTAGATCAATGTCATAAATCTTAGTCACATCACTCACATCAATATGTATGTCTACTAGGCAATATTTGGTGTAACTCTCTCTTCTTTAGCTGAGATTGGTGCATATGTCATAGAACGTAGTAGATATGCTTGCATGCAAGGTAAGATTTTCTAGTTCTTTCTCGCCATTGAAAATATTGACATGAACAAGACGAATTTTCTAAGATATGTACATCATAAGTTTCATCTCGCTTAGCTGAATTTTCGATTTCCGATGAGAACACCCCGTGCTCAAAACATTCCAACACTTTCACTGATAATACTTTAGCTTGTAGTTTCAAAGCCAAATCTATTTTCTTTGAAGCCTCATTCGATATCTATGTTCGAATATGGGTCCTTCTTTGACTTGTTTAGGTAGAATGAATCCAGCTCTTTCTAACATCTCCTTCTCCTCACATAACAAGTTTGTTCCCTTTTGTACAGGCCATATGGAATGGAGCTTTGGTGGTCCACAAACAATTGATGGGCATGGTTTCCATGTGCGGTCCACACTACCATTACAAAACCACATGAACTGTTTTGTTTTACCATCACTCTGTTCACGCATTCCCAAAAAGCAAGGGGTTGGAGTGCCTTTTTTTATTTGCTTTTGGTACAAGTCCATTCATGCACTTGAATACACGACCATAAAAGCTTTTGCGCACGGTGCTTGAAAACTTAACATTTATTGTCATTGGTTTTGTCTAACAATGACCATCGTAAAAAATTCAATTGGAAAGCATTGCTTCTGCTCTCATCAATACTCGAACATAAGTTGCTATCTGGTTTTCGAGAAAATCAAGATTCTGGGTAGACCCAATGATGACCAAGGAGTACATCTACATTTTTCAAAGGAACTTCCATTTGAATCATGTTTACCTTGGGCACAATAAAAACATAAGCGCTTTGAGCTTGCCCCACTTAACTAGAGTCAAGACATACTCTGTCAAGCTTGCATCATGATTTAACACTTCAAATCTAACTCATCATAATTAGGACCCTTGTTTCTATCACACCAGCAAAATTGTTTAGCCGTTAGTGTCCTAAAATAACATCACTAAGTGTCAAAACAGTTCCCAGTTCACCATGGATAATCATTAACAACATCCATTTATACCAACATTTAACTTACTAGAAGTAATAATAAAATGCATTTCATAGGCCCCTAAAAATGAATGCAAAAGCAGTTCATATTCTAGAATATTGTTTTAAAGTGAATGTATTCAGTCTTCTACAGTTGCAAAATGTGTGATGCAATAATCTCAACTAGTACCCCAACATGCTAAATTTGTAGAACCTTCACCTTATACGTAAGCACTTTGAGCTTGCCCCACTTAACTATAGTCAGAGCATATTCTGTCAAGCTTGCATCATGATTTAACACTTCAGATTTAAGTCATCATAATCAAGACCCTTGTTTCTATTGCACGAGCAAAAACCTTTTAGCCATTGGTGTCCTAAAATAGCATCAGAAAGCGTATCTAGATTCTATTACACAAAAACTACTTCTGACATTCAACAAGAACCTACAACAACCAAAATTATCATGAGATCAAAATGAAATACTTTGAGACTAGCAACAATATAGCAGAGAACAATCCAACTGAAGTGTGTCTTCAAAAGTCAGCTATTAATTATCTTCAAAAACACAGAGATTCTTGGTTCAAGAGATACACAATGTGCCTTTTTTTTATCAACGAATACAATCGCAGAAATGAACAATCTCAAACATTAAAAAAATTAAACAGCAACATTTTTCAAAAAGCCTATGCTCTGTTCTACCCTCTGTGAAAGTTGCTAATCTATTTGGTATGGGGATGATATAGTCTCTGATGTAAGTTGTGTACTCCATAAACCATTCCTTGTGAGAGGTCATGTGTTGGGTAGCGTCGTTGTCCAAGTACTAGCTATCACAGTCTTCACTGTTGTTGTAAGCCATTAACAAATGTGTGTCTTGCTCCTTGAATTCGGCCGCGTTGGAGGAGTCTGGTTGTTGTTGTTGTTGTTGCTTCTTTGCCTCATTGTAGATCCTGATGGGGCACTCCTTGATGTCATGATTAGCTCTTTTGCAATATCTGTAGAAAAGCTTCTTGCACGATCCACCATGCTCACCTTGAGTGTGAGGCTTTTGTTGTTGCTGCTGCACCTGATTCTTGCCCTTGGAATGATCTTTCTTCTTGGTGTATAGACCCATGGATTTGTCTTTGATGGACAGGCTGCTAGTCTTTCTCCGCATTTCTTCTTGAAGAAGATGACCAATCACCTTTTGAAGGGTGAGGTCTGGTTTGTTAAAATTGGCAAAAGCTAACTTGATCATATCTTGTGAATACCATTATGAGTAGTACATATCATCATAAGACATGTGTGGAGCCTGTTCCCACGTGTGAAATAAATGCATTTATCATTTAGATGAGTCATATAGGTTGTACATACCATTTCATTTGAGATCTAGTGGCTAAAATGGCCAAAATCTAGTTTTCTAGCTATATGCCACTTGGCATCATTTTATTGGTAGGAAAAGCTATTTCACATGGATAGGAGTGATCTCACACATGCTAAGGACTGCTCACATGTGTGAAAACATCAGTAGTAGGTGAGATCCAACTTGTAGTAGATATTTGTGCAAGTCCCTATAAATTAGGAAAATTGCCTAAAATCAAGGGAGGTGGCTATAAGTTAGGAAACTTGGTCCATGTGCCATATTGATGATTATTGGTGGATCCTTTGATGAGTAGGCACTCTCACACGTGCCAAATCAGCTGAGTAAGCATCATCTCTTGTGTATATATGGTGGCTCAATTGGCCATAATTGATAAGAAAGCTAAATCTTGGTTTTGGTGCATTTCTTGAGTAATCTCTCCATTTGTCTTGTGATTTTATGCTTCTAATGGTTTCTAAGCTTAGTGTACTTCATTATTTGTTGGTAGTCCGTACTTTGACATGTATTCACACGTGTGAAACCAGCAAGTACAAGTTTTGATCATATTTGATTGTTCTTGTTAGATTTGTTGATGTAGATTTGATCTAGTGCTTCTATTCTTGTGTAGATTGGTAGATCAATCTAATCTAACACCCAATCGCACTTGTGGATCTGATTTGGATCCATTCTTGGTCCTTTTTGCTGTACTTTCACACGTTTGTGTGGAGATCATCACCACAAACTGCTCATAGGACTTTGGAAGAGAAGAAAGCAAGGTCATGACGGCATCATCATCTTGAATAGAACATCCTACAGCTGATAACTAATATAACAGGGACTTGAGGCTGTTGATGTGAGAAGTGATGGCAGTAGAATCAGACATGCTAAGAGTAAAGAACTTCCTTCTAAGATGTAATCTCACTTAGAATATGCTTTGAACAGGAACACAGATCATGCTACACAGAAACACAAACAGAAAGACACTCTCCACACCAAGCTCACGTAGCAACTGTATTTTTCAAAATGAAATCACACTGTACATATAGTTCTTCACTCAGACAACCCATGCATGACCCAGGTTGCCGTTGACGGGATGCGTGTCCCGTCGACTCGCCTCGTGGCAAGGCCAACTGATCCTTATCAACTGATAGGGCCCACAATACAGTAACATAGTGATTCTACTTTAATTCTAACTCTCTCCCTTAAAGTAGAGTCTACTTTTTTTTTTATACAATCGTATACATAGCTTTATAGTCAACAAACTTTAAGTACAGAAAGCTTTGATCTAAACTTATCAAACTTTTCTTTAACAAGTGGCTTAGTGAAAATATCAGCTAGTTGTTCTTCCGTA
Organism: Diphasiastrum complanatum; assembly: GCA_029204225.1. Classification (NCBI taxonomy): domain Eukaryota; kingdom Viridiplantae; phylum Streptophyta; class Lycopodiopsida; order Lycopodiales; family Lycopodiaceae; genus Diphasiastrum; species Diphasiastrum complanatum. Next base: position 63,046,862 of record CM055096.1, read on the forward strand.
CTACAATGAACAACATGAATCTCACGACTCAGCAGCCTCTCACATATAAAGTGATACTGAATCTCAATGTGTTTGATTCTCACATGAAACACTGGACTCTTTGCTAGCTGAATGCCACTCTGACTGTCGCTATGTATAGTCGTGGGATTTTTTGTTTCATGACAACTTCTTCCAAGATCTGTCTCAACCATATGGCTTCCTGTGTTGCACTACACATTGCCTTATACTCTGCTTCTGTGGTAGATAGAGCAATCATACTTTGCTTCTTACTAGACCAGGAAAAGAAACTGCCACAAAGCTTGAATACATACCCTGTGGTGGATCTACGATCATCATAGTCACCTCCCCAATCCGCATCCACATAGCCACATAACTCAGGTAAACCCTCATGTTTCCTATAAATCAAGCCATAATCTGAAGTGTCTTTGACATAATGCAAAATGCGCTTAGCTGCCTTCCAATGTGTTTCTGTAGGTGCTACCATAAACTAACTTACAATAGCAACAATATAGCATATATCTGGTCTAGTCGTGGTAAGGTAAATCAAGCTCCCTACTAACTGCCTATACAGCGTAGCATCAAATGGTTGTGATTCATCAAGTTTAGAAAGCTTTTTACCTGGTTCAATAGGAGTGTTCACTGGCTTGCAATCCTGCAACCTGAACCTGTGCAGCAACTCTCTGACATACTTCACCCGTGTTAAACCCACTTCGTGTCTTTTTTGCCACACCTCTACTCCAAGGCAATAATGCATTAGGCTGAGGTCTATCATCTCGAATTGTTCCATGAGGTCTTTCTTGATCATGTCTATCATCTCTTGATTAATTCCCGTAATAATCAAGTCATCAACGTAAAGAGCAGTCAAAACAACCATCCTATCAAAGCATAAGAGATAAAGATTTGGATCCGAGTGTGTTCTCACCATCCCCTTTAAATGAAAGTAGGCATCAATCCTGCTATACCACGCACGTGGTGCCTGTTTAAGACCATAAAGTATTTTCTTCAAGCGACATACTTTATTCTCCTGTCCTTTCGCTACAAAGCCTTCAGGTTGATCCATGAACACTTGTTCTTCTAACTCACCATTTAGAAAAGCAGATTTCACATCCATCTGATGCAAAGGCCAACCAAAATGTAAAGCTAAAGCAACAACTAGACGTAGAGTATTCCACTTACATACTGGTGCAAAGGTCTCCTCATAGTCGACCAAGCCTCTTATGCCACAGTTCAGTTTGCGATGGAATGGATGAGACAAGTCCACGTTGCCCCTTGATTGTAGCATTCAACCTGTACAATTTAGTGTTGGGTTCCCTTATTCCATCCACAATAACTTTGAACTTTTGTTTCACATCTTTCACAAAGCAACGATCATGGGCAAACTCTACTTTCAACTTTTGATCAGTAATGACGCCAACAAAAAGTAGATTTTTCTTCAAACCTAGTACGTAAAGTACCTCCCTGATCATCCTGATTTTGCCATCAAGTAGTTGGATTGAAACGGTGCCTATCCCCTTGATCTTGCACACATCACCATTTGCTTGTGAAACAGACATTCCATTATCCAACACTTTCAAGCTACTAAACCAATCCTTGTTATTTGTCATGTGTCTTGTGGCTCCCGAGTCAATATACCACGCTTGATCATCTTGATTAGATGACAATGCTGATATGAAGATGCTAGAGTCTTCAATCTCACCCTCATCGACAAGGTTATCTGCTTGCTTTGGTTTTCCCTTGCCTGATTCCGCTGGGAATTTCTGACTTTCACTCTTCCAATGGCCCTTTTTACCGCAATGGAAGCACTTGCCTTTCTTCTTGGTTTTGCTGGAAGATTCCTTGTCCTCTAGACTCTTGGTGAATTGTTGTTTAGACTTCTTCTTGCCCTTGCCCTTGCCTTGTTTTTGGCGTGTCACAAGTGCTTGATCGTCAATGTTTTGATGTCTAACTTTCATCATTTCTCATCGTTGTTCTACCTGCTCTTGATGTTATTCTGCTCACAAACATTTAATAGGGTTCTACAATGTTGCACAATGCATTGTGCACCAACTCCACATCACGTATGCGCTCACCAATAGAGTGCAATTCATCTCTCATTGTCTTGATTCTGATCATGTACGTCTGAATGTGCTCTCCTTGTTCTATGCAAGCACTATTCAGTTTTGACTTCAAAAATATTATTCTTGACGGATTTGATGTCTCGAACTGCTCCTTTAGCACATCCCATGCCTGTCTGGGTGTAACAACATCACAAATGTGGGTAATGAGTTGATCCTTCACTGACAAGCTAATGAAGGTCAAAGCTTTCCTCACCTTCTTATCGAACACTTTGATGTCCGCTTCATTTGGCGGTCTTCTCTCATCACCTGTGACGACATCCCACACGTCCTTCTCCATCAATATGTTTTTCATTTTGAATTTCCACACCACATAGTTGGAAATCCCGTCCAATTTGCTACTTTCACTCAAAATGGACTCTCCCATGTTTGTCATTGCAAAACTGCTTGAAACTTCAACTGTAGGCTAAAAGCAGTATGCCGAGGCCAATTGTGATGTCAAAAGTTGAAATAATGACCTGCACTTTTTTCTTTACCAAGCCACCCGCCGCTTTTCCGCCAAATTGAAAGCCAAATTGGCGTCGCCTTCCAGAATGCACTCTGTTGTCAACTCCCAACTACGTGCCCAATGGAATGGTGAAATCACTTTTGATGCACTCCGAACACTGTCTCCACTACAATCACTCTGTTTTGTGGTACCGTACTTGCAAATACAGTCCGAGTGCCCTTCGTTTGGAGGTTATAGCCTTTCGTTTGGATCAAAATGGATAAAGGTCCCAAAAATAGGGACTTTTCTAGTTTTTGAACTGTTTTTTCAGAGTGAAGAAACTTCACCTCTCATAAACTTGGGACCCAACTTTTATTTCAAAGTGAAAATTTTTATTGAAGTTGAATGGCCAATTTCTCTTCAATGGCCTTCAGGTCCCTTCAAAGCTCCTTTCAACCACATCTGACGATGGCCCTCCATCCAACAAACTTTATTGTACTTTGGGAAATCCATCGGAGCCATCCATAGTGATGGGTCACTATCCAATGGTTCTTCTCATTCCTGAGCACTAAAATGCACCCTTAGAGACACGGATCTCTTCCAGTCGCAGGTGAACTAGCTCTATTGGCTGCACGTGACCAGTCGCGGCCCCTTCCTCTCCACGCTTTGGCTATGGCTACCCTCTGAGATTGCAGATAACTCCTCCACCTAGCTACGGCCGCTCGAGGCTCCTTCTGGCATCCTTCTACCAGTGCTAGGGCGCCCTTGATCCTGCTTTTATAGATCATAAAATGGTCTCCTACAACTCAAGATCCAAACTTTTGTTCTTCCAAACCCTAGGCCAGGGTTTTCCTTGAAAATACTGAAATTGATTGACTGTTTACAACTCTCTGAATGGCCAATCATCTTCCTCTGAGGTCCCCTATTGCTAGGAGTCTGATGCTTCAAACTGTTCTCAAAACGGTTTCCGTTTGAATGCACACCGACTATAAACGCCAAGTAGCCTCCCTTCGGAATTTCAAATTCCATTTGGCTAAGGTTCTGATTTAGCCGACAACTCTTGTCTTCGAATCCTCACACAGTCTCAAGCTCAGCATGCTTCTGTGTGCTAGAATCTGTGCACCAGTGCTTCACTTTCCGTCTACAACCCGCCAAAAACCCCAAACTTTGAGAAATATCTAGCTGATCACTTACCTCAAACATTCGGCTGATCACTTACCACATATATTCGTCGACTGATCACTTACCACAGACATTCGACTGATCACTTACCTCAAGCATTCAGTTGATCACTTACCACAGATATCCGGTTGATCACTTACCACAGAGATCCGACTGATCACTTACCACAAACATTCGGCTGATGACTTACCACAAACATTCGACTGATCACTTACCACCTAACACACACACACACACAAACACATGCCTAAAGCCTAACCCTAAAGCATAATGTCTAAAGCCTAATGCCTCATGCCTAAAGCCTAACCCCAATGCCTAATGCCTAAAGCCTAACTCTAATGATTAATGTCTACAGCCTAACCCTAATGCCTAATTCCTAAATCCTAATGTCTTATGCCTAATGCCTAAAGCCTAACCCTAATGATTAATGTCTAAAGCCTAACACACACACACACACATGCACCTAATGAGTAAAGCTTAACACACACACACACACAACTCTCTCTCTCTCTCTCTCTCTCTCTCTCTCTCTCTCTCTCTCTCTCTCTCTCTCTCTCTCTCTCTCTCTCTCTCTCTCTCTCTCTCTCTCTCTCTCTCTCTCTCTCTCCCATAAACACACGCATACACACACACACACACACTCTCCATAAACACAAATGGCACACACACACACACACAGCACATGCACATACACACACTCGCACACACATACACAACACATACACACATACACATACACATGTGCACACACACCACATGCATGCACAACACATATGCATACATATATACATGCACCCACACACATACACATGCATGTGCACACACACCACATGCACACACAACACACACACACACACATATACACACGCACCCACACACACATACACACATACACACACACACAACACATACACATACAAACATGCACACACATGCAAACACACATACACACACAACACATACACACATGCGCACACACACAACACACATACACATCACACATGCACACACAACACACACATACATACTCATACATGTACACACGCACACACAACGTGCAAACACACATACACACAAACATTTGCTGGGCTCTCAGAATCCTAAACCTGCATACATCGCATACAAACACACATTTCGTACTAATACATTCTCTACCGCCTTTGACCTTCAGCCGCCCGTCATCGACAGGCTTTCCCACTAGTATATGTGTGTGTGTGTGTGTGTGTTGCTAGTTTTCCTCCCATAAACCCTAATTCACAAAACCCTAGTCGTTCATGTTTTTGAGTCTGATGGTTGCATCTACACACATTTTACAAGAAGCTCAAATGGCCACAATATATCAACTTTCAGTTTAAACAACATTTTTCTTGGGATATAGTGAAAGCTGAAATAGTTGCACTGCGTTTCTAGAAACACGGTCATAGCATTTTTGAATTCTAGGAACGTTTCTAAGAAATGTGTTTTTTTTTGTCTTTTTTATTTTTTTGTGGGCAATATGGGTATCAGATGAAAGCTCTAATTGAGGCCATTATTTTTATGTATGTTGCCGAGCATTTTCAATACAATTTGGTCAAGTTTAGGTGTATTAATCCATGTTGGGTTTTCGTCAAGGACAAAAATTCAAAACTAACCTCTGGCTTGTTCGTTACGATCACAAATGGTTCCAGTGGGACAGAGACCGAGAACTGTAGAGCAATTGTACCTCGCCTTTTTGCCGCCCCCCTCTCCAAGACCCCCCCCCCCCCCCCCCCCCCCCCCCCCGGCGACAGTAGCAGGGAGGGTGCTGCCCCCCCTGCACCCCCCCCAGGTAAAAATGGGGGGTCCAAATGCGTGTCGATAAGGGCCCAATATTTATGCCCCAACTGTATGCACATTGCACTCACATTTTTCCAGTGAAATGATTGCAAAAGTCATCATCATCCATAGAGTTGATAGCCCAAATTGTAGCATTAACAATTACTGAGAACAAGAGCAAATAACAACCAAATAGCTACTTGTGCCCTATCTACTGCACTTCTTGGGGGTGGGTGGGAGTGGGGGGAGGAAGGGGAGGATTTAGGCTCCCCACACATTTGTTTTTTTAGGGTGGGGGAGAGGGCTACATTCCCCCCACCCCTGTCTCCCCCCATGTTTTTTGGGGGAGAGAGGTGGGCCTTGGCACAACCCCCTTTTACATTTTCCACTCTCTCGGAAACATGGAAGGGCACGCGCAATGCGTCATCTCGCAAAAAAAATTGAAAATGAAAAGAATGTTGTGCCACAGACCACAGGGAGGGAGAGGATTGCTAAGTAGATTATAATATACACATACATACATACATATATGGCAAGCAAGTCCTCAACCTCTCTCACATGATAAATTTTCAGTTATATTCTATCACTCATGGATTTTGTTTTTGTTTTAGGAATAGATTCTTGCATTTTATTGAATATTTCAAGCCAAAATGGATAGCAAGGCATTCTCTTATATGGTTATGAGTGGATGTAGCTATAAATCATTAAATATTATGAGGATTTTCTAATCATGATATCTTGTATACATTGGATTTATTTCTACAATTTTGGTCTAGTTGAGACTTGCATAGTCTACTAAATAGGTGAAAAAGGATGAGGGAGAGAATTGAGAATGAAAAGGTCAAAAGAAAGACATGAGATAAGCGAAGAGATCAAATAAAGGCATGGGAGATACGCCAAGAGATAATCGATTTGGAAAAGAAAAAATAAAAATCCAAGAATATTCTTGTAAAAATGTGCTTTTTGTTTATATGAACCTTATTTGGTTGAAATATATATGGATATGTAAGAAAGGGCGTGATGATAGACCGGTTGTTAACATCTTGTCCTTGAGTTATATGAACATAGTCTTCTATTCAAAATTGCTAGAACATGTGATCTCAAAGAAATTCTCTTGCACATGATAATTGAAAAAAAAATTGAGTAGTCTTGAAATTGCAAATCTTCTATAAATCATATTCTTATTAGTCTAGTGTGGAATGTGAACAAGAATGAGCAAGTTAGACTAAAAATAATCATGATCACTTGAAAAAAATAAATAGCAATCAATGTTCATCATATACAAAAAGCACAACTTGGTAAAATATGAGGTCATTTGGGGTTTAGTTCTAATTGAAAAGCACACATCCATGAGTTCCTTGCATAAGATTTATTCTATTCTTCTATTTTTGCATGAAAGCGTTTTCGTTGTGATATTCTTGAAATTGTTAGCCAGCAAACATTTCTTTTTTATCTATTAGTGAATAATAATAAACATTGATATGTTTATGCATCTTGACCAATGCTTTCAAAGTTAATAGAATGATAAGATGATATCTAACACCATAAGATATATAATACCAAAGAAGATCAGTAAGATTTTAGATTTAAATCACCTAATGATTCACTTATATATTTTTGTAAGTGATGACAATTTATTTTTGAGCTTCTAGTTTAACATAATATATTTTGTCAATATTGCCTAATCATATCGTCAATGTTCCAAACAATGTGAGTTGTTCTTAGTTGGCAACATATAAAAATGTGCTAGAAATATAGTTGATAAAGTATGCTATAACACAAATAGCCAAAATGCAAAATGGCTAAGAACAAGAGGTAATAAGTTTATTTATATTCAAGATTGGTTGGTGTAAGTATTTGGTAGAAAATCAAGGTCGATACATCACCATGCTTAACATGAGAATTATTAAACTATTCTCAAAATCATTTTCTCATTGCAGTCATAGCACGCTTGAAAAATCTTTATTGTTGGCATATCTTAGAATTTTTACTAAAAAAATAGTATTGGTAAGTATGTTGACTCACCAAATAAATTCATAACATGGCATACAAAAAAGATTTTGACCTTTAGATAATCATAATACTTATAATGCCCTTCTTATCTTCTAAATCTAAATTTTTATCCTACCTTTCTATTGAGTTCCTTCAATAATTTTAATCTTATGCATATTTGTAATACAATTTCTTCATGTATTCAAGAAGAAAAGTGGAGGAAGACATGTAGAAGAGGTGAACAACATCATAGATACTTTTCCAGAAGAAAAGTAAAAGAAGACATGTAGAAGAGGAGAAAACTTCATAGATACAAATTGTGATGGCATGTTGGTGTCCATTATAGTTGATAAAATATTTATTCCTAAAAGAACTCTATGTATGAAGGTGAATATGGTTCATAAAAGTTTTATTCTCATGATGGTGATACAATTTTTTTGTCGTTGAACCAAGTGAAAACACACATGGATGGTTATTTCTTTGAGGAGGGACATAGATCCCTTGGAAGAACCTACACAATCAATAGCAGCTAGACCCTCTATCCAATTGATGATATTGGTATTATAGTCTTGATAGCATCCTAGGGGTTTGTAGACTTTTTTCCTCTTTTGATGTTGATCGATCATGTGATCTATAATGGATGATGTTGACTCATCCACAGGGCTGGCGGGTTTAATCACCTAGGTGGTAGGATTGAGTCTAACATCTCAATTATGATTTGTTACTTTATTAGTAAATGTAAACACACTCAATTTCTTGTTATCAGAGTCTTCTATAGAGCATTTATTGATCGATGAAGATCAAACTTATGTCAAATTTTTTTACTGTTCATTTTTTTTGTACTCAATTTTTTCAACAATGGTATGAGAGCTATTGTGTTGATTGTCATAACATTTCTAGCATATAACAAGACACGTGGACCAATCATCTTCAAATTTCTTTCTTTATTGATAGTTTCAATGGGACAAATTTCATATGCAAAAGTATCATACAAAAATGATACTAAGGGAAAAACACTTGGTTTAATATCCATGTATTACATCCATGTTTGGCTTAAAGAATTCTAAATAATATTGACATGGATATTTGGCACTCCAGTGTACAAGTTTATTAGTTATGTCTCACCATTTTTTACTCTAAAAATGTAATTAATAATCTTGTGAGGGCCCAAGCACACCCATTAGGACATGTGGAGCTAATGCATGGTGATTGAGGAGACAAAAAAACAATTTGATAAAAATTGGGATCCCATATGAAATATTCTTGCTAGAGGTCTATATATACCTTTAGGAACTCTCCATCCTCTTCTTATAGTTTTTGGTTTCCAGTTGCAAGAAACCTCCCTCTCCTATATTCAATCCTCGTGGCTCAGGGACAAAATTGATTGGGGTATGACTTTCAACTTCTACTTGGTTGGATGGGTTGTCTCCATAGCACTTTTTTAAGGTGCATGCAACAAAATCATAAGGATCTACACTTGGCAATCTTTATAGTGGTATCAGAGCTTGGCTTTGTATCGATTATAAGGTGGAGACACTTTTTGTTTTTTGTAGTTTTTTGGTAGTTCTTTTTTTGGTTTTTTTTCTCTTGGTAGTGGAATTGACCTCCAAGTAAGTGGCTTATTAGAATCTTGATTGTTTTCAGCCTAAAGATCAGTGTTGTGGACTTTCTCCATAACCATAAATGCAAATCATTTAATTTTTGATCTGAGTCCATTTTGATTGACTTCAAGGAATCCAACACCTTTTTTTCTCTTTTTCGTCATTTTGGTGGATTCTTCCTTGTTTTCTTTCATCAGAACTGCCGTGACGTTCGCCTCGTGGTTGCGAATATCAACATCTACCGTAGCTATCGCCTCTTCGGGTAGATCACTCCATCGGATCACTTGGTTGTAGCGTTGCTTCAACTAATTCTTCTTATTCGTAGGTGCCTTGGATGGATCAATCCTTGAGACTTTTGCCACAACAGACTTTTGCGGTGGTTGAGCTGGTACTTTCTTGATTCCATAACAATCTGGGTCCATGTGGTGTAGGACCTACTCATCAGTCAGCTCAATCTCCTTATTATAAGTTAGAGCATGTTGCCAAGGGACTAAATCATCGTCCACTAGGTTCTCGATAGATTCCGCTGACAGCCATGCTACGTTTATCATATTCACCCCAAATGTGATTGGTGTGTCTATAGTGTAACACTTGGGTGAAGATGTACTAGGTTCAGGATTTGATTCATATTGACATGTCCAGCAGTCAATAGTTGCTAATGCATCCGTCCATCTCACAACATCCGTCTCTAAATCATAGTGACCTCCCTTGGTTGGCCTTGGGCGATCAATCGTGTGTTCTGTCGTCGATGATCTGTCATCAACTTTGGGTGCAATAGGTTTCACCACCCATGTGGTTGAATCAACCTTCACAGCCTGCTCTTTGTTCTCGAAGGTGAGTTTCCCCGTACCCCAGTTGTGTATTACTTGCACAATCCTCAACCATGGTCTTCCCAGTAAAACACAGTATGCAGCAGTTGGAGATTTAGGTATATCCATGACTACAAAAGTAATCACAAACTACATTCTTGCTATCTTTACAGGGATATCGACAACTACACCTTTTGGTTTCACACAGGATTGATCTGCTAGCTTGATGGCGAATCTTGCTGGCTTTAATCCTTGTAAACCCCACTTTTCATACAAACTTAGTAGAGATCAAATTGACACCTGATCCTCCATCTAATACTGTTGCCTCGTCCTCGTATCTCTTGTGGTTGATTGGCAAAGTAATGTTGTGCTAATCACTTTCCCATATTGCCCCGATGTGGAGGACGTTACTTGTTTCTTCATAGCCCGTACAATATATGGGCTCAGGCGCTACTGGTTCCTCATCCGCTTTGGCCCATTCAGTTAGAAGGCTTTTCGCTTGTGGTGCAATCCGCAGTAGTTCCCCGAGTGGTAAACTAACACGGCTCGCCAATAAAAGTGTGAGCCTTTCAGTGCGTGGTTCCTAGGCTCCACCATGTGAAAAGGTGGTTCATGTTGGTGCAACCGATCATTCTGATTAGTGCGTAGTGGTGAGCCCGCTTGCGATTCCCGTTCGACGCCAACTGGAGGATACGATCGAGGGAGTAGGAGTGTGGGTGGATGAATATTCGTCGTCAGATCTCTCATCCTCTTCCCTGATGGCATCTTCCATAGCATCTTGCAGAGTAGCATACTGCTCCCGGCTCACTGTTGTCTTAATATTTTTCTTTTCTATAGCTCTTTCTTCCTTTGATCCATTACTTTTGGATCTATTCGAGCTTCATAGGAGGGTATTCGACTAACATTGCTCCAGAGAGTTTCTTTTGGTAAAGATTGTTGGATTCATATCCTCTTCATCCCTATTCTCTACTAATCTAGATCCATTCATTAAGCTATTGTAAATATTTATACAGTCACATACTTTGCAAAAATACATTTGTTTCTTGACAGTCTGAAGAAATAAAAAGGAATCGGTGACAGTGTTACCCGATAGTTCGGTCACCTCTTCTTTTTTAGCAACTTTCTCTTAGTTCGGTCGCCTCTTCTTTGTCGGCCACCTTTTTTGTCGGCTATCATGATCGATTGTTCGGACCATACTTGATTGGTCGTTCATCCTGAACCATCTGGTTAGATTCTCTCATTCGGCCTATCGACCGCAATTTAACTATCAGGCGTACCAACAAGTACACACGTCATGACCGGACAAAATCAAATATTATCTGATGGCGACTGCCAACAACATATAGTACCTTAACCAATTTGTAAGCCATAGATTAATCTTTCTTTTAATTAGTTAGCCATGTGTATATATCCAGCAACTTATTAGTTGCTCGGGGGTGTGATTTTTTGGCGAGCTTTTTGCGGCGAGCTTTTGTGGGTGAGCTTTTGAAGGCGAGCTTTTTTGTGTTCGAAGCGAGCTTTTTCTACTATTACATTTCACCCACTATAACATACAAGTTTTTTCTATTTCCAAATGTCACCCATTAGGACATGCATTTACATTGCAAAAACCATGATATGTAGGATAAATAAATTATCAATCAAACATTCATGGAGCCAAAAATGCAAACTGTCATCACCTTTACATATGTGCAAAAGAAATGATTTTAGGCAATACAAAACAACTATGTAATAGGGAAAAAGTACAATTCACTACAAGCTAAAACTTTTAAATTCAAGGAATCATAAGAACAACAAATTTACTATTTTTAAGGACTATGCAAGATAGACAATGAAAAAATATGAGAACTTGGACATTATTATGCAAAATAACAAAGTTTTTTTTCCCTGGACATCCAATCAAATTTTGGCCCATGTCGATAGTAACAACTCTTTTGTCCCCATCATTTCATATCATGCCATATGATGCCTTTCACATAAGCTTTCATGGGCTTTTTCACATAAGCAATGGGCAATGATGATTATGCCAAACAATGGGCAATGATGATTATTCACATAAGCAATGGGCAATGATGATTATGCCAAACACAACAACAACCACAAAAAAGCGAACCATTGTCTTGTTCATGGGTACGTTCTTCCACGAGTAAGCGCTTGAAAGACCTCTGCTTCACTCAAACTGGCTTGAAGCCGATCAAAGCCCAAAATCCTTAATAATATGAAATATATGGCAAGCCATATATGGCTTTCTCTCAGCCAGCCTTTTTTGGAAGTCTGGACAAGTACAAGAGAGATTGACATTTATATGGACATCATAACGAAGTCCTGCTTGTAGAGAAGATTCGGTCTCAATCTCAAAAATCTCATGTTGTAATTCTTTTACTACCTTCTCTGTCAGCACGGAAGCACTCATGGTCAGGGCTTTCCCTACATTAATAGATTTCACTTCCAACTGAAATCCTACAACAGACAACATGTCCACCTCTGGTTGCACCAATTTTGTTCCTTCAGCGACATGCCATATGCTTGGTATCATTGTTGGTGTTGGAGAAATGCTCTTGTTTGAGTTCCAAGAATGGGTGCAGTGTGGAAAAAAAAAACATGGGGCAAGAGTACCTTTCGATGAATTGGTTATTGCATGATTACATTTTTCACTTTTGGATATCCATCTGAGATACTTCACACGACTACCAATGTTAGTCCTCCTTATTGCCTAGAAGGTGTCATGTCATTTACATTCCACCATCTCTTGCTTATCTTGGAACACAAAATCACCTGCCTGAGGGGGAATCCTTGAGGTCGGTGGTACCTCCATACCTTTCCTAGGTACACTTCACTACTGATATCCCAGCAGTGATTCTCTAGACAACACAATATGGCTACAACAATCCAGACAAGAGTGACAATCAATCTTGATGGCGCAAATTACAGAATCTGGAAATTCAAAATCAAAACACTTCTGAAGGGTGAAGGCATCTGGTCGGTGACCAAACTCTCAGAGGTTCAGGCTCTAGAGGGAGACCCGAGGAGAGTTGAATGGAAAAGATGAGCGCGCAATGGCGATCATCGTTTTGTCCATAAATGAAGATCTACTCATGCATATTGAAGACTACGAAAGCAGCCATACAACATGGGAAAGATTAAAACAAAAGTATGAAGTGAGGACTGCAGCTTCAGTCATGCACCTTCACAATCAGCTGCAATCCATACGATGGGATTGCAACCAGTTGGATCAGCACGTTGAGAAGATTAGAACGATCTTCGCTCAAGAGCACCAAGTCCCAACACCACAGCAGCTGATGTGCTTCATGAAATCTCTACCGATGTCCTATCAGGCGCTGAGAATGCTCATATTGAGTCTACCAGATATGACATTCGACAAAGCAGTCAGTCTTGTCGCTGATGGGAGACTGATGAGAGACGAAGGAGAGGGAAGCATTGATCAAGAGAAGGCTCTCTTCACGAAAGGAATGTGAGAAAATCTAATCGGATTAGGCATCACCCTTTCTCTCCAAGCAACATGGCTTTAAAATCACCAGTTTTTTGAAAACAATGAGCTCAGACTGCAAACTCAGACCAAGTTATGTTGTTCATGAGTAGCTAGCTTTCGGCCGGCAAATATTGGGTGGGTGTGGCTTCCCAAAGCAAAGATTAGAGAATCCTACTGGAAAGATGTCAAGTATCTTCACAATTTTTATTACCTTAGAGATAGAAACACATGAATTCCTTCGGTTTGTATCTTGCTTTAGAGAAGAAAAGCTCTGATTTGAGAACTTTTTTTATTGTAAAGATGTGACAAGTCCTCTTGTAGTTTGTATTCTCTGGCCTTTTAAGATGAAGAGATCCACTTAAGAATTCTTTGTTAGATTTTGAATGGTATATGTTTTGGTGGTGTCATTTTCGCGAAGGCTTCAGTGATTTTTGCGAAACCTTTAGGGAGATTCCCTCCCCCTCCAGAAAAATGCGACACTCCCCTTCCCCTCCCAAAAAATGCCTCCCCTCCCGAACAATGCGACACGTTGGTTGGCACACTTCGGCCCAATAAATGCACTTGCGAGTCAAAGTCGAAAAATATCTCTCAGACATGTACACAATCTCCACCATATCCTCATGTCTCTTACAAAGACCCGGCTCACAAATTTCTTTGAACACACCCCATTAGCATTTCAAGTATTCCCTCAAAGTCATCCATCATTACAATCACATCACTTTCACAATTATCTATACACCACCACAATTTCTCCTATTGTTTAGACAATTTACACTAATGTGGGCCACCTTGGATCCTTTTTGACAACAATGCACACGGTTTGGATTGTTTAGTATCTCAAGGTTTGACTACTTTGTGTAGTTCTTTTAATAATTTAGCTTGTTCTTCACCTTACTATGCTATAATGCTTCTTGGTTTCCAAGAGGAGGCTCGAACCTGGGACCAAAGAAACTTTGGATGCCAAGCTAACCAGCTAAGCCAACCCTGTTGGGTTTACTATGCTATAATGACCTTTGTGGTTATTATCACCACTTCACACTCAATTGCCGTAACATTGTTTCTTGCATTTACCATGGGGCTTCCATCTTTTTAGTTGAGTTTTCCTCATTTTTCATTGGGTGGTGTCCATTGCTAGCTTCATCAGAACCTACACTAATAGGGGCCACCTTGGACTCCCTTTTTGACAACAATACACACGTTGTGTATTGTTTAGTATTTCAAGGTTTGACTTCTTTGAGTAGCTCTTTTAACGATTTAGCTTGTTCTTCACCTTACTATGCTATAATGACATTTGTGGTTACTATCACCACTTCACACTCAATTGCCATAACATGGTTTCTCGCATTTACCATGGGGCTTCCATCTTTTTCATGGAGTTTTCCTCATTTTTCATTGGGTGGTGTCCATCGCTAGCTTCCTCTTTCTTCTAATGTCTTTGAATCAATCACGTCGACCATAAACATTTTGACTAGCCATGCTCCAAATTTTCTACAAACCATAAATAAATATTCCCAACAAGTTCTATTAAGGCCTTTTCAAAGTTTGGTTTGACATGTACATATTTGTAATTGCTATGAGAATCCAAGTCAAGAGCATTCTAGCTGGTATTCACTACATTGTCAATACTTTTACTATCACTTTATTCACTTCCTATTGTTAATTTAAGATAAAAGAAAGTTGTTGGGCATTGTGTTTGGAATTGTGGGACCTTGTATCTTTGTAAATGAGGTTGTGGCCTTAGTAATTGTTGAAATAATAGTGGCACACAACATACGTACTTTGACATTATATGAAATTTTTAAGCTAGGTAGTTGGTTGATCTTAAAGACAAAAAGTAAGTAATGTTCCCCTAGATTTAATTGAAATTTAGTTGATTTGTGAGAAATGAACTAACATAATATTTTTGTGAGTGTAACCAAACATATTACATGGTGCATGATGTTTTAGTTTATAGATTTTCCATAAGATACAATATTTTATAAAGATTCAGTAATGGATTCAATTTGATTGGGTAAATGCTACAAGCTATTTGAGTGATGCCAAAATTGTAGCCACTTTCAAGAAAGAAGATGACCTTTATAGAGTAGTTTAAAATTTGAATAATCACTTTCAAGATAGCTCTTCCTATTGAGGCATTCAAACTAGCACTTTAGACAAACACTCTAGTAGTTATGATCACAAATTTATGATATCCATCATAGACACTGTAAATGCAAGGGTTTAAATGAATTTGGCTAGTGCTTGGTTTTTGGGACTCAAGTGGTACATTGTTTGAAATATGAGTTGACAACTAGGTTCATCCCACATGAAGATTGTGAGAACCGGCCAAAAATGCTTCCAACCAATGTTGGATGTGGGTATTGATATATATTCATACTAGTTGGGGTCATGATAATGGCAAATTTCTTATTATTCGAGGTTATTCGAGGCCCTCCTGCAATTCCATGCTCATTAATATCTTGATAGCATTTGGGTATCAATACAAACAAGACATTTGAATTGTGTGGCGGTACTCATCAATTGTGAAGTGGTTTCACAAGGGTGATATTGGCTGATCCTTAAACCATTTATGAATAAGTGCAATGTTATTTTGCAATACTCATGTAATAAAAGAAGAATGGGGTAGCTAGAGAACCATGCCTCCAATGTGCAAGGCTTAGATTACACATGAAAATGTAGCAAAAATAGGAGAATTTTTGCAAATATGATTTACATTTAAAGAGAAAACTTAAAAAACAAAATTCTCACAATAACCAACAATATAATTTGCTATAATTGCCCCCCCCCCTTGGGTATGTAGAAGAACCACTTTTTTCCTCCTAGTCCTGTAATTCCTTGGGTATTGCATGTGTGTAAATGGTCCCCAATAAATAATGACCTATGTAATGCCACACGCACGCCCAAGTATTAACCCTTCTATCACAAAGGCTCATCAGATTGCTAGGTACAATATAATATTTGAGCTCATAGTCACTCATCTATATACCCTCCCGAGTCCCAACGATGGTTCCAACAGGAAAGATGTATATAATGCATTCTGTATATGATCCGTAAAGATGAGGAAAGATGCATATAGTGCATTCTGTATATAATCCTTAAAGATGAGGGTATAAATTGCAAAGAGGCACTTGCCTTTGATACGAGCCAACACATTGATCTCAAGTGGGGAATCTGGCTGCAAAAATTAGTGGCTTTCACCATTTTTGATCCAAGGTTTTATTATTTCAGGGTGTACACTAAAATTATTCTAGTGTACACTAAAATCTTCATGTATAGATAGATCTCCACATTGTCTAGACTAGTAGCCTTCGGCATCTTTGATCGAAGGCTTTATTGTTTGAGGGAAAAGTTATTCTAGTGTACACTGTAATCTGAATGTATACATCGTGAGATTGTCTAGGCTTATCTAAGCACTGGTTTTGCTGGATAAGCCAATTGTTTTATAAGCCTCTCAATTTAGAAGCTTGAATGTCTTGAGAATAAGTTGTACTCTGATGACATATGCTTTGTCATATTTTGATCCAGATCGGTCTGGACCACGTAGAGTACCACGTCCCCATCCACGTAAAACCCCGCACTCGCCTCAATAACCAAGGGCCGGATCCAATTTGTGATAATCTGTGAACAGGAAGATCTTATTTCAGATGGAAACACTGTTGGGTATCCCCATGCCAGTTACACCAAGTGCAGAAGTGGGATAGAGCAGAGTATAGGGAAGTTGCACTGACCCCCGCCTGTTTTTAAGATGTGGGCTGCTATTTCTTAGGGTGATCAGTCTCTCCACTGCCTCAATTCTCAAAGAAAATTTGTTGAAAGCTGATAAAGCCAGTTTGCTGTTTGTCCAGTTGTTTGTCGTCCTTTGGCCGATATATTCTTCCTCAGGAAAATGGGTTGATAGATACTCTAATGTAGTCATTATAGTCGTTGTTTGGTTTTTATCAGAAACGGCTGAAAGAAAATATTTTTCGGGATTTTCAGATAATTCACGATACTCCTGTGTATTCTTCTCTGGAACCCACTTGTGGGTTGCAGTTGGACGGTTGGGCATGAAGCCTGCATATGCATACTGCCCAAAATTCACAGCGGCATGATGAGCAGATGCAATCCAAATTATGATGGTCAAAATCTCTTCCAGATTGGCTCTCGTCTCCATGTTGATCCATCCTGCTGCATTTTTCTTATCTTCATGTCCAACTGTTCTTGCTTCTGTCCACCAATTTTGAAGCTCATAATCAAATTTGACTGCATCATCATGTTTATAATAAATCTGCACGTAGTCTTGTACCCATTCCTGTATGGCAGCCCAGATTTCAAGCCCATCCGCTGCAAATGGATAGTCTTCAATAACAAGCTTTAGTTGGTGATCTGATGCTGCATCTGGCATTGCCATTCCCCTGAAAGAAATTCCAAATTAGCACTATGTTCAAGTCTTGCACTTATTGTTCTTATTTCAAGCATAGTTTTGATTAAAAAGAGTTGTAGTATGAGAGCAAGCATGTTTCTTACCTTTTGATTAGATCCGCAGGTAGTGCTAGTTCATCGAAGCGCCACTCCTGCTTATATGCCGCACTGCTCATCTCCATGGAGTATTTTCCTGGATTGAAGCCTTGCTCTATAACTCCATTTGCGTTGATGAGAGTCTTTCTAGCATCAGCATTTATGGACAAAGTATTTCTGAAGTGTGGTAGAAGGAAACGATTAAGTGGATGCAAAGCACTTAAGTGTCTATGCATTGCAATGAGAAAAGGCTCCAATGTTGCGTGGCTCCTTAACCTGCCATAACGACGCAGTCCTGTTTCTTAGAGACTATTGGGAACACAAAGAGGACTGAACTGCCTTAGAAAGGACAGTTATTATGAGCATAACACATGTTACTGTATTGTTGTAGCGGTTGCCAGGGCATACCAGTGGCTCACAAGCTGGTGATATCCGGAGTCATTTGCTGCGACGTGTGCTTTTGCAAGTTGCCATAGCCAGTCCACCTCTTTCACAGTTGCAGGAGGGAGGAACACCCTATGAGTAACTGGGTTAGCTTTGTCGGGTGATGGACGGCTCAATTCTATGGCAACAGGTGTAAGAGCATTCTGCTTTGTCAGGAACAAAATTGTTCTGGAAGCATACGATTTAACACTGTTCACGGCATTGATTCTATCCAGAAATGGCATGTAGCTATCATAGTAGTCCAGAACAAAAAGCTTTTTCTGCTCCACAGCCTGAAACATTTCAATCTCACAATGAGAGAGAGAGAGAGAGAGAGAGAGAGAGAGAGAGAGAGAGAGAGAGAGAGAATTTGTATAGTTCAGCATTCTCAAGGACCTGCTCAAGTTTAGCTCTCGTTACCTGTTGCACACTCAATCCTTCAAGCTGAGGTTCCAAATCTACAGCTGTTAAAGCTGATCCTCGCTTCCCATAGATTTCTGGATCTAGATTACTTTCTGGAGGAAATACCTGCAAACCCACAAGAACCATGTCATGAAAGTGAAATAAGCTGTTGCGATTTCCTCACTACAGTACAGAGCAGATATTGGTGCTGTGATGTATTATTGAAGAGCCTCGTACCTTCAGAGATTTAATGACCACAGGATTCAACCCAGCAAGGGTCTGCCTGGCAAATTCTACGTCTGACATCCAAGCCATATCATCGGCTGCACATCCAAGTCAATGAGAAATTGTGGTATTAGCAAAGCTTCGGCTGAATTGGAATCATTCAGTAGCCAGTCCACAATTTCATCAAACTACAGTCCAGGCTGCAGCCTATTAAAAATCAGATTGAACTTGAGAGTTATGCGGAGTGAAACCTGCAATAACCATTGGAACAGGATAGTTTGGAGATGTGTGGTCGGGGTCAGCAACAGCTGATTGTTCAGGTAATGTCTCTGCAGATTTCGCTTCTCCTGGCGCTACCTCGTGGAGTATGGGACGATATAAGTCCTCAAGCTCGCGAAGACTTTCAAAAAAATTTGAATCGACCTCCCGTAGTGGCTCTCTCACAGAAGTAATTTCTTTTGCTGGTTCTGCTGTTGTCTCTGAATCATCAGCAGTTGACAAATCTGAGCTTTGATTGATTGTAAGGAATCTCTCATCTCTGGGTATGTAGATTTGGTCAATGGCAGGCACGGGCCTTTCTGAGTAAATATCTAGAGATACAATGACAAAAGGGAATGTCAGAGCGCGCTCGCTCATGCTCTCTCTCTCTCTCTCTCTCACACACACACACACACACACACACACACACTCACTCACTCACTGTAAGGGAGGGTGGTCAGACCTGTCTTGGCATGCTGGCGGCCAGTGCGACATCGCCTAGGATATGGGTGCTCACTCGATCCACCCAAAACAGGTCTGAGCAATTCCCTGTCTCGATCAGGATCCCCAAGGTCGTTGTAAGTGTCGTAGTCGTAGATTCGATCCCACTCTCTTCGTATTCCTTTTCGATCACCTCTTAAGCTCGCTAGCTCTTGCTGACGCAATTTGCTCAAACCTTTGGGTGTATCGTTTGGCAAATAAGCCTGCACTATTGCAAAGCATGTATAAAACAGTGACACTTTCCAGTTCTAGCTGTGGCCTGCTTTGAATACACATGCTTGATGTGTACTGTGTGTGTGTTGTGAGGGTTTACGTGTTTGATTACGTGTGCAACTAATTAATATCAAAAGAATGTTTCGAAGAAAAAGCAATTTGAGATAATGAATGCCAATAAACTAGCTTGATCACCTTGCGAACGATGGATGCAAAGTACACTGCCTTGTTTATATTCGGGGTTTCTTGTTCTAACAGTGGCCAATGCAGTTAAAAGCAGCTACCATCAAAGGACGCGAATGCAGATCAAGATTACTGCGAGCAGGTGTGCTTCATTACCTTATTGCTGAAGAAAACGCGAGAATTCGCACATTTGGAGGAGTTGTATATCCATGAATGACATGGGAATTTGATCGTGCTTCTGCCCTGTATTTGGATGGTGCAGGATTCAAGGTAGAACTCTTTGCTATGATGATTTTCCATAACGAAAGCTCCAGGTAAACCAAAGTCCGAATCTACGTAAAATCTAGCCATATACTTGAATTTTTGGGTACTTTCCACAGACTTTATGACACGCATCTTGGAACGCATTCGCTTTTCGAGTTTTAGTTTCTCCGTTGCTTTCCCGGTCTTTGTTTCTGCAGACAGCAAAGTATCCCAATTATACTCTCTCTCTCTCTCTCTCTCACACACACATACACACACACACACACAGCACAAACGATGGTATCATCTGAGCATTAATAAGCATGTAATTATTTTCTCAAAGACTACCTGGATCCATTTCTACGCTAATCAATTGCATCAGCACATTTTCTGCGATCCAGTCCTCCCCATCTTCCTCCAGATCCGCGCCGCTCTTGACTTGCAGTATCAAGCAAACTCTGATCTCTACTCTGCGCCGCTCACTGGAAAAGATATGATTGATAGAACGTCTCATCTCAATCAGCCCACGAGCATGATCTGCCGCTACACTGCGCACAGTTCCCAGGGGAGCTTTTCTAAATGGTTCCCCAGATTGTCCCAATCCTGCCACCACACTAATTACTTTCCTGAATTTTGGAAGTTTTGTTTGATGGGTAGGAGGCGCTGGTCCATGAGATGATGGGGTTGAATTGGGATGAGTGAGAGCATAGTTATAGTGCAACACTTCGCTGTTGCACAGACTCGAAATCCCACATACTTGCTGAAGCATGATGCAAACTAAAGTTATTGTCTGCTACTGCCTGAATAGTGTGGGATCACCCAGTTATCACTCCCACAACGCCTTCCAATTCAAAACTATCTTAATATAAGGACTAGTAATTTCTGTTGCCAATAATACTAAGAACGTAATTCGACTGTTCAGCTCTATCTGGTTATAAATCAACTATGCGTGATCAACAAGGACTATTCACTCCAGGAGCAGCTTTCTAGCTCAGCTCTCTCTGATTATAAACCAACTATGCAAGATCAACCAGAATGTTCACGCCAGGAGGGTTGGGATTCTAGATGCCCTCAACGAGAGATATATCAATTTAAAAGAGCTGTATTACTGCTGGGGTATGATCAGTAGAGAAAAGACGGATATATATATTTGTTTTCTTCGGGGCAAGAGAGGGGTTGTTGGGGGAAGGCAGCTGTTGCGCAAGAATCAACTTGCCACATAGGTATGCAGAAGGCATAGGCAGGACGTATGCTTTGTTGGGATTCGTGGCTAAGTCGTCGCCACAGACCAGAGCCAGCGAGAGCGAGAGAGAGAGAGAGAGAGAGAGAGAGAGAGAGAGAGAGAGAAAGAAAGAGTGAGAATGTGTATAATGGCGTCATCCAGTAAGTCTTCAGTCTTTAGGCTGCCTCGGCATCTCGGCAGCAGCACCGTTGCCATGCATGCTATTGTTGCAAAGACTTGGCAGGAAGCGAGCGAGCAAGCAAAGCATGCATGCCATGTTATTGCAAGACTTGGCAGCAAGCAAGCCGAGGTCATGAATGACTTTTGTAAACATTTTTTTGTCAAACCCCAAAGCCCCTTGACTTTTTAACTCTGCCGGCAGCTAGAAAAATATGAGATGCCCTGCCCAGGAACATTCAACAAAAGGAAGAAGGTGATGTTGAGGCACTCACTCTCACTGTCTTTTCTTTTGTAAGTGGGTTGGTTTCATGTAACTTCTTAGTTTTTTCCTTTTTCATGAAAAAACAAGATGCGCCTCCCACAATGGAATTGTGAGACTCCTCGTACAAGTGGGTTGGCTTCCTATACCATCTTAATTCTTATATTCACTTTTTTCCTTTTTCATGAAGAAACATGAGGCGCCTCCCACAATGGAATCTTCACGCCTCCTTCTGCAAGTGGGTTGGTTTCCTATACCTTCTTAGTTAGTAAAATCACTTTTTCCTTTTTTGTAAAGGAAACAGGAGGCACCTCCCACAATGGAATTTGTGTCTCCTTTTTTTTTTTTTTAGTCTCGTGGTAAAATTTTTTTACATGCACCTTCCGCGTGGGAGGTGCTAAAAAAAGGTGTATGACAAAAAAATCATTAAAAAAAAGTAAAAACTGATTTTACAGCAGGGAAGGACGCCTCCTCGGGGCATTTGACCCTAGTTGGAGGGCGGAAGCACTTCCTAGGCAGAATGCCCTCCGAGGGTGATACGCCCCCCCCTCCCCAAACATGTACTTTTCATTTCTAACCTCCAAGTTCATACAACTCTCAAAGTTACTTTGTTTTTCATTCAAGTTCATAAGTGCACTTGCAAATGGTTTATTGAAATTGTCTTAAGGAAATCAATTCTTTGCAATATGAAACTTGGTAGATAATTAAAATAGTTTATGACCCTCAATAACAAACATTCATATTAAGTTTGTTAAACAAAATCCAAAGAGTAACGGTACTTATTGTAGCATGTATGTCTACTTTCTAAAATTAAAAAAAAAAAAGCAATAAAAAGCGTAAGGCTTTTCATTAAATATGTCAAAGTATTCTAAAAGATTTCTTTCATCTCATCATTACTCAGTAAAATCACATAAAGAAGACTGTAACACTATAATATCTTCTATGTTTCAGAAAGCATATGACTAATATGGTTCAGGCTGAAAAGACACATGACATTGTGATAAGCATCATTCAATTGTTATATCATATTGTATAGAAGGATATGGTCTACTAGATTTCAAAGATCAACACGATCTACAAAGATTCATGGGCACCCCACACATGGCTGTTAATGACAAGTACTCTTCATATATTAGTAGGTGTGCAACTTTTGAATTTTTTTGGGCTACACATAAGTGGGTAACTCAAACTAGACTAAAGGAAATACATGAGAGTCCATATATTTCCATTGAATTTCTTAATGATGAGAGCATTAATAGAGCATTAGAAAGACATTCATTTGTGAAGATGACCTTTCTAGGAGAAGGTGGTAGGGAAAATTTGTATTTATGTAGCTAATGGGAATAATAGAAACAACCTCGGCCACCATATATGAGGGTATGAATAAAAATGGTAGACAATATGCAAATTGGAAAATGCAAGTTAATCGACATAGCAACTAATGGAACTTCCGTTATCTCAGGAGTACATGAAGGTGTTGTTGCCAAAATTGAAAAGGAAAATGCTATACTTGATGGGCGTAATTGAGAGACCCTCGCATTGATAGATGCTTTAAAGGATTTTGTGAAGCTCAGCTACACTGATAGATTTGCCAACAAGGATTACTTGTGGGTTGAAAGATCAAGAAATAGAATAAGGAGATGCTAGAAATGTTAGCTATTTGAACATTACAGATTCACAAAGTCAGGTGGTTATCTCGAGGACAAGTTATGGAAACTTGACTAGTTAAGTTGATGCCACCTATTTTAGAAGAATCAAAAGGTATCATCTATTTATGGTATGCTAAAGCCACAATATTGCAAGAGTAATTTTGTGTGTACTTGCTTGCAGATATTTTATCAAAGCTGAACTTTCTAAACAAAAAGTTCCATGAAGACCATGTTGAGATCACCAACATTGGTGCTTATATTGACACAACCATAACATTGTTAAATGAAAGGTTTTTGTCCAAAGCACCTAGTTGCACAAGGGACCAAGGATACGATAAAATGACATATGGGGGGAGTAGGAGTGACGTAAGGAAAGAAAGAGAGGAGAGTGGTGAGCAGGCCTGCATTTTGAAGCCTTCCTAGCCCTTCACACCCGATTTTCCATTCATAGAAATGCATTTTTATTTTAACCTTTCCAGTGGAAAGTTTGTTAATCTAAGAAATTTTTTAGAGGCCCTTCAAATTTAGTGAAATCTTTGATAATGAAACTTTCTTTTGTTTAACACCTTTCACCACGAAGTATATACTTGCCCTTTTGTTTAACACCTTTCACCATGAAATTTTTGGGGGGCCCTACTAAATGGATGGATAATATGCCATGCATCATACTCCATGCTAAAAAGATTCTATTTCACATTTTTTAACTAAAAAATGTTTATTTGGGAGGATGCACCCATGCAACCCCTTCTACCCCCATGCATAGGCACAAATGTGAGACACAAATATATATATATACATATATACACATGCCCTTCAAAATTGCCAATTCATGGACTCTAAGAACACGACTTGATGCATGATTTCTTCATAATCTCAAACTTCATAACATTTAACTCTTTTCAACAATGTCAAAAGAATCTTCCAAGTAAATCCTTTACATACTAGAATGGCCGCTTGGCCCATTCCATTGCCACCTAGCACCAGTTTTACCTCTATTATTATTAATATTATTAAACAGCGCTCACAAAGAACCAACAGTTTTTGCAAAAAATGCGAAAAAGCCGAAGAAGCCAAAAAAATGCGACAAAGCTGAAGAATACAAAAAATGCGCAAATTGTCGGGAAACTTCAAACAAGTCAATTTGTTGAGAAAGTAGACTTTGGGAAAGTTGACATCGGAAAAGTTGAAGGAACACTGCCATCGACTTTTTGTGTATTTCTACAGATTGTGTGACAATATGAGTAAAAATGCAGTGATATGAATGGAAACAAATTAACATGGAATTTAGGAGAGTAGAGGAGATAAATCCAACACCCCCCCTTAATTTGGATCTATGAATGCCTTGATCTTCAGACTAAGCAATGCACAAAATCTGTTGTGTGCATTAATACTTAATGCCTTTGTAAAAACATCTACAACCATGTCCTACGTTCGATAATATGTTAAGCTTATCTCTCTGTCGAGAATTTTGCCCCTGACATAGTGATATCGAATCTCAATGTGCTTACTCCTACAATGAAATCTAGGGTTGGCCGATAAGGCAATGGCACTCTGTTTATTACAAAATATGATTGTTGGGGTAGACTATCTGACAGTAAATTTCTCAACCAAAATGCTTCTTTAATAGATTGAGAAGCATCAATGTACTCTGTTTTCTGTAGAGGAAAGAGCAATAGAGGTTTGCTTATGACTGTTCCAAGATATAGGAATGCCATTGAGGAAGAATGTATATCCAAATGTGGATTTACGAATATCTACATTTCCTCCCCGGCTTGCATTGAAATATCCACTGAGCCGATGAAGATTGTCGTTGTCGACTTCTCCATAGCAGATGCACTGGTCCGTAGTAGCTCGAATATACCTCATGACTCTTATGAGAGCCTTCCAATGAGTGATGCCAAGATTAGCCATGAATTGGCTGAGTGAGCTAACTGTGCAAAAGAAAGGATACTCTCTCATCTGAGGGCATTGGTCTTTCGACAATCGCAGGCCTGGATCATCGGTGAGTGAGCTAATTTACAATAGATTAGATTATATTTGATGAAGGTATTGTGAAGATACATTTGTTGAGAAATATAGATCAGCCGTCTTGCTCTATCTCTGTGGATTTGAATGCCCAGACAATAGTGAGCTTCGCCCAGATCGGTCATGTCGAATTCAAGAGACAACATTTGTTTAGCATCCTTCACCATGTTGGTATTGTTGCTGAAAAGCAACGTGTTGTCGACATACAAGGTGATGATAATGAAAGAATGCTACACTGACTTAAAGTAGACATTGGAATCGGCAGTGCTTGGTTGGAAACCATGTTGGATGAGGAATGTGTTAATCTTCTAAAACCAAGGTTTGGCTGATTGCTTCAAGCCATAAAGTGCCTCATGGAGTTTACAGACAAGATGCTTCATACCTTCGTGAACGCATCCTTCAGGCTATAACATGATGTCTTCTTCGATGACTCCATTCAGATAAGCTGTCTGTACATTGAACTGATGTACTTCAAGGTCTGTTGCTGTAGCATACGATAGGAGAGTTCAGATCGATCAATGCTTGCCATACTAGGCTGAAAATCTCATTATAGTCGATGTTGGAATCTGAGCAAATTCTCGTGCTACTAGTCGTGCCTTCCTTCAATCAATTGTTCCATTGGAGTTGTACTTGATCTCAAAGACCCATTTGCAATTGATAAGATTGGAGCCAATAGGAGATTCGAGGAATGACCATGTCTGGTCCTTGATCAGAGAGGAATACTCTTTGTCCATCTCTTCTCTCTAGAGATTGGAGTCTGGTTGGCTAAGTGCCTCTTCAACAGTCATCGATTCCTGCATTAAAGTCAGACAGACTCAGGAGTATATGTTAGAGCGTTACTCCCTGTCCCAGTTATTTACAATTTTCAAAGACACATGTACGTTTTGTAATTATTGTAATTACTAAAATGGCTAAGTCACCGGGTTGTGGTGACTTTTGTAAGTAAATGGTAAATAAATTATAATTAATTGGCATTGGACCTCGGAGAGTCATGCTTAGCTTTGGCATGGGGTATTGGGTCATTTATTAGGAGTGGCTGGACTGACCTCCTAGAAAGTAGAAGAGTTGACTAGTCAATGGGACACTTGTCATATGCTCACTGGGACACTTGGTCCAGTGAATGAGTGACACATATCAGGGTTGACCGGTCAAACACGACACATGTCACATGTTCACAGGGACACTTTGTCTAGTGTATGAGTGACACATGTCAGCCTACTCACTTGCCTATGTGTCAAAGTACTGCCAAGTGGCAAGTGTCGACTGTGCATGGGATTGGCCATGTGTCGATGTTAGGAAAGGTCAGGGTTAAGGGGTGCTTGAGGATTGTGCATAAGTGAGCCTAGAGAGAGGCATTCCTCATCATAATCTATGCAGCAAAGGTTGAGAGGAGACAAGGCAGCCAACTCCACCATGTTTTGTGTGCTCTGATGTTTGTACATGCAGGGAAATAGACAAGGATTGACATTGCTGATTGTTGTGCACAGGATAAGCTAGGTTTTAAGTGAAGTTTCAGATTTGGAGTATGAAATTTGGTATCAGAGCTTAGGTTTACGTTCGAAAGAGGGTTGCCAAAATCAGAATCAGATTTCAACGACGCGGATCAGAATCAGATTTCAACGTCATGGATCAAGATCGAATTTCAGCTGCGAATCAAGATCAAATCTCAGATTTCAACTACAAATCAAGATCAAATTTCAATTACGACGCATGATCAAATTTCGAATTTTGGATCAAATTTTGATTTCAGAATCGCGATCAGATTTTAAAACTCAGAATCGGGATCAAATGTCAGATCAGATTTTGATTTCAGAATCGGGATCAGATTTCAGAACTCAGAATCAAAATCAGATTTCAAAATTCGAAAGCAAGATCAGAATCAGGTTGCTATTGCAGATTGAAATCAAGTTACAGTTGCAGAATCGAATCAAAAACTTTTTTTTTTCTAAAAATTTTGACCTCTAAGCAGGTGGACATGTTTGCAACACTATCAACATGGATCCGTTGGAGGGTTCTAGCACCGAGATACTGAGAATTGAGGAAGTGGCAGCCAAGGTGGATTCTATGGAGGTGATATCTCAACAAATCCTTGAATGTTGAAGACATCTCGGTCCTCACAAGAACCGGAAGCGGTATGATTGTTTAAGTGTTTTATTTTGTGAAGGGCTTGCATGGAAGTCACAAAACCTTTTGTTGTAAAGAACCAGACTCGTGGCCTCCAAGGAGCAGTGCAGATAGCTCTATTGTTGAAACACGATAATAAGGTTCAGGCAGTTTTTTTGGCTCTTGGGATACCAAAGGCTCAAAAGGATTAAAGTCAATCTGTGCAAAGGCAAGTTTCAAGTGACCTGAAAGGAGGAGTAGGGGCTTCCGAGGACAAAGGATTGTATGGGCGGTCTGATGTCCAAAGAAGTCAGCGTCCTTCAATGCGACAAGTAGCTGTAGCTTCTAGGGACAACGATTGTATGGACAATCCGATGTTCAGAAGGGGCCAGCAATCTTTGTTGCTAATGCCGCAAGACCAAGAGTTTTCCAAATGAGAAAGTTTTGCTTTGGTTACTTGGTAGGATGCATGTGGAAGGAATGTCCACGGAATCCAATGCGGACTTCATGCAATTTTCTAGTGAAGTAGGCACAAGCACCTATGGCTATTGAAGAGCTGGAGCAAGATGAAGTTCAGGGAAGTACTCTTTATCTTGTGAAAGTGTCGACGATCAGGTAAGGTTGATGTTATTTTTTCTGCCACAATTTTTGAAAACGATGCAACATATGTATCAATTTCCAGGTACTTCTTGATTGTTATGACTGGACAGTGAATGTGTGTCCTGCTTGACACTAGGTCTTCTCATAACGTACTTGACTTTGATTGAAAGGTTGACTGTGAGCACAACCATCCATGTACCAGTACACAATCGTGAGGGCTCATGGAAAGGGTAGCTGGGGGAGGTTTCAGGGTTGTGGATATGCCATTAACCATTCAAGTTAGGTTAAGAAGTTGGATATAAAGATAATGTGTTTGGCATGCTTTGATGTGGTACTTGGGATATGTTGGCACGTAGTATGGAAGCTCTACATCACTTGGGTACTCACATGTGCGAGTTCCAGCGCGATGGTAGAATCCATTCACTTTAAGGTGAGCCTGATGTGCCTTTAGGACCTTTGATCATGGCAGCTTAGTATTTGGGAGTTCATTGTAAGCATATGTGTTTTTGTTTTTGTTTGATATGTTTACTGCTAGTTCCAAAAGTAACATATGGCAAGAACAAGTTGACCTACTTATGGACCTAGACCAACAGATGGGTCTTGGCATATGTGTGTGGGCTTATCAATACTTAAACTCCCCAGGGGCAAAAGATGGTATGGGACGCCCAATGTTCAAGGAGTTTGTCAAGCATTGATATCCTATTGCGCATATTGATGATCCGGTATTGTACGGTGCTACTATTTTAGCAAAGTTGTTTGAAAAATGGATATTAGTAACTCAGAGTTCATGAAGTGCATGTGCGTAAGACTGCCTTTAGAACTTGTTTCGGTCAGTATAACTTTTTGCTTATGCCTTTGATTGACTAATGCCCCAACAACATGTATGATGTTGATGAACGATGTACTCAGACCATTTATGGATGATGTTTTG
This sequence comes from Diphasiastrum complanatum, assembly GCA_029204225.1. Lineage (NCBI taxonomy): Eukaryota > Viridiplantae > Streptophyta > Lycopodiopsida > Lycopodiales > Lycopodiaceae > Diphasiastrum > Diphasiastrum complanatum. The sequence goes on from CM055096.1 coordinate 63,076,185, forward strand.
GTTTACAGTTGTGGTGATGTGTTGCATGTAACTCACCTTAGAACTGTTTGTCAACCCTGAGGGATAACATCTTGTTTGCTAATGATAATAAAAGATGTGTTATCGTGTTAGTTGAAGGCATAAAACTGAGACCAAGAAAGCCGCTATTCTCCTTCCATGGCCTGTACCTACGGACTTGACGGTATTGAGAGGCTCTCTTGGATTGTTTGGGTTTTATTGCAAGGTGTGAAGGGTTGTTCACACATGGCTGCACCTTTGACCAATATGCCATAGAATAATAAGTGGACAGAAGTTCAGCAATGAAGTTCAATGCTTTGAAACAAGTTGTGGCTGACTTTGTCACATTAAAGATAGTAGGCTCTCATAAACCATGTCATACTAACGGATGTGAGTAACATCGTCGTTGGGACAATTCTAATGCAAGAGTGTAGGCCAGTGACCTTGTGAGTGAGAAGCTCAACCCTATTCAGAAGAGTTGTATGTCATTGTCCATGCTTTGAAAGTATGGAGGCATTGTTTGTGTGGTGTGGGTTTGTATATGCCAACCATGACATTTTTATGTATTTCTACAATTAGCCAGGTGGGCTGAATTGATGCAAGAATTTCACATGAAAATTCGGTACATGAAAGGTATTGAAAATCCTGTGCCTGATGCATTATCTCGTATATTGTATCAGATGTCTTTTGTGGTCATAGAGAATGACCTAATTGCTGAGATCAAATAGATTCAGCAAGAGGATCCTCATTGTTCATTGTAAGAGGGTGTGAGAGAGGTAAATCTTGGCCAAGTAGAGTCTCAAGGGAGCTCTGATCTCTTTGCTCACACTTGCTTGAAGTATACCATGGTAGATGATATAGTTAAAGGAAATGGCAAACTCCCCATTCCAGTTAGTAAAGGGTTGTGTAGGGAGATTTTGCATTTATGTTATGATAGTACTGGTGCTAGTCATCCTGGTGTGGATTGGACCTATGAGATGATCCTATGTAACTTTTGGTGGCCCAATATGGTTTTAGGCCTACTAATCTTGTTACGGTGGGAATTCTTCAAAGCGCCTACTAGTACGGCTGATTTCTAACTCTATGAGTAAGATGCTTGAGTTAGTTGAAAAAATTTAAGACAAGCAATCGTGGTGCTACTGAGAGCCGAGTGTGATCGCCAGTAGTATGAAATGCTGGTTATCATATGAGGCTTGATTAGGCCAATTGTTGTTGACAACTCCAGTTTATGAAGATGAATCAGTTGTGACTCTATTCAGGAGCACGTAGAGGAGATCCATGAGCCAACAAGGATATTGGATAGGTGGGAGAAACGTCTGTGTAACCGCTTGATCTTTGTTATATTTAGTTGCTTGGCATAGAAGACCTCTTGCAGATGCTGCCTTGGAGACTGCGCATAGTTTGTGTGCACAATACCCTAGTTTGGTCATCGTGGACCATGTCTTTTTTGAGTGGGAAGGGACGTTAGAGCCTTTACTCCCTATCCCGGTTATTTACAGTTTTCAGAGACACATGTACATTTTGTACTTATTGTAATTACTGAAATGGCTAAGTCACCGGCCTGTGGTGACTTTTGTAAGTAAATTATAAATAATCTGTAATTAGTTGGCATTGGACCTGGGAGAGTCGTGCTTAGCTTTGGCATGGAGTACTGGGTCATTTATTAGGAGTGGCTGGACTGATCTCCTAAAAAGTAGGAGAGTTGACTAGTCAATGGAACACTTGTCATATGCTCACTGGAACACTTGGTCCACTGAATGAGTGACACATTTCAAGGTTGATCGGTCAAACATGACATGTGTCACATGCTCACAGGGACACTTGGTCCAGTGTATGAGTGACACATGTCAACCTACTCACTTGCCTATGTGTCAAGGTACTGCCAAGTGGCAAGTGTCGACTGTGCATGGAATTGGCCATGTGTCATATGCTCACTGGAACACTTGGTCCAATGAATGAGTGACACATGTCAGGGTTGACCGGTCAAACATGACATGTGTCACATGCTCACAGGGACACTTGGTCCAGTGTATGAGTGACACATGTCAGCCTACTCACTTGCCTATGTGTCAGGGTACTGCCAAGTGGCAAGTGTCGATTGTGCATGGAATTGGCCACGTGTCGATGTTAGAAAAGGTCAGGGTTAAGGAGTGCTTGAGGATTGTGCATAAGTGAGTCTAGAGAGAGGCATTCCTCATCATAATCTATGCAGCAAAGGTTGGGAGGAGACAAGGCAGCCAGCTCCACCATGTTTCGTGTGCTCTGATGTCTGTACATGCAGGAAAATTGACAAGGATCAACATTGCTTATTGTTGCGCACGGGATAAGCTAGGTTTTAAGTGAAGTTTCAGATTGGGAGTCTGACAATATACCTTGTGAGTTGTGTGTGCACTCGGCTTGATCTTCTTGGAGGAAGTGTCGGTTGATGATCCAATTCTTGTATTTGCCACTGAGTAACAACAACATCTTCGACTGACTCGCTGTCGGGTAGTTGATTGATTATTGACATGCTTGAGCCAGAGGCTCGAGTTGTTGTGTTGAAGGCAGGTGTCGAAGGTTCACATGGAACTTTATTCTTGTCTTTGAAGTCAATAAACTGATCCTCGCTAAAGATTGCATCCTGAACAAAAAGTCTGCTGGGTATCGGGGTCGTACAGTTTGTAGGTGTTGTCAGATGAAGTGTATCCAATAAAGATGGTCTTGAGACCTTGGAAGTCAAATTTCTTTCTTGTCTCCTTCGGGATCTGCTCATAGGCAATGCATCCGAATACTCCAAGGTTCTTCAATGAAGGCTTAGAGCCTGTCCAAACTTCATGTGGTGTTTTGCCTGAGAGGGCCTTGTCAAACATCTGTTCTGGATGTAAGCTACAGTGGAGACAACTTTAGCCCAAAAGCTCTTCGACAAAGATGCATGTGCCAGCATGCATTTGGCTAACTCGACAAGGGTATGATTCTTCCTCTCGACTAAGCCATTAGACTGAGGTGAATAAGGAGTGATAAACTACTGTTCTATGCCTTGGATATGGCAGTACTCCTTGAATTCGGTAGAGATGACCTTGGGTTTTGATTGTCTTACCGATTTTTTTTCTCTGCACGCTCCTTGAAGATTCTGAAGCAATTAAAAGCTTCTAATTTCTTCTTGAAAAAATACACCACAGTCTTTCTGAAATTTTCATCAATAAAAGTAATGAAACACTTTGCATCCTTCAGTGAAGGATTCTGCATTGGGCCACAAATGTCTATATGTACAACATCTAATAATCCTCTAGCAATATGTCGATGGCTTGATCTAAAGGGTTTCCTAGCCTGTTTATCGACTAGACAGTCTTGACAGACAGGTACTATCTGGATAGTCGAGATCAAGAACAATGTATTACTTAGACATTTGTAGTACATAAGCATGATTCAAATGACCAACTCTACAATGCCAAAGTAAACTTTTATTGATTTGAATAGAAGCACTAAGTGCTTGACTAGAGGTAGAAAAGCAATGACTTAATCTGTACAAGTATCCATGCCACTTTCCGAGTGCTAGGTTCTCGCCTGTCCTATCGACTACTTTACACTGATCAAATTTAAATTCTACTTTATGTCCTAAATCTGTAAATCTGCTTATAGAGAGCAGATTTGTCGATAGATTCGGTACATGCAAGACATTCAAAAGTAGCTTAGATTGATTGTTTGCAAAGCTCAATCTTATTGTACCTTCACCTTTGATAGCTTGGGTGCTATTGTCGCCAAGGTGAACATACCTTTTGGTAATGTAAGGCGTGTGAAAGATTTCAGATCCTTAAGATCCAATCTACTTGAATGATCTTTGGTTAGAAAGAGAAATACACTACCAATCTCACCAATGTAGAAAAATCAACATCTACACACAAAAACACCAATAGAACTTGATCAAACTTGAATGAAATGATTATGTACAGTTGTTGTCCGTACAAAACCAGCAAGCTACTATATTTCACACGTGTGGATCCAAAAATAACAAATATAGATCATTGTACACATATAATTGTAAGCAATCACCAAGATAGTGCACCAATGGATAGTAGAACCCAAGAGGACCATGTATAAGCATGAAATGACATAGAGAAGAGAGAAGATCACTCTCTCCATGAGTTACATCCTTTTATAACAGGTCCAAACCCTATTTGGCAACTTGGCTTTTCCTCCAAAATGCTAACCCTACTAATTTTGGGTCTAGATTCAATGTACTCAACTATTCAAATTTGAATCTACTCTAACTCGCATTCTAACTTTCCCACACTTTCAAAAAGTATTTATTCAAATGAAATTTAGACTAATGAACTTTGAAAAGTCAACCTCTAAGTCTAAAACAAGTTTTGGCTTCAATATGCCAAATATGGAAATATAGCAAAATGTGATGAAACTAGTTGAATCTTTCACACTCCCTCTTCAACTAGTTTTAGCATAGACTTTGATAACACTCCAAGTGAAGTCCTATGCTTCATGAACAAGTCTTTTTCCAATGCTTTGGTGAAGATATCAGCTACACATTCTGTTACATACCTATGTAACTAGCAGTACTTCAGACCCCTAATAGTCCATTTAGTATTGGGGGCTAAATGACAAGGTACCCTTAGGATTAAGGGTATGTGCCCTTGGATAAGGGCAGACAAGTGACTATACCTTAGTTGGAGGTATGGAGTCATGTGACCCTTGGATAAGGGGTACCCTTAGTATTAAGGATAGGTGTATTAGATTAAGGTACTAGTGTCCTTGGTTAAGGGCAGGTAGGTGTCTATGCCTTGGATGGAGGTATGGAACCTAGAGAGGTGTTAGAAAGTCATTGGATGACTATTTTCCTAAAGCCTTGGGCCTCAACCTTGAACCATATCACTTTATTGGGCTAAGACCAAAGTATACATGCACAACTTGGGCAATGGGACCTAGTAGGAGGGCGCCCTTCTAAAGTGTCCATTGAGTTCCCAACTCCCACAAGAAAGGCATTCAAAGAGCCATAGGTTATGGAAGGATTCTCTTGACCTTCCATAAGCCTATGGAGGCTCTTGGAGATTCTTTAACTCCCCTAGGCTTCTCTCTCTCTCACTAGATGAGCATGGAACTCCATAGTGCATTGAAGGGGTCCATGGGCCATCTATATGAGGGTAGTAGGGTGCCCATTGGGAGGGAGAGATCTCTCTTGTTTGCTTTGCTTATGCTCTAGTGTGTAGAGTGCTTTCTTGTGGTAGTATGCTTAAGGTTTGGATCTTGCTTATGGTATGGGACATAAGTAGGGTTTGGATCTTGAGAATGCTATGGAGTGTTGTTGTATGCTTGTCATTTGTTTATGGTTAGCAAGGGGTTGCTAGATAGGTCTTGCTTGGAGCTTGGATCTAGGTATGGTTGGGTGGTGAATACTTGAGGCCAGTTTGTTATCTATCTTTGTGTTTAAAGAGTAGGGACACAGGTGGAGGAGAGATCCTTGGAGGCTTGCAGATCCTTACTTGCAGGTGGAGGCATCCTAGCTTGGAGTTGGGGAGCATCTTGAAGCTTGTAGGTTGCTTGGAGGACATTTGGAGGTTCTACCTTGGATTTGGAGGACTTCCTCACCTCTACTTGTAAAAGTGGTATCAGAGCTAGACAAAGGATGGTAACCTTTCTAACCTTCTTCAAGTTCTATTAAGATCAACAACTAAATTTTTTTTGAGAAAGATTATTGGCTTTTCTAGTTGTAGAAGGCTTGTAGTTGAAGTACCCAATGAATCTAGTTCTCTTTGGAAGAGAGTAGTGATGCTTATAGAATTGTTTAGGGGCTGATTTTTGATCATTTTAGAGAAGTTTTAAAGTGGTCTTTGGGTTTTTAAAAGTTCTGAAAAAAGATTCGTGGAATGGGTGGAGGAAGTCTTACTCTACATACACAAATTTTTTTTTGGCAAAAAAATTGACTCTAGCTATGTGTTTTGATCAAAACTAGTGTTTTTTTTTTTTTTTTTGCATAAATGAGGTGTTTGAAGTTTTGATTTTCATTTTGAAGTTCTATTTTTCAGACCTGTACATCTAAAAATCAGATATGAAAAGTGAAGTTTTCATCCAAACTTCATTAGTTACACCGTTCTATCTCCTAGTTTCATGAAAATGGCAATGTAGGAAGGGAATGGTAGTGTGACTTTGTGCATAAAACAAGTTTTGAAATTATGTTTTTTGTCATTTTGAAGTTCTGATTTTCAGACCTGTAAATCTGAAAATCAGATCTGAAAATTGAAGTTTTCATAAAGCTTCATTAGTTATCCATTTCTAGTCACTAGTTTCTTGGTTTTGGAAATCTAAATAGTGAGAAATGTGAAAACTTTGGTTGCTTTTAAAATGACAAATGCAATTTGTAGAAGGCAAATGTAGCTTGTTCCTTGAAGGAAGAGCCTTAGTTTGGTGGGATGACTTAGTTGCAAACGACAATCAACCTTGTACATGAGATGATTTTTGCAAGCTTTTTAGGGATTATTTTCTACCACTTTTAGATGACTATGAATACTTTCAAAAGTTGAGTCATTTATCAATGAATAAAGGTTTGGAACAATTTATTCAAGATTTTCATGAGTACCTGAATCCACTTTATAGTGACATTCCACCTAAGGTACAAATGTTAATGTTTATTGATGGGTTACCAAAAGATTATCAAGTGGATGTTCGTAGGAACCATCCAAAAACCCTAGAAGATACTATTAGGGCTGCAAAATACTATGATGACACACCTAAGCCACCTAGGGGTCAACAAGCTAATGAGCAGAAAAAACGTTTTCAATTTAAGAGGAATGATAGGGAAGTTGTTAGTGAAACACATCCCAATTCCAACAATCCTAAGAAAACAAAAAAAAACTTTAAAAATCATCAAGGTGGCAATGATAAAGCTGAAGCTCATAAGAAGAACCTGTGCTTCAAGTGCAATGACGAGGGTCACCTTGCACGAGATTGCGCCAAATAACCAGCCTCTACCTCAGGTAATCTATCTCAAAGTAATGAGATGGATATATTTTGTCCTTAGTTCTTTAGTCTTTGGACCTAATGACCTTAAGTGCATTAAAAGTAAAAAAATTGAACAAGGTAACCGTAGATATCCACTGTCGCGGATGGATGACCTAATAGATTATCTTGGTGGTGCTGGGTACTTTACCAAGATAGATATAAGGTCGGGATTCCATCAGATACGCATTAAGGCAGAAGATATACCAAAAATCGGGTTTTGAACTCGCTTTGGTCACTACAAATTTTTGGTGTTGCCTTTTGGTTTGACCAATGCACCGGCAACTTTCCAATAGATGATGAACAATTTGTTCAGGCCATATTTGGAAAGATTCGTAGTGGTATTCTTAGATGATATCCTAGTGTTCAGTAAGACTTTGGCGGAACATGACTGGCATTTTCGCTTACCCACTAAGAGTCCACTAGTGGTGTGGACGGAGGATATAAATAATTGTTTTGAGTTGCTTAAGAAAAGTGTCACTTTGGCACCAATACTAATCATTTGGCGATCCTAATAAGGCTTTTGTGGTTAGGACCGATGCCAGTGATTATGCTATTGGAGCTGTTTTGATGCAGGATGGACATCCTGTGGCTTATGAAAGCAAGAAACTCAATCCTGCTCAGTCTAGGTATTGTACCTATGAGAAGGAACTGTTTGCAATTGTTCATTCCTTGAAAATTTGACGACATTATTTGTATGGAGCCAAATTTGAAGTTTTGGCGGATCATCAAACTCTTCGATATTTTTGTGATGCTATAGATTTAAAGGGGAGGCAAGCTAGATGGGCTGAGCTGATGCAAATCTTTGACTTTTTTATATGTTATTGTAAAGGAAGTCAAAATACTCTAGCGGATGCTTTGAGTCGGTTACCGGTTATAAATCAGTTGTGCTTTACTGTTATAGAACCGGAGTTGTTTCAGTCCCTTCAAGGACTATATGAGTTCGATCCTTTTTTTTGGAAAGTATTGGCAACAAATACTTTCGAGGGCAGGTTTGCAAGATTCCTCGAATCAGGGAAAGACTGAAACAGATTTCCTAATTCGAAACAGAATTTTGTTTCATAAAGGAAAGGTCTATTTACCGGAAAATGACATTGTAAGGGCCCAAATCTTGCATGAGTGTCATGATAGTCCATGCACAGGACATCCGGGTATACAAAGAACACTTGACTTAGTTCGAAGGCAATTTTGGTGGCCTAAGATGAAAGTCAGGTAGAGGCCTATGTACTTCAATGTACTAAGTGCCAGTTAAATAAAGCAGAGAGGCTAAAAGCTAGTGGCCTATTACATCCTTTAGATATTCCTACCGAAAAGTGGGAAAGTATATCTATGGATTTTGTGGTCGGGCTTCCACGTACAGGGAAGGGCCACGATTCGGTTTGGGTCATTGTTGATAGACTTACGAAGTTTGCTCAATTTATCCCAACGAAAACTACTGTTAAAGCTTCTGCACTAGCTCAACTATTTGTTGAGAAGCTTTTTCAGCTATACGGGCTGCCTTCCGATATTGTCAGTGACCGTGACCCAAAATTCACTGGGAATTTTTGGCAAGCAGTATTTGAAAAGTTGGAAACAACTTTAAGTTTGAGTTCTACAGATCATCTGAAATCAGATGTTCAAACAGAATGGACCAATCAGACGATGGAGCATATGCTTCGAGCATATGTGGGCCATCGACAGTCTGATTGGGAATAGTACCTTCCACTGGTAGAATTTGCATATAACAGTTCAAAACATTCAGCGACCGGATTTAGCCCTTTCATGCTTATATATGGTTTTCAACCTCGATCACCAATTAGTGTTGGCATGAAAAACCTACGGGTGCAAGCCGCAGCTGATTTCCTTGTGGATATGCAAGAAATGTTATAGCTAGCTAAAGATAGCATAAGAAGTGCCCAGGACAGGGCAAGGCACTATGCTGATCTATTTCAGAAGCACAAGGTATTCATGGTCAACGACTGGGTGTTTTTGAGAGTCCCTAGTCACTCTAGGGGCTTGAAAACTATTAAGTGTGCAAAGTTGGCGCCTAGGTATTGCGGTCCTTTTAAGGTTATCCAAGTGATAAACAAGGTCGCATACAAACTAGACCTTCCAGCTAACATTGGAATTCATCATGTTTTCCATGTTAGTAAGTTGAAACCCTCGTTGGGGGTTGGGGAGACCCTGGTCCCTGTGGAAGATCTAGTGGAACTTCTTCGTGATGAGTCCGTGAGTGGACCACCTGAACCCGAGGCGATTGTTAATAGTCGGCAGAGGACTCTACGGAGTAGAGTGCTTCGGAAATTTTTAGTCAGGTGGAGGGGCAAATCAGAAGACGAGGATACCTGGAAAAAGGAGGCTGATCTCCAGAAGAATTTTCCAAATTTTTCCCTACAAGGAAAAATTTAATTTTAGGGGGAAGGAATGTTACATACCTATGTAATTAGCAATACTTCAGACCCCTAATAGTCCATTTAGTGTTGGGGGCTAAATGGCAAGGTACCCTTAGGATTAAGGGTATGTGCCCTTGGATAAGGACAGAGAAGTGACTATACCTTAGTTGGAGGTATGGAGTCACGTGACCCTTGGATAAGGGGTACCCTTAGTATTAAGGATAGGTGTATTAGATTAAGGTACTAGTGTCCTTGGTTAAGGGCAGGTAGGTGTTTATGCCTTGGATGGAGGTATGGAACCTAGAGAGGTGTTAGAAAGTCATTGGATGACTATTTTTCTAAAACCTTGGGCCTCAACCTTGCACCATATCACTTTATTGGGCTAGGACCAAAGTATACATGCACAACTTGGGCAATGGGACCTAGTAGGAGGGCGCCCTTCTAAAGTGTCCATTGAGTTCCCAACTCCCACAAGAAAGGCATTCAAAGGGTCATAGGTTATGGAAGGAGTCTCTTGACCTTCCATAAGCCTATGGAGGCTCTTGGAGATTCTTTAACTCCCCTAGGCTTCTCTCTCTCACTGGATGAGCATCGAACTCCATAGTACATTGGAGGGGTCCATGGGCCATCTATATGAGGGAATTGTGCTTGCATGTCTCCTTCTCTTTGTCCTTTGTTGCCATGTATCCACCATGATACTCCATGAATGAGCCTCCATCTTCATCTTGCCATAAGATGCCATCAAGCCTTGATGACTTGGCCATGAATGAGTGACATAATGACCCTCCAATAGCTTCATTTCCATCAGCAAAACCAGCCAAGAATGCTAGTACAAATCCAACATCAAAACAATGCTCACCAATGTAGCTAGTTTTACCATATCTTGAAAATTTGCACACATCCACATAAAATTGCTCAAACATGAGATAGAACAAGTAAAGTAAACTTGAAAAACACTTCCTTTGTGATCCTTTGACCTTAATTGAGTCTTCAATAAGCTGCAAAAATAGATCCATAACGTCTTTGCCTACCTCTCCTGTGATGCTCTTGACTACCTCCAAATTGCCACCTTCTCTTTTGACTAGTTGAAGCGCTTTGAGATCAACCTCTTGATCTTCAACTTGATCATCAAATTCATTGAACAAACTTTGTTTTCCAGATCCATTACTTGATTTTACAGCAAGATAACATCCATCCACTTGCATAGCTCCATCTACATAAGAAGATCCTCCAAAAGATGTTTCACTCTTCATAAGAGTTTGATACTCAAGATCCATTGCTTGGATCCACTCCTCTTCTTTCCTTGCTTGATCTACACTTGTAGGCTTATCCAAAGAGGTTAGGAAAGCAACATAATTTCTAGAAACTACTTGCTTACCCTTTTGATCATATGTGAGCCTTGAAGGTACTTGTCTTTCTCTTGATGTTTTCCTTGGCTTTTGACTTGATGAAGGTCCATCGTTAGAGGAGTTTTGATTTCCAAAAAGACCCTTTAAGAATTCGTGCAAGATGGCTTTTTTATTATTAAAATATTATAACACTAATACTTTTGACTTGCCATAACTTTTTAGTCGTAGCTCAAAAGTATGTCACATAACATATCATTGGAAAGCCCTTGTTGAGTGCTTTCCAATGCACCAAACTCCGCTAAATTCGGACTTACCACTAAAAAGTTATGCCATTTTTAGTATGGAATCAAAATGTGGACTCAAAAAGTTACGTTACGTAGATTTGAATTTTGAGTGTTTTGATTGGTCCATGTGTAAGAAACATTTGAGAAAAAATATAAAAAGAATCTTTACAAAGGGTCTTTTTTGGATTTAGAACTCCTCTAATGCATCACCACCATCCAAAGTAGGATCCTTCTCATCAACACCAAGAATGTTAGATCCATCCACTCTACATAGCATGTGGACCCAAAGGTTCTTAGAAAGTTGACACTCGGCCTTCTCTTGAATAGCATCTCAAAAGGTGTCCTTCCATTCAAAATAGCATCGGACACCTATTGCACAAGAAATTGGCACACAACAAAGCTTGATCCCAAAATGGTTTGTCAAGGTTAGCACTTAACGTCATAGCTTTAGCACTTTCACATAAAATCCTATTCTTCCTTTCAGCCACTCCATTTTTTTTTGGGGTCCTTGATGTTGTATACTCCCTCTTGATCCCATGCTCATCACAAAAAGCCTTGAACTTGTTAGATATGTACTCACCACCATTGTCACCTCTCAAGCACTTGATCTTTGTGGAAAATTGGTTCTCCTTTGCATTCTTGAACTCGACAAAGACATCATACACTTCATCCTTGCTCTTTAGTAGATAGACCCAACAAAATATACTAAAATCATCAATGAATGCTACATACATCTTAGCTCCACTATTACTAATTATAGTAAATCCATGAATATCCGAATGTACAAGTTGAAAAGGCTTTGTAGATCTAGATATAGATCTAGTATAAGGTAGTCTATGTGATTTAGACAAAGCACAAGACTCACAAACATGCTTGACACTACTTAAGGAACTTGGAAGACCAATCACAACCTTCTTCCTTGCCATTACCTCCAATGACTTGAAGTTGAGGTGTCCCATCCTTTTGTGCCAAACCTCTTGAATAGAAATTTGCTCCCTTGCAGCACATCCAACTTGGTTAGCAATAACACAAACATCTAGTTTGAACAATTTCCATTGCCTTTTACCTTTTCCAATCAAGACATTCTTCCTTTTGATCAAACAAGCATCTCCATCAAACTCCACCTTGAGGCCCTTACTTAGCATTTGACTCACACTAAGCAAATTCTTGGCAATAGATGGAATAAACAAGACATCCTCCAAATGAACATTCCTATTCGTAGAGAGAGAAATAGAAATGTGCCAATCCCTTTGATTGCACACTCACCATCATTGGCCGTGTAGATCACCCTCTTGTCATCTCCTTATGCCAACAAAGAAGTGAAGTACTCTTTGTGAAAGGTCATGTGTGAACTTGCTCCACTATCAATCCACCAAGGATCTAGATCTCCATCATTAGCAAGCATACATGAAGACATCACAAAAGCATCATCATTTTCATCTTGAACATCCAAACCATCCTCATCAAGAGTTAGATTACCTTGTTTGTCTCCTTGATCTCTCTTCTTCTTGTAGCACTCACTTGCAAAGTGTCCTTTGATGCCACAATGGAACCACTTGAGCTTTGATCTATCCTTCTTTTTTCCACTTGAAGAAGCATCCACTTTATCTTGCCCTTTAGACCACTTACTTTTGGTTTTGCCCTTGAATTTGCCCTTTGTGAACATAGCATCCTCTTGAAGTGTCGATGAAGATCCTCCTCTTGCTTGAAGTGTCGATGTAGATCCACCTCTTGCTTGAAGCCTATATTCCTCATTGATCAAGATCTCTTGAAGATCCATCAAACTTGGAAAAGTCTTTTGAATAGCAATACTTTGAACAATGTTAGCATGAGCATCCAATAAGCCATTAAGAATTACTTGAATAAGCTCTCCTTTTTTAATGCTTTCATCAATGCAAGCCAACTCATCATTCGATGCTTTCATTCTCAAAACAAAAGTACTTGGACTTTCTTTATTCTTTTTCAAACAAGAAAAGATTTGCCTTCTTAGAGTTAACACTCTAGAAGTAGACTTGGATTCATAAAGCTTCTTCAATGAATTCCAAGCTTCCAAAGATGATGTGCACTTACCAACTTCCTTGAGAAGCTCATTGGTAACGTTCATCTTTATCATGTGTAGAGCCTTCGCGTAACACTTGGTTGAGATCCCCTGGGCAACACTCAGAGCTATTAGGAGGGATAAGGAAGTTGAACTATTGAGCATATCTCTAAATGCTTTCAATGGATCCCATTCTAACAAAACCTTCCGTGTGCAAGCATTAATTAATGGAAGGAAAGTATTTTGTTTAATAGATAGTGGTAGTATGCATAACTTCTTTAATAGTAGGTCATTACGAAGTTGCGGTTTAGCATCTTTAGATCATTGTGATAAGATGAGAGTCCAGATTGCCAATGGAGTAACTATTCCTTGTAATAACATCACCCCAGTGGTGAACTTGCAGAATGAGGATTATACTCTTAAAATGAGTTTCCATATTGTGGAGCTGGGTCCAATTGATGTTATACTAGGGGTGGAATGGCTTAAGACCTTAGGAAATGTGACAATCAACTTCGATCAAGGACTGATGAGCTTTAGACAAGGAGAACGCCAATTTGAACTACATAGCATTCAATCTACTCAACCATGTTCAACTTTGCAGCTGATTTCTATGGAGAAGGCTCAAAGGCTATCTAGATCAATGTGAAAATGTTTGTGCTCAGGATCGAAGAAGTTGAGGGACAAGTTAAGGAAGTCAAAACAAAAGCATTGTCCCAGGTAAAACAAAGTGTGAAATATCCGAAGATTCGAAAGATCTTGAGTAAATTTTCTGATGTGTTTGTTGATCAGTTACTTAAAGGAGAACCTCCTACCAAATTTTTGGACCATCCCATTGAATTGGAATTAGGAACAAAACCGGTTAATTTACCACCTTATCGACTATCAAAGGCCGAAAAAGAAGAAGTCCATAAATAGGTTCAGGACTTACTCTCACAAGAATTTAACATTTGAAGTAAGTCACCTTTTGCCTCTCCCGTGTTGGTGGTTAAGAAGAAAGATGGAACATTCAAGATGTGTATTGATTATCGAGCTCTCAACAAAGTGACCATCAAAAACAGATATCCAATCCCTAGGGTGGATGATTTGTTGGATGCTTTAAAGGGAGCCAACATCTTTTCGAAAATAGATCTACGTTCAGATACCACCAGATTAAGGTCAAAGAAGAGGATCAGCATAAAATAGCTTTCCAAACTGACAGGGGACATTATTAATTCAAAGTTATGCCTTTCGGATTGACTAATGCTCCTGCCACTTTTCAAGCTCTTATGAATTGAATTTTTGAACCTTATCTTTATTTGTTTGTGTTGGTATTCTTTGATGACATTCTGATATATAGCAGGAACATGCAAGAGCATGCGAAACATTTGGATACAGTTTTAAGTATTCTTCAAAAATATAAGTTGTTTGCAAAGATAACTAAATGTGAATTCGTTCGATATGAGGTGGAATACTTGGAACACATTGTGTCCAAGGAGGGAATCAAGGTGGACCAGAAGAAGATTGAGGCAATCAAGAATTGAAATTCACCTAACAGCGTCAAAGAATTGACAGGATTCTTGGTTTAGCATCCTATTATAGGAGATTCATCTAGGACTTCTCAAAAGTGGCAGCACCGCTTACCCATTTTTTGAAAAAGGATAAGTTTGAATGGAATGAGAGAACTCAGATGGCTTTCGAAGCTCTTAAGAAATGGTTGGTAACGGCCCCTCTACTAGTGCAACCCAACTTCAACTTACCGTGGCAATTGGGAGCTATTTTGAGTCAATCAGAACCCCTCGAGGACTCATGCGGATGTTGTTGTAGAAATGTGTGGATCTGGTCCTCGATGGTGATCGGCTCTTGAAATAATGGCCTGGCCATTGAGGTTGATGGACCTGTGTCCGTGGCTTGAGGTTTGGTAAGTTCTTCAACATCTGTCCCGTGATCCAATCCTATATCAAATTCTCCTTGATCTTGTTGCTGAGGCGAGAACTGAGGCATTATTGGAACTAGAATCTGGGGGAGCTGAGCGGCCACCTTTTCGTAGTCTTTGATTATTGCCTTGGCCTTGACCAACTCAATCGATGCTGTTTGTTTGAACTTATTAAACCGAAATCAGCTAGTGAGGCACGATAAGTTTCGACTTTCTTAAACAACTAATTGATCTCCTCTAGGGAGACATCCGAGTCATTACATTTGCCAAAACACAAGACACGAGCATACTATTTTCCGTTCGCTAAATGTTCAATGACATATATGCAAAACACAAAGTCATCTTGTCATTCATACATATAGCAATATCAGCACCAGGATGAAGTAAATATACCTCAGTACTGGCTATCAGATCGCGCTCAGTGGAAGAGGGGTCTCGTAGCTGCATATTGGCATCCCGTTGATCTTCCAAATGGGTTTGTGAGGCCATTTTTCTCATTATCCTTAGACCTTTCTTCCACGGATGGATGTGATTGTGAGGCTTATTGGCGCGCTGACATACATCTGGGGAGATAAAGCATGCCCTTTTTCTATAGCAGTAGAGCGCAGGGGAGACAAGAGCTGTGCCTAGGCTGTAGCTGGTGTGCGACCCTGTATGATCCCTCCATTTGCGACTTGTGGAGATCCTCCAATGCACAATGGTCACGACCCAGCCAACGTTCCTCAAGTAATCCGAACTGCTGATCAATCGTTGACAAATGAATTCATTCCTTGGGTTGGCTCAGCCTAAGACCAGATTCCAGAGATGGTGAGCCGCACTTCTGGATGGCTTCTTCACACAAATCTTAACGTTGGAGATGCGCAGCAGACCTCCAATGCTCAGTTTCAACATTTAGTTGTTCTTACTACACTGTGGCGAGCTAGAACCCGAGCTACAGAAGCTCGTTGTTCTGTAGAGGTGTGATTGAGCAGTAAATCATGTAGGGCATTAGATCGGATGTGAGGCCAGTGTGAGGCCAGGCCCTTTTCATTCTATTTTTTACTTCTTTTGAACACTGCTGGCAGGATCTAGACATAATTGATTGGCTGCAGATTAAGACTGAGATTCATCTTTCCCAGCTTCAATTGATGTTCAACAACCTCCTACCATCCAATTTCATGAAAAAACAACTAGGCAGAGAAGTGCAAGCAAATTTATGAACGGCTTTTGTACACTTGTCATGCAGATCAAATTGATATTTACAGGCTCAAAACTTGTTAGCTGATGTCATGCCCCTGACGTGTCGATGCAGTGTCTCATCACCCAAAAAGGGTTTCCAACAGAGATGAAGTTGAGAGCCGAGTCTGAGAGCACGAGAATTATTAGTGCTAGGCTACATGAATATTCATGGTAATTCCCGAAAGATGGAAAGCCATGTGGGAGCTAGTAATCTAGACTCTCTCCACTTTGAGTTATATTTTTAATTAAGAGGCCTTCTATTATCTAGTAAGAGGTGGAACTCAAATCACTATAGTTTGGGATTCACTCAATTGCAAGAGGTGGACTCTAAATTATGATACAATTGAGTTCTACAACTCGTGGGTATAGATAGAGACCTCCACCATGAGTTTCATAGCATGTGTTTGATATTAAAATGTTGTTGCTTTGTTAATTGAAGATTCTACTACTTGCATTTCCTTCCATGCTCCATCTTCATGCATATAGTTTGGGTACTGATTGTCAGAAATGGTGAACTCCTGCAACTTTGTCGCAGCACGAACAAGACATGAAGGTCGAATGAGAACAATTCGCGATAGTCGAACGAGAACGATTTGCGACAGTCAACGTGTCTTTGACTCGAAGCACGAACGATTCAATCGCGAATCGCAAACACACCTCCAGGACCGCAAACCGCAAAAGGGACGCGAAACAAAAACTACGAAAAGAAACGAAAAGAACGGAAGCAAACGGAAGATTACGAATCAGACGAAGAAAAATCTTTCGCATTGCTAGCTAACAGCTCAATGGGCTTCACGCTCAGCTGAAATGAGTAGCAACGCCGGAGACTAACTAAGTATTTGATCAGCGTTAACTAGTCATGTGATTCGACGTTTAGCTGGCAGTGATCGCAGGAAGAAGATTGTTGATTCGAGGACTTCGTCTTCTCAAATCTTGGCTTGTTCTTGAGGGAAAGAGAGAGAGAACCGATCGAGAGAAAGAGAGAGCACGCACTCTCTAGGGGGAGAAAAATTTGAAATTGTGTGTGTGCGTGTGCCCAAAAAAAAAATGGCTTCTATGTGTTATTTTTTTCACACGCATAGGACTTTTCAATCATTTTTTAGCTTTTCGCTTTGTAAAATGGGTGACATTTTTCGTGGGCACGGCGTGACATTTTGGTGGCACAGCGTGACAGTAGGCAAGACATTAGGTGTGACAGTAGGCCATAGGCATGGCGACATTCTCTCTCTAAAATAACTTTAATATAATATAATAGTAATGTACTAAGTGAAGTCGATGAGAGTTCAACCAATAATAAGCATTCTAATGTGATCATACTTTGATTCAAATCTTAACAAGTTAGCTGGCATTAAAGGCTAGGCTTTTAGAAAAAAAATTCTTTATTAGAAAATCTAGATATGGATGGCCAAGATCATAATATACAGAGCAGTACATAGTCATGTTTATGTCTCTTGTTAGGGCATGTGGCAATATGGTGATTACCTTTGCAACCATAGCATTTGATACGGGGTCAACCTGACACTTTTTGGCCATGATGGCCAATTTCTACCTTCCTAACTATTTAAATTTGAATTTTAGAGGGAACCAACTTGAAAATTGGTGGGAACTCCTTTTTTTAACTAACTTGACTTATAGGCCCTACGACATTAAAAGTCCCACAAAAAGGCCTTAAGTCCTTTTATTAACTTGTAACTAATCAAATAACTTTGTGATCATCGGGTCGGACTTATACACGCAGGGTGCCAAATCTCTCTCACTTATTAACTAGGGTTAGGGTTGCCTCGATATCCGCAAACCCTCCAACAGTATCCCCCACCAAAATTGGTGGCGGTCCCATGACACCTCGCGAGATTATTTATTTGGGGCTTTGGTTGGCCTCTCTTCGCACCTTGATCAGGTACTGCACTTTCTCCATGAATTCCAGACGTTCCGTGTTGAAATCGGACTTGTGCGAAAGAAAGCACTTATTCGCACCGGTAATCCATTTTGACGTTGTTCATGCTGTGAATCTGGACTCCCACGAACCACCCAACATCTTGGCTTTCCATTTATTTCGTTGCGGCATTGGTACATAATATGTGTCATGCCCATGACTGGTCTCGGGTAGCGTATCTACGCTAGGGACCGGTAGACCGACAACCCGTAAGTTGATTGTGACTATAAGGGAATTGGGGCCCTTATGTGTACATGGTCATAATTAATGGTTGTAGGCCTAAACGCGTGATGGTGGATTGGTATGGGTCTATCAGTGAGTCATTGGAAAACTGGATGACGTGGCCCACATAGGCTGCAGAGGTGTCTAGTGAGGTGTCACAGTGCACTACTAGTGGTGCATGGGCCTTGGAGGGTATAAGTATACCTATTGGGCTCTCACTAGTGTATGCTTGATAGCATGACCGGTGGCAGGATGTTGCTGGTGTGATGCCTCATTCCTCTCTGAGTGATTGATCCATAGCTTGGGGGCTAGATCTGTTCGATCTAGGTTTGGTTGGGTTGGTTTGTCCACCATCAGATTCTCTTGTGTGTTGCTAAGTGATTGGCATACTTAAAATAGGATCCTTGGATTGAGGACTTTATATTGGACTTTATATTGCATCTGTCAAAGATTTCAGGAGGAATTTGTTATAGATGACGAACCTGTTTTATAAATAAAAAATGATAGGATATTCAGATGTTACAGAAATCCTTTATGGATTATAGTAGATTTCTGGTTTGAAGACTTAAAGGGGAGAAAAATTTAGAAAGTGCTCTTGTGATAGGAAAGTGGCTGATTACAAGTCCGATTGATTTGTGTCAGAACTTGGTAATTCTATTGCTAGATGGAGGTTTGTTGAAACATATTCCTGGCTTGAAGCAGTCAACATGATCTTAGTGAGGACTGAGATTCGTGGGTTGATGCAAGGAAAGAAATCCATGCTAACAATATATGTTTTTGAGTTAATCTCGGATTGAGATTTTTGGATGTGAAATAGCACTCTTTGAGTATTATTCTCTCTTAGAGGATAACCAAGTTACAGGATTCTCGGTTATGAAAGTGTTGTGTACAGATCTGGAGATATCTGTAGAGATATGCCATGTAGTGTGAATCTTTGTGGGATCATTAAAACCTTTTGTACAAACTTTTAATCATGTGGATCTACAAAGTATTCCATGAACTAAGTTTATTTGCATGCATAAACTAGTTGTTGGTGATTGATGAGAATTGTGTTTGAGACAATTTCTCGCTGGGTTATAGTAATTTCTCATTGAGAATTGCTTATTGACCTAGAATTGTTTTAGAATCAGATTAAATGTGGTGTTTTGGTACCACACCAAGACATTTAAATATTTTCTAAATCTGATACAACTAACTGTGTCAGAAGCGCTACTTCTGAGTTAGTTATTGGAAATCAACAGTATAATTTTAATTATGGATATCATTGTTGAGATGTATTGCTTATAAGTCACAACGTCTATGAGTCATTTTGGATTCGTTTATAGATGTGTGTGCATAGAATACACGAAAACTTTTTTTTAATGAGGTTCCGGTAAATCTTAAGTTATTCTAGATTACAACTTAAGAGGAAAATCTAGACGTATTCTAGATTGGACCCTAACTTTGGAATGACAATTTGTGCCATGTCTAAAGTAAGGGCATTTTTTTAGATTACAATCCTTATATTGGCACCATGTGTGAGTTGTAAAAGTCCGAAACTTTCCAGATGGAAAGGACTTTGTGAACATCTCATGTGTCTTTTAAGAATTGTAGTACACTCTTATGATATGGTATGGTCTCGAAAATTTGGAGAGTTGGGATTGGTGCATCATAACTCAGATTCTAGGAAGTACCTAATCCATAGGAGAGGATAGTATTCATATCCCGGATGAATAAACAGGTTAGTGGAATTTTGGTACGACTAATCACCTTACCAAATCGACTATGTTTATTCGAGTATAGACCAAGAAGTTATAGAGTGTCTGTATAGGCTTTGCGGATTACCAAAGTGACATTATGAACATTCGCGATTCGAAGTTCACGGATCGCTTTTGGTGGCCGTATTTGTTAAACTAGAGATGACTCTGAACTTAAATTTCTTCTAATCATTGGTAGTTGCCTTCTTTTATTGAGTATAGGACGAGAATCCGATGAGTTATAATTGACAAATTAGATCATATTCTAGTTATACTTTATTGTTTAAAAGAAAGAATTACTTGGGTGAACAGAAGATCAGTTAAGATATGTATTTATATTTTTTTAACAATCTCCTCGGAGAGGAAGTTATCCTTGATGGAGATTGAGCTATAGTAAGCATTTGGCTACCGGTTATAGCCCGTGCGTGCTTACGTATAGTTTTTAACCTATATCACCCATTGCAGTAGAGACTTGGGCATTCAAAGTTCAAAGAATAGCAGATTTCCTACATGATATGTAGGAAATGCTACGGATTACACATGAGAGTGTCTAGTGTACCCAGGATAGGGACCGAGGGACTTCCAAGTGGGGGGTTTGGTATTTTTTGAGAATCTCGATGGATTCAAGTGTAATGCGTACCGGCTAGCATTACTAATCGTCCCCTAGATATAGAGGACTGTTTGAGATCCTGAAAAATATTAGATCCTTAACTTACCAATTGGAACTCCTGCATGGATCTCAAGTGCATCCCGTATTTCAAGTAAGCCGTCTCAGAAAGAGTCTACGTAAAGGAGAGCATCTTGGATCTGGAGATCGATTGGTCTTGTTGGATGAATCATCGAGTGTGTCTCCACTTGAACCCGAAAAGATCTTGGAAACAAGAACTAAACGATTGAGAAATCGTATAGTTACCAAGCATCTGGTTTGATGGAAGGGATATATGGACGATGACGATTCCTGGGAATAGGAAGGAAGCTTAAGGAGGATCTTTCCCAGTTTTAAGTTCTGAGGACAAAACTTGAATAAGGGGGGAAGTATGTCATGCCCATGACTGGTCTCGGGTAGCATATCTACGTTAGGGACTGGTAGACCGACAACCCGTAAGTTAATTGTGACTATAAGGGAATTGGGGCCCTTATGTGTACATGGTCATAATTAATGGTTGTATGTCTAAACTCTTGATGGTGGATTGGTATGGGTCTATCAGTGAGTCATTGGAGAACTGGATGACGTGGCCCAGATAGGCTGCTAAGGTGCCCAATGAGGTGTCACAGTGCACTACTAGTGGTGCATGGGCCTTGGAGGGTATAAGTATACCTATTGGGCACTCACTAGTGTATGCTTGATAGCATGACCGGTGGCAGGATGCTGCTGGTGTGATGCCTCATTCCTCTCTGAGTGATTGTTCCATAGCTTGGCCATTCGATCTAGGTTTGGTTGGGTTGGCTTGTCTACCATCAGGTTCCCTTGTGTGTTGCTAAGTGATTGGCATGCTTAGAATAGGATCCTTGGATTGAGGACTTTATAATATGGATCTATTTTGAGCTGGTGAGAACTCACGACATAGCTCCTGC
This sequence comes from Diphasiastrum complanatum, assembly GCA_029204225.1. Taxonomy (NCBI): domain Eukaryota; kingdom Viridiplantae; phylum Streptophyta; class Lycopodiopsida; order Lycopodiales; family Lycopodiaceae; genus Diphasiastrum; species Diphasiastrum complanatum. Next base: position 63,097,805 of record CM055096.1, read on the forward strand.
TTGAGTCTGGAGTTTTTTCAAAAACTATCCTACACCAATGTGGTTGCTCATGCAATGTGGGTAGATTATCCAATTCTCTTCTCGCCTCGATCTTTGAGGTCTTGAATTTTATCACCCAACCACCCCTTGAGGACTCATGTGGATGTTGTTGTAAAATTTTTGGAATTTATTCCTCAATGGTGATTGGTCTCTGGAATAAAGGCCTGGTCGTTGATGTAGATGGACTTGCTTCTATGGCCTGAGTTTCTGTGACGTCTTCAACATCTGTCCCTTGATCCAATCTTGTATCTACTGGTCCTTGATCCTACTGGGTTGGCGAGAACTAAGGCATCACTGGTACTTGAATATGGGGGCTTGCGTCTAGGACCTGAGAGGATGCTTTTTTGTAGTCCTTGATTATCGTCTTTGCCTTTACCAACTCAGTCGATGTTGTGCGTATGAATCTATCAAATCGGCCCTGGAATTTGACCAATGAGGTATAATAAGTCTCAACTATCTTGAACAAGGAGCTGATCTCCTCTGGTGAGACAGGATGATCTGGTACTTGCGTTTGTATGTAGGTGCTCTCTCAAGGTTGGTTGCATCCAATTCACCTTGGAGCCTTTCATGATCAAGGGCTGTCATGTCCAGTTGCCCTTGAAGCAGCAAGACTTGTTGTTTAGCATTTTGAACGGATCTGTCGACTTGATCATGCACTATTGTTAGAGTGTTCTCGGGTGTGGCCACATATCCTTCCAAAGTTTTAGCTTATTGTTGAGCCTCTTTCATCTTTTCTTCTGACTTTGCTCCGTGGTGTTTGGTGACCTTTAACTCTCGATTCAGCTAGATGACTTTTTGGCTGATCAGAGTGTTTTTGAATCCCAACTCGGAGATGCGCTCCTCCATGGTAGTTTTCTCATCAATCATGGTCTGGATCACTCGCGCAAGGTTATTGACTAAACCAAGTGTGTCACTAGAATCCACGGGTGTAGTAGTAGTAGCAAGAGGAGGAACAGTAATTCCAGGAGTCTGTCTAGTTTGGCCTTGACCTTTTTTCTTGTGTATCTTCTTCCTCAAAGTTATCGTCTCTTTCAAATTCTTCTGACACTATGGCATCGAACTGCTTTGGAGTTACAACCGCATGAACGATCCTTATGGTATATGGTGCCTGATCTAGTACATCTTCTTGTTGATATGTCTGAAATGGGGAATCAAAATCATCAGAAGTATCATGGAACTATTCGAATCCTCTTCCAGGGGACTGGAGGTCAAATGGTGCAGGGCTCTAAGGCATCACAAAAAGTTCATATGCCCCTAGGGGATCGAAATCATCGAACATGTCATAAATTGCTGAGTTTTCGGTGATACAACTCGAGTTTGTGGGGGTGAGACAGCTTTGGCAACTGTGATTGGAATGGTTGATCTAATGGTCACAAAAGGCTCTTGTGAAGAATCGGTGGCTAGACAAGCATCAGTGGTTGGAGGAACAGGTAGTGCGGTGCGAGTGGCAGTGGGGTGTGGTAGCGCAGTTAACGATGGTTGCGACGACGAGACGCAAGAGGCGAGTCGGGAATAACAATCTCGCTACGTACTCATCGACGACTCTGTAAGCTGGATGCTTGGCGAGAGGACTCGGTTGGTGAAACTTCATAGGTGGCTAGCATTGTATACATCAGTGCTAGATCTCCTTCTTGCAGACCTTTTTTGTGTAAGCGGCGATCGTGCCATGCCTTGCGACGAGCTTTCTTTGTTGCTAATGCATGTACTTTATCTGATTGTTCGATTTCTAAACGATTCATCTTGGCTCTTCGTTTAGCTTTCTTAGTAGGAATCATTCGAAGAGGTGATGACTTTCTAGAAGATGTGGTCTTCTTTGAAGGTGATGACTTTCTGGATGGTGATGTCTTGCGAGACCTCTGACTTGAAGAATCATCTTTGACCTTCTCTTTTTATTATCCAACAAAGATGGTACATCCTTAGGATCTTCTCTTGATGATTTTTCACATTTCAAGACCATATTATAATGTTGCTTAGCTTGTTTCTTCGTCATTGGTCCTGCAGTCTTTCCTTCCTTCAATATAACTATTTTAGGCGGTTTTATTGTCGGTTCATCGAGAATCTCTCGAACTCAAAACCTCATAGGATCCATGTAATTTAAAATTTGCTCATCTATAAGTTCGGCATTTTCATCGTAAGACAAAGCGTGATTGACATGAATGAGTTCATCTTCAATCGGATCTGGAATTGGATCGGTTGATATCCATGCCACGTTCATCATATTTATTGAGAATGTGATCGACGTATCCAAAGTTCGATCAAGTAAAGGAATCTCACTCAATTTTGATTGATTATCGCGTTGACACATATAGCTTGTTGTACAATCCATTGTTGCAAGAGCTTGATTCCAATTGATAGTAGTTTGAGAGTTGTAATAAACTCCCAAAGTTTTTACTTGTCGATCACAGGTATGATCCGTTGTTGATGAATCATCATCCCCTTTTTGGACAACTGGCCTGATTGTCCAAGTGATTGGATCAACTTGTCTGATTGTCCACGTGATTGCACGTTCACCATTCTCGAAAGTAATATTTTTGGTGTCCCAATTATGAATTACTTGCAAAAACTCATAACCATGGACGTCCCAATAAGACATGACAAACATTAGGTGCGTCAAGTAAGTCCATTACTACAAAAGTAATGACAAACTAAACTCCAGCAATTTCTAACATGTATATCGACTTTTTGGATGATCAACACAGTGACCAAAAAAAAAATGACCTAGACACCCGTTTTCTCAAAAAGTTGACAATTGTTTGAAATTTTGTCAAAATGTTGAATGTCAAATTTATGAAAATTAATCAAAAATTAATAAATTTTCATTTTGTTATAATTTACAAATATGAATCAACATAAGCTATTATATATATATATATATATATATATATATATATATATATATATATATTATTTTATTTTTATTTTATTTTTAATCTCAAAATTTCTCTTTATTGCAAAATTTTAAATGTGAACAATTTCTTGATTTATTTTTGTTATAAATTAATTTCGATTTTCAAACTTTCAAACTTTACCTTTTGGAGAAACAGTTGAAAATATAAGTGATTTAAACAGTTTAAAAATTTTTAAATCAATTTATTTGTTGAATTTTTTTTAAATACACATTTAATTTATTTATGAGTAATTATGATGACTAAAGTATTAATAAATAAAATTAATTTTTGTATTGAAAAATGTGTACAAGATACAACTAAAAAATTTGTTAAAAAATGTATCACTTAATATTATCAATCTTGCCCCTCATATTAGTACCACCATTTTCTTTTTTTGATTAGGGGCTTTAAAATTTGAGACTCTCTCAAAACAAAAGACTCGGATCAAATGGATACAAAGCATAATCTCAAATACAAGAAACTTCTCGTTTCAAACAAAAACAGACTTTCTTTATTCGCATTGCAGTAAGAAATGGCTGCAGTACTCTTTCAAGTGATACTCTAGTTACATCTCAGCACTAAGATAGCCATATTGGCCAAGGGCAACACATCAGGACGGTTGTGAATTTTCATGCTTTAACCTAAGCACTAAGCCCTACTAACAAAGAAAAACCGAGCTTACAAAGTAGAAACATGAACTGCCCAATCATTGAAGAAACGAAATGTTTCTAATTACAAAGCCTTGCTAGCTTTCAACCCTCAACCTGACGAAGACATTCGCGAACTCGAAGATCTGGAGACACGAAGCACGAAAAATTTTGCGAACACGAAAGTCAAAGGAAACGAAGACGAACAGTTCGCGGACACGAAAGTCAAAGCAGACGAAGACGAACGGTTCGCGAACACGAAAGAGTCACGAACGAGAATCTTTTGCAGTCCAGTACGAGAGAAGGCAAACGACCAAAATGAAACCAACGACGGAAATGAAACCTTCTCCTGCCTCCATGCTCCAAAGAGTACCAGCAAGATCATATAAGTACCCAAAAATACAGATATTTGATCTGATGGTATGACGTCAGTAGATACATTTTAGGTCGTGGCTAATCTGTCACTCTTGTAATTCACTGATTAGTTGTAGATGCTTAATCACTCTAATCTCAGATTTACATAGAGCGACCATACTTACTAGATGATACTTGACATATAGGTCAACGGAATACAAATATAGTGTAAGGTAGTAGTCTGATGCTAGTAAGCAATCAAGATGAAATACAGACAACAAGTCCGCCTGCATGCGAGACGAGCGCTGTGATCAGGATCCATAGAGATCCGCTAGTAAAGCGAGACAATTACTCGTAAGAGAACCGTGTTTCTCTCACGCCAATGCACTGCGTGGATTTGCATGCAGTGCTTGAAGAAAGTAGAGGAAGTTTAATATAGATAATTTCTCTTGTTGTGTCTGATCTCGTATGCAAATGCTTCTATTGTTAATCGTGTGTCTGAGTTTTTCTTGTTCATTTTTTTGAATACTGCATTAATTTTATAAACATAGATCAGCAGAGCCTGACTACATTCTGGAGGATTGTAGGAGTGATTCAACTGGCAGTGTCCAGCGATCGCATCTGAACTCCATCCGAGTCGCAAGAGGATCGTGATTCCTTTGCGACTGCAAAATCCAAATCACGATACACGAAATCTCATTAGTGGTATCAAAGCCAAGTTATCCTGTCATATTCTGACATAGCCAAGAAGCTAACAGAACAACCATCAACAAGGGAACAGACTCCAAGAAGCAATGGCTTTAATCAGCAACATATAGAGCAAGATCTGCACAATACTTGATTCCTCAGGATCTAACTTTCTAGCCTGGAAAGTTAAGACATCTTTGATACTCAAGGGTGAAACCCTGGGTGGATGGCACAAAAGAAATGCCTATGACAACAGGTAAGAAACTACGCGAATGGAGGGAGAAAAATGACAAGGCAGTAACATGCTTTGAGAGAGAGCTGAAGAAACGAAACGTTTCTAATTACAAAGCCTTGCTAGCTTTCAGCCCTCAGCCCGACGAAGACATTCGCGAACTCGAAGATCTGGAGACACGAAGCACGAAAAGTTTCGCGAACACGAAAGTCAAAGGAAATGAAGACGAACGGTTCGCGAACACGAAAGTCAAAGCAGACGAAGACGAACGGTTCGCGAACACGAAAGATTCACGAACGAGAATCTTTTGCGGTCCAGTACGAGAGAAGACAAACGACCAAAACAAAACCAACGACGAAACGAAACCTTCTCCTGCTCTCCATGCTCCAAAGAGTACCAGCAAGATCATACAAGTACCCAAAAGTACAGATATCTGATCTGATGGTATGACGTCAGCAGATACATTTTAGGTCGTGGCTAATCTGCCACTCTTGTTATTCATTGATTAGTTGTAGATGCTTAATCACTCTAATCTCAGATTTACATAGAGCGACCATACAAGGATGATACTTGACATATAGATCAAGAGAATACACATATAGTGTAAGGTAGTAGTCTGATGCTAGTAAGCAATCAAGACGAAATACAAACAACAAATCCGCCTGTGTGCGAGACGAGCTCTGTGATCAGGATCCATAGAGATCCAACTGTCCGCTAGTAAAGCGAGACGATTACTCATGAGAGAACCGTGTTTCTCTCACGCCAACGCACTACGTGGATTTGCATGCAGTGCTTGAAGAAAACAGAGGAAGTTCAATATAGATAATTTCTCTTGTTGTGTCTGATCTCGTATGCAAATGCTTCTGTTGTTAATCGTGTGTCTTAGTTTTTCTTGTTCATTTTTTTTAATTCCGCACCTTGGTTGAAACTATGTTGAATACTGCATTAATTTAATAAACGTAGATCAGCAAAGCCTGACTACATTCTGGAGGATTGTAGGAGTGATTCAGCTGGTAGTGTCTAGCGATCGCATCTGAACTTCATCCGAGTCGCAAGAGGATCGTGGTTCCTCGCGAAAGCTTCGCGACTGTGAAATCCAAATCGCGATACACGAAACCTCATCAATCATTGAGCTTATGATTGTTAACAAAAGGATGCCTAGATCCTTGATTGAAGGTGGAGACGTCCAAGATTCTAAGAGGAAATTTACCAGAAATCATGGTGCAGGCGCAAAATAGCGTCTATCCGAGGCTTGAATGGGGATGTCATTAGTGCTCATGTCTCGGCATTTCATCAAACCCGTATCATCGAACTCCCAGAGCTCATTGTCGTGTGTCCGATACATGAGCGCTGAATATGTGGGGAACGCACATTTAAGCCATTATTTCAATTGAAGCCCTACCTCTGCTGGCTTCAATGAGACCAGAGCGCTGCTACAACATTCTGATTTTCAGAGCTTCTGATGAGCGCTAGTGGGATGTGCAACATACCTTCTGTCATGGATCACTGCCATGGTTGCAGTCGCCATAGCTGCCCACAACTGCAGGCTCTCCTCTTAGATAATGAGGAACTCATCAAAGGTTACTATTATACTTTCAGCGCTGGCAGAAACGCATTTGAATGCATGTTCTAATCCGATTTTCATCTAATGTCTCTTATTTTCCTTAGTGTATTGAGTATGAATTCTATTCTACTGTCCGTCGCTGAGATACCACTGTCCGCCATCTCCTGCTCCCATTTTCGAGTCAGGAAATCCTTGATTTGTTCTTCCTCGCCTGCCTTCACCTTTGCTCGCGCAGTCTCTTCGTTGAACGGTGGTCGTATTGTCGAACTCCGGGAGATATTGTTTCGCGAGCTCCTGCGAGGGCAAAAGGTTTTCACCTATGCTCAGCATAGGTGAATCTTGTTTTTCAAAAGTCACCTATGCTTAGCATAGGTTTTACAACAAAGAATCTTTAAATTACACTACAAAAAGATTTTTTATAAACAAAAAGATTTTTATATGCCCACCATAGCAAAAAAACATTTTTTTGCTATGCTTGGCATAGCAAATGTTTTAGCAAATTCAAGTATCCAGGCAAGGGGATGCCCTTGAATAAACAAAGTGTAGGAATGGAAGTGGCATAGTCTCTCAAAAATCAATGTAAAATATTTTATAGAAGCATGTAGACCTTTTTATGAGTAATAGTCTTTAAAAAAACGACAAGATTTAAAGAATGCAAGTTTTTTAGAATAACTCAAAAACGATTTTTCGAGCATTGAAAAGGCCTTCAAGAGCATAATTACATGATGTAAAGACTATTATTAAGGGATTCAAACATAAATTACGTCAAATTGTGAAGCTATAAACAACAAGTTATATTTAACGAGCTTGTTCAAACAAGGATAAGCATGATTAGATTTGGGCTCCATTTAGGTCATTTTTTAAGTTTTTCTCTAAGATGAGCCTAAGTATTGTTGTTGGGGTTTTTTATGGGGTTGTTGCTTTTGGGACTATATTCAAAGCTGAAAATCTCATCCATATCAACTCAAATCAAAGTCGAATAATAAATAATTGCGCACTATATTTTGAAGTCTTCCCAATGGTTGGTTTGACACTTTAAAAAAATTGATGCCTTTGATACTCCTTAGTGGTACATTTTATTATCTTGGAGTATTGACTTACTTTGTCAACAAAACCAACGAAGGCCCATATTGAGTCCTATGCTGAGCATAGGACTCAATATGGGCCTTCGTTCACAGCTTACACTTTGTTGACAACTTCATCGACAAAGTGGCCCTATGTTCAACATTTTTGTGCTCATCACGAAAATGTTGAACATAGTTACGCTTTGTCAACAAAGTTGACAACAAAGGCGATGAAGGCCCATGGTCATTCTTATGCTAAGCATAACAAGAGAAACTATTGTTATGCTCAGCATAGCAAAAGAAACTTCCACATCTGTTCCTTCTATGCTCAACATAGCTAAAGTTTCTCTTGCTATGGTTAGCATAGCAAGAGAAATTATGTGAACGTTTTAGAAACTAAAAAATAAATAAATTCTTGAAATTCTAAGAAATTCAAATTTTGAAAATTAAAAAATCAAAAGATTTTAAAAATCAAAAAATTAAAAAATCAAAAAAATAAAAATTTAGAAAGTTCAAAATCAAAAAACAAAAAAATCAAAAAATTCAATTTTTAATAAACAAAAAATTTTAAATATTAAAATAATAAAATATCAAAAATCATAAAATCATAAAATCATAAAAAAAAATATTAAAACTTAAAATCTTTTAGAAATTTGATTTTTTCTTATAGATTTTCATAAAATAATAAAAAATAAAATAAAAATAAATGAATTTGAATATTTATTAAAGATTGAGATAAAAATATAATTCAAATTAAAACATAAGAGTATTTTGATAATTCACAACTAATGTGGAGTGTTTCACAAATAATTTTTTGTCAATTGAAAAAATGTGAAAAAAAAAAATGCAAAATGCAAAAGCTGCAAAAATAAAGTGGTGTGATGATTTGAATGAAATTCAAATTGGAATTCTTGTTGCACTAAAATAGAGAAGAACATCGATTTTGGATTGCCATAGTTCTTGAGTTCAATCAAGATAGTAATCAGACAAAAGTATTATGTGTCCATTGTTTCCGCACCACTTCAACACCAATTTTTTTGAGAATGTACGAATTTGAAATGTTGCAAGCAGATCTGAAGGGCAAGAGAAAGTGATTGTCAAAAAATCAACCAAGTCGAAAATTTAAATTTACAATATGTAGATATTTTGACATTTAATTTTGAGTTAACAATGACCAATCATCTACGAAAGTCAATTATATTTAAGAAACAATCATCATTTTTAACTCGTCAACAATAAAGAATAATTGACTTACAAGGTTTCTTGTCAACATTGGATGCTAATTCTGAGGAAAATATGTCAATTGACTCTGATGAAAAAATGAGTCTTCAATTTCATCAACTGAAAGAGTGTTCAGAATATGTCAAGTTTTGAATTGAGAGGCATTAATGAAAATTCCTTAAAAAAATTTACTTTGGAAAAAATAATACATAAATATAATCTAAGCCGTTTTGTATTTTAATGGGATTTGGAGTTTCAAAAATCATGTGTTGTCTTAAAATGTTATTTCATTTGTAATTATGATGGTTTTATGAATTTATGCAAAAAAAAAAAAAAAAAAAAAAAACTTGAAGTGCTTTATTAAAAATATGCATTTTTTGACTTTTTTTTTTAAAGATAATTTAGGAAATCCCTAAAAGAAACCATGATTTTGGCCTAAAATTTGGACCACTAAAAACTACCAAAAAAAATTACTCTTTTTTAGGTCAAAGTCCCAAAACAAATGTCATCATGTTGATCTTGATAGATCTAACCTTCGCCTAACTCCAAAATGATAAAATGCTATATTTTGAATCCTCAGACAAGTCGTTGAAGGTTCTTGTGAAGGTTCAAGAGTAATACTGTTATTTTTGCAAAAAAGAGACTTTTTTGACAAAAATAGGTCAATATGACAACTGGCCTTGACTTAACATTTGCCCAAACTTACTAATTATCAAAAATAGTATGTTGGATTGTTGACTCTGACTCTGGCAAAAGTTTCGGCAAAGGTTCTTCTCTTAGAACTGATTTTTTGTAAAAATGTGTTAAACTTTCCAGAAAAGGTTACCAACAACTAGATGAACAATCACTTTGGCATTCTATTTTTGGTATTAATCTTCGTCGACCTGACAGTAGATAGATTTGAATCACACCTATGTGTAGTAAATCGAACAAAGGTTCTTTTTCTGTTTCTTAGAGTTTTTGGTGATTTTATGATGTTTTTTTGTGGCTTTTGTTTTGTTTCTGGAAATCTGTTGGGAATTAATCTTCACCCTTCAAGATCCTCTGTGTGAAGGCGATGTTGTCTGCAACTCAACGAAGGTTCTTTTTTAGAGAGCAAAAAGTTATCAAGTTTGATGACGAATTTGGTTTTTTTTTCACCAAATTTGACAGAAATGAACGATTTTTGTTGTTTTCTCTGATTTCTTAGATCCAAATGGTCTTAAGAATTGTGATCTGTATAGATTTCTCTGCTCAATGATCAAATTAGATTTCAAACCAGAAAATCCACTCAAATCAAGCAAGATATCTCTCAATTTAATCTTAAAATGTAGTTTTAACCCTACTATGCCAAAACAAGATGCCTAAATACAGACTAACATCCATCCAAACATGTTGAAAACTAGAAAATTGGCGTAGCTCCCTGGCAACGGCACCAAAATTGTAGTGGGCTATTTCCTATCCTACCATCAACCCTAGATCCAAGCACCCAAGCATCAAGGAGATGAAGTTAGTTGTCACGCAGAGGTTTGTTCCCATGAGAGCGATAGCATATTTCAATATCATGCATGTGCATAAGATTCACATCTAACACTAAGATCCATTAACACTAAGCATTAACACTACATTCACTAATCATAATCCACAACAATGATAGAAACTTATTCTTCTCTCTCTCTGTTTCTCTCTCACAAAAAACATAAGAATGATCAATCCCAATAAGCATCAATTCCAACAAAAAGAAAATCTTGAAAATTGGTGGGAGCCTCTTTTTATTTACTAACTTGACTTTTAGGCCCTCGACATTACAAATCCCACAAAAAGGCCTAAAGTCCTTTTATTAACTTGTAACTAATCAAATAACTTTGTGATCATCGGGTTGGACTTATACATGCAGGTTGCCAAATCCCTCTCACTTATTAACTAGGGTTAGGGTTGTCTCGAATTTCGCAAACCCTTCAACATTCACCCTCATACATATCTATGAAATATACAAGAGCTTCATCATATTCAAAGGATCATATAGTGGTTCTAACATTTCAAGTTTAAGAATTAATATATTGGCTAGTTTTCAAGGTGGTTTGACTATCATTCCTCATTGTTCATTAGTCATTGGAACAATATGTGATATGTCGGTTGAGTTGACAAGTTGGACTCCTTGATATGTCAGCCAAATCGGCCTTTTCCGATATGTCGGCCTCCTCGATAAATTGGTCAAGTCCGATAAGTCGGGTTTCTTTCTCTTGTCTATCTTTTAAATTAGTAATAGAATTGTGCGAAAATGCATGTAAATTTGTAGCGTTATGAATGGAACTAGGTTAACATGGGATTTAGGAGAGTAGAGAAGATAAATCCAACAACCCTCCTTAATGGATCCGTGAATGCATTGATCTTCAGACTAAACAATGCACAAAATTTGTTGTGTGCATCAATGCTCAATGCCTTGGTGAACACATCTACAACCATGTCATGCGTTCAACAGGTTGTTAATCTTACCTCTTTGTCGAGAATCTTGCCCCTGACATAGTGATATCAAATCTCAATGTGCTTACTCCTAGAGTGAAATCTAGGGTCGGCCGATAAGACAATGGCACTCTTATTATCACAGAATATAATCATCGGGGTGTACTGATTCAAACTAATGTCTGACAGTAAATTTCTCAACCAAAAGGTTTTTTTAATTTATTGAGAAACAGCTATATATTTTGCTTCTGTTAAAGAAAGAGCAATAGAGGTTTGCTTACTACTGTTTCAAGATATAGGACCGTCGTTGAGGAAGAATGTAAATCCAGATGTGGATTCACGAATATCTACATTTCCTTTCCAGCTTGCATCGGAATATCCACTGAGTCGATGAAGATTGTCATTGTCAAATTCTCCATAGTAGATGCACTGGTCTATAGTAGTAGCTCGAATGTATCTCATGACTCTTATAAGAGCCTTCCAATGGATGATGTCGGGATTAGCCATGAATTAGCCAAGTGAGATTACTGCAAATGTGATATCAGGTCTTCTACAGACCATTTCATACATGAGAGATCCAAGTATCGATTGATAAGGATACTCTCTCATCTGCTCCTCTTCTTGCTTGGTCTGAGAACATTGGTCCTTCGACAATCATAGGTCTGGATCCATCGGTGACTGAGCTAATTTACAATTGATAAGATTATATCTGATGAGGGTATTGTGAAGATATCTTTGTTGAGTGATATAGATCAACCATCTCGTTCTGTCTCTATGGATTTGAATGCCCAGACAGTAGTGAGCTTCACCCAGATCAGTCATGTCGAATTCATTCACCAGGTTGGTATTGTTGTTGAAGAGCAACGTGTCGTCGACATGTATCATTTGGGAAAGATTCAACTAGTTTGATCATATTTGCTTTATTTCCATATTTGGCAAATTGAGGCCAACTTTGTTTTTAGACTTAGAGATTGACTTTTCAAAGTTCATTAGTCTAAATGTCATTTGAATAAATATTTTTTTTAAGTGTGGAAAAGTTAGAATGCGAGTTTGAGTAGATTAAAATTTAAATGTTGGGTACTTTGAATCTAGACCCAAAAATAGTACGGTTAGCATTTTGGAGAGAAAGCCAAGTGGCCAAATAAGTTTTGGACCTGTTATAAAAGGAGAAAACTTGTGGAGAGATGCATCTTCTCTCTTCTCTATCTCATTTCATGCTTATACATGGTTCACTTGGGTTCTACTATCCATTGGTGCACTATACTTGTGATTGCATGTAATTTTATGTGTAGAATAATCTATATTTGTTATTTTTGGATCCACACATGTGAAATACAGTAGCTTGTTGATTTTGTGTGGACAGCAATAGTACATTATCATTTTATTCATGTTTGATCAAGTTCTATTAGAGTTTGCATCTCATTTTGTGTGTAGATGTTGATTTTTCTAGATTTGTGAGATTGGTAGGATTTCTTCTTTTGTAATCCAAGATCTTTTTGTGGATTTGATCATCAATGATCTGAAATCTTTCACATGGTATCAAAGTTGTTTCAGGTTATGAAGGAGGAAATCATATCTATCAATAATTTGGTGAAGATATCAAGGCTAGAGCATGCTAGAGGGGATTCTACACCAAAACCGAGTTTTTTGCTTTTGTAGATTGGATCTTTTGTAGATCAAAACCCTATATAGGTTTACAAACTTGATCAATTCCGATTTTTTATTTCACATACTGGATTTGGTCGATTTTTGGATCATTGGATCAGCCTTAGTGGTGGCTAATAGATTGCATATCAAATTTTCAGCATTTGCATATAGATTTGGAATAGTCAATCTTTTGTGATTTTGTCAAAATTCTAATTTTGATTGGATCTCTAGATAGTGAGGTTGTTGGACTTCATTTGAGTGTGTTTCAATCTTAGGAAGTGGCAAAAGTCATTAGATTGAGGATAAATCATTGATGAGAGCATTAAGGAAGGAGAGCTTGTTCAATCTTAATGGATTGTTGGATGCTCATGCTAACATTGTTCAAAGTATTGTTATTCAAAAGACTTTGCCAAGTTTGATGGATCTTCAAGAGATCTTGATCAATGAAGAATATAGGCTTCAAGCAAAAGGTGGATCTACATCGACACTTCAAGAGGATGCTATGCTCACAAAGGGCAAATTCAAGGGCAAAACTAAAAGTAAGTGGTCTAAAGGGCAAGATCAATTGGATGCTTTTTCAAGTGGCAAAAAGAAGGATAGATCAAAGCTCAAGTGCTTCTATTCTGGCATCAAAGGACACTTTGCAAGTGAGTGCTACAAGAAGAAGAGAGATCAAGGAGACAAGCAAGGTAATCTTACTCTTGATGAGGATGGTTTGGATGTTCAAGATGCAAATGATGATGCTTTTTGTGATGTCTTCGTGTATGCTTGCTAATGATGGACATCTAGATCCTTGGTGGATTGATAGTGGAGCAATGACCTTTTACAAAGAGTACTTAACTTCTTTGTTGGCATATGGAGATGACAAGAGAGTTATCTACACGGCCAATGATGGTGAGTGTGCAATCAAAGGGATTGGCACAATTCTTGTTTCTCTCTCGACAAATAGGAATGTTCATTTTGAGGATGTCTTGTTTATTCCATCTATTACCAAGAATTTGCTTAGTGTGAGTCAAATGCTAAGTAAAAGCCTCAAGGTGGAGTTTGATGGAGATGCTTCTATGATCAAAAGGAAGGATGTCTTGGTTGGAAAAAGTAAAAGACAAAGAAAGTTGTTCAAAATAGATGCTTGTGTTATTGCTAGCCAAGTTGGATGTGTTGCAAGAGAGCAAATACCTATTCAAGAGGTTCGGCATAAAAGGATGGGATACCTCAACTTCAAGTCATTGCTAGGTCTTCCAAGTTCCTTAAGTGGCATCAAACATGTTTGTGAGTCTTGTGCTTTGTCTAAGTCACATAGACAACCTTATACTAGATTTATATCTAGATCTACAAAGCCTTTTCAACTTGTACATTCGGATATTTATGGATTTACTACAATTAGCAATAGTGGAGCTAAGATGTATGTAACATTCATTGATGATTTTAATAGTTTTTGTTGGATCTATCTACTAAAGAGCAAGGATGAAGTGTATGATGTCTTTATCAAGTTCAAGAATGCAAGGGGGAACCAATTTTCCACAAGGATCAAGTGCTTAGGGAGTGACAATGGTGGTGAGTACATATCTACCAAGTTCAGGACCTTTTGTGATGAGCATGGGATCAAGAGGGAGTATACAACATCAAGGACCCCACAACAGAATGGAGTGGCTGAAAGGAAGAATAGGACTTTATGTGAAATTGCCAAAGCCATGAGGTTAAGTGCTAATCTTGACAAACCATTGGGATCATGCTTTGTTGTGTGCCAAGTGCAATAGGCGGCCGAGTGCTATTTTGGATGGAAGGACACCTTTTGAGATGCGCCTATTCAAGAGGAGGCCGAGTGTCAACTTTCTAAGAACCTTTGGATGCACATGCTATGTCAACATACTCTTGATGATAGGACCAAGGAGGATCCATCTTCAAGGAGAGGTATTTTTGTTGGATATAGTGAGGTGAGTAAAGCCTACAACGTTTACATTCCTTCTACTAACAAAGTGATTGTTGGTAGAGATGTCATCTTTGATGAGGGAAACATTCCAAAAGTGTCTTCAAGCATGATTGATAATGGTGTGGATGGATCTAACATTATTGATGTTGATGTAAAGGATCCTACTTTGGATGGTGATGATGATGGACCTTCATCAAGTCAAAAGCCAAGGAGAACATCAAGGGAAAGACAAGTACCTTCAAGGCTCACATATGATGGGGTAAGCAAGTAGTTTCTGGAAATTATTTTGCTTTCCTAACCTCTTTTTATGAACCTACAAGTTTAGATGAAGCAAGGAAAGAAGAGGAGTGGATCCAAGCAATGGATCTTGAGTATCAAGCTCTTATGAAGAATGGAACATGGAGATTGGTGGAGTTGCCTAAGGACAAGAAAGCTATTGGATGCAAATGGATCTTCAAGGTGAAGACAAACCAGGGTGGATCTAGCAACACGTACAAGGCAAGGTTAGTGGCAAAAGGATATGCTCAACAACAAGGGATTGACTATGATGAGACCTTTGCACCCATGGCAAAGATGGTAAGCATTCGAGTCATCATCTCACTTGCTACACTTTATGGATGGGATCTATGGCAAATGGACATTTCAAATGCATTCTTGAATGGTGATCTTGACAAGCAAGTGTACATGGAGCAAGCCAAGAACTACATTTCATCAACAAATCCAAATCATGTCTGTCTACTACAAAAGAATTTGTATGGCCTTAAGCAAGCACCAAGGAGTTGGTATGCTAAGCTTAACATTTTTTTACTCTCTCAAGGCTTTGTTATGAGTGAGTATGATCATTCACTTTATTATAGGTTTTCTGGAAATGATGTTACCATCTTGCTAATCTATGTGGATGATATCATCTTTAATGGTGGAGACAATCAAGATGTGGAGGATATCAAGAATGCTCTTAAGAAGGAGTTTGAGGTTGCATGATCTTGGTAGCTTGCATTACATTTTGGGAATATAACTTAGATCTTCTCAATCTACTTTCGTTTGTCAGGAGAAGTATGCTAATTCTATTCTAGAAAGATTTCATATAGTAGATGCAAAAGCTAGTGATACACCAATGGAGTCTCATGTAAAGCCAACTGTAAGAGGTAACGAAAGATCCTTCGAGGACACTGTAGGAAGCTAGTTGGTTCACTCATCTATCTAACCATTACTAGACCAGATCTAAGCTATTGTGTTGGAAGATTGAGTCAATTCATGCAAGATCCTAGTGAGGAGCATTGGAAGCTAGAAAAGCGAGTTTTGAGGTACATCATTGGAACTCGAGATTTGGCATATTGTATGAGGGATCTTCACCTAATCTTTTTGGATTTTCGTATTCAGACTATGTTAGAGACGTAGTGGATAAGAAATCCATTAGTGCTCATTTTATTTTCATAGGTAATGGAGCTATATCATGGATGTCGAAGAAACAAGCCAATATCTCATTGTCATCTAGTGAGGCCGAGTACAAAGCTCTTACACATTGCACAAAGGAGATGGTATGGATAAGAGGATGATCAAGGATCTTCACTTGCTGGAATTTTCAGAGAGCCCAATCATCTTTTGTGACAATCAATCAGCCCAAAGATTGGCAACCAATCCTATCTTTCATGCTAGGAGCAAGCATATTGAGGTGCAATATCATTTTGTGAGAGAGCAAGTCATTGCAAAAGAGGTGGAGCTTCAAGATGTGTCCTCAAGGGAATGTGTAGCTGATATCTTCAGCAAAGCATTGGGAAAGGACTTGTTCATGAAGCATAGAACATTACTTGGAGTGTTATCAAAGTCCATGCTAAAACTAGTTGAAGAGGGAGTGTGAAAGATTCAACTAGTTTGATCATATTTGCTTTATTTCCATATTTGACAAATTGAAACCAACTTTGTTTTTAGACTTAGAGATTGACTTTTCAAAGTTCATTAGTCTAAATGTCATTTTAATAAACACTTTTTTAAAGTGTGAGAAAGTCGAGTTTGAGTAGATTCAAATTTAAATGTTGGGTACTTTGAACCTAGACCCAAAAATAGTAGGGTTAGCATTTTGGAGGGAAAGCCAGGTGGCCAAATAGGTTTTGGACCTCTATAAAAGGAGAAAACGCGTGGAGAGACATCTTCTCTCTTCTCTATCTCATTTCATGCGTATACATGGTTCTCTTGGGTTCTACTATCCATTGGTGCACTATACTTGTGATTGCATGCAATTCTATGTGTAGAATAATCTATATTTGTTATTTTTGGATCCACACATGTGAAATACAATGCTTTATGGAGCTTACAGACGTGATGCTTCATACCTTCGTGAATGTATCCTTCAGGTTGGAGCATATAGATGTCTTCTTCGATGACTTCGTTTAGATAAGCCGTATGTACATCGAGTTGACGTACTTTGAGGTCCATTGCTACAGCATACGATAGGAGGGCTCAAATCAATGAGTGCTTGACTACTGGACTGAAGGTCTCGTTGTAGTCGATGTTGGGGATCTAAGTCCATGCTTATTGGTTTAGGCAAAATTAATTACAAAAAATATTACTAGTGTCTTTTTGTACTGCCTTATTGCTCCACAATAGATATCGTTGAGCCATTTGACATCAAATAGAATTTAATTGCCACTATTTCAAAAAATCACTCCACATAAAAACTAAATAGTACACTTTGCACCAATTCATTCAACATGTTGATTATATGTCCATCTAGCATTATACACTCACTGCTACCACATGACAAAAACACATGCCATAAAATTAAATTATTTTTTAGCATGTGCTAATTTTACATCTTGAAAATAATACAATAACCATGTTGGTAGATGTCAGTCTTATCAAAATTCTTGAAGCTAGTTAAATTTTGATAAGACTGACATCTGCCAACATTACTCAGCATTGATGACAGTCAAAGCTAACTAAAATGATAAAATTCAAAGTCTCCAAAAACAAGAAAGTTAAAATTGTTTAAAACTTCAACAAAGTTCAAAGTCTACTAGCACTATTTTGGTGTTGACAATGGGTCTATCATGAGCAGAATTAAAAAATTAAGAGATAGAAATCAGGCAAAATACATGCACTAACAAAATGTGTGAGATTCATGCACCATCAAATTAGGGAAGATGTTAGGTAGATTTGATAAGTGGTGCTGACACAACTAAATGATGCAATGGATGCAAATGATGCAAGTAAGTGATGTAACAAGCAATATGAAATGTTCTTGCATAAAGATTGATGCATGCCATAGCACGCTCATCTAGAGTTATATTTTTGCATGTTTCGATACATTTTAGGATTTTTATTATTTATCATCCATGTACTCCAAGTTCCACGACTCTCATAGTTTGATATGATTGTGTAGTACTTTGCAAAATCTATCTTGTGATGCATGTTTGACATGTTATATTTGTTTCAATCCTTGAGATTTGTCTAGTTCAAAACTCTAATATATTAGAACTTTGACAAGAGCAAGAAATTTATGTTTATGCAAGATTTCAAGTTTTTGAGACGATTTCAAAAATCACACCAAGATTCAATGTTCTTCAAAAGTACACCAATGAAAAATGCATGTCCTACATCAATAAAACACGAAGTGAGATTTGTAAAATCTAGAAGCTTGTTCTTTTGAATGACGATCACATTGAACTTTCTATGTATGTCAAAGTGACACAAATCATGTTGCAAAGAAAACGCATTACATGAATTACTCTCTGATCAGACAGACTCTCTAGTGCATTACAGTCGTTTGTTGTGTATCCGTAAAGCATGCTCTAAAGAACTGTCTTAAAATCATCTTATTCGTTTGTCACGAATACTTTCTTTTCGGCACTCGAATAACGACTATCTTTGGTACAGTCTAGCACGATAATTGAATAAAGCTGTATGTATACATATGAGATGACAGTCTCTGTCTGAAGATTTGAGTCTTTGATTTGTTTTCCTAATTGTCACTGACATAAGTTTCTAACGTGCTCTGAAACCATTCATGTTCTTTAACCATTAATTTGGACTTTAGTTGTTGAGGACTTCTGTCTAGAAACGAACAGTTCGTGAACGCGATTAATTAATTGTCTGTACAATCGCGAATACATCGAACATTTCTCGATTCTCTGTTGACACCTTAATCAGCCAGAGTGTAGTACTGTTGTACTACTTTGATAACATCTCATTTGTAGAACGCATTTCATTCGATTTGATAGAGGCCAGATTGTTGCTTTGAAAATTATCAACACAACACACCCAAATATAAGTAATATTGGTTACTTTTCAATGTTTGTCGACAACCAGAATAACACTCGAAACCGCTTGTCATAAATTGTACCAAAAATATAACTTTTTAACGTTGTGCTCTATGGGAACGACACTATTTGCTACAAAATCTATATTAACCTTGTTGGTATAGTACGACATATACCAATTTTTGGCGCCGTTGCCGGAGATAGTTTAGAAAAGTTATAAAAAATCTGACAAATCCATCTCCATCTCTAGTGTATGTCAGATAGAGAATCCATATTAGAACGATACTGTAAGCTTAGAGAGGAATTTTTACGAAGACAAAGTGAGAGTACTAGTCAAAGAAATCTAGACGAAATCACTGCCTAGTTACTTGAACTCCTAATTAGCTTCCGTATGGAGGGCATGTTTCACTTCTATATCAAAAATTAAATACGATTATTTTAAAGGGACTTCTTCCGACGATGCAGATAGCTATGTCTCACAATTTGAGTCAATAGCTAATGCAAATAACGAAGGTACTGACGTAGACAAACTACGAATCTTCCCTGGTCTGCTAAGAAAGCAGGCACGCATCTGGTACAGTCAAGTTGAACCAGGCCGTGTAGGAACCTGGTACCTGCTAAAAGATGCGTTTCTGAATCGGTTCAGAGAAATCGGTTACAAATCGAGAATTCTCGGACGTCTGAATAATGTTCAGAAGAAGAGTAAAGAATCTCTTCGCAAATATACACGAAAGGTTAAAAATCTCATAGGAAACTAACCGGTGTATATCCCGTTGATATGCAGATCGAATGGTTTTTGGCTGGTTTACCACCAAAGATTGATCGGTATTGCAGACAAGGGGACATGACCTCATTAGCAGCAGTAATAGCTAGTGCCAAAAATTTTGAGACCTCGAAACTAGCACGAAAGCGACGATCAACTAAGAAATCTCGAAAATCGAAGACTGATTCAGCGATGATGATTCTGATTCTGATTCAAGTACCACTTCTTCAAGCTCGAAATCTGAAAACAGCGATTCATCAGAATCAGAAGCTGACAAAGGAGAGAGAAAGAATAAACGACGAACTAAACGAAAGGATGACACGAAAGTTGTCGAGAATAAGTCGTCAACTTCTAAAGTTGAAAAGCTTTGGAAGAGTAATATGGCTGAACTTAATGAAAAATTTAATGATTTGAAAGTGCAGATCTCTGAAGTTGCAAATAAAAGACCAAAAGTGTCTTCTTCCAACTCAAGAATGTGGTGTAGGAAATGTGGAACTTCATGACACACTAAGGAAGACTGCACCACTGTGAATGTCAAATATATTGAAGATCTTGCCCAGGAGGTACTTTTTATTTTTCAAA
Organism: Diphasiastrum complanatum; assembly: GCA_029204225.1. Taxonomy (NCBI): domain Eukaryota; kingdom Viridiplantae; phylum Streptophyta; class Lycopodiopsida; order Lycopodiales; family Lycopodiaceae; genus Diphasiastrum; species Diphasiastrum complanatum. The sequence goes on from CM055096.1 coordinate 63,118,121, forward strand.
ATGATGCGACTACTAACTATGTTCAGGGTACTGCAGCATCAGCCCAGCAGGACAGGAAAACTAGCTTAAGCTCGTGTGACTTCACAAAAATTAACAAAGAAAATCCAGGAACAAAAAAAGAAGAAGTATGACAATCATATCAGGAAATGTGATCTGAAAGCTGATGACTTTGCGCTGAAATATGACAGTCGACATCAAAAATTCCCTGGAAAACTCCATATGAGATGGCTTGGACCTTATAAAGTCATAGAGGTGTTTGAGAATGGTTCTGTGCAACTTCAATCACTTGAAGGTGAACTGTTACCTACGTATATTAATGGGTCTAGACTGAAGAAATACTACCTTTGACCAGAATTTTTTTTTTCTTATTATTTTCTAGTAATTTTCTGGAATTAATCGCAAATTTTCTTTTATCTTTTTTTCCGACTTTTCTTTTATCTTTTCTAAAAATTTTCGAGAGTTTTTTTTGACTTCTCTCAATCTTTCAATATAATTTTTAAAGTATTTTCGAGAATTTTTCGCGACACTAAATTTGTTAATCAAATTTTTTCGTAAATCGTTTTCGAGAATTTTTCTAGAATCTTTTCTAGCATTTTCTCCAGTTTTTTGAGAAATTTTCTAGTATGTTGCTAAAATTTTCGAAAAATTTTCGTGAGTTTCTGTATCATTTTTTTAGGATCCTACGAAAAAGTTTCGCGAAACTTTCTAGAATCTTTCTAGCATATTTTTGAGAATCTCTCAAGAATCTCTCGACCTACATTTTGTATTCCTCCATTAAAAATGATGGCCACGTGATCATCATTATCCACACGTGTGTACGCTCACATATCAAAACAGATATTGTTTATTCTTAATTAATTCGTTTTTTTTCACAAATGGCCTTCCGTCATTAAAGATCGATCTGTCAAATTATAGTTTCAAACACTGAGCCATGCACGTCCTCCATAATGGAAGTGACAGATGTCATGTCACCATGCCACGTCATCATCCCTTCCACACGGCTACTGCATAACATAGTTATTTTTTATTTTCTTCCTTACACTTTCTTCCTGCGATTACATGCTTTCCTGCGCTCATTCTCTTTGTGATCAAAGCACTCTCATACGAACTTTTGCGATCTACGGAGCTGTCGTCAAACATTCGACCAATGGCTTCCAGATCAAGTTCTAGTTCTACTATCATTTGGAAAGCATGCACAGGAATCCACCTGGCATCCATCCAGTCTTATTTGGATCAATGCAGGTTGGGTGATCTGAAAGTGGATCCTTCTATAATCTTCTCTGAAGTAAGTACTGAATTTGTGAACTCCATCCACTCAATCTCTAAAGTGGACTTCAAAGTTCATGTGCGAGAAAAAAATTTCACCATTACTGAAGACCTGTTCTGCACAGCCCTCGGGTTACCTTTGGATGGGAAGATGGTTTCAACGACCAAAGACTCAGTGAATGAAACGGCAAATTTTTTGAGCAATTGTTTCGTACACGAAGGGGTACAAAATTTCAATGATCAAGAATACAACATTTAAGTTGTTCTGTAAATACGCGAATCAAGCAATATTTTTAATATTACCTACAAGGCTTTTTTGCGATGGATTAAGCATCGAAAGTTTTCTGGCGTTGGAGCACATGTTTCTCGATTGTGTGCCCATTTTGACATTTTGACAAAGCAAGAGAAAACAATGCTGACGGGAAGGATGTTGGCTCCCAAGCCAATTGATCTTTCCAGCATCCTGCCTGTCCATGTTCCGATTACACCAGATGTTGCACCAGCAGTCGAAGTGGCAGCTACCACTGTTATGGAGATTGATGATGCACCATCCCAACCAGATACAGTTCCAGCTGTGGCAATGGATACAGATGGAACTGCTGCTACTGCTGATTCTTCAAAGCTAGCATCTGCTCCCACATCTCAGAAGCAGCAGAGTGCATCCACCTCTGATGATGATGCAACCCAGTCTGACACATCAGAGAAAGCACGAGCAGCTGCTGAAGGCGACCCTGGGGCACCTATTGAAGATGAAGATGAACCAGACAACCAGCCCCAATGGTTTCGAACCATGACAGAGAAAGCCAAAAGTCTAGTGGCTGAAGTGTACGAGTTGGACAAGTACCATCAAAATATTACCATGGAGTTTGTTAACTCATAAAGGTGCCAAGAGGATCTAAAGGCGTCCTACGAGAAGATCGATTCGTTCGAATCAGACAACACGAAGCTGATCGAACGAAATCGTTCTCTCGAAACACAGCTTCAGACTCTAATAAACAAAGCTGATTTTTTTAAGAAGATGAATAAGTCAATTGAGGCCAAGTCTGACAATTTTCAGACTCAAAATGATTCTTTGAAGCAAAAACTTTTGGCTGCGAATCAACATAACGTCGCCCTCCAAAAATATTTGCAGGAGGAGTGAATGAGGAGAATAAAGACAGGAGCTTCTCTCTCTCTGTGCACCAATGTAGGGTCAGTCACAGTAGACCTCACGAAGCTGAACCAGCTCCAAGGCCAGATGCTCAAAAATTTTCAAGTCGAGTTCTTGCAACCGCTCGAGGATGCAAAGGCACTTGTCGAGGAAGAGTTGGCTGAGCTGAAGGAGCTCTCGAGTGAAGCCACCCTATCTTGCAACGGGCCCGATTCACACGACGAATATCTTCAGGCCCTGCTTCGCATTGATGACCTCACATAGCAACTTCAAGCTGTGCCATCCTGTTCTGGAGCCTCAGACCATCCTAAGTATTTGGAGGCTGTCGTGAATCTCGACAAGCTCTAGCAGGAGCTGTCGAATCTCAAGCAACAATTGGAAGATCACAAGCTGGCTGTTGAGTTGCAAACTCGAGACTTGGCAACTGCATCCACACAACCAAAGTGAACACGACGCAATCAGTCGAAGGTATGTGCTGACAGATTTCGTGCATTTGCTGAACGCTTTTGGAAATGGTGTCCACATGCATTTAATGTTGAATTGCAATGATGTGTGGATTACACGATGCTACCAGGCGCAGTAGGCATCGCCTTCGATGAATGGAAGCGACCTTGGAAGAAGGACGACTTTCTCTGGTGATGGGCCTAGCTCTCTATCGAACAAAAAGGATGTCTCTGTTGGGGCATAATCCAGGGTAAGTTCCAGGTCGTGCCTTTCGGATCAGCAGAGTTATACATAGGCTCTTCGGCTATGTATGCTCGCGACAGACGAATAAGATGATTTAAAGACAGTTCTTTAGAGCATGCTTTACGGATACACAACAAACGACTGTAATGCACTAGAGAGTCTGTTTGATTAGAGAGTAATTCATGTAATGCGTTAGAGATTGTTAGTAGACTCAAGATCACTCACACTCAGTGCGGAGAACAGAAATAAGAGAGAGTAACTCACAGAACTCTATTCACTTCTTCAATCTCTTACGTATGCATAAACTCTTCTCTCTCGATGCTCGAGACTGAAATGTGAGATCTATATATGTTCTACGGGACGAACAAACACACCTCTTAAACAACAAGTGCGTCGCTCCCGCAAAAGGGTCTAGTTAACAATTAGACTATGTATACGTTCAATTATACCATGAAAGATATATTTAATTAAGAGTTAAAGTTACTCTAGTTTAACATGTCTTTTCGTATCTAGTCGTTTCGTGTGGATGACCTAGTAAAGGTTATCCAAGACAATGTCTTTCCTATTAAAGCTATTGTCCTTAATCACAAGGCAAGTACTTAAGAGATATATTTCCAAAAAATGACTTAGGCCTCTTCATGATTTATACTTAACCAGCTCATATCTTCATTTTCGAGTATATCATGCCATATTTATGTTGATATTCAATTTTTAACAATAAGGTGGCATCACATATATCCCCTTCCTCAAATGTGAAATGTTCTCGTGAACATAACATCTTCTTTTTGAGGATTATTCGCGAAACATTCTGTTCTTCAGTTTTCGCTAAGGCAAAAAGATATTTCTTTGTATATTTCGTCCTTTAGATATTTCTTCGTCTTAGAGAATATGTGTCTTGCTGTTCCTTTAATTGAATAGGTTGTTTTGAGTTGATCTTTGAATTGTTGATGAAAACTGGAATCAAACTTCAAAACATCTTTAAACTTCAAAAATTCAGCATCCCATAGAAACATCAGCACAACAAAGACATCAATGAATGGTTTATGAACGATTCAATTCTTCATATAATTTTTGAGCTAACTCCAAGTTTTGTTGAGCTTCGATCAACATCAAGTCTTCTTTTGATTTTGTGTAACGGCCAACTGGTAAGTTGCCAAATTCTTCTAACTTGACCGGGAGCAATGTTCCATCAAACAGCTCTTGAGTTAACTTTGTATCTTCGTCTGAATCACTACGAAGGGTGACTTCTTTACAATAATGAGCTGAAAATCTAATAAAAGAGCTTTTAACATAAAACATTTTGAACGAAAAATAATGTCTTTGTCGCGAAAGTACCAAACTGCCAAAATGAATATATACAGAACTGCTTGTAGCGAAATGACTTCCTTCTGTCTTGCAGATTGTGTCGAATTTTCGCAAAATAATCTACAAGATTTCGCTTCCAATCCACATAAGGCTAAATAGTTCTGGATAAGCCATACTAATATTAATCAACAACCCGACATCGTCGAATTCGTCTAGATCCGCAACAGCTTGTGGTTTGTACAGCTGAAACTACGACTTTCGCTTCCAAAAATGTCGCTTATTGTCTTCGTTCCGCAAAAATTGAAACTCTTTGATTCGAATGACTATCTTTGGTACAATTTAGCACGATCATTGAATAAAGTTGTATGTATACATATGAGATGACAATCTTTGTCTGAAGAATTGAGTCTTTGATCTGTTTTCCTGATTGTCACTGACATAAGTTTCTAACGTGCTCTGAAACCATTCGTGTTCTTTAACCATTAATTTGGACTTTAGTTGTTGAGGACTTCTGTCTAGAAACGAACAATTCGCGAACGCGATTAATTAATTGTCTGTACAATCACGAATACATCGAACATTTCTCGACTCTCTGTTGACACTTTAATCAGTCAGAGTGTAGTATTGTTGTACTACTTTGATAACATCTCATCTGTAGAACATGTTTCATTCGATTTGATAGAGGCCAGATTGTTGCTCTGAAAATTATCAGCACAACACACCCAATTATAAGTAATATTGGTTACTTTTTAATGTCTGTCGACAACCAGAATAACACTCGAAACCACTTGTCATAAATTGTACCAAAAATATAACTTTCTAACGTTGTCCTTTGTGGGAACGACACTATTTTCTACAAAATCTATATTAACCTTGTTGGTATAGTACGACAGATGGTGATGAGAAGGCCAATTTCTCTAGCAAAGGAAAATGGAAAGGTAAAGGATTCAACAAGAACCAAGTGAATGATCAAGCAAAGAGTGAAGATGGACACGAAATCAAAGGGCAAAAAGAACATATCCAAGCTCAAGTGCAAGAAGCACTTCGAATGCTACAAGAGGAAGAATGCTCAAGGTGAAGACAAACAAGGTAACCTTGTTGAAGAGGAGGAGAAAGATGATGAAGAGTCATCTTTGATGGCGTCTACATTCACATCAACCAGCAAAAGCAACTCAAATGACACTTGGTGGATTAATAGTGGGGCAAGTTCCCACATGACATTTAAAAGGGAATCATTCTCAACTCTACTCTCTTTCAATGGAGCTAAAAAGTCTATTTTTTTAGCATGTGATCAAGAGTATAGGATTGATGGTGTTGGAAACAATGACGTTATGTCTATAAAAGGTTGAATCTAGACAATGTGCTATATGTTCCATATATCACCAAGAACTTGCTTAGAGTTGGTCAATTGATGGATTATGGTTTTGATGTCTGCTTCAAGCATGGTGTTTGATCAATAATGAAGAATGATAAATTAAGGCTCACTTATGATGACAAAGGTAAACAAAGGGATGGCATTTCTTCATTCACATCCTACACTTTCTTGATTTCAATGTTTGTGTGTGTGTGTGTGTGTGTGTGTGTGTGTGTGTGTATGTGCATTATGTGCATGTGGATGAGTTTCGGTGTGTGTGAGACTTGAGTGTGTCTCATGTGTACTAGTACTTCGTTCATAGAATTCTTAACATCAGTAAAGAGCTTGAGACTTGAGTGCTCAAGTGTGACTTGTGATTAGGGTGAATCGTGATAATTCAAAATTGATTGAAGATTCAAGAATCAAGATATCGAGTTCTGATTGGTCTTCCTGCCACCTAATGCCATGCCGAGGACAAGAGATCCCCATCAAGAGATCGTGGGTCCAGTATGTACTGTATACTTATTACTTATGCTTCGTAAATTGCGATCAAACTGAGTACTATGGTTGTGTTGAATGTTCTGACTTTTAAGTAGTAAGTTGAAAGTTGATTCTTGAAGTTCTAAGTTCTAAGTTTCAGCTAGTAGTTGTTTGTCATGAATCATTGTGTCACTTTCAAACGAGAATCTACTATGTAGGTTTGGATGCAACATCATGGAGTGATACAAGGAAGCGCCACATCCTAAATATATTGGTGTTGTCCTATATGGGCACAATGTTTTTGAGAGCCATTGATGCCTCTGATGTAGGCAAAACTGTCACCAAAGACTATATGTTTGACCACATTCAGAGATGTGGGGCCAACCCATGTTGTGCAAGTTTAATAACTTGATTGTTATAATTTTTAACTTGGAACTTGTGTCCACTCTCAAGTCCCAAATCATGATTTACACTAACATGCACGATGCAAGTTCATTGTTGCATCAATGTCCATTGTCAAATGATCATGAATCAAGATTTGTAGTTAGTAATGTAATTACTATTGTGGCTTGTAAGTTGTGTGTATGTCATTGTGTATGAGTCATGACTTGCGTCTCATCACTCACATAGACTTTTTACTTTACAATTTCGAAATTTAAATTCTGTACAGGTTGTGAATGACAATGCGTCTAATTGCGTTGCGATGGGGAGGTTTGTCCATGAGGCCGATCCCCACATTTTTTGGACGCCCTGTGTTGCACATTGTCTAGACCTCCTATTTGAGGATATAGCAAAGTTGCATTGGATCAAGGAGATGGTTGACACAGCACGATTCCTGGTGAGGTTTGTCACCAAGAGACCAAGAGTGCTGAGCATGTTCATGGCTCATTCACAACTCAAGGTTTTGAGGCCTGCCCCCACCAGGTATACTAGTAACTAAATACTCATCTGACCTCTAACCTCTGAGTTGTTACTACTTAATCACTCGTAGCATTTTGCAAATATTGCACAATGAATCATAATTTTTTATACAAATTATTAATTGAGATTTGATTGTGAGTCGTGACTTGTCATTGTGTAGGTTTGCCTACATGTTTATTGTCTTGGAGCATTTGTTGAAAGTGCATGGAAGTTTGATGCAGATGGTCGTCTCAAACCATTGGACGGACTAGGGTCCCTATTAGGGACCATCATGAGAGCCCAGGGAGAGGAGATTTGAGTGTATCGTGCAAGGTACATCTTTCTGGGATGAGGCACGAGATATCGTCACAAGGCTACAGTCGATTGCACCTTGCAGATTCAAAGGCCTGCACCTTGGGCCTTCTATATGAGTTTATGGATAGGATTGGTGAGCAGCTCCATACATCCACTGCCATCAGTGATGAGAGGTATATACTAAACGATTTTGACTTGTAGCTAAAATTTAATCCTTGTAGTTGTGCAATGTGTAGTAAGTTGACTTGTACTATGTAGTATGTACTATGTACACTCAATCATCAATGTTGAGTGGATTGAAAGTGCTCATTGAATTTTGAATTTCTGAAATCATAAATGCGAAATATCATTGACACATTGCCTATGTTAAATGTACCGGCTGGAAGAGATACAAGATCGATGGCAATCAAGATGGTATTGATTCCATCATCCTCTACATGCAGTGGCCCATACCGTTGTGGAGGAGTCCAGCCCAGTATCGAGATAGGGAGCTCAGGAATGGATGGAACACCTACATTCAAGCAGTCTATCCTAATCATGCTGACCAGAATGCATTGATCGATGACTTGATGGGTGTTTAGACGAAAGACTCTTGAGTTCGGCACAATTGAGACCAAGTAAACTATAAACAGTTTGACGTTCCTATATTGCAAACACTAGCAATTTGAGTTCTCTCACAGAATTGCACAGCGGTTGCATGTGAGAGGAATTGGAGTGTGTTCTCTCTTGTTCACACGAAGAGGAGGAACAGACTTTTGACGCCACAACTCGACAGGTTGGTGTATGTGCACACAACTTGCAATTGCTACAAAGACTACAGATTACCAGAAAAGCAAATCAGGTAAATTGTGGTTTAAACTTTAAACTTTTGATTATTCAATATTGCTAGTAGCTACTAACTACTTAGTTAGAACTTAGAACTTACTCATAACTCCACCAACGGTAAACTTGTAACTTCTAAGTTCTGGAATGATGAATCTGACTTACAACTTACAAGTATATACTATCTACTATCTAACCTTTTGAAACTTTGATTTAATTGAAATTTAATACAGATCAATCCCGATGAGATTGATGTGACAAAAGTTCCAGATTTGCCACCGAGGAACTAGGCGGAGGAGAACGTGTATGCATTGTTGCAGGTTAGAACTTAGAACTTACAAGTTAATTGAACAACGGTTGTGTCTTTGGAAATTTGTGTTGATAACTATTAACCTCATTGTGCGTGTTGCCCAGTTGTAATCATTCACCATTTTTATGTGCAGGGGTTACCACCAGAGCTGCCACGAGGACACCAAAGAGGCTGAGCCAGGATCGACGCTCTCGTGATGTTGAGGATGAGGAGCCTTTGGCCTCATCCACAAAGACCTCTGACTTAGAGGAGTATGTTGATGAGGATGATGATGATGTGGTAGAGGCTCCACGCAAAGCTAGGAGGGTCATACAATAGATCATAGATGATGCATCATAGTTTTTATTTGGTGCTCAGTTAGATATTGTTTTTGGCATAAACAACCAAAAATAAAGTTCAGGTGTATGAATCGGCCGATTCGAACCTGCCCAGCCGATTTGAATCGGCCCATTCAAATCGGTCCATGAAACATTGATCTAGTTGAGATAACAAAATCAAGCACAAGGCTTGCAAAGAATTTTTTGTTCACATACTTAGATTTCATAACTATAAACATGATCATGCTTTGAAAGTCCAATATCATTCACAAATTCCAAGGAAAATGTAGAAAAGCCATGTTGCAATATCAACATGGCCTTTTGAAAACAACATTCTAATGCAACCTTCCAAAAAAGTTATTTGATGATTTTACTACCAAAACAAGCTTTAATGAATTCACTTTATATAATACAACTTAATCATATAACATTGACTTCATACACATAAAAGAGAAGCATACAAATGGAAAACAAATCACACGAGTTCATCGAGACATTGAGCTAAGCCCCTACTTGAGTCGGTTTTAAATCTCCATTGTAGAGAACGGAGAGAGTGTTCCCTTACCACCTTATGTAGAGAATGTGATAAGAATATCTTAATAAATTATAATGGAATAAACAATCTACATGATTACTTCTTCATCCTCAATTCTATGATCTGTCTTACCACAGATGGGTCGGCAAGTGTGCTGATGTCACCCTGCACAAGGACATAGACAAGCATCAAACCATCTAGCTGGGTTTTGAGATGCGCACAGGCTTTAAATGCGAGGTGCCCATCTGAGTTCAGATGGGTACTTGGCATTTAAAGCATGTTGGATGGATGGGCGCCTGGCATTTAGATCCTGTGCTAAGGCAAAACCATGAAAACAATTGATATATTTGAATTTTGAATGATTGAATAAAATATGAAGCAACACAATTTGAATGATCTTAGAAAACGAGAAGGGAAAGCTAATTCTTTGGTATTGATTGCTACAATTGTATTGAATTACCACTACAAAAAAAACTTTGTATTTCAGCCTTTGTACTTAAGTTCCTTATTGTAGCGACAAAATCACACGATTCTATTATACTCTCTGTGACTTTGCACTAAACAGAAACGTGAGAGAGGGAGGTAAGCTTACCAGATTGTCCATCTGCTTTGATGCAATTTTGCGCAGTATGTGCCGCATGATTTTGCCACTTCGAGTCTTGGGAAGACCAGGCACAAAATAGATAAGGTCCGGGACAGCAAATGCTCCAATCTACATAGGTTGCCTTCACCACTTAATCCACGCTAACTAAGAGATCTTCATAATTTAAGCAAATAACATGTCCAGTAAAGCAAATGCCAAAGGTAACCAAAATAGGGGTTTGATTATGTTGTAATACCCTTTGGAATAGCGCAAAACACTACAATCAATCTTCCACTAGGCCTCTCAAGTTTTGAGAACATGAATTTCATTCAATCCAACTTTGAATACTGACCTTTGCATAGATTTTGTTCTCTTAGATATTTCAAACTAGACTTTTGAGCCCAACTCAACAAACAATGCCCATGTTGCAAGATAGTGAAGCTTTTTATGATAGTTCTAGAGTACTTTATCAGAATACGTTAACCATTCTTTTAGCAAGAATTGAAACTTATATCTTCAACAAATCATTTTTAAAATTCTTACTGCAATCAAAATTAAAAACAATTCAAAGAGAATTTATTCAAAGAAAATAAGAAAATGAACTGCTCCCCAGTTTTTATTACAATCTCAGATGCTATTTACATCATATGTACTCATGTACCAATTTAGTTACTTAAAAAACATCAATAAACTTCATTTCCGTGTATGTAAGAGACAAAGAAAGGTTTGTTGAGAGAGAGAGAGAGAGAGAGAGAATGTCACAACATGCATTTTGATTCAGCCACGTGCACTTCGGGGTTTTGACCAATGCTAGTCAACAGAATTTTATTGATGGACCCGTGTGTTTCACAGACTCATAGTTGCATAGAAACGCGTTTGCGTTTCTGGTACAGAATCGCAAATTTTTTTTTCTTTGGAAAAATAGCTCATGGCTGGAAAAATTTTAGGGGAGCAATGGTCAAACCAGCATTTTGCCTCCCAGAAGTGCAGTAGACAGGGCACAAGTAGCTCTTTGGTTGTTATTTTCTATGTGGCGGCTTGTGGTCAAGACGTGTGGATGATGCTCAGAGTGGGCGATTGATGATTGAAGGCGGACTAGCAATGGACGGCCGACAGCCGACAATTTGGGTTACGACGTTTGGTGGGTCGAAAGTCAATGGTTTGGGTCAAAAGTTGTCAGTGACAATTAGCCAAAATTTTGGGTGGCGGCCAATGGTTTGGGTGGACGGCAAATAATCGTACAAATATGGTGTGGATTTAGGTGGCCACCGACGATCTGGGTGACGGCCGATGATTTTGATAGTGGTTGATCTCGCACATCTCACATCTCGAATATGTAACATATCTCATACATCTCAGCCATAGTAGGGGTCAAAATTTAACCATGTTCAACAATAGCATAGTAAGTATCTTAATAAAAAGTTGACGGGCAGTAGGGCGATCTATGTTTGCAAATGTCTGTTAATGGGCAGCCCACAGTTCAAAGTGAATATGTTGTTCATGCATGTGTATTTATTTGGAATTCGATGCTCAGCCTCAATAATGAGCATCCTAAAAGCTGTACAAAACCCATAAAAAGAAGGCTCAAGTTTTTCATAAGGTCGGAAAATCCACTGTCAGATTTTTTATCGACCAATGTCATCCTTGTCAACAAGAAATTTTCCGACCCTGGATCGAATCTGATCGAGGCAGAAATTATTCGGGCGTGTTCGACCCTGATCGGGTCGAATCGGGTCTGATAAATCCAACCCATGTGCATATTTTCACCCCAGTATAAATTTCGACCCCTTTGTATATTTTTCGATACTACGTTACTTTTCGACCCCAGTGTATAAAAATCCGACCCTTGTAAAATTCGATACTGTCGGTCAAAAATTCGAGTCTTTGGAAAAATTTGAGTTTTCAAAAAAAATTCGATCCTTCAAAAAATTTCGAGCCTTTGCAAAAAATCTGAATTGACAGTACAAAAGGTCGGATTGTACTTTGGGTCAGAAAAATTCCAAAGGGTCAGAATAAATCCGCCTCTATCCGATCTGATCCAGGGTCGGAAAATCCTTCTTTGCCAAGCTCAACGTTGCGTTGGAAAAATTCGATC